>CM024615.1:25070982-27470982 GCA_014182575.1 Eucalyptus decipiens
GAAAAATCGGTCTAGTGTCTTTGCAATCCAGGTGGAATCACCCACACTTTGATCTTAGTCAAACTAACTTATCTTTGATCTCTAATCGATTTTTAACTGTGCCGCAATGACCCCTGTAGACTAGCACGGTCGATCAGTCGATTCTTGATCGAATTCTCAAGTCTATTGCATTAAAATCCTTTAACGACTTCACCGATAAATTAGTTATCTCGTGAATGATCAGCTTAGAGAATAAAACTATAGGCGCGTTGATGAAAAGCCCGATTCATTCAATTGAAGACAGAACCTGAAATTCAGGATGTCACAACTCTTCCACTCTTATAAAAAAATTTCGTCCTCGAAATTTAAACTATTACAAATCTTTAAACAAAGAGGTGGGGGTACAGTCGTCTCATTGAATCTTCACTTTCCCAGGTTGCTCCTTCTGTACCGTTGTGTTGCTAGACCACTTTTACCAACGAGATTGTCTTGGTGCGCAGAACCTGTTCCTTTTGATCTACAATCTAAACCGATCTTTCCATGTACGATACTCTGTCGTCCACGTCTAATTCCTTAAAATGTAGCACGTGGGACAGGTCAGGTTCATACTTCCTCAATATCAATACGTGAAAGACGTCATGCACTTGCGCCAACCTCGGCGGCAATGCAAGACGATACGCTAGAGTCCCTATCCTTTCTAGAATCTCAAAGGGACCTACGTACCTCGGACTTAGCTTCCCTTTCTTGCCGAAGCGCGAAGTACAACTCATCGGTAACACCTTCAGAAAGACTTGCTCACGAACTTGGAATTTCAAAGGTCTCCGGCGCTTATCACTGTAGCTTTTCTGGTGGCTCTGAGCAGTCTTTAGTCTGTCCCAGATGACTGCAACTGCATCTACTGACTGTTGGACTAACTCTTGGCCTGTGATCTTTCGTTCTCCAACCTCATTCCAACAAACTAGCATTCTGCACGCTCTGCCATACAACGTTTCAAAAGGAGCCATCTGAATGTTCTGCTGGTAGCTGTTGTTGCAAGTAAACTCGACAAGATGAAACTGTTCCTCCCAGCTTCCCTTGAAATCCAACACGCAAGCTTGCAACATGTCTTCGAGGGTTTGAATCGTCCCCTCAAACTGGCCATTCATCTGAGAATGATAGGCCGTATTGTACTGCAGCTTCGTTTCTAAGGCGGTCTGCAAACTTTTCCAAAATGTAGCTGTGAATCTCGAGTCTTGGTCAGATGTAATCGTCACTGGAACCCTATGCAGACGAACTATCTGACGCACATACAACTCTGCATGCCTGTCCAAATCAAGGTATTTTTGTACAGCGATGAAGTGAGCGGACTTCATTAGTCTGTCGACCACTACCCAAATAGAATCATTACCCCTTTGACTCCTTGATAAACCTGTCATGAAATCCATTATGACGTGTTCCCACTTCCACTCAATAATCTCAAGAGGTTGCAAAAGTCCTCCCGGCTTACAATGTTGTGCCTTCACTTGCTGACATGTCAGACACTTGGCGACATGCTTGGCGATGTCCACCTTCATACCAGACCACCAATAATGTTGACGCAGATTCTGATACATCTTCGTACTGCCAGGATGAATGCTGTAACTGTTATGATGAGCTTCTGATAAGATCTTCTCCTTAAGCCTTGCATCGTTAGGTACACACAATCGTCCTTGGAATCTTAGTGTTCCATTTTCAAAAATTTGAAAGTCAGCCTTTCTCTTGTCAGTATCCTCTTGTAGGATTTTCTGAACATCCGGGTCTGTCAACTGAAGCGTCTTGATTCTAATATGAACTTTCGGCTCAATTTTGAGGGTGGCCATAAGATTCGAAAGGTGGCCTACCTCAAATTTAAAAACCGAATCTCGAGCTCTCTCAAGTAAAACCCATTCCTTAACCATAATTTGTGCGAGTGAAAACTTCCGACTCAACGCATTTGCACCCTATTCACCTTTCCAGGGTGATACAAGATATCACAATCGTAGTCTTTCAGAAGTTCCATCTAGCGACATTGTTCAACTCCTTCTGAGAGAATAGATACTTGAGACTTTGATGGTCTGTAAACATTTGGAATCTTTCTCCACACAAATAATGTCTCCAAATCTTTAGAGCGAAAATAATTACTGCGAGTTCTAAGTCATGCGTCGGGTAATTCAACTTGTGAGGTCTCAACTGACGGGATGCGTATGCAACACGCATGTTGTATGTGAGTTCTAAGTCACGCGTCGGGTAATTACTACCATGTTGTATCAACACGCAACCCAATCCTCTAAACGACGCATCACTATAGATCTAGTATCCTCCAAGACCATATGGTATGGTCAACATGGGTGCGGTAATCAGCTTCTGCTTAAGCTCTTAGAGATTACGTTCGCACTTGTCTGTCCACACGAACTTCTCTTCCTTCTTCAGTAGTCAAGTCAAAGGTGATGCTAACGCTGAAAATCCTTCCACGAACCTTCTGTAGTAATCTGCCAAACCCAAGAAGCTTTTGATCTCTGACACGGTTGTTGGTCTTGGCCAGTTAATAATTGCTTTGATCTTGGTTGGGTCCATAGAGATTCTTTCGTCTAAAATCACGTGATCTAGGAACGCTACACGAGTCAACCAAAACTCGCACTTACTAAACTTGGCGTATAATTCATGATTCCTCGGGTTCTGAAGTACCATCCTCAAATGCCTCTCGTGCTCCTTAGTTCTCAAATACACTAGGATATCATCGATGAACATGATCACAAACTGATCCAGGAACTCTTTAAACACTCGGTTCATCAAATCCATAAAAGCAGCTGGGTCATTTGTCAAACCAAACGGCATTACAGTGAATTCATAATGGTTATATCGAGTACGAAATGCTAACTTCGGTATGTCCTCTTTTCTAATCCTCAGTTGATGATATTTTGTCCTCAAGTCGATTTTTGAAAATATCGACGCTCCTTGCAACTGGTCAAATAATTCGTCAATCCTTGGGAGTGGATACTTGTTCTTGATCGTCAAATGATTGACTTGATGATAGTCGATGCACAGACGTAATGAACCATCTTTCTTCTTCACGAATATAACTGATGCTCCCCAAAGTGATGCACTAGGAGATATGAATTTCTTATCCAACAATTCTTGCATCTGCACATTCAATTCTTTCAACTTAGATAATGACATCGGGTAAGGAGCCTTAGAGATTCGCCTTGTCCCGAGTGCTAACTCGATCACAAACTTGATCTCTCTTTTTGGCGGTAGGCTTGGCAATTCTTTCGGAAACACATCTGGAAATTCTTGCACCATTGCGATATCTTCAATCTTCAGCTCCTCAACTGTGGTATCCACGACAGTTGCCAAGTAACCTTGGCAATCCACGTCTAACAAACGGGTTGCCTCAAGCGACGAGATTAAGGAAATCGAGGGTCCTCCTCGACTCCCAATAAACTCAAAACTTTCACCCGATAACGGGTTAAAATGTTAGTGATATGGTCAATTGGGTCTCTTGAGTATTTTATCATTTGGTTAATTCAAGATGATGAGTAGAGTTTGGTGCACTGACGTATTCTATCAAATTACGAATCAATTGACAAATTCTTAATGACTGAGAAAAAATTTAGGAGTTTTTCCTAACAAGGTCTTTCTTATGAAAACATCAAATCAAATAGGGATGGAGATTATCTTCATCTTGTTATCTTGGTTGAAACGCCAAGGTTTTAAGAGTAGCATAACCCTTTATTGTGGTCTAAATGCCCTTTTTTCGGAAAATTATTGGCGGATAAATGTCGGAAATCAATGCTAATCTTCGTTTTTTTATTTTTTTTTTAACTCTAATTTGGGAATGGTGAATGCAAATTGCAGTTTTTTTTTTTTTTTTTATATTTTCCGCCTTTAATTTGTGCTCCCACACTGACTCCTCAAATAATACGAACTTTGCTTGTCAATTTGTAAGTGTATTTCCCCCTCGCCTATGGGGTCGATGTGTTTTGTTCTGGAATCTGTACCATGCCGCCGCTGCTGCTTAAAGTCCCACATGAATTTGTCCTTCTCTTCATGGCAGTATAGGAGCCACCAAATCCGATTTCATTGTACCACCTAGGGATGTGCAATCGGGTTGGGTTTTCAATTCAAGAAATCCAACGTAACCTAAGCTACTTTACAACGGTCGATTCTAGGACGGTTCAAACTAGGATTGGTTCAATTTTCGAGTACAACCTTTTGGGGATTGGCCTTTGCCAATATGACTCTTGATTCCTTACTTTGAACTAATTATTCCCACCCTGAAACCTACCTTAAATGGTTCTTGGATAGAATCGGTTCTTATGGGGAAGGCTGGTTCTCATTTGCGCCTCTCTCTCTCTCTCTCTCTCTCTCTCTCTCATATTTTTGTTTAAGTAAATGGTGTGCTTTATTGTATAATATGTTGCTTAAGTCCTCACAAAAATAGACCTTGTCATCCTCGTTATTAAAAATAATCTTGCATCATTCTTATATAGGGTTTTCAATAAGATGGTGCTAGAGCCACCAAATCCAATTTCTTTGTACTCTCACCAAGTGTACATATACTCGTCGACTTTAATTATTTCAATCTTGAGCTGATAATGATTTTGAAAATGGGTTTCAATGGTCTTAACAACGATTAAATATGAGAGTTAATCGAAGTAAAATTATTGGGTTAGAATCTGTAGGACTAATTGGAGTAATTACTGTTCTTTTTTCTTTTGTGATCTTTTCGTAAATAGATTTGGGCGTATGGCGGTGGGTTGCGTGGTAAGGTTGGGGGAAGGAATTTTCCTCCTTGCTTTTGGGGTGCGGTAGTGTGTTGGAATAGAAGATTAAAGAAGGGAATATTCGCATGATCTTTTGGAAGGTGTAATATAGAAAAGGATATATACGAAATCAAGAAAAAGGTCAAATCATGTCATTGTGGATTCCGCCTCTTTTATGATCTCATGTCGCGTCGGTTCAATGCATCCATTTTTCGGATTTAGGCTGGGTATATAGTGGAATAAATTCGACGATTATTCCTACAACGCCACATAATATGTTTGTCAATTAATTCATCTATACTTTTATGATATCGATTTTTTTTCTCTATTTTCTAATAGCGATTACCTTACGTTCACATTTCAGACATTATAAAATTTTGAAAAAACTAAATTTTTCGTTAAACGATTGTTGTCACTAAGATGTCTCTGGGCAGTGCAACACAAGTCTTTCAAAAGTCTAGTCACGACCCCGCGTTTATCATAACCTCAACTATTGTGGCGAATTTCGACGAAAACAAAAAAAGTTAGCGTGGTGAAGATTTTGGTCAATATGAAATTATTGGATTGACTTGACTAAAATTGCATTTGTGGAGTCGCCTCAAGAGAAAACGACGCTTGGGAGATGGCCACAAGAGGATGATGTCTTTTTCCAATTGCATCCTACCACCTTAGCATGTTGGCACATGATACCAACTCATCTTCTTTTTCCCTCTCCCGATTAAAATATTTTTTTTTTAAATAGTCATTTATACCATTTAAAATAAATGACCAATAATTTTTACTTTTATTTTTATAGGTGATGAAAATATTCATCATTCATTAATTTTTGCAATTGACACCGAGCGATTAATTTCGTGAATTTTTTCTTTCTAAATCATTTAGTTTTCACGGAATAAACCGAGCTAATCCCCTCATTAATTTTGAGGAAAATTGTAGGGAGAGATCACCTAATTTCTTGGCAACAGGAACCTTTATAAAAAAAAAGTGTTTTGTCCCATGTTCAATCTTTTTCTAAGTTCAACATCAATATCATGCGTACAGTCGGAACGAATGTGGGAACTCCACTCATCGCAGGGAAATTAATCCAAAAAATATTCCAAAAAAGAGAAAAAATTAAAAATTAAAAAGAATAGTAGTTTGGCTTTTGCGTGAAGTTGTTGCTTTCGTTCCCATGCTGTCCTTATCATTCGATTTTTCTCCTTTTGGCCAAAACTTTATCATTCGATTTGTGCATTATTTCAAACGATATCTTTATAAACGAATCCTGTTGGATTTGAATTGGTTTGACGGGGTAGTGAGAGAATCCGAGTCCTAGTATAGTTCCTCTCCAAGATTCTAACTTTTAAGAATTTACACAAATACAAGTACATTTTCATCTTGGGAAAAGGGGCCCCCCACCTCGTCCCCTGTTGGGGGTAGTAGAATTTTATAAGTGATATACACCATTTAAGGATATATATAATGGTATTTTTTTTCTCTATCTATTCTTTTCAATTTTAAACTCAAGCTTTTGAATTGTAGATAGAAAAGATAAAAGTATAACAAAAACAAATTTTTGGTTAACACATTTGCCACCTTCGCCACCTTCTAATTTTTCTCATACGAAAAAATCCCAAACTGATACTCTATAACACATTTATCTAGTCTCATAAATTGGTGCGCCTAACCCAAATCTAGAATTCTGTTCACTATCCCATTAAAATTCATACATTACACGTGGTAGAAGATAATAAGATATATCTAAGGTAGAGAACTACAAATCCAATGTGGAAATCTACATTGTTGACACATAAACTTTTAACGAATACTAGATTTGGCTTAGGGAAACTAGCCTATGAGGCAAAGATTACTTTAAGGGTAAATGTGCTATTAGATATAAGTTTAGGATTTTTAATGGTATTAACTCTTTATTATTTTTTAAAATTTTATTTGTTTCTTATTGATGAGATTTTAATGAAAAATTTAAATCGATTAATTAAATAATTATACCATTGAAGGGTACATATGCGAAACTATTTTCAAAATAAGCCATATCGTTAAGAGTATATTTGAAAGGTGGTTTCTTTAATCTATCCATTTGCTTTATAAGTCTAAACTGAACGAGAGATATAACTCGGCATACTCTCTATCTACCCTATTACCGAAATTTAATCTCAATAAAAGATAACTCCTGGGAACCAACACCTTATCTAACTCCAACTTTTTACCGTATATATATGTCAATGGTTTGTTCATTAAGGCTGTAGCGACTTGGGAAGTTTTTCCAGGAGACATAATTGGAGGTTCAGCAGACATTATTTGTACGGTCGATTTGCTCTTCTGCATCAGTTCAGTGGATTTCCTTCTCTCTTGGTTTGATTATATTTGCTTAGGCTATATAATTTTGAGTCTTATATGTGATCCAAGAGACCTGTCACTGTGATTTGGCTACTGAGGAGAGTTTGATATGGTGCCAAGTTGCGCATATATGTAGATTTTGACTATGATCATGTGATATGGAAACAAGTGGAGAGTATGTAATGTATATATGTTATGTATCGTTTGGTGCAGAACTGTTTTATTCGTTCGAACTTTATGACATGTCTAATCCATTGCATTCTGAGTTGATGATTCATAGTTAAGTTAAACCAGTTACGGTTTTGTAGATTTTGAGTAGTTTGATCGTGGAGTTTATGGATCGTGTACTTTTGTGGAATTAGTTTGGCTTGTTCTTAACCTGTAACATTAGTTCGGACAGCACTGTCGCCGACCGTGATAGTTTTCGACAGGATTGATGATTGATCTGTACAGGCACTTCTGTGGCTGCTCTTTGTGCAGGGCTAGAAGACATGAAGCTTTCTCAGGATTCACCATGCCGTTGCTTCTTTGTCTCGCATTCGTGTTCTTCTATTCAGGATCAGGTTCTAGTTTCTCTTGTTTATCTCCCTCTTTTGTTTGCTTTGTTTGCTAAATCACATGCCCCTCCAAGAACACTTTACCAGACTCCCTTTAGTACTATGTGATTCTTTTGTGTTTTCCTTGATGCTTTGAAAAAAGTTGACTGTTGGATTGTTTTACCTGTTCTGATGTAGTAGTCATGGGCAATTAAGCTAATGCTTTCTTGTTTTAAGCCATTCCAGGACAGATCACGCAGGATGCCTTCAATGATGTTTACTATGATGCATCAGCAACAACACAGGCAAGATCAAATTCCTAGACACTCTTTTGCGAACTTTAAGCATGTCATATTCACGATCATTGCGAAGTTGAATTCAAGCACAAAGAACCGGAGATTGATCTTAGACAATCAATTATTCCGTGCATTGGTTTTTCAAGTAGTTCACATTTTTGGTCTCCTGATAGTACGTAGCTAAAGCTTCCAGGAAACAACTTGCAATCCTAAGCTAAGCATATTAAATGCTATTGAATTCAATGTTTGGTGAATTCAATGCTAATTAGAGAATTGATTGAAGCTTCTATGTGTACGTATTCGATAAGCAGTGTCTAGCAGAGCCAGGGATTACCATGTATGGAGGCGGCATCATAGTTAACCCGCAGTTTACCTACGGCACATACGGATGGACTGTATCTGGGCAAGGAGAGATTGCAGAACGCGTATCGCGTACCAACAATGGGTTCATGGCGGCGTACAATAGGAAACTTCCACTGGACAGTTTCTCCCAGAAAGTTCTACTCGAGAAGGGCAAGTTCTACATGTTTTCAGGTAATTATTTCCTCCGCGATCTCCACAAAGATTATTGTATGCTCCCAGTATGCGTACGTATGCGCCGGTACTTGCATGTTGGAGTTGTTCATGTGAAGCCCACAAGCTTGTGACATAACAAGGGATGTGAAAACATGAATTTCGATTAAGTTAAAGATGAATGTTACTCATGTTGAAAGTGGTGATTTTGCAGCTTGGGTACAAGTCAGTGAAGGAAGCGAGACGGTATCGGCTGTATTTGGAACTGGAGGAGGCGAGTTTGTTCCCGGAGGCAGCGTCGTGGCTGAGCATGGTTGCTGGTCATTGCTAAAAGGAGGCATCGCTGCGAACTCTTCAGGACTCGTCGAACTCCTTTTTGAGGTCAAAGGCATTCAACTTTTTTGGTCTATCTAATTATGGTGAACATATTTCTACTAGTCATTGCTTTATTAGGTGTTATTAGAAAATCAGCACATTCGAAAATAAACTGTTTTCAAGATACTAAATCAGACGCTTAATGTATGATTGTTACTCTTACTTTCCATGTTGAGTGATCAATTCTTTTGATTTTACCGTTAATTCATCCTTAATTTTGTCAAGATTAAACCTTTGCGAGAACAATTTCATTGAAAAGTTCCAGGCTACATTAGGTGCGGAGCTAATATTAAGCATACATTGATACCGATTTCTGATTGTCGCAGAGCAAGAATACCTCGAAGGAAATATGGATCGACAATGTCTCGTTGCAGCCATTCTCGAAGAAGCAATGGCGGTTTCACTAAGACCAAAACATTGAGAAGGTAAGAGTTATGAGTTGAGTTGTATCTTGTGCCATAACAAACTGCGGCAAATTTCATAATTGCAGGTGCGGAAGAGCAAAGTGAGGTTGCAGGTTACTTATCCATATTCAAAAGCCGGAGTTGGCGCAGCCACAGTTCTCATCAAACAAACCAAACCAGGCTTTGCATTCGGGTGCGGCATGAACTCCCACATTCTCAAAAGCACCGATTATCAAAATTGGTTTGCATCGAGGTTCAAATTCACCGCTTTCACCAACGAAATGAAGTGGTACAGCACAGAGAAGAAGCAAGGCCAGGAGAACTACACGATAGCTGACGCGATGCTGAAGTTTGCACAGGACAACAAAATCTCGATTCGAGGCCACACCGTTTTCTGGGATGACCCGAAGTACCAGACTGACTGGGTCAAGGCCCTTTCGCCCAAGGAACTGCAGGAAGCAGCTGAGAGGAGGATCAACTCCATCGTATCAAGATATGCTGGAGATGTGATTGCTTGGGATGTGGTCAATGAGAACCTGCACTTCAGCTTCCTTGAAGACAATCTTGGGAAAAACGCCTCTTCGATTTATTTCTCAAAGGCATATAAGCTCGATCCGCGCGCAAGAATGTTCGTGAACGAGTTCAATACCATCGAGTTTGGAGGAGACGTTAAGGTGAGCCCCGGGAACCTCAAGAAGAGGCTCGAGGGGATGCTTTCGTATCCCGGAAATGAAGATATACCTGCAGGAATAGGAGTGCAAGGCCATTTTGGCCCTGGCCAGCCAAATTTGGCTTATATGAGATCAAGCCTGGACATTCTTGCAACAACTGGAGCGCCCATTTGGCTGACAGAGGTATCTGTGGAACCAGGACTTAACCAGGTATTGAACTTCCCCTAGGACAGAGGTGATCGTGCCTGGTGGCGCTGCTCGACCAGAAGAGCAAAATGGGCAGGCTTGGGATAGCGATTCTCTTCTTGCATCCTGCCTGCCAAACCTTGCCAATCTTTTATAGAGCAGTTTCCTTTTCCCGATATTAGTCCTGATCGATCCATTATTCCAAATATCCACTGTCCTGAGCCAGCCTCGAGTTGTGATCAGTAACTAGAAGTACAGTTTTAAAAACTTGGCAATTTGACACTTTCTAATATGCACAAATCTTTTCCTGACATCGCAGGCTCAGTACTTGGAGGAGGTGCTTAGGGAGGCTTATTCTCATCCTGCCGTGAAAGGGATCATAATTTTCGCGGGCCCTTTGCCCGCTGGCTTTTCTGCCACTGCTCTCACGGACATGAACTTCAACAGCACCCCCGCCGGAGACGTCGTGGACAAGCTGATCAAGGAATGGAAATCTGATGACCTGAAAGCTCGCACAGATGAAGGAGGGTTCTTCGGCACTTCGCTGCTCCATGGAGAATATGAGATCACGATAATCGATCCGATCAGGAATTCCTCTTCCACTTCAATATTCGAAGTGACTAAGGATAGCTCAGAGAAGATCTTCCATATTCAGATGGAATGAATAGTCTGCCACAAGCTCCTATACACCTAGGGATAGTTTTTGAGCGTCGATTGATGCTGCTATAATTCATAGTATAGGTATTTTTAAAAGTAGATAATTCATCTTAGGATTTCATGAGCAATAGTCGATATTTTTCAATTTTCGTTCTTTCTAGGAGACTTTTCTGAAATGAGAGTAATAGGAACATTACATATTTGGTTCTGCTCTTCTACTCAGGATCAGGTATTAGTGATTTTTGTTCTCTCGATGCTTTGAATGAAGTTGACTGGGAGAATGTTTTACCTGTTCTGATGACGCAGTCCTAAACAATTAAGCTAATACTTTCAGTTTTAAGCCATTTGAAGGCAAATCAGCACCAACACAGGCAATATCAAATACGCCTACTGCCCTTTTGTGACTTTCTTGCGTGTTGACATACAAATTGCCGATTTGATTGTGCGATCAGTACTATCATGAATGCAAGAATGAAGAACCGAACATTGATAGTAGACGATCAGAACCCAAGATCTCAGCCCGAAAAAGAAAAATGGCCATATGAATTATTCTGCACATCTGATCTTCCAAGTAGTTTGTATTTTTGGTTCCTAAAGGGTACATAGCTAAAGCTTGCAGGGGACAGCTTGCAATCCTATACTAAGCAGAGAAAAGATAGAAAAATTGTGATTGAGTTCCAAATTATGTGAATTCAATGCTAAAGAGAGAATTAAT
Source organism: Eucalyptus decipiens (assembly GCA_014182575.1). NCBI lineage: Eukaryota > Viridiplantae > Streptophyta > Magnoliopsida > Myrtales > Myrtaceae > Eucalyptus > Eucalyptus decipiens. The sequence continues at coordinate 25,082,412 of CM024615.1, forward strand.
TGAAGCTTCTATGTCTACCTATATAACAAGCAGTGTCTGGCACTAAAGTATTTTTGCAACAATTGTTAAAGCTCATAAAACAACAATCAAAATAGAAAAATTTCTATTGTTTGAGGGAGAGATAGGTTATAAAAAATAGAGCATAGCACTTCATACGTCTTGTGCAAAGGAAAAACTGTCGAGTACCACAAGTAAATACAAAGTAGAAATTGCCCACATACGTGCAACACATAACTGCACACAAACATGCTATTAACTTCCTAGAAAATAACAAAAACACTAACTGCATAACTAAATGAACTTGACTGTTTTAAAAAAAAAAAAAAAAAAAAGAGGAAAAATAGAGGAAAAAACACAACAGAAAACAGCAGACCGAGACAATTCCAACAAACTCCTCCTTGGGTCAATTGCTACTGCAAATTCCTATTTTCTCTCTTAACAACTCAAATCTTCCAGCCTGAAGTGGTTTTGTGAACATATCTGGAAGTTGATCTTTAGATCTGTAATAGACCAACTTAACTTCGCCACTTTATTGCACCTCACGCAGAAAGAAAAATTTCACTTTGAAATGCTTGGTTTTGCCATGGAAAACTGGATTCTGAGATATTGCTAAAGCATCCTGATTCTCCACATTAACTTCAATGCAATCACTAGAATTCAATCACAGATCATTCATTATCTTTTTCAGCCACAAAGCTTGATTTGCAGCTACAGTAGTTGCTATAAACTCAGCCTCTGCTGTGGACTGAGCTACATTTTCTTACTTTTTGGAACACCAGGAGAAACAAGTAGAACCAAAACTGAAACAATACCCATATGTACTTTTCGTGTCAACCACTGAACCAGCCCAGTCATTATATAAAATCCTAGTAAATTAAACTTCTACCTTTCTTAAACTTCACACCAAAGAACAATATTCCTTTGAGATATCTCAAGACCCTTTTTGCTGCAATCAAATGTAACTGACTAGGACTACTCATAAACCTTGATAAAACACTCACAGCAAATAGAATATATGGTCTGGTTGTTGTAAGATACATTAGACACCCAATTAGACTTCTATACATAGAAGCATCTACTGCATCTGTTCCATCATTCTTCTACAGCTTCTCTTTAGCAGCCATAGGAGTGCTTACACTTCAACAATCTTCTATCTGAAACTTCTTTAGAATTTCCTTCATGTATTTTTTCTGACAGATGAAGATCTCATATGAAACCTGTTTGACTTCCAGACCCAAAAAATAAGCTATCTTTCCCAAGTCTAACATCTCAAAACCTGCAAATAGATCTTGCTTCACCTTCTCTATCAATTTCATATCATTCCTTGTCACTAATAGATCATCTACATAAAGTGACAGAATTACAACACTGTGATTCACCTTCTTGACATAAAGAGTGAACTCACTTAAGCTTTTTACAAAGCCAAAATCTTGCAAATATCGATTTATCTTCCCATACCAAGCTCTTGGAGCTTGCTTCAGTCCATATAGAGCTTTCCTCAACCTGTATACACTCTCTTCTTGGCCTTTGATACTAAAGCCTTCAGGTTGTTCAACAAAAATCTCCTCATCAAGCTCTACATTCAGGAATGCAGACTTGACATCTAACTGAAATATAGGTCACCCCTTCTCTGCTGCAATAGCTAACAGTAGACTTATTGTATCAAGTCGTACAACAGGAGCAAATGTTTCAAAATAGTCTACTCCCCATATTTGTCCATAGCCTTTCACAACCAGTCTAGATTTGTGTTTATTGACAGAACCATCAGGATTAAGTTTTGTTCTAAACACCCACTTAACCCCAATCACATTCTTATCAGATGGTTTGTCAACAAGCTCCCATGTGTGGTTTTTCTGGATCATTGCAATCTCCTCATGCATTGCTGCAATCCACCTCTGATCCTCCTTAGCTTTCATAAAGTTAGATGGTTCGAGCACTACCACATTGCTTCTTTCATAAATTTCAGCAAGTGACCTTGTGCCTCTCACTGGTAAATCATCCATACTGTCTTCCAATCCATCTATAACTTCATCAATCTCTACATCTGTTGCAGGTTGTTTTTCGAATTGCTACTATTATGCACTCTTTCCTTCCATCCAATTCCACTCATCTTCCTCTTGAAAAACAACATCTCTGCTTACAGTCACCTTCCCTGTCATAGGGTGAAAAATTATGTAAACCTTTGATTGGAGACTGTACCCAATGAAGATTCCAAGCTCATCTTTTTTATCCAACTTGTCCCTTTGACTTGAGGAACATGAGTATAACACAAACACCCAAAAACCTTCAAATTCTTCAAAGAAGGTTTAATATCATACCAAACTTCAAAAGGTGTTGACCTCTCTAAGACCTTTGTGGGCAATCTATTCAACATGAACACTGTAGTATTAGCTGCCTCAGCCTAGAATCTCTTGGGTAACATCTTCTCCTGCATCATACATCTGGCCATCTCCATAATGCTTCTGTTTTTCCTCTCACTGACCCCATTCCGTTGAGGTGAATAGGGAGCAGTGAACTGCTGCACAATTCCTGCTTGCTCACAATTCAATTTAAACTTGTGAGCAGTATACTCAAAACCATTATCAGACCTGAGCATTTTAATTTTCTTTCCACTCTGATTTTCAACTAAGGCTTTAAACTTCACAAACACATCAGCAACTTCAGACTTGGCTAGCGTAGAAAATAAATCCAACTCATCCTAGTCATATCATCAGTGAAGGTAATGAAATACCTGCTACCATTTAGAGAAGACTCAAACATAGGTCCACATAGATCTGTGTGGACTAATTGTAGCTTTTCACATACTCTCTAGCCTCCTCCTTTGAAAGGAAATCTGGCTTGCTTGCCAAGAAGACAAGTTCTGCACTGTGGAATTCCTCCTCCAAACTCGACAAGTCATCTGCCAAGCTATTTCTCTGCATAAACGACATGCTCTTCCTCTAAACATGCCCAAGTCTTTTATGCCATAGCTCTGCATTTTCTTCTTTGCACTCTAAAGTCATTTGTTGCATCTCTTGTGGCTTGAACATGAAACTATTGTCCTTCATTGGGATTCTTAGCACTTCTTTGCTATCTGCATTATTAATAAGACATTCATTCCCTTCGAACTTCACTTTATAGCCCTTCTCAACTAATTGACCAACACTTAACAGATTATGGTCAATATTTGGCACAAAAAGAACATCACTGATCAGCTTCGCCTCTTAATTTCCTTCAATAGCCACTATACCCTTCCCTTGCACTTCGATATACTGTCCATTGCCAATTCTAACTCTGGACCTGACTAACCTATCTAGACTCCTAAACAGTTTCGAATTACCGGTCATATGATTGGTACAGCCACTATCCACCAACCATGCATCATTCCCAACAAAAGATTCAGAAAAAGAAGCTACAAACAAGTGCCCTTCCTCAATTTCATTCACTGCTACATGTGCTTTTCCTGCTTGCTGGTAATTTTTTTCTTTGCAGATGGCTTCCATGTGACCCAACTTGTGACATCTTCTGCATCTAGCATTAGGCTTTCTCCAACATCTAAAAAATTGATGATTAGTTCCACCACAGTATTGACAAGGCTTTTTGTTCTTCTTCCATTTGCTATACCCACCAGAATTTCCTTATTTTGCTACAAACTTGGAGTCACTAGCATTTTCTCTGGACTGAATCTATTTCTTCTCTTTGCCTCTATCATTTGACTTCACTTTAGCTTGCAGCGCACCCTCTACAAACTCTTCTCTTCTCATCAGTCTTCTATGCTCCTGTGCCTGCAGGGAATTTAAAAATTTTGCAAGCTTTACATCAGCTAAGTCTCTTGAATTTTCTAGAGAAGCTATGGTGGCTTCGAACTTCTCTTCGAAGAGACACCAGGATCTTCTGAACAAGCTTTTCATCCTTCAAGTCAGTCCCTAAAACCAGATTTTCGGGTTTTAATTTCGACTGGATAAATAGAGCTATTTTTATTCGGTTGAAGCCGGGGATTGTGAAATTGAGGAGTATGAGGGATTCTTGGATGAGGAAAATAATCAATTTGATAATGGAAATATCAATTGATTTTTGTGAGAGTTATTTGAGAGAAATTAAGAGAGAAATTGGATGCAGATATGCAAGTGGGGATCAAGAATGGAAAATCCTTTTGAGAGTCTATGAGCTTATTTAAAAGAAATTGGGATTAGGATTTCTATTTGAGGAAATCCTTTTATTTTTGTGATATTCCCATTTCTTTTCCCTTTTTAGCCAAACACTCATTTTTCTCTTTTCCCTCTCTCTCTTTCTTTCTTCTTTTTCTTTTTCTCTCTCTCTCTCCCTCTCTTTTTCTTTTCCCTCGTGCGTGAGCCCCTTCCACCGAATGCACGGCTGTCCTCCACTTTGCTTCCCCTTCACTTTTACTTTTGACTTTCAAACCTATCCATTCTCTCTCTTATCTTTATCTCACTCCCTCGACACTCTCTCTCCTCCTCTCCCTCTCTGTTTTGTTTGACTCAAGAGAAGCGAAAACGGAAGCGAACAATAGCGCCGAGAGAAGAAAACCGGAGCTACCGTCCTTTGCTCCGCCTCACCCGCGCGTCACCCGCGTGCTCCATCGCTCGCCGGTTGCCCTCCGTGCGCCTTGGTCGCTCTCTTGCCCAGCTCCGTCCCTCTCTCTTCCGCCCCTCTTGTTCGAACAAAGTAGAAGCAGAAACAGAGGCCAGCTGCGTTGAAGGGTTTCAGGCGCGCCGGAGCCAAGACCATCGTCGCCGCCTCACGCCGCACGCCGTCGCTGCTCCTCGGCCGCGCGCGCTTGCCCTCCGGCTCTCCTCGTGCGCGCTACCCCGCGCGTCTCCGCCTCCAGCTGCGTCATCCTTGGCTCGGTCCACGTCCGGGCCGTTGTCCGCACCGTGAGCCACCGCGAACTCCTTTCGCCGCCGCACACCACCGCCCGGACCGTTGAAGCCGCCGGACCACCACCGGGCTTGTCTAGCTCTAGTCAACCTCGGAATCGCCCCTTCCGGTAGCGATCGAGAAGGCGAAAATGGGTATCGCAGTGGGGTTTTGGCCCGTTTTGGCCGTCTTCCCGAGCCCGGATGCTCGGCCCGCTTTGAGGAAAGTCGATCCTCGCGTCGAGCCCGTCGTTTTGAGTGAGTTTTACTCACTAATGCCTTCTTAGTGTGCTAATTATACTTAAATGTTGATTAGTGTTAATTAAATGTAATTAGGTGGTTATATTAGAATTGATTAGTGATTATTAGTTAATTGCTTTGCATATTAGTTGTGTGATTAGTGTAATTAGATAGATAATTGCCTATAGTATTTATTGGATGCTTCTTGAGATTTTTCCCGTCCCTTATCGGGTGTTAATTAAAGGAAATCGGGCCTAGGTGGTATTTTTAGGAATTAAATATTAATTTTTGAAATTAATTAATTAATTATTTATTTCTCGGAAATTCAACTGGGATGGCCAATGACCGGTATTTTATGCTGATGATCGTGGTGCAGTCCGTTTATTTAATTGAGCTTGATATTGTGTTAAATTGAATTTATTGTATTTATTTATTTAATATCCGAAATTAATTATTAAATATTTATTTTACGGAAATTCAACCGGGATGGCCAAAGGACCAGAATTTCGTGCCGATTGTCGTGGCGCAGTCCATTTATTTAATTGAACTTCAATTTGTATGGAATTGATTTAAATTGTGAATTTTAGGATATATTCCTATTGAGTTGATTTTAGATTATTTGATTGAGAAATAATCGGGTGTCGGTTGTTAGTATTGATAGTAGACTGGTGAACTATAGAGAAAGGCGTTATTTCATAGTGGAATCACGGTAGAAAGTAAATCACCTGGAGAAGGGTAAGTTGGCTCGGTGATTAAGTATTTGGCATCTAAAAGGACACGTGGGCTCAGTAATTTGATGCATTACTTCGGAGAATGCATGTGGTCCCAATGAGTACATTTGGCATCTAAAAGGACACGTGGGCTTGGTAATTTGATACATTACTTTGGAGAATGCACGTGGTCCTAATGAGTACATTTGGCATCTTAAAGAGACACGTGGGCTCGGTGACCTGATGCATCACCTTGGAGAATGCACGTGGGCTCAATGAATACGTATGTCGTCTTGAAGAATGCATGTAGGCTCAGGGACTGGATATTCTATCATGGGGAAAATATAGTATTGATTGAAATGACCTAGAAATGGTCCGACTGACATGTAATCGACTAGGTCGGTTTGATCGATGCTTCGATCAGTAATGTGATTGCTTGGGTGCCTATTTGATATGCGCTAACATGCAGGTGGAATCTGAGACCAAGGTAAGTCCTCTGACTCATGTTGTGCCTAGGCGGCCCTAAGGTGTATTAGTTTACTAATCGGGTCTTAAAGGGTAGAACTTGCTGAGATGTTGTCTCAGTGGTTATTGAATAACTATTTCAGGACCTGGATGAGGAGCCTAAGGAGCATGAATCGGATGAGGAGATCCCTGTTGAGGAACTCAAAGAGGAGTAGTTGAAGGAGAACCCCGAGGATGACCTAGAGTAGGATCCTGATGACTTTTGCTATAGAATCAATTTGAGTAGAAACCAATCGTTTTAGTATGGCTTGTATATGATCATAAGAGTGTTGGTTTTCAGGTTCAATTTCCTAGTCCTACTTATATATCCCATTGCTTTATTGTCTGGGGATTTTTATAACTGCTTTCGCATGTGCAATTGAAAAGAAAAGGGTCGGCGATATGTAGTCCTAGGATATCGCATTATAAAATCGACCAAGTAAGGGATGTGCGCATTCTGAGGATCGGGTCATGACATTCTCATTTTGTGGTATCAGAGTAATGGTTAAGGATTGGAGTGATAAGGTGCGATGACCTATGGGATAGTAGTAGGAAAAGCCTTTAAATTCGTGACTGGTGCATGTCTTTGATAGTTGATTGGTAGAATTGTTTGTTATGTGTGAATCGATTGCTTTTAATCGTTGTGGATTCGGAAGGCAGAGTGTTGACTCTGGCCAGCTTGAGCGTAAGAGTGCCACCGCAGATTGGTACTAGTGTAGCAGCGTTGATTGATCCTAAGCCTGATAAGATTGATTTGATGCAAGTGTTTCTTGGGATCTGGATGAGCCGGTAAGATCATGATCAAGTTGTTGTTGTTGCTACCTTTGTTGGGGTCCAACCTGGAAGGATGATCAGGGAATATATTTCGATATCAGAGTCAAGATTCAGTGCAAGCAAATTGGGAATTCGGTCAGGGTAAAGACTGATGTTGAGAGTATGGTATTCTATTCCACCCAATAGGAGGGGTGGCATAGTCAAGTCAGCATTCAGATTAATGGAACATGTTGTTCTATGGAAGATGGTATGAATCAGTCTCGTGTATTTTAAGGACAGGAAATTGTGGTAAGTGTCGCTAGCAGACAGTGAATTATGGGGTATCAGCATAAGTAGATGGAATCTCGACAATGGTTACTACTGTCATCGTCGATAAGACAGTTGAGAAGAAGTGCACCATAGAACACACTGTGGAATTTCTGGGATAGGTCTCTAGTACAAGAAATAGTGCATGCTAGCACTTGACAGGAGGTAGAAGACTCACTGGGTAAGTACCAAAAGTATGGAAGAAAGGCATGGATCAATCATGTGTTTGAGAATGGCTAAAACGTGCTATGATGGTAGTCAGCACGGTTGTCGGGTGAAAGTCTATCAGTGTGAGTCCAAGGGAGCATTGATACTGATATCGTAGATAAGACGCCATGAGGATGGCAACCGGAACAGGAACATAATTGACTATACTTTATTCAATGGAAGAATGTTTTGAGGTAATTTTATCAGAATGGTACTAGAGAGTGTTGGGGGTACAATTGTGGAATTTCAGTGGTTTGTTAAGGCTGTAGGAGAAGAACCACTGACTAGAGTTGTACTTGATTGATTGTTCGTGTACAACTTATTCATCAAGTGTGGAAAGAATTGGTTCTAGAGCATTTTGTGGTGATGAATTGTTATAGTGGAATAACCCAGTTTATTCTAGAAGCAGGTAGAAGTGCCAAGTTTTTTTTTTATTGAGAGTCGAGAAGGGCCCTCGACTTCTTTAATCTCATATTTTGAGGCAATCTGTTTGTTAGACGGAGGTTGCCTAGGTTACTTGACGATTGTAAAAAATAAGACAGATTGAAGAATTGAAAATTGAGGACTCCTCAGTAGTCCAAGAATTCTTGGAAGTGTTGCTAGAAGGATTATCAGACTGTCACCAGAGAAAGAAAATGAATTACGATCGAGCTAGCAACCAGAACAGAACCATTCTCTAAAGTTTATTACCAGTTGTTTTCTGAATTTATAGAACCAATGGTGCAGATGTGAGAATTGATGAATGTGGAATTCATGCATATTGGTGCATTACCTAAGGGAAACATCGGCCTCATAGTGAGAAAGAAAGAAAGATAGTTCATTGCAATTATGCATCAACTATAGTCGGCCCAATCAAGTGACAATCAAGGATAAGTGTTCATTGTCAAAGATTGATGAATTGGGTAACTTGTTATAAAGAGTGTTGATGTCTTCAAGGATCGACTTGAGGACAGGTTATTGTCAGTCGAGAACCAGGAAGGAGGTTATATTGAAAACAACACTTCGCACTTGATTTAGCCTTGTGAGAATTAGGTAAAGCCATTTGATATAACGAACGCTCCAGTCGTTGTCATAGATTTGACAAACCGAGTATTCAAAGAATATCTAGATCAATGGTGATCGTGTGGTGTAGTGACATTATAGGGTGTTCATTAAATGTTGAGAATCACGAGATGCCCTTAAGAATGGTCATGTGATTACAGGTTAAGGAATCTTCATGTACCCAGCGAAGATCGAATTAGTTGTTAGTGGACCGAGATCGACATCAATGTCAGAGATCAGAAGCCGTGTGGATTGGACAGTTTACTACAGAGGATTTGTGGGAGAAGCTTCAGCATCAGTACCGCCAATGACTCGACTCCTGAAGAAAGAAGAAAAGTTCGGATGGACAAACAAGTGTGAGTGTAGTCCCCAAGAGCTAATGGAAGCTAACTATCGCACCCGTACTGATCTTTTCATTTGGCTCTGGAAAGCACGGAATCTTTAGTGATGTGTCTTGCAGAGAACTGGGTACGTATTGATACAACATGAGAAGATTGTTGTATAACTGTCCCGCCAGTTGAGACCAATAAGTTGGATATGAAACGGCGTCATGAACCAGAATTTTGGCAGAACTACAATAGTGATATCGGGTATCACCTTGGAGGAACGAAATGAGTCATTAATGTGTTGAGCTGAGAATTTTCAATTGTGCATAAACTGGCTAAAGTATAGACTTTACTTGAAAATGGTTTGAAATTTGGTTTTCAAATTTGAGGCAGGCTACCTTTTGAATTTTATAGCCACCCTCAAAATTGAACCAAATGTTCAAGTTAGAATCGGCGCCTAGTTGACAGACAGAGATGTTCAGAAGATCTTATAAGAGGATACTGGTAAGAAAGATATTGACTTTAAGATTTCTGAGGATGGAAAGTTCGGGTACCATGAGTGATTGAGTGCACTTGACAATGTAACACTCAGGGAAAAGATCTTGTCGGAAGTTCACTATAGTATTGCAGTTTGACTAGATGGTGCAAGTAAATCAGAATCGGCATCAGCTAGATTAGTAAGCTGATATGAAGATAGATACCGCTGAGCAGGTTGCGAGTGTCATAAGTGTCAGTAAGTGGAAGCTCGGTAATGCGAACCGGGAGAATTGTTACCATCACTTGAGAGTCCCAAGTGGAAATGGAAATATATGGCTTACTAAGGATTCAGGGGATTACTGATACCATTTGAGAATAGTGGTTGATCGATAGATGGAGTTGGTCCACTTTGGTACAGTACGAATAGATCTTGTTTTGAGTGTGTAACATCCAGATTTCGGGCTCTGATTTCGATTAGATAAATTGGGCATTTCATCGACGCGATTACGGTGTTTTTCTACGAGTTGGCCACTCATGAGATAACTAGACTAGCTGGGTGAGTTATTAAGGACCTTAAGGCAAATAGACTTGAGAATTCGACCAGGGATCGACTTCTCGACCGTGCTCATCTTTAGAGATCATTGCGGCACAGTATAAAATCGATTTGAAATCAGAGATAGATCGGTTCGACTGAGATGAATGACCGATCGTGGGTGACTCTACTAAATTGGAAAATTCTCATCGACTGGTACTAATTTGATGTTTCTATCGTTTTGATACCTTGTGTCCGTATTTGAATCTTTGAGATTTTCACGACAATCGAGAGTCACCAATGGGTCGAGTGGGTTCATTGTGGCTCGAAGAAAATCGACCACGGGTCATTTGTCCTAAAAAGCTCTGAACACTATCCAGTAGCCTAGGTCACACTAAAAGCGTGTCGGAGTGAAATTAACCGTCAATCTAAGTTCGATTTCAGAAATTGAAGATTCTATCTTGTCACAAAGTGGATATACCGAAGTGTGTGTGCATCAGATAATTCGCCCGCATGGAGTGCCGGAGATGAATTATATTTCGAATCTAGATCAGAGATTATAAATTTGGCAAAGTTTTCAGAGGGTTCTTTCTTAAGCAGTGTATAGCAGAAGGTATAGAATTTCAGTGGTGAAAAGAAAGTGAATAAAGATTACAGGCCAGAGTCAGCTCAATAATCAGTGTTTGCAGTTGTCAGATCAGTGTCAGAGTAAAGACTGCTCAAAACTGTCAGAAATTTTGAATTGTTGAGGTTTGAAGATTTATTAGGGAGTCGAGAAAAAGTGATCAGATGTGGATGACAGAGTGTCTTATGTGAGAAGCCCAGTTCAGTTGCGGGTCCAGAAAGAGCAGAGTTTGTGTACCAAGATCATATCCTTAGTCAAAGTGGTCAGACAACACCACAAGACCGAAGGATTAGCGTGGGAAAAAGTGAGACTTGACGAGACGACAATACCCCCACATTTTGTATAAGGATTGATAAAGGTTTAAATTTCGAGGACGAAATTTTTATAAGAGGGGAAGAGTTGTGACATCCAGATTTTCGGGTTCTAATTTCGACTGGATAAATAGAGCCGTTTTTATTCGGTTGAAGCCGGGGATTGTGAAATTGAGGAGTATGAGGGATTCTTGGATGAGGAAAATAATCAATTTGATAATGGAGATATCAATTGATTTTTGTGAGAGTTATTTGAGAGAAATTAAGAGAGAAATTGGATGCAGATATGCAAGTGGGGATCAAGAACTCTAAGTTGGAAAATCCTTTTGAGAGTCTATGAGCTTATTTAAAAGAAATTGGGATTATGATTTTCTATTTGAGGAAATCCTTTTATTTTTGTGATATTCCCATTTCTTTTCCCTTTTTAGCCAAACACTCATTTTTCTCTTTTCCCTCTCTCTCTCTTTCTTTTTTCTTTTTCTTTTTCTCTCTCTCTCTCTCCCTCTCTTTTTCTTTTCCCTCGTGCGTGAGCCCCCTTCCACCGAATGCACGGCTGTCCTCCACTTTGCTTCCCCTTCACTTTTACTTTTGACTTTTCAAACCTATCCACTCTCTCTCTTATCTTTATCTCACTCCCTCGACACTCTCTCTCCTCCTCTCCCTCTCTGTTTTGTTCGACTGAAGAGAAGCAGAAACGGAGGCAGAACAATAGCGCCGAGAGAAGAAAACTGGAGCTGCCGTCACTGCTCCGCCTCACGCGCGCGTCACCCGCGTGCTCCATCGCTCGCCGGTTGCCCTCCGTGCGCCTTGGTCACTCTCTCGCCCAGCTCCGTCCCTCTCTCTTCCGCCCCTCTTGTTCGAACAAAGTAGAAGCAGAAACAGAGGCCAGCTGTGTTGAAGGGTTTCAGGCGCGCCGGAGCCAAGACCGTTGTCGCTCCCTCACGCCGCGCGCCGTCGCTACTCCTCGGCCGTGCGCGCTTGCCCTCCGGCTCTCCTCGTGCGCGCTACCCCGCGGGTCTCCGCCTCCAGCTGCGTCATCCTTGGCTCGGTCCACGTCCGGGGCTGTTGTCCGGCACTGTGAGCCACCGCCAGAACTCCTTTCGCCGCCGCACACCACCGCCTGGACCGCTGAAGCTTCGCCGGACCACCACCGGGCTTGTCTAGCTCTAGTCAACCTCGGAATCGCCCCTTCCAGTAGCGATCAGAGAAGGTAGAAAATGGGTATCGCAGTGGGGTTTTGGCCCGTTTTGGCCGTCTTCCCGAGCCCGGATGCTCGGCCCGCTTTGAGGAAAGTCGATCCTCGCGTCGAGCCCATCGTTTTGAGTGAGTTTTACTCACTAATGCCTTCTTAGTGTGCTAATTATACTTAAAGGTTGATTAGTGTTAATTAAATGTAATTAGGTAGTTAGATTAGAATTGATTAGTGATTATTAGTTAATTGCTTTGCATATTAGTTGTGTGATTAGTGTAATTAGATAGAGAATTGCCTATAGTATTTATTGGATGCTTCTTGAGATTTTTCCCGTCCCTTATCGGGTGTTAATTAAGCAAATCGGGCCTAGGTGGTATTTTTAGGAATTAAATATTAATTTTCGAAATTAATTAATTAATTATTTATTTCCCGAAAATTCAACTGGGATGGCCAGTGACCGGGATTTTATGCTGATGATCGTGGTGCAATCCGTTTATTTAATTGAGCTTGATATTGTGTTAAATTGAATTTATTGTATTTATTTGTTTAATATCCGAAATTAATTATTAAATATTTATTTTACGGAAATTCAACTGGGATGGCCAGTGACCAGAATTTCGTGCCGATTGTCGTGGCGCAGTCCATTTATTTAATTGAACTTCAATTTGTATGGAATTGATTTAAATTGTGAATTTTAGGATATATTCCTATTGAGTTGATTTTAGATTATTTGATTGAGAAATAATCGGGTGTCGGTTGTTAGTATTGATAGTAGACTGGTGAACTATAGAGAAAGGCGTTATTTCATAGTGGAATCACGGTAGAAAGTAAATCACCTGGAGAAGGGTAAGTTGGCTCGGTGATTAAGTATTTGGCATCTAAAAGGACACGTGGGCTCGGTAATTTGATGCATTACTTCGGAGAATGCACGTGGTCCCAATGAGTACATTTGGCATCTAAAAGGACACGTGGGCTCGGTAATTTGATGCATTACTTTGGAGAATGCACGTGGTTCCAATGAGTACATTTGGCATCTAAAAGGACACTTGGGCTCGGTAATTTGATGCATTACTTCGGAGAATGCATGTGGTCCCAATGAGTACATTTGGCAACTTAAAGAGACACGTGGGCTCGGTGATCTGATGCATCACCTTAGGGAATGCACGTGGGCTCAATGAATACGTATGTCGTCTTGAAGAATGCATGTAGGCTCAGGGACTGGATATTCTATCATGGGGAAAATATAGTATTGATTGAAATGACCTAGAAATGGTCCGACTGACATGTAATCGACTAGGTCGGTTTGATCGATGCTTCGATTAGTAATGTGATTGCTTTGGTGCCTATTTGATATGCGCTAACATGCAGGTGGAATCTGAGACCAAGGTAAGTCCTCTGACTCATGTTGTGCCTAGGCGGCCCTAAGGTGTATTAGTTTACTAATCGGGTCTTAGAGGGTAGAACTTGCTGAGACGTTATCTCAGTGGTTATTGAATAACCATTTTAGGACCTGGATGAGGAGCCTAAGGAGCATGAATCGGATGAGGAGATCCCTGTTGAGGAACTCGAAGAGGAGTAGTTGAAGGAGAACCCCGAGGATGACCCAGAGTAGGATCCTGATGACTTTTGCTATAGTATCAATTTGAGTAGAAACCAATCATTTTAGTATTGGCTTGTATATGATGATAAGGGTGTTGGTTTTCAGGTTCAATTTCCTAGTCCTACTTGTATATCCCATTGCTTTATTGTCTGGGGATTTTTATAACTGCTTCCGCATGTGCAATTGAAAAGAAAAGGGTCGGCGATATGTAGTCTTGGGATATCGCATTATAAAATCGACCAAGTAAGGGATGTACGCATTCTGAGGATCGGGGCGTGACACTATCAGAGTACTCCTTCACTGACTCTGAATCCTTCATATGCTGTCTCTCAAACTCCCTCAAGAGATTCAGCACATTCATGCCTCTTATCTTCTCATCTCCCTCGTATTCATCCTTCAAGAAATCCCATATTGGCTTTGCAGAATCACATCTCATGATCCTTGTGAAGATAATGGGTGAAACAGCAACATACAGGCAAGACTTTGTCTTAGCCTTCTTTGTGATTCTCTCTTTATGGTACTTTATTTGATTCAAGGTCGGATTGTTTGGAAGTGGAGCAACCTCATAATCATTCTCCACGGCCTCCCATAAATCATGACCCTCAAAGAATGCCGTTATCTTGACAGCTCAGGCCTGATAATTTTCCCCAGTAAAGACCGGAGTAGACATTGCAGAGAATCAACTCGATCCTGCCTCCATCAGCTTTTTCTTTGCAGATTGGAAGCAATCTTCACTCACTTACCCTCACTTCACAGTCCCTTAAGATCCCACAAACGCTCTGATACCAATGTTAAAGGTCATAAAACAACAATCAAAATAGAAAAATTTCTGTTGTTTGAGGGAGAGAAAGGATATAAAAAACAGAGCATAGCACTTCATACGTCTTGTGCAAAGGAAAAACCGTCGAGTACCATAAGTAAATACAAAGCAAAAACTGCTCACATACTTGCAACACATAACTGCTCACATACTATCGAGTATCATAAGTAAATACAAAGCAGAAACTGCTCACATACTTGCAACACATAACTGCACACAAACGTGCTATTAACTTCCTAGAAAATAGCAAAAACACTAACTGCATAACTAAATGAACTTGACTGTTTTAAAAAAAAAAATAGAAAACAAAGGAAAAAACACGACAGAAAACAGCAGCACTAAGACAATTCCAACAACAATGACCTACTAGGCTAACTTTAAGCTTACATTTTTTCGAACTATTTACATCTTTCTAGTTCGATCTTATATTTTAACTTACGCAAACATAAATATTACACTATAAAACGGAACGATCATCAATTTTTCCTTCTGATGGACCAAGAGAAGAGACAACATTCGCAATGCAACCATCACCATTGCCACCCCCATAACTACCGCATAGCCTAAGGTGACCTGGCCGGCATTATTACCATGCTTCTAAGGGAAATTTTCACATTCTCATAAAGGTGCAAAATCACTTGTATTTCATCAATAAGCATGATCTTTTAGGTCATAATTACATGCTATTCACTATCCATACAAATAATTACTGACATTTTCATTGAACCCTTTTGCTTTTGCCCTCCTTAATTAATCTTAATCAGCAGTTATCTGTCAACCATCAAACACTATCCTCAGATATCTATAGGAGCTTCCAGCTAAGTATTTAACCAATTTGAAATGGAAAGTTCTCCTTGAGCTATCTCTGGTCACTTCAAATCTTGAAGTGGAGGAGCAATTTGTGGCTGGGTTGGTTATCATAATCTCTCGTACTCTCCATGGAATAGTGAAGTGCTAAAGAACCCTCCATTGTCGGCGGTGCAGGCTTCGAAATCAGGGGATTTCCATTCCTTGATCAGGTTGTCCACGATGTCCCCAGCTGGCATGTTGTTGAAGCTTTTGTTAGTGATAGCCATGGCATTGAAGCCGGCATACGCAGGGCCTACAAACATTATGATCCCTTCCACAGCAGGATGTGAAAAAGCCTCCCTTAGGATCTCCTCCAAGTACTGAGCCTGCAATGCCAAAAAAAGAAAAAACTTTAATGCATTAGGGAGTGCCAATCCTTTGATATTACACTTTCAGTTTGTCACTAATCACAACTCTAAATTGGTTCAGGACAGCACATTCGAGGATGAGTGTGGATGCCCATTATTAAGAAAATCAAATATTTTATTTAATATTGATAGGGTTAGTGGGCGAAGTTGGGCAGGCCGATTGCAGGAAGAGAAATGCTTGCCCAAGCCTGCCCAATTTTTCCTTTCGGGCTAACCAGTTTGACCCGGCACAACCAGTTGTGTGATCATGCATAGTTGATACCTGGTTAACTCCTGGTTCCGCAGATACTTCTGTGAGCCAAATGGGAACACCAGTTGTAGCCAGAATCTCCAGACTAGATCTCATGTAAGCCAAATTTGGCTGACCAAGGCCAAAATGGCCTTGTACTCCTATTCCCGCTGGGATATCTTCATTTCCGGGGTATGAAAATATCTCCTTGAGCCTCTTCTTGTAGTTCCCCGGGCTCACCTTCTCGTCCCCATAGTACTCAATGGTGTTGTACTCATTCAAGAACATCCTCGGGTTGGATTGAGTTTGTATGCCGTTGAGTAATATATCGAGGAAGCGTTTTTCCCGAGGTTGTCCTCGAAAAAGCTGAAGTGCAGGTTCTCATTGACCACATCCCAAGCAATCAGTTGTCTTGCATAACTGGAGACAACCGAATTGATCCTCTTCTCTACTGCTTTTCGCAGGTCCTCGAGTGATAGGGTCTTGACCCAATCGGGCTGGTACTTGGGATCTGTTGAATCTTGCGGAAACATGGTACAAATATAAATTTATAAAATATAACTTTCACTGTTACAATATTTTCTCACACCACATACAATACTCAGACAACTCTACACAATTTCTCTCACTCACGTGCATACATAGCACACTCTACTCAACACACTCTCAAGACCCCTACACACACACCCACACACCCCCTTGAACTTCTTACTCACACACTCTTAGTTGGACACTCAAATGAGGAGCAAGTTGCTCCTATTTATAGGATGGAAAGTTGGTGACTTTCCTAGCTTTCTACACTATTCTAGAAGTATTATTATTATTTTATTATAGCCTCACAACTAGATTTCTTTGGAGAAGTCTAGAAGTGGTGCAGCTTTTCTTGATGGATTTTGCTAGAACATTCTGGAGAAGGGAGAGATCTAGAGAAATCGAGAGAGAGAGAGAGAGAGAGAAATATGGAGGAGAGAGATATGGAGAACTCTAGAGAGAGATCTAGAGAACTCCAAGACAGAGAGAGACGGTGATCTTCAACAGGATCGTCCCAGAAAACATTATGGCCTCGGATCGAAATGCCATTATCTTGCGAGAACTTCACCATTGCGTCGGCTGTTGTGTAGTTCTCTTGGCCTTGCTTCGCCTCCGTGCTGTACCACTTCATCGCGTTGGTGAAAGTGGTGTACCTGAACCTCGAAGCGAACCAGTTTTGATAATCGGTGCTCTCGAGGATGTGGAAGTTCATACCGCACCCGAATGGGAAGCTCGGCTTGGTTTGTTTGACAAGAAATTTGGCTCCTCTGACCGCGAGTCCTGTTTTCTTCGCATAAGTTATCTGGAACCTCACTCTGCTCTTCCGTACCTGCGAGATTAAAATTCGCAACAGTTTTTTTTTTTTTTTTTGAGCTAACTTAGGACAACTTCTGATTTCACCTTCTCTACGCTTTTATCTTGGTGAAACCTCCATTGCTTCTTCGAGAATGGCTGCAGCGCAACATTGTCCACCCATATTTCTTTCGAGGTATTCTTGCTCTGCCACAATCAGGAATCAGAACAACATTAGCACTCCACCTAATGTAGCTTCCAACTTTTCAGTGAAAGTATTCTCACACAGGTTTAATCTTGACCAAATTCAGGACGAATATGGCAAACACACTGCCCGTTTACTCCCGATCGAAGGGTGAATTTCAAAGAGTACTGATTACTGGAGAAGTTAACTGTGCACATGGGGGATAACAATAGCAATCACACATCAAGTCTCTGATCTCGTGTTGAATTCAGTTCATTTTTCGAATTTGCAGATATTTTAATAATTACCCAAGAAGGCATAAACTAGTTGAAGTGTGTTCTTTCAGAAGTAGATTAATCTAAAACAGTTCAGTGGCCATCACTTCACCTCGAAAAGAACATCGACAGTGCTCGAAGAATTCGCAGCGACGTCTTCTTTTAGCAAAGACCAGCACCCTTGCTCTGCCACGATGCTGCCTCCAGGGACAAACTCGCCATCTCCAACTCCAAATACCACTGATACTGTCTCGCTTCCATCATTGACTTGTATCCAAGCTGCGAAAATCCCTCATCAACATGAGTAATAATTCATCTTAAACTTCATCCACAGATACCGTTTCGCATTCCTTGATATTGGAGACCCGAAATTCTTTGCAAAAAAAAAAAAAAAAGACCATTCAAGTGTCCTGTTTATGCGAGCCCACAAACCACTTGTTTATTGGCTTCATGAAGAAAATCCGACATGCACGTGAAGGCGTGTGCGCGTACTTGGGGTTTGTAGTGATGTTCTGTAGGAAAAGTTTTTCAGATAATTACCTGAGAATGCATAGAACTTGCCCTTCTCGAGTCGAACTTTCTGAGAGACACTGTCCACGGGACGTTTCCTATTGTGTGCCACCATGAACCTGTTCTTGCTACGCGACATGCGTTCTTCAATCACTCCTTTCCCAAACATGGCCCATCCGGCAGTGCCATTACTGAACTCCGGGTTAACTATGACCCCACCGCCCATACATAGTACTCCCAGGCTCTGCCAAACACTGCTTATTGGATACATAAGGATCCCAGTTACAGTTAGTTCTCATCAGTACCAAAATCACAATTTGGGCATGAACCAAAATTTTTTGCTTAATATCAGCACAAATTGTTTCCTGCTGGCTTTCAGCTATTGACTTTCAGGAACCAAAAAATGGGTACTACATGAAAACTACGTCATTGTACAGAATGATTCATTTGATCATATTTTTCTCTTTGGGGCAAGCGATCTTGGGTTGAGAATAATTCATTCGACTTATTGATGACCATGAAAACCGAATTGGCATTCACACGTGAACATAACTCAAAAGTTGCGAGTAGTGTCCAGGACTTTGATCTTACCTGGGTGGTTGCCAATGCATCATATTGCACATCACTGAAGACAGCCTGGGTGATCTGCCCTGAAATGGCTAAACATAGAAA
This sequence comes from Eucalyptus decipiens, assembly GCA_014182575.1. Lineage (NCBI taxonomy): Eukaryota > Viridiplantae > Streptophyta > Magnoliopsida > Myrtales > Myrtaceae > Eucalyptus > Eucalyptus decipiens. The sequence goes on from CM024615.1 coordinate 25,101,343, forward strand.
GCATTTAGCTTAGTCATTCATGTCATCACCGACGTGACTAAGAAAAGCATTTGGAACAGCTAAAACCAATCTAACAGTCAACTTTATTCAAAGTACATCAAGAAAAATCTTTAAAAAACAACAAATCCTAAACTCTATTGAAAAGTTCTTGGAGGGATATGATATAATACTAATTATAATGCAAGTGGAATAAACTGTGAGAGAAACTAGCACCTGATCCTGAGTAGAACAACACAAATGTGAGCCAAAGAAACAGTGGCATGGTGCGTACAGAGGAGTTTATCGCCTCTTTCCAGTCCTGCAATAAAAAGCCAGCCAGAGAAACCGTGTAAGGCACCAATCAGTCATGTCCAAAAGACAAAATGACTGCTGTGAATGTGAAAGCGTGCAGCAACCTGATCAATCTCAGTTCCTGCACGTCCCGTGACTCTTCTCTCGACCCCATATATATAACCCAACAAAAGACTGGCCCAGGGCTGGTCTGGAGATCTTGATGGGTAGTTGACAAACGGTGTCCAGATTAGCGTTCTGTAAGTCAATAGTAAGAATGTGACTTGGATGTAGAGAAAGCCTCGAGAAACGAGTAATTCTACTAAACTTATTTGGTAAGCGATGTGATAGAGCACATGTGGATAATTTGAACAAATGGGATATTCGAGGTTTCGCTAGATGTGGCCAGATCGAACATTCACTTCAGTTAACAATATCGTCGGTCTTATTATATTTCAGTAGCATTCTCCCGAGGAATTTAGCTTTTAAAGAAATTGTTGGGAATTGGAATGCAGGAAAGCCCCTTTCCTCCTCCCTTTTACTGTTTGGATTGCCTGTTCAGCTGTCTTGGAGGAATCCTCTTTCGGACGAACCCTGATGAAGTGACGACTAGTAAATTGACCGGGTGTGAATAACGAGGACATTTTCTTGATTTTTATAACGGAGATTGTAATTTTCTTTTTGGTTGTGCCGGGGGGTGGGTATCGTCGCCTTGGAGGGATTTTTCAGTTTCTTGTAGTAATTTTTCACGGTTCTTTTAGACACACAAGAAGAGACAAATGTGAATCTTTAAAAGCGGCATGGCAACGCATTCGTTGGGAGATTTTCATTTCTTTCCGACGCACAGAAATGGCATGAAGTTCGGTGCGTGAAGAGGATGCGTGATGGAAGCTTTTGTGTCGAGGTGATATTTTTTATAAGAACTTTGCTACCATAATAATTTTTGAGTTACTATAAGAATAATAGCTTGTTTTGAGTTATAAATTTTTAAAGAAGTAAGCCTCACAATAATTTATAATTACTTGTTATTTGATAAGCCCTACAATAATTTATAATTATTTATTATTTAATTTTTTGTTATCTAAAATGGACTTATCGTCACCCATCATTACTCTTTTGGGAATAATTGTTGCCATGATCTTGTATGTTACTTGTGAAATGCTTTGGTACGGGCAGTATATGTCGGTGTTTTGATATGTTCTTGTGACGCTTGGATCTATTGGAAACTAGTAGGTAGGGGTGAGCGTGGTTCCCGGGTAGAACCGAGAACCGGAGAACCGAACCGCAGGTTCCGGTTCGGTTCCCGGTTCTAAAGAGGCCGGTTCCGGTTCTCGGTTCCCTTTTTCAAGGAACCGGCGGTTCCGGTTCCGGTTCCGGTTCTTATGGGAACCGGAACCGGCGGAACCGGAACCGGTCAAAGTTAAAAAAATAATAATCCTATAACACATTACTTCTCTTTCCCCCCCCACGTGATTCCCCCTCTTCCCTTTCTTTTTCTCTCTCTCTTCCTTTTCTCCACTTTTTCCTCTCACGTCACTTCCTCCCCCCCAACTTTTTCTTTTCTTCTCTCTCCTCTTTCCCCCTCTCTCGGCCGAAACCCCCCTTCTCTTCCTCTTCTTCTTCTTCTTCTTCTTCCTTTCCTCTTGCTCGCTGTTGCTTCACCCACCACCACACTGCCGCCTCACGCTCTACTCACCACCACCACCTCTTGGCCACCGAACCACCACCACCCCGCCGCCCCACGCTCGTCCGACGAGCCGTCTCGCCGTTGAGCCCAACGAGTTGTCGCGCCGTTCGCGCCGCCCCTCACCGCCGTGAGCCACCGCCGCCGTACCCAAGCCACTGTCACCACCTCTTGCCACCGCTCTCTCGGCCGTCCGGGCCGTCGTTGCTCAGAACCGCCACCGCCTTCGCCACAACCGATCTCTTCCCCCCTTGGCCGTGGGTTGAGCCGCGACCGCCGCCGTCTTCGCCGCACCGTCCGTGCCGCCGTTGGTGCCGTGAGACTCGTGTCTTCTTCGCCGTCGCGCCGCCGCGTGCTCGCAGTCGCCCAACCTCCCTCGACACCCTCGAAGTTCTTGGGGTTCATGTGGAATCCCCTGTCCTAGGTCATGGAGCTTGCTGCTATCATGGCCATTGCACTTACAAATGGAGGGGTTGGTGAATTTTTCTTCTACTGTTCTGTCTCTCTTTCTGTTTTAGGGTAAAATTTGAGTTTTTGTGAAAGATGGTATCCATTTGTTTCCGATTCTTCCTTTGCAGGGCAAGCCTCCAGATTGGCAAGATTTCATAGGCATCGTCACTGTTTATAAACTCCACTATTAGCTTTATTGAGGAGAACAATGCCGGTAACGCTACAGTTTGAAGAGCTTGCTAAATCGATTCTAACATCTTAGTCGAGGTTATCTAATGAACTCAGAGCATGTGCATTGCTTTTTTGGCTTCGATAGTTAGTTTTAAAATGGCTTATTTTGCTTCATGTTGCGTTCTTTTTTATAGGAAACAAAGTGATAATCATAATATAGAAGAAGCCAAGAAATTGACCCATTAACTTTATGCTTCAGTTTCTGGGCATCCCTTAACCGAGTCGTTACTGTACTTTGGATCAATTGGTTAGTGCCGTGCTGGCGCACTTCATCTTGAAGGAGAAACTACACAAGCTAGGGATGTTGGGCTGTGATGTGCATTGTTGGTTTTGTCATAATTGTCATCCACGCACCGCAAGAAAGTCCCATTACTTCTGTTCAAGAAATATGGATTATGGTGACTCAACCAGCGGTCTTCAGCCCGGTTTATGTGTTCTTTATATGATCACTGATTTGCTGATAACTGACTGCATTTACATATCTTTTTCAGCTTTTCTGCTTTACGTCGACTTGGTAATCATGTTGGTGTTCATCCTGGTTTCCATTTTTCACCTAAATGTGGGCACACGGATGTGCTAGTTTACACTGGCATCTGCTCATTAATGGGCTCTCTCTCGGCAAATCAACTGCTTCTGCATCTTTTGGGATTTTTTCTTCCTTCCAACCTACTTTAGTGTATTTACGCCAACCAGATTGTTGGAAGCTCCACTTAAACACAAGAGTTGACCTTGCATCGTTAGCTTTAGGTAGATCATTGATTCGGGGTGCAGGGAGGCTCATCACCACGGACAAATTGTATTCTTTTCTGATTCTTTTTGTCCTGTCAAAACAAAGTTAATGAGTTACAACAATTGTTGTGGGGACATGTCTAAATTACTTCTGCATATGGGTATTTTTTCTTTCTCAGTTTTCATAAGTTGTACGATCTATCTGCAGTGATGAGTGTGAAAGCCCGTGGGACTTCTTTGAAGTTGACTTTTGAGGGGAAGAATCAGTTGATCTATTCCGGAGACTTGGTCCTTTATGTTGGTGGTGGCTACATGTGTAGTTACCCAAATGAATTATCTCAACAAGGTCTGTCCCAAGATGTTATCCAACTTTAATTAGCTAACTTGCTTAATGCTGAATTTGTAAATTTCATTTGTCATTGCCTCACAACAATCGATAATATTGAATGACACCAAATTTCCTCTTTTACAATAACTTTTACTTTTCCCATATGTTGAGATTACATAATATTGGGAGAAAAGGAAGTCATTGAATATATGCATCTTTCTTAACTAGATATTCACCTGTAAACTTGAAAATCTATGTTCCTGTGGCCTTTTGGCAAGGTTACTGCCCTCCTTCTTCATTGCTGGATGTGATCTGTCCTTTTCATCTACCTATGTGGTAATTCTTTATGTCGGGATTGGGGAGTCAAATCTCTTGCTTCAGAAACTATTTACATTTGTTTTTTTTATTGCAAAAGGTTTCTTTGGGTTCTGTTTACTTGTGGATGATATAGTGCTTGATGAGAGCTTATCTTGAGAGCTTTTCTTAGTCTCGCTTGGTTTCTCTTTGGTTTGTCTATTTCCTTTTGTTATAGTTCAAATCTGAAAATGAAAAAAAAAAAAAAAAAAAAAAGAACCTGTTGGAACCTGGAACCGACCCCGGAACCTGTGATAGGGTAGGTTCCAGGTTCTTGGTTCTGACGGGTAGGTTCGAGGTTCCAAAAAATGAGGAACCTGTACCCGAGGGTAGGTTCCAGGTTCCAAGCGGAACCTGTAAGGAACCGGGAACCGCTCACCCCTACTAGTAGGGAGTCGAGTTTTGGGAAAAAGTTTTTCTCGAGGGCCTGTTTTTCATGAAAGGAGTTCGAGTCGTAATGGAAAATTTTGAAGAGATTCTTCAAACAATATGGAAAGTAGTGAAGCTAATGACGTGAGCTTTTAGGGAGTAGGAGGGAGAGAGATGGTTGAATGATATGATGAACCATGAACTAGTCCCCTTCCGACCAAAAATATAAAAACTAGTCCCCACCTTTAATATTGTTTTTTAGTGGGTTATATCCAAAGGTTAGAATATTAAAAAAAAATGCGGTTTTACACTTTTGACTTTGACTTCTACCATAGTTTCAAAGTCAGTGATTAATTGATGGCCCACTCTCAATGTATATTGATGTTTAGTATATTTCAAAGAAGGAATCTTGTGATTAGCAATCTTTATGGTTTGGTCTAGTGAAACAAGACGAGATGAAGGTGGGCATTGTGGTGTGATGTGATCTTGATGGTAGCCTTCATGATATAGTCTGGTAAAAGAGACTAGGAATGAAAGTCGAGAGATGTTGATATAGAAGGATACTTGGAATTAAGGGAGAACATAACTAAGAATGAGCTCCTATGTGAAAAGTAGACCACACACACACAAAATATATAAACCCTATAATCAAGCAATGTGATATATTTTGATAGTTACAACACTTGCAATTTTGAAGATAATTGTAAATAAATAAATAAAAAATTATTGTATGGCGATCAATTTAATTATAAACTTTTCAATTTGGCAAATTTAGTTCTAAACATTTTGATGATTTGCCAATATAATACTTTTAGCCAATTTTTGATTGGAAATTGTGGACATGTATGCCGATTGTCTTATATGACATAGTCGATGCTAAAATAACCAATTTTTATACATTTTTAAATTTTTCTGAATTTTTTAATGAGAGGATAAACAAAGGGTCTAGATCTACACTAAATAACACTCCACCTAAAGTCTAGATGATAATTTGATTGTTGTGAATATTTAATTTGCTAGAATTTTCTGCATATCAATATATGCCTCTTGCGGAAATTGCCGTCAACAATAACATTTAGAACAACATAATAAATATGGTCTCACACCCGTGTAATGCATGAGCACCCTCTAATAAAACATATAATAGTGCTGAAACTAGCACGAGGTTGAGTTTCATGAGATGTGTCGGAAAAACTCCTTTTGTACTTTTTTTTTTTTTTGGACAAGAACTCCTTTTGTACTTTGAAGACAACAAAAAACTCTATGTGAACTAATATGTACCATTAAGCGTGTAGAGATCCTCTCGATACATAAGTTGATAAGCAGACAATGTTAAGAACAGGACCTCTGTGCTAATGGAGAGTTTCCTTGATTGGCAAAGGGAGAAAAACATACCAACCGAGAAGTGTTAGAATTTGGAAGCACCTCTTGATTTCGACAAACAAGCAAGGGACATCAATAAAAATAGGTCGTGGAATTTGATAGAGGAGAGTATCGTCAAAATCGAATTTCAAAGCTCATCCAAGCGAATATGCCACTCTGGGGTCTCAAGCTGGTTCGACAAGCCCACGCTTCCCTCTCCGTGTCTCTTTCTTCTGCAGAGCACTCGTCTGACGATCTTAATGGGGGATTCTCAAAGGAAATACCCAAAACTGATGGAGAACATGCACCAGATTTAGAGCAACCATCCGCAGTATGCACGTGCTATTGAAGTAAGCGCCCACTCCATGCGCGACCTATTGAGAAAATCGATGGTGAAAATGAGTGGATTTACTGTTCACGTGACGATTGTGTTGAACATTGTGAAGCATCAAGTTCACTCCACTTTTATTATAAAAAAACAATCATATTTACCACATTTTTTATAAAGGTCATACAGAATCAAAATTACCACATGTTTTATATATATGCGGTCATATATATAATGAAAATATATATATTTTATATATATATATTTTTGGAAAATTATGAAAGAAGTCTTAAACTTAATATATAGATGTCAATTTAATAGTAAATGTTATAATTTCGCCAATTGAATTTTAATTTTTTTTAATAATTTGTTGATTAGCCAGTTTTGGCTAGACTTGTTAAATTGCTAGGTCTCGTTGGGTTTGGGTCACGTAATAAATGATTTAACCCAAATCAACCCATTTAACTCGTTTATAACCCATTTATCATAGTACAAAATTTTTGATCTATACCCGACCCAACTCATACTTGACTCATACTCGACCTTTTTACTAAACCTAACAAAAATTATATTATATATTTTTTAAAATGGTATTGCTAAAATACTTTTATGCAATACAATTATAATTGACAATTTTTATAATTTTTTTAAAAAATTATTTTAAAAAATTGAAGTTTTAATTATTTTTATCTTATCTCTAAAGAATATAATTTTTCCTTTTCTCTTTTCTCTTTTATTTTTTCTTTTCTCAATTCCTTCTTCTTCTGCTGGCTGTCGATCGCAATAACAGTCGGGTGACCAACCACAAATGAGCCTCCAACTTGTTGATCTTACTCGACGCTGGCGAGCTCGAGACTCGCCAAACGTCGGCGAGGCCTATCCCTTGCTGGATCCGGCCACCTCGACCTTGCTTGACATCGATGAGCTCGAGTCTTGCCGAATCCAGCAAGGCTCGAGCCTTGCCAAACATCGACGAGGCCTTCGCCTCGCCAAATTCGAGACTCAAGCTCGCCTAACTCGAGCATCGCTCGGCCAATTGTTGTGTTGGCCATCGGTTAAGAAAGGAGAAAGAAAAAAAAAGGAAAAAAAGAAAATTGAAATATAAAATTTATTATAAGTTTGATTTTTATAAAAAAATATTTACATATCTATGAAGTTAAAGAGGGAAGAGAGAGATTGTTTTTTTTTTGAGACTTTAGTTGAAAATAGGTTTTAAGTTTAACCCATTTAAAATCCTTTCATCTTAAACTTTTAATTTTTAAATCCAGTTAATTAGTTCTTTTAAAAAACCCATAAATCATCAATTTATGACTAGTTTATGATTTAAATGAGTCATAGAAGGTCTAAAATCCATATTACTACCTTTAGCGACAACCAAGGCTGGCGGTCAGGGACTAGGACGGCAGGACAACTGGCGGCGGCAGGGGCCATGCGCGCGTGCCGGCCAGTTTAAAAGGAGAGGGGGACTCAGTTAACGGGGGCTTCTTCTTCGGCTTCGGCGAGAGTCCAAAGGAGAGGGAGACCGAGAAGGAGGGTGAGCGAGAGAGCGACCCAGAGAGAGAGAGAGAGAGCGCAACCTAGAGAGAGAGAGAGAGAGAGAGAGAGGTTCTTCAGAGAAGCTGCCTGGGTTGAGCGTCGCTGGGCCATCCTCCACACCAATCGTTGACCCCTAGCCAACACCCTTGAGCACGCGACGTCTTGTTCCCAACCCTCGGCATTTTCGGTGAGTTTCCTTTTGGTTCAATCCAGTCGTACCGAGGATCTTGGCTCGGTACGTCGCGAGGCGGCCGACTGAAGTCCGATTCGTCTCGAGGCCCTTGCGCCACCAAGTAGGCTTTTTTGTGACTGAAACTTATCCTCACGAACCCTCTTAGTACTACTGCTTTGTTTTGGCGATAGAATAGCCTAGGAAGTTTTCTTTGATTCTTGAGTTTTCTTCTTTATTTTTTTTTTTAAAATTTTTTTTTGGGTCCAACTGAATCGATTTGTTTGATGTTGAGCATTTCCCTGTGTCGGCTCCGGTCTAGGTCCGGGTTCGTGTCCTAAGAAGTGGCCAACGTCGTTCCCCTCACTTCGTGTCCACTATGGTTTTGACGAAACACGCTTGAACCGAACCTGTGTAAACCTGTCTCTGTGCTGTGCATTCTAGCTCCTTTCCACGTGTTTGAAGAAATGCCTAAACCAAATTCTTTAGAACTAGTCTCTGATTCCGCGTTGGCGAAAAGAATACGTGAACATATGTTGTGCGGTATAGAGCCTTTGTTGATTACTGGGTATACGTTCAGTTAGATTGCATTTCTACTGGGTCCAAATCTCTTCGATTTTTGGTTGCCTTAGATATTTGTTTTGGTCATATCGCTGTGAATGTGTTCGTGATGTGGCTACAAGCGTAAGTCTTGAATGGATGATGATGGAGATGGACGTCAGCAAATGCTTGTCCAGTGGTTGGAAGCATCCGGGGATGGAGGTCCGGCGATGAGTCTTTATGATTGGGCGTATAGTGTTGCAGGAGCTTTGACGTTCTGGGCTTAAGGTCCTGGTTTCTGGGCAATGGGAGGAAGAATTCAAGAAAATAATAATAATGATAATAAAAAAAATAGAACAAGAGAAATGGGGGCTGAGCGTAGTCCTCATCGAGAATGGGTTGATTGTTGTTTTAGCAAAAGTGGGCTGGTCATGAGGAGAATTGGCGGCGTTTCCTGCGGTCCCAGTAGCAAAACCGAAGCGTCTTCTCTGCCTTCTTTGGTTTTCGAGTTTTGTCTAATTATAACACTGACTTCTTGCCATTATGTATGTATGTATGTATGTATGTATGTATGTATGTATGTATGTATGTATATCCAGCAGCGGCGTCATCATTCGAGCGAGTTTCGATGAGCATGAGGGGGACTAGAAGATCGCTCTTTTCTTTTGAAATCAGATGCTCACGAACTTCCTCACCGTTCGTCTCACCTGGCCAGCCACTTCCACCGTCCAGCGAACGGTGCTGGTGATAGGCGATGGTAACGGTACTCGTCTATTCATGGAGGTTTGGTGTTTAAACGATGCATGATGATGAATTGTGTTATTCTCGGTTTAAGGTGACATAACAAGGGTGCTACTGTTAAAATTGAAATTGATATGGGATGTTGGAGTTTCTGGGTGGGTGCTGTTACAAGAAAGAAACCCCCATCAGGGCGTGTGGAAAAGAGAAAACGGGCTTCATTCATTAGCGGACTTCCGGGCTATTGTGGGCTGATGGTGTAAATGAGGGAATTGTGAGTAGGCTAAGCGGGCCGTCTTTAAAAAAATGTTCTTAGTCCAACCTAGACTGATAGGGTCCAAGTCGGTTTAGTCGGGCCGAGTCTCAGCCTGGTCCGATTTCTTTTTTATAATGTTAAAAATCATAGGAAAATATTAATTAAAGAAATCATAAAAATATTCAGAAAATTTAAAAATTCGAAGAAAAATTCTTTTTTAGAAAATTCAAAAAATATTAAAATATTATAACATCCTAAAAATCCCTAACAATCTAGGAAAACTTTGAAAATTTTTAATTTCTTGAAAAAATGTCTTTTTGGGTAGTTTTCTCATTAAATTTGTGAAAATCCTTGGTGAAAATCATGCTCAAAATTGAACAAGCCATTAGGGCTCTACTGTAGGGTTCTGATTATCCCTGAAAATGAATGCCCTTTATTGTGCACTTTCAATATGTTGATTGTGGCCTTCCCTTAGCTTAGTTAGAGATGGCATGCTCCCTATTTGATAGTGTTAAATCTTTGATCTCCCATGCAATTTATTTAATGCTTTCTTTAGCTGCTAATTGTTATTTTAATGATTACACAATCATATGATCACCTTACGTATTAGTGGATTGATTTAAAATCAATTCAAACTGCTTAACAAAAATTATTTGTTTTAATGAATAAGATTATGTGCCAAAAGTGTGCTAATTGGTTAATTAGTATAATCAGTCCCAAACTCTAAATTTTCTAGTTGTGTAGAAAGTGAGGTATACTTCCATGTCTCACTTAGTTTATAGTTGACCCAATAGGCTAGTGGCGACTCATTATTACAAAATTCTTATGAACCTCCAAATGTTACACGAGGTATGGTTTTGGGAGAGCCCATGCCTGACCTGTCTTTTAGGTAATACTGTTAAACCTATTCCATCCCCCCGAGAGGTAGGTTGTGACATCCACCTGAAATTATTATGTCATAGCTAGAAATTGCCCATGTGAGCTGTAACATTGGTGAATTTTGTAGAAGTGATGACTCGAAATATCAGATTTTCCTAAAAGTTTAGGATTTAACTAAGTCAACTAAAGGTCTTATGATTTAATTACATTTTGTAAATGAGGTTTTTTGTTTTCCCCTTTTTTAGCTATGAAGAGAGAGACTACATTAGACATGTTTATTTATGTACTTTATGCAAAAGATTCAACGAATGAGGGAGTAATTCTCACGTCCACAAGGGAATTATTTTATGGTTACGTCGATTGTCCTTGTTAGTTTCCATTTCACTAGCTTCTATCTTTTCGGTGGATTAATTACGAAAGAAGGAAAGAGGTTTTTCTAATCAATAGGAGAAATAAAAAAATGTGATTAGGTTAATGTTTTGTTACTCAGGAGTGATTCCGATGGAAAGAGGTGGGGTTAGAGCTCACTAAAACGAGGTTTCATAGGGGTTCAAAAGGAAACAATTTTAATTATGCCTTTTCTCTCCATCAAATTAGAAGCATCACGAGCTTAAAATAGTTTCTCTGCTAGCAGCCTTGAAATGAAACTACGGGCTTGTTGTGTTAAAACTGAAATGTTAAACGCTGAAAATAGAAGATGACCATTAAAAGTACATTAGTGAATACAATCAATTTCTTACCAAAAATGGATTTGTGATTACTATTGATAGGTTTTAATTTAATAATATAATTGCGAAGAATGTAAAAACTATCTATTATATTAATTACTAGATTAAGTAAATGTTTTTAGTGAATCGAGTCTTTTTAATTCAAATAGTAATTAGGATAATTATAGAAGTTTAATTTCATTCAGTACTTAACTTTCAATTAGCAACGCTCAATTGGGTTTTTAAACAGGCCTATTGTATCTAATGAATTTAAATGAAAATAATAAAAAATTATCTAAATGCTCATATTATCATTATCTTAATATTATTATTTGATTAATTTTTAAAGCAAAAAAAGAAAAACAATACTTGACTTGATTTTCACAACCCATCTAAATGGCATAGAAAGTCTACTATATACGTTTGGGTGGAATGGTTTGGAGAGAAATGAAATGATTAATCACTATGGAAACAAAGAAAGATAAACGGATGGATCAACCTATAAAAATCGTATTGAGTATAAGGGTTGAGCCCACCCTCCCATGACCTTTGTGCACGGGAAAATTGTCAAGAAGAGAATTAGAAGTAGAAGATTGGGAGGGAAGGAGTGATATCCATCCCTCCCATAATTCCTTTTCTTCTCTCCTATGAAAGAAACCAAACAAGGTGGTTCGTTCAAAACTCGTCTTTGAATGTTTCTAAAACCTTGTATTTTCGGTCCCTACTATTTCATTACCATAACAATTGTTCTTGGATTAGATTATGTCGAATCCAAGGATCGAACAATAAAAGCACGAACAACCATGAAATCAATGAAGTATAGTGGCATGAACTATACCTCAAGTTGCCACTCTCTAGATATAGCAATATGTAAGATGGTTTTATTATTTTGGTCTTTCCAGTTTAAGATTTCTGTTAGATAAACTCGCTTAAGCCATCCAAACAAAACCTTGAATGCTTTGGTGTTGCCCCTCTTGATAGCAATGTGAACCGTAGTCTCGCATTGGTTTGTCAAGTCTTCGATAGACAATTTGCAAGCATATAGGAATTCTGCTAGGAGTTCCAAGAGCTCCACGTTCTCTAGCTCCTTGTCTCCTATTTCCCTAGCTACCAAAATGTAGAGGGGCGATCTCGCCTCGTCCATGAACTTGGATCAACTTAGGGTCGAGGTTCATCAATGCCCTCATAGTATGATAATGCTTCTTTTGCAAAGCCAAGTGCATGAGGCTATAACCCCCTTGATTAAGCTTTCGAGTGAACAATGGCTTCAAGGTGGCTATCTCCATGGCCGCCTTAGTTTTCCCCTTGTCAGCAACATAGTAGTGGAGTATTTGTGAAGGGGCCCTCGATACATGATCTAAGAGATTTTGGTCCCCCTTAATTAAGCTATGTAGCTCATCAACATCGTCATGGTCGATTGCTAGTTGAAGCCAAGGGTCCATTGTTTTGACAAGGGAAATGTAGGTGAAGAGGGGCTTTGCCCGTTGATGATGGATGGAAGTAGGAGTAACGAACTTGCAAACATCATATATAGTGCCATAGTTGACCAAAGTATAATTAGGTGAGTCATTGTTCATGATATATCTCTGTTGACACCTAATTTTGGAAAAATAAAATTGCATTTTGAACAAATAAAAGAAAAAAAATAAAAAAAAAATGGGAAAAATCGATTTGATTGATTATGCTTGGAAATTCGAAATTCTGATTGATATTCAGATTTTGATAAATGCAAAAACAATTAAAAATCAGGTGAACAAAGGGCAAGGATTTTAATAAAATGGAAGCCAAACCCAAAATCGGTGAGGATAATGATAAATCAAAAGGAAAGTATCAAAAATTATACTCATCAGGTGAGCTGTTTGCAAAAATCAAAACGAACTTGGATGCGTTTTTGGTAACGTGAGTGAAAAACCGAAATGTAAATTTGGGATGGCAAATCGGGGCTGAAATTCTGTAATTCCCGCAATCAAGGAAGCACAACTTTCTAAAGATCAATAGAGGTTTTCACTATAAAAGTTCTACAGTTCGTGAGAAAGGAGGGACCGATTTTCGAAAATTGGAGAGCAAAAAGGTGAGAGGCCTTCCTTCGGTTTTGGGGGAGAAAAGAAAAGAAAAAGTCAAAAAAGAAAGAGCAAAAAGGGTCTGAAAAGAAGGAGAAGAGACAGAAGAGAAGCGTAAAGGCAGAAGAAAAGGGAAGAAAAGGGGGTGATTTGACCCCTACCGTTCATTGTCTCCCCAAGCTTGCTGCCCACGTTGCTGCTCCATCCGCTACGCTTGTTGCTACTCCATCCGCGACTACCCAGAGCTGCTTCGTCTCACCGTGCGATTACCGCCGTTCACCGCCACCGCCATGCTGACGCCGCATCTCTAGTGAGGACTTGACGCTGAGCTGCTCCCTGCCGTCGCGACCAATCCCGATGCCGAAGCCGATCACCGATCCGTCACGCGTCTCCACCTCGGTCAGAGCCCCTACCCCGACGAATCGAAGCCCCGACGCTCCACCCTCCGCGAGTAGGCCCGAGCCGTGCCACAGCCGAGTCGCCTTACCCACTGCAGCACCACCACCAGCACCGAACGCCAGGCGCCCCGACGACCGCGCTCCTACCCAGTCGACGCCAGAGCTCCGAAGCCTGCCGCTCCCGACCTCGCCGCACCACTGCGCTGCTCGCCTCAGCCCAGCACCATGTGCCTTCGCCGCCCGTCTTCACTCACCGGACGCCACGCCTGCGACCGCGACGCCCCTGCCGGACCTTCGATTAGCCACCCTTGGCCGGGCCCCACGGCTGTCAAGCCCATATTTTGAAAGAAAAGAAAAGAAAAGAAAACACATTAGGTTGGTCGATTCCTAGTCTATAAACAATGGGAAGATCCGACATTCGATTCATGCCTGCACCAAAGGTTGAACTCAAGTCATGGTGGGATCGTCTAGGCCATGAGGGCCAAAGCTATGTAGAAAGCAGACTTGGTCGCCTTGTTCCCCTCCTTGACGTTGATGTCGAGAGTGGCGTCATGCAAGCACTTGCTCATTTCTGGAGCCCCCAAACATCAACGTTTATATTTGGTAAGCATGTGCTGACTCCGACTCTAGAAGAATACAGCATTGCCATAGGAAAACCCTTGGAATTGGAATTAATAAATCCACCCGTCGGATTAGAACCAGAATCAATTTTGTCAGATTTTCTTAAGATGGATAAGAATTTGATAAAAAGAGTGCTGAAAGATAATTGTCTTGCATGTCATTTTTCTTTCCTAAATCAGAGTTTTGCTAGTGCTAATACTCTCTTAAAAAGTAGGATCTTCCTCCTAGCTTTTTTCGGATTTGTTATTTTCCCTCTTCGTAAGGGCACCATTAATCCTTCTATTGCATGGGTGGTCAAACAAGTGTGTGCTAGGATTAGTTTTATCAATACTATTCTAGCTGAAACATTTTTGTCACTCACCCGATTTAAGGAAGATGAAGATAAAATCTTTCGTGCACCGATTGAACTTTTACAAATCTGGTTCTTTTCTCATATGAGTAAGGTCAATATTCGCATGAATATTATTAATATCACTGATTTCCATCATCCCATCGAAGCATTTAAAAATCATAAGGATCGGACTCCAAATCTTTCTTACTCAAAATGGGTCAAATTATTGAAAAATCCGAATACCAAGACTTTCCTATGGCATGTTAAATGGTTTCAAGTCTCCAAAGCGCATCTCTCTCATGGCGATGATGAGCCGATCCCGCTATTGGGGATCACCGGTGCCACTTCCTACTACCCACTCCGAGTGGCTCGTCAATATCGAGTTGTGCAAGATCTACCGCCCCCTCTCAAGCTAGGTTTGTTCCAAGTCCAATTCACTGCTAAGGATGGCGATCATAGGAAGGAACTCTGCTATATCGAACAAGCTTGGATTGCATGTCGCGAACAAAGGTTGAGCTTACCTGAAGATGAGCTCGAGGGGAAGGAAAAGACCTACTATGCCACAGCTCGATACATCCGTCAGCACAAGATTCCAACCGAGTATCTCCCAAAGGTGCCAGATGTGACCGAGAAGCCCACTCGGCAAGCGAAGCTTAACCGTCACAAGAGGAAGATTGAAGAACTTGAAGAGCAAGCCAAGAATGACGCTAAGGAGAAGAGGCAATTACGTCGAACGTTGGCTTCCCATATGTTTATAGATCAGGCCAAATAAAGTGGCTCGAATCTATCCGGTCTTTTTACTTAATGTTTAGGAAGTTGAGTCGTTTACTTGATTAGTTTAAGATGTTGCAAGCTCTTTACATTATTAATGTCAAAAACAATTTCGTTAATGAATAAAAGCAGTTAGACTTACGTCATAAAACGGCATTGTTTTATATGAAGTGCTTATGTGTATTCATATCAAATTAGGTGGCAACGGATCCTCCACGCTCACCCGTCATCACACGATTAAGAACAAGAATGGCCGACCAAGGCGAGATGCGTGATCGCATGTCCTCCGTGGAAGATCAACTCAAACAGTTAGCCGCTTCCATGACTCTTATAACAGCTAAATTTCAATCCCTCCAAGTAAACCCGAATCCTCCACCCGCTCTCCCCAAGATAGTAGTCCCAAGGCAGGCAAATAGGGCCCAAATGAATGATGACAAAATGCCCGGGCTGGAAAATGACATGGTTCCCAAGACAGATCAAGATGAGCGCGTTGCAAAGCTGGAAGAGAAAGTGAGACAGTTACAGGAGTCTCAAAGCTCACTCCCATTTGACCTCTCAGTCTATGAGAAGGTTAAAATGCCGAGCAAGTTCAAAATGCCGGAGTTCGAAAAGTATGACGGGACATCTTGTCCAAAGTCTCATTTGCAGATGTACCACGTGCGCATGGCCCAGCATGTTAAAAATGAGCCCCTTATGATCCAATCGTTTCATGCGAGTTTGACTAGGCCCGCACTAAACTGGTACGTAATGAAGAACGTAAACCTCCTTGAAACCTGGAACGAAGTGGTGGACGCGTTCCTCAAACAGTACAAGTTCAACATGGACATCGCGCCTTCCCGAGAAGACCCGGAGTGGATGGAAAAGAAAAGAAGTGAGTCTTTTAAAAAATATGCTGTGAGATGGAGAAACTGGCGGCTCAAATTACTCCTGAGCCTACCAACAAGGAGTTGATGAAGTTGTTCGTGAAGACCCTTCCATCTGAGTTTCGTAATCGAATGGCCAGTACGTATGTCGAGAGCTTCAATCAGCTTATTCCTGTAGGAGAACAGATCGAGATGGGGATAAGGGAATGATGGTTTTCTGAGTCATCTACTAAAAGGTTCTCTGCCAAGAAGGAGAAGGAAGCGGACGTGGATGTGAACGTAGCTTATAGCCAAGAAAGTGCCAAACGTGCCTCGGCTATACAGGTGAACCCAAGACAGCAACAACCCACGGGCCGTCAATCATTCGCCCAAACGAATAATAGGCAGTTCTCCCCTCTCCCCGGGTCTCCATCCCAAGTGTTGACAGTCCTCCGAAAGAAGGGTTTGCTCACTAGTGAACCAAAGCGCCCTAACCGTGAAGGCATTCGTGGTTACGACCCAACGAAGAAGTGTGACTACCATAACGGTGAATTGGGGCATTCAACTGATGAATGCTTCACCCTCAAGCACAAGATCCAGAATCTCCTGGATACAAAGGCCTTTTCATTTCAGACTGTTCAACCAAACGTTAAAAAAAATCCGCTACCAGAGCATGAGGGTACAGTGAATGCTATCCTAGAACCTAAAGTCGGACGAATCATGAATTCAAAGGTGCACGTGGCAGATGCATACAACGGGTTAGTAAGAGCTGGGTATTACCGAGGTCAGGAAGATGTCCCTCTATCGGAGATGAGAGAAAGAGTTGCCAAAATGGTGGATGATGGCCTCATTGTGTATGCTGATCGTAACTGCATAGTTTCTACTATCTCCCACCTCATCATCGATTGGGAGGAGGAACAGGCTGCACTTGATGCTGACAAGAAAGAGATTGATCCTTCGCTTGTAGACATGCCCCCATTAGAGGATGCATCTGACGAAGAGATAGTGATAGAGGTGCCTCAGCCATATGAGTATGTCAATGATAAGGCGGTGCCTTGGTCTTATGACCTGGATGTGGACCTTGTAACAAGGTCTGGTCGGACCTATGGTCAAGCCAGTGCTCAACCTGCAAAGCCGGTCACCGATGAAGAAGCTAAGGAGTTCCTGGCCGTAATCAAAGCAAGCGAGTATAACGTGGTTGACCAACTACGAAAGATGCCCGCTCAAATCTCCTTACTTGAGCTCCTGATGACGTCCCCCGTGCATCAAAAGTCGCTAATGAAGGTGCTGAGTGAAATTCGTGTGCTAGAGACGGTTGAGACAGACAAGCTGGAAGAATTTGTGGGATCGGTCCTTCTTAAGGATTTGATTGCCTTCTCTGATGAGGAATTTTCTCTTGAAGGCAGGGACATAACAAAGCACTCTACATATCCGTTAAGCACAAGTCTTCCCACGTGTCCCGAGTACTCATTGATAATGGGTCCGCTCTGAACATTTGTCCGTTGACCACTCTTCATCGCCTTAAGGTAGACCCATCAAGGATACATGCCACGAAGACTTCAGTGCGAGCTTTCGATGGAACAAGAAAGGAAGTGATCAGGGAAATCCATCTCGATGTACAAATAGGACCGGTCGTCTTCAACATTCCTTTCCAAGTGCTGGACATCCCTACTGCATTCAATTTCCTATTAGGCTGACCATGGATACACACTGCTGGAGCAGTGCCTTCAAGTTTACATCAAGCTGTGAAATTTGTGATTGAAAGGAAGTTGGTCACCGTGTATGGTGAGGAAGACCACCGGATTTATTATGAGACGGCTATCCCTTATGTGGAGCCGGATTCCTAGTTTGAATCAAGTTACCACTCATTCGAGTTGGTGTCCAATATACATGCTTCTCGGGGTTCATCACCGCCTACCCCTGAAGTATCAAATGCTGCCCTCATGGTGGGAAGAGTAATGGTTGGGAATGACTTCGTCCCTGGCAATGGTCTTGGGAGAAATGGTCAGGGCATTCGAAGCCCCATTGAAGCCCCTCAAAGGTCCTGTTCTACTGGTTTAGGGTACCATGGACGAGGTGGGGGAAGTTCTGAAGGACGAAGACAAGAGAGGCGAAGCTCGCCACTTGACCAAGGGCGAGAGAGTCAAAACCCACTACCCCCGAGCATTCACGAGACATTCCCTAGTTCTCCAAGAATGATGCATGAAGAAGCGGAAGTGATAGACACTTTGGGGCAGCCTAATGGCAAGTTTGATTACCTGGTGAAGTATTCAACCCCTCCCAGCTACTACATCGATCCTAGTGAGATAGTCCCAGATGGATGGGGTGGCATGGATGATTCGACACCCTCGAAGGCAGAGAACCCTGATGATGAGCTAGAAGGAGTTGCGAACTTATTCGACAACCTCATCATAGGAGCCATTGATGAAGGACCCCCTGAAGAGATGGGCCTTGGCCCACAAGAGTAACTCTTTTGCTGCTTTTGCACATTCCCCTGCGTGGGAATTTTATTATTTTCTGAATGATGTTTTCAGTTTCTTCTTTTATTGATTTAGTGTTGCATTTTCTACATTCAATAAATGTAATTGATTGATGAATTTCAATGAAATTACAAATTTTATTTTGAGGGCATGATGAGGTATACCAAACCAGCCTGATGATGATATCCAACCGATAAAAGAAAAGAAAAATCCAAGGAGAACTCTGAGGCTTGGGCTTCATCATGCTTCCTCGTGTCAAAATGTTTCAAAAAATGTTTTTGCCAAAGAATTTTTTTTAAAATAAAGAAAAAAAGAAGCAAAGTTGCTGATTACTCTGTTTGTCTTTCTGATTTATCTACCTCATGTTTCAGGAACAATCCTATGGCATGCAAAGATGTGGAAATGGTCCAATCCATTGTAACAAGTGCTAATAATGATAATCCTGAAGGCTCGATCGAAGATTCCATTGAAGTGCAACGTAGCTGGGAACAACATGAAAAAACTAAGGCCTTCACATCTGAGCAGACCATCACTATTAATTTGAGTGACATTGAAGAAACCAAAGAGGTGAAAATTGGGGCAAGTCTCCCCAAAGATGAGGCTGAGCGCCTAATTCAATTACTGAAGGAATATCAAAACATTTTTGCATGGACCTATGCTGACATGCCTGGTCTAGACCCGTCAATTGTGGAACATTCCATACCTACTAATCCGGACATGCCACCTAAGAAGCAAAGGCTATGGAGGACTAAGCCCGAGCTCTCGAAGAAGATAGAGGAAGAGGTGATGAAGCTTTTGAATGTGGGATTTATTGAAGTCTCATAGTACCCCGAATGGGTGGCTAATATTGTGCCAGTGATGAAGAAGGACGGTCGAGTTCGAGTTTGTGTTGACTATCGGGATTTGAACAAAGCTAGTCCAAAGGATGATTTTCCATTACCACACATAGATGTCCTTGTGGATAGTACTGCGGGCTTTGAACTATTCTCATTTATGGATGGTTTTTTTAGGTACAATCAAATAAGGATGAAGGAGGAAGACAAGGAGAAGACTGCATTTATTACCCCGTGGGGAACCTTTCATTATAAGGTCATGCCTTTCGGACTCAAGAATGCAGGGGCAACTTACCAGCGAGCCATGGTAGCATTATTTCATGACATGATGCACCAAGAGATTGAGGTTTATGTTGATGATATGATTGCAAAGACCCAACCAGGAAAAAGCCACATTGAAACCTTGAAGAAGTTGTTCGATCGACTCCGTGAGTTCAAGCTTCGTCTAAATCCCGCTAAATGCGTGTTCGGAGCAACATCCGGTAAATTACTCGGATTTATTGTGAGCAGTAAAGGGATTGAGATCGATCCTTCCAAGGCTAAGGCCATATGTGAATTGCAACCTCCGTCAACAGTGAAAGAAGTTCGGAGCCTTCTAGGGAGATTGAATTACATAGTGAGATTCATTTCCCAACTCTCTGAAACTGCCAAGCCATTCTTCAAGCTTCTAAAGAAGAATGCACAAGTCAACTGGGATGACGAGTGTCGAGAAGCGTTTAACAAGCTGAAGCAGTACTTGATGAATCCACCAGTTCTTGTCCCACCCTCACCAGGGCATCCTTTGATTCTTTACCTCACTATTCATAGTGAGTCATTAGGTGCAATGCTAGCTCAAGAAAGTCCTGTTGACAGAAAAGAACGGGTCATTTATTACCTGAGCAAGAAGTTCACTGTATTAGAGTTGAAGTATTCTGATGTTGAAAAAACTTGTGTGGCATTGGTGTGGGTGTTGCATAGGTTGCGACAATACACACTACATTATCAGACATTCCTCGTGACTGAGAACGATCCTAACAAGTACTTGCTTGATCGGCCAGCTTTGGTAGGTAAGTTGGTCAAATGGCAAATCTTGATTTCCCAATTTGATGTGCAATTCATGCCACAAAACTCGATTAAAGGCCAAGCGATCGCTGATTTACTGGCCGAGAATTCAGGAGTCCCTAATGATGATGATAGTTTCCTTGATGACCGTGTCTTGAGTGTAGATGAATACTCATGGAAGATGTTCTTTGATGGAGCTGTAAACCTATCTGGTTCGGGTACTGGGGCAGTTCTGATATCTCTAGATGGACAACACCATCCGGTAACTGCAAAATTGATATTTCCATGCACTAACAATGTAGCCAAGTATGAAGCTTGCATCCTCGGGCTTCAGGCCGCAATTGAGATGGGTGTGGCTAAATTAAAAGTGTTTGGAGATTTTGCACTAATCATACTACAGACTATGGGAGAATGGAAGACCAAGGATGCCAAGTTACTCCCATACCACAAGTATTTAGAAAATCTGGTGAAAGAGTTCAAGGATGTTTCGTTTGAATACTTGCCGAGGTCTCATAATCAATTTGCAGATGCACTTGCGACGTTGTCCTCTATGCTGCAAATCACTGATGGGTTGGAGGTTGAACCTTTGAAAATAGAAGTTTTGCCAAAGCCAGCTTATTGTATGATTGTGACGGAAGAATCTGATGGAAAACCATGGTATTATGATATCATGAATTACATTAAAAAACAAGAATTTCCTGAAGGAAGCACTCGGGCTGATAGGAAGTACATCACGAAGATGGCCTCGAAATTTTTTCGTCAGTGATGAGAATTTGTACAAGAGATCTTAAGATTCTGTCTTGTTGCGATGTATAGATGCAGTTGAAGCCACTCAAATCATGCAAGAAGTGCACGAGAGGGTATGTGGCCCCCATATGAATGGACACATGTTGGCCAAGAAGATTATGAGATTAGGATACTACTGGCTCACACTGGAAAGTGACTGCATCCGATATGTTCGGAGTTGTCATTGCTGCCAGATTCATGGAAATAAGATAAATGTTCCTCCAACTGAGCTGCATCAGTTTTCCGAGCCATGGCCTTTCTTGATGTGGGGTATTGATGTGATTGGCCCAATCAATCCCAAGGCTTCAAATGGACATCGATTCATTTTGGTGGCGATAGACTATTTCTCCAAATGGATTGAAGCTACATCCTTTGCAAGTGTCACTACTCGTAATGTTGTGAAGTTTGTCAAACGTGACGTAATTGCTCGCTATGGTGTCCCTAAAGCAATCATCACTGATAATGAGACCAATTTGAACAACAAACTTGTTGATGAGTTGTTCGGAGAGTTCAAGATCAAGCATCTGAATTCATCTCCTTACCGCCCTCAAATGAATAGGGCTGTTGAAGCAGCCAATAAGAACATTAAGAAGATTTTGGCTAAGACAGCCGTGAATTATCGAGATTGGCATGACAGGCTACCCTTCGCACTAATGGCGTATCGGACATCGATCCGCACTTCCACTGGGGCAACCCCGTTTGCTTTGGTGTACGGCATGGAAGCAGTTTTGCCTGTAGAAGGGGAGATTCCTTCTTTGAGAGTTTTATCGCAAGTGGATTTGTCTGAGGCGGAATGGTCAAAACAAAGATTCGAGCAGTTGAACTTGATCGACGAGAAAAGACTGAAGGCTCTCTGCCATGGCCAAGTATATCAACAGAGAATAGCTAGATCTTTCAACCGGAAGGTGTGGCCGAGACATTTTGAGGTAAATGACCTAGTCCTAAGGAAGCTGTTGCCAATCTTTCCGGATCCTGGAGGCAAGTTTGCCCCAAGCTACAGCGGCCCATATGTGGTAAAGAAGGTACTTCATGGCGGTGCCCTGATCTTGGTAGAAATGGATGGTCATGAGTTTTCCACTCCTGTTAATTCAGATGCTGTCAAGAAGTATTACCCATGATAGAATTTGCCATGTCATGTTTTGAACTGCAAGCATTTCTATGATGAATAAATTGCCTCAATGAGTTGAATTGTTCAAATTTGTTGCAAATACTTTCCTTGATGAATTGTGTGAGATAAATTGAATGTGTCAAATGGGATACTTTGGAATGATGAAAGACAAGCCTTATTCCATACACTGTTTCATACACTAACCCCCAGTGAGTTGTGTGAAAAATTCCATGCTCACAAGGAAGAGGGCTATCTCGCAAAGGGTACGTCAACCAAGGTGATGAGAGGCATTCATTTCTCTATCCCAAACACTACAGGTGATCCATTGCTCAACCCCTTTGAGCCCCATACACTTATGGAGATTTTTAAAATTATCCCTGTCAAGAATCATCCCACATTGGGACAAATTTGAAATAAATGGTATGAATCTTTTTGCTCCCACTTGCATCAATCTTCGAATATTGCTTTTGCAGTGTAACTCGTACGGTAATTTGAAGTGTCTTAAGATGATGAAGAGCAGTTCTTTCTTTATCCTATACACTTCTATCCATTGCATAGCCCACTTGAGCCTGTGAATTTATTTCATATTAAACCCAGTTGGTGATCATCCCCCACACTGGGGCAAGGCAAAAAGAATCATTCAAGTAACATGGCTTAGAATGCTGTAAAGGATGGTTGTGCAAGTTCAAAAAAAATAAGTGCAAAATAATGGAGCATGAAAAAGCAGTGTGCCTGGTAAAAACAAGACCAATGCCAAGAAAAAAAAAATCAAACTCTTGATATAGTAAGTTGTATCCCCAACAAGGTGGTACCAAAAAAAAAAAAAAACCTCTCAAATGTTGTTGCAATCAATGGAGTTGTGATAAAGATCTTCGACAGTGGAGAAAGAAAGTGGTGGAAATGTCAAGATGATCACCAACTTTAACCCCCCTAAATACTTTTTGAGCCTAATGATCCTTTCATTTCTCAACCCATGAACCAAGCCTATATTACATCACTTGTTAAGTCTCTTCAGATTATGGCACTTGAATAAACTTAGGGGTTCACATGTTTTAAGCATCGCTCGAAGAAGTGCGAGCAAGATTATTTCTTTCTCATTTTGCAGGGTTCTTGACTTGTAAACCCAAAGATGATTACATAACATCACTCTCTCTTTCAAAAGCCTTGACTCAAAGAGTCCCTTTTGTTAAGCCATTGACCAGGCCCATAGTACGGTCCTTATTAAAGACCTCTCAGATTGGTAAGGTCGTACCACTTGCGAGATTGCACAAAACCTTGTTTAGCATGATGACAGTGAGATAGAGTGATTGTTAAAATCCTACGTCAAAGGTCAGGATGAAACAACCATTTTGATAAGGATGAGAGAAAAGTCCTTTCAGACCAAAAGATCCCTCATTTGACATATCCATGACACTCATGTGTTCAGATTGGAATATTCTTTTGAGATATTTCCCAATGGAAATTAGGTGATGCAAGATTAATGGAAATAATCATGAACCTCCATTATAATGATGCGTGTTTATGATTACGAATGCATGTTGCCTCTCCTATGACCATGTTTTGCAGGAGACGTATCCCCGAAGATCGGAGATGTTACCAGGTAAGTATATCTCTATCCATACATTGAATATTTGTCATTGCACAGGTATTCCCTTTTAAGCATACCGACACTCAATTGAGTTGTCCCCCAAAGATTTTTCCTCCAGATTCAATCTAATTAAGTCGACCGAATAATGGTTTGGGTCCCGGTCGGATGATTTCTATCGAAGGCTAGGCGACCGAAGAATGGTTCGAGTCATAACCAAGCAAAACCTCAATCTAGGCGACCGTAGAATGGTACGGGTCCTAGACAACATTTATTGCTCTAATAGGCGACCGTAGAATGGTACGGGTCCTGGAAAAACAATTTCCTCATTCAGGCGACCGTAGAATGGTACGGATCCTGAAAAATCAATTTTCCGTCAAGGCGACCGTAGAATGGTACGGGTCCTGGAAACTGAATCCCCGTTTAGGCGACCGTAGAATGGTACGGGTCCTAGAAAATGAATCCTAGTTTAGGCGACTGTAGAATGGTACGGGTCCTAAACAACCTCAGTCTAGGCGACCGTAGAATGGTACAGGTCCTGGAAAACAGATCCCCGTTTAGGCGACCGTAGAATGGTACGGGTCCTAGACAACCTCAGTTCAGGCGACCGTAGAATGGTACGGGTCCTGAAAAATCATTTTTTCGTCAAGGCGACCGTAGAATGGTACGGGTACTAGACAACCTCAGTTCAGGCGACCGTAGAATGGTACGGGTCCTAGAAAACAGATCCTCGTTTAGGCGACCGTAGAATGGTACGAGTCCTAGACAACCTCAACGCAGGCGACCGTAGAATGGTATAGGTCCTGGAAAATCATTTTTTTCATTCAAGCGACTGTAGAATGGTACGGGTTCTAGACAAAACCTATTTCCCTATTCAGGCAACCGTAGAATGGTACGGGTCCTGGAAGGTAAATCCCCATTTAGGCGACCATAGAATGGTACGGGTCCTAGACATAACCAAACAATGCCATACTAGGTGACCGTAGAATGGTACGGGTCCTAGACATAACCAAACAATGCCATACTAGGCGACCGTAGAATGGTACGGGTCCTAGACATGTAACGCCAATCTATCCTGAGTTACTCTACCCTCCTTGAAGGTAAGTAATTTCAGGTAAGTTCCTTTATCATTTACATTAGCATTTTCATGCATCATATAAATTTCATTTCAAAATGGGATTCATATTCCACAAAAAAAAAAAAAAAAAAAAAAAAAAAAAAAAATCATTTAATACATGTGCATGATTAACATTTAGGTTTCAACCTGTCTTTGAAGGTAACATCTACGAGCTCACCTTCAAAGGGGGGCAGCTGTTGACACCTAATTTTGGAAAAATAAAATTGCATTTTGAACAAATAAAAGAAAATAAATAAATAAATGGGAAAAATCGATTTGATTGATTATGCATGGAAATTCGAAATTCGATGGATATTCAGATTTTGATAAATGCAGAAACAATTAAAAATCAGGTGAACAAAGGGCAAGGATTTTAATAAAATGGAAGCCAAACCCAAAATCGGTGAGGATAATGATAAATCAAAAGGAAAGTATAAAAAATTATACTCATCAGGTGAGCTGTTTGCAAAAATCAAAACGAACTTGGATGTGTTTTTGGTAACGTGAGTGAAAAACCGAAATGTAAATTTGCGATGGCAAATCGGGGCTGAAATTCTGTAATTCCCGCAATCAAGGAAGCACAACTTTCTAAAGATCAATAGAGGTTTTCACTATAAAAGGGTTACAGTTCGTGAGAAAGGGGAGAGCAATTTTCGAAAATTGGAGAGCAAAAAGGTGAGAGGCCTTCCTTCAGTTTTGGGGGAGAAAAGAAAAGAAAAAGTCAAAAAAGAAAGAGCAAAAAGGGTCTGACAAGAAGGAGAAGAGACAGAAGAGAAGCGTAAAGGCAGAAGAAAAGGGAAGAAAATGGGGTGATTTGACCCCTACTGTTCATCGTCTCCCCAAGCTTGTTGCCCACGTTGCTGCTCCATCCGCTACGCCCGTTGCTGCTCCATCCGCGACTACCCAGAGCTGCTCCGTCTCACTGCACGATTACTGCCATTCACCGTCACCGCCACGTCAGCACCGCATCTCCAGTGAGGACCTGACGCCGAGCCGCTCCCTACCGTCGCAACCAGTCCTGACGCCGGAGCCGGTCACTGATCCGTCGCGCGCCTCCACCTCGGTCAGAGCCCCTACCCCGACGAACCGAAGCCCCGACGCTCCACCCTCTGCGAGTAGGCTCGAGCCGTGCCACAGCCGAGCCGCCTTACCCACCGCAGCACCACCACCAGCACCGAACGCCAGGCGCCTCGACGACCACGCTCCTCGCCCGCCGACGCCGAAGCTCCGAAGCCTGCCGCTCCCGACCTCGCCGCGCCACCGCACCGCTCGCCTCAGCCCAGCACCCAGTGCCTTCGCCGCCCATCTCCGCTCACCAGACGCCACGCCTACGACCGCGACGCCCCTGCCGGACCTCCGATTAGCGACCCTTGGCCGGGCCCCACGGTCGTCAAGCCCATTTTTTGAAAAAAAAAAAGAAAAGAAAACACATTAGGTAGTTTTCTTTAGTTTAGTTTATTTATTTTATTTTACTTTATCTTGTGTTTTTTAGTATAATTAGTCTTTACTATATGATTGGAAATTCCAACATATCACCTGATTCGCAACCGCGCCAAGATTTTTTATTTCATCTATAAGGCCTTAGATGAAATAATTAATTAAGCGGGAATAAAATTGATATTTTGATCTTTAAGGCTTAAGATCAATTTATCAATTTTATCAGCGAAATATTATCCCTTGATATGAATGATGTGTGATATCCTCGGTTTAGCTTGTCATGATCGCTTTGTTCATCTTGAAATGTGTTTGGGTTATAATATTGCATGTTTTAACGTTTACATATTTAGAATAGGAATCTTATTTCGAATTTTAAAATCAAAAATCAAATCAATCAATTTAGGTTGCTAGATTTTTAATTTGGATTGCATGTTTAATTATTTGGCAATTATTAATTTCGAAATTAAACAAAAAAAAAAATCATCATATACGTGTCATGTAGTGTTAAAGCATATTTTGCATGTCATTGCATATTAGGATTAAATTGCACTTAGTTTAATTCTAGATAATATTTTTCTTAATTTGTTATAAGTTTACGTATTTTTTAGATATATCACATTTTAGAATTATTTAGGTTAAGATAATGTTTTAGTTTAAATTAGGATTTAGCTCAACCTTATTCCTAATACAAATTGAATAGGATCTTAATCTAATTAGATAATTTTCACATTTTTCTAATTTCGAATTTCATAAAAAATACAAAAAATGTCTTAGGATAAATTAGTTTCAATCTCTAGGATAGATCGCATTCTTTTAAGGAAAAAGAAAATAAAAGATGTCATGCGCATGTCATTAGGATTAGATTCATGAAATGCATGCTATTTAGTGATTGTTGCTAGGTCCATTCAATTAGTAATTGCATGTCATTAGAATTAGGTCATTTAATTAATATTGCATTACATATTGCATTATTTCCATTAATTAAGTGAAAACAAAAAAGAAATTGCGTGGTAATTAGAAACCATATCTAGGGTTGTTGATGTGATTTTTAACTTAACATTGCAGATGCTTTCGTTGCTTTGAGGTAAGTTTTTGCAATTTATTTATTGTTTATCTGGGTGTTAAATTGGTGGATTGCACACCCGCATGATCACCTCACATGTTAGGAAAATAGATTTAAAACCAATTTAAGCTGCCTGCAAAAACATTTTTTGAAAATAAAAGAATGATACCGAAAGGGCATTAGAGAAATCTAGTGTAATCAAGTCCCCGTACCCATAGTCTCTGGTTCGTAGGAGTAAAGTGAAACTCCCGTTACTTTACTTGGGTTTCTAATCGACCCACCAAAAAATAGATTAGTGGCGACTCCGATTAAAAAATCAATTGCATGTTAAGAACTTGAATTTAAGTCGCGAATTGGTATGGGCTTGGGAGAGCCCGAATTAAGTCTAGGCTTAATAATTCATTAGCCAAATTTTAGGTGGTTCACACAAAATACAGGTCGCGACAATCTCGTAGAAACAATTTAATTGGTTGGGGATCCTTCTCTTTAGAGAACTTGCATA
The DNA here is from genome assembly GCA_014182575.1 of Eucalyptus decipiens. Lineage (NCBI taxonomy): Eukaryota > Viridiplantae > Streptophyta > Magnoliopsida > Myrtales > Myrtaceae > Eucalyptus > Eucalyptus decipiens. Next base: position 25,129,248 of record CM024615.1, read on the forward strand.
TTAATTTTTGCAATGCCGGGAGTCAAATCGTTAAAGATACTTTAAATTGATCTAACAAGTGTAACTAATCCAATAGTTCGAAGTCTGATTTTTTTTTTTTGTTAATATCGATGGGTGTAATATCAAAACGCTCTCAACGGTTTCGATAAATCATAACTATAGCTACCTGGTTCTGATTCACAAAGATGGTATCTACTTATAACTGTGTGAAGCATAAGAATTTCAATGCTTGAATTCCACCAACAGCTAACTCGATAATCTAATTAGAGCTTCTTCGTTATTCCTTTTTCTTTTTTAATTTTAAGTTATCAAGTGGCCAAAATAAAAATTTGACTCTTCAATTGACTAAATGCCTAAACTTAAGCCCTATTCTACGCTTATCTCTATTACCGTCAAGAAGATTAAATCAATAGCTATAAACTAGTGAGGCATTAATGGGTTCTTCATCACTTGTTCCTCTTAAGCGTAATTGGCAATTGAGTTTTCCACAATCATACATAAGATGTATGCTAGTAGGAGTGACCAATCGGGCCAATTCAATTCGAGAAACAGCTTGAACAGGCTTTGTCGGTTGCAAGTTGGTTCACATGAAAATTGGTTCGATTTCCAGATAAAACGATTGGGAACTGGCCTCATTCAATTCAATTCTCAATTCTTTACCCTAAACTGATTGATTTTACCAAAAAAATGGCCTAGCAAGACAAATTTTGAAGTTCAACCGGTTCATTGCTAACCCCAAGTGAATCTTTTACTCTTTTGTGCGTTGCCTTGCCCGCCCCACCCTCCGGCACGGGTTTTCCTCCGCTTCTTCATTTTTAAGGGAGACCTTGCCATCTAAGTTACCTACTCTCCCTCTTCGTCGAGGTAAAAGGTCAAGATTCTATTCATTTAGTGTCGATGTCATACGCCGAAATTTTCTTGGAAAGCTGGAGAACTCTTGAGGAGTTAAAAATAAATAAAAGAGGCTTTTCTTACCTCTCAGTGCTCTCTCTTTTCTTTTGCTTTTCTGTGTTTTGATTCTTTAACGAGAGGTGGGTCACAAGTAGGGGGAGCAAGTAGGAATTCGGTGTCTTTTTACTGTGAATAGTCAATGCTAGTAGTAGTTAGAATGTGAACCCGTGTGGTAGAGTTGGTAGAGGTTCTTGTCTACTTTGGAGCGGAATTTTCCTTTCCTTGTGCGAAATTCAGATCTATGAAACAATGTGGCCTATAAGAAATCTGGGAGTGTTTTGACAATAACCGTGAGTTGGATGTGTTGCTCTTTGGCTCCGTCTTTTCTTGGCCAGATAGAACTTTACAGTATTTTCTCTTTACATAAAGTGAAATCTGTAAAGTAGAAGGAAGTTTCTGTTTCTCTTGTTATGGGTATCTAAATAGTTTGGGACCTTGAATGCTTTCACCTGTAGTTAATGTTGCGATATATATTTGGGGAACTTATTCTTGTACTTACATCAATGCATCTAATTGCTTATTAGAACCCTTCAGCCTTTGGGTTTGGATCTACTTTTTGAAAATCATTGCATGACCTGATAATTGAGGCCAATGGAATTACATATTGTTCTAGATGTCATAACATCTTCGGATTCATGGGATAAATGGATAGTTATGGATAGCAATCATCGACAGCAGGCTAAACCTTATCAGATGCTTGGGATTGGTTTGCTAGAGGGAATACTTGGATCTCTCATGAAGGATGAAACATAGCTACGTTCGTATATTTTCTTCCTCAAATTAAGTATGAAATAAATAAATAAATAAAAAGACATAGGCTGGTTCCGGTTCGCCTAGAACCGGTTGGTTTGGTTCCAAGCTAGTTCTAGGGTTGGTTTGGTTTCCGATTCTAAAAACTAAGAATTGGTTCTTAGGGAATAAATTTCATATTTATAAACTAGATCATAACCACCTTGAAACCAATCACTTGCTAGATGATATAATAATTCATTTTCTTTTAATCTCAAAACTTTCAACCCAAAAGATTGAGGAACTCTTGGGTACTACATTTTGTTTGAGAACAAATAAAATAAAACTGTAATGCGAAATTAAATAACAGAGCTACTAGCTAATTTTGGGGATGGATTATATATTTAAATCTAAAGACCTCATATCTTTAAATAGATAAAACCGTACATGTTTGTCGGGTTTTGTCAAAAACACTTGGTTTGCCTCTTTTCAGAAAAATAGAAAATGAAAAGATTTTTCTCTAGGCCCTTTGTCCGTTTTCGGCGTTCATGTGCGCGAGTTGTGGTTAGGGGTGTGCAACGGAAACCGCCCGAACCGGGAACCGGCCGGACCGGACCGGACCGGTCGGTTTCGGGCGGTCCTAGAGGGTCTCGGTCCGGTCCCAGGTTCCTATTTTTGGAACCGGTGACCGGTTGGTCCGGTTCCCGGTTTCGGGATCGGAACCGGACCGGACCGACCATTTATATATATATATATATATATATATTTTTTTTTTAATTTCTGAAATAATTTATAGCACCCATTATCATCATATTCATTTCTTCTCTCGTAACTCAAAGTTAATAACCCCTCCCCTTTTTTGCTTTTGAACTACACTCAACAGTAACCATCCCATCAACTTTTATTTTCCAAATTTTTGCAATTCTCCTCACTTGCCTTTCCCTCTTGAAACCTAAACGAACGCTTCGAATTACACTCAACAAAGTAACCATCACATCAGCTTTTATTTTTCAAATTTTTGCAATTCTCCTCACTTGCCTTTCCCTCTTGAAACCTAAACGAACGGCTAAACCCCTCTCCTTTTTTTTTGTTAGTTTTTGATTTAATATACAGTAACCATCACATCAACTTCCATTTTCCCAATTTTTGTGATCCAACTCGGCGGTAATTCGATTCAACTTTCATTTTCCCAAACCCTTCCTCCCCGCAGCGTCTTCATCTCTTCGCTCTCTCCCATCTCTCGTCGCGGCCCCGTCGATTCCCAAGGCCCTCTCGTTCTTTGAGGTGAGTCCCGAGTCTCGTCCTCGTTCAGCTCTTTTGCTATGTTTTCATTGCCGCGTGGCTTCGTTGTTTGATCATTTATACTCTGTAGTCACATCTTCGTTTGTTTTCGACATGCGATTGTGCTCTGTATTGATGTCGCATTTGGGCGGGGGGTGGGGGCGGCGCGGGGCGGTGGGTGGTTGGATTTTGTCTCCTCCGCGCATTTTGGTGTGGGTAAGAGCGCACTTCGTTAGGGGATTTCAATCTCTTGGCTCTCTGTTGAGATTTAATTCTTCATGTCTTGATGGAAGATGGGTTGGTGTAACTCTATTATTTGTGTTGGTTGTGTTTCGTGGACGGTGTTGCTATATTAGGCGTCGCCGTGACCTATATCTTCCGTTGTTGATGCTCGAGCGAGCTGCTGAACCACTTGTCGAGCTGATTCGAAGAAGAGAGGGATATAATTTATGCTTTGGATCAGTGTTTCTTCTTTATCTGTTTGCTTTTTCGTTGATTATTGATGTTTTGTTGAGTCCCTTTTCTATTTTAGGATTATGATGTGCGATTTTGGAATCCCATCGTTAAGATTTTGCAAAGCATAGTGGGTTTTGTTGGATGTAATTGAATGACGTCTCTTGTTCTAGAACTTTTGCAAGTAATAAAATGAAAACAAGTGATGGTTCATTGGGACCGGACCGGTTGGTCCAATCCGGTTCTCGGTTCCAAGATAGCCGGTCCGGTCCACGGTCCCGGAAAAGTGGGAACCGGTCCTCCCGGTCTGGTTCCCGGTTCTTGGTGGAACTGCATCCGAACCGGAACCGATCACCCCTAGTTGTGGTTCATACTTTTCGTTTCCACTTTGCTCGTTGATACTAGAACCGGAAGATCATGGGAGCGTTATGTTTGGTAATAACGACAACGGCGAAAATTGCCTCGTTCGGGCCCGGGATGGGGAGATGCGTTGACTTTGGACACGATGGCAAAGGGCCTGTTTGTTAATGTTCTTTTTTTCTATTTATAAACAAAAATTATGTTTTTTTGTTCCAGGGAAAAAAAAAACAGAAACGCGTTTGTCTGCGTTTTTGTTCCAAATCTATTTTTTTTCTCGGGAACACATTTGGAACAAAAACAAGAAATAAGAAAAATGTGTTTCTTGTTTTTGGAACAATTTTTAAGAACAAATTTTATCTCTCCTCTCTTTTTCTTCTCTTTTTTTTTTTCTTCTTTTCTTTTTCTTTTTCTTTGGCCGGCGACCTCGCCGAGGCGTCGCCCCCTGGCGAGGCTCGGCCTCCCCTTGGCTGAGCGAGCTCGGGCTTGTCGGATTTGGACGAGCTCGAGCTTGCCCGGCCAAGGCGGGCCGAGCCCCACCGGCGCGGGGCAAGGCTAGGCCAGCTCGGGCTCGCCCAGCCAAGGCGAGGCCGAGCCTCGCCCAACCACGGCGAGGCCTGTAGCCCTCGTCGGCTGGTCGCCAGCCATGGCCGAGGCCGGTGACCGGCCAAAAGAAGAAAAAAAGAAAAAAGAAAGAAAAAATTAAAAAATTAAAAATTAAAAGAAACAAAAAAATAACAAATTTACCAAACGTGTTTCTGTTCATTTTTATTCTCGGAACAAGTTTACCAAATGCGTTTTTTTGTTCAAAAATTGTTCCTCGGAACGAAACATTTTTTTCTATTTTTGTTCCCTGAAATAATTTTTAAACGGAAATGTTACCAAATGCGCCTTTAAAGGCCTATTTGTTAATGTTCTTTATTTTTGTTTATGAACAAACTTTCTATTTTTTTGTTCCGGGAATAAAAAAGAACAAAAACGCATTCCAAATCTATTTTTCGTTCCTAGGAACACATTTGGAAAAGAAACGAGAAAAACGCGTTTATTGTTTCTGGAACAATTTTTAAGAACAAATTTTCTTTCTCTTCTCTTTTTCTTCTCTTTTTTTTTTTTTTTTTTTTCTTTGGCCGGTCGCCGGCCTCGGCCATAAAATTAGGGTTTGGAACCGGGAGAGGAACTTAGGGAAGTCGGTTCTCTCTTCTCTACATCTGCGCCTCTGCAGGTAAAGAAAGAAATAAAATTAGGGTTTCGCTTTAGGCGTAAAAACCGGTTCCCAAACCGGTCCGGTCGAACCGGTTTCCGGGTGGGTAATCCCTCGGAACCGGTTCCCGGATCGGTTTAAACAGGGTCTGCGTTTTAGGAACCGGTTCCCGGCCCAGTTTTAACCGGAACCGGTTCCCGACCCTGTTTTCCAGGTGGGCCGGACCGGGAACCGGGTAAACCCGGTCCAGGTGCACACCCCTATTGGTCACCCCAGAAGGCCTGGAGGCGATGGTCGCGATTATTACCACAAACCGACAGTTGACCTGATGGAGTTTGTCAAGGAGATTGTTGCCAAGAATTGTGATCATTACCATTGTTTCAAACAGTTACATGAATTCTTGCAAGATTCACTATATTAACGGATGAACCTAAAAGTTTTTTTTTGCAGTGGTAAATCACGTTTTTCATTGTATATACTTATCCAAATAGGGACAAGCAAATCTCTTCAATTGAAGGGAGATGCTCTTTTATTTGTGGGATCTAAGTGCAGGTTAAGTGGAAAAGAGCAAGGAGAGCGCGGATTAGAACGTGTGGCATACAATGCGAAATCTTTTAAGGCAGCAATTTTCATGGATTGATGATCAAACTGATATGCAAACAAGCTAGTTTCATGCTATCCTTGATAATAACCACCATAAAAGGTTGACAATTCTATAATTTCCATTGATAGGGTTGTTCTTGAGCCTCAGGAGCGGGAAGTCGAAGTTCTTTAATTTCTTTTTGAGAAATAGAGGAAGATTTTCAGGGTGAGCATGTTTTCCAAAGGCCCCTCTCACCTTAATCTAAATATAGATACATATGATATTCAACGGAGAAATTTGAAAAGACAAAAATTGGAAAGAGTAACAATAGATCAAAAATTATTTCACTATACCAACAAATTAAAAGAATCATTGATGGATTGACCCTTGAAGTTTGGTTAGGATCTTTCTCTCAAAGGAAGAAATCTTGATTGATTTGCCGATACTGTAGCAGATATTAACCCTACATTTTTAAAGCTATAGGTTGAGCTTTTTCTCTAGTATTGTAGCAGATCTTAAAGTTTGGTTTTGTGTTTTTTATGTGATGGATGTAGGATTTTGAAATTTGAAATTTTCTTATTTAATTAAGTTGGTTTAGGATACTCACATATAATATATTTGAATCTATTGTTGTTACTATTTTAACTTTTTAAATGAATTTAAAGATTCCACATGATCTAGTTGTTTTTTTCTAGTTTAACTTAGGCTTTTGTTACATTCATTGTATTTCTTTTTCTGTTACTTTATGGAATAGTAATTTCTAGAAAAAAGGATTGCAACCGTGTGTTTTATCGGATCAAGCAGTTTGCCTCTTTTAGAAATATAAAAAAAATAAAAAAAAATGAATGCTTCTATCATTGGTGTTTGCAAGTTGTGACTCAATGCTTTTGTTTCTAGTGCGTCATTTTATGAAGCTGAATTTAGAGAAAAGCTGTTCGAAGTCTCGACTTTAAGCAAGATCAAAGGTCTTTCGGGATTAATGAATCAATAGATGAGTCCATTACATGCAACTAACAGAGGGTCTAATTCTTCAAAACCTCAAGACTAGAAACATCGATAACATGCAGACGGAATAAGAATAGTTATACGTAAATAATACTTGCAAATCATAGCGGAACCTTCAAACCTTTGAGGTGTCTCCCTGTGGTATCGACTCGGTGCAGAACAAGGAAGTCCTTTATCCACGCAAAGAAGGGGAGCCACAGCACGGCGACCGCCAAGGACACATAAATCACCGCTAGGAAAATTGTCACGACAAGATTGGATTTCGGGAATTCGACCGCAATGGAAGTAAAGTAAGCAACGCAGAGAATAAATACAGAAAAGTAAACCAAGAAAGTGTGGGGCCATAGTGGAATAGCGGTGATCCAGATTGTGCCGATGGAGGCTAAGAAAACCGTACTATTGAGGGCCGTGAACATATATAGATCTGAGCCAGTCATGATAATGTTTCCGGCTCGATGTGGTTTTTCAATAGCAATGCCACTGGAATTGGCACTAACCACAGTGGAATTGGGCAGGGGATTTGAAGAGTTATCCTGCCAGTATCCTCCCGGAGGATTGAGAGTGGCTTGGTAAGTCGTAGTTGCCATTAAGGTAGCCATTATAAGAATTATGTCTCGAGCGGACTCATCTCGGAGGCCAAACCATAATGTGCTCTTCTGAAAGAAAGATAGTTCCATCCTTAAAAATTGTGATAGAAGGAGGGGTTGAAACCAGCTTGCTACATGTCCTAGACGGTGTAACCTCTTCGCTAGATCTTGATCGCCACAAGGATTCTCTTGGAAGATTTTCAAAGCCGTCATACCTCGGTTGTTCTTTGCATTCTCAGTCGTATGCCCAATCAACAGCTTGATGATCTAGAAGAAATGTAAAGGGAATAAACTTAAGTATGGTTCCCTTCAATTTTCCACCTTTGCTTTGTCACAAGCTCTACTACAATGCACAAAGTGAGCCCATGTCATAAATTTGAATGACGCTAGTTATGCAGGCAGATGTACTAAGGGGCCAAATTTACTAGACCTTATTTAACAAATGCAATCATATCAACTGATGTGAAGAAGTCTTGAATCTTTTCAAAAAGTGCAATTTAGTTCGTGCACCTGAAGTTATTTACATGATAGCTTGGATTTGCCCATGTGAGTTGTAACATAGGCAAGTAAGGATTTGAATGATTATGAATATAATAAAGTTTAGGACTTAATCACATTAATTGAAAGGTTTAGGATCGTTTACATTTTGTATATGATTTTTTTTTTTGGCTGTGAAGAGAAAGACTACCTTAAGCGAAAATGTATACCCTTTATGCATAAGATTCAATTGATCAAGGAGTAATTTTCCCATCCACAAAGTGATTTTTTTATGATTGTGTCGGATTATTCTTGTTAATTTCTGTCTTGTACAATAAGTACGGATAGACTGATTGTGAAAGAAGGAAGCGCATTCGCTAATCAATAGGAGAAATAAAAGTATAGAAAAGAATGGTAGGAGTGATTAGGATGGAAAGAGTTGGAAGGAAATTATTTATTCAAAACCATGCAACTTAGACAAATTTGAAGATCACTAAAAACAGAGTTTCCTCGGGGTTCGCACGGACACGATTAATCATACCTTTTCTCTCCACTAAATAAACTGTAAACTGCTGTATCTTCCAACCAAAACATTTTGGCCAATTAAAATGAACTCAAATTGGAAGCATCATGACCTCAAAATAGTCTTCTTGCTAGCAGTTTTGGAAACGAAAATATGGGCTTTTTTTTTTTTTTTTTTTATAAAACTGAAAAAAAGAAAAGAAATTATGTTGATAATCTCAAGTGCAGAAAGTAGAAATAGGATTTTTTGATAAAAAAAACTACATACAGTGAATATGATTAATTTCTTGCCGAACATGGAAAGCGATTATTTATTGATAGCTTTTACAAATATAATTGGGAAGATTCTAATTACTATCCATTATACTAATTACTAGGTTAAGTGAATTTTGTAATTGAATTGGATCTTTAGATACTATTTAGGATTACCACACAAGTTTAATCTAATTTAAGCTCCATTTGTTTCACGGAAAATAATTTTCAAGAAAATAATTTTCGAATTGCTTAACGTTCTTTTCATGAAAAATGATATAGTCATGCAAAACATTTCCTATAAAAGGAAAAAAAAAAAAAGTCTCCCAAAAGAGGGGAAAATGTTTTTCTTTTGAAGTTATTTTACGTGAAACGTTCCGATGTTCTTTTCAAGAAAATGATCTAGCGTGCTCGCTAGATCTAGCCGTCTCTGAAGGCCAAATCTAGGCTCTATGGCCTTAGGCACAGGCCACGTCAGCAGCGTCGCTTGGGGTTGCGACCTCGAGTCACCAGATCTGGCCATTCAGCAACCATATCTAGCCTCCACGACCTCATGCCACTAGATCTAGCAGTTTGGAGGCTAGATCTGGCTGTCCAACGATTAGCTGGCGGCCAATCGGCCAGTCTAGACTAAATTTAATTTTCAGACTAAAAAAAATAGAAATAAAAATAGCAAAAGCTCTTTACAAGTATGGGTTTTACCAAACGGTATTTATTCCAATGCTATTTTCCAATGTTATCTACGGATAAAATTTACCAAATAGTGTAGTTCGCAAAGCCCCTTTACCTTAAAGGTGTTTGCCTTTTCTCAAAGTCATTTCCCAAAGCTGAACTAAATGAGCCTTTAATTCCTTTTCTCCTCTCCATCAAAAGAAACCAAATAAGGTGATCCCGTTCAAATCTCGTCTCTAGAGTGTTTCTAAAACCATGTATTTTCAACCCTTGGTACTTCATTATCATAGCATCTGTTTAGATTATGTCGAATTCAAGGATCGAACAATAAAAGAACGGACAATCACAAAATCGATAAATTATACCAACATGAACCATACCTCGGGTTGCTGTTCCAACGCAGCAATGTGTAAGACGGTATTACCATCTTCATCTTTCCAATCTAAGATTTCTGTCAGGTAAACTCGTTTAAGCCATCCAAACAAAACCTTGGATGCTTCGACGTTGCCCCTTTTGACGGCAACATGAACTGCAGTCTCACATTGGTTTGTCAAGTCTTCAATGGATGATTTGCAAGCGAATAGGAATTCAGCCAAGAGTTCCAACAACTCCATGTTCTCCTCTTCCCTGGCTACAAAATGCAAAGGGGTGATCCCACCTCGTCCTCGGACTCGGATCAACTTGGAGTTGAGGGTCATTAGTGCCCTAACGGTGCCATAATGCTTATTTTGCAAAGCTAAGTGCATAGGGCTATAACCCTCTCGATTCAGCTTTCGAGCAAACGACGGCTTCAAAATGGCTATCTCCATGGCCACTTTAGTTTTCCCCTTGCCCGCGGCATCGTGCAGTGGAGTATTTGGGAAGGGGCCTTTGGATCTGTCATCTAAGAGCTTTTCGTTCTGCTTAATTAAGCTGTATAGCCAATTGACATCATCAGCTGCTATTGCTTCTTGAAGGGTCATTGTTTGAGGAGGGGAATGTAGGAGAAGAGGGGATTTGCTCGTTGATGATGGATGGAAGTAGGAGTAGGAAACTTGCAATAACATAAATAGCGCCATCGTCAACGCAATAATTGTTAAAGTAGGAACAACTAGTTGGGGATCTTTCTCTGTCGGAGAAATTATATGCGAAGTGTCGCAATATGGGAGCCTAGTTAGCAAGATAATTTAAATTAATCGAAGAAGACTAGTTAATCCTAACCCATTAATTTGTCGTTCGCTTTTTTCTTTTTTTTAATCGTTGGGTGCCATCTCCACGCCACCGCTTGAAGTTGATAGCAGCTAAGGCTGTCTAGATAAATCACAACTACACCCACTCGGCTCGCACAGATGGTATCTGCTTAAAACTGTGTGAAGCTTGAATTCCATTAACAGTAAACACAATAATTTGATACGAGTTTTTTTTATAAATTTTAGGTCATCAAGTGGCCAAAAAATAAAACTTTAACTCTTCAATTCACCAAATACCCAAACTTAAGTCTTTTTCTACCCTCATCTCTTATTACAGTCAAGAAGATCAAATCAATATCTATAAACTGGTGTATCATTAATGGGTTCTTCATTACTTGTTCCTCTTTAGTGTATTTGACAATTGAGTTTTCCATAATCATAAATTAGACAGATGCTAATAAAAATGAGGAATCAAGTCGATTTAATTTGGAAATCAGTCCAAACCAGTCTTATTGGACGCAAACTGGTTCATACTAGAATCGGTTCGATTTCCAAATAAAAAGATTGGGAACTAGTTTTGATCAATTCGGTTTCCAATTTTATTACTCAAGCCGATGGATTTTACCAAAAAATAGGCCTGGCAACACAAAGTTGTAGGTTCCTCTGCGAATCCCAAGTCAATCCTTTTACTCTTTTATCGGGTGCCTTGCCCCCCACCCCCCACCCCCCTTTCTCTCTCTCATTTACTCACTCTCCCTCTTCAGCGGTACTCTCTACGTTGGTTACGTTTTCGATTTCTTCGCGGAATAGTGGAATAGTATCTGAGGTAATTTTCCTCCGGCACCGACGGGACAATCCCGACTCCGCGTGAGGAAGACAAACGCTTGGGTGTCGCGGTGACGTCAATATTTTATTCAGTCAGTGGTGATGTCAGGTGCCGACAATTTTTCCGCATTTTTTAGCATTAAAGCTGAAGAACCCTTGCCACTTGACTGACTTTTCGAGAGAATCGCTTTTGAGCAGTGAAAATAGGGCTTTTCTCACGTCTCAGTGCTCTCTCTTTTCTTTTGCTTTTCTCTTTTTTAGTTTTTTTCGATGGGAAGTGGGTCACGACTAGGGGTGAGCAAATTGGAATTCCGTGTCTTTTTACTGTGAAGACTCCATACAGTAGAGCAGTTGGTCCGTGAGCAGTTTTTCTGTGAGCCCGTGTGGTAGAGTTGGTAGAGGTCCTTGTCTACTTTGGAGTTCAATTTTCCGTTGTGTGAAAAATTCAGATCTATGATCTATCTATAGTGGAAACAATGTGGCTTCTAAGAAATTTAGGAGCGTTTTTGACAATAATACGAGTTGGATGTGTTGTTCTTTGGCTGCGTCTTTTCTTGGCCTAATCAAACTTTATTGAAGTTTATCTTTACATTAAGTGAAATCTATTTCTGTTTCCTTTGCTCTGGGTATCTGGACAGTTTGGGATCTTGAACTCTTTCACCTGTTGTTCAATGTTGTGACATACATTTGAAAAACTTGTTCTTGTACTTATATTGATGCATCTAATTGCTTATTAGAACCCTTCAGCCTCTGGGTTTGAATCTACGTTTTAAAAATCATTGCATGATTTGATGTCTGAGGTGAATGGAATCACGTATTTTTCTCGATGTCATGATATCTTGGGATTCATGGGATATATTGATAGCTGTGGATGGCAATTATCTACATTATTCTAAGCCTTATTGGATGCATGGAATTGGCTTGTTAGAGGGAATACTTGGATCTCTTGTGAAGGATGAGACATAGTTGTGTCTGTATATTGTCTTCCTCACACTAAGTAAGAAAAAATAAAAATAAAAATAAAAAGATGTAGGCCAATCCCCAGGTTTACCCTGAAATCAGCCAGTCTAGTTCCAAGTTAGTTTTAGGATTGATTCAATTTGCAGTTCCAAAAACTAAGAATTGGCTCTAACAATATAGCTTCCACATCTCTAGACTAGAGCATAACCACCTTGAAATCAATCACCTCTAAATGCTATAATAGTTCGTTTGCTTTTTAATTTCAAAGCTTTTGACACAAAAGATTCACGAACTCTCGCATACTACATAACGTTTTAGAACAAATAAAATATAGCCGTAACGTGAAATTAAATAACAAAGCTATATATTTAAATCTAAAGACCTGATATCTTATGACTAGGAAGACTTGACCTTTAGCTATAAAATACCCACGATTGGAAAATGATAGTGAAAGGATGGATTTTAATGCTCTGCTGGAGAGACAGGGAGGATGCTCAAGAACGAAAATGAATTGCATAAAAGTGTAACTTGGTGAACTCTTTTATTGAGATGGCGGTTCGAGTACAGCGAACAAAATGCTCATGGCACCGACTTCACTGGTTCAGGACGATGAGGGGAGTACATGAGACTAATTGGCAGGCATATCATAAAAAGCCACTATCATGTTTAGGGAGTCAACACATATGCACAGTACTCTTTAGAAATATCAGTAAGCCTTTCCCCGAGGATGAACCCCGCATCTCTAAACTCAAGTAAAGCACTGACTCAGACAAGTGACAAAACGATGCAAGAAAGGCCTGAGGATGATGTTGCTTGTTCTGCTAGAGCGGTGGACTGATTTTGTCAATTTATGATTGACTATTTGTGTATATATAAAGTAAAATCCTTTTCAGAAAACTAATTATTGAAGAATATTTTTCAAATAAGCTTCATTTTGGATCTATATTGCCACCATATTAAGTCTAGTTCTGGACTCTCCCTCGTTCTGACCTCAACACGATCTCATTCTGATCTTGTTAGAGTGGAATATGCTTCTGGGATAAAATAGACTTTGACAAAAGTCTTCGATGGATCCTCAGAAACAACTTATAATCACTATGTTCTTAAAATAGATAATAGAATCAGAAAGTTTTCCCAATTTCAAAATTTGATAAGAGTTTTCTCAACAATTTTAGGCTTCAACCTTGATAATATGAAAGAAATTCTAGAAATGATAACTCATAGAACTATATTTCCTCCGTTCACAGTTGGCGGAAATTGTTTCTAATTGGTGAATTCTATAATGTAAATATCACCCACATGTTGTTTAACTATAAATAATTGTGACTCAATATTTATTACCGTCCGATCGTAGACCTGATTGGAAGAATCAGTGATGGAGAAACATACCGATATGGACCTAGGGGGCTGGTCGTGACCCCGCCCCTCTCTAGGTATAAAAGTTTCCTTTAACTTAAGGAGTAAAAGTTTTATATATATACTCAATGAAAAATTTATATCTCGCCCCCGAGGGTTGATTCTCGATCTGCCATCGGAGACATAGACCATAACAATGTTAGTGGACGAAGAGAAACATATCTTATATATTGGTGATATTGCGATCGTACAAGCTAATGCTTGATTTCAACTAAATGATCACGTGTTATTTTTCATGTGTTCTAAATCTAACCTTGAACTAAATCATTCCCTGTTGACTTAACAAAGCGAAAGCACCGGCCAAATGATATGTTAAGCCAATCTTTTCCATCATGTAATAGGTCGATTTTACCGAAGAACCGGCCTTGCAAGACAAGGTTCTAGGTTTCAACCGGTTCACCGCTAATCATAAGTTGATCTTTTTACTCTTCTATCAGAAGCCTCAACGACACTCTCTCTCTCTCTCTCTCTCTCTCTCTCTCATTTCTCCTTCTCAGTTACTCAGTCTCCCTCTTCAGCGGCTCGATCTTCGAGACCTTCGCGATTCGACCCTCTCCTATCCACTCCACCCCGAGGTACTCTCTACGCTGGTTTACTTTTTAATTTCTTCGCGGAATAGTACCTGAGGTCAATTTCCTCCGCCACCTACGGGATAATCCCATGACCCCGCGTGAGGAGCACTAGTGCGGCCGAGTAAGGTCAAGATTCTATTCGGTCGGTGGTCATTTAATATACCGAATGTTTATTTGGATGGTAGTATAAAAGCTGCATAAACTCGCGAGCTGGCTTTTATACTACTTTTACTCCTCGGAAGTCGTTCTCTCGAAAAGTTTATCCGGCCTGCGAGTTCATGCAGCTTTTATACTACCATCCAAAAAAACCTTCAGCATATTAAATGACACCACAGTGAATCTAGGCAAGTTTATAAAAGACTTAAGGAAAAAAATAGGCGTGATAACAGGTGAGAGTCCTTGTACTATCCTCTATATTCTTTTTTTTTTTGGAAAAATGAAGATAAATAAAAAAAATTAGGGGATTGTCGGGTAGGAGGTGGAAGGTGGAAGAAATACTCACTGCGCCTTACAATACTGTTTCCAATCACAGGCTAAGTTAGTACCCCCCTTGGGAACAGCGCCGTACTCTCTCTTTTCTTTTGCGCGCGGGGGCTGGGTATTAAGATTCTATTCGGCCAGTGGTCATATCACATGTCGAAAGTTTTTTTGGATGATAGCACAAAAGCTTTAAGAACTCTCGCCAGCAGAGCTCTCTCTTTTCGAGGGAACGACTGCCGAGGAGTGAATGTCGGGATGTTCTCTTCTCTCGGTACTCTCTTTTCTTCTGCTTTTTCTCTTTTCTAGTTTTTTAAGGTGATGTGGGTCACGACTAGGGCTGAGCAAATAGGAATTCGACGTTTTTTTTATGTGAATAGTCAATGCTGTGACTCTGAGTCGTTAGAATGTGAGCCTGTGTGGCAGGGTTGGTGGATCTTGTCTACTGTGTGGTAGGGTAGGGTAGGAAATGATTTTCCGAAAATTGCCCCGCTCAAACTTTTTTATGGCACCGGATAAAGTCATGATATAAAAATTATTTTTCAAATTAGATCCAAACGTAAAAAAATATTTTTGTTGACATATCACTAAATAAAAGAAAATTAACCATTTTCTTGAAATAAAATTCTTGGGAAAGCATTTTTGCTTTATCATGAAGTTTTTCTCCAAATACACTAAGGGTGGGCATGGTCCGGATTGAGCTAGTCCACTCCTTAACCGTAGAATTAACCCACACAATGTTGATCCTTAATTTTTGGAATCGAGAACCGACTCTATTAACCTTGGGACCGAGGAGTGGACCGACCCAATGGGTTCGATCCGGTTCCAGGGTCAACCCGGGACCAATTGATAATTTTTTTATTTCATTTTTTGTACTTTAAAAAAAAAAACGATTGAGAATCGGATTGACCGAATAGATTTGGTTCGGTTTCAAGGTCAACTCAAGTACTAACCAATTATTTTTTATTTCATTTTTTGTACTCTTTGAAATAATAACTGAGGATCGTATGGATTTCATGATGAGCAAGGTCAACTAAGAAAGGCAATATGAGGATCAAGTGAGGTGAACGTCAAACAGAATAAGCATCGAATGTCGAGCAAAGAGCAACAAGCCAAACGAGTATCAAGCTTCGAGTGGCATGAGTGACCCAAAGCGAGCGAGGCGAGTGTCAAGTGGCGAGTGGAGAAGTTTTTTTTTTTTTTTTTTTTAGCAAATTGAAGACTAAGATGATAAATAAGACAAAAGAGAAAGAATACTAAAGGATGATGCCATAAGATGCATTTTTGGATGCTGTGAGGACTTCTCACAAAAAAATTTTCCTCATTCGTAAATTATAACTATTGACACCGTAAAAAACATTAAAAACCTAAGTTATTAAAGAATAATGTAAAATTACTTAAAAGAGCTATTTAATGTTGTTGATGCAATTTATTTTAAGGTTTTCTCTATATACAAATATATAAATAATATATATATATATATATAGTCAAGGTTAGTCCAGATTGAACTAACCCGGAACTCTCAAAACCGAGAATTAACTCGTATAGTGTTGGTCCAGAATTCTAAGACCAAGGACCGACCCAGTCTCCCTAAGAACCGAACTAGGACTGGTAGGGTTGGGCCGGTCTAGGGTCGGTCCAATATTGACCTTGGACCAATGCTCACCCCTAAAATATACGCACCCTTAGTATCAAATATTCATTCAGGATCCATTTGTTTTATATAAAATATGGCATTTCCGAAAATTGTTTTTCAAGCCATTTTCCAATAAAATAACAATATTTTCTTGTATTCAACTAAAATTTGAAAGTGAATTAGAAAATACTTTTCTTCGTTTGATAAGAAAAAACTTTTCCTACATGCGATCGTTTGTAAATCCCGGTTAGAGGATTGTGGTTTCTCGCTTCCTCCTCTTTCGGTTGATAGCGATCGTTTTGTGTGGTGTCAAGATTCCTCGGGGGCCTTCTCCGTAGCTTCTGCTTGGAACGTCATCAGAACTTCTAAAGCCAAAGCACCTTGGACTTCTTTTGTGTGGGATAAGGATGTTGCCCCTCGCTTCAATTCCTTTTGTGGCTTATTACTAAAGACCGCTTGCCAACGCAGTCACTTCTCCTCTCATATGGAAGGATTGATTACTCAGCTTGCACTTTTTGTAATACTTAGCCAGACTCGACCAACCATTTGTACTTTGACTGCAATATTTCAAATACCATTATCTACTTTTGGGCAACTAGGTGCAATTTGTCGTGGAGGAACGGCACTTGGGCGGAAAACCTTGCTTGGGCTATGAAATTCCTTGCTGGTAAGGACTTCTTTCATAGTCTCTCCCGCTATTCCTTTGGAGCTCTTTGCTATCTAATTTGGAAGAAGAGAAATGCTATGATTTTCCGTGGGGAATCTCTTGATATTCCCGCTTTGAAGAATCATTTGATAAAGATGGTTAAAGATAAAGCAATTACCTACAAGGATGTCCCTGACAATCCAAGGAATCGGCGTCTTCAGAGGGGTTGGAATCTCGACCCTATTATCTTCACGTAACCCTTTGGGTGTTATTTTTTGATCTTGCTCCGTCGTCTCCAGTGCGGTTGTTCTGGCTCCCAGATTCCCAGGCGTCCTTTGAGGTCTGGTGGCTGTGTCTGGTGGTTGTGTTGTGTCTATTGTTCCGCTCTTTCTGTCCTTGCCTCTTGAGGCTTTTGCGCGGCCCCCTTCCACTCTTTTGCTCGCATTGAGAGTGTAAGTTTGGTGCCGTTTGTGTACATTTGTCCTTTGCCTATCAATATATTCTTACCTTACCAAAAAAAAAAAAAAAAAAAAAATTTTCCTGCATGCACTCATTTTCAATAATTTTTTATTATTTTATATTTTAAAATCTATTTTTTAAATTTTTAATATTTTTTCCTTATATATATATATATTTTCTTCCTTGGCTTGACCAAATCACCAACTATGATGATGGCCAACGACTTGCCATTGGTGAGCTTCGATCTCGCCATAGGCTGACAAGGCCCGAGCTCACCAGATTCTGATAAGGTCGAGCCTCCTTGATCTAGCAATGTCAAGCTCGCCCGAGGTTGGCGACCGGGTGGGGCTCAAGCCTCACCCGAGGTCCGTAGACCCTCGTCAACCTCTAGCAACCTCAAGTAAGGCTCGAGCCCTACCTAACTCATTGGATCTAGCAAGGCTCGAGCTCGCCAATCTCGGCCGAGCTTGGCTTTACTAGATCATGTGAGGCAAAGCCTTGCCCCAAGCTGATGAGGCTTGATCTCAAAAGAATCTGGCGAGCTCGAGCCTCATTGGCTTGTGGCGAGGTCGGAGCTTGCCAATGGGCAATAGCCAGCCGTCACTGTAGCAAGCAACCAATTAAGGAAGAAGAAGAAGAAGAAGAAGAAAATAAGCAAAAAAGAAAGAGAAAAATAAATAAAAACTCAATCCTTTAAAAAAATAAAAAAGGAAAAAAAATGTGTTTGGTAAAAGAAAGTGAGGTGAAAAAAAGTTATGGAAAATGTTTTCCACTTTTCAAAAGTGGAAAATATTTTTCTCACTTATGAATATGTTTATTTTTCAATGGTGGAAAACGTTTTTCTTAACTAATTCATTTTTCGTTCCCGAAAAATTCAAAAAATGTTTTTCTAGAAATTGTTTTCCGTAAAACAACCGGACCATAATATAGACTATTTGACATTTTTGTTTCTATTATTTTTATCTTTTTAAATTTGTTAAGCTATGTTATCTTTAATTGGAATATATCTATTTTTTAATCTAGGTTTAGCTAGTCTTGGTTATACTCTCACTATTATTTTTTTTTCTATAATAAGTAGTAATTCATAGTATTAGTGTTGCAATCTTACTTGTGTTAGGTCGCCGGCAAGGGCTGGCCAAGGGGCGGCCTCACCCAATGCAACGCATTTTCGAAAACAAATTGCAAAATATTGACTTATGTCCTTCATTAGATAAATTTGGGAAATTAACAATTTAATATTTTCTTCATTAATTAAGTTAGTGTCGAATATTCAATTAGTATGGACCATTTGAATTTTTTGTTTCCATTATTTTAAACTTTTTAAATTTGTTAAGCTATCTCATCTTTAATTGGAAGGTATCTAATTGTTTTTTCGAGGTGTAGCTAGACTTGGTTATAACTCTCACTATTTTTTTTATACTATATTAAGTAGTAATTCCTAGGATTAGGGTTGCAATCGTACTCGTTCGTTAGGTTTTGTCAAAATACGTTGTTTGCCTCCTTTCAGAAATACAGAAATTCAAGAGCTTTTTCTCTAGCGGCCTTCGTGCATGCACGCTCGAGGGCCCACGTGCATGGGGAGTAGGGCCGTCAAATGGGTGGGTCAGGTCGGGTTGAAAATGGTCCAACCCATATTGACCCATTTAACTCATTTGGACCTATTTTCATGTAATGTAAATTTGATGACCCATACTCGACTCGACCCATATTATCGAAACACATGTATATTTAACTCAATTTAGTTACTTAAATAAAAACTTCACACCAAATTTAAAAAGTAAATAAAAATAAATAAAATGTGAAAAACCTTTAAATTGAAATACTTTTGAAGATATCTTGATAAGAAAAAGTTTGATGAGCTAATAATTGACATGAAAATAATATTTGCTTATAACAAATCTTCTTGAATGCGAGAATGCATAGCTTCTTAATTGTAATTGTTTTAAATTTTGGTTGATTTCTTGATTTTAGTTCACTAAGTTAAAAATTACATAATGATGTTTAGAATTTCTATTTATCAATCTAAATAACATCGAGCTTTGTCTAAAAATACTTCTCCAGTATGTATATAGATATCTATCAAGCCCGAGTTCCATTGTGGCTTGGCCGATCCAAGTGAACCCGAGCTTCGTCGCGGCCAACGAGCTCGTGGCTCGCCAGATCTAGGCAAGCTCAAGCTCGACCAAGGCTGGTGAGCTCGCGGCTCACCCAATCCAGGCAAGCCCGAGCTCTGTCGAGGTCGGCGAGCTCACAGCCCGCCTAAGGCCGACGAGCTCGGGATCGGCGACTTCGATGGCGGCATGACGGCAGGGTAGGTGGTGGCTGCAATCAGTTGGGATGGGAAAGGGAAGGGGGTGCTCTACTCATCCAAAGATTTGCAGTCATGGAAGGAAGAAAGAATTGAGGCAGAGCCTATGCCGCAGAGGAGGAAGGCCATGCGTTCAAAGGGGGTTTCCTAATAATCCATTCAAACCCATTTCTTTTCTTGCTTTACTTTCTAAAACCCATTTATGACCCATATTTAACTTTCACTTGACCAATGTATGACCCATTTAACTAAAAATGAGTCATAATATGGGTTTATGACCTATTTTGCCAGCTCTATGTGAGAGTTGCGACTCATGCTTTTGGTCTGCATTCATTAGTTAATATTAGAACCTAGAAGACCGTAGGATAGTGATGTTTGGTAACTAGGGGTGTGCAACTGGACCGGGTTTACCCGGTTCCCGGTCCGGCCCACCCGGAAAACAGGGTCGGGAACCGGTTCCGGTTAAAACCAGGCGGGGAACCGGTTCCCAAAACGTAGACCCTGTTTAAACCGGTCCAGGAATCGGTTCCGAGGGATTACCCACCCGGGAACCGTTTCGACTGGACCGGTTTGGGAACCGGTTTTTACGCCTAAAGCGAAACCCTAATTTTATTTCTTTCTTTACCTGCAGAGGCGCAGATGTAGAGAAGAGAGAACCAGACTTCCCTGAGCTCCTCTCCCGGTTCCCCTCGCACTCGCACCACCGCTGCCAAGCTCCTCCTCCCCCGCCGTCACCATCACCGTCGTCGTCACCCCCAACAACCTCCACCTGCTCGACCCCTTCCTCGCCTCCTCCTCCTCGCTCCAGCCTCTCGTCTTGCCTTCCCCAGAGCCCCCCGCCGCGGGTGCGCTTTGTCGCCAAAGTCCGCGCCCTCCGCAACCTCCACCTCCCGCTCCTCTCCCGGTGGTTCGAGTCACACCCCTCCCGCCCTGCATGGTTGTCTCCGACTTCTTCCTCGGGTGGACCCACCACTTCGCCCGTGACCGAGGCGTCCCGCGAGTCGTCTTCTCGCCGTCCGGCGCGTTCGGGCTCTCCATCGCCTTCGCCCTATGGCGGGACCTCCTCCGGCCCGACAAGGAGTCGACGGTCTCGTCTGCTGGTTCGCTCACCACCTCTGGGCGCCACCGCCGCTGCGACTAGACGCCAAAAGCCGCCGTTCCTGCCGTGATTCCGTCCTCAGCCCGTCCGTCCGAGCCCCCTGCACCACCACCTCCCTGCTGCTGGGTCCTTCTCTACTTGACGCCCGACAGATTTGCTCCGCTCGTATCCTGGTGAGCTCCCCCGACCACCCCGCTTTCTTTCTTTCTTTTCTCTTTCTTTTTTTTTTGGTTTGGCAGAATGTCTTTGTTACTCCTTCTTCTGCAATTTGGTCAACTTCTCAAATTGGGATCTTGATAAAAATTTTATGGGAGGTAATTGATCATATTCATCTTCTTCCTCCGTGTCCGAAAGTATGCTATCGTCCATCTCATAGTCAGCACCACCGGTACTAGGTGGGGACGATGTCGCAGAAGGGAGGAGAGAAGGTGAGGCAGAGACGGCTGCCTCTTAGCATTTGGTGGTCCCAGAGCAAAGCATTTGGTGGGTGCTGGTGGTTGGGTTTGGGTTCGGCGGGTGGGCGAGCGTGACCAATTTCGTCCACCAGATCGACACGTTCGGGCTCTTCACCAAGTGCTACCAATGCCCTCCTCCTACACTTCCCCCACCGACGCCCCACCCCCTCAACGTCACCGCATCTCCACCACTCCAACACCCTCGCCACGGCCTTCGCAACCCTTGAATTTCCTCCTGATTTTCCTGCAATTAGCAATCGAGAATTCACAAAATCTCAAAGTCGTGCCAAAGAAAAGCTTCAAATGTTGCTCCTAAAGAAGCTTTGGGGATTTTCCTAGTAGGCAGAGGAGATAGGAACTTAAATGCACAATCGCCCCCAAATTGTCTATTTCCATTTTTCCAATTAAACCCCAACACCACTTCTATTTTCTGAGTTTAGCTTATAGTTTTTGTCATGTCCTTGAGAGAGGGAGAGAAGGCGAGAGAGAGAGAGAGAATATTGATCCATATGTATCAGGTTAATTTTTATGCAAAACAGGTTCCAATATAAACAGGGTCAACCCTGTTCCCGGACCAGAAAAACATGGTGAGCCGGGAACAGGGTCCAATGAAAACAGGATAGGGAACAGGATCCAAAAAAGGAGAACCGGTTATAACAGGGTAGGGAACAGGGTCCAGGTCTAGACCCTACCCACCCTAGACCCGCTCACCCCTATTGGTAACAACGACAATGATGAAAATTGCCTCGGCGACAAAGATCGGGGGCCCAAGGCTTTGACGGCAAGCATCTCAACGACCAAATTCGGTGGGATGCAGTTCATTATGGAAAAGATTGAAAACTGACTTGGTATCCTGGGCCTGGAGAGAAACCTAAGTGGGGGACAGAGAAGTGACGCCAAGCGAAAATGGAGCCCGGGGCCAGCCATTCAATGAATCTATTTCGGGGGTCCGAATGTCCTGTATATCCAGAGATTTCATGGGAAGGATTTTGAGGAGTCTGAAAGGCGAAACTGTACAGTGATCACAATTATTAGGATGAACAGATGATCGATGTTGTGGAGCTTGTCATGCGGATTACTGTCAAGAATTGTCGCCATTACCTTGGTCCCAGAGAGTTGCATGAATTGGGCGCAAGGTTCCCTGATTTAATGGATATTTGAACTAGAAATAAGATTTTAGGTCGCTCTTTCCATTGCATGCACGTATCCATATATTAACGAGCAAATCTTTTAGCTTGTAGATTGAAGGGAGATGATTTTTTTTTTCCTTGTGGGATCTAGTGCAAGTTGAACGAAAAAGAGCAGGCAAAGCCAGTTTCATGTGCCATTTAATGGGAAATCTGTCAAGACGGCGATCTTTTCCATAATGAAACTGGCTTTGCTGCACAACAGCTCGATCATCAAACCACGAAGATTTCGAGCTAAAGGATTTTGAGCTAAAGGGATGAATCACAGGGTGAGCTTCTTCTTTTTTCCATTAGGATGGAAAGGTGATTTTGGAGAAAAGCCCCTCTCACGTTGATATGAATTTAGATACAAGGTGAGATTTCGACAGAGAAATTTGAAGCCATAGAAAATCAAAAGAATTGCATAAGATCCATAATTGATTTCATTATACCAGAAAATTTACAGTATCAATTGACGAATCAATCGTGAAGTTTTGGTTGGGATCTATTCTTAAAGCAAGAATATTTTGATTGATTTTGCAGAGATGGCTCTGAATCGCAAGAGTATTGTGGTAGATTTGCTTTGCCAAACGACCCTCATTTTAAAAATTCAAGGATACTCAAGGTCTGGCTTTTTTGTCAATAACGTGAGAATGATGTGGGGACACCTCAAGTTGGAATTATTCCTTTTATTGGATGAAATTAGGATCTTGAATTTTGATATTTGCTTCTTTAATTAAGATAGTTTAGGATGTTCATTTAACATACAGTAGTTGAACTTAATATTCTTATTTTTTAAAATTTAAAATGCAAGAAGATATCTTGTCTTTGATTGGAAGATCCCACATGATCTAATAGTTCTTATAGGCTACGTTTGGTCATCTGAATTTCTAATCGTGATAGAATCAATAAGATAGGATATGAAATCCTGGGATTTTTCTATATCCTATCTACCGTTTGGTGAATTGCAGTATAAAGTTTCGATATATTCACATTATATCATGTACATTTTTTTTAATATAAATGACATATCGTTGTAAATGAACTTAAAAGTTCATAAACGGAGATGGTGAAAATCTATTGTGACACTATTCCTTAATTTATTTTTATTTTATTTTTAATTTATTTTTCCTCCTTTTAAAATTATTTTCACTATCATTTCTTTTTTCCCCTTTCATCTTTCTTTAAAAAATTTTTATCAAATAGTAAACTGTACTAACATACCTAAAATACAAAAATACCTAAAATATATATAATAATATAAATATATAATTTATTGATTGAATGTTTTATAGTTGAATATATAAATTAAAATAAGATTAAATTAAAATATTTTTTAATTTTTAATTTTTAATTTCTTAAATTAGAATTCAAATATTATTTATATTGAAATATAATTTTAATTTGGTTAATTTTTTTGTCGGTTTAATTTTATTAATTTAATAAGTTTGTTATTCGAGAAAATAATTTTCCTATCATAGACATTATAAATCCTATCCACATTTATCCCACCTCCCCCATGGGATAATTTTATCTGGCTTATATCCTCCTTATATCCGACTTTATCCTATCCCGAGCAAGCACCAAACGCAGAATATAATAAATCATATCCTATCCCGAATTTTATCCTGACTGCCAAACGTAGCCTTAAAGGTTTTACTAGGCTTCTGTTATATTCCTAGGATTTCTTTTTCTGTTACTTTGTCGAATTGTAAATTATTAAGGGAAAAAAAAAGGTTGGAGTCTTAAATATTTATCGTGTTTTATAGAATCACACAGTTCACCTCTTTTAAGAAATACAAAAAATCAAGATATTTCTCTCTTTGCTTAAGAAGCACATATGTTTTGGGCGTTCATATTTTCAATTTGCCACTTAGTGCTTTTCGTTTTTGCTACCATCATTTTAATGAAGTTGTATTAGGGAAAATGCTCTCTTAAAGGTCTTTGTGGGCTTTAGGAATTAATAGATGACTTCATTGCATGCAACTGATCAGAAGAGTCCTATTCCTACAAACCTCAAGACTACAAACATACATTAAATGCACACGCGACTAGAGTAGTTAAGTAAATAATACATGCGAATTATTCCTTTGATCCTAGGATGTCGCTGAACCGTCTCCTTTTGGCATCAACTCGGGATTCAACTCGGATGTGCATTAGCCGCAGGAGACGGGGGAATATCAACAAGGTCGACAGCAACATCCAAAAAAAACTCTTACCAGGATAAGTCCTATGACCCTATCGGATTTGGGAAACTCAACTACAAGGAAAAAACAGTAGGCAACGCCAAGAACAATCAAAGAGATGTAAACAGTATATATTTTAACCTTCTATTTATTGAATTTTCAAAATTGACCTCAATATTGTAATCACGTGTCAGAAACTCATATGTCAGAATTCTGATTCAAGTGTCGGAAAGTTTCGAGGAAATTGACCAAGTGTCGGATTTTTCGATACGTGTTGACCGAGTGTCGGAAGGTGTCCGAAAGTATCAAAAAGTGTCGGACACGTGTCAAAGTGTTCGGTGTGACACGAAGGTTCTTGGAGAGTGTCGGTGTTTCATAGGCCACTATAAGTATTATGTTGCGAGTGGCTTCATCTTGGATGCTGAAAAATGAGTACGTCTCAAAGATAGTTAGTTCCTTGCTAAAAAACTGTGATAGAGAGAGGGTAGGAGTCGATCTTCGGCACAGCCTCTTCGCAACATCTTCATCACAAGGAGCACTCACTTAGAAGATGTCCAGAGCCGTTCTATTCAGAAGTTCACATTTACATTCGTATACCCAGTTAATAGCTTGATGATTTGAAAGAATAGCTAATACTTGAATTGCCGTTGAAAAGCCAATTCCTCCATCAAGGCCGTGAGGGGTGGGGCGGGCAAGAGGAGTGAGGGCTGTGCTGGCTGTCGGGTCGAATCCTCGTCGGAGCTAAGTCGGGCTTGGCTCGCCGGTCAGCCAGTTGGGGGCCGGCCTTGTCCCGTTGAGCCAATTTTTTGTTTTATAAGCTTAGTTTAGTTTGTGGGCCGGGTTGTTGTTTGTTAATGTTTAGTGGTTGGGCTAGGTTGATGTCCCAGGCGGGGCTTAATGTCTTTCTTTCAGCTTTGTCTTTTAGGGTCGCCGAATTGGGCTCCTCCACTGAGCCTTGTCCAGCCATAGACCTGAGCCTGTTCTGACATGCGGAGGATCCGTAATATAATATTCATAAAATTTAAAAATAAGAAAAATTTCGAAAAATATATATTTTTTTATTTTTCTAAAAAAGAGGAAGAAGCTTAGAAATTAGATCTTGAGTAATTTTCTTTCCAAATGAGCAAAAATATATTATCAAAAAAAAAATTTCACTCGAAATTAGATGCCCTTAAGGCTTTACAATATGATGTGGTTTGTTTTGAGAGACAAATGTCAGGTCATTGTCTGTACATTTTTATTTCGATTATTACTTGATACACACTTTCAATATATTGATTGAAAACCCTTATAGCATCAATTTGACTTAACATCAAATACCCAAACAACACTCGAGCTAAGGGCTTAGGAGAGCCTACTCTTGATTGAGTGTCTTCATCATGCGTTTAGGCAATACCCCTAAACCCATGTCTTTTTCTCTTCAAATGGAAAAGTTAGGTGGCGGTAGCTATATTCTTAGTATAGCTGAGGCTACGAACAAAATTATTATCAATCTTATTAAAAATCTTTTGGAAGAAAACCCAAGAGAATGAGACTTTTTACTATCGACGATGTTATGGGCATATCGAACATCGAAAAGATCAAGTACTGGAGTTGACCCATATATGTTAACATATGGACAAGGAGCCATCCTTCCATTTTAAATCACAGTATAGTCATTTAGGGTGAAGTTACAGGATAACCTATCAATGGAAAAATATGATGAGTTAATGTATGCCAATGTTGATGACTTTGGTGAAAGTAGAGCTTTAGCACTGGAAAAGTTAGTCACCCAAAAGCAAAGGGTTACCGGAGCCTACAATAAACAAGTAAAACCCAAATATTTCGACATTGGTGATTTGGTTTGAAAGATTATTTTATCAACGAGTGTTGATAATGAAAGGTTTGGTAAATGGTCATCAACTTGATAAGGCCCATACTTAGTGATGTGCTTATTGGAAATGCATATCGATTAATGGATTTGGATATAAAAGAGTTCCAAAGATCGTTAATGGCAAGTTCCTGAAGAAGTACATCTGACTACGTGGGAAATGTGAGACATAGAATAAAAGTTAAAGGCCAAAAAATTCTAAAAATTTCTTTTATTTATTTTCATTCTGACATCTGTCTCCCCCTTCTCTCTCCTCCTTATCTCATCCTCTCTCTCATTTTTTTTCTTCCTTCCTTCCTTCCTTCCTTCCTGCTCTTGCAGTCCTAGCCTCGCCCCTTGTTTAGCCTACTCAAACCAAGTTGTTGCCAAAAGGTAATCACGAAGTGGCGTAGCTGCGACTCCAGGTGGTTGTTGGCCTTTTCAACATGCTTCTTGGGCTTCTACAGCTTATCCATCTCCTTCTCAAGGACATCTCTCTCTTGTTCCAGATGCTAGAAGAGAACCAATTACTCTCCAACCAGTTCATCGGCTTTCTCGGGCAAGGCCTCGATGCTCTTGGTGTTGGAGTCCACGAAGGATACGGATCTGGCTAGCATAGCCTCGTCGATCTCAAACTCTCTCTACTTACTAGGGGCCAACCCTTTCTTTAGTCGCTTCTTCACCGCTTTCTCCTTGTTGGATACCACTCCCTGAAACTTGGACAAATGAGTATGGGTGGCATGAAGGATCCCCTATGCCTCTGTAAGTTCACGATAGACTGCATCAACATTCTCGATCTATTCCTTCTTGCTCTAGTACTCATGTTCCATGATCTCGAAGGCAATGATGTCCTCCAACTTGGATGGGTAACTTTTAATACCGTGATTGAAAGTCACCATGAACTCCTCATAATCAGCAATGAACGGGTTGCCCTTAGGGAGGTTCTTAGGGGCAGCTTGGGTCGCAAGGCTCTTCAGCCTCGCAAGGACACTGGGCTTAGTGGTTAGCAAGATGTATGTAAGATAGAGGTAGGAGAGTATCTCCCTCCACAAGGCCAGGCAGTGACAATCATAAGGCAAGAAGAGGAGGATGAAGAAGAAGGTTATGGCGCTATTTCAACTTCAGGATTTTGCACAAGAGATTTAAAGGTTGAGGTGGTGGGTGGGGTCTGGTCACTATGGATCACACTATTTTTGGGCCAAGTTTGGAAGTTGAATAGCCACAATCTTTCACAAACCAGTGTGATCAAGGATTAATGTGCATAACTGCAGTACATCTGAGAAAGTTGGGATTCATACATCATGGGATAATGGATCAATACAGTGCACGTAATTAAGATTATATTGGAAATCGAAATGACATGATGGTTGGCCATTGTGGATAATTCCCGTCCGTTAAGGTGATGAGACAAACGAGGAGCCACTGGTCATTAAATGAGATGAAGACGGCCGATTGCTAGTGATCCGCATGAATCTTGGTTCATGATGAAGGATAAGAATGTGAGTACCTTAGCAATAGTGACAGGTTGTTGGAGATATTACAGAGAATTGAACAATGCCAGAAATACTAAAATTATGAAAATAAAGAATAAAAGGACAAAAGAAAATATATAATAGACAGGTGCTGAAAAGGGAAATTCTTTTTACAAGATAAAGCTAAAACATAAGGATCATGAAGCTAGGAATGCAAACAAGAACATACACAAAATTACATTAAGTGTTGCTTTATCCCTAGTACGAAGCTATGGAGTTGCATTTCACTATTGCAATTGGCTTCAAAATGCTCATCCCTTTTGTTCTTAAGCTCCGATAGTTTAAGCTCCAAGGCAACATAGGCTACTTCTAGGTTAGTAATCAATCTAGATTGAATCAATAATGCCTGCAAAGGAGTATGGTCATTTGCCTTTAAGATGTCGAAGATGGTATGCTATCAAGATAGTTCCTCCCTTTTAAGAAAGGCATTCTGTTCCAACTTGTCTATATCCTTTATTACTTTGCCTCACCCTATACGACTCTAGAGTGGAGCCAAAAGAAAGGGAAAATTCATTGATAGCAAACTCAAGGGCTCGATACTACAGAGGATAGGGTAGGTTGGTCAGAAAAACAAGGAAGGTCTTGACCTCATACTAAATATCTATGTCTTGACATATGGTAGCATAACTCTTCTTCAATAAGTCATGGAGGTGTGCCCATTTAACTTGAGTAGAGTTACGATCCTCGGATGGAACTAGTTCATTAGGTAAAAAAGAGTGGTGGTGAGCCAAGATCACTGGTGCCTCTTGAAAATTGGATCAATGGACGTGGTTGACATTGGTCGGATAAATGAATGAATCGGACATAAGCTTGTCAAAGGTTGTATCGACCTCTTTTTTTCTGTCCAGGGAAAAGAAAGAAAGGTTTAGGGGTATTTGCCTAAAGAGGCGGACCAACGGCCCTAGATTAGGCGCGGGCTCTCCCAAGCCCATACCTCGCGAGACGTTGGATTTCATATTTCAATTCTTAACAACCTAAATATTTCTAGGAGTCACCACTAGCCTATTGAGGTCGGCTAGAAACCAATCGAGACACGGGAGTGGTGTCTCGATTCCTACGCAACCAGAGATTTCTAAGAACAGGGACTTGTTTACGCCAATGTTTCTATTAGCGCCATTGCGGTACCACTAACTTGGAAAGTTATTTATCTAAATGGCCGCACATTCTTGATTACCAATTATAATCTTTATGAAATCACTAAGTGTCCATGCAAATGTTTTTGTAGGTTTTTTTTTTTTTTTTAATCTCTAGACTAATCCTAACATAATTTAGAAGAGAAATTTACACTCAAATTATTGAAAAGCGATACGATAAATAACATCCAAGATATTGAAATGACTTGAAAGTAATGCGGAAAAGAAAGACCCGATACAAGTCGGACAAATAATATTACATGGCCTTGTTATCACGCCCCAGGACAAGACCCCCGTGAGCAAAATGAGAAGTTAAATAT
The DNA here is from genome assembly GCA_014182575.1 of Eucalyptus decipiens. NCBI lineage: Eukaryota > Viridiplantae > Streptophyta > Magnoliopsida > Myrtales > Myrtaceae > Eucalyptus > Eucalyptus decipiens. Next base: position 25,158,526 of record CM024615.1, read on the forward strand.
GCATGAAATTACTCTAATTAATTTTAATCTACACAAAATAGATTATTTACAAAAATGATTATAAAATACCAAAATATCATTAAATTAAGAAAATGACCTTTTAAAATTAGGAAAATTTCCTAGATGTCATTTCTATCATAATTTGATATCATCCATCATTTTTATAATTTTTTTGAAATTTTCATATTTTTTCATATTTTTAATTTTTTATTTAAAATTAATTCCCTAAACCAATATATGCTGATTTACACTAATATAGGACTGCCCAGTACATGAATATAACAAGAATCAAGCTCAAATCGACCATTTCAAGATTGAAACTTGGTTTGTGTATTTCATCGAACACTTGGTGCATTAAATTACCCTAAAACAGCTTCTCCGGACCATGTTTGCGGCCTTCAATCTCAACTCATAAGAAATCTCATACAGAACTAAAGTATCAAGATTATACTACCACATGTAAGGAGTAAGATTATATAGAAATCACAGCTTGAAACACACGAAAACCAAGCTAGAATCATCATTAAATATGCGGGTTTGATTTGATTTTGCAAATCTGGGTTTGAACCCAATTCAAGCAAACAGGTTGAATACTCATATTCAAGCCCCTACACTCATCACGTATGAGATCTACGGGAAACACTACTTAATCCGAGTGAAAGTAGGTAACATGATCTTTTAAATGCAACAAACATCATAGAGAATGACCCGAATAACATCAAAATGACCTCTTCAAGAAGCACACATGCAAAACTTTTGAAGAGATTTCAAACACGAAAAATTTCACCCTCAGAAATCAGTTTTCCGGGCTGGTTTTCCTCTTGATTTTCATGATCAAAACATGCTCAAACTCGAAAAACAAAACATCTAGGATGCTTTCCTTGCTTCCTAGTTTCTCTTTCAAGTGGTTCTTGGCCCAAGAAACCAAGAAATTATCCTCGGGGGCCCGTGGGAGTTGACTTCTTCAACTGGGAATGAGATTTGCAGAAAAAAGAACTGACAACGGAAGTTTTCGTTGACCTCTAAAATTAAACTTCAAGACCTCTTTTGTTGGAAAACTTAACACTAAACCAAACTATATATATTCTAGTTTGGGGTAAAAGTCAAGCTTTTCCTAATTTGTTTCTCAATTTTCTCAAAAACACTCGCCTTCCCTCACACATAACCAACCGAGCTCAACACCTAGAAAATTTTCGGACTTTCTTGGCCCGTCAAGAGGGTGGTTTTCGGGGGGCTTTAGGAGACCTTCCCGAACTCCATTTGGGACATGCGGCCTATGGATGGAAATATCTTTGAGTGAAGTTTCACTCTCTACTTAAAGGTTTTGGCTAATTTTGGCTGCAAGCTTGTGAAAATTTCACTTTTCTCTCTGAAGGTTGATTTGGAATTTCTGGGCTTTTTGCTTTCTGGAGTTGCTTCAGAATGTGTCTTTGGGGAACGATTTCGAGCTCTCTTGTCTCTCTCTCGTCTCTTTTCTTTCATGCCTCCAAAGAGCCTGCTTCATAGATCTTCTCCATCTAGTTCATCAATCTTGTGGTCGGCTTTTTGTCCACCTACCAAGCCTACCAACTGAGCTATCCACCCACTTTCTGACTTAGTCAGAATTTTCAAATTTTGTAGATATTGAGTGTGCGGATTTGGTGCGATTTTCCCGTGCTTTCAGCAGCTTATCCCTGACCAATTTTGTCCACTTATACTACCAATAATTTTCTTTAATCACGTGCAAAGATCAAGCTAAATGGGTGGCTGGGTGGGATATGATGGGGCCACCAATCTGCCTACTTAGTAGCTCCGAATTAAGACTTAACCGTGGGCTGGGTTTTGGTAGCTCGTTTGAGCGCTTTAATCTATCAATTTTTCTGCAGTTTTTGATTAATTAGCAATCTCATGTATAGTAGTTTATGATCTTGGCCAACTTTTGCAATTGTACTCACTCAATTTTGCAAGAAAGTCCCTCAAAGTTGGCTATTTTCTTAACGAAAAATACCCAATTCAATGCAAATTTGGTCCTTTTCGCCCGATTCGATTGATTCGAGTTGGCCCAAGTTCAATTTCAACTTAATTGGTGACCAAGATGATGATTTAAGGGTTCAAGCGAAATTTTGCGAAATTTGCGAATTGGTCCCTCAACTTTTGAAAATTGCATTTTGGCCTCAACTTGCCGTTTTAATTCCAATTTGACCTCCTAAGCTTGGCTAGTCACATTTAGATCATTGGCCCCAGCTTGCTTCTTCTTCTTTTTTTTTTTTTTTTCTTTTTTTAAGGAAAAACGTATTCCATTAAAAAAAACTATACTAAACACCTAGATAATCTATATGCAATAATTTGACAAGAAATTTTTTTGTGGAAAAGCAAGTTCACATTTTTTTTGGAAATGATTTTTGGGCAAAATTTAGGGGTCAACAAAGGTACCAATAGTTTGTCCATTGGACGAAGAAGAATCACCTGCATTGAATCGGTAGTTTAGAAGATAAACAAGTGAAAAACGAACAAAGACAAAGAAGCTACCATTGCAGATTGAATGTCTCAAAATTGCTTAGGGCTTGATGCTCAAATAGCCTCAAAGGTCTTTTGAATGGATGTAATAAGCCCAAAGGAAATTGGGTGACCTTGGAAAGGACTCCATTAGTACAACAAGGAAACAGTTGAAGACGATAGTCATTCTACCATTCATCGAAGAATGTAGAGCTATGGGGATAACTCGAGAAGTTGATAAAGTGAAAATGACCGAAGACATTATGGGCAATTTCAGTGTGGCAAATGATATTGGCCCCGTTCTTCCTTTGATCAAGGCGTGATTTGGAGAAAGGAAAGTTCATCGAATACACCAATGATGTAGGTACACCTTGGGTTAGTCCAAATTGTCTCGCATAGTAATGTGGGTTATACATTTCAAAACTCAAGGAAAATTGCCCTCCACAAGAAAAGTTCAACATAAGGTCAGAAGAAATAGGATACACAACCAAAATAAGCATATGTCGAATTGCATGGTTGAAGGACAGCAAGCTTGGTCATCAATTCCTCGCTTGTAAAAGTCAAAGTTAGTGAAGGATAGCAATGTGTTAAGTAAGCATTCAAACGAAGAAAAGCCATTGGATAAAGGGCGAAGTGTTCGACAGAATTCCAGAGTTCGAATTCACTTTCGACAGATGATTCATGTACTTCAGACCAATGGATTGGAGTCTGGCCCTTCTTATGAAATAGCTAGAGAAAACAAAAGCGCAGCTAGCCATTCAAAATCCATAAACGACCAATGAAAGGTCCAAAATGACCTCCAGATAATGAAGTTTATACATCCCTAAGGCTTCGATATAATGCTGCAAGAGCCATGCTGCCTAACCTAATGTCAACGCCTTTCAATAATGCATAAGCCATATCAATAAATTCAGGGGACACAATCAGTAAGGGGTGACAAAAGATATACCTGCAAAGCTAACATAACAAGAAAGCAACATGCTCTTTGGCAAAGATGGGTCTACTAGTTCTAGCGAATCTATCCCTGAATTCATCATAAGGAACATCTAGATTAAGGACTTTATCGAAGAGCAGACAAGGGTCTACATGTTGACCATTAAGCTCTACAAAAGGAAACAAACCAATCAATGACCAATATCTAGCAAGGTGATGGCCACTGGGCCAGTTGGAAGGAAGAATTAGTTAGTTGAAGGTGACTAGAAACAGCAAAGGGTACTAATTAGTCCATACTCCAAGGGGTCAATAGATATGCAGCAAAACTTCAAACACTCATCGACTTGGCATCATTCCACGTGCTTGAAACTTCCTTCTTTAGCCTCTTATACCAATTGAAAAATCGATTGTCGAAAGAAGGATAGGAGTGAAAGTGATAATTGGGCGTTGACCAAGCTAGAGCACATATTGAAGATTGGTGTATGGGTGGAATCTCTTCACAATGGCGAGGAAAGCACTCTACAAATAGAGAAGGGGGTGGTAGGAGTTTGAGATGAGGACCCAAGGTAATGCAACTAGTTCTAGTGCTTTGGTCTATAAATATCAAGGAGATCTTCCCCTTCTCCTCATGAACAAGAAGTGCATCTAAGCGTAGTAAAAACGAGGTTGCTTCAACACCTATGGAATTTTAAGGATGGCCTACCATTGTATATGAGTAGAAGTATTAGTGAAAGAACAAGATTACTGAGTATAAATAGGCTTCAAAAGTAACCAACTTGGCCCACTATCCTATGTTTGAAGAACATGGATGAGTTCGTGGCATTGGAAAATTCTACCATAATTTTGGGCACACAATGAGGAAGGTTAAGAATAAAGGCATTGCAAAGTAAAATTCCCAAAGAGATAATTTCATTACGAAGGCCTTGATTACAAGAAAGATTTCACATCTTGCTAAAGATTACACATGAATTGGTCGAAAATAAGGTTATGGTTTAGTTGTTCATTGATAATACGACGACATTCTGATTTCGCTACTTTTGACAAGCATAATCCTCTGCCTTCGTCTCTTTGAGAATAGCTACAGATTTACACAATCGATCTTCACTCTAGGATCTTCCGTCAAACTTGGTTACCAGCTCTTAGCAAACTTCTTCCAATCTCCTTTCAATCATTGCCTTCTGTCTTTCAAGATTATAGTCTTTCCTTTCAAGATCAACAATGTCATTCATGGTGGCTTGTAGGGAATGGGGATCTTCTTTCACTTGTTGTTTTGCCTCTGTAACTCGATTACTTGGCTCAAAAGGAGTTTCTTCAGGGATGATTAGTGCTGTCAACCGAGCTTGGTTCTAACGGTAACTATCGAAGATAGATGAAAACCTATTACAGAAGTCCTTAAACCTTGACTTAAGATTTGAAATTAAAGTATGTTATATAGCAAGATGTTTTGAACGACTTTCATGAAGGAAATTTCTCCAAATTCGAACCACAAGAAGTTCTATAAAATCGGAAAACGGTGAGGATCCAAGAATTTCAAAAACTAGAATCAAAGTAGAATTTAAGAAACTAAAGGTGGCAAGTCTTCTTGCAAGACCAAAGTCTTTGTCTCTTGTAATCATGGCTTCTAAAGGGTATTAATGAATCAAAACTTTGAAGGCAAGCCTAAAATTAGGCTTCTAGAGGCTAGGTTACTATTCACGTGAGTTACTATTCACGCACACTATGCATTAGGGCTTGGGTTTGGGCTTGACAAACTTGGACTTGGGCTTAACTCATCCAATTTGGGCCTTTAATTTGGGCGTGAGGCCCATTGGGCCTTTGCTTGGCCTGACTCCCTTTCCAACTTCCAATTCTCGACCTACTAATCCTTGTCCAAAGATTAAGGCTTACTGATAAATTGATAGATAAATGAGGCAACGTCGGATAGGTTGATCTTGGAATCCTTGAAAGTTCGATACTCGAAATGGGATTAAAATCCATAATTAAAATCAATCAAATGCAACTTTAATACAACCTAAACTATCGAGTGGCTTTCAGGGGTTTTCACGCGTTTGACCTGTGGTCGATAATTTTCGATCCACATTTGTGCCTCTTCAAATCGTGGATAACCCTCGATTATCATGTAATCACGATGAATCAATTACTCACCCTGAATAGAAGATCAATAGAAAATCAATTTACTGTCGTTTGCAGCAAGCATCGTAATCGTGCGGAATCACCCACAACCCGACTATGTACCTCTGTCGAATCGATTTATATCCATTCACTAATTGACTTGTAACATTGTAGTATTGTCCTTTGTTGATCCTTATGGTCGAGCAGTCTATCTTTGATTAAATTCCCTAGTCATTCACGTTTTAATCATTTGTGGCCTCTTCCAATAGATTAGTTAACTCATGAGCGATCGATTTAGAGTAAATTCTATTATCAATGCATTGATGAAATAACAATTCATATACTCAAGAAGGGTTGAATTTCAGGATATCACATATTGTATTTGAGAGGATACACAAGTTTTTAATCCTATCTGCAATTACAGGAAGTTACTCCCCAATCTCCCACTATTAAGCAACACTTATCTAAGATAAGTAATAAAATAACCACCTATCAATTATGTTCTAGCCTTAATTCATCATCACTACCTTCAAGTTCCAACCCTAAGTAAAATATGCAATGGGAGTCGATGACTTCGTCAACTAGTGAAGGTTCTCATCGATGATTGATGTTTGGTGTCAATGACTTTATTGGAAAGTTGTCGATTTGTTTCAAGTTATTGATGTTTTAACCAAACTGTTTATTTACTCAATTTGTCATTTGTCGATAATAATTACAAGTTGATCATTATTTTTGTGTCAACAAGTGCATAGCAAATGCTACTTTAGCATAACACCAAAGTGCAAGATAATTTTGCATGGGTATCAAAGTTTTGGCGAAATGCTTAAACATGAAATTAATCAAAGATCTTATTAGATACTATTGTTTGCTTGATGTACATTTTAGTTTGAGTTTTGTTTGAAATGGACGGCATATTGGATTAAAATTAACAAATTCAGCATGCAAAAATTACGACAAAGCTAAATTGACTCGAAATAAATTGAGCAATTCGTTTATATATGAAATCAAATTGAACTGATCGAGTCTGGATAAAATTTGCAATAAATTCGTACAATCAGTTTGGAAAAAGGCTAGAAGAAGATGGACTTTGACAATGAAAGAGTGTCATACATTTGCCTGTTAAGTTTTAATTGATCTAACTACTCTCCAAAGCAAACTAAACCAAACTGAAAAATTCAATTCAATTTGATTTGGCAATTATAACCTTTGCCCTAATTTTTGAAAAGGCACTCTTTCAACTCGAAATGATTATATTAAAATGGGAGAAGAAACAATTATCCTTGACAAAAGTATTCCCCTCCAATTTGGACATGAGTTAAATGGCTGATCATGCCAGTCGGCACAAATTATCATTCTTTGTTGACTTATATCAAGCATGGTGTTGAAAATAGAACTATAAAGTGGTTTGATGATATTTCAAATTGATATTAGGATATAAATAATCTCTTACCAAACATTAAAAAGACTACTGTTAGGTAGGTCTTATCAATATATTTGGCAAGATTCTAATTACTATTAATTATTTTTCTATTGACTGAATCAACTAACCCCTTCCTCTTTTTTTTTTTTTTTTTTTGATCGATCCTACTATACTTCAACTCCAATTCTCATTCTCAAACTTTTACCCTACCTCCTTACAGGGTATGAGAGTCAAAACGCACATCTAATTTTAAATCGTCTTCACCTCGACCTCTCGAAAAGTGGGGATTCAAACCTCTCATCTCCCCCTTCCCATGTAAAAAAGGTGGTTATCGGGGCAAACTCCAATAGTTAAATAACCCCTTCCTTACTAGATTAAGTGATTTCTTTACTTAATTGAATAATTTAATTAAATTTTATTAAATTCATTAAGTGCTGACAGTACAATTTTCAGCATTTACTTCAATTATCAAATAGGCACTTAGTCATGATAATGTAACTTGTATGCGATAAAGTACTTTATGTAATTATCACAATAATAACATGAAATGCTGATCACGGCCTAATACAGATTGTTTATTCTTGTTAAAAGAAAATGTATATGTTGTTAGCTTTTGAAATTTATGAATTATAGTACGTTCGATTACGAGAATTCTACTAGAGACAGACCAGCTTTAAAATTGCATGAATATTCATGGACAAAGTTAACAGCAACTATTTTTTTTTCTTTCCCAACTGTGATTTTTTCTACATGACCTTCATAATTGCATTGGACAATCGTTGAGTATACTCAATCAGTAAGCGAGGCAACGTGAGTATCAGAATGAATAATTCTTATCCCGAACTGCTCATAATAAAATTTAGATATTAATTTCTTTTCGGTACCGTCCATTTGCTAATCTTGCCGTTTTGAGCAAGGGCTAGCAAGCCATTCGTCTCATGATCAGCTCTTGCAAATGAATTTTCACGGAGGTGGCAAATATTATATTCCTAGATGAGTCAGTTGGAGCTGGATTCTCTTATGCAAATAACTGGCAGAGCTACAATCTTTCAGCCATTGAATCTTATGAATATCTGAGGAAGGGGCAGAAGAATAGCCCAAGTGCCAAAACTTGGCACGGAGGGACACTTAAGTGCCAAAACTTTGGAAATGTATACTTAAGTGCTAGTTTCGGAGTAAAGTGGAACACTTAAGTGTCACTTCGGCCAAAATTCGGCCAAATGGCTGACGTGGTATTTTTCCGGCGAGTTGGGTGCAAAACGGCGTCGTTTTGCACGCTGACATGGTGAGAAAATGCAAAAATGACGTTGTTTTGCAATCATGAATTTGTTTTTAAAGGATCAGCATGTGCTTTTCTCTGTCAACCATCTTTGATGATATACTTTGATTTCTGGATTTTGGATTGTTTTGCAACCAACTCTGTAGGCTTGCTTTATTGTGGTTAATTCTAAAATTTTCTATAGATTTTCTCATGTATCATTTTGACAATGAATAGAAAATTCCTTTAGAAAAAAGAAAAAAAAAAACCCATCTGCCCATTGCTCACCCTCTCCTCTTCATATCATCGCCACCCACCCTATGTAACACCAATACGGACACGCGACACATGACAAGACACGACTTCTAAAAAAAGAGAACTCTAATACGTTATGACACATTATATATTATATATATATTTTAATATATAAATGCAAAAAAATAGTATAGAATTAATTTATACTAAAAACATTAATCCAACATTTGTTAATATCATTTATTGTTTTAATTTGACAGAGATTGAACGAAAATTTCAAAAATTGCAAATAAAAAAGAGTAAACTTGAAGGAACATGTCCTGTTTTCTTATACTTGTCAAAGATTAGTGAGATTTCTTATAGTCCCAGACAAAGTTCGGAGTTCCTGATAAAGACCAGCTTGGAGCTCCTCTGCAAAACAAGATTCGAGAAAAATGAAAATCTAGAACAAGAACCAAAAGAAAAGAAAGTCACTAAATCTGTCATGGAAAATGTGAGAGATGACTCACAAGCCAATGACATAGACCAAAAGTCACCTGCTAGAGGCAAAAAGAAGCAAGAAAAATCACAACTTTAAGATTGCTTTCATAAATCTATGAATGATACAAATATTGGGTCTCTTCTGCTTCATTCTTATCAATATTTCTGATCATGAGCCAAGCCAACTACCCACAATTGGGTCTCGAAATCACTAATCCCAAACCAGCAAAAATATGGAATATCCCAACTGGGTCTCATTCCGAAAGTAACGAAACTACTCGAATTCCAAGTTCTGATCGAATCTAACTCCTTATAAGAAATGTCAACCCTATCCGACATTTTTCCCAGATGCAACCACACAATGACATGGGATCTCCTAGAAAGGGCCACCAGACAACATAATTGGATAAGTTTGCACACGACAAGCGACCCTCCGAGAAAATTCCAAACCTCAATCAGCTGAATCAAGGCGAATAGGGTACTGAAACACACCTGGCGGAGATGAGGTGGGGGTGAGTTGGTTTGGGGCGGAGGTGGCTGCGATGGCTAGTGGGGCAGGTCGTGAGGGCGGTGGAGTGATGTCAGTCAGAGGAGTGATGCCGGCGAGAAGAAAAGCGTTCTATCGTCACTAACGAGAAGGTCATAACTCAAAAGTGAAAAGCTTGAGAGTGAGAATATTTTTATTTCCTCTTTATTTTTGTTATTTTCATTATTTTTTTCATATATTTATATTATGACCTCTCAAGTATCGAAAAATTTTAAAATTGACCCTGTGTATGGCAAAATCACGTGTCAGAATTTCGGACTTGTGTGTTAGAGCGTGTCGGGAAGAATTGACCACGTGTTAGAATGTATCGGAGCGTGTCAAAGCGTGTTGAACACATGTTGAAGTGTCCGACACAACACGAAAACTCCCAAAAAATATCGTTCCTTCTTAACACCCACCACTGCCCATTCCTCACATCCACCACTTCATTGCGCCATCTTCCCCCTCGCCCTATTCAGTCTACCATCAAGCTGGCTGCCCCATCGTGGTCGCTAATATCCCAATGAAGCTTGGCTACTTTAAAATCTGCGGTGTTCATTGAGCTTGAACCATAAATTCAGCATGCTCAAGCTCTGCCATGAATAGCTCAATCTTCGATGTGGGCTTCAAGCTCGAGCCCCAGATCCAAGGGATTGAGCTTCAACAAAGAGCTTCGAGCTCCATCGTGAGGTCAAGTGCAACCTTGATGTTGACGTCGGTGGAAGCCGAGTGATAGGTAGTAGAGAGGGGGAGAGAGAGAGAGAGAGAGACTGGGGTAGAGAGGGAGAACGGAACTAACCTCCGATGAGAGTGTCATCATCGAGAGGGGTGACTATTATAATAATTTATTATTTAAATGATCCTATTTTTGTATTTCCCAATTAATTCCTATTTATTACTTGTATTTATTACGTGATATTTGCATATTAATATGTTACCATAACTATCTTGATGAAAGACGTCAGTAACGTAAGAAACGAAATAAAAAGTCAATTCATCTAATCCAAACCCTATCACTATAGAAAACACACAATCACCCTTAAGGGGTATTGGCTCAGCAAATCAATCACGCTTGTGCATCCGTCCATGGTTTTAGAGTATTCTACATTTATAGATTTTTACCAATGGCTGAAGGTATGTCAAACATTTACGTTTCCACAATTTGATCCCGAATTATGCACCTATTTATTTTGTGAATGATATAGCGGGATCATCAAGTTTTATATATTTAGTCTTACGATTGGTAATAGAGCATGATTATGTTCCCTGCTGTGATGAAAATTTTGGAATTTTTGTATATTCATTGAATTATGTATGAGTAAAATTCGATTCTTTTGTGGCTTGGAACAAAATTTCAAATTTTGGCCAAATTCGAGCGACCTGTTACACGATAACAGATCTACATAGTCGCACCACCATTAGGAAGAAAAACCCTTAGGATTATTCGGCATATCACTAATCGTTGGAGGTAAATGAAGCTGTGAAACATTTGGTAGTTAGGGTTTTAAGGTAGATCATTTTAGGCTTAATTCCGGTCAATCTGTTAGTCATTTTTGCTGGATCTTGAAACTATGCGTTAATCTCTGCATTGTCTTTGAGATCCATTAATCGAGTTGATCGAACATGGTGTGGCATCCAGAAATTTTGACGACCCTCAAATATGCAACGGCCGTGAGTAATCGGCGGAGGTATCATTCGGACTATGTCATTGGTGCCATTTACGGATATTGATTTGTATTATTGTTGGACCAATACGCTACTTTTGGTAATGGTCCGACCGTAAAAAATTATCCCTATGTAACATCATGACTGAGACCCTCTTCCACCTACATTCGTACCCTACGAACCGAACCTCCTATGTACATTGCCGCTGCCCCCTATAGTCATGTAAGTAAGTATATTTCAGCCCACACACTTGCTGAAATTAAGAATTTAATTTTGGGGAAGTTGGATCGTGCACGAGGACCCTACACGCCTCTCCATTTTGTGAATCAGCAAGTGAAGAGATGAATTTGAATCACCGTACAGTCTTGTCGGGTTCTTTCCCTATGCAAGAATTTTAGTCATGAACAAGTACCTTTGATGGATTCAATGAAAGGAAAATGGCTGGACCACGAAGACCATGGGATCAACAATACTCCATGCATGTTATTCCTTCAAGAGTCAATAAACTTGGAGAGGTTGACTTCCTTTCCACGTTCACTGCATGGAGATGGGTCGGCCAACAAAAGCCACGCAACCGAGACCTCATGCCAGTGGGGAATTCAAGCGAGGACAGTTGCACGAAGGGGCAGCCGTCGAGGCCCATGCGGCCAGAGGAGATGGACACGTTTCCTCCACCTGCCACATTCACCAGCTGGCTTCGTTGGATGATTCCACCAAATAACCTGCATGCAGTAATTAGATTAATTAAAGAAAAGAATTTGAGTTATGAAAGGGTACACTTGATAAATTGTTGAATCATGAAATCATGAGACCGAGAATGCCCCATATATGTGCGAGATTAAGGACCGATTTTTAAGAAATTGGGCCACTAATCTGCTAGCCCAAAACAGCCCAAAGACCCGCTTGATTGTCAACACTTAAGTGAACTAATTGAAAGAGATTGATCAAAGGGCTCCCACCGTTGGACACCTCATAGCATGCAGGAGGACAAGTGGCCATCGAAGCTTCTTGGGAAGGCCACGTCTTCAACAGCTGGCCATTTCCCCTGCAGCCACCGAAAGAAGCCCCATGCAGTTGACTAAATTGTCAACAAAGTGAGGAACAAAAGGGCGGATTAGTCGAGAGAGTGAGGGAGAGCTTTGTACGAAACCAGTGAGAGGGAGAGAGAGAGATCAACGAGCGGGTGAGTGCAGTGAGTGAGCGAGAGAGTTCGCAAGCGTGTAGCGAGCAAGAGTGTGGGGGGAAGAAGGAGACCACCCACTGTCTGTACGGGTGCGCTGCCACCGTCGACACAGCTCGTGTTTGCCGTCGCCGAGCCGTGTCCGTGACCCGAGCTTCCTGTTTTTACTTGCCGTCAACGCTTAGGACTTGAGGCAAGTAGAAATTCATTAATCTATGTTACGAATGCTGTGATTATCTGGTGAAGTACAAGTAGACTGGAGAAGGTCCGAATTTGATATTGCATGTTGCATTTGAGGCTTTCATATCTTGAAATCTAAGTGTGAGTGAGTTGTGATTGTTGAGTAAGGTGTGATGGTGTGTGCCGAGTGAAGAAAAGGTGATGCATGTTGAGTTATAAGAGCTGAGATGCAAGTATGTGCTTTGTACCGAGTTGTGAAGGATTCTAGGTGAGTGAAAATGTACTATGACCACTCATGGACACTGTGTAAGTGTGTTGAGATACTAAATGATGAATTTGCAGTAAAACAAATGGTTTGATTGAGCTGGAAATGAAGAGAAAGGCATTAGATGTTTTCTGTCTTAGAGGAACATGGATAGAAAGTCGTTCATATTGGGTCACTTTAATTTCTAGAGATGAAGATGAAGAATAGAATCATTTTACTTAAGATAACATCCATTAGATTGATTTTAACTCATAGTTATAGCTATATGAATACAAGAACGTGTAGATAGAAGCAATTCTTTTTAAAACAGAAATACTGTTCCGTAGAAAACGGCATGACCTTTGATGATTCTTCGAATTTTCTGTATTTACCTAGATAGAATTGGACTTTGAACCCTTAATAAAAATTGTAGGACACATCGCTAGGAATAACATATCAAAATTTGAGAATAAATGGACAAGGTTTGGTCAGTAAAACGATTTTTCTTGTAAATGTTAAATTTGAAAGCTATTACAGAATGTCAGTAAAGAGGATAACGATTACTGCTCTTGATATACAATGAATCTGACTTACTGTTCTTCATGAAACATTTTCCTTTAGGTCTTGTTTAACATATCAAAATTTCACAATTTTCTGAGTTCATTTAGGGGTTATTCCGAAATTTTCATTAAAACTGCACATTCTGGTTTTTAAGCTGTTTTACTCCGACTTTGCTCAACTGATTTCAAAAGTGAATGCATCTTGGGTTGTTATGTGATATGATGATACTAGCATTGGCATATCATGTAATATTGAGATGTGATGAGACTCCAGAGACATCTTGTCATTGCATTGAAAAGTGTTTTTGGAAATTAAGATATTAATTATTGCCGTTGGACCCTCGAGTCAACGATGCCTCGGGAGTCGGGATGCCCAAAGGTTCGAATGAGTCGATGCCCTTTGGATGCCTGGTTGTATTATAAATACATACCCAGAGGTTTTTTCTCGGGAGTGTTGGGATGCCTAGTGGTATATCGGTATGTAATTCCAAGGGATGCCTGGTGGTATGTCGGTACGTAATTCCGGAAGGCAGGGGCAATCATTTTCATGGTGAGCCCCGGCGATTCCTCATGATGCTAGGTGGGATGCGAGATGCCCGGAGGTGTGTGCCAGAAGGCTCGCGATGTTAGTTGGGGTGCGAGATGCCCGGAGGTGTGTGTCGGATGCCCGGAGGTGTGTGCCGGAGGACTTCGCAATGCCAGGATTGGGTGCGAATGCTCGAAGGACGCAAACATTGGTCCTCTGGGGGGGGGGGGTGTAACCTTTTGAATGTTAAAATTGATGGTTCCACTAAGTGGGCATGTGGTCTGATTATAGGACTAAATTGTATGACATGGAATGTGACATGTCATTACAGTTTGGCCCTATGATCGACACTTGTGTGACTAGACATGATGCATCTTATTGGTTGGAAATGCACTAGTCATTGCATTGAAGAGTTATATGGTTTGGATGCATACTCATTCATTAATTGCCTATCTTGTCTATCTTGCATGAATCTAGATATTGATGGTACTGCGTGATATAGCTTAATGAATCTTTTATTGCTAAGTAAATGTACTCACCCCTTTTGGGGACTAACATTTTAGACTAGATAAGATGCCTCTGCTATCACCACCACCAGCAAATGGACCAAATGGTTGGATATAACCGCGAGGAGGAAGACAGCAAAGCAAGGAACTTTTGGACACCGACACTGATCGATGGATTTTAAGTATACAACTATTGGAAAAGATGTAGGTCGTTTTTTGAAATATAGCCGGGTATAGAAGACTATGGTATTTTGATGTACCGATGAATGATGTCCATCTGGTTTAAGTAAATAAAAGTGTTAAGCTTTTACCTATAAATGTTTAGTTGATGTGCATCGTTTTCTAAATATAGGGAAGGGAGTTGTTGGATACGCTTCCACCATATTTCTGCGCAGGGACTGATCTAAAAGATATAAACCCCCAGGAGTTATGGGCCTATTATGATTCTATGGTATCAGAGTGATATATTGCCAGGACAAGAGAAATGTAAGCGCACTATGGCAACCCCAACAGATCGACGGCCGTTCGAGGGGTGCCACACATGGGCTGTGGCTAGAGATCTAGGTGGCACAACGAAGGTTGGCCACAACAAAGTACAGTGGAAGAAGAAAAATTGCAGAAAGAAGGCCTCAAGGGTGTGTGTTGCACGTGCCCGAGCGATGCACACACCCGAGTGCATAGAGGGGCACATGCATTGCACACGCCCAAGAGTCCTATAGTGAGTGTGTGCATCGCACACACCTATGGGTCTGTAGTGGGTGCGTGCATTACACAACTAATGGGCGCGCATGCCGTAGGGCCCCCCACCATGCAAAATTACAGTTCTACCCTTGTCCAGCCTAAATTACGATTTTACCCCTCCATATTAAGTAAAATTACAATTCTACGTTGGCGGCATAAAATTTCAATTTTGCCCCCACTAGGCGTGAAAATGTACTATTTTGCCATTTTGGACCTAAAATTATTGTTTACCCCTTACAAGTGAAATTCCAATTCTGCCCTTGTGTGTATAATCCAATTATAACCCTTTTACGCGTGATTTTACTGTTTTGCTCTCACATGCATTTTTATGAGTATTTTCTCATGAAATTAAATGTCCAGTGATCTGTATATATTTAATTAATTGAAGATTAGCCACAACATCTTTGATTATATTAAATTATATACATTAAGAGCCTTTGGATCACATATAGTCAAAGACATTAATTTTGATTAGTCACATTAATATTATAAATTTTATCCCACATGAATTTTCAATATATTAATGTGATAAATTAGGATTATCTTTCTTAATTTACCCACAGGGATTAAGGAATGTAATATAATTTGATAGTTTCATCATGAAGTAATTATGAATATATTTAAATAAAAAACTTAGCCCTCAGGCGGTTTTAAATGTTATATGATTCATATTTTATAACATGTTTTACATTAATAAAATATTATTTAAGTTTATTTGCCTAAAATATATTGATACATAAGTTTTCCTTTGATACAGTCTTACCATCTACAATTAGTTTTGGTATAATTATTCCTGAGCTTAATGGAAATAATTATAAAGAATGGAGGGAGTTAATTCTTTTCCAATTGGGATGCATGGATATTAATGATGCTCTATGGTCAGACAAATCACTTGTGTGGACTACATAAAGGGAAAGCAGACGAACAAGGCAAAGAAAAGTGCCAAGAGGAATATAGAAATATTAAAAATCATACATATAGATATCTATAATCTAGATGTGGACTTGAATGATCAGAGATACTTCATCTCTTTTATAAATGATTATTCACCATTTAAATATCTCTACTGGTTACGTAATAAGCACGGAGCATTGGATTGCCTTTAAGGTATTTAAAACTAAAGTAGAGAATCAATGTGATAAGCAAATTAAGATCGTGAGATCAGATAGAAGTGAAGAATACTATGGTAGATACACTAAAGATGGATAAGCACCTGGTCCATTTGTGAAGCTTCTTGAAAAGCATGGGATTATTGCCTAGTACACCATGTCTGGTTCTCTAGACTGGAATGATGTAGTAGAAAGAAGAAACCAAACTTTATTGGACATGGTGCGGAGTATGCTTAACAACTCCATATTTCCTAAGTTCTTATGGATTTAGGCTTTTAAATTGGCAGTGTTTAAATTGAGTTTCAACCAAGGTTGTCTCAAAGATGCCTTTTGAGTTATTTAAAGGTTGAAAACCCAGTTTGCGATATGTACGTGTTTGGAGATGCCTATCTGAAGTAAGAGTCTATAATCCATAAGAAAAGAAGTTAGACCCAAGAACTATAAATGGATATTTCGTTTGATATACCGAAAAGTCCAAAGGATAAATGTTTTATTGTCCATCTCACATCACTAGGTTTGTGGAATTGAGAAACGCTAAGTTCCTTAAGAATGACCTAATTAGTGGGAGTGATCAATTCAGGAACATCGTTCCTGAAGAAGATCATTCAAATACTTAACCTTCCACTTTAGGTACTAGATTGGTTGTTGCCTACAACGCCCCTTTCAGTTCAACTGGCCATTGAACAACAATCATTGAAGATCCATAACATGCCGATATTGATCCGATAGACCAAACTGTTCAGCATTTACCAGTTATTGTTAGGCTTCTAGTTGAACAACAAACTTCTCAGAAGAATGTTGATGCAACATTAAGAATGTCTACTAGAATTGAAAAAACAAAATCAGCAATTCCTAATGACTATATTATGTATCTACAAGAATTTAACTATAATGTTGGAGCTGAAAATAATCTCGAGACGTTTTCACAAACCATGAGTTGTGATAAATCCAATTTATGATACAATGTCATAAAATAAAATATGAGTTCTATGGCATTTAACAAGGTTTGAGATCTATTTGAGTTGTCCGATGGTGCAAAGGCCATTGGTTATAAATAGGCCTTTAAAACTAAGAAGGATTTATTAGGCAACATTGAAAGATATAAAGTTAGACCCGTTACCAAGGATTCACTCAAAATGAGGGAATCAATTACTCATAAACATTTTCTCCTATATCCAAGAAGGATTCTCCTCGCATTATTTTGGCATTGGTTGCTCATTTTGATATGGAGTTACATCAAATGGATGTGAAAAAGAAGTTCCTCAATTATAAACTAGAAGAAGTAGTTTACATGAAACAACTAGAAGAATTCTTCTCTAATGCTAGTAAACATTTGGTGTACAAGCTTAAGAAGTCTCTATATAACTTGAAACAAGCATCCCGCCAATGATACTTAAGGTTCCATGAAGTCATCTCTTCATTCGGTTTTGTAGAGAATGTCTTGGATCAATGTATACACTAGAAGATTAGTGGGAACAAAATTTGTTTCCTAATGCTATATACAAATGACATTTTACTTACAACCAATGATAATGGGTTATTATATAAGGTGAAACAATTCATCTCTAAGAGTTTTGATATGAAGGATATGGGTGAGGTATCTTATGTCATTAGCATTAAGATCCATAGGGATAGACCTTGAGGTATATTAGGACTATCTCAAGAAACCTATATCAATAATGTCTTAGAGAGATTTCGAATGAAAGACTATTCGCCAAATATAACACCCATTGTGAAAGGTGATGGGTTTAATTTGAACAATTGCTCAAAGAACGATTTTGAAAAGGAACAAATGAAGAACATCCCATATACTTCTGCCGTTGGAAGCTTAATGTATGCTTAGATTTGCACTTGATCTAACATTGCTTTTACTGTGGGAATATTAGGATGAAACCAGCGTAATAGCGTAATTCATGTATGGACCCCTAGAGAGTTGCAAAGAAGATAATGAGGTACCTTCAAGGAATAAAGGGACACATGCTTATGTGTAGACGAACGAACAACTTGAAGGTAGTTGGTTACTCAGATTCAGACTTTGCTAATCAACATCGAGATATATTTTTATGTTTGCTGGCGAGGGTGTATTCTGGAAAAAATGCAAAATAGACCTTGGTTTCTACTTCCATTATAGAGGTAGAGTTCGTTTCTTGTTTTGAGGCAATCTCACATGATGTATGGTTGAAAAGTTTTATATCATGGCTTAGAGTTGTGAATTTCATTGCTAGACCATTAAGAATGTTTTGCGTCAATTCGGATGCAGTTTTCATGGCTAAGAACTATAAAAGTGGTAGTCAAAGCAATCACATCGATTAGCAAGTATTTAGCCATCGGGGAACGTGTTAAAGAAAATAAAGTGATCATAGAACGCATAAACACTAAATTAATTATAGCCAATTCTTTAATTAAAGGCATGCCACCAATGAGCTATAAGAATCATCTATTTAGGATGGGCATTGGTCCAATCATATAAATTTTTCTTTATATGGAAGAATTTGTGAAACTTTTATTTAATTGCAATATTTTTCTCAATATAGTTTTATACATTCAATATTATGATAAAAACAATTACGTTTAACCTAGAGTAAACATAAAGTTCGTTCATTAAGTTATTTTATCACATACGGGTTGATGAAATGCATTGTGATATACGGAAGATAATACTCACTCTAAGAAGACTTGTTGCCATGATTCATGTGTTTTATTTCAACATGAATTTTATGTGGATTTGGATTAATATTTCATTTAATGGAATATTGGGATCAAGTAGAAGAATGTTGTAATATTTTATTATTTAAATGTGATCCCAATTTTGTATTTCTCAATTAATTCCGATTTATTACCCAATTTATTATCCACATTTAATATGTGTAATTCACTTGTTAATATGTTACCATAACAGTCTTGATGGAAAATGTCGGTAACATAAGAAACAGAATAAAACGTCAGGTCGTCTAGTCCAAAACCAATCACTACAAAAACACACCAACACATTTGAAGGGTACTGGCTAGTAGACCAGAACGTTCAACAAATTGATCACACTTATTCATCTATCCAAGGTTTTAAAATATTCCACATTTGCAGATTTTCATAAATGGTTAGAGGTATGTCGATCCTTTATGTTTCCACAAATCAATCTCAAATGATGCATGTATTTATCTTGTGAATGATAAATTGGGATCATCAAGTTTTATTTAGATTTGATCTTACAGTGATTATATGGAGGGGATCCCTAAACTATACGAAAATATTCAATATTGTCTTCTAGACAATATTTAACATTTTCATTAGATTGAACATAAACCAAAAGTTTTTGAGTCACATTGAATAAATTAAAAGTTCAAGGACGACATCGCACATTAGAATAACATTTGGGGACCACATTGAGTAAATTAAAAGTCCAAAGACGACATTATACATTAAGCCAAAATTTATGAACCATTTGTGTCACTATCTCTAAGATAAAATTACTCAGTAACGTGGAGTTTGCAACACCAAAATGTTACTCCATAACTGAGATTATTCGAAATTGAAATCTCGCCATTACAAATCTTATTACACGCAAAAATTAAATACAATGGACTAGGGGAAGAGGGATGATGACCCTCTTTGTCATCTTGCGCTTCGTATAAGAAGCATCGCTCTGACGCGTTATCCACAAGCACAGGACTTAGTGTGTATGAGCAGTCGAGCAAGCACTATCACACACACACACACACACACACACACACACACACACACACACACACACACATATATATAAATAGAGAGAGAGAGAGAGAGAGAGAGAGAGAGAGAGAGAGAGAGAGAGAGAGAGAGAATTAGTCATTGGGGATTGATGATTTAGCCAGACATTTTCATGGCTTCGATCGCACAGAATGTTTTGATAGCGCTTACCGCGATGGTGAACAAGTTCGCCTCGTTCGACGTCCAGGCCGTTCTGAGAGGCGAAGGCCGGCAGCGGAAACCGAAAGCCATGCCGGCGGACTCCCACCAATCAGGCGCCAGAACCAGATGGTGTCTTCTCCTCCTGTCCGCAGTGGCCGCCGGGGATTGGTGACCGGGCTTCTCGAGAGTACTCTCTAAACTATTCTCTTCACCTTTCCGATCTCTAGTTTGTACCCATGATTTTTTTTATACACATAAAGCAAAATTACTTATTATATTTGTCAGTCGTCGGAGAAATTTTTTCTTTTTTAGGCGAAATAAAACATGATTGAAAGCTAATGACACATTTGTGATATTTGTATTAAATAGTGTAACTAATTTTGCTCCATTTTTAACTCATTTTAGAGTATTTGAAGAAATCGGAGGAAAACAAAGCGAAAAACGACAAAGAGGTGAGGAAATTCTCATTTTTTACTATCTATCTCGAATTTTTCCTTGAAATATGGTTATAGATATTATTTGGGGTTAATTAATTATTACTACACTAAATGACATTTTGCCCCTCGAATGGGGGCTCTGTTTGTTTGTTTTTTTTTTTTTTTGGTTTTTTTCTCCTTCTAGAGGTGGAGAGCTACTACAAGAGAAACTACAAAGACTACTTCGAATTTGTGGAAGGGCCATCGAGCAATAAGACGGACCAACTCACCGAATCAGAAAAGGGTATTCTCGATTGGCTTAAAAGTGACAAATGATTGGAGAGAGTCCATGATTTTTTAGGACACTCCTTTTTTTTCTATAACTTTCTTATAATTATTTCGTTTATCAGCATTAGGTGTTGAAAGCACGCCACTTAACTTGTGTACGGAGTCTCTATACTCTTTATATATATAGATGCAGTCTTTCCTCACCTATAAATTGAAGATTTTGGGTTTAATGTGATATTAGAATTGGATTATATCTCAATTCATAT
This sequence comes from Eucalyptus decipiens, assembly GCA_014182575.1. Classification (NCBI taxonomy): domain Eukaryota; kingdom Viridiplantae; phylum Streptophyta; class Magnoliopsida; order Myrtales; family Myrtaceae; genus Eucalyptus; species Eucalyptus decipiens. The sequence goes on from CM024615.1 coordinate 25,179,552, forward strand.
CGAATGGGCGGCTACCCATTTGTCAAATCTCATGTTATCTTCATACTCCAGCTTGCACTTGAAAAAAGATGTGTTGAAGTAACTTGCATTACTCGTCTAGGAGATTTATGTGCTCTTTATATTTAAGCAATGTCCCTCTACTTAAAAGTTTAAGTTTTTTGGTCGGACATTATAACATTACCCTTGTGGTGAACATATATTTTTGTTCAAAAAGACTCCTTAATTTGATGTTATCTTCAGTCGGCTTGCGCATGTGTGTATATGACACGAAATGGCCCAGTTAATAGTTGGCAGAGGAGCCGTGCCACCCTTTATCCATCAGTCCGGGGGTTGGCACAACCCATTTTGTAATTATGTTATCTCAGAGTATCTAGTAATCTCATCTATGTAGTTCTATATATGTGAAGCACGCCATCCAGTAAAAATAAATTAAGAATAATGTGGATGTACTATTAGTGAACTATCATTTTTGTTTTGATTTATCTATTTGTATTACCTTCAACTTGTAGTACAAAAAGCACACATGCAAACAGGGAATAGTAATGTGAAAAAAAAAAAAAAACAGGGAATAGTAAAAAGGCCGAGGACCTTAAAAAGAAAGGACTATATTGATTTTGGCCCATGGGCTAAATCATAATTCTTCGAATAGGCAAACATATGCACACATAATTCGAAAAAAAAAAAATTATTCACCCAAAATTAGAAACCCCAAAAAAAAAAAAATTTATGTTGCACACATAACTTTTATTTTGCGCAATCAAGTCTTTTTTATCTTCTCAATTTGTGTGATAAGGCTCTCACTTGTCTTTTTATCCCATGTTGCTTCTGCCAATATGGCACTAATTAGGCGTCGAATTAGCATCTCGCCATTTTCTGCCAGGTCGGCAATGCCTCGTCATTAATTGAATTTCATCGTTTACTAAGAGGAGTTGGCCATAGAATTTAATCGTGCAGATAGAGAAAATAATAAGAATTGATTGCACAAAATTAAAATTTAGAGATCAAACTGTAAAAATGAAGAAAATTAGCATACTTAGATTGGATATAAGTTAGAGAATGAAATTATGCCAGAGAAACTTCAAGATTAGATATTTCTTTTAAATTCAATAAATATATTTTCAAAGTATGGTGGATGCATTTTATTAAGGCTCTCTTCAATTTTGTTAATTACAAAATGGTATGTGCCAATCGCAAAGAATGAATGCAAGTAAAATATTGTCATCCTTAGTAAAAAAAAAAAAAAGTGAATATGCTCTATTAAAATTCCTTTAATTTTGTTGAGGAGGAAAAATGAATAAAAAAAGAAACTAAAAGAATTGCCTTCGTTAAATAATTATTCGGAAAAAGTTTAATTATTTGTCAAGACTTCTTTGTTTATTGTTGGTAATTTTTTCCACATTAAATTCTGATTGCGACGACTTCAACGAGTCGCTTCACGAGGTCAAGAGATTCGTTGGACCGTCGGCTGTCTTGACGAAGACTTGGGAACTATACATGACAATAATTTATTAATGAATTATGATGTTTTTATCGTACGATAGTTGCTAGAACGACCAAAAAAAAAAGGTTCATTGAAGGTCCTATTTTTCATAGAAAATAGCCACACACAAAAAAAGAGTGATCGTATTTCTAAAAATGCGTCTTTTAAAAATAAATAAATCCATTAGCTTTTAAGATCGCTTGGGAAGGCGAACTATTTAAACAGCCTCAAAATTAGTTCGGATTGCACCTAATTGCTTAGAAAAAATAAAGAGAATATACTATAATACAAATACAGAGGGACAAGTTTAAAAAAAAAAAAATTCCAAAGAATGAGGTCGATTAGATTTTGTCCGGCCACTTTCTTTCTTAGATTGCCCTACTACATTTATGTGATTAAAAACAAGTTTACTATATGTTTACTTTAAATTTGAGGATATCTATATTGGAAATCCTAAAACTTGTCATAAAAATGCAATTGAATCTTAAAATTTTTAAAAAACATATTTAAATCCTAAAACTTGTTACAAAGTTAATATAATGATTTGATTGCATCAACTTAATAAATTTAGGATGTAATTACATTTTTTTGAAAATTTTAAGACTCAATTATACTTTCATGATAAGTTTTTGGATTTTTAGTATATTTATCTCTTAAATTTAAGAAAATCCGTATGCTCCCAAGATCGGCTTGAGGAGATGACCTAGTAAACAAGAAATATTAATATATTCAATGACACTGCATTAACGAAGGGACAAGTTAAAAAAGCATATGGAGTCTTCACTCCCATAACATTTTACATCATTTCCTCCCAAGAGTACACATTTGCGTCCTCGCTCGTTACATGTAGCAGTCATCGTTCATCTCGTACTAAATAATCATGTGATTTTATTTACTAAATCATTACTTTCTTCCCTAAAAAGCGCCCCTACTACTTTTACTTCATACTAGCATCAAAATCCTAGATCCCCCTTTTGCAAGACCAAGTTCCACACCTACCAACATTGTTGTCCCATTGATGTCGATTACTAGCGTTGCCTCTCTCTCCCAGATTGCCATGAAAATCTCATATTCGAGGTCATTGAGCTTTGATGACCAGAGGTCATGGAAGCCACGAATCACCTCACTCAAGGTCATCGCCATGGCAACCTCGACTACAAGTAGTCCAAGCTTGTGCCGGGGCAGGGGCGGAGAGAGAGAGAGAGAGAGAGGGCGACATTGACATTGGAGACGGGACGATGTTCGAAGGTGGCTGAACTGTGGGCGCTGGCGAGGGATGACGATGGGGGAGATAGGGCTAAGAAGCTAAATTGGGGAAAGGGGCCTTAGGAGATTTGTAGATTCTTTAATCAAGTTTTTTTCCCTTATGGGATCTTGTCCAAGATTGCTTTAGAAAATTTCTTGTCCTTTATTTCTTATGATATCTTGATAGATGGTAAAAATCATGGAAAAGCACTAGGAATACCCAAGCCTCTTTCTAGAGACTCTTACATAGGAGAAATTGTACTCCAATCACAAGAAATGTCTTCTCGTGCGAATCTAGGTAAACTTTTTTTAACTTTATTAAAATCTAAGAGTGATATCATCATCAATCCCAATAAAATTTGACCGCAGCCCGAGTCCAAAACCCTTCTTGATAGAAGAGGTTTAGATGAATTAGCTACTATTAGAAACCCCAATGACATTATGACCTCAATTATCGGATTGCAAAAGAAATTAGGAAAAATTTAGACGGATTGCTTGTAGAGCCTTTTAAGTTAGTAAAGAACCAAAAAAGCCACAAAACACAAAACTATGCCAAGTGCGATATATTTAAAATAAATTTGTTTCCATGGCACAAAAAAATCTCAAATTTATTCCTATGTAACCCATTTACCATTCGCTAAGGTTTCATCAATAAGCACTGTTAAAATTCTACCTACATAAACTCTGGAAAGCAAATTTGTTTCCATGGCACAAATAACAACATTATTTTGACTGAAAAATCATCAAACTGAACTTTGATGGAGAGTAAATATGTCACACAGGTATAAATTTAGGATTTTTATGACACAAAAAAGTTCAGGGTAAATATATCACAATGTACATAGTTTAGATTTTTTATCTCACAAAAAAAAATCAGGGTAAATGCATTATCATGGATATAGTTTACAATTTTTTATGGCTTTTTTTTCAATGAATGGTGAGACCACTAATAAACAATGACATTAAGGTGGAGGGGAAGGCAGCTAGGGCCGCTGTAGCAATTACAAGTAATGAATTTTTTTGGTAAAAAAGAAATTTCCATTCATTACCAAACTAGTACATGAAAGGCAATCTTAAAGGTCAAGTAACAAAGCAAACCCATAGAGCTCCAAAATAAACAAAAGACCAAAAATCAAGGCGTTTCATTAGAGTATGGTTAATAGAGATCATCACAAGCTTATCCTTCAAGAACGGATTTGTAACTAAATCTAAGTGAGAGGATCGGTGGCCATTCACCGAATCACACAATACCATCGATGATAAGCAAATGCCGAGATTTCCATTTGTAATTATGACTTTGCCTTTTAGTAGTGTGCGTTTAGGTGTGGTGTCCCCAATACCATCACCTATGAAAACAACATAAACACGTTAAAAATCTCAAATTTGACACTTGTGAGAGCGAGCCTTTTAACCAATGTGAAGTGCCAAAACTTTGAATGAAAATACTTTGAACAAGCACAGAGTTTGATACTAAAGTTATTGTGAACACCATTGAAATTGGAAGCGGAGCACTTATTCATTAAAACTCAAAAATCTAGAATTAGATCCAAGAGAAAAAAATTCCCAGATATGAGATCAGGAGAACAAAGCTCTCATATCTAAAACTAGATCGGGAGAATTAGAAAAGAAAAAAAAAAAGAAATAAAAGGAATTGGGAGGGGAGGGAGAGATCTAGGTCAATCCTGGAAGAGACGAAAAAGGTTCGGAGAGGGAAAGAGAGAGAGAGGATGAAGAAGAGATACTGGTTAGATTCACCCACTTGTATTGTCAATTACAAGTAATGAATTGAATATGCTATTTTATTGCCAAGAGAGATGACCGAGATGCAATGACCTGAGGGGTAGGTCGACCCACCGAGTTCGACCAAAAAGGAAGATGACCGATGACAAATATAAAAAAAAATGACCTGCGATTGACTTGCCATTCCATGATGAAGCCATTGATGGTTCCAGCCGTGTTGTGTCGTTTTCATGAATAGCACGATTATTGATTGTTCATATTTCTGATTTTGAGGGGTTAAAAAGATGAATGCGTGTTTGTGATTCACAGCGCGTCAAGTACAAGCTAGTTCTAGGTTTTTTTGCATCGGAAATGACACGAATATATTTTATTGCAAATGATAAAGGGGTCAACCAACTAAGATACTTTCTTAATAAATTGAACAGTTGCATCAAATCCATCGTGATCATTCCTATGTAGATCAGATGATTTGGTGCATAGAGTCGATTAATGGCATATCGATTGGTCCACATCTATGTGACCAATATGCCATGAAGCCACACGCAATGCGCATCGAACTTTCATCAGCAATTCAAAAGGTGATGAGCACACTACTAATTTTTCAGAATGCCATGTCATTGCCACATCCCTTCTCTGTTAGTGAGTTGCCAACAAATTGTCTGTATTTTAATGAAAGTGCATCAGTTGCAACCAAAAAAACATGACTATTTAATGTATTGATTAATCGAAACCAAAGAGTAACCTAATTATTAATTTCACTAGAGCTTAATGAGCATGAGAAACTACCCGCCATATCTCCATTGCTAATAAGACAAACCCAATAGCAAACTTTGTCTCAAACTTGTACAAAACAATTATCCATGACAATTCCATATTTACATTTAAAATAAATTACAACACTCATAGCTACATAATTGGATAAAAACCCATGATTTACGTTAATCAAGATGATTGTTAAGTGATCCACGAATTTCTCATCATTCAAATTTGAATTCATGATGATTGCCAAGGTTATACGAATTCAATTATCTTAATGCCTTGTTTTTTGGTATGAAGTGGAGGCTAAAATTGAATATAGAAGTTTAACTCATGGATTTATTATTCTTATTTTATCAACTAATAAAACATGAAGTGACTCTCTAAGAGGCAGTGAAAAGAATGTAGTGTTCAAGCACTTATAAATTCCAAAATTAGTAAGCTAGTTAGATGATTTTCTCAAAAATCTTGTTGCATTTTGAATCCAAAATGAGAACTTAATGGTTGCGTTTGGTTGTCCAAATTTCTAACTAGGATAGAATTGATATGATAGGATATGAAATTTAGGGTTTGTTATATCCTATCAACAGTTTCGTATTGGAGTAATAAAATCAGATATATTCACATCATATTATATATATTATCTAGTATAAATGACATATCAATATAAATGAACAACAAATTTAACAAATGAAGATGGTAAAAATCTCTCACAACACTTCGTCTACTTTATTTTTATTTTATTTTCCTTTTGTTTTTAAGTAATTTCTTTTTTATTTCTTTCTTTCCCTTCCATCATTCTCTAATTTTTTTAAATATAAAATTGTACTAATACACCTAAAATACTAAAACACCTCAAATATGTAATAAATATGTATATATATCGAATTTATTTTATACGATAAAGTTAAATTCAAATATGTAAATAAAAATAAGATTAAATTAAAAATAAATTGTTATTTTGAATTTCTTATATTAGAATTCAAATATTATTTATATTGAAATATAATTTTAAATTTGTTAATTTAAGAAATTTGTTATTCGAGTGAAATAATTTTCATATTTTAGATATTAAAAATCCTATCCACCTTTATCTCACCTCCCTCATAGAATAATTTTATTCATTATATATCTCATTTATATTTGACTTTATTCTGTCTTAAGCAGACACCAAACGCAAGATAGGAAAAATTATATTATATCCTTAATTTTATCCTGACCACCAAACGTAGCCAATAGTCTTTTGATATTTTTAAGTGAAGCAAGGCCAACATTATCAACCATAACCTCTAGACTAACAAGATCAGTGATGGCTTTTAGAGTCAATCTTAATGGTGATCTTGTGAAAATCAAGTTGTTTTTGCAAATTTTAGTCCCAACTACAATACCAAAAACTCCACTTGTGTTGACGAGCATATTCTTTCGAATGTGGCAAAACCACCAAGTTGGTCACCCTCTTCATTTCATAATAAACCCCTTACACCTGCAAATCCTAATTCCCATCAATATTCAGTTTAATCCACCTCAAAGGTGGAGAGATCCCATCCGATCAAAATTAGAAAATTGCCCGGCCCACCTTGCATTGAGTTCTTCATAGACGAAGCCATGATGATTTCCTTCTTATATGTGTGCGACCAAATTTTTACTTAGAAACGATATAGAATCACATTCTCAAAAATTGGACCGAACATTAAAAAAAGAAAAAAAATCACGTTTTCAACACTTTTTCCAAGCATTTCTTCTTCAAACGCAAAGCATATGCTGTTCTTTTTCTTTTATTTTTTGAGCTGTGAAATAGAAAAGAAGAAAATCTAATTTATATGGTCAATTTTGGTAACCTAATCCAAAGTATATTTTAGAAAGGACCCAAATAGAGAAGCACGCTTCACGTGGTGCTTTCTCCCTTAAGTCGCCTTTTAGGGCGTTTGGTAACGATTTTGTTCCCGAGAACAAATTCTGATCATAAATGATTCTTTTTTATTTTGTTTCCGAGAACAATTTCTAAGCATTTTAAGCCGTTTGGTAACTATCCAAAATTTCTAATTCTAGAATAGAATTGCGTTTGGTACCATACTTATTGATTATGTTCCAAATCAATTTCTTTTAATTTTTAAATAATTTTATTTTACTTTTTTACTTTTTTTTTTTTTCTATTTTCTATTTTTCTATTTTTTCCTTTTTCTCCTATTCTTCTTCTTCTTCTTCTTCTTCTTCTTGTGGCCGATCACCCTCGGCGAGGCCTGGCGACCTCACTGGAGTGTGGCCGGCCCTCGGCAAGGCTCACCCAACCTCGTCGAGGCTCAACCTCATTGGGGCTAGGCGAGGCCCGCCTAGCCACCGGTGGAGCCGGGGCGTTGCAAGGCTTGCCCAGCCCGCGAGGCTTGCCTCCGGTGAGCTCACTGGATCGGTTGCCAATGATCGGCGGCGGTGGTGGCGGGCAACGATGTGGCGGCGGTGACGGACGGCGTGGCGGCGGCGACGGCGGCAACCGATGGCGGCGGACAGCAACATGGGATCGTAGTCAATGAAGAAAAAGAAAAAGAGAAGAAGAAAAAGAGAAAAGGGAAAAAGAAGAGTTGGTTTTGATTCTTTGATTTGTTCCTAGAACAAGAATTAACTTTTTTTTTTTATTATTATTCTTGATTCTGTTCCAAATCTATTTCCGGAATGAAAAAATATAAATTTGTTTCCGGAACAAAAATATTACTAAACGTGATTCTATTCTCAAACTACTCCCGGAACAAAGAATCGAATCAATCACTATTGGGATGGTTATCAAACTGGGCCTTAGCCCACGCTCGCCTCCCTCCCCCGTTTGTCAAATACACCGGTTTTGCCTTTCCCTTTTTCCTCTCCCTCTCCTCTCTCTCTCTCTCTCTTCCTTTCTTTTTTTTTTTTTAATAAATAATTTAAATAAATTAGTTTGAATTTTTAAAAAATTTTAAATTTTTAAGTATATTCCCTTTTGATAAGAAACGGTAAAAAATGGTGTGTTTGTTTGTGTTTCGTTCAAAATTATTCTAGGGAACATAAATAGAAAAAACTATTCTGTTCTAGGAAACAATTTTTGACCGAAAAAAGCGAGTTTGGTAAACTTGTTCCAGAAATAAAAAAAAAAGAATAGAAACACGTTTGGTAAATTTGTGTTCTTTTTTGTTTCTTTAATTTTTTAATATTTTTATTTAATTTTTGTTTTTTTTTCTTTCTTTTTTTCTTTTGGTCGGTCGCCAGCCTTGGCCATGGCCGCGACCGGACGACGAGGGCCGGCGGCCTCGCCCAACCACGGCGAGGCTCACCGACCCCAGCAAGGTCGAGCCTCACGGTGGTTGGGCGAGGCTTAGCCTCGCTTTGGCCGGGCGAGCTCGGGCTCGCCTAAATTTGACGAGGCTGAGCTCACCCAGCCTTGCCCCGCGCCAGCAACGCTCAGCCTTGTCGGGGGCCGGCGACGCTCCGGCGAGGTCCCAAACTTATTTTCATCAAAGTGGTTCTATAGTTTGGCTTGAGAACTAAACCTGAATTTAAGTAAAAAATCATACCACGCAAATAATACGTAGAATACTGACTATGGTATTAAAAGACCTCCTCGGCCGATCAAACCCGATTCCCCAATTTTTATATTAGGAATTCATAAATTTTGTGTAAACTAGCCTAAAATTGGTTTGGAAGGGTCGATCCGTCGTGGTCGAGCCTTTTCGCGTGAAAGACTAAATTTTGACTTCAACTTCGAATTTCTATGAAAAATTAATAATATAATTCAATCGCCTACAAATGTCATTATCACATATAAAAAGATATGATTAAAATAAGTGGAGCACTAGATATCTTCTCGATTGCAGCACTAACTACTCCCTTGTCTTGTTTATTAAGTCATAATCCTCGTAAAATAAAATATTAAAAAAGAAAGAAAAAGAAAAAAAAATATATCTCCCCGCGCCAAAAAAACATATGAAAATCAATACTTCCCCGACCCCACTATCTCTCTGTCACTCTCTCTCTACAAGTTCTGGTTTTGCTCGCAGACAAGGAGCAAGCGATTTCTCCGACCACCACCGGGAGCCGATCGACGCCGCGAGAATGAGCTACTACAACCAGCAGCAACCCCCCGTCGTTGTCCCTCCGCCGCAAGGTCAGCCTCGAACCCCGACCCATGATCAACCCGCGATGGACCCCCTTCTTCGTTTTTCACCTTTTCTGGTTCGCTTTCCGATTTTGCCGGGTTTCCGCGCCGGTCGATGGATGGTTCATCGTTTTTTGTGCGAAATTTCCGACCTTTATTCCCTCGGATCCGCGTCGGACGGCGGTTTCCGGCGACGGATCTGGTGTGGGGTTCAGGTTCTTCGTCAAGAATCTGACTCTGTTTGGTTATGTGGATTTAGTTTATCCGCCGGAGGGGTATCCCGAGGACACGGACCCACCCCCCGGGCACCCCCCGCAGGGCGACACCGCTGAGTACACCCCGCCGTCGCCCGGTATGTCACCGAGACCGAAGGTGTATTTGGCGAGCAGCGTCGGTTTCGTGGAAGGCTGGTACGTCTCCTAATTCCCTCCCCCAACCCCCCTTCTTGTTCTCTCGACTGGGATCGGTATTATTCGCGTAGCCAAACATGCGATTTCTTCAGTTTTCCCGTCACATGCATCCGGTCGCGCGGTTTGACCCGAACGGGTCTGGTTGAGTCCCGCTCTAAGGGCGTCAATCCGGGCCGTCAGTGGCAGACGATCTGGCGGGTGAAAGAGAGTCTGGTCTATTTCGACCCCAATTTTTCGTGGGAGTCTTTTGGCCATGGCGACCGGAACTCAGTCCTAAAGCTGGCAAAATGAGTCATAAACCCATATTATAACTTATTTTTAGTTAACTGGCTCATATACGGATCAAATGAAAATTAAATATGGATGACAAATGGATCTTTGAAAATAAAGCAAAAAAGGAAATGGATCTGAATGGGTTTTTAGGAAACCCACTTTAACCCATGGCCTTCCTCCCGTCTCCTCAATTCTCTCTTCCTTCCATCGATTGTAAATCTTTGGATGAATAGAGCACCCCCTTTCCATTCTGATCCCAACCAATTGCAGCCACCGCCTACCCTATTGTCACGTCGCCATCTTCGTTGCCGATCCCGAGCTCGTTGGCCTTAGGCGAGCTGCAAGCTCGTTGGCCTTGGCTGAGCTTGGGCTCACCTAGATTTGGTGAGCTGCGAGCTCACCGGCCGTGACAAAGCTTGGGCTCGCCTAGATCAGCCGAGCCCCAAGCTCACTGGCGGTGACAGAGCTCGACAGCTCGCAGGCAAAGCCTTGATCTCATCGGACTGCGGCTTGGCTAGTCACCGTCAGAGGAGTAACAAGGGAGAAGAAGCATGAGGAAAAAGAAAGAATAGAGAAAAGAAGAAAAAAAGAAAATAGTAATAATTTCAAAAAAATTAGAATAATAAAAATATTTCTTCAGTATGTATGTGGATATCTATCTTCCAAATATCACTATAAAAAAATCGAGATGCTGTTTAGAATGATAAATAGATATTCTAAACATCATAGTGTAATTTTTAACTTGGTGAACTAAAATCAAGAAATCAACCAAAATAAAAAAGAAATACAATTAAGAAGTTATGCATTCTCGCATTCGAGAAGATTTGTTATAAGCAAATATTATTTTCGTGTCAATTATCAGCTAATCAAACATTTTCTTATCAAGAGTTCTTCAAAAATATTTCAATTTAAAGGTTTTTTCACTTTTTTTATTTACTTTTTAAAGTTGGCGTGAAGTTTTTATTTAAGTAACTATATTGATTTAAATATAAATGTGTTTCGATAATATGGGTCGGGTTGGGTATTGGTCAAGTATGGATTGGATCGGATATAGATAATCAAATTTACATTGCATGAAAATGGGTCAAAACGGGTTAAATGGTCTCGGGAAAACTGAGGAATCTTCACTTAGCTTTTGGGACCACCGGACGAGTTCCTATCTTATCCTATCCATCTAGAAACGCTTTGACGTAGAGGCGTGCATGATCAATGCTGGTGTTGGTTGACCGGGGTCATTGCAGGAGTGCTCAAGTGGGGATGAGATGCACCTTTTGGGATGCAACCTTGAAAGCGTGCAAGAACCCCGGATAAACATTCCGCAGCAGATAGAATAAGTACTAAAATAAAATAAAAATCAATTTTGACTATCTATAATTTGATATCGCAATTGCAGAATCGCTTGAGGATACATTTTATATGCAATCCGTTCGGTAAGCTCCCTGGTTGGGCGGGTGATGCGGTAGCGATAGTCGGGGTCAATATATATTTTATCTTATTGTTGTATACATCGGGTTCTATGTTATCGGCATCGTATACTTTCATGTAATCGAACAATTATCTTGATCAAAACACTAAGGTTTTAAGAGTAGCGTAACCCTTTATTGTGGTCTAAATGCCCTTTTTTCGGAAAATTATTGGTGGGTAAATGCCGGAAATCAATGCTAATCTTCTTCTTTTTTTAAAAAAAAAAAAAATAAATTCTAATTTGGGAACGGTGAGTGCAAATTGCAGTTTGGGTGCACTGTGCTGTTGCTGTTGTCTGGACGCTTGCTGCTGAGGAGGAGAGCAACAAGACTGAAAGTGTTAAGGGGATTGACCTTTGTCAATTCGACTCTCGAATTGTTGTTTATGTATTTGTTTATGTGAATGTTGTACTTTACTGCATAATATGCTGCTTAAATCCTCGCAAAAATTGACCTCGTCGTCCCCGTTACAAAAAAATAATCTCGCATCGTTCTTATATAGGGTTTTCAAAAAAGATGGTGCTAGAGCCACCAAATCCAATTTCTTTGTATTCTCACCCGTGTACATATACTCGTTGACTTTAATTAGTTCAATCTCGAACTGATAATGATTTTGAAAATGGGTTTCGATGGTCTTAACAACGATTAAATATGAGGGTTAATCGAAGTATGTTCTATTCAATCGAAGTAAAATTATTGGGGTAGAATGTGTAGGACTATTGGAGTAATTACTGTTCTTTTTCTTTTTTTCTTTTTTTTATTTTTTTTTTATTTTTTTCTTTTTTGATCTTTTCGTAAATCGATTTGGGCGTGTGGCGATGGGTTGCGTGGTAGGGCGGTGGGAAGGAATTTTCCTCCTTGCTTTTGGGGTGCGGTAGTGTGTTGGGATAGAAGATTGAAGAAGGGAATATTCGCATGCTCTTTTGGAAGGTGTAATGTAGAAAGGATATATACGAAATCAAGAAAATGTCAAATCATGTCATTGTGGATTCCACCTCGTTTATGATCTCATGTCGCGTAGGTTCAATGCATCCACTTTTCGGATTTAGGCTGGGCATATAGTGAAATAAATTCGACAATTATTCTTACGACGCCACATAATAAGTTCGTCAATTATTTCATCCGTACTTTTATGATATCGATTTTTTTGTCTCTATTCTCATAATAGTGATTGTCTTATATTCACATCTTGGACATTATAAAATTTTCAAAAAGCTAAATTTTTCATCAAACGATTGTTGTCATCAAGATGTCTCTCAACAATGTAGCACAAGCCTTTTGAAAGTCTAGTCGCAACCCCACGTTTATCACAATGTCAACTACTGTGACGAATTTTGACCAAAAAAAAAAAAAAAAACTAGTGTGGTGAAGGTTTTGGTCAATACGAAATTATTGGATTGACTTGACTAAAATTGCATTTGTGGAGTCGCCTCAAGAGAAAACGACACTTGGGAGATGGCCACAAGAGGATGATGTCTCTTTCCAATTGCATCCTACCACCTTTGCATGTTGGCACATGATACCAACTCTATCTTCTTTTTCCTTCTCCCGATTAATAAAATCGGAAAATATATATTTTTTAAATAATCATTAATACTATTTAAAATAAATGACCAATAATTTTAATTTTTAATTTTATAGATGATGAAAATATTCATCATTCATTAATTTTTGTAATTGACATTGAGTGATTAATTTCGTGAAATTTTTCTTTCTAAATCATTCATTTTTCACGGAATAAACCGAGCCATTCCCTCATTAATTTTGAGGAAATTGTAGGGAGAGCTCACCTAATTTCTTGGCGACAGGAACCTTTATTATAAAAAAGTGTTTTGTCCCATGTTCAATCTTTTTCTAAGTTCAACATCAATATCATGCGTACAGTCGGAACGAACGTGGGAACTCCACTCATCGCAGGGAAATTAATCCAAAACATATTCCAAAAAAGAGAGAAAAAATAAAAATGATAAAGAATAGTAGTTTGGCTTTTGCGTGAAGATGTTGCTTTCGTCCCCATGCTGTCCTTATCATTCGAATTTTTCTCCGTTTGGCCAAAACTTTATCATTCGACGATATCCTTATAAACGACCCTTTTGGATTTGAATTGGTTTGATGGGGTAGTGAGAGAATCCTAGTCCTAGTATAGTTCATCCCAAATATTCTAACTTTTAAGAATTTACACAAATACAAGTACATTTTCTTTTTGGGAAAAGGGGGCTCCCGCCCCGCCCCCGGGGGAGGGGGGAGTAGAATTTTTTAAGTGATATACATCATTCAAGGATATATATGAAGGTATTTCTCTTTCTCTATCTATTCTTTTCAATTTTAAACTCAAACTTTTGAATTGTAGATAGAAAAGATAAAAGTATTACAAAAACAAATTTTTGGTTAACACATTTGCCACCTTCTAATTTTTCTCGTACCAAAAATTCCCAAACTAATACCTTATAACACATTTATCCAGTCTCATAAATTGGTGCGCCTAGCCCAAATCTAGATTTCTATTCACTATCCCATTAAAATTCATACATTACACGTGGTAGAAGATAATAAGATATATCTAAGGTAGAGAACGACAAATCCAATGTGGAAATCTACATTGTTGACACATAAACTTTTTAACGAATAGTAGATTTGGCTTAGGGAAACTAGCCTATGAGGCAAAGATTACTTTAAGGGTAAATGTGCTATTAGATATAAGTTTAGGATTTTTAATGGTATTAACTCTCTCTTTTTTTTAATTTTATTTGTTTCTTATTGATGAGATTTTAATGAAAAACTTAAATCGATTAAATAAATAATTATACCATTGAAGGGTACATATGCAAAACTATTTTTAAAATAAACCATATTGTTAAGAGTATATTTGAAAGGTAGTTTCTTTAATCTATCCGTTTGTTTTATAAGTCTAAACTGAACAAGAGATATAACTCGGCATACTCTCTATCTACCCTATTACCGAAATTTAATCTCAACAAAAGATAACTCCTGGGAACCAACACCTTATCTACCTCCAACTTTTTACCGTATATATATGTCAATGGTTTGTTCATTAAGGTTGTAGCAACTTCGGAAGTTTTTCCAGGAGACATAATTGGAGGTTCAGCAGACATTATTTGTAAGGTCGATTTGCTCTTCTGCATCAGTTCAGTGGATTTCCTTCTCTCTTGGTTTGATTATATTTGCTTAGGCTATATAATTTTGAGTCTTATATGTGATCCAAGAGACCTGTCACTGTGATTTGGCTACTGAGGAGAGTTTGATATGGTGCCAAGTTGCGCATATATGTAGATTTTGACTATGACCATGTGATATGGAAACATGTGGAAAGTATGTAATGTGTATATGTTATGTATCGTTTGGTGCAGAACTGTTTTATTCGTTCGAACTTTATGACATGTCTAATCCATTGCATCTGAGTTGATGATTCATAGTTAAGTTAAACCAGTTACGGTTTTGTAGATTTTGAGTAGTTTGATCGTGGAGTTTATGGATCGTGTACTTTTGTGGAATTAGTTTGGCTTGTTCTTAACCTGTAACATTAGTTCGGACAGCACTGTCACCGACCGTGATAGTTTTCGACAGGATTGATGATTGATCTGTACAGGCACTTCTGTGGCTGCTCTTTGTGCAGGGCTAGGAGACATGAAGGCTTTCTCAGGATTCACCATGCCGTTGCTTCTGTGTCTCGTATTCGTGCTCTTCTACTCAGGATCAGGTTCTAGTTTCTCTCGTTTATCTCCCTCTTTTGTTTGATTTGTTTGCTAAATCACATGCCCCTCCAAGAACACTTTACCAGACTCCCTTTAGTACTATGTGATTCTTTTGTGTTTTCCTTGATGCTTTGAAAAAAGTTGACTGTTGGATTGTTTTACCTGTTCTGATGTAGTAGTCATGGCAATTAAGCTAATGCTTTCTTGTTTTAAGCCATTCCAGGACAGATCACGCAGGATGCCTTCAATGATGTTTACTATGATGCATCAGCAACAACACAGGCAAGATCAAATTCCTAGACACCCTTTTGCGAACTTTAAGCATGTCATATTCACGATCATTGCTAAGTTGAATTCAAGCACAAAGAACCGGAGATTGATCTTAGACAATCAATTATTCCGTGCATTGGTTTTTCAAGTAGTTCATATTTTTGGTCTCCTGATAGTACGTAGCTAAAGCTTCCAGGAAACAACTTGCAATCCTAAGCTAAGCATATTAAATGCTATTGAATTCGATGTTTGGTGATATCAATGCTAATTAGAGAATTGACTGAAGCTTCTATGTGTACGTATTCGATAAGCAGTGTCTAGCAGAGCCAGGGATTACCATGTATGGAGGCGGCATCATAGTTAACCCGCAGTTTACCTACGGCACATACGGATGGACTGTATCTGGGCAAGGAGAAATTGCAGAACGCGTATCGCGTACCAACAATGGGTTCATGGCGGCGTACAATAGGAAACTTCCACTGGACAGTTTCTCCCAGAAAGTTCTACTCGAGAAGGGCAAGTTCTACATGTTTTCAGGTAATTATTCCCTCCGATCTCCACAAAGATTATTGTATGCTTCCAGTACGCGTACGTATGCGCCGATACTTGCATGTTGGAGTTGTTCATGTGAAGCCCACAAGCTTGTGACATAACAAGGGATGTGAAAACATGAATTTCGATGAAGTTAAAAATGAATGTTACTCATGTATATGGTGATTTTGCAGCTTGGGTACAAGTCAGTGAAGGAAGCGAGACGGTATCGGCTGTATTTGGAACTGGAGGAGGCGAGTTTGTTGCCGGAGGCAGCGTCGTGGCTGAGCATGGTTGCTGGTCATTGCTAAAAGGAGGCATCGCTGCGAACTCTTCAGGACTCGTCGAACTCCTTTTTGAGGTGAAAGGCATTCAACTTTTTTGGTCTATCTAATTATGGTGAACATATTTCTACTAGTCAGTGCTTTATTAGGTGTTATTAGAAAATCAGCACATTCGAAAATAAACTGTTTTCAAGATATTAAATCAGACGCTTAATGTATGATTGTTACTCTTACTTTCCATGTTGAGTGATCAATTCTTTTGATTTTACCGTTAATTCATCCTCAATTTTGTCAAGATTAAACCTTTGCGAGAACAATTTCATTGAAATGTTCCAGGCTACATTAGGTGCGGAGCTAATATTAAGCATACATTGATACCGATTTCTGATTGTCGCAGAGCAAGAATACCTCGAAGGAAATATGGATCGACAATGTCTCGTTGCAGCCATTCTCGAAGAAGCAATGGCGGTTTCACCAAGACCAAAACATTGAGAAGGTAAGAGTTATGAGTTGAGTTGTATCTTGTGCCATAACAAACTGCGGCAAATTTCATAATTGCAGGTGCGGAAGAGCAAAGTGAGGTTGCAGGTTACTTATCCATATTCAAAAGCCGGAGTTCGCGGAGCCACAGTTCTCATCAAACAAACCAAACCAGGCTTTGCATTCGGATGCGGCATGAACTCCCACATTCTCAAAAGCACCGATTATCAAAATTGGTTTGCATCGAGGTTCAAATTCACCGCTTTCACCAACGAAATGAAGTGGTACAGCACAGAGAAGAAGCAAGGCCAGGAGAACTACACGATAGCTGACGCGATGCTGAAGTTTGCACAGGACAACAAAATCTCGATTCGAGGCCACACCGTTTTCTGGGATGACCCGAAGTACCAGACTGACTGGGTCAAGGCCCTTTCGCCCAAGGAACTGCAGGAAGCAGCTGAGAGGAGGATCAACTCCATCGTATCAAGATATGCTGGAGATGTGATTGCTTGGGATGTGGTCAATGAGAACCTGCACTTCAGCTTCCTTGAGGATAATCTTGGGAAAAACGCCTCTTCGATTTATTTCTCAAAGGCATATAAGCTCGATCCGAGCGCAAGAATGTTCGTGAACGAGTTCAATACCATTGAGTTTGGAGGAGATGTTAAGGTGAGCCCCGGGAACCTCAAGAAGAGGCTCGAGGGGATGCTTTCGTATCCCGGAAATGAAGATATACCTGCAGGAATAGGAGTGCAAGGCCATTTTGGCCCTGGCCAGCCAAATTTGGCTTATATGAGATCAAGCCTGGACATTCTGGCAACAACTGGAGCGCCCATTTGGCTGACAGAGGTATCTGTGGAACCAGGACTTAACCAGGTATTGAACTTCACCTAGGACAGAGGTGATCGTGCCTGGTGGCGCTGCTCGACCAGAAGAGCAAAATGGGCAGGCTTGGGATAGCGATTCTCTTCTTGCATCCTGCCTGCCAAACCTTGCCAATCTTTTATAGAGCAGTTTCCTTTTCCCGATATTAGTCCTGATAGATCCATTATTCCAAATATCCACTGTCCTGAGCCAGCCTCGAGTTGTGATCAGTAACTAGAAGTACAGTTTTAAAAACTTGACAATTTGACACTTTCTAATATGCACAAATCTTTTCCTGACATCGCAGGCTCACTACTTGGAGGAGGTGCTTAGGGAGGCTTATTCTCATCCTGCCGTGAAAGGGATCATAATTTTCGCGGGCCCTTTGCCCGCCGGCTTTTCTGCCACTGCTCTCACGGACATGAACTTCAACAGCACCCCCGCCGGAGACGTCGTGGACAAGCTGATCAAGGAATGGAAATCTGATGACCTGAAAGCTCGCACAGATGAAGGAGGGTTCTTTGGCACTTCGCTGCTCCATGGAGAATATGAGATCACGATAATCGATCCGATCAGGAATTCCTCTTCCACTTCAATATTCGAGGTGACTAAGGATAGCTCAGAGAAGATCTTCCATATTCAGATGGAATGAATAGTCTGCCACAAGCTCCTATACACCTAGGGATAGTTTTTGAGCGTCGATTGATGCTGCTATAATTCATACTATAGGTATTTTTAAAAGTAGATAATTCATCTTAGGATTTCATGAGCAATAGTCGATATTTTTCAATTTTCGTTCTTTCTAGGAGACTTTTCTGAAATGAGAGTAATAGGAACATTACATATTTGGTTCTGCTCTTCTACTCAGGATCAGGTATTAGTGATTTTTGTTCTCTCGATGCTTTGAATGAAGTTGACTGGGAGAATGTTTTACCTGTTCTGATGACGCAGTCCTAAACAATTAAGCTTTCAGTTTTAAGCCATTTGAAGGCAAATCAGCACCAACACAGGCAATATCAAATACGCCAACTGCCCTTTTGTGACTTTCTTGCGTGTTGACATGCAAATTGCCGATTTGATTGTGCGATCAGTACTATCATGAATGCAAGAATGAAGAACCGAACATTGATAGTAGACGATCAGAACCCAAGATCTCAGCCCGAAAAAGAAAAATGGCCATATGAATTATTCTGCACATCTGATCTTCCAAGTAGTTTGTATTTTTGGTTCCTAAAGGGTACATAGCTAAAGCTTGCAGGGGACAGCTTGCAATCCTAAACTAAGCAGAGAAAAGATAGAAAAATTGTGATTGAGTTCCAAATTATGTGAATTCAATGCTAAATAGAGAATTAACTGAAGCTTCTATGTCTACCTATATAACAAGCAGTGTCTGGCACTAAAGTATTTTTGCAACAATTGTTAAAGCTCATAAAACAACAATCAAAATAGAAAAATTTCTATTGTTTGAGGGAGAGAAAGGTTATAAAAAATAGAGCATAGCACTTCATACGTCTTGTGCAAAGGAAAAACTGTCGAGTACCACAAGTAAATACAAAGTAGAAACTGCTCACATACGTGCAACACATAACTGCACACAAACATGCTATTAACTTCCTAGAAAATAACAAAAACACTAACTGCATAACTAAATGAACTTGACTGTTTAAAAAAAAAAAAAACAGAGGAAAACAGAGGAAAAAACACAACAGAAAACAGCAGCACTGAGACAATTCCAACAAACTCCTCCTTGGGTCAGTTGCTGCTGCAAATTCCTATTTTCTCTCTTAACAGCTCAAATCTTCCAGCCTGAAGTGGTTTTGTGAACATATCTGCAAGTTGATCTTTAGATCTGTAATAGACCAACTTAACTTCGCCACTTTATTGCACCTCACGTAGAAAGAAAAATTTGACTTTAAAATGCTTGGTTTTGCCATGGAAAACTGGATTATGAGATATTGCTAAAGCAGCCTGATTATCCACATTAACTTCAATGCAATCACTAGAATTCAACCACAGATCATTCATTATCTTTTTCAGCCACAAAGCTTGATTTGCAGCTGTAGTAGTTGCTATAAACTCAGCCTCTGCTGTGGACTGAGCTACAATTTCTTACTTTTTGGAACACCAGGAGAAACAAGTAGAACCAAAACTGAAACAATACCCATATGTACTTTTCATGTCAACCACTGAACCAACCAAGTTATTATATAAAATCCTAGTAAATTAAACTTCTGACATTTCTTAAACTTCACACCAAAGAACAATATTCCTTTGAGATATCTCAAGACCCTTTTTGCTGCAATCAAATGTAACTGACTAGGACTACTCATAAACCTGGAGAAAACACTCACAGCAAATAGAATATATGGTCTGGTTGTTGTAAGATACATTAGACACCCAATTAGACTTCTATACATAGAAGCATCCACTGCATCTGTTCCATCATTCTTCTACAGCTTCTCTTTAACAGCCATAGGAGTGCTTACACTTCAACAATCTTCTATCTGAAACTTCTTTAGAATTTCCTTCATGTATTTTTTTCTAACAGATGAAGATCTCATATGAAACCTGTTTGACTTCCAAACCCAAAAAATAAGCTATCTTTCCCAAGTCTGACATCTCAAAACCTGCAAATAGATCTTGCTTCACCTTCTCTATCAATTTCATATCATTCCCTGTCACTAATAGATCATCTACATAAAGTGACAGAATTACAACACTGTGATTCACCTTCTTGACATAAAGAGTGAATTCACTTAAGCTTTTTACAAAGCCAAAATCCTGCAAATATCGATTTATCTTCCCATACCAAGCTCTTGGAGCTTGCTTCAGTCCATATAGAGCTTTCCTCAACCTGTATACACTCTCTTCTTGGCCTTTGATACTAAAGCCTTCAGGTTGTTCAACAAAAATCTCCTCATCAAGCTCTACATTCAGGAATGCAGACTTGACATCTAACTGAAATATAGGTCACCAATTCTCTGCTGCAATAGCTAACAGTAGACTTATTGTATCAAGTTGTACAACAGGTGTAAATGTTTCAAAATAGTCTACTCCCCATATTTGTGCATAGCCTTTCACAACCAGTCTAGATTTGTGTTTATTGACAGAACCATCAGGATTAAGTTTTGTTCTAAACACCCACTCAACCCCAGTCACATTCTTATCAGATGGTCTGTCAACAAGCTCCCATGTGTGGTTTTTCTGGATCATTGCAATCTCCTCATGCATTGTTGCAATCCACCTCTGATCCTCCTTAGCTTTCACAAAGTTAGATGGTTCGAGCACTGCCACATTGCTTCTTTCATAAATTTCAGCAAGTGACCTTGTGCCTCTCATTGGTAAATCATACATACTGTCTTCCAGTCCATCTATAACTTCATCAACCTCTACATCTGTTGCAGGTTGTTTTTCGAATTGCTAACATTCTGCACTCTTTCCTTCCATCCAATTCCACTCATCTTCCTCTTGAAAAACAACATCTCTGCTTACAGTCACCTTCCCTGTCATAGGGTGAAATATTCTGTAAGCCTTTGATTGGAGACTGTACCTAATGAAGATTCCAAGCTCAGCTTTTTTATCCAACTTGTCCCTCTTGACTTGAGGAACATGAGTATAACACAAACACCCAAAAACCTTCAAATTCTTCACAAAAGGTTTAATATCATACCAAACTTCAAAAGGTGTTGACCTCTCTAAAACCTTTGTGGGCAATTTGTTCAACATGAACACTGCAGTATTAGCTACCTCAACCCAGAATCTCTTGGGTAACATCTTCTCCTGTCACGCCCCGAACCCCGAGCACGAGCACATCCCACTGCGGTCGATCAAATGCGACACTCCCAGGTAGTGTCGCCGACCCCATTCATTTATTATTGCGCAAGCGAAACATATTATAAAACCCTTGACAATAAAATACGAGATAAAAAAGCAGGAAGCAAAACCACAACATAACACTTTCATAATTCAACAGAATTACAAACAGAGGTCTACGGCCAAAAGTCTACAAAAGATCGGCTCTTAAAAAGGAATTGTCCTACGACCTACAAGTCGGACACGTTCTCCAATCCTCCTAACTTCATCTCTGCAACTCCTCAAGGTCAACCAAAGCTATCCAGCCGCTCCGTCCACCAGGGGCCTGAAATTTTTAATCCCACAACCGGGATGAGACAATGTCTCAGCAAGTTTAACCCCCTAAACCCCTATTAGAAAGAAAATACGCCCCAGGTGGCCTAGCCACATCACATAGAAGACTTACCTCGCATTAGTCTTCATCTGCAGGTTAGGACAGTTTATATAATTCAACCACGTGCAATTATAACAACCAAACAATTGTAGCACAATCACATCATGAGAACAATTCAACCACTTAGATCGTCTCAGCGATCAATCGACTCGGCTGATTACATGTCATTCTAGCAAATCAATCATTGCTCTTAATTACGGCCCTATAGGAAGGTTTAACCACCAGTGGCAATCATGGCCCCACTCGGCACGACCAATAATTAGGTGGTCCATCACGGCCTCACTAGGCACGACCTCTAATAGGTGGTCAATCACGGCCTCACTGGGCACGACCTCTCATAGGTGGTTCATCACGGCCTCACTGGGCACGACCTCTAATAGGTGGTTCATCACGGCCTCACTGGGCACGACCTCTCATAGGTGGTTCATCACGGCCTCACTGGGCACGATCTCTCATAGGTGGTTCATCACGGCCTCACTGGGCACGACCTCTAATAGGTGGTCAATCACGGCCAATCTCCCATCAATTTCCACACTTAGGATTTTATAAAGAATCTCTATTTGTCGCAATCACACTCAATTTACCACAACCAATCATCAATTTCAAATTCTAAATACACAAAGAGCGATCAAGACGAATTCTAAGAGAATAAGGTCCCGAAGAAATTTTCAGAATTTATTAAATAATTAATTTTATTCCGAAAATTAATTAAATAATATCCATAGTTTTCGCAATCCACATTCAATTTATAATATCCAATCATCAATTTCAAAATCCGAATACACAGCAGTGATTGGCACGGAATTCGAGCAACCGGGGTCAAAAATAATTTTTCCTTTTTTTTTTAATAATTATGTTTTAATAATTTCGGAATATAATATAATATTATAAATTCCAGAATTCGAAATCATTAAATAATTCAAAAATAAAACCCTATTATGTCACATCAAGGCTTTATATTAAATAAACTCTCTTAGCCTTTAATTAAGCATACTTTAAATTAAACAAACATCTTAATCTAATTCACAATTAAATAAACTAATCTAACCACATAAATTTACTTAACTTAGACTAAGCACACTTAAGGCATCATTAACCGTCTAATCGAGATTTAGTGAGCTAAACTCACCGGATTAGCGAGCCGAGCGGACCAAAACGACGAGAACGACGCGAGGATCGACTTTCCTCAAGGCGGGCCGAGCATCCGGGCTCGGGAAGGCGGCCAAAACGGGCCACGAGCGGGCTGGAATACGCATTTTTCCAGCCATTGATTTGGGGCCGAGAAGGGCGGATCCGGCGTCGATTGAGCGAAGGAGAACCGGCGGTGGCAGCAGCTGGTCTCAACGGCTGCAGGCGGGACTCCGGCGACCTTGGCAACGGCGAACGGCAGCCGGCGACGCTGGACGCAGCTCTGGACATTGCTGGACTTGCAGAACCACAGAGGCGAGCGGGGAGCTCGTGGGGCTGGCGGCTGAGTGCGACGGGTGAGCCAGCTGATCCGGCGGCGAACGGCGAAGGGCGGAGGCACGAGACGGCGGTCCAACAGCTAGCTGGCTGCTCCGGCGTCCTCAGATCTGCTGGGTCTTTGAGCAGAGAACCGGAGACGGAGAAGAGAGGAGAGAGGGAGACGGAGGTCCGAGCGGTGAGGCGCGGCTGCGACGGCGTGGTGTGAGGCGGCGACGGGCGTGCGGCGTCGAGCTCGGCTGGCTTCCGTTGAGCTGCTACACGCACGAGCTGCCCCCCTTTCCGTCGGTTCCAGCATGAAGAAGAAGAAGAAGATGCACCAACGGGAGAGGGAGGAGAGAGAAGGAGGGGAGAGAGAGATGTGATCATTTTCTTTTTCTTTTTTCTTTTCCTTTAACCCACAAAAATGGCCCACCACCATGACATCATAGGTGACATCACACTCCACTCACCCAATCCTCCACAACCTCTTCCAATGGTTGCAATTTCATTTTCCGCCGGGGTCCAATTCTTGTACAACCAATTCTTCAATTATAATCAATCCACGTCCAATTGAGTCCAAATTGAAGTCCATAAAATTAATCCAACGTCACCACACTTCAATTCATATCTTCACTTATCCGTAGAACCAACTTAAGTCCCAAAAGCACAACCAAAAGCGGATCTACTAATTTCTTGAGCCAAATTAGCCATTTTCTGATTATTTTGCTGAAAAACTCGGCTTGCATGAAAAATCTTTCAAAGATAAGTCAATGATCCTAAAATGATTTGTGACACACCCAGACTTCCAATTTCTGAATTCGATCTCAATTCCCCAGTTAATTTCACTTTGGCACGATACTAGCATGGCCCAACCTACCGGGTAGCCTTTAGAAATTTTCATGCATTTGACATGTGGTTGATCATCTCAAGCCACAATGTACATCTTTAAAACATTGGCGACTTTCGGTTGTCGGGGTAATCTCAAGGTTTCAAATACGGACACAGGATACCCATTTGATAGAAAAGTTGGTCAAGTGTCGATCGACAAAGATTATGCGATTTGATGGAATCACCCACACTCGATCACATACCTCTGTCGAGTCGACCTATCTCCGGTCTCTAATCGATTTTTATTTGTGCCGTAATGACCCTTGCAGATTAGCTCGATCGAAAGGTCGCTTCTTGGCCAAATTCTCGAGTCTGATGCATTAGAATTTCTTAACGACTTCACCCGATAGACTAGTTTTCACATGAGTGGCCGACTCAAGGAAAAAAACTATATGCGTGCCGACGAAATGCCCGTCTCAAATTATTGAAAATAGAATTGGAAAATCGAGATGTCACATCTCCTGCATCATACATCTGGCCATCTCCATAATGCTTCTGTTTTTCCTCTCACTGACCCCATTCCGTTGAGGTGAATAGGGAGCAGTGAACTGCTGCACAATTCCTGCTTGCTCACAATTCAATTTAAACTTGTGAGCAATATACTCAAAACCATTATCAGACCTGAGCATTTTAATTTTCTTTCCACTTTGATTTTCAACTAAGGCTTTAAACTTCACAAACACATCAGCAACTTCAGACTTGGCTCGCAAAAAATAAATCCAACTCATCCTAGTCATATCATCAGTGAAGGTAATGAAATACCTACTACCATTTAGAGAAGACTCAAACATAGGTCCACATAGATCTGTGTGGACTAATTGTAGCTTTTCACATACTCTCCAGCCTCCTCATTTGAAAGGAAATCTGGCTTGCTTGCCAAGAAGACAAGTTCTGCACCGTGGAATTCCTCCTCCAAACTTGGCAAGTCATCTGCCAAGCTATTTCTCTGCATAAACGACATGCTCTTCCTCTAAACATGCCCAAGTCTTTTATGCCATAGCTCTGCATTTTCTTCTTTGCACTTTAAAGCCATTTGTTGCATCTCTTGTGGCTTGAACATGAAACTATTGTCCTTCATTGGGATTCTTAGCACTTCTTTGCTATCTGCATTATTAATAAGACATTCATTCCCTTCGAACTTCACTTTATAGCCCTTCTCAACTAATTGACCAACACTTAACAGATTATGGTCAATATTTGAC
The DNA here is from genome assembly GCA_014182575.1 of Eucalyptus decipiens. Classification (NCBI taxonomy): domain Eukaryota; kingdom Viridiplantae; phylum Streptophyta; class Magnoliopsida; order Myrtales; family Myrtaceae; genus Eucalyptus; species Eucalyptus decipiens. The sequence goes on from CM024615.1 coordinate 25,204,960, forward strand.
ACAAAAAGAACATCACTGATCAGCTTCACCTCCTAATTTCCTTCAATAGCCACTATACCCTTCCCTTGCACTTCGATATACTATCCATTGCCAATTCTAACTCTGGACCTAACTAACCTATCTAGACTCCTAAACAGTTCCGAATTGCCAGTCATATGATTGGTACAGCCACTATCCACCAACCATGCATCATTCCCAACAAAAGATTCAGAAAAAGAAGCTACAAACAAGTGCCCTTCCTCAATTTCATTCACGCTACCGTGCTTTCCCCTTGCCGGTAATTTTTTTCTTTGTAGATGGCTTCCATGTGACCCAACTTGTGACATCTTCTGCATCTAGCATTAGGCTTTCTCCAACATCTAAAAAATTGATGATTAGTTCCACCACAGTATTGAGAAGACTTTTTGTTCTTCTTCCATTTGCTAGACCCACCAGAATTTCCTTCTTTTGCTACAAACTTGGAGTCACCAGCATTTTCTCTGGACTAAATCTATCTCTTCTCTTTGCCTCTATCATTTGACTTCACTTTAGCTTGCAGCGCACCCTCTACAAACTCTTCTCTTCTCATCAGTCTTCTATGCTCCTGTGCCTGCAGGGAATTTAACAATTCTGCAAGCTTTACATCAGCTAAGTCTCTTGTATTTTCTAGAGAAGCTATGGTGGCTTCGAACTTCTCTCGAAGAGACACCAGGATCTTTTAAAAAAGCCTTTCATCCTTCAAGTCAGTCCCTAAAACTCTTATTTTTTCAATTATCTCATTTAACCTATTAGAGTACTCCTTCACTGACTCTGAATCATTCATATGCTGTCTCTCAAACTCCCTCAAGAGATTCAGCACCTTCATGCCTCTTATCTTCTCATCTCCCTCGTATTCATCCTTCAAGAAATCCCATATTGGCTTTGCGAATCACATCTCATGATCCTTGTGAAGATAATGGGTGAAATGAAGAACATACGAGGCAAGACTTTGTCTTAGCCTTCTTTGTGATTCTCTCTTTATGGTACTTTATTTGATTAAAGGTCGGATTGTTTGGAAGTGGAGCAACCTCATAATCATTCTCCACAGCCTCCCATAAATCATGACCCTCAAAGAATGCCGTCATCTTGACAGCTCAAGCCTGATAATTTTCCCCAGTAGAGACCAGAGTAGACATTGCAGATTGGAAGCAATCTTCACTCACTTACCCTCACTTCACAGTCCCTTAAGATCCCACAAACGCTCTTATACCAATGTTAAAACTCATAAAACAACAATCAAAATAGAAAATTTTCTGTTGTTTGAGGGAAAGAAAGGACATAAAAAATAGAGCATAGCACTTCATACGTCTTGTGCAAAGGAAAAACTGTCGAGTACCATAAGTAAATACAAAGCAGAAACTGCTCACATACTTGCAACACATAACTGCTCACATACTGTCGAGTACCATAAGTAAATACAAAGCAGAAACTGCTCACATACTTGCAACACATAACTGCACACAAACGTGTTATTAACTTCCTAGAAAATAGCAAAAACACTAACTGCATAACTAAATGAACTTGACTATTTTTTTTATAAAAAAAAAAAACAGAGGAAAACAAAGGAAAAAACACGACAAAAAACAGCAGCACTGAGACAATTCCAACAACAATGACCTACTAGGCTAACTTGAAGCTTAAATTTTTTCGAACTATTTACATCTTTCTAGTTCGATCTTATATTTTAACTTACGCAAACATAAATATTACACTATAAAACGAAACGATCATCATTTTTTCCTTCTGATGGACCAAGAGAAGAGACAACATTCGCAATGCGACCATCACCATTGCCACCCCCACAACTACCGCATAGCCTAAGGTGACCTGGCCGGCATTATTACCATGCTTCTAAGGGAAATTTTCACATTCTCATAAAGGTGCAAAATCACTTGTATTTCATCAATAAGCATGATCTTTTAGGTCATAATTACATGCTATTCACTATCCATACAAATAATTACTGACATTTTCATTGAACCCTTTTGCTTTTGCCCTCCTTAATTAATCTTAATCGCGTTATCTCAACCATCAAACACTATCCTCAGATATCTATAGGAGCTTCCAGCTAAGTATTTAACCAATTTGAAATGGAAAGTTCTCCTTGAGCTATCTCTGGTCACTTCAAATCTTGAAGTGGAGGAGCAATTTGTGGCTGGGTCGGTTATCATAATCTCTCATACTCTCCATGGAACAGTGAAGTGCTAAAGAACCCTCCATTGTCGGCGGTGCAGGCTTCGAAATTAGGGGATTTCCATTCCTTGATCAGGTTGTCCACGATGTCCCCAGTCGGCATGTTGTTGAAGCTTTTGTTGGTGAGAGCCGTGGCATTGAAGCCGGCATACGCAGGGCCTGCAAACATTATGATCCCTTCCACAACAGGATGTGAAAAAGCCTCCCTTAGGATCTCCTCCAAGTACTGAGCCTGCAACGCCAGAAAAAGAAAAAACTTTAATGCATTAGGGAGTGCCAATCCTTTGATATTACACTTTTAGTTTGCCACTAATCACAACTCTAAATTGGTTCAGGACAGCACATTCTAGGATGAGTGTGGATGCCCATTATTAAGAAAATCAAATATTTTATTTAATATTGACAGGGTTAGTGGGCGAAGTTGGGGAGGCCGATTGCAGGAAGAGAAATGCTTGCCCAAGCCTGCCCAATTTTTCCTTTCGGGCCAACCAGTTTGACCTGGCACACCCGGTTGTGTGATCATGCATAGTTGATACCTGGTTAACTCCTGGTTCCGCAAATGCTTCTGTGAGCCAAATGGGAACACCAATTGTAGCTAGAATCTCCAGACTAGATCTCATGTAAGCCAAATTTGGCTTACCAAGGCCAAAATGGCCTTGTACTCCTATTCCCGCTGGGATATCTTCGTTTCCGGGGTACGAAAATATCTCCTTGAGCCTCTTCTTGTAGTTCCCTGGGCTCACCTTCTCATCCCCACAGTACTCAATGGTGTTGTACTCATTCAAGAACATCCTCGGGGTTGGATCGAGTTTGTATGCCGTTGAGTAATATATCGAGGAAGCGTTTTTCCCGAGGTTGTCCTCGAAAAAGCTGAAGTGCAGGTTCTCATTGACCACATCCCAAGCAATCAGTTGTCCTGCATAACTGGAGACAACCGAATTGATCCTCTTCTCTACTGCTTTTCGCAGGTCCTCGGGTGACAGGGTCTTGACCCAATCGGGCTGGTACTTGGGATCTGTTGAATCTTACGGAAACGTGGTACAAATATAAATTTACAAAATATAACTTTCACTGTTACAATATTTTCTCACACCACATACAATACTCAGACAACTCTACACAATTTCTCTCACTCACGTGCATACATAGCACACTCTACTCAACACACTCTCAAGACCCCTACACACACACCCACACACCCCTTGAACTTCTTACTCACACACTCTTAGTTGGACACTCAAATGAGGAGCAAGTTGCTCCTATTTATAGGATGGAAAGTTGGTGACTTTCCTAGCTTTCTCCACTATTCTAGAAGTATTATTATTATTTTATTATAGCCTCACAACTAGATTTCTTTGGAGAAGTCTAGAAGTGGTGCAGCTTTTCTTGATGGATTTTGCTAGAACATTCTGGAGAAGGGAGAGATCTAGAGAAATCCAGAGAGAGAGAGAGAGAGAGAGAGAGAAATATGGAGGAGAGAGATATGGAGAACTCTAGAGAGAGAGATCTAGAGAACTCCAGGAGAGAGAGAGACGGTGATCTTCAACGGGATTGTCCCAGAAAACATTATGGCCTCGGATCGAAATGCCATTATCTTGCGAGAACTTCACCATTGCGTCGGCTGTTGTGTAGTTCTCTAGGCCTTGCTTCGCCTCCGTGCTGTACCACTTCATCGCGTTGGTGAAAGTGGTGTACCTGAACCTCGAAGCGAACCAGTTTTGATAATCGGTGCTCTCGAGGATGTGGAAGTTCATACCGCACCCGAATGGGAAGCTCGGCTTGGTTTGTTTGACAAGAAATTTGGCTCCTCTGACCACGAGTCCTGTTTTCTTCGCATAAGTTATCTGGAACCTCACTCTGCTCTTCCGTACCTGCGAGATTAAAATTCGCAACAGTTTTTTTTATTTTTTTTTATGAGCTAACTTAGGACAACTTCTGATTTCACCTTCTCTACGCTTTTATCTTGGTGAAACCTTCCATTGCTTCTTCGAGAATGGCTGCAGCGCAACATTGTTCACCCATATTTCTTTCGAGGTATTCTTGCTCTGCCACAATCAGGAATCAGAACAACATTAGCACTCCACCTAATGTAGCTTCCAACTTTTCAGTGAAAGTATTCTCACACAGGTTTAATCTTGACCAAATTCAGGACGAATATGGCAAACACACTGCCCGTTTACTCCCGATCGAAGGGTGAATTTCAAAGAGTACTGATTACTGGAGAAGTTAACTGTGCACATGGGGGATAACAATAGCAATCATACATCAATTCATTGATCTCGTCTTGAATTCAGTTCATTTTTCGAATTTGCAGATATTTTAATAATTACCCAAGAAGGCATAAACTAGTTGAAGTGTGTTCTTTCAGAAGTAGATTAATCTAAAACAGTTCAGTGGCCATCACTTCACCTCGAAAAGAACATCGACAGTGCTCGAAGAATTCGCAGCGACGTCTCCTTTTAGCAAAGACCAGCACCCTTACTCTGCCACGATGCTGCCTCCAGGGACAAACTCGCCATCTCCAACTCCAAATACCACTGATACCGTCTCGCTTCCATCATTGACTTGTATCCAAGCTGCGAAAATCCCTCATCAACATGAGTAATAATTCATCTTAAACTTCATCCACAGATACCGTTTCGCATTCCTTGATATTGGAGACCCGAAATTCTTTGCAAAAAGAAAAAAAAAAAAAAAAAGACCATTCAAGTGTCCTGTTTATGCGAGCCCACAAACCACATGTTTATTGGCTTCATGAAGAAAATCCGACATGCACGTGAAGGCGTGTGCGCGTACTTGGGGTTTGTAGTGATGTTCTGTAGGAAAAGTTTTTCAGATAAATTACCTGAGAATGCATAGAACTTGCCCTTCTCGAGTCGAACTTTCTGAGAGACACTGTCCACGGGACGTTTCCTATTGTGTGCCACCATGAACCTGTTCTTGCTACGCGATATGCGTTCTTCAATCACTCCTTTCCCAAACATGGCCCATCCGGCGGTGCCATTACTGAACTCCGGGTTAACTATGACCCCACCGCCATACATAGTACTCCCGAGGCTCGCCAAACACCGCTTATTGGATACATAAGGATCCCGATTCTGATTAGTTCTCATCGCACCAAAATCACAATTTGGGCATGAACCAAAATTTTTGCTTAATATCAGCACAAATTGTTTCTGCTGGCTTTCAGCTATTGACTTTCAGGAACCAAAAAATGGGTACTACATGAAAACTACGTCATTGTACAGAATGATTCGTTTGATCATATTTTTCTCTTTGGGGCAAGCGATCTTGGGTTGAGAATAATTCATTCGACTTATTGATGACCATGCAAACCGAATTGGCATTCACACGTGAACATAACTCAAAAGTTGCGAGTAGTGTCCAGGACTTTGATCTTACCTGGGTGGTTGCCAATGCATCATATTGCACATCACTTTGAAGACAGCCAGGTGATCTGCCCTGAATTGGCTAAACATAGAAAGCATTTAGCTTAGTCATTCATGTCATCACCGACGTGACTAAGAAAAGCATTTGGAACAGCTAAAACCAATCTAACAGTCAACTTTATTCAAAGTACATCAAGAAAAATCTTTTAAAAAACAACAAATCCTAAACTCTATTGAAAAGTTCTTGGAGGGATATGATATAATACTAATTATAATGCAAGTGGAATAAACTGTGAGAGAAACTAGCACCGATCCCGAGTAGAACAACACAAATGTGAGCCAAAGAAAGCATTAGCATGGTGCGTACAAAGGAGTTTATCGCCTCTTTCCAGATCCCCGCAATAAAAAGCCAGCCAGAGAAACCGTGTAAGGCACCAATCAGTCATTTCCAAAAGACAAAATTGTTGGAGAAATCGTTCTAGAAGATTTTGAAGCTGACAAAACGTTTATATCAGTCTAGTCTGGATATTTGCAGATTGTCGAAGACTTTCGATCACCCGGACTCGGTACCCCCGGACTCGGTACTCAAGACTCGAACTCAAGACTCAAGAATCAAGACTCAAGACTTAAGACTCAAAATTATTCTCATTGATAGTCTATCTGATCCAGTGTAAGAGGAAATCCAAATCCGAAGAAAATGATTAAGGATTTCATCTTATTCTCTGGAGAAGATCTTTTGGCTGGATAAATATAACGGATTCTTTGATTCGTATCTAGATCAATTGAAGATCCGATGATCGACGAAGTATTCTTGGAAGGTTCTATTCATGGAAACCTAGATCCCGATTGTATGGGCGAACAGATTGATGGGCTATCGTCGATTCCTTTAATAGCTCGAATGATCTTCTTGATTGATTCCGTCCAACGGGTAGATTGGAGGAATTCCTTTGGTAAGTGCCAACGGGTATGATAGCATAAAGGAGTATAAAAGGAAGACGTTCTAGTTGTTTTAGTAGTGTGATCGATAGAGAAATTCCAGAATCTAAAGCACCTTGATTATTAGTCGATACAGTCTGAGCGAAATTGTATACACAGAGAGTGTCTATACTTGGTGATACCTTGAGTGAGTGTGGTAGTTCATCTACACCCGAAATCAAGGAAGATCAACGCCGTAACATCTCTTTGTTCATAGTGGAATCCAGCCGATTGGGCTGTCGGTGCGAAAAAGTGGACGTAGGCTTGAATCATGCCGAACCACTAGAAACCGCGTGTTTAATTCTCTCTTTCATTCACTGAGTCTTACGATTGATTGTTATTTGTTGCAATTCCTTAACTGTCTAAGTATTGTGCGTCTATCAAGAAAAATCGTTTATATACCTATTCACCCCCCTCTAGGTACTAGCACTAGCAATATCAATTGGTATCAGAGCTTGTGTTTTTACTTTATTTGAAGTGTTTTACTTCAGAGTAAAAGATCCATGGCTAGTATGCTAGCACCAGGGCTGATGGAAGGGCAAAGCAATACCAGACCTCCCTACTTTGATGGAAAGGATTACAACATCTGGAAGAACAAGATGAAAGCTTTTCTACGATCAAAGGATCCTCTGGAATGGGACGTTGTGGAGAAAGGAATCACTCCTACTGCTGCATCGAGTCTACGAAAGAGGAAAAGAAACAATTGAGACCAGTGGAATGACTCAGGAAGAAATAAATAAGAGACAAGCACTCGATGCAAAAGCAATTTACTCTTTATATTGTGCTTTGTCACCAACTGAATATAATAGAATATCTTCTTGTGTTACAGCCAAAGAAGTATGGGACAGATTACACATCACCTATGAAGGGACAGATCGAGTGAAGGAGACCAGAATCAACATTCTCCTTGGTCAATATGAATCCTTCAAAATGAAACCAGGAGAACCTATAACCGACATGTTTAGTCGTTTTTACGTATATTGTCAATGGTCTTGAGAACCAAGGACAAAAAATCTATGATCCCATGAAAGTGAACAAGCTTCTGCGTGGACTCTCTAAGGATTGGAATCATATAAAGACTTCAATAAGAGAGACGCAAAGAATTATGCCACTATCTGTCGATGAGCTGATTGGAACTCTTCAGTCTTATGAAGTGGAACGAATTAATGAAGACGAAGATCCAAGAGGTAAGAAATCCATTGCATTAAAATCAAATGATGATTCTGATGATGCAGATTCTGAAGATGATCTGGACGATGAGGAGCTTGCTCTTATGATAAGAAGATTCAGAAAACTGAATAGGAAAGGAAGAAGGTTCAACTCCAAGAAACAAAGTTTTCAAAGACAGCAATCCAAGTCTGTTGATGATGAGGAACCGAACAAAGATGTAGTTTGTTTCGAATGCAAGAAAAAGGGACACATAAGACCCAACTGTCATCTTCTGAAGAAGAAGAAAGGAAAAGCTGAAAAGTTTCGAAAAGCACTCAAAGCCGAAACTTGGAGTGATACTGAGTGTGAAGAAAGTGATGATGAATATGCCAATCTGTGTTTGATGGCACAATCAGACTCAGACTCAGAAAGTGAATATGAGGTAAGTGATTTTAAAATTCCTGTCAAAGTCTCTAAATATATTGACGAACTGTGTTTTAGTCTTAAGACTTCTCTCAAAAGAGTTTCCGAACTAAAAAGGAAAACTTAGCTTTAAAACAAAAAGAAAATATTTTAGAAGAAAGAATCAAAAGTTTAGACTTGAATGTTTCGACTCTTAAAGAAAAAGAAGATAATCTCTTAAAAGAAAATACTTTTCTAAAAACTGACTTATCAAATATTTCAAGGAAATTTTCTATAGGATCTGAAAAACTTGAAAAGTTCTTTCAGTTCAAAGACCTTATTTCAATAAGTCTAGTCTAGGTATGACAGCGAAACAATTCCCTTGATTGATTTTCCTAAAGTAAAAGAAAGAATTAAGAAAAGACCATCGAAAGAGGCTTACAAAAATCATTTCAAGAAAGTTTTTGTAAAATTTGTAGGTCGAAATGCTCTAAGATGTTCAAAGTGTAACAGAAGGATCACTTTGAAAAAGAGTGTCCTATGATTTGGAAGCCTGTTAAGAAAGCATGGCCTTATAATGTTTATTCTACTAACACCAAAGGACCCAAGAAAATTTGGGTACCAAAGAAAGTTTGAGACTCTTTTTTGAATGCAGGTCTCCGTCAAGAAAAAGGTAAAATGGTATCTTGACAGCGGATGTTCAAGACACATGACAGGAGACTCAAATTGCTTCTTAAAGCTTATTCAAGTGAATGGAGGAAAAGTTTCATTTGGAGGAAACAGCAAAGGAAATATTGTGGGATTTGGAACTGTCAAAATTGGAAATCTCACAATAAACAATGTTTCTCTAGTAGAAGGACTCAATTACAATCTTCTCAGCATTAGTCAACTATGTGATACTGGATTCAAGATTTTCTTCCAAGAAGGAACATGTTCTGGAATCAGTAAAGACTCTACTCAGTCTTTCAAAGGTCGAAGACATGGAAATATCTACCTCCTAGACGTAAAACCAAATGAATCGCATTGCTTAATCTCAATTCAAGACGAAGCAAGCTTATGGCATAGAAAGCTCGGCCATGTCAACATGAAGCAATTGGCCAAAATCTCATCAAAACAGCTTGTTTGAGGACTACCAAAATTATCATATCAAAAGACCAATCCATGCACACCATGCATTCTGGGAAAACAGGTAAGAAATTCATTCAAACCAATAAATCATGTCTCTACTAATCATGTACTGCAGCTGCTGCATATGGATCTCTTCGGACCAACCAGAACCCAGAGTATTGGAGGTAAGAAATATTGCCTAGTAATTGTAGATGATTACTCTTGTTTTACTTGGGTATATTTTCTTGCAAGTAAGTCAGAAACATTTTCGTATTTTGAAAAATTTGCTAAAAAGATTCAAAATGAAATCGGATGTGTTATATCAAGTATAAGAACGAGATCATGGAGGTGAATTTGAAAATCAAAATTTTACAAAATTTTGTGATGATTCTGGATTTAAACATGTATTCTCCTCTCCATATACTCCTCAGCAAAATGGAGTTGTGGAAAGGAAGAATCGATCTCTTCAAGAAATGGCTAGAACTCGTTAATTGAAAGTAAAATTTCTTCACGATTTTGGGCCGAAGCTGTTTCCACAGCATGCTATATAATCAATAGAGTCTTTCTAAGACCTATTCTGGAGAAAACCCTTTATGAATTATTCAAAGGAAAGAAGCCTATTGTTTCATACTTTCATGTTTTCGGATGTAAATGTTTTATATTGAAAAATGCAAAAGATCAAGTTGGTAAGTTTGAAGAAAGATCAGATGAAGGCATCTTCCTTGGATATTCTACATCAAGCAAAGCCTACAGAGTCTATAATAAGAAGAGCCAGTCTGTGGAGGAGTCAATGAATGTCAAATTCCAAGACTCTACGCAAGATGAATCTAGTCAGACTCAGCATGAAGAGTCTGAACCTACTCCAGACTCTCAAAAGATTACAACTCAAGAAGCTTCTCAGACTCTGGAAGATCAGCATCAAGCTACTCGTGAAGACTCAGATAAAGAAAGAGATCTTCAACCAGTCAAATCAACCAGTAACTGGAAGCATAAATCCAGTCACCCTAAAGATCTCATTATCGGAGAAATTAATGAAGGAATTCGCACCAGATCCAAAAGGCGTGAAGAGTCTAGTGCTTTGCTCTTTATTTCTGAAATTGAACCAAAAAGCATAGAAGAAGCTCTATTTGATGAAAGCTGGATTGAAGCCATGCAAGAAGAGCTCGAGGCAGTTCAATATTAATGACGTGCCTGGATCGACATCTAAACCAAAAGGTAAAACTGTTATCGGAACCAAATGGGTGTTCGAAACAAGATGAATGAAAAAGGAAAAGTCGTACGAAACAAAGCAAGACTCGTGGCAAAAGGATATACGCAAGAAGAAGGAATAGACTATGATGAGACTTACGCTCCTGTGGCAAGGGTTTGAAGACCCAAAGAAGCCAGACTCAGTCTTCAGACTGAAAAAGGCTCTGTATGGTTTAAAGCAGGCACCTCGAGCTTGGTACGACAGACTAAGTAAGTTCTTATTAAAGAATGGTTTTGCCAAAGGTAAAGTTGATACTACTTTATTTATTAAAAAGGAAAACAAAAGTTTTTTACTTGTTCAAATATATGTGGATGACATCATATTTGGATCCCCTAATGAAAGTCTCAGTGCAAGAAATTTTCAAAGTCTATGCGGGATGAATTTGAAATGAGTATGATGGGAGAATTAACATTCTTTCTTGGTCTTCAAGTAAAGCAATTGAAGGAAGGAACTTTCATCTGTCAAGAAAAATATGCTAATGATCTTGTCAAAATGTTTGGATTGGAAAATTGCAAAAAGACTGATATACCAATGTCAAGTTCGTTGAAAATAGACAAAGATGAAGAAGGGAAGAAAGTTGATCAAAAGCTATACAGAAGCATCATCGGTTCACTTCTTTATCTTACTGCCTCTAGACCTGACATTTTGTTGAGTGTTTGCATCTGTGCTAGGTTTCAATCAGATCATAGAGAATCTCATCTCAAGGCTTCAAAACGTGTTATTAAATACGTTGCCTCGTCTTCAAGCATCGGTCTATGGTATCCTAAGGAGGGAGACTTCAATCTTCTGGGATATTCAGACGCTGATATGGCCGGTTGCAGAGTCGATAGAAAGAGTACTTCAGAAACTTGCCAGTTACTTGGAAGCAAGACAGTGTCTTGGTTCTCAAGGAAACAGAGCACTGTAGCTCTCTCTACAACGAAGCGAGTATGTACCTCTTGGAAGCTGCTGTTCGCAAATTCTATGGATAAAACAACAGCTACAAGACTTTGGGATTGAAGACTCATGCACGAAAATCGAGATGTGACAACACCCCGCGCAATCAATCTCACCAAAAATCCAATACATCATTCAAGAGCAAAGCATATAGAGATTCGACATCATTTCATTAGAGATCACATTCAAAATGGAGAAATCTCAATTCAATTTGTTGATTCGAAAAGTCAACTAGCAGATATATTCACAAAGCCTTTGGAGAAAAATCAATTCGATTTTATCCGTACAAGACTCAACATTTTGAAGCTTGAAGAGGTTAAAGTCTGAAGAATCTACATTTCTTATCAATCAGACTCTAACCCTCAGACTCTGAATTCTCAGACTCAGACCTTCATTGTATAGACTTAAGTTATTTCTTTATCTCAAAAAGGTACGATCATTCGTTCAGTTATAATTGATTGATACCATCTTTAATTTCCGTAAATAAAAAATTGGAAACATGCCTTTTCTAAAAGGGATAATCTCTTTTAAAATGGCAGTTATTATTTTTTAAAGAAAGACGACTGTTCACTTTTCTTCGTATCGATTGCTATTTCCTTTTCAAAACGAGTTATATATACACAGTTTTCTCTTTTACTTGATTCTCAAAAACCCTAAAAGGCATTCTTCTCTCAACCTTGTTTTCTACTTCGTATTCATACTCGAGAAAGTTGTCATTTTTCCTTGGGAAAGCGAGTGAAGGAATCTTTCATTGACAATAAAAGATGTCTTCTTCGAGAAAGTCGTCAAGGATCGCAAGCAGGGGTCCACAGAGAATGAATGAGGGACCTACGCACTTCGATCTCACCGAGGAAGATGATTTGTTGAGATAGCAACAGAGTCCTGTTCCTTCTCCACCTCATCACTCTCCATCTACCCCACAAGATGCGGGTCATCATCAGGAGGAAGTCATTCTAGAGGACGTTGAACCTGTGAGAGCACAAAAACCCTCTTTTATTTACATGCTCTATCGTGCGTTGAAAGCTTCTAGTTCTCCTCTGAATTATATAGATGGTTTCCTTAGAGATAAGAATTATGGAAATGAGTACAGATTTTTTAAGCGAATGGAGGAATTGGGAATTGCTCCCAAAGGAAAGGCTGAAGAGGCACTTGCGAACATTCCAAGTGACCCTCGTGTTTCAGGACCGAGTCTCAATGAGGAGAACGAAGATGATAAAATGTTTAGTGATTTTCAACCGAGAATGGGCATTGCTGCAAAGGTGAAGGGAAAGAAGATGGAGTTGTTTAAATCGAAGGAGCAGGAGAACCTGTTCTTCAGTCTGTTAAAACGAGGGGTGATAAACCCCAGGAGTGTTGATTTTGATTTCCTGGATGCTATTAATGTGAACTTAAGGGAAAAATTCGAAATGCTTCAACTTGAGCAGTTTTGCATCGATACCACAGATGGTTATTCACACTTGACTGCATATTTCTATTCGAATCTCAGTTTTCTAGATGCGAATAGAATATCATTCAGTGTTCGAGATCAGGACTATGTGATAGATGTGGACATGCTAGCGGACATAATTGGTGTTGAACGAGGACGTTATCAACCAATCAAAGTCTCGATTGCTCGTGCTACTCGGATCTTGTCAAAAACGAGAGATACGGGGCGAAAATTACCTACTCGAAGATGAGTGCCATCAATATTGTGCTGCACAAAATTGTGATCAATTGCATCAGGCCAAAGTCTACATCTAAGACTGATGTATCTAATTCGGAAGCAAAATTGATGTATGCAATCAACTCAGGGAAGAAGTTCTCTCTCCCTCATACTATTCTCTTCCATATGTACAGAGCAATGTCAAAGAACAAGGGACAATTGCCTTACCCAAATCTTGTGACCAAGATCTTCAGACACATGAATATTGAACCGCCACACACTCTCTGTGTTCGACCGTGCGATAAAATGGTGGTAGGTTTGAATATGTTGACGAAGATGAGTCTGAAAGAACTTAGCAAGGAAATGGCCAAGTTCAAGGTGAAAACTCCACTCTCTTCTGCATCAAATAGAAAAGGAAAGGAGCCCATTGGTGCTCCATCCAAAAAGAGAAGATCTCTCATCTTGGAGGATGAAGAAGAAGAGGAAGATCTTACTATTCCTGCACTTTGGTAAGGACTAGACGTTACGTATCTCGATCAACGGAACTTCGGTCGAAGCAAAGAGAAGAAGAAGAGCAGCGAGAAAAGGAGAAAGAAGATGAAGAAGAAGAAGAGCAAAGAGAGAAAGAGATAGAAGCTGAAGAAGAAGAAGAACGAGAGAGAGAAAGAAAAAGAAGATGAAGAAGAAGGAGAAGAAGAGAAAGAAAAGTCTGCTGCTGGATCTGGAGAGAAGGAAACGGAAGAGCATGATCATCACTCCTCCCATCGTGATGTCTTAGAGACAGGGGGAGTTGGCGAGCAAGAAAAATCCTCACCTCATGCTGCTCCAGAAGAGGTTCAGGCTTCTCAATTGCCTGAAGAAGAACATGATACATCATCAAATCTGCAAGGTTATACCGAAGCGCCATCGTCTGCATTCACTCCATCTGAGAAAGTAAATGCTAGTATGCAGACAGACAATTCAGCAGATTTTCATCGTATTCTTGATATTCTTCTGGAAATGCGGGGCCAAATCTATGCTCTGGACTATGAAATTCAAGCGATCAAGAATGCTGGACAAGCATCTTCAGTCACCCTGGAGGACAGAATGAAAGACCTCGCTCTACAGCTTCAAGCCAATGCCAAAGGAGAGGAGGTAGCTCGATTAAGGGAAGACTTGAAAAGGCTCGAAGGCATAGTACAGTCCATGGGAGACTTCCAGATCGTGCGCATTCCCAAGCAAACCTGACTCTTTTCTCACCTTTTTACTGATGACAAAAAGGGGGAGAAGAAATTTGAACCAACCAACTTTTTCAAACCTTTCAAACCTTGATTTTAAATTTGTTTTTGTGGTTGTGAGTTTTTAAGTTTTTAAGTATGTTTTGAGTATGACTTGTGTGAAATTGAGTATGGACTGATTTTGGCTGTGGATTGTGATGCTTGACTGTTGGCATTTATATTGAGTGTTGTTATATGGTATTACTCATGAAAGTCTAACCAATTTTCTGTGGATGCAGAGTCTGGCTGTTTTATTAATCTTTATGAGATAGCCATATTGCTTGAGAAATGTTTTTGCGGGTCAAGGTTGTTCAAATCTACGGAAAGTTTTGTCATCATCAAAAAGGGGAGATTGTTGGAGAAATCGTTCTAGAAGATTTTGAAGGCGACAAAACGTTTATATCGTCTAGTCCGGATATTTGCATATTGTCGAAGACTTTCGATCACCGGACTCGGTACCCCGGACTCGGTACTCAAGACTCGAACTCAAGACTCAAGAATCAAGACTCAAGACTTAAGACTCAAAATTATTCTCATTGACAGTCTATCGATCCGTGTCGAGGAGAAATCCAAATCCGAAGAAAATGATTAAGGATTTTATCTTATTCTCTGGAGAAGATCTTTTGGCTGGATAAATATAACGGATTCTTTGATTCGTATCTAGATCAATTGAAGATCCGATGATCGACGAAGTATTCTTGGAAGGTTCTATTCATGGAAATCTAGATCCCGATTGTATGGGCGAACAGGGATTGATGGGCTATCGTCGATTCCTTTAATAGCTCGAATGATCTTCTTGATTGATTCCGTCCAACGGGTAGATTGGAGGAATTCCTTTGGTAAGTGCCAACGGTATGATGGCATAAAGGAGTATAAAAGGAAGACGTTCTAGTTGTTTTAGTAGTGTGATCGATAGAGAAATTCCAGAATCGAAGCACCTTGATTATTAGTCGATACGATCGAGCGAAATTGTATACACAGAGAGTGTCTATACTTGGTGATACCTTGAGTGAGTGTGGTAGTTCATCTACACCCAGAAATCAAGGAAGATCAACGCTGTAACATCTCTTTGTTCATAGTGGAATCCAGCCGATTGGTATCGGTGCGAGAAAAAGAGTGGACGTAGGCTTGAATCAAGCCGAACCACTATAAACCGCGTGTTTAATTCTCTCTTTCATTCACCGAGTCTTACGATTGATTGTTATTTGTTGCAATTCCTTAACCTGTCTAAGTATTGTGCGTCTATCAAGAAAAATCGTTTATATACCTATTCACCCCCCTCTAGGTACTAGCACTAGCAATATCAAAAATGACTGCTGTGAATGTGAAAGCGTGCAGCAACCTGATCAATCTCAGTTCCTGCACGTCCCGTGACTCTTCTCTCGACCCCATATATATAACCAACAAAAGGCGCGGGGCTGGTCCGGAGATCTTGATGGGTAGGTGACAAACGGTGTCCAAATTAGCGTTCTGTAAGTCAATAGTAAGAATGTGACTTGGATGTAGAGAAAGCCTCAAGAAACGAGTAATTCTACTAAACTTATTTGGTAAGCGATGTGATAGAGCACATGTGGATAATTTGAACAAATGGGATATTTGAGGTTTCGCTAGATGTGGCCAGATCGAACATTCACTTCAGTTAACAACATCGTCGGTCCTATTATATTTCAGTAGCATTCTCCCGAGGAATTTAGTTTTTAAAGAAATTGTTGGGAATTGGAATGCGGGAAAGCCCCTTTCCTCCTCCCTTTTCTTGTTTGGATTGCCTGTTCAGGTGTCTTGGAGGAATCCTCTTTCGGACGAATCTTGATGAAGTGACGACTAGTAAATTGACCGGGTGTGAATAACGAGGACATTTTCTTGATTTTTATAACGGAGATTGTAATTTTTTTCTTTTTGGTTGTGCCGGGGGGGTGGGTGTCGTCGCCTTGGAGGGATTTTTCAGTTTCTTGTAGTAATTTTACACGGTTCTTTTAGACACACAAGAAGAGACAAATGTGAATCTTTAAAAGCGGCATGGCAACGCATTCGTTGGGAGATTTTCATTTATTTCCGACCCACAGAAATGGCATGAAGTTCGTTGCGTGAAGAGGATGCGTGATGGAAGCTTTTTGTGTCGAGGTGATATTTTTGATAAGAACTTTGCTATCATAATAATTTTTGAGTTACTATAAGAATAATAGCTTGTTTTGAGTTATAAATTTTCAAAGAAATAAGCCTCACAATAATTTATAATTACTTGTTATTTGATAAGCCCTACAATAATTTATAATTATTTATCATTTAATTTTTGTTATCTAAAATGGACTTATCGTCACCCATCATTACTCTTTTGGGAATAATTGTTGCCATGATCTTGTATGTTACTTGTGAAATGCTTTGGTATGGGCAGTATAAGTCGGTGTTTTGATATGTTCTTGTGACGCTTGGATCTATTGGAAACTAGTAGGGAATTGAGTTTTGGGAAAAAGTTTTTCTCGAGGGCCTGTTTTTCATGAAAGGAGTTCGAGTCATAATGGAAAATTTTGAAGAGATTCTTCAAACAATATGGAAAGTAGTGAAGCTAATGAAGTGAGCTTTTAGGGAGTAGGAGGGAGAGAGATGGTTGAATGATATTGTCACGCCCCGATCCTCGGGCATGCACACATCCTTCTCTTACTTGGTCGATTTTATAATGCGATATCCTAGGACTATATATCGCCGACCCTTTCAGTTTTTAAGCACATGCGGAAGCAATTAAAATCCCCAGACAATAAAACGATGGGATAGAAAAGCAGGGCCATATTTTTCTTATTGAAATACACAAACCACTTCATAACTATTCACATCAAAATGGAGATCTCAAAAGAAGATAGAATCTCAATCCATCCAGGCCATACTAAAAGCCCCTCTCGAGACTATCTTCTTCTTCCAAAAATCCTTCTCCTCAGATCTCACTTCCGAGTTCTCCTTCTTAGACTTCTCCTCCTCAACTCCTCATCGGGGTCTTGAAATGTTTTCCCCAAACTGGGATGAGACTATGTCTCAGCGAGTTCTACCCCACTAAGCCCGATTAGTAAACCATTATACTACAGGTTGCCTATACACGCACAGGGCAGAAGACGTACCTTAGCCTCAGATTCCACCTGCAAGTTAGTACAATTCATAATAGGCACCCAAGCAATCGTATCACCGATTGAATCATCAATCAAATCGACCTAGTCGATTATATGCAAACAAGACCACTCACGGTCATTTCCATTCAGTCAATCAATTCACAACATCAAATCAAAGCAATGATCAATCGACCCCGTCGATTACATGTCAGACGGACCATTCTAGGTCAATTCGATTATTCCATCTCAATCATCAATTACGAACGACGATCCTGAGATCACATCTTAAGCAAAGGTAGAAGACACAGTCCACCGCTCGACAACATTCAATATTTAATGGCTTTACGGTCCCACTCGACCACTTTCGATACTCAATGGCTTTACGGTCCCACTCAACCACTTTCGATACTCAATGGCTTTACGGTCCCACTCGACCACTTTCGATACTCAATGGCTTTACGGTCCCACTCGACCACTTTCGATATTCAATGGCTTTACAGTCCCACTCGACCACTTTCGATATTGACAATCAATACCCAACGATTTTTCAATGAAATAATTAACAACAACCATTTAGGAATATATCCTAAAATTCCACATTCCATTCAATTTGACACAATTCAAAGCTCAAATAAATAAACGGACTGCGCCACGACAATCAGCACGAGATTTCAGTCGTCGGCCATCTCAATCTTAATTTCCGAAAAATAATTAATTTCGAAAATTAATTATTAAATATTAAAAATTCCGTTTAGCTCAAAGTAATGCCCAATTAAACAAACGGACTGCACCATGATCACCAGAATAAATTTCCGGTCACGGGCCATCCCATTGAATTTTTAGGAAATAAATAATTAATTAATTAATTTCAAAAATTAAATAATTAATATTAAAAATTCAATTTAGCTCAAACTAAAGCCCGATTAAATAAACGGACTTCACCACAGTCATCAGCATAATATTCCGGTCACTAGCCATCTCCATTGAATTTTCGGAAAATAAACAATTAATTAATTTAATTCCGAAAATTAATATTTAAATACCAACAATTCCACTTAGGCCCGAAAAGCCTAATTGAAGCCCACTAAGGGGTCAGAAAATTCCCGAGATGCTTCCAATAATTAGTAGACCACGTCTACTTGCTAATTGCGCAATCAATTTATCTAAATCACATCACAATTGACTAATAATTGCTGATTTATTCTAATCCAACAACCTAAACATAATTAATTAAAACTAAACCAACCTTAAGCATAATTAGCCAACTAATCCGGGATTAGTGAGATTACTCACCAAATCGCGCGCAAATCGATCAATCCGACGGGGACGACGCGAGGAACAAAACTTCCCAAAGCACGGCTCGGGTTCGGGACCGGAAACGGCCCAAAAGCGGGCCCGAAGGTGCTGGAAACCCATTTCGTGGGTTGTTGGTCGGGGCTGGCCGGGGCTGCTCCGGCGGCCAAAACGGCGAGGGGAGGCCGGCGGAGGACGAGGTGGATGCCGGGGAGGCCAGGCGGTGACTGGACGGGGCTGGGCGGTGGCTGGAGGCGCCGGACCGAGTTGAGCAGGGACTAAACGGGGCTGTCTTGCGCAAGGGAGAGGCTTACGGGCGACACACGGCGGACGCGGGGCGCGCGGACGGCGGAATGGCGGCGAGCGGTGGGCGTCCGGGCGGCGGTGCGGGCGGCGACGGCTCCGGCGAGCTGCGGCCGTGCGGCTTCTTCTTCCTCGTTTCGGTTTTCACGAGCGAAAACGAGGGGAAGGGGCTTTCGGTCATGTGGGGAAGTGAGGGAGAAGAGAGAGGAGAGAGAATAAGAGATAAGAGAGAGAAGAGATAGGGTTGAATGGTCAAGGGGAGAGGGAGAAGCCAAATTGAAATTGGCCAAGGGGTGTTCGGTGGGGGAAATTGCACAAGGGGGGGGAGAGGAGAGAGAGGGACGAAAAAGAAGAGAGGGCGAAAAGAGAAAAATAAAATAATACAATACAATTATTCTTATTTTATTTTTCTTTTCTCTTTCCCTTTCTAAATTCTTTCAGTCTTCAATTTTTCCTCCGATAATTTCTTTATTGAAATTTCGGACTCATCAACAATTTGACGGACGATGAGACAGGATCCTAAAATTGAATTGTAACACGCTCGAATATTCGATTCCCGAAACCAAATTAAATTTTATGGTTAGAATCAATCAAACGCGATTTTAGTCCAATCCAACCAATTGAGTAGCTTTTAGGGATTTTCTTTGCAGATACATCCCTTAATGACTTCACCCAATAGGTTAGTTAACTCGTGAGTGATCGCTCGGAGAAAAAGGACCATAGGCACGTTGACGACATTGCCCATTTCACTTTATTGAAACGGGGTCGAATTTCAGGATGTCACAACTCTTCCCCTCTTATAAAAATTTCGTCCTCGAAATTTAAACAATTACACTTTAATCAAAAAGGCGGGGGTACAATTGTCTCATTGACTCTTCAGTCTCCCAAGTCGCTCCTTCAGTACCATGGTGTTGCCAGACCACTTTGACCAACGGAATGGTCTTTGTATGCAGAACTTGCTCTTTACAATCAACAATCTGGACCGGGCTTTCAACGTATGACACCAGGTCATCCACGTCTAATTTTTCGAAATTGAGCACGTGGGTCGGGTCAGGCTCGTACTTCCTTAACATCGACATGTGAAAGACGTCATGCACTTGCGCCAATCTTGGCGGCAACGCAAGACGATACGCTAGGTTTCCGATTCTTTCAAGAATCTCAAACCGACCTACAAACCTCGGATTCAGCTTGCCTTTCTTACCAAAGCGCGAAGTTCCCCTCATTGGTGACACTTTCAGAAAAACGTGATCACCAACTTGGAATTCCAAAGACCTTCGATGCTTATATGCATAACTTTTCTGCCTGCTCTACGCTGTCTTTAATCTGTCTCTGATCACTGCCACGGCATTTACTGATTGCTTAACCAACTCTGGGCCTGTTATCTTCCTTTCTCCAACTTCATCCCAACACACTGGAGTTCTGCAAGCTCTGCCATACAACGCTTCAAAAGGAGCCCTCTTGATGCTCTGCTGATAACTGTTGTTGTAGGCGAATTCCACCAGATGAAGCTAATCTTCCCAACTTCCTTTGAAGTCTATTACACACGCTCTCAGCATGTCTTCAAGAGTCTGAATTGTCCTTTCAGACTGGCCATTCGTCTGAGGATGATACGCTGTACTGTACTGAAACTTTGTACCTAAAGCACTCTGCAAGCTCTTCCAAAAAGCAGCAGTAAACCTCGGGTCTCTATGGGATGTTATCGTAACCGGCACTCCATGCATTCGAACTATTTGACGCACGTGCAAGTCTGCGTGCCTATCAAGACTGAGGTCCTTTCGAACTGCAATGAAGTGAGTTGACTTTGTCAGCCTGTCGACTACTACCCAAATCGAATCATTCCCCCTCTGACTCCTTGGTAGTCCAGTCACGATGTCCATCGTGATATGCTCCCATTTCCATTTTGGAATTGCGAGAGGTTGCAGAAGTCCTCCCGGCTTGCAATGTTGGGCTTTTACTTGTTGACAAGTCAAACACTTGGTCACATGTTTGGCGATGTCCGCCTTCATACCTGACCACCAGTAGTATTGACGCAGATTCTGATACATCTTAGTGCTTCTAGGATGAATGCTATAGCTACTACGATGTGCCTCAAATAAAATTTCTTCTCTGAGCTCAACACCGTCAGGTACAACCGAACATCCTTAGAATCTTAGAGTCCCGTCATCAGCAACTTGAAAATCAGCCTTTCTTTTATCTGCGTCTTCCTGAAGAATTCTCTGTACGTCTGGATCTGTCGGTTGGAGTTCTTTGATTCTGACCTGGACATCCGGTTCAATTCTGAGGGTGGCCATAAGACTCGAGAGGTGGCCTACCTCAAATTTGAATTCCGAATCCCAAGCTTTTTCGATTAAGTTCCACTCCTTAACCAAGATTTGCGCTATTGAAGACTTCCGACTCAATGCATCGGCGACCTTGTTCGCCTTTCCCGGGTGATATAGAATATCACAGTCATAATCCTTCAGCAATTCCATCCATCGGTGTTGTCTCATGTTCAACTCCTTCTAAGAGAACAGATACTTGAGACTCTGATGGTCCATGAAGATTTGAAACTTTTCCCCGCACAAGTAGTGCCTCCAAATCTTCAATGCAAATAAGATGGCTGCGAGTTCTAAGTCATGCGTCGGATAATTCAATTCATGAGGTCTCAACTGCCGGGAAGCGTATGCAACAACTCCGCCATGTTGCATCAGCACGCAACCCAATCCCCTGAATGACGCATTACTATAGATCTTGAATCCTCCAGGACCAGATAGAATCGTCAGCACAGGTGCGGTAGTCAGCTTTTCCTTCAGCTCTTGGAAACTACGCTTGCACTTGTCTGACTATACAAATTTCTCTTCTTTTCTTCGTGAGTTTTGTCAGAGGCGACGCTATCGATGAGAACCTTTCCATAAACCTTCTGTAATACCCTGCTAAACCCAAAAAAACTTCTGATCTTTGATACTGCTATCGGTCTTGGTCCACTAATAACTGATTCAGTCTTGACCGGGTTCATGGAAATTCCTTCACCATTCTCAAACATCTCTTGTGCTCTTTAGCATTCCTCAAATACACCGAAATATCATTACACGACACAATCACAACTGACCTAGATATTCTTTGAACACTCGGGTTGTCAGATCCCTGACAGCAGCTGGAGTGTTCACCAAGCCAAACGATCTTACAATACTCTCGTAAAAACCATATCAAGTACGAACAGCTGTCTTTCGTACAACCTCCTTCCTGGTTTGTAACTGACGACTTTATAATCTCAAGTCGACCTTTAAAACATCGGTACTCTTTATAACTAGTCACACCATTCGTTGGTCTTTGGCAAAGAACAATTGTCCTTGATCTTCACCTAATTGAGTTGACGATGGTCGATGCACGCTCACAACAAACCATCTTTTTTCTTCTCACGAACAAAACTGATGTTTCCCCAAAGTGATGCACTGATATGCATGAATTCCTCATTCATCAATCTTCACATCTGCATCTTCAATTCTACCAATTCAGACAACAACAGCTGGTAAGAAGCCTTCGAGAGTAGCTCTATCTTGGTGCTAGCTCGATCGCACTTTCTATCTCGTTCTCTGACGGCGGTCTGACAGTTCTTGTGACAACATATCTAGAAGTTCTTAGACCACTAAGATGTCCTCCATCTCTAGTTCTCCAATCTGTCCTACCCAAGATAATCACCAAGTAACCTTGGCAACCTCTGTCTAACAAACAAGTTGCCTTCAGCCAACGAGATTAATGAAATCGAAGATTCTTTTCGACTTCCAATAACCTCGACACTTTCACATGCCAATGGACTAAACTGGATTACTCCGAGATCATGATTCAATATCACAAGATGCTCCATGGACCCACACTATTCACGTGGCATCAAACTCACACTTCAGCAACTAGTCAAGCACAACTATTGCTAGTGATTCCCCTCTCTTTCACTTCTACTTCAACAATTTAAGTTCTACCAACTCAGCACAAAACTATGTTGTGCTACTCTGATAAAATCACTTCCAACCTATTTTTTCTCTGATTGGTGCAAGGTCCATTCTACTCCCATTCATTTCTGGCCGCAGTAGCGATGTCCATGCTACCTTAGACTTCCACTGACAGTCTTTCACCTGGTAGTCCTGCTGATCATCATCACCACATGTTCTAGTCATACTCAAACACTGGATTTATCCATACTTCCTTCTACAATTCCGACACCTATCAGGTGAGTCTTTTATCTCCTGTCAAGAAACAGCACACACTCTTTATGGTTGCTCCATCAGTCTGCTAGGACCACTCTCGACCTCGATCTTTTCCCTGACCGATTTCCATTTCTGCCTGAACTGGATCTATACCTCAGCTCAAATGCAATGACTCGCTCCCGGATCACATCTCCACTCTAGATCTCAGAAGGTGAAGCGACAATAGCGGCTTGATCCTGAGCTTGATGGCTCATCCAGTTCCCAAGGAACACTAGCATCAGAACGATCCTATCGAACTTAGGATCATTCGACACTGCTACACTAGTACCAACCTGCGGTCGTACTCTTACACTCGAGCTGGCCAGAGCCAACACTCTGCCACAACCACATCGGGTACTGACCTTTGTCAGTGCATCATCTCGAGTCACAAAGGACATTGTCCTCTTACTAGGAGTTCTTAGCTCCTGCTCGATCATGGTTCAGTCTTTACACTGAAACCCGCCTTCCAAACCCACACTGGAATAGAAGGTGAGCGATCCACACACAACAAACAATTCTAGCATTCAACTAACACAGACATGCACCAGCATGAATTTAAAGGCATTTCCTACTAACTATCCCATGGTCATCGCTCCTTATCACTCCAATCTTGAACTTCGCTCTGATACCACTTTATTTGGATGTCACGCCCCGATCCTCGGGCACGCACACATCCTTCTCTTACTTGGTCGATTTTATAATGCGATATCCGAGGACTATATATCGCCGACCCTTTCAGTTTTTAAGCACATGCGGAAGCAGTTAAAATCCCCAGACAATAAAACGATGGGATAGAAAAACAAGGCCATATTTTTCTTATTGAAATTTATAACCAAACTTTTATACAAAACACAAACCACTTCATAACTATTCACATCAAAATGGAGATCTCAAAAGAAGATAGAATCTCAATACATCCAGGCCATACTTAAGGCCCCTCTCGGGACTATCTTCTTCTTCCAAAAATCCTTCTCCTCAGATCTCACTTCCGAGTTCTCCTTCTTAGACTTCTCCTCCTCAGCTCCTCATTGGGGTCCTGAAATGTTTTCCCCAAACTGGGATGAGACTATGTCTCAGCGAGTTCTACCCCACTAAGCCCGATTAGTAAACCATTATACTACAGGTTGCCTATACACGCACAGGGCAGAAGACGTACCTTGGCCTCAGATTCCACCTGCAAGTCAGTACAATTCATATTAGGCACCCAAGCAATCGTATCACCGATTGAATCATCAATCAAATCGACCTAGTCGATTATATGCCAACAAGACCACTCACGGTCATTTCCATTCAATCAATCAATTCACAACATCAAATCAAAGAAATGATCAATCGACCTCGTCGATTACATGTCAGACGGACCATTCTAGGTCAATTCGATTATTCCATCTCAATCATCAATTACGAACGACGATCCTCGGATCACATCTTAAGCAAAGGTGGAAGACACACCCACCGCTCGACAACATTCAATATTTAATGGCTTTACGGTCCCACTCGACCACTTTCGATACTCAATGGCTTTACGGTCCCACTCGACCACTTTCGATACTCAATGGCTTTACGGTCCCACTCGACCACTTTCGATATTCAATGGCTTTACAGTCCCACTCGACCACTTTCGATATTGACAATCAATACCCAACGATTTTTCAATGAAATAATTAACAACAACCATTTAGGAATATATCCTAAAATTCCACATTCCATTCAATTTGACACAATTCAAAGCTCAAATAAATAAACGGACTGCGCCACGAGAATCGCACGAGATTTCGGTCGTCGGCCATCTCAATCCTAATTTCCGAAAAATAATTAATTTCGAAAATTAATTATTAAATATTAAAAATTCCGTTTAGCTCAAAGTAAGGCCCAATTAAACAAACAGACTGCACCATGATCACCAGCATAAATTTCTGGTCACGAGCCATCCCAGTTGAATTTTCAGGAAATAAATAAATAATTAATTAATTAATTTCAAAAATTAAATAATTAATATTAAAAATTCAATTTAGCTCAAACTAAAGCCTGATTAAATAAACGGACTTCACCACAGTCATAATCATAATATTCCGGTCACTAGCCATCTCCATTGAATTTTCGAAAAATAAACAATTAATTAATTTAATTCCGAAAATTAATATTTAAATACCAACAATTCCACTTAGGCCCGAAAAGCCTAATTGAAGCCCACTAAGGGGTTGGAAAATTCCCAAGATGCTTCCAAGAATTAGTAGACCACCTCTACTTGCGAATTGCGCAATCAATTTATCTAAATCACATCACAATTGACTAATAATTGCTAATTTATTCTAATCTAACAACCTAAACATAATTAATTAAAACTAAACCAACCTTAAGCATAATTAGCCAACTAATCCGGGATTAGTGAGATTACTCACCAAATCGCGCGCAAATCGATCAATCCGACGGGAACGAAACTTCCCAAAGCACGGCTCGGGTTCGGGACCGGAAACGGCCCAAAAGTGGGCCCGAAGGTGCTTGGAAACCCATTTCGTGGGTTCTTTGGTCGAGGCTAGCCGAGGCTGCTCCGGTGGGTAAAACGGCGAGGGGAGGCCAGCGGAGGACGAGGGGGATGCCGGAGAGGCCAGGCGGTGATCGGACGGGGCTGGGCGGTGGCTGGAGGCGCCGGACCGAGCTGAGCAGGGATTGAACGGGGCTGTCTCGCACGGGGGAGGGGCTTCTGGGCGGCACACGGCTGACGCGGGGCGCGCGGACGGCGGAACGGCAGCGAGCGGTGGGCGTCCAGGTGGCGGTGCGGGCGGCGACGGCTCTGGCGAGCTGCGGCCGTACGGCTTCTTCTTCCTTGTTTCCGTGTTCACGAGCGAGAAACGAGGGGAAGGGGGCTTTCGGTCACGTGGGGAAGTGAGGGAGAAGAGAGAGGAGAGAGAATAAGAGATAAGAGAGAGAAGAGATAGGGTTGAATGGTCAAAGGGAGAGGGAGAAGCCAAATTGAAATTGGCCAAGGGGTGTTCGGTGGGGAAATTCGACGAGGGGGAGGGAAGAGGAGAGAGAGGGAGAGAAAAGAAGAGGGGGAGAAAGAGAAAAATAAAATAATACAATACAATTATTCTTATTTTATTTTTCTTTTCTCTTTCCCTTTCTAAATTCTTTCGGTCTTCATTTTTTTCCTCCGATAATTTCTTTATTGAGATTTCGGACTCATCAACAATTTGACGGACGATGAGACAGGATCCTAAAATTGAATTGTGACACGCTCGAATATTTGATTCCCGAAACCAAATTAAATTTCATGGTTAGAATCAATCAAACGCGATTTTAGTCCAATCCAACCAATTGAGTAGCTTTTAGGGATTTTGTTGCAGATACATCCCTTAACGACTTCACCAAATAGGTTAGTTAACTCGTGAGTGATCAGTTCAGAGAAAAAAGACCATAGGCACGTTGACGACATTGCCCATTTCACTTTATTGAAACGGGGTCGAATTTCAGGATGTCACAGATATGATAAACCATGAACTAGTCCCCTTCCGACCAAAAATATAAAAAACTAGTCCCCATCTTTAATATTGTTTTTTAGTGGGTTATATCCAAAGGTTAGACTATTAAAAAAAAAAATGCGGTTTTACACTTTTGACTTTGACTTCTACCATAGTTTCAAAGTCAGTGGTTAATTGATGGCCCACTCTCAATGTATATCGATGTTTAGTATATTTCAAAGAAGGAATCTTGTGATTAGAAATCTTTATGGTTTGGTCTAGTGAAACAAGACAAGAGATGAAGGTGGGCATTGTGGTGTAGCGATGTGATCTTGATGGTAGCCTTCATGATACAGTCTAGTAAAAGAGACTAGGAATGAAAGTCGAGAGATGTTGATATAGAAGGATACTTGGAATTAAGGGAGAACATAACTAAGAATGAGCTCCTATGTCAAAAGTAGACCACACACACACAAAATATATAAACCCTATAATCAAGCAATGTGATATATTTTGATAGTTACAACACTTGCAATTTTGAAGATAATTGTAAATAAAAAAAATTTATTGTATGGCGATCAATTTAATTATAAACTTTTCAACTTGGCAAATTTAGTTCTAAACATTTTGATGATTTGCCAATATAATACTTTTAGCCAATTTTTGATTGGAAATTGTGGACATGTATGCCGATTGTCTTATATGACATAGTCGATGCTAAAATAACCAATTTTTATAAATTTTTAAAGTTTTCTGAATTTTTTAATGAGAGGATAAACAAAGGGTCTAGATCTACACTAAATAACACTCCACCTAAACTCTAGATGATAATTTGATTGTTGTGAATATTTAATTTGCTAGAATTTTCTGCATATCAATATATGCCTCTTGCGGAAATTGCCGTCAACAATAACATTTAGAACAACATAATAAATATGGTCTCACACCCGTGTAATGCATGAGCACCCTCTAATAAAACAAATAATAGTGCTGAAACTAGCACGAGGTTGAGTTTCATGAGATGTGTCGGAAAAACTCCTTTTGTACTTTGAAGACAACAAAAAACTCTATGTGAACTAATATGTACCATTAAGCGTGTAGAGATCCTCTCGATACATAAGTTGATAAGCAGACAATGTTAAGAACAGGACCTCTGTGCTAATGGAGAGTTTCCTTGATTGGCAAGGGGAGAAAAACATACCAACCGAGAAGTGTTAGAATTGGAAGCACCTCTTGATTTCGACAAACAAGCAAGGGACATCAATAAAAAAAGGTCGTGGAATTTGATAGAGGAAAGTATCGTCAAAATCGAAATCCAAAGCTCATCCAAGCGAATATGCCACTCTGGGGTCTCAAGCTGGTTCGACAAGCCCACGCTTCCCTCTCCGTGTCTCTTTCTTCTGCAGAGCACTCGTCTGACGATCTTAATGGGGGATTCTCAAAGGAAATACCAAAAACTGATGGAGAACATGCACCAGATTTAGAGCAACCATCCACAGTATGCACGTGCTATTGAAGTAAGCGCCCACTCCATGCGCGACCTATTGAGAAAATCGATGGTGAAAATGAGTGGATTTACTGTTCACGTGACGATTGTGTTGAACATTGTGAAGCATCAAGTTCACTCCACTTTTATTATAAAGTGTTAACAATCATATGCGGTCATACAGAATGAAAAGTACGACCTTTATATATATATTTGGGAAAATTATGAAAGAAGTCTTAAACTTAATATATAGATGTCAATTTAATAGTAAATGTTATAATTTCGCCAATTGAATTTTAATTTTTTTTTAATAATTTGTTGATTAGCCGCTTTTGGCTAGACTTGTTAAATTGCTAGGTCTGGTTGGGTT
Source organism: Eucalyptus decipiens (assembly GCA_014182575.1). Lineage (NCBI taxonomy): Eukaryota > Viridiplantae > Streptophyta > Magnoliopsida > Myrtales > Myrtaceae > Eucalyptus > Eucalyptus decipiens. Next base: position 25,233,504 of record CM024615.1, read on the forward strand.
TGGGTCACGTCATAAATGATCTAACCCAAATCAACCAAATTAACTCGTTTATAACCCATTTATCATAGTACAAAATTTTTGACATATACCCGACGACTCATACTTGACTCATACTCGACCCATTTAACTAAACCTAACAAAAATTATATTATATATATTTTTTTAAAATGGTATTGCTAAAATACTTTTATCAATACAATTATAATTGACAATTTTTATAATTTTAAAAAAATTAATTTAAAAAATTGAATTTTTAATTATTTTTATCTTATCTCTGAAGAATATAATTTTTCCTTTTCTCTTTTATTTTTTATTTTTCTTTTCTCAATTCCTTCTTCTTCTGCTGGCTGTCGACCACAATAACAGTCGGGTGACCGACCACAAATGAGCCTCCAACTTGTTGAGCTTACTCGACTCGGCGAGCTCGAGACTCGCCAAACGTCGGCGAGGCCTATCCCTTCTTGGATCCGACCACCTCAACCTTGCTTGACATCGATGAGCTCGAGTCTTGCCGAATCCAGCAAGGCTCGAGCCTTGCCAAACATCGACGAGGCCTTCGCCTCGCCAAATTCGGTGAGACTCAAGCTCGCCTAACTTCGGCGAGCTCGAGCATCGCTTAGGCAATTGTTGTGTTGGCCATCGGCTAAGAAAGGAGAAAGAAAAAAAAAGGAAAAAAGAAAATTGAAATATAAAATTTATTATAAGTTTGATTTTTATAAAAAAAATATTTATATATCTATGAAGTTAAAGAGGGAAGAGAGAGATTGTGAGACTTTAGTTGAAAATAGGTTTTAAGTCTAACCCATTTAAAATCCTTTTATCTTAAACTTTTAATTTTTAAATCCAGTTAATTAGTTCTTTTAAAAAATAAATCATCAATTTATGACTCGTTTATGATTTAAACGAGTCATAGAAGGTCTAAAATCCATATTACCACCTTTAGCGACAACCAAGGCTGGTGGTCAGGGACTAGGACGGCAGGACAACTGGCGGCGGCAGGGGCCATGCGCGCGTGCCGGCCAGTTTAAAAGGAGAGGGGGGGACTCAGTTAACGGGGGGCTTCTTCTTCGGCTTCGGCGAGAGTCCAAAGGAGAGGGAGACCGAGAAGGAGGGTGAGCGAGAGAGCGACCCAGAGAGAGAGAGAGAGAGCGCAACCTAGAGAGAGAGAGAGAGAGAGAGAGAGAGAGAGAGAGGTTCTTCAGAGAAGCTGCCTGGGTTGAGCGTCGCTCGGCCATCCTCCACACCAATCGTTGGCTAGACCCTCGGCATTTTCGGTGATTTTCCTTTTGGTTCAATCCAGTCGTACCGAGGATCTTGGCTCGGTACATCGCGAGGCGGCCGACTGAAGTCCGATTCGTCTCGAGGCCCTTGCGCCACCAAGTAGGCTTTTTTGTGACTGAAACTTATCCTCACGAACCCTCTTAGTACTACTGCTTTGTTTTGGCGATAGAATAGCCTAGGAAGTTTTCTTTGATTCTTGAGTTTTCTTCTTTTTATTTTTTTTAAAATTTTTTTTTTTTGGGTCGAAACTGAGTCGATTTGTTTGATGTTGAGCATTTCCGTGCTTCGGTCGGGTCTAGGTCCGGGTTCGAGTCCTAAGAAGTGGCCGGCGTCGTTCTCCTCACTTCGTGTCCACTATGGTTTTGACGAAACACGCTTGAACCGAACCTGTGTAAACCTGTCTCTGTGCTGTGCATTCTAGCTCCTTTCCACGTGTTTGAAGAAATGCCTAAACCAAATTCTTTAGAACTAATCTCTGATTCCGCGTTGGCGAAAAGAATACGTGAACATATGTTGTGCGGTATAGACCCTTTGTTGATTACTGGGTATACGTTCAGTTAGATTACATTTCTACTGGGTCCAAATCTCTTCGATTTTTGGTTGCCTTAGATATTTGTTTTGGTCATATCGCTGTGAATGTGTTCGTGATGTGGCTACAAGCGTAAGTCTTGAATGGATGATGATGGAGATGGACGTCAGCAAATGCTTGTCCAGTGGTTGGAAGCATCCGGGGATGGAGGTCCGGCGATGAGTCTTTATGATTGGGCGTATAGTGTTGCAGGAGCTTTGACGTTCTGGGCTTAAGGTCCTGGTTTCTGGGCAATGGGAGGAAGAATTCAAGAAAATAATAATAATGATAATAAAAAAAATAGAACAAGAATGGGATAGTTTGATAAGAAAAAAAATAGAAAAAGAGAAATGGGGGCTGAGCGTAGTCCTCATCGAGAATGGGTTGATTGTTGTTTTAGCAGAAGTGGGCTCGTCATGAGGAGAATTGGCGGCGTTTCCTGCGGTCCCAGTAGCAAAACCGAAGCGTCTTCTCTGCCTTCTTTGGTTTTCGAGTTTTGTCTAATTATAACACCGACTTCTTGCCATTATGTATGTATGTATGTATGTATGTATGTATGTATTATATATATATATATATATATATATATATCCAGCAGCGGCGTCATCATTCGAGCGAGTTTCGATGAGCATGAGGGAGACTAGAAGATCGCTCTTTTCTTTTGAAATCAGATGCTCACGAACTTCCTCACCGTTCGTCTCACCTGGCCAGCCACTTCCACCGTCCAGCGAACGGTGCTGGTGATGGCCGATGGTAACGGTACTCGTCTATTCATGGAGGTTTGGTGTTTAAAAGATGCATGATGATGAATTATGTTATTCTCGGTTTAAGGTGACATAACAAGGTGCTACTGTTAAAATTGTTTTATTCTGAAATTGATATGGGATGTTGGAGTTTCTGGGTGGGTGCTGTTACAAGAAAGAAACCCCATATCAGGGCGTGCGGAAAAGAGAAAACGGGCTTCATTCATTAGTGGGCTTCGGGCTATTTTGGGCCGATGGTGTAAATGAGGGAATTGTGAGTGGGCTAAGTGGGCCGTCTTTTAAAAAATGTTCTTAGTCCAACCTAGACTGATAGGGTCCGAGTCGGTTTAGTCGGGCCGAGTCTCAGCCCGGTCCGATTTCTTTTTTATAATGTTAAAAATCATAGGAAAATATTAATTAAAGAAATCATACGAATATTCAGAAAATTTAAAAATTCGAAAAAAATAAAATTCTTTTAGAAAATTCAAAAAATATTTAAAATATTTAAAAAATCCTAAAAATCCCTAACAATCCAGGAAAACTTTGCAAAATTTTAATTTCTTGGAAAAAAGTCTTTTGGGTAGTTTTCTCATTAAATTTATGAAAATCCTTGGTGAAAATCATGCTCAAAATTAAACAAGCCTTTAGGGCTCTACCGTAGGGTTCTGATTATCCTGAAAAAGAATGTCCTTGATTGTGCACTTTCATTATGTTGATTGTGGCATTCCCTTAGCTTAGTTAGAGATGTCATGCTCCCTATCTGATAGTGTTAAATCTTTGCTCTCCCATGCAATTTAATGCTTTTCTTGGCTACTAATTGTTATTTTAATGATTATACACTTGCATGATCATCTCACATGTTAGTAAATTTATCTAATATTAATCCAAACTTCTTGACAAAATTTCTTTTTTTCTTTTTAATGAACAAGATTAGGTGTCAAAAGTGCGCTAATTGGTTAATTAGTATAATCAAGTCCCAAACTCTGGATTTTCTAGTTGCGTAGAAAGTGAGGTACACTCTCATTCTTTGGTTTCTAACTAAGTACAATAGACTTGTGGCGACTCTTTAATACAAAATTCTTATAAACCCCCTAATGTTGCGCGAGATATGGGCTTAGGAGAGTCCGTGCCTAGTCATGGGCCATAAACTTGTCTTTTAAGTAATACCGCTAAGCATATTCCTTCCCCTTGAGGGGTAGGTTGTGACATCCACCTAAAATTATTATGTCATGGCTAGAAACTGCCGATGTGAGCTGTAACATTGGTGAATTTTGCAAAATTGATGACTTGAGATATCGGATTTTCCTAAAAGTTTAGGATCTAACTAAGTCCACTAAAAGGTCTTATGATTTAATTACATTTTGTAAATGAGGTTTATTTTTTCCCCCTTTTTTTGCTATGAAGAGAGAGACTACATTAGACATGCTTATTTATGTACTTTATGCATAAGATTCAACTAATGAGGGAGTAATTCTCATGTGGATGTCCACGAGGGGATTATTTTATGGTCATGTCGGATTGTCCTTGTTAGCTTCCATTTCACTAGCTTCTATCTTTTCGATGGATTAATTATGAAAGAAACCCATCGGTGGACAACTAAGTTGGTTCGGCTTTGGGCACTTCATCACAGAGGTCTTAGGGTTGAAATTCGCAGCTGCTAACACGTTTTAAGTGAGAGGCCATGGTGGTGGGGTTCTGTGCTAGCTTCCCCCCAGGTATTGACGCTTGGTTCGGGGTGCACCGCGCACTCTACGGGTTGTGGGTTGGCGAGCGTAAGCGAGTTGGACTCAGCGGATCCTGGGTTACAAAAAAAAAAAAGTTATGAAAGAAGGAATGAGGTTTTGCTAATCAATAGGAGAAATAAAAGAATGTGATTAAGTTAATGTTTTGTTACGCAGTAGTGATTACGATGGAAAGAGTTGGGGGGCTTAGAGCTCACTAAAAATGAGGTTTCATAGGGGTTCAAAAGGAAACAATTTTAATCATGCCTTTTCTCTCTATCAAATTAGAAGCGTCACGAGCTTAAAATAGTTTCTCCGCTAGCAGCCTTGAAATGAAACTATGGGCTTGTTGTGTTAAAACTGAAAGGTTAAACGCTGAAAATAGAAGATGACCATTAAAAGTACATTAGTGAATACAATCAATTTCTTACCAAAAATGGATTTGTGATTACTATTGATAGGTTTTAATTTAATAATATAATTGCGAAGAATATAAAAACTATCTGTTATATTAATTACTAGATTAAGTAAATGTTTTTAGTGAATCGAGTCTTTTTAATTCAAAGAGTAATTAGGATAATTATAGAAGTTTAATTTCATTCAGTACTTAACTTTCAATTAGCAACGCTTAATTAGGTTTTTAAACGGGCTTGTTGTATCTAATGAATTTAAATGAAAAGAATAAAAAATTATCTGCATGCTCATATTATCATATCTTAATATTATTATTTGATTAATTTTTAAAGCAAAAAAAAAAAAAAACAATACTTGTTGACCTGATTTTCACAACCCATCTGAATGGCATAGAAAGTCTACTATATACGTTTGGGTGGAGTGGGTTGGAGAGAAATGAAATGATTAATCACTATGGGAACAAACATAGATAAAAGAATGGATCAACTTGTAAAAACCGTATTGAGTATAAGGGTTGAGCCCACCCTCCCGTGACCTTTGTGCACGGGCAAATTGTCAAGAAGAAAATTGGAAGTAGAAGATTGGGAGGGAAGGAGTGATATCCATCCCTCCCATAATTCCTTTTCTTCTCTCCTACGAAAGAAACCAAACAAGGTGGTTCCGTTCAAAACTCATCTTCGAATGTTTCTAAAACCTTGTATTTTCAGTCCCTACTATTTCATTACCATAACAATTGTTCTTGGATTAGATTATGTCAAATTCAAGGATCAAACAATAAAAGCACGAACAACCATGAAATCGATGAAGTATAGTGGCATGAACTATACCTCAAGTTGCTGCTCTTTGGATATAGCAAGATGTAAGACGGTGTCATTGTTTTGATCTTTCCAGTTTAAGATTTTTGTTAGATAAACTCGCTTAAGCCATCCAAACAAAACCTTGAATGCTTCGGTGTTGCCCCTCTTGATAGCAATGTGAACCGTAGTCTCGCATTGGTTTGTCAAGTCTTCGATAGACGATTTGCAAGCATATAGGAATTATGCTAGGAGTTCCAAGAGCTCCACGTTCTCTAGCTCATTGTCTCCTATTTCCCTAGCTACAAAATGTAGAGGGCTAATCTTGCCTCATCCATGAACTTGGATCAACTTGGGGTCGAGGATCATCAGTGCCCTCACAGTATGATAATGCTTCTTTTGCAAAGCCAAGTGCATGGGGCTATAATCCCCTTGATTCAGCTTTCAAGTGAACAATGGCTTCAAGGTGGTTATCTCCATGGCCACTTTAGTTTTCCCCTTGTCAGCGACATGATGTAGTGGAGTATTGGTGAAGGGGCCCTCGGATACATGATCTTAAAGATTTTCGTCCCCCTCAAGTAAGCTATGTAGCTCATCAACATCGTCATGGTCGATTGCTAGTTGAAGCCAAGGGTCCATTGTTTTGACAGGGGAAATATAGGTGAAGAGGGGCTTTGCCCGTTGATGATGGATGGAAGTAGGAGTAACAAACTTGCAAACATCATATATAGTGCCAAAGTCGACTAAAGTATAATTAGGTGAGTCATTGTTCATGATATATCTCGTAGAAACAATTCAATTGGTTGGGGATCCTTCTCTTTAGAGAACTTGCATATTAAGTTTCGCAATGCCGGGAGTCAAATCGTTAAAGATACTTTAAATTGATCTAACAAGTGTAACTAATCCAATAGTTCGAAGTCTGATTTTTTTTTTTTGTTAATATCGATGGGTGTAATATTGAAACGCTCTCAACGGTTTCGATAAATCATAACTATAGCCACTTGGTTCCGATTCACAAAGATGGTATCTACTTATAACTATGTGAAGCATAAGAATTTAAATGCTTGAATTCCACCAACAGCTAACTCGATAATCTAATTAGAGCTTCTTCGTTATTCCTTTTTCTTTTTTAATTTTAAGTTGTCAAGTGGCCAAAATAAAACTTTGACTCTTCAATTGACTAAATGCCCAAACTTAAGCCCTTTTCTACACTTATCTCTATTACCGTCAAGAAGATTAAATCAATAGCTATAAACTAGTGAGGCATTAATGGGTTCTTCATCACTTGTTCCTCTTTAAGCGTAATTGGCAATTGAGTTTTCCATAATCATACATAAGACGTATGCTAGTAGGAGTGACCAATTGGCCCAATTCAATTCAAGAAACAGCTTGAACAGGCTTTGTCGGTTGCAAGTTGGTTCACATGAAAATTGGTTCGATTTCCAGATAAAACGATTGGGAACTGGCCTCATTCAATTTGATTCTCAATTCTTTACCCTAAACTGATTGATTTTACCAAAAAACTGGCCTAGCAAGACAAATTTTGAAGTTCAACCGGTTCATTGCTAACCCCAAGTGAATCTTTTGCTCTTTTGTGCGTTGCCTTGCCCGCCCCACCCCCCGGCACGGGTTTTCCTCCGCTTCTTCATTTTTAAGGGAGACCTTGCCATCTACCCACTCTCCCTCTTCGTCGAGGTAAAAGGTCAAGATTTTATTCATTTAGTGTCGATGTCATACGCCGAAATTTTCTTGGAAAGCTGGAGAACTCTTGAGGAGTTAAAAATAAATAAAAGAGGCTTTTCTTACCTCTCAGTGCTCTCTCTTTTCTTTTGCTTTTCTGTGTTTTGATTCTTTAACGTGAGGTGGGTCACAAGTTGGGGGAGCAAATAGGAATTCGGTGTCTTTTTACTGTGAATAGTCAATGCTAGTAGTAGTTAGAATGTGAACCTGTGTGGTAGAGTTGGTAGAGGTTCTTGTCTACTTTGGAGCGGAATTTTCCTTTCCTTGTGCGAAATTCAGATCTATGAAACAATGTGGCCTATAAGAAATCTGGGAGTGTTTTGACAATAACCGTGAGTTGGATGTGTTGCTCTTCGGCTCCATCTTTTCTTGGCCAGATAGAACTTTACAGTATTTTCTCTTTACATAAAGTGAAATCTGTAAAGTAGAAGGAAGTTTCTGCTTCTCTTGTTCTGGGTATCTGAATAGTTTGGGACCTTGAATGCTTTCACCTGTAGTTAATGTTGCAATATATATTTGGGGAACTTATTCTTATACTTATATCAATGCATCTAATTGCTTATTAGAACCCTTCAGCCTTTGGGTTTGGATCTACTTTTTGAAAATCATTGCATGACCTGATTATTGAGGCGAATGGAATTACATATTGTTCTAGATGTCATAACATCTTGGGATTCATGGGATAAATGGATAGTTATGGATAGCAATCATCGATAGTAGGCTAAACCTTATCAGATGCTTGGGATTGGTTTGCTAAAGGGAATACTTGGATCTCTCATGAAGGATGAACGTTCGTATATTTTCTTCCTCAAATTAAGTATGAAATAAATAAATAAAGAAATAAAAAGACGTAGGCTGGTTCCCGTTCTGCCCTAGAACTGGTTGGTCTGGTTCCAAGCTAGTTCTAGAGTTGGTTTGGTTTCCAGTTCTAAAAACTAAGAATTGGTTCTTAAGGAATAAATTTCATATTTCTAAACTAGATCATAACCACCTTGAAACCAATCACTGCTAGATGATATAATAATTCATTTTCTTTTAATCTCAAAACTTTCAACCCAAAAGATTGAGGAGCTCCTGGGTACTACATATTGTTTTAGAACAAATAAAATAAAATTGTAATGCGAAATTAAATAACAGAGCTACTAGCTAATTTTGGGGATGGATTATATATTTAAATCTAAAGACCTCATATCTTTAAATAGATAAAACCGTACATGTTTGTCAGGTTTTGTCAAAAACACGTGGTTTGCCTCTTCTCAGAAAAATAGAAAATGAAAAGATTTTTCTCTAGGCCCTCTGTCCGTTTTCGGCGTTCGTGTGCGCGAGTTGTGGTTCATGCTTTTCGTTTCCACTGCTCAGTTGATACTAGAACCTGGAAGATCATGGGAGCATTATGTTTGGTAATAACGACAACGGCGAAAATTGCCTCGTTCGGGCCCGGGGATGGGGGAGATGCAGTTGACTTTGGACACGATGGCAAACTGTCTTAGTGTCCTAAGTCCGGAGAGAAAGATGGTGTATTTATTTCTTGGAAAATATTTTTCGAAAAATCATTTTTCATAAAAATGGCTAATTTTTCAATTTTTTTTTATGTTTGGATCTCGTTTGGAAAATGATTTCAATCTTATAACTTTATCTTAGGCAAAAAGAAAATCGATTATCTCAATTTTTTTAATTTTTGCCTATTTTTCTATTCTTTTCTTTCTTTTTCTTTTTTCTTCTCCCTCCCTCTGGTGGTTGCAAGGTCTTGGCGAGGGTCAAGCTTTTTGGGATTTGGTGAGGTTCGAGATCGGCCTTAGGTAAGCTTGACCTCGCCATGGCAAGGCTAGTGAGCTCGGCCACACTTGAGGCCAGCTCACATTTGTGGCCAGTTCACATTTGTGGCCGGTCACTGGCCGTTGCCAAGGCCAGCGATTGGAGGGAGGATGAAAAAGAGAAAAAGAAAGAAAAAATAAAATATCAAATTTAAGATGAGCAATTCTGGAAAATATTTTCACCTTCTTAGATTAGGGAATTCACTTTTTAATTTTATACATGAATGTTTTCTTGACCGGAAAATGTTTTCGATTGATTAATCATTTTCAGTAAACCAAACGAATAAAAGTTTGAAAAATAGGTTCTCAGAAAACATTCTCCCAAACTATCGCACCCTAGGTGGGAGACGGAAGTGGTGCCGTGGTTCAAAGCAATGGGATGTCTTTTTTATCCGGAGACTTGAGATTCGAGTGAAAAGGATCTCGAGGAGTTGAGCATTGAGGAGGGTAATCAGTATGTTGGTCACCCCTCGTCAACAAAAAAAGAAAAGAAAAAGAAAAAAAAAGTATGTTGGTCACCCCAGAAGGCCTGGAGGCGATGGTCGCGATTATTACCACAAACCGACAGTTGACCTGATGGAGTTTGTCAAGGAGATTGTTGCCAAGAATTGTGATCATTACCATTGTTTCAAACAGTTACATGAATTCTTGCAAGATTCCCTATATTAACGGATGAACCTAAAAGTTTTTTTTGCAATGGTAAATCACGTTTTTCATTGTATATACTTATCCAAATAGGGACAAGCAAATCTCTTCAATTGAAGGGAGATGCTCTTTTATTTATGGGATCTAAGTGCAGGTTAAGTCGAAAAGAGCAAGGAGAGGGCGGATTAGAACGTGGCATACAATGCGAAATCTTTTAAGGCAGCAATTTTCATGGATTGACGATCGAACTGATATGCAAACAAGCTAGTTTCATGTTATCCTTGATAACAACCACCATAAAAGGTTGACAATTCTATAAATTCCATTGATAGGGTTGTTCTTGAGCCTCAGGAGCGAGAAGTCGAAGTTCTTTAATTTCTTTTTGAGAAATAGAGGAAGAATTTCAGGGTGAGCATGTTTTCCAAAGGCGCCTCTCACCTTAATCTAAAGTTAGATACATATGATATTCAACGGAGAAATTTGAAAAGACAAAAATTGGAAAGAGTAACAATAGATCCAAAATTCTTTCACTATACCAACAAATTGAAAGAATCATTGATGGATTGACCTTGAAGTTTGGTTAGGATCTTTCTCTCAAAGGAAGGAATCTTGATTGATTTGCCGATACTGTAGCAGATATTAACCCTACATTTTTAAAGCTATAGGTTGAGCTTTTTCTCCAATATTGTAGCAGATCTTAAAGTTTGGTTTTGTGTTTTTTATGTGATGGATAGGGGTGTGCAAAATACCCGGGAACCGCCCGGACCGCCCGGAACCGGACCGGAACCGCTCGGAACCGGCGGTTCTTGAGGGAACCGGTCCGGTTCCCGGTTCCAATTGTTGAGAACCGGTGGGAACTGGTCCGGTTCCCGGTTCCGTGGGCGGAACCGCCCGCCTGCCCACCCGGACCGGACCAGTACCTATTTATAAAAAAAAAAAATACTAAATGAAAGTGACGAAGCCCTAATTCGCGAAGCCCTAATTCGTGTCTCATCTCTTCCGGTTTCTTCCTCAGTCTTTGATTCTCTCTCTATTTCTTCCTCAGTCTCTTCTCTTTGTCTTCAATTCCTCCCCAAGCATCCATGCCGCCGCCGCTGCTCCTCCTCCGCCGCCACCGCTCCTCCTCCTCTTCCTCATTCACGTGTAGTTGACTGTTATTTAATGTTGAGCATTCGTCTATTAATTATTGTTTTAGTTTTTGGAGATTGGAACTTGGAATTTTAAAGCTCAAAACTTGGGAACCGAACCGGACCGGTGGTCCGAGAAACCAAAATTGTTTCACGACCGTTTTTACGTTAAAAACTAAAAATTTTCGCGTCAAGATTGGTTCCATGGATCCACCCGGGAACCGGACCGGACCGGCGGTCCGGTTCCCGGGTGGATCCCGGTTCCAATTTTTTGGAACCGGTCCTTAGCGGGCGGTTCCCGGTTCTAGGTCGGGAACCGCCCGCCCGGACCATGCACACCCCTAGTGATGGATGTAGGATTTTGAAATTTGAAATTCTCTTATTTAATTAAGTTGGTTTAGGATACTCACATATAATATATTTGAATCTATTGTTGTTACTATTTTAACTTTTTAAATGAATTTAAAGATTCCACATGATCTAGTTGTTTTTTCTAGTTTAACTTAGGCTTTTGTTACATTCATTGTATTTCTTTTTCTGTTACTTTATGGAATAGTAATTTCTAGAAAAAAGGATTGCAACCGTGTGTTTTATCGGATCAAGCAGTTTGCCTCTTTTAGAAATATACAAAAAAAAAAAAATGAATGTTTCTATCATTGATGTTTGCAAGTTGTGACTCAATGCTTTTGTTTCTAGTGCATCATTTTATGAAGCTGAATTTAGAGAAAAGCTGTTCGAAGTCCCGACTTTAAGCAAGATCAAAGGTCTTTCGGGATTAATGAATCAATAGATGAGTCAATTACATGTAACTAACAAAGGGTCTAATTCTTCAAAACCTCAAGACTAAAACATCGATAACATGCATACGGAATAAGAATAGTTATACGTAAATAATACTTGCAAATCATAGCGGAACCTTCAAACCTTTGAGGTGTCTCCCTGTGGTATCGACTCGGTGCAGAACAAGAAGTCCTTTATCCACACAGAAGGGGAGCCACAGCACGGCGACCGCCAAGGACACATAAATCACCGCTAGGAAAATTGTCACGACAAGATTGGATTTCGGGAATTCGACCGCAATGGAAGTAAAGTAAGCAACGCAGAGAATAAATACAGAAAAGTAAACCAAGAAAGTGTGGGGCCATAGTGGAATAGCGGTGATCCAGATTGTGCCGATGGAGGCTAAGAAAACCGTACTGTTGAGGGCCGTGAACATATATAGATCTGAGCCAGTCATGATAATGTTTCCGGCTCGATGTGGTTTTTCAATAGCAATGCCCCTGGAATTGGCACTAACCACAGTGGAATTGGGCAGGGATTTGAAGAGTTATCCTGCCAGTATCCTCCCGGAGGATTGAGAGTGGCTTGGTAAGTCGTAGTTGCCATTAAGGTAGCCATTATAAGAATTATGTCTCGAGCGGACTCATCTCGGAGGCCAAACCATAATGTGCTCTTCTGAAAGAAAGATAGTTCCATCCTTAAAAATTGTGATAGAGGGAGGGGTTGAAACCAGCTTGCTACATGTCCTAGACGGTGTAACCTCTTCGCTAGATCTTGATCGCCACAAGGATTCTCTTGGAAGATTTTCAAAGCCGTCATACCTCGGTTGTTCTTTGCATTCTCAGTCATATGCCCAATCAACAACTTGATGATCTAGAAGAAATGTAAAGGGAATAAACTTAAGTATGGTTCCCTTCAATTTTCCACCTTTGCTTTGTCACAAGCTCTACTACAATGCACAAAGTGAGCCCATGTCATAAATTTGAATGACGCTAGTTATGCAGGCAGATGTACTAAGGGGCCAAATTTACTAGACCTTATTTAACAAATGCAATCATATCAACTGACGTGAAGAAGTCTTGAATCTTTTCAAAAAGTGCAATTTAGTTCGTGCACCTGAAGTTATTTACATGATAGCTTGGATTTGCCCATGTGAGTGGTAACATAGGCAAGTAAGGATTTGAATGATTATGAATATAATAAAGTTTAGGACTTAATCACATCAATTGAAAGGTTTAGGATCGTTTACATTTCGTATATGATTTTTTTTTGGCTGTGAAGAGAAAGACTACCTTAAGTGAAAATGTATACCCTTTATGCATAAGATTCAATTGATCAAGGAGTAATTTTCCCATCCACAAAGTGATTTTTTTATGATTGTGTCGGATTATTCTTGTTAATTTCTGTCTTGTACAATAAGTACGGATAGACTGATTGTGAAAGAAGGAAGCGCATTCGCTAATCAATAGGAGAAATAAAAGTATAGAAAAGAATGGTAGCAGTGATTAGGATGGAAAGAGTTGGAAGGAAATTATTTATTCAAAACCATGCAACTTAGACAAATTTGAAGATCACTAAAAACAGAGTTTCCTCGGGGTTCGCACGGACACGATTAATCATACCTTTTCTCTCCACTAAATAAACTGTAAACTGCTGTATCTTCCAACCAAAACATTTTGGCCAATTAAAATGAACTCAAATTGGAAGCATAATGACCTCAAAATAGTCTTCTTGCTAGCAGTTTTGGAAACGAAAATATGGGCTTTTTTTTTTTTTTTTTATAAAACTGAAAAAAAAAAAAATTATGTTGATAATCTCAAGTGCAGAAAGTAGAAATAGGATTTTTTTGATAAAAAAAACTACATACAGTGAATATGATTAATTTCTTGCCGAACGTGGAAAGCGATTATTTATTGATAGCTTTTACAAATATAATTGGGAAGATTCTAATTACTATCCATTATACTAATTACTAGGTTAAGTGAATTTTGTAATTGAATTGGATCTTTAGATACTATTTAGGATTACCACACAAGTTTAATCTAATTTAAGCTCCATTTGTTTCACGGAAAATAATTTTCAAGAAAATAATTTTCGAATTTCTTAACGTTCTTTTCATGGAAAATGATATAATCATGCAAAACATTTCCTATAAAAGGAAAAAAAAGTCTCCCAAAAGAGGGGAAAATGTTTTACTGGAAGTTATTTTTTGTGAAACGTTCCGATGTTCTTTTCAAGAAAATGATCTAGTTGTGCTCGCTAGATCTAGTTGTCTTAAGGCCAGATCTAGGCTTTGTGGCCTCAGGCACAGGCCACGTCAGCAGCCATATCTAGCCTCCACGACCTCATGCCACTAGATCTAGCAGTTTGGAGGCTAGATCTGGCTGTCCAACGATTAGCTGGCGGCCAATCGGCCAGTCTAGATTAAATTTAATTTTCAGACTAAAAAAAATAAAAATAAAAATAGCAAAAGCTCTTTACAAGTATGGGTTTTACCAAACGGTATTTATTCCAATGCTATTTTCCAATGTTATCTAAGGAAAAAATTTACCAAATAGTGTAGTTTGCAAAGCCCCTTTACCTTAAAAGGTGTTTGCCTTTTCTCAAAGTCATTTCCCAAAGCTGAACTGAACGAGCCTTTAATTCCTTTTCTCCTCTCCATCAAAAGAAACCAAATAAGGTGATCCCGTTCAAATCTCGTCTCTAGAGTGTTTCTAAAACCATGTATTTTCAACCCTTGGTACTTCATTATCATAGCATTTGTTTAGATTATGTCGAATTCAAGGATCGAACAATAAAAGAACGAACAATCACAAAATCGATAAATTATACCAACATGAACCATACCTCAGGTTGCTGTTTCAACGCAGCAATGTGTAAGACGGTATTACCATCTTCATCTTTCCAATCTAAGATTTCTGTCAAGTAAACTCGTTTAAGCCATCCAAACAAAACCTTGGATACTTCGATGTTGCCCCTTTTGATGGCAACGTGAACTGCAGTCTCACATTGGTTTGTCAAGTCTTCAATGGATGATTTGCAAGCAAATAGGAATTCAGCCAAGAGTTCCAACAACTCCATGTTCTCCTCTTCCCTAACTACAAAATGCAAAGGGGTGATCCCACCTCGTCCTCGGACTCGGATCAACTTGGAGTTGAGGGTCATTAGTGCCCTAACAGTGCCATAATGCTTATTTTGCAAAGCTAAGTGCATGTGGCTATAACCCTCTCGATTCAGCTTTCGAGCAAACGACGGCTTCAAAATGGCTATCTCCATGGCCACTTTAGTTTTCCCCTTGCCCGCGGCATCGTGCAGTGGAGTATTTGGGAAGGGGCCTTTGGATCCGTCATCTAAGAGCTTTTCGTTTTGCTTAATTAAGCTGTATAGCCAATTGACATCATCAGCTGCTATTGCTTCTTGAAGGGTCATTGTTTGAGGAGGGGAATGTAGGAGAAGAGGGGATTTGCTCATTGATGATGGATGGAAGTAGGAGTAGCAAACTTGCAATAACATAAATAGCGCCATCGTCAACACAATAATTGATAAAGTAGGAACAAAGCAACTAGTTGGGGATCTTTCTCTGTCGGAGAAATTAGCGAAGTTTCGCAATATGGGAGCACAGTTAGCAAGATAATTTAAATTAATCGAAGAAGCCTAGTTAATCCTAACCCACTAATTTGTCATTCGCTTTTTTTCTTTTTTCTAATCGTTGGGTGCCATCTCCGCGCCACCGCTTGAAGTTGATAGCAGCTGAGGCTGTCGAGATAAATCACAACTACACCCACTCGGCTCGCAAAGATGGTATCTGCTTAAAACTGTGTGAAGCTTGAATTCCATTAACAGTAAACTCAATAATTTGATACGAGTTTTTTTTATAAATTTTAGGTCATCAAGTGGCCAAAAAATAAAACTTTAACTCTTCAATTCACCAAATACCCAAACTTAAGTCTTTTTCTACCCTCATCTCTTATTGCAGTCAAGAAGATCAAATCAATATCTATAAACTGGTGTATCATTAATGGGTTCTTCATTACTTGTTCCTCTTTAGGGTATTTGACAATTGAGTTTTCCATAATCATAAATTAGACAGATGCTAATAAAAATGAGGAATCAAGTCGATTTAATTTGGAAATCAGTCCAAACCAGTCTTATTGGACGCAAGCTGGTTCATACTAGAATCGGTTCGATTTCCAAATAAAAAGATTGGGAACTAGTTTTGATCAATTCGGTTTCAAATTTTATTACTCAAGCCGATGGATTTTACCAAAAAATAGGCCTTGCAACACAAAGTTGTAGGTTCCTCTGGAATCCCAAGTCAATCCTTTTACTCTTTTATCGGGTGCCTTGCCCCCCCTTTCTCTCTCTCATTTACTCACTCTCCCTCTTCAGCGGTACTCTCTACGTTGGTTACGTTTTCGATTTCTTCGCGGAATAGTGGAATAGTATCTGAGGTAATTTTCCTCCGGCACCGACGGGACAATCCCGACTCCGCGTGAGGAAGACGAACGCTTGGGTGTCGCGGTGACGTCAATATTTTATTCAGTCAGTGGTGATGTCAGGTGCCGACAGTTTTTCCGCATTTTTTAGCATTAAAGCTGAAGAACCCTTGCCACTTGTACACTGACTTTTCGAGAGAATCAGTTTTGAGCAATGAAAATAGGGCTTTTCTCACGTCTCAGTGCTCTCTTTTCTTTTGCTTCTCTCTTTTTAGTTTTTTTCAATGGGAGGTGGGTCACGAGTCCATACAGTGAGCAGTTTTTTTGTGAGTCCGTGTGGTAGAGTTGGTAGAGGTCCTTGTCTACTTTGGAGTTCAATTTTCCGTTCAGTGTAAAATTCAGATCTATGATCTATCTATAGTGGAAACAATGTGGCTTCTAAGAAATTTAGGAGCGTTTTTAACAATAATGCGAGTTGGATGTGTTGTTCTTTGGCAATGTCTTTTTTTGGCCTAATCAAACTTTATCGAAGTTTCTCTTTACATTAAGTGAAATCTATAAAGCAGAAGGAAGTTTATGTTTCTTTTGCTCTGGGTATTTGGACAATTTGGGGTCTTGGACTCTTTCACCTGTAGTTCAATGTTGTGAAATACATTTGAAAAACTTGTTCTTGTACTTATATCGATGCATCTAATTGCTTATTAGAACCCTTCAGCCTCTGGGTTTGAATCTACGTTTTAAAAATCATTGCATGACTTGATGTCTGAGGTAAATGGAATCACATATTTTTCTCGATGTCATGACATCTTGGGATTCGTGGGATATATTGATAGCTGTGGATGACAATTGTCACACTCCGATCCTCAATCACGTGTCCATCCCTCGGTGGTCGATTAAATTGTGACGTCCCAGGACGCATCACCGACCCATTTATTTTAATGCGCAAGCGGAAGCATATAAATAAATTCCCAGATAGCACAAAGATGGGATAGAAAAGCAGGACCACAATTTTCACAATCACAACACACCTTTATACATAGCCGACTAGTTTATATACAATACTAATCTATAGACAAAAGTCTACTTGAGCAGAAACGTCTACAAGTCCTTCTAGGCAAACAAATCCCCAGCTAAAGACTCCGAGGTCTCCTGAGGACTTGAGTCCACCACTGCACCACCAGGAGGGTCAGCTGTACCCTCATCAAAAGTGATCTCTAACATCGAAGCTAGAACCTCACCATCCTACAGGGGACCCTCTTTGGGTCCATTGCGCCTGCAACGATACCATGCCCTGAATTGATGGGGTACCCTCCGAGGTAGACCCTCATCGATCCAGACGATGGTCCTCACAAGTTCATAGACCTAGACCCCTTGGCCCCCGGGAACATGAATGCCAGTATCCTACTCGGTAACCCTCTTGGGCTGCCTAAAACGTTCTGGAGGAACCGCCATCTAAGGACCTGAAAAGGTTGAGCCCACAACCGGGTGAGACAATGTCTCAGCAAGTTCACCCCCTAAACTCCGACTAGGAAGGAAATATGCGTCAATGCAATCTATGCATACACAAGACAGAGGACTTACCTTGCCTCAGTTCCTTCCTACACGTCAGTATAGTTCATAATCTCAACCAATCAATTCAGTGCAAACCATCAATCGATCGATCCACTCAATTTAATATAATCAATACCACCTATAAATTCAATCGATACAATCTATTAATCAATACCATATATCAATTCATCGATACGATCACTGCTCACACAAGCTGACATATATATGGTAGCTCGCACAAGCTGATAAATATTATAACTCACAAAAGCTGATATAGTATACTGCTCTCACAAGCTGACATATCAAAGCTCACATACGTTGATATAGTATACTGCTCTCACAAGCTGACAATTCACCGTGTTAAAAATACCCGATGGAAATAATCGCGTGTGGGTACACGGTCGGCCTGAGCCAAAATGCAATATCTTTCTTTTAAAAAATCTCACTATTTATATAGTGCATAAACACATTTTCAGCATTGTAAACTAACGCTCGGTATTTTCTAATTAAAATACCGAAATTTGACAATTTTGGAATAAATACTCAAAATTATAATCACCACTCAATTTGCACAAATTAGCAATCAATTAAATAAACCAAACATACCATTGCAATCAGCATGAAATTTCGGTCACTAGCTATCTCGGTATAATTTCCGGAAAATAATAAATATTAAATAAATACCAAAAATAATTAAATAAATGCAATTAATTGCCAAAAATAGAAACTTAGGCCGGAAATGCTTAATTGAACACCGAAACGGGCCTGGAAAATTTTTGAACCTATCTAGATAAATAGTACAACTTATCTAGCCTCTAATTAAGTCGTTCTAACCACCTAACATGTAAAATCAAATAATTAAATCACTAATTTGTTCTAACTAATCACCTAAATCATACTTAGCCTAAACTAATCAACCCTTAAGCATAATTAACTCCCTAAGCAGAGTTTATCAAGTAAACTCACCGGTTTAGTGATTCGGTGAGTCCACGGCGATGGCGGCATGGAGACGGGCGACAAACCTCCTAGCAGCGACACCAAACAAGGCCCGGAAGAGGCTTAAAGCGGGCCACAAAGCCAAAAAATTTTTGCTGGCCTTCGGTTCTGCTTGGGCCAAGAAGGGCTGGAACCAATGGCTGAAAAAGCTCGGGAAGAGAGGCAGAGGCAACATCGGGCAACAACGGGCGACGGTGGTGGTTTAGGTGGCTGGACGGGGACGACGGCGCCCAGAGTGACGGTGGAGAGGGCTCAAACATTGAGCTAGGCTCGCTGGAATGTGAGCAGGAGCAGGCGTGAGCGGGCGGACGGCACGCGGGGCTCGCGGCACGAGGGGCTCGGGTGGCGTTCGGCGGCGTGCGACGGTCCATAGTGGCGGGGAGCTCCGGTGGCTGCTGGCTGGTTCCAACTTGTTTCCTCTGGTTTTCTCAAGCTCTCGAGCACTCTCAACAATGGGAAAAGGTGGCTGAATAGAGAAGAAGAAGCCAGCTGCACTTGGAGGGTCCCAATGGCCACAAAAGTCTTCTATTTCATCTCTATCTCCATTGGCAAGGCCCCACCACAATTGGCTGCCATCCAAGGCCAATTTGGTGAACTAAAATCCCCCTAAAACCAACCCAAGTGGTCCAAAATGTTGGTGGACCCTTGGCTTACGAATTTTGGCCAACTTCCCCAAATTGAACCAAAATTTCTCTCCAATTGAGCCTAAATCGGTCCCCATAAATTCAACCAAGATGCCCACACTTCAATTCACATTTTTCCTCACCAATTGAATCAACTTGAATCCCAAAAACGCGATAAAAAATAGTCTTCTGATTTTTTTTTTTTTGATGACCCAAGGAGTCTCGTACGCCGACATCGCAGCAGAGTAAGCCCTAGGGAGGCACATGAGTCACCACCATCCCTCGTGCCCCGGGTAAGTTACCCTTGCACACCTGGGAATCGAACTCCTCCCCTTGCGTTAGGTGAAGAAGCTTGCTGCTAATAGTGCCACCCAGGTGGGTGGTACGGTCTTTTGATTTTTCCATGTCGAAAACGGTCCTATTTTGAATTTTCACCAAAAATCTTGGTTTGCAAAAAAATCTTCGGAGGATGAGTCAACGTTCCTAAAATGAATCGTGACATGACAAAACTTTCAACTTTTGAAATTGGGTTTAAATTCGCGGTTAATTTCAATCTGGCGCGATTTTAGCGTGACTTAGCCTACCAAGTAGCTTTTAGGAATTTTTTTGTGCAATTGACCCATGGTCGATTATTTTCGAGCCACAATGTACATCTTTGACACATTGACGATTCTCGGTGGTTGTAAAAATCTCGAGATTTCAAATACGGACATATGGTACCAAAACAACAGAAAAATCGGTCTAGTGTCTTTGCAATCCGGTGGAATCACCCACACTTTGATCATATATCTTAGTCAAACTGACTTATCTTTGATCTCTAATCGATTTTTAACTGTGCAGTAATGACCCCTGTAGACTAGCATGGTTGAGCAGTCGATTCTTGATCGAATTCTCAAGTCTATTGCATTAAAATCCTTTAATGACTTCACTAGATAAATTAGTTATCTCGTGAATGATCAGCTTAGAGAATAAAACTATAGACGCGTTGATGAAAAGCCTGATTCATTCAATTGAAAATAGATCCTGAAATTCAGGATGTCACAACTCTTCCACTCTTATAAAAAAATTTCGTCCTCGAAATTTAAACCATTACAAATCTTTAAACAAAGAGGTGGGGGTACAGTCGTCTCATCGAATCTTCACTTTCCCAGGTTGCTCCTTCTGTACCGTTGTGTTGCTAGACCACTTTTACCAACAAGGTCGTCTTGGTGCGCAGAACCTATTCCTTTTGATCTACAATCTAAACCGGTCTTTCCATGTACGATACTATGTCGTCCACGTCTAATTCCTTAAAATGTAGCACGTGGGTCGGGTCAAGTTCATACTTCCTCAATATCAACACGTGAAAGACATCATACACTTGCGCCAACCTCGGCGGCAATGCAAGACGATACGCTAGAGTCCATATCCTTTCCAGAATCTCAAAGGGACCTATGTACCTCGGACCCAGCTTCCCTTTCTTGCTGAAGCGCGAAGTACAACTCATCGGTAACACCTTCAGAAAGACTTGCTCACCAACTTGGAATTCCAAAGGTCTCCGGCACTTATTTGCATAGCTTTTCTGGTGGCTCTGAGCGGTCTTTAGTCTGTCCCTGATGACTGCAACTGCATCTACTAACTGCTGGACTAACTCTTGGCCTGTGATCTTTCGTTCTCCAACCTCATCCCAACAAACTGGCATTCTACACGCTCTGCCATACAACGTTTCAAAATGAGCCATCTTAATGCTCTGCTGGTAGCTGTTGTTGTAGGCAAACTCGACAAGATGAAGCTGTTCCTCCCAGGTTCCCTTGAAATCCAACACGCAAGCTCGCAACATGTCTTCGAGGGTTTGAATCGTCCTCTCAAACTGGCCATTCGTCTGAGAATGATAGGCCGTGTTGTACTATAGCTTCATTTCTAAGGCGGTCTGCAAACTTTTCCAAAATGTAGCTGTGAATCTCGAGTCTTTGTCAAATGTAATCGTCACTGGAACCCTATGCAGACGAACTATCTGACGCACATACAACTCTACATGCCTATCCAAATCAAGGTATTTTCGTACAGCGATGAAGTGAGCCGACTTCGTTAGTCTTTCGACCACTACCCAAATAGAATCATTACCCCTTTGACTCCTTGATAAGCCTGTCATGAAATCCATTGTGACGTGTTCCCACTTCCACTCGAGAATCTCGAGAGGTTGCAAAAGTCATCCCGGCTTACAATGTTGTGCCTTCACTTGATGACATGTCAGACACTTGGCGACATGCTTGACGATGTCCGCCTTCATACCAGACCACCAATAATGTTGACGCAAATTCTGATACATCTTCGTGCTGCCAAAATGAATGCTGTAACTGTTATGATGAGCTTCTATAAGATATTCTTCTTAAGCCTTGCATCGTTAGGTACACACAATCGTCCTTGGAACCTTAGTGTTCCATTTTCAGAAATCTGAAAGTCAGCATTTCTCTTGTCAGTATCCTCTTGCAGGATTTTTGAACATTTGGGTCTGTCAACTGAAGCGTCTTGATTCTAATATGAACTTTCGGCTTAATTATGAGGGTGGCCATAAGATTCGAAAGGTGGCCTACTTCAAATTTAAAAACCAAATCTCGAGCTCTCTCAAGTAAAACCCATTCCTTAACCATAATCTCTACGAGTGAAAACTTCCGACTCAACGCATTTGCACCCTATTCACCTTTCCAGGGTGATACAAGATATCACAATCGTAGTCTTTCAGAAGTTCCATCTAGCGACATTGTTCAACTCCTTCTGAGAGAATAGATACTTGAGACTTTGATGGTCTGTAAACATTTGGAATCTTTCTTCACACAAATAATGTTTCCAAATCTTCAGAGCGAAAATAATTACTGCGAGTTCTAAGTCATGCGTTGGGTAATTCAGCTCGTGAGGTCTTAACTGACGGGATGCGTATGCAACACGCATGTTGTATGCGAGTTCTAAGTCATGCGTCGGGTAATTACTACCATGTTGTATCAACACGCAACCCAATCCTCTAAACGACGCATCACTATAGATCTAGTATCCTCCAAGACCAGATGGTATGGTCAACACGGATGCGGTAATCAGCTTCTGCTTAAGCTCTTAGAGATAACGTTCGCACTTGTCTATCCACACGAACTTCTCTTCCTTCTTCAGTAGTCAAGTCAAAGGTGATGCTAACGCTGAAAATCCTTCCACGAACCTTCTGTAGTAACCTGCCAAACCCAAGAAGCTTCTGATCTCTGACACGGTTGTCGGTCTTGGCCAGTTAATAACTGCTTTGATCTTGGTTGGGTCCATAGAGATTCATTCGTCTAAAATCACGTGACCTAGGAACGCTACACGAGTCAACCAAAACTCGCACTTACTAAACTTGACGTATAATTCATGATTCCTCGGGTTCTGAAGTACCATCCTCAAATGCCTCTCGTGCTCCTTAGTTCTCGAATACACTAGGATATCATCGATGAACACGATCACAAACTGATCCAAGAACTCTTTAAACACTCGGTTCATCAAATCCATAAAAGCAGCTGGGGCATTTGTCAAACCAAACGGCATTACAGTGAATTCATAATGGTCATATCGAGTATGAAATGCTAACTTTGGTATGTCCTCCTTTATGATCCTCAGTTGATGATATTTTGTCCTCAAGTCGATTTTTGAAAATATCGACGCTCCTTGCAACTGGTCAAACAAGTCTTCAATCCTTGGGAGTGGATACTTGTTCTTGATTGTCACATGATTGACTTGATGATAGTCGATGCACAGGCGTAATGAACCATCTTTCTTCTTCACGAATAGAATTGATGCTCCCAAGGTGAAGCACTAGGAGATATGAATTCCTTATCCAACAATTCTTGCATTTGCACCTTCAATTCTTTCAACTTAGATAATGACATCCAGTAATGAGCCTTAGAGATTGGCTCTATCCCGAGTGCTAACTCGATCATGAACTCGATCTCTCTCTTTGGCGGTAGGCTTGGCAATTCTTTTGGAAACACATCTGGAAATTCTTGCACCATTGCGATATCTTCAATCTTCAGCTCATCAACTGTCGTATCCATGAGAGTTGCCAAGTAACCTTGGCAACCCACGTCTAACAAACGGGTTGCCTCAAGTGACAAGATTAAGGAAATTGAGGGTCCTCCTCGACTCCCAATAAACTTGAAACTTTCACCCGATAACGGGTTAAAATGTTAGTGATCTGGTCAATTGGGTCTCTTGAGTATTTTATCATTTGGCTAATTCAAGATGATGAGTAGAGTTTGGTGCACTAAAGTATTCTATCGAATTACGAATCAATTGACAAATTCTTAATGACTGAGAAAAAATTTAGGAGTTTTTCCTAACAAGGTCTTTCTTATCAGAACATCAAATCAAATAGGGATGGAGATTATCTTCGTCTTGTTATGTGTAATCAATACTTTGGAACCAAGCTGGATGAAAACGAGCAGTCAAGGCCGGTCCCCTGGTGTCGGGAAAACCGAGGTATCTTCACTTAGCTTTCGAGACTGCCCATTGACGAGTTCCTAGC
This sequence comes from Eucalyptus decipiens, assembly GCA_014182575.1. Lineage (NCBI taxonomy): Eukaryota > Viridiplantae > Streptophyta > Magnoliopsida > Myrtales > Myrtaceae > Eucalyptus > Eucalyptus decipiens. Next base: position 25,257,259 of record CM024615.1, read on the forward strand.
CTATCCTATCCTATCCATCTAGAAACCTATTGACATAGAGGCGCGCATGATCAATGCTGGCGTTAGTTGCCCGGGTTCATTGCACAATGCTCAACTGGGGTGAGATGCGCCTCTTGGGATGCAACCTTGAAAGCGTGCAAGAACCCCAGATAAACATATCGCAGCAAATATAGTAATTACTAAATTGGTATAAAAATCGATTGACTTTCTATAATTCGATATCGCATTTACAGAATTGCTCAAGGATACATGTTATATGCAATCCATTCGGTAAGCTCCCTGGTCGGGTGGGCGATGCGGTTGCAATAGTGTGGGTCAATGTATATTTTGCCTTACTCTTGTATACATCAAGTTCTATGTTATCGGCATCGTATGCTTTCATGTAATCGACCGATTATCTTGGTTGAAACGCCAAGGTTTTAAGAGTAGCATAACCCTTTATTGTGGTCTAAATGCCCTTTTTTCGGAAAATTATTGGCGGATAAATGCCGGAAATCAATGCTAATCTTGGTTTTTTATTTTTTTTTTAAACTCTAATTTGGGAATGGTGAATGCAAATTGCAGTTTGGCTGCACTGTGCTGTTGCTGTCTTCTGGACGCTTGCTTCTGAGGAGGAGAGCATCAAGACTGAAAGTGTGATTTTCATGTGAAGGAGAAGGACTCTTTTGTTATTTGCTTTTGTTATTATTGTTATTATTATTATTATTATATTTTCCGCCTTTAATTTGTGCTCTCACACTGACTCAAATAATACGGACTTTGCTTGTCAATTTGTAAGTGTATTTCCCCCTCGCCTATGGGGTCGATGTGTTTTGTTCTGGAATCTGTACCATGCCGCCGCTGCTGCTTAAAGTCTCACATGAATTTGTCCTTCTCTTCGTGGCAGTATAGGAGCCACCAAATCCGATTTCATTGTACCACCTAGGGATGTGCAATCGGGTTGGGTTTTCAATTCAAGAAATCCAACGTAACCTAACCTACTTTACAACGGTCGATTCTAGGACGGTTCAAACTAGGACTGGTTCAATTTCGAGTACAACCTTTAGGGAATTGGCCTTTGCCAATATGACTCTTGATTCCTTTGAACTAATTATTCCCACCCTGAAACCTACCTTAAATGGTTCTTGGATAGAATCGGTTCTTATGGGGAAGGCTGGTTCTCATTTGCGCCTCTCTCTCTCATATTTTTGTTTAAGTAAATGGTGTGCTTTATTGTATAATATGTTGCTTAAGTCCTCACAAAAATAGACCTCGTCATCCTCGTTATTAAAAATATTCTTGCATCATTCTTATATAGGGTTTTCAATAAGATGGTGCTAGAGCCACCAAATCCAATTTCTTTGTACTCTCACCTGTGTACATATACTCGTCGACTTTAATTATTTCAATCTTGAGCTGATAATGATTTTGAAAATGGGTTTCAATGGTCTTAACAACGATTAAATATGAGAGTTAATCAAAGTAAAATTATTGGGTTAGAATCTGTAGGACTAATTGGAGTAATTACTCTTTTTTTTTTTTTTTTTTTTTTTTTTGTGATCTTTTCGTAAATCGATTTGGGCGTATGGCGGTGGGTTGCGTGGTAACGTTGGGGGAAGGAATTTTCCTCCTTGCTTTTGGGGTGCGGTAGTGTGTTGGAATAGAAGATTGAAGAAGGGAATATTCGCATGATCTTTTGGAAGGTGTAATATAGAAAAGGATATATACGAAATCAAGAAAAAGGTCAAATCATGTCATTGTGGATTCCACCTCGTTTATGATCTCATCTCGCGTCGGTTGAATGCATCCACTTTTCGGATTTAGGCTGGGTATATAGTGGGATAAATTCGACGATTATTCTTACAACGCCACATAATAAGTTCGTCAATTAATTCATCTATACTTCTATGATATCAATTTTTTTTTCTCTATTTTCATAATAGTGACTGCCTTACGTTCACATTTCAGACATTATAAAATTTTGAAAAAACTAAATTTTTCGTTAAACGATTATTGTCACTAAGATGTCTCTGGGCAATGCAACACAAGTCTTTCGAAAGTCTAGTTACAACCCCGCGTTTATCATAACCTCAACTACTGTAGCGAATTTCGATGAAAACAAAAAAAAGCTAGCGCGGTGAAGATTTTGGTCAATATGAAATTATTGGATTGACTTGACTAAAATTGCATTTGCGGAGTCGCCTCAAGAGAGAACGACACTTGGGAGATGGCCACAAGAGGATGATGTCTTTTTCCAATTGCATCCTACCACCTTAGCATGTTGGCACATGATACCAACTCATCTTCTTTTTCCCTCTCCCGATTAATAAAATCGGAAAATATTTTATTAAAAATAGTCATTTATACCATTTAAAATAAATGACCAATAATTTTTATTTTTATTTTTATTTTTATAGGTGATGAAAATATTCATCATTCATTAATTTTTGCAATTGACACTGAGCGATTAATTTCGTGAAATTTTTCTTTCTAAATCATTTAGTTTTCACGGAATAAACCGAGCTAATCGCCTCATTAATTTTGAGGAAAATTGTAGGGAGAGATCACCTAATTTCTTGGCAACAGGAACCTTTATAATAAAAAAAAGTGTTTTGTCCCATGTTCAATCTTTTTCTAAGTTCAACATCAATATCATGCGTACAGTCGGAACGAACGTGGGAACTCCACTCATCGCAGGGAAATTAATTCAAAAAATATTCCAAAAAAGAGAGAAAAAAATAAAAATTAAAAAGAATAGTAGTTTGGCTTTTGCGTGAAGATGCTGCTTTCGTCCCCATCCTGTCCTTATCATTCGATTTTTCTCCTTTTGGCCAAAACTTTATCATTCGATTTGTGCATTATTTCAAACGTTATCCTTATAAACGAACCCTTTTAGATTTGAATTGGTTTGACGGGGTAGTGAGAGAATCCTAGTCCTAGTATAGTTCCTCTCGAAGATTCTAACTTTTAAGAATTTACACAAATACAAGTACATTTTCTTCTTGGGAAAAGGGGCCCCCCCACCTCGTCCCCCGTTTTGGGGGAAGGGGGCGGTAGTAGAATTTTATAAGTGATATACACCATTTAAGGAAATACATAATGGTATTTTTTTTTCTCTATCTATTCTTTTCAATTTTAAACTCAAACTTTTGAATTGTAGATAGAAAAGATAAAAGTATTACAAAAACAAATTTTTGGTTAACACATTTGCCACCTTCTAATTTTTCTCATACGAAAAATCCCAAACTAATACTCTATAACACATTTATCCAGTCTCATAAATTGGTGCGCCTAATCCAAATCTAGAATTTTGTTCACTATCCCATTAAAATTCATACATTACATGTGGTAGAAGATAATAAGATATATCTAAGGAAGAGAACGACAAATCCAATGTGGAAATCTACATTGTTGACACAAACTTTTTAACGAATAGTAGATTTGGCTTAGGGAAACTAGCCTATGAGGCAAAGATTACTTTAAGGGTATATGTGCTGTTAGATATAAGTTTAGGATTTTTAATGGTATTAACTCTTTGTTGTTTTATTTTTTAAAATTTTATTTGTTTCTTATTGATGAGATTTTAATGAAAAATTTAAATCGGTTAATTAAATAATTATACCATTGAAGGGTACATATGCAAAACTATTTTCAAAATAAGCCATATTGTTAAGAGTATATTTGAAAGGTGGTTTCTTTAATCTATCCGTTTGCTTTATAAGTCTAAACTGAACGAGAGATATAACTCGGCATACTCTCTATCTACCCTATTACTGAAATTTAATCTCAACAAAAGATAACTCCTTGGAACCAACATCTTATCTAACTCCAACTTTTTACCATATATATATGTCATTGGTTTGTTCATTAAGGTTGTAGCAACTTCGGAAGTTTTTCCAGGAGACATAATTGGAGGTTCAGCAGACATTATTTGCACGGTCGATTTGCTCTTCTGCATCAGTTCAGTGGATTTCCTTCTCTCTTGGTTTGATTATATTTGCTTAGGCTATATAATTTTGAGTCTTATATGTGATCCAAGAGACCTGTCAATGTGATTTGGCTACTGAGGAGAGTTTGATATGGTGCCAAGTTGCGCATATATGTAGATTTTGACTATGATCATGTACTGATATGGAAACATGTGGAAAGTATGTAATGTATATATGTTATGTACGTTTGGTGTAGAACTGTTTTATTCGTTCGAACTTTATCACATGTCTAATCCATTGCATTCTGAGTTTGATGATTCATAGTTAAGTTAAACCAGTTACGGTTTTGTAGATTTTGAGTAGTTTGATCGTGGAGTTTATGGATCGTGTACTTTTGTGGAATTAGTTTGGCTTGTTCTTAACCTGTAACATTAGTTCGGACAGCACTGTAGCCGACCGTGATAGTTTTCGACAGGATTGATGATTGATCTGTACAGGCACTTTTGTGGCTGCTCTTTGTGCAGGGCTAGGAGACATGAAGGCTTTCTCAGGATTCACCATGCCGTTGCTTCTTTGTCTCGTATTCGTGCTCTTCTACTCAGGATCAGGTTCTAGTTTCTCTCGTTTATCTCCCTCTTTTGTTTGCTTTGTTTGCTAAATCACATGCCCCTCCAAGAACACTTTATCAGACTCCCTTTAGTACTGTGTGATTCTTCTGTGTTTTCCTTGATGCTTTGAAAAACGTTGACTGTTGGATTGTTTCACCTGTTCTGATGTAGTAGTCATGGGCAATTAAGCTAATGCTTTCTTGTTTTAAGCCATTCCAGGACAGGTCACGCAGCATGCCTTCAATGATGTTTACTATGATGCATCAGCAACAACACAGGCAAGATCAAATTCCTAGACACCCTTTTGCAAACTTTAAGAATGTCATATTCGCGATCATTGCTAAGTTGAATTCAAGCACAAAGAACTGGAGATTGATCTTAGACAATCAATTATTCCATGCATTGGTTTTTCAAGTAGTTCACGTTTTTGGTCTCCTGATAGTACGTAGCTAAAGCTTCCGGGAAACAACTTGCAATCCTAAGCTAAGCATATTAAATGCTATTGAATTCGATGTTTGGTGAATTCAATGCTAATTAGAGAATTGACTGAAGCTTCTATGTGTACGTATTCGATAAGCAGTGTCTAGCAGAGCCAGGGATTACCATGTATGGAGGCGGCATCATAGTTAACCCGCAGTTTACCTACGGCACGTACGGATGGACTGTATCTGGGCAAGGAGAGATTGCAGAACGCGTATCGCATACCAACAATGGGTTCATGGTGGCGTACAATAGGAAACTTCCACTGGACAGTTTCTCCCAGAAAGTTCTACTCGAGAAGGGCAAGTTCTACATGTTTTCAGGTAATTATTCCCTCCGCGATCTCCGCAAAGATTATTGTATGCTCCCAGTACTCGTACGTATGCGCCTATACTTGCATGTTGGAGTTGTTCATGTGAAGCCCACAAGCCTGTGACATAACAAGGGATGTGAAAACATGAATTTCGATGAAGTTAAAGATGAATGTTACTCATGTTGAAAGTGGTGATTTTGCAGCTTGGGTACAAGTCAGTGAAGGAAGCGAGACGGTATCGGCAGTATTTGGAACTGGAGGAGGCGAGTTTGTTCCCGGAGGCAGCGTCGTGGCTGAGCATGGTTGCTGGTCATTGCTAAAAGGAGGCATCGCTGCGAACTCTTCAGGACCCGTCGACCTCCTCTTTGAGGTGAAAGGCATTCAACTTTTTTGGTCTATCTATTTATGGTGAACACATTTCTACTAGTCAGTGCTTTATTAGGTGTTATTAGAAGATCAGCACATCAGAAAATGAACTGTTTTCAAGATACTAAATCAGACGCTTAATGTATGATTGTTACTCTTACTTTCCATGTTGAGTGATCAATTCTTTTGAATTTTACCATTAATTCATCCTTAATTTTGTCAAGATTAAACCTTTGCGAGAACAATTTCATTGAAAAGTTTAAAGCTACATTAGGTGCAGAGCTAATATTAAGCATACATTGATACCGATTTCTGATTGTCGCAGAGCAAGAATACCTCGAAGGAAATATGGATCGACAATGTCTCGTTGCAGCCATTCTCGAAGAAGCAATGGTGGTTTCACCAGGACCAAAACATTGAGAAGGTAAGAGTTATGAGTTGAGTTGTATCTTTGTATCTTGTGCCATAACAAACTGCGGCAAATTTCATAATTGCAGGTGCGCAAGAGCAAAGTGAGGCTGCAAGTTACTTATCCATATTCAAAAGCCGGAGTTAGCGGAGCCACAGTTCTCATCAAACAAACCAAACCAGGCTTTGCATTCGGGTGCGGCATGAACTCCCACATTCTCAAAAGCACCGATTATCAAAACTGGTTCGCATCGAGGTTCAAATTCACTGCTTTCACCAACGAAATGAAGTGGTACAGCACAGAGAAGAAGCAAGGCCAGGAGAACTACACAATAGCTGACGCAATGCTGAAGTTTGCACAGGACAACAAAATCTCGATTCGAGGCCACACCGTTTTCTGGGATGACCCGAAGTACCAGACTGACTGGGTCAAGGCCCTTTCGCCCAAGGAACTGCAGGAAGCAGCTGAGAGGAGGATCAACTCCATCGTATCAAGATATGCTGGAGATGTGATTGCTTGGGATGTGGTCAATGAGAACCTGCACTTCAGCTTCCTTGAGGACAATCTCGGGAAAAATGCCTCTTCGATTTATTTCTCGAAGGCATATAAGCTCGATCCAAGTGCGAGAATGTTCGTGAATGAGTTCAATACCATTGAGTTTGGTGGAGATGTTAAGGTGAGCCCCGGGAACCTGAAGAAGAGGCTCGAGGGGATGCTTTCGTATCCTGGTAACGAAGATATACCTGCAGGAATAGGAGTGCAGGGCCATTTTGGCCCTGGCCAGCCAAATTTGGCTTATATGAGATCAAGCCTGGATATTCTTGCAACAACTGGAGCACCCATTTGGCTGACAGAAGTATCTGTGGAACCAGGACTTAACCAGGTATTGGCCTTTCCAGGACAGAGGTGATCATATGCATGGCGGCCCGCACGACCAGAAGAGCAAAATGGGCAGGGCTTGGGATAGCGATTCTCTTCTCGTGTCCCACCTGCCGAACCTTGCCAATCTTATTTAGAGCAGTTTCCTTTTCGTGATATTAGTCCTGGCCTATCCATTATCCTAACATCTACTGTCCTGAGCCAACCTTGAGTTGTGATCAGTGACTGGAAGCACAGTTTTAAAAACCTGGCAATTTGACACTTTCTAATATGCAGAAATCTTTTCCTGACATCGCAGGCTCAGTACTTGGAGGAGGTACTTAGGGAGGCTTATTCTCATCCTGCCGTGGAAGGGATTATAATCTTTGCAGGCCCTTTGCCCGCCGGCTTTTCTGCCACTGCTCTTACAGACATGAACTTCAACAGCACCCCGGCTGGAGATGTCGTGGACAAGCTGATCAAGGAATGGAAATCTGAAGATCTGAAAGCTCGCACAGATGAAGGAGGGTTCTTTGGCACTTCACTGCTCCATGGAGAATATGAGATCACGTTGATCGATCCGATCACAAATTCCTCTTCCACTTCAACATTCGAAGTGACCAAGGAAAGCTCAGAGAAGATTTTCCATATTCAGATGGAATGAATAGTCTGCCACAAGCTCCTGTATACCTAAGGATAGTGTTTGACCGTCGATTGATGCTGCTATAATTCATGGTATAGGTATTTTTAAAAGTAGATAATTCATCTTAGGATTTCATGAGCAATAGTCGAAATTTTTCAATTTTCGTTTTTACTAGGAGACTTTTCTGAAATGAGAGTATAGGAACATTACACATTGGGTTCTGCTCTTCTACTCACGATCAGGTATTAGTGATTTTTTTTTCTCTCGATGCTTTGAACGAAGTTGACTGAGAGAATGTTTTACCTGTTCTGATGACGCAGTCCTAAACAATTAAGCTAATGCTTTCAGTTTTAAGCCATTTGAAGGCAAATCAGCACCAACACAGGCAATATCAAATACACCAACTGCCCTTTTGCGACTTTCTTGCGTGTTGACATGCGAATTGCCGATTTGATTGCGTGATCAGTACTATCATGAATGCAAGAATGAAGAACCGAACAGTGATCGTAGATGATCAGAACCCAAGATCTCAGCCCGAAAAAGAAAAATGGCCGTATGAATTATTCTGCACATCTGATCTTCCAAGTAGTTCGCATTTTTGGTCTCCTAAAAGGTACATAGCTAAAGCTTGCAGGGGACAGCTTACAATCCTAAACTAAGCAGAAAAAAAGAAAGAAAAATTATGATTGAGTTCGAAATTATGTGAGTTTAGAGAATTAACTGAAGCTTTGATGTCTATCTATATAACAAGCAGTGTCTGGCACTAGAGTATTTTTGCAACAATGACCTACTAGGCTAACTTTAAGCTTAAATTTTTTGAACTAGTTATATCTTTATAGTTCGATCTTATATTTTAACTTACGCAAACATAAATATTACACTATAAAATGAATCAATCATCATTTTTGCCTTCTGATGGACCAAGAGAAGAGACAACATTTGCAATGTGACCATCACCATCACTGCCCCACAACTACCGCATCACCTGAGGTGACCCGGCCAGCATTATTAACAGGCTTCTGAGGGAAATTTCCACATTCTCATAGAGGTGCAAAATCACTTGTATTTCATCAATAAGCGTGATCTTTTAGGTCAAAATTACATGCTATTCACTATCCATACATATAATTACTGACATTTTTATTGAACCCTTTTGCTTTTGCCCTCCTTAATTAATCTTAATCAGCAATTATCTGCCTAACCCAAATCTAGAATTCTATTCACTATCCCATTAAAATTTACATTACATGCGGTAGAAGACAAGAAGATAAATCTAAGGTAGAGAACAACAGATCCAATGTGGAAATCTACATTGGTGAGACATATACTTTTCAACGAATGGTAGGTTTGGGCTAGGGGTACTAGCCTATGGTGTAAAGATTACTTTAAGGGTAAACGTGTTATTAAATATAAGTTTATGATTTTTAATGGTATTAACTCTTCGTTTTTTTTTTAAAACATTATTTGTTTCTTATTGATGAGATTTTGCTCAATGAAAAATTTATATCGATTAAATAAATAATTATACCATTGAAGAGTACATATGCGAAACTAATTTCGAAATAAGCCATATCGTTAAGAGTAGATTTGGGAAAAAGGGGGCCCCCCACCTCGTCCCCCGTTGGGGGGGAATAGAATTTTATAAGTGATATACACCATTTAAGGATATATATGATGGTATTTTTTTTTTCTCTATCTATTCTTTTCAATTTTAAACTAAAACTTTTGAATTGTAGATAAAAAAGATAAAAGTATTACAAAAACAAATTTTTGGTTAACACATTTGCCACCTTCTAATTTTTCTCATACGAAAAATTAAGTGATATACACCATTTAAGGATATATATGATGGTATTTTTTTCTCTATCTATTCTTTTCAATTTTAAACTCAAAATTTTGAATTGTAGATAGAAAAGATAAAAGTATTACAAAAACAAATTTTTGGTTAACACATTTGCCAGCTTCTAATTTTTCGCATACGAAAATTCCCAAACTAATACCTTATAACACTCATAAATGGGCGCACCTAACCCAAATCTAGAATTCTATTCACTATCCCATTAAAATTCATATGTTACACATGGTAGAAGACAATGAGATATATCTAAGGTAAAGAACGACAAATCCAATGTGGAAATCAACATTGTTGATGCTTATACTTTTTAACAAATGGTAGATTTGGGTTAGGGAAACTAGCCTATGAGGCAAATATTACTTTAAGGGTAAATGTGCTATTAGATATAAGTTTAGGATTTTTAATGGTATTAACTCTTTGTTTTTTTTTTTTTAAATTTATTCGTTTCTTATTGATGAGATTCTAATGAAAAATTTAAATCGATTAAATAAATAATTATACCATTGAAGGGTACATATGCAAAACTATTTTCAAAATAAGCCATATTGTTAAGAGTATATTTGAAAGGTGGTTTCTTTAATCTATCCATTTGTTTTATAAGTCTAAACTGAACGAGAGAAATAACTCGGCATACTCTCTATCTACCCTTTTACTGAAATTTAATCTCAACAAAAGATAACTCCTTAAAACCAACATCTTCTCTAACTCTAACTCTTTACCATATATATATATATATATATGTCAATGGTTTGTTCATTAAGGTTGTAGCAAATTCGGAAGTTTTGCCAAGAGAAATAATTGGAGGTTCAGCAGACATTATTTGCACGCTCGATTTGCTCTTCTGCATCAGTTCAGTGGATTTCCTTCTCTCTTGGTTTGATTATATTGGCTTAGGCTATATAATTTTGAGTCTTGTATGTGATCCAAGAGGCCTGTCACTTTGATTTGGCTAGTGAGGAGAGTTTGATATGGTGCCAAGATGCGCATATATGTACATATTGACTATGACCATGTATTGATATGGAAACATGTGGAAAGTATGTGATGTATATATGTTTTGTATCGTTTGGTGCTGAACTGTTTTATTCTTTCGAACTTTATGACATGTCTAATCCATTGCATTCTGAGTTGATGATTGATAGTTAAGTTAAACCAGTTACGGTTTTGCAAATTTAGAGTAGTTTGATCATGGAGTTTATGGATCGTGTACTTTTGTGGAATTAGTTTGGCTTGTTCTTAACCTGTAACATTAGTTCAGACAGCACTGTGGCCGACCTGTGATAGTTTTTGACAGGATTGATGATTGATCTGTAGAGGCACTTCTGTGGCTGCTATTTGTGCAGGGCTAGGAGACATGAAGGCCTTCTCAGGATTCACCATGCCGTTGCTTCTTTCTCTCGCATTCATGCTCTTCTACTCAGGATCAGGTTCTAGTTTCTCTCGTTTATCTCCCTCTTTTGTTTGCTTTGTTTGCTAAATCACATGCCCCTCCAAGAACACTTTACCAGACTCCCTTTAGTACTATGTGATTCTTTTGTGTTTTCTTTGATGCTTTCAAAAAAGTTGCCTGTTGGATTGTTTTACCTGTTCTGATGTAGTAGTCATGGGCAATTAAGCTAATGCTTTCTTGTTTTAAGCCATTCCAGGACAGGTCACGCAGGACGCCTTCAATGATGTTTACTATGATGCATCAGCAACAACACAGGCAAGATCAAATTTCTAGACACCCTTTTGCGAACTTTAAGAATGTCATATTTGCGATCATTGCTAAGTTGAATTCAAGCACAAAGAACCGGAGATTGATCTTAGACAATCAATTATTCCATGCATTGGTTTTTCAAGTAGTTCACGTTTTTGGTCTCCTGATAGTACGTAGCTAAAGCTGCCAGGAAACAACTTGCAATCCTAAGCTAAGCATATTAAATGTTATTGAATGCGATGTTTGGTGAATTCAATGCTAATTAGAGAATTGACTGAGGCTTCTATGTGTACGTATTCGATAAGCAGTGTCTAGCAGAGCTAGGGATTACCATGTATGGAGGCGGCATCATAGTTAACCCACAGTTTACCTACGGTACATACGGATGGACTGTATCTGGGCAAGGAGAGATTGCAGAACGCGTATCGCGTACCAACAATGGGTTCATGCAAGCGTACAATAGGAAACTTCCACTGGACAGTTTCTCCCAGAAAGTTCTACTCGAGAAGGGCAAGTTCTACATGTTTTCAGGTAATTATTCCCTCCGCGATCTCCGCAAAGATTATTGTATGCTCCCAGTACTCGTACGTATGCGCCTATACTTGCATGTTGGAGTTGATCATGTGAAGCCCACAAGCTTGTGACATAACAAGGGATGTGAAAACATGAATTTCGATGAAGTTAAAGATGAATGTTACTCATGTTGAAAGTGGTGATTTTGCAGCTTGGGTACAAGTCAGTGAAGGAAGCGAGACGGTATTGGCAGTATTTGGAACTGGAGGAGGCGAGTTTGTTCCCGGAGGGAGCGTCGTGGCTGAGCATGGTTGCTGGTCATTGCTAAAAGGAGGCATCGCTGCGAACTCTTCAGGACCCGTCGACCTCCTTTTTGAGGTGAAAGGCATTCAACGTTTTTGGTCTATCTATTTATGGTGAACATATTTCTACTAGTCAGTGCTTTATTAGGTGTTAATAGAAGATCAGCACATCCGAAAATGAACTGTTTTCAAGATACTAAATCAGATGCTTAATGTATGATTGTTACTCTTACTTTCCATGTTGATTTTCAATCCTTTTGAATTTTACCATTAATTCATCCTTAATTTTGTCAAGATTAAACCTTTGCAAGAACAATTTCATTGAAAAGTTTAAAGCTACATTAGGTGCAGAGCTAATATTAAGCATACATTGATACCGATTTCTGATTGTCGCAGAGCAAGAATACCTCAAAGGAAATATGGATCGACAATGTCTCGTTGCAGCCATTCTCAAAGAAGCAATGGTGGTTTCACCAAGACCAAAACATTGAGAAGGTAAAAGTTATGATTGAGTTGAGTTTTGATCTTGTGCCATAACAAACTGCGGCAAATTTCATAATTGCAGGTGCGGAAGAGCAAAGTGAGGTTGCAAGTTACGTATCCATATTCAAAAGCCGGAGTTGGCGGAGCCACAGTTCTCATCAAACAAACCAAACCAGGCTTTGCATTCGGGTGCGGCATGAACTCCCACATTCTCAAAAGCACGGATTATCAAAACTGGTTCGCATCGAGGTTCAAATTCACTGCTTTCACCAACGAAATGAAGTAGTACAGCACAGAGAAGAAGCAAGGCCAGGAGAACTACACATAGCTGACGCGATGCTGAAGTTTGCAAGGACAACAAAATCTCGATTCGAGGCCACACCGTTTTCTGGGATGACCCGAAGTACCAGACTGACTGGGTCAAGGCCCTTTCGCCCAAGGAACTGCAGGAAGCAGCTGAGAGGAGGATCAACTCCATCGTATCAAGATATGCTGGAGATGTGATTGCTTGGGATGTGGTCAATGAGAACCTGCACTTCAGCTTCCTTGAGGACAATCTGGGGAAAAACGCCTCTTCGATTTATTTCTCAAAGGCATATAAGCTTGATCCAAGTGCGAGAATGTTCGTGAATGAGTTCAATACCATTGAGTTTGGTGGAGATGTTAAGGTGAGCCCCGGGAACCTCAAGAAGAGGCTCGAGGGGATGCTTTCATATCCTGGAAACGAAGATATACCTGCAGGAATAGGAGTGCAGGGCCATTTTGGCCCTGGCCAGCCAAATTTGGCTTATATGAGATCAAGCCTGGATATTCTTGCAACAACTGGAGCGCCCATTTGGCTGACAGAAGTATCTGTGGAACCAGGACTCAGCCAGGTATTGGCCTTTCCCTAGAACAGAGCTGATCATATGCATGGCATCCCGCTCCACCTGGGCAGGGCTTGGGATAGCAATTTTCTTCTTGCATCCTGCCTGCCAAACCTTGCCAATCTTTTATAGAGCAGTTTCCTTTTCTCGATATTAGTCCTGATAGATCCATTATTCCAAATATCCACTGTCCTGAGCCAGCCTTGAGATGTGATCAGTAACTAGAAGTACAGTTTTAAAAACTTGGCAATTTGACACTTTCTAATATGCACAAATCTTTTCCTGACATCGCAGGCTCAGTACTTGGAGGAGGTGCTTAGAGAGGCTTATTCTCATCCTGCTGTGGAAGGGATCATAATTTTTGCGGGCCCTTTGCCCGCCAGCTTTTCTGCCACTGCTCTCACAGACATGAACTTCAACAGCACCCCCGCCGGAGACGTCATCGACAAGCTGATCAAGGAATGGAAATCTGACGACATAAGAGCTCGCACTGATGAAGGAGGGCTCTTTGGCATTTCGCTGCTCCATGGACAATATGAGATCACGGTAATCAATCCGATCACGAATTCCTCTTCCACTTCAATATTCGAAGTGACTAAGGATAGCTCAGAGAAGATCTTCCATATTCAGATGGAATGAATAGTCTGCCACAAGCTCCTATACAACTAAGGATAGTTTTTGAGCGTCGATTGATGCTGCTATAATTCATAGTATAGGTATTTTTAAAAGTAGATAATTCATCTTAGGATTTCATGAGCAATAGTCAATATTTTTCAATTTTCGTTCTTTCTAGGAGACTTTCTGAAATTAGAGTAATAGGAACATTACATATTTGGTTCTGCTCTTCTACTCAGGATCAGGTATTAGTGATTTTTTTTCTCTCGATGCTTTGAACGAAGTCGACCGTTAGAATGTTTTACCTGTTCTGACGACGCAGTCCTAAACAATTAAGCTAATGCTTTCAGTTTTAAGCCATTAGAAGGCAAATCAGCACCAACACAGGCGATATCATATACGCCGACTGCCCTTTTGAGACTTTCTTGCGTGTTGACATGTGAATTGCCAATTTGATTGCGCGATCAGTACTATCATGAATGCAAGAATGAAGAACCGAACATTGATCGTAGAAAATCAGAACCCAAGATCTCAGCCCAAAAAAGAAAAATGGCCACATGAATTATTCTGCACATATGATCTTCCAAGTAGTTCGCATTTTTGGTCTCCTAAAAGGTACACAGCTAAAGCTTGCAGGGGACAGCTTACAATCCTAAACTAAGCAGAAAAAAGAAAGAAAAATTGTGATTGAGTTCGAAATTATGTGAGTTCAATGGTAATGAGAGAATTAACTGAAACTTTGATGTCTACCTATATAACAAGCAGTGTCTGGCACTAAAGTATTTTTGCAACAATGACCTACTAGGCTAAGTTTAAGCTTAAATTTTCTCGAACTAGTTATATCTTTCTAGTTCGATCTTATATTTTAACTTATGCAAAATAAATATTACACTATATAATGAATCAATCATCGTTTTTGCCTTCTGATGGACCGAGAAAAGAGACAACATTCGCGATGCGACCATCACCATCGCCACCCCACAACTACCGCATCGCCTGAGGTGACTCGGCCATCATTATTAACCGGCTTCTGAGGGAAATTTCCACATTCTCATAGAGGTGCAAAATCACTTGTATGTCATCAATAGGCATGATCTTCTAGGTCAAAATTACATGCTATTGACTATCCATACAAATAATTACTGACATTTTTATTGAACCCTTTTGCTTTTGCCCTCCTTAATTAATCTTAATCAGCAGTTATCTGTCGACCATCAAACACTATCCTCAGATATCTATAGGAGCTTCCAGTGAGTATTTATCCAATCTGGAAATGGAAAGTTCTCCCTGAGCTATCTTTGGTCACTTCAAATCTTGAAGTGGAGGAGCAATTTGTGGCTGGGTCGGTTATCGTAATCTCATACTCTCCATGGAACAACGAAGTGCTAAAGAACCCTACATCGTTGGTGCGGGCTTCAAAATCGGGGGATTTCCATTCCTCGATCAGGTTGTCCACGATGTCCCCAGCCGGCGTGTTGTTGAAGCTTTTGTCGGTGAGAGCTGTGGCATTGAAGCCGTCGTACGCAGGGCCTGCAAACATTATGATCCCTTCCACAGCAGGATGTGAAAAAGCCTCCCTTAGGATCTCCTCCAAGTAATGAGCCTGCAACGCCAGAAAAAGAAAAAACTTTAATGCATTAGGGAGTGCCAATCCTTTGATATTGCACTTTCAGTTTGTCACTAATCACAACTCTAAATTGGTTCGGGACAGACATTCTAGGATGAGTGTGGATGCCCATTATTAAGAAAATCAAATATTTTATTTAATATTGACAGGGTCGGCGGGCAAAGTTGGGCAGGCCAGTTGCAGGAAGAGAAATGCTTGCCCAAGCCTGCCCAATTTTTCCTTTCAGGCCAACCAGTCTGACCCGGCACACCCCGTTGCATGGCCATGCATAGTTGATACCTGGTTAACTCCTGGTTCCACAGACACTTCTGTGAGCCAAATGGGAACACCAGTTGTAGCCAGAATCTCCAGACTAGATCTCATGAAAGCCAAATTTGGCTGACCAGGGCCAAAATGGCCTTGTACTCCTATTCCCGCTGGGATATCTTCGTTTCGGGGTATGAAAATATCTCCTTGAGCCTCTTCTTGTAGTTCCCCGGGCTCACCTTCTCGTCCCCACAGTACTCAATGGTGTTGTACTCATTCAAGAACATCCTCGAGGTTGGATCGAGTTTATATGCAGTCGAGTAATATATCGAGGAAGCATTTTTCCCGAGGTTGTCCTCAAAGAAGCTGAAGTGCAGGTTCTCATTGACCACATCCCAAGCAATCAGTTGTCCTGCATATCTTGGGACAACCGAATTGATCCTCTTCTCTGCTGCTTTTCGCAGGTCCTCTGGTGACAGGGTCTTGACCCAATCGGGCTGGTACTTGGGATCGTCCCAGAAAACATTGTGGCCTCGGATTGAAATGCCATTATCTTGCGAGAACTTCACCATTGCGTCGGCTATTGTGTAGTTCTCTTGGCCTTGTTTTTCCTCCGTGCTGTACCACTTCATCGAGTTGGTGAAAGTGGTGTACCTGAACCTCGAAGCGAACCAGTTTTGATAATCGGTGCTCTCGAGGATGTGGAAGTTCATACCGCACCCGAATGGGAAGCCCGGTTTGGTTTGTTTGACAAGAAATTTGGCTCCTCTGACCGTGAGTCCTCTTTTCTTCGCATAAGTTATCTGGAACCTCACTCTGCTCTTCCGTACCTGCGAGATTAAAATTGGCAACAGTTCTTTTTTGTTTTTTGAGCTAACTTGGGACAACTTCTGATTTCACCTTCTCTATACTTTTATCTTGGTGAAACCTCCATTGCTTCTTCAAGAATGGCTGCAGCGCAACATTGTCGACCCATATTTCTTTCGAGGTATTCTTGCTCTGCCACAATCAGGAATCAGAACAACATTAGCACTCCACCTAATGTAGCTTCCAACTTTTCAGTGAAAGTATTCTCACACAGGTTTAATCTTGACCAAATTCAGGATGAATATGGCAAACACACTGCACGTTTACTCCCGATCGAAGGATGAATTTCCAAAAGTACTGATTACTGGAGAAGTTAACTGTACACATGGGCGATAATAATAGCAATCATACATCAAATCTTTGATCTTGTCTTGAATTCAGTTCATTTTTCGAATTTGCTGATCTTTTAATAATCAAATAAGAAGGCATAAACTAGTTGAAGTGCGTTCTTTCAGAGGTAGATTAATCTAAAACAGTTCAGTGGCCATGACTTCACCTCGAAAAGAACATTGACAGTGCTCGAAGAATTCGCAGCGACGCCTCCTTTTAGCAAAGACCAGCACCCTTGCTCTGCCACGATGCTGCCTCCGGGGACAAACTCGCCATCTCCAACTCCAAATACCACTGATACTGTCTCGCTTCCTTCATTGACTTGTATCCAAGCTGCGAAAATCCCTCATCAACATGAGCAATAAATCATCTTAAACTTCATCCACATATACCGTTTCGCATTCCTTGATATTGGAGACCCGAAATTCTTTGCAAAAGAAAAAAAAAAAAACCATTCAAGTGTCCTGTTTATGCAAGCCCACAAACCACATGTTTATTGGCTTCACATGAAGAAAATCCAACATGCATGTGAAGACATGTGCGCGTACTTGGGGTTTGTAGTGATGTTCTGTAGGAAAAGTTTTCAGATAATTACCTGAGAATGCATAGAACTTGCCCTTCTCGAGTCGAACTTTCTGAGAGACACTGTCCACGGAACGTTTCCTATTGCGTGCCACCATGAACCTGTTCTTGCTACACGATATGCGTTCTTCAATCACTCCTTTCCCAAACATGGCCCATCCGGCGGTGCCATTACTGAACTCCGGGTTAACTATGACCCCACCGCCATACATAGTACTCCCAGGCTCTGCCAAACACTGCTTATTGGATACATAAGGATCCCAGTTACAGTTAGTTCTTATCAGTACCAAAATCACAATTTGGGCATGAACCAAAATTTTTTGCTTAATTTCAGCGTAAATTGTTTCCTGCAGGCTTTTAGCTATTGACCTTCCGGAACCAAAAAATGGGTACTACATGAAAAGAACGTCATTGTACAGAATGATTCGTTTGTCATATTTCTCTCCTTGGGGCAGCGATCTTAAGTTGAGAATATTCATTCGACTTATTGATGACCATGAAAATCGAATTGGCATTCACACGTGAACATAACTCAAAAAAGTTGAAAGTAGTGTCCAGGACTTTGATCTTACCTGGGTGGTTGCCAATGCATCATATTGCACATCACTGAAGACAGCCTGGGTGATCTGCCCTGAAATGGCTAAACATAGAAAGCATTTAGCTTAATTGTTCATGTCATCACCGACATGACCAAGAAAAGCATTTGGAACAGCTAAAACCAATCTAACAGTCAACTTTATTCAAAGTACATCAAGAAAAATCTTGAAAGAAACAACAAATCCTAAACTCTATTGAAAAGTTCTTGGAGGGATATGACATAATACTAATTATAATGCAAGTGGAATAAACTGTGAGAGAAACTAGCACCTGATCCTGAGTAGAACAACACAAATGTGAGCCAAAGAAACAGTGGCATGGTGCATACAGAGGAGCTTATCGCTTCTTTCCAGTCCTGCAATAAAAAGCCAGCCGGAGAAACCGTGTAAGGCACCAATCAGTCATGTCCAAAAGACAAAATGACTGCTGTGAATGTGAAAGCGTGCAACAACCTGATCAATCTCAGTTCCTGCACGTCCCGTGACTCTTCTCTCGACCCCATATATATAACCCAACAAAAGACTGGCCCAGGGCTGGTCTGGAGATCTTGATGGGTAGGTGACAAACGGTGTCCAAATTAGCGTTCTGTAAGTCAATAGTAAGAATGTGACTTGGATGTAGAGAGAGCATCGAGAAACGAGTAATTCTACTAAACCTATATGCTAAGCGTTGTGATAGAGCACATGTGGATGATTCGAACAAGTGGGATATCCGAGGTTTCACTATATCTGGCCAGATCAAACATCACTGCAGTTAACAACATCGGTCTTATTATATTTCACTAGCAATCTCCGAGGAATTTAGCTTTTAAAGAAATTGTTGGGAATTGGAATGCGGAAGCCCCTTTCCTCCGCCCTTTTACTGTTTGGATTGCCTGTTCAGCTGTCTTCGAGGAATCCTCTTTTGGATGAACCCTGATGAAGTGACGACTAGTAAATTAACCGGGTGTGAATAACGAGGACATTTTCTTGATTTTTATAACGGAGATTGTAATTGTTTTTTTTGTTTTTTTTTGGGGGGTGGTGTGGTGTGGGGTTCGTTTCTTGCAGTAATTTTACACGGTCCTTTTAGACACACGAGAAGAGACAAATAAGAATCTTTAAAAGCGGTATGGCGACGCATACGTTGGGAGATTTTCATTTCTTTCAGACACACAGGAATGGCATGAAGTTCAGTGCATAACGAGGATGCGGGACGGAAGCTTTTTGTCGAGGTAATACTTTTTATAAGGATTTTGCTAGCATAATAGTTTTTGAGTCACTATAAAAATAATAACTTATTTTGAGTCATAAATTCTTGAAGAAATAAGTCACATAATAATTTATAATTATTTGTTATTTGATTTTTTTATTATTTAAAATAGACTGTCATTCTTACAGTAAATTAAGAACCGTTACCCAATCTCAAAATAATCATTGTCATGATCTTGTATGTTGCTCGTGAAATGCTTTGGTACATGCAGAGGCGTTTTGATTATGTTCTTTTGACGCTTGAATCTATTGGAAACTAGTGGTAAGTCGAGTTTTGGGAAGAGCCTTTCTCGTGGGCCTGTTTTTCATGAAAAGAGTTCGAGTCGTGATGGAAAATTTTGAGGAGATGCTTCACATAAAACGGAAAGTAGTGAAGCTAATTACATGAGCTTTTAGGGAGTAGGAGGGAGGGAGATGGTTGAATGATATGGTGAACTCTGAACTAGCCCCCCTCCGACCTAAAATAAAAGAACTAGTCCTCACCTTTAATATTGTTTTTTAGTGGGTTCAATCCAAAGGTTAGAATATTTTAAAATATGCAGTTTTACACTTTCGGGTTTGAATTCTACTATAGTATTGAAGTCGATGATTGATTGATGGTCCACTCTCAATGTATATCGGTGTTTGGTGCATATTTCAAAAAAGGAATCTCATGATCATCAATCTTTATGGTTCAGTCTAGTGGAACAAGAAATGAGATGAAGGTGTGCATTGTGAGAGTGCTAGTATGAACACCTAGAGGGGGTGAATAGGTGTATAAAATAAACCTTGGCAAATATATGCAGAATAAAATGAACTTCGAGTAAAACAAAGGAGTTAAGGAAGAGAATAAGTACACAAGATTTATAGTGGTTCGGCTTAATCCAAGCCTACGTCCACTCTCCCACGCTAACAGCCTTCTTGGCTGGATTCCACTATGCAATCAACAAGAGATTACAATTTCGAGTGCAAACACTTAGTAGTAGATCACACTATCTCACTAAGTTACTCTTTTGGTATTTTTCTCACGATCACAAACGTTTAAGCTCTCCAAAGATAAGTGGATGAACAAAGATCGCTCAGACTTTGGAATTATAAATTCTACACTCTATCTCTTACTTGTTCATCGGTCCATGATCTCCTTAAATACTCATCCACTTCCAAACTACCCGTTGGACAGTATCCCAGAGAATCGTCTTCCAATATACCCATTGGACAGCTCTGTATCTAGAAGATTTGATAGCCGTTGAGTGACAAATGTAGAATTCCAAATTGATTCCGATCGCCCATACAAACGAAATCTTGGTTTCCATAAGTAAAGCTTCTTCGTATAGAAAGTCCTTGTCTTCAAGATCCAATCGTCAATTAATTAGATTGAATCAATCAAATCAATCTTGATGTGGAATCCAAACCAGAGCACTAGCTGTTGTATGATTGGGCTTGTATTACGTTATGTCGAATTTTGGATGTAAAGTCTGAGAGCAATAGACTTTACAATCTGAGTCTGAGTGCGATAGACTTTGCAATCTGAGTCTGAACATATTCTGTTTCTGAACAGATTTAGCTTTAAGGTCTGTACCCGGTTCAGCTTCAAAGATAGAGTCTCGTCTTCCGGTTCATCATTCACGTTCGTCCGGAATTAGTCGAGTGAGCAGACTTCGATGTAGAACAGACTTTGACACTAAAGTCTGGCAGTCTTCAGACTTTGAGTCTTAAGTCTGGCAATTTTCAGACTTTGAGTCTTGAGTCTGGCAGTCTTCAGACTTTGACACAGAAGTCTGGAAATCTTCAGAATATACTTTGGACATGAGTTACGTTCAGTCTTCTGGCCGTCTTTAGACTTTGATAATATCCTTTACATGTTCTAACATCTGCATGGTCTATTACTTAACCATCAAACATGTTAGTAGCATTTGATTTATTTTGTCATCTTCAAAACATCATAAGGGATTTCCCTAACAATCTCCCCATTTTTGATGATGACAAAACAATCTCTGAATATGCAGATTTGTAAACACGTTTTTAAATCAAAGGATATCAGAAGATAACAAATAGATTGAGCATAATAATATATAGAAAATAATCGCAGCTCAATACTATGCAATAAATAATATCAACAAATCAACACATGTGTATATTCATATCTTCTTCCCCTTTTTGTCATAATCAAAAAGCGATAATAATAGAAAAAGTATCACGTAGAGAATGATAACAAATATCTTGTATGAATCACAATTTCCAAAAATCAGCTTTTATAAAGTAAATCGAATATTAAAGATATGCAATATAGCTCACTTCGATCATATATATCAGCAAATATCCAATAAAAATCACGGATGCATCATGAAATTCACGTTCCATTTTTTGTCATAATAAAATGATAATATCAATACAAGATTTATCAATGACAAAAAGTAATAAAAGATGCACTAATCGGATTTTTTTAGAACAAATTCTAACACATTTACCTTTCCTTCTATCCATAATAAGATCACGATTAATCCAAAAATGTTTTTCCATAATTAATCAAAGCTCCCCCTCAATTTGTTGCCTTTTTGAGATGATCACGATTCTTTTCCTTTTCTTTTGGATTTATTTTCTCCCCTTGTGATCATGACAATATTTGCGAATAGAAATAATCGTTGCTTGTGCACGTTGAACATAATATTTTTCCAGTATTTCCTTTGTAGCAACAACATTCGCAACGATCACTTGCATTTTGAAATTCGAGGCAAAAATTTATTTTCTTCAATTAAGCTTGTCTCAAATTCAACCTGCATCAACTTAACAAACTTTTTGCACAAATAAGCTGTAATAATATCCACGTAATATATAATGCCATTTTCTTCAAATAAATAAATTGAATAGCATATATAAAATTATCAAATATTAAAATTCAAAACTATTCAATCTTCCGTACGACACATAAGGGATTTCCTCAATAATTTGCAAAAACTTTGCATACGGAATGGAATTTTTGAACCTCAAAAAGATAGTATAGAATCTCCATGATTTTCTGATTGAGTTTTCCAAAATCCATATGGAAGATTCTTTTGTGGCCTGCAAATTCAGATAATAATCCTTGCAAAAATATCATAATATCTTTCTTTGATTTGTGGATCAAATTTGCTAGATATAATATATCTTTTAAGAATATAGCAAGAATATCCATAAATATGCAATAATATCTTTCGAGATCAAAGAGATTTCCTTGAGCAAAAATTTCAGATATGCATTTTGTAAAAGGAAAATAGATATTTCTGTCACGTGCCAAAATTACAATACCTTATATTTATGACAAAAGATATTCGCAATATAATAAATAATCATCCAAAATCATGATAAATGCACGTAGAAATATGCAAGGCGGGATGATAAAAATATTCTCTTACCCATGGTATATGTTTGAAATATACCATTAAAAAAAAGAAAAATCATTATCAATCTTCGCATGAGATACATTTATGATTGCATCATGATTTGCATAGATTTGCGACCATTCATCCCTTAAAGAATTTCCTGCAATAAACTCATTTCCATTTTTGGTATCCATCAATTTGGATCATTCCTTGACGTTAGAGCAAAATATATAATCTCTTAATTCATCATAACAGAGTACGAAAGAATATTATGCACAATGATATTTTGAAAATTAAATTCTCACTTAGTCAAAATACGATAAAATCAAAGAGAATAAAATCCTTGAGTATCTCAGAAAAAAAATATCTTGCAAAATTAGTATCGCGTAGAATCAGATTTTTACTTTGCAAAATATGACAATTTGAGAGCATAAAATTAGACAAAATAATTTGAATTATCTCAAATAATCACACGTATTAAATCAAATCTGAGAGTATAAAATCAAACCAAATAAATTCTTTTGTCTTTAAGTATGATATCAAAAATGATCACACGTATCAAATTAAATCCCGAATCACAAAAACAAATCATACGATTCTTTCTTCAATAAAGCAAAATATGATTATTATAAAATCTCAATCAACCAAGGATATATCGAATATCAAGTATAATGAGAATTATTGCCCAAATCAAATTGAGAATAAAAAATTCCTTACCAAATCCTCTTTCTTATTTCTTCTTCATATCCTGCAAAAATAACTCATCTTTTCTTTGGTACCCATTTTTTCTTGGGTCCATGAGAGTTAGTAGAATATGCTGCTTTTATCCAATTTTTCTTAACCTATTTCCAGACTTTAGGACATTCTTTCTCAAAGTATTCTGAGTCTCCACAATTTGAACACTTGAATGCATTTAGACCAACAGATTTTACAAACACTTTTTGAAAATGATTTTTGTAAAATGCCTTTGAAGGTTTTTGTCTAAGTCTCTCTTTTACTTTAGGAAAATCAATTAAAGAATTATTTTCCTTATTGAAACCAAGTCCTGACTTATTATAGTAAGGAACTTGTTTAGAAAGAATATGCTATAATGTTTTTGATCCATTTGAAAATATTGTCGAAATATTTGAAAATTCTTTCTTCAAATAATCATTTTCTTTGACAAGTAAATCTCGACTTTCTTTTGTTTGTAGAAAATCTTTTTGCAAAATTTCAAAATTTCCTTTTTGAGAAAGATCATGTTGTCTAAGCCAAGAATTCTCCTTTTTAAGTTCAGAGATCCTTTTAAGAGAAGATTTGAGATTTAAACAAAGCTCATTTATATACCTTGAAACTTTGATAGGAATTTTTGAATGGCTTACCTCGATTTCCTCATCGGATTCTGAGTCTGTGTCTAGGTCAGATTCTGATTCTGAGTCTGTGTCTGAATCAGACTCAGATTCTGAATGTGCTATTAAACATATATTTTCTTGCTCATTATCTTCTTTCATTGTTCTTTTCTGGCCATTCTGCTTGTATTTTCTTCTTCCACTGAATTTGCTTCCTTTTCTACTCAACTTTTTGAATTTCTCAATCATAAAAGCAAGTTCTTCGTCGTCCAAGTCATTTTCTGAGTCTGTTTCATCAAAAACAGCGTTAGCTATTAAAGCATTGGACTTTTTACCTTCGGGATCTTCATCGTTGAGTTGTTCCACTTCATAGGATTGAAGAGTGCCGATCAATTCATCAACGGAGAGTGACATAATCCTTTGAGTCTCCCGGATTGAGGTCTTGACATGATTCCAATCTTTTGAGAGACCTCGCAAGAGTTTGTTGACCTTCATCGGGGTAGAAATTTGCTGACCTTGATATGCTAAACCATTTACAATTTCTGTAAAATGGCTGAACATATCTCCAATTGACTCTCCTTGCTTCATCTTGAAGGATTCATATTTGCCAAGCAGGAAGTTTACTTTTGTCTCTTTTACACGATCGGTCCCTTCATATGTAACATGAAGTCTATCACAAACTTCTTTTGCTATTTCACATAAAGAGATTCTATTATATTCAACAGGAGACAATGCGCAATATAAAAAATAAATAGCTTTTGCATCAAGCGCTTCTCTTTTGGACATCTCCGTCCGAGACATAAGAGCGGGGAGTTTGGTTTCTTTATCTTTGCCATTCTTGTTTGATGTAGACGCAACAATGGGGTTGATTCATCTTTCCACAACATCCCATTGCAAGGGATCTCTGGATCTTAGGAATGCTTTCATTTTGTTCTTCCACACGTTGTATTCTTTTCCATCAAAATATGGCGGTCTTGTGTTGCTTTGTCCCTCCATAAGTCCTGGTGCCAAGATACTAGCCATAAAAGATCTTTAGCTCAAAAGTAAAAACACTTTTATAAACCGAGCACTTGGCTCCGATACCAATTGAGAGTGCAAATAAGAACACCTAGAGGGGGGTGAATAGGTGTATAAAATAAACCTTGGCAAATATATGCATAATAAAATGAACTTCAAGTAAAACAAAGGAGTTAAGGAAGATAATAAGTACACAAGATTTATAGTGGTTCGGCTTAATCCAAGCCTACGTCCACTCTCCCACGCTAACAACATTCTTGGCTGGATTCCACTATGCAATCAACAAGAGATTACAACTTCAAGTGCAAACACTTAGTAGTAGATCACACTATCTCACTAAGTCACTCTTTTGGTATTTCTCTCACGAACACAAACGTTTAAGCTCTCCAAAGACAAGTGGATGAACAAAGATCGCTCAAACTTTGGAATTATAAATTCTACACTCTATCTCTTACTTGCTCATCGGTCCATGATCTCCTTAAATACTCATCCATTTCCAAACTACCCGTTGGACAGTATCCCAGAGAATCGTCTTCCAATATACCCATTGGACAGCTCTGTATTTAGAAGATTTGATAGCCGTTGAGTGACAAAGGTAGAATCCCAAATTGATTCCGATCGCCCATACAAACGAAATCTTGGTTTCCATAAGTAAAGCTTCTTCGTATAGAAAGTCATTGTCTTCAAGATCCAATCGTCAATCAATTAGATTGAATCAATCAAATCAATCTTGATGTGGAATCCAAACCAGATCACTAGCCGTTGTATGATTGGGCTTGTATTACGTTATGTCGAATTCTGGATGTAAAGTCTAAAAGCAATAGACTTTACAATCTGAGTCTGAGTGCGATAGACTTTGCAATCTGAGTCTGAACATATTCTGCTTCTGAACAGATTTAGCTTTAAGGTCTGTACCCAGTTCAGCTTCAGCATAGAGTCTGTCTTCTGGTTCATCATTCACGTTCAGTCTGGAATTAGTCAAAGTGAGAAGACTTTTGATGTATAACAGACTTTGACACTAAAGTCTGGCAGTCTTCAGACTTTGAGTCTTGAGTCTGGCAATCTTCAGACTTTGAGTCTTGAGTCTGGCATTCTTTAGACTTTGACACAGAAGTCTGGAAATCTTCAGAATATACTTTGGACATGAGTTACGTTCAGTCTTCTGGCCGTCTTTAGACTTTGATAATATCCTTTACATGTTCTAACATCTGCATGGTCTATTACTCAACCATCAAACATGTTAGTAGCATTTGATTTATTTTGTCATCTTCAAAACATCATAAGGGATTTCCCTAACACATTGAAGTGTAACAACGCGATCTCGATGGCAGCCTTCATGATACGATTTGGTAAAAGAGACTAGGAATGAAGGTTGAGAGATGTTGATATAGAAGGATACTTGGAATTAAGGGGGAACATAACTAAGAATGAGCTCCTATGTGAAGAGGAGAACACACACAAAAAATATATAAACCCTATAATCAAGCAATGTGTGATATATTTTGACAGTTACAACACTTGCAATTTTAAAGATAATTGTAAAAAAAAACGTAAACTTATTGTACAGTAATCAATTCAATTCAAAACTTTTGCAATTTGGCAAATTTAGTCCTAGATATTTTGATGATTTGCTAATATAATCATTTCAGTCAATTTTTTATTGGAAATTGTTGACATGTATGTTGAATGTCTTAAATGACATAGTCAATGTTAAAATAACCAATTTTTATAATTTTTTTATAATTTTCTGAATTTTTTTAATGAGAGGATAAACAGAGAGTCTAGATCCGCACTAAATAACACTCCACTTGAACTCTATATGATAATTTAATTGTTGTGAATATTTATTTTGCTAGAATTTTCTGCATATTAGTCTATGTCTCTTGCGGAAATTCCTGTCGACAATAACATGTGAACAACATAATAAATACGGTCTTAAACCCATGCAATGCCCGAGCACCTCTCAAATGAAACATATAATAGTGCTGAAATTAGCGCAAGGTTGAGTCTCATGGCACGTGTTGGAAAAACTCTTTTGTACGTTGAAGACGACAAAACACTATGGAAACTAATATGTACCATTAAGCACAGAGATCCTCTCAATACACAAGTTGATAAGCAGACAATGCTAAGGACAGGACCTCTGTGCTAATGGAGAGTTTCCTTGATTTGCAAATGGAGAACAAGATATCAACCGATAAGTGCTAGAATTGGAAGCACCTCTTGATTTCGACAAAGAAGCAAGGAACATGAATATAAAAAATTGTGGAGTTTGATAGAGGAAAGTCTCGACAAAACCGAAATCCAAAGCTCGGCGGATCCAAGCGAACATGCCACTTTGGGGTCTCAAGCTGGTTCGGCAATCACACGATTCCCTCTCCGTGTCTCTTTCCTCTGCAGAGCACCTCCTCTGACGATCTTAATGAGGAAGAAGTACCCAAAACTGATGGGGAATGCACCCAATTTAAGGCAACCGTCCACACCATGCACGTGCTCTTAAAGTAAACGTCCACTCCATGCACGAACTATTGAGAAAATCGATGGAGAAAATGAGTGGATTTTCTGTTCACACGACAATTGTGTTGAACATCGTGAAGCATCAAGTTCACTCCACCGACATTGTTAATAATCATCTTTACGACATGTTTTTCTAGATGCGGTCATACAGAATGAAATGTACGACCTTGACATCTATATTTAAGATATGAAGGAAGTCCTATACTTAATGAATAGATGTCAATTTAATTGTAAATTATATATTTGTCAATTGAATTTTAATTTTTTTTTTTTTTTGATGATTTGCTGATTAGCCAGTTTTGGCTAAACAGAAGAAGTGCTGCGCACAGCAAAAGCAAGCTGTTCTTTTATTGAAATTGTCTAGTAACGCCCAGCAGTGAAGATGTTATTGACTCGATACACACCAAGCTCGGGCTCGACTCGACTTGCATACCCAGTACTTGAAACTCAACTCTAGCTTGATTGTGTATAAAAATTAACATTTTAGCTTAGCTCGAATATTAATATATATACTTGGACTTGACTCAATTATAATGGAGTTGTGTATGAACTTGAGCTCAAGCTCGGGTTTAACAAGCTCAAAGGTTTTCTCAGCTCTTGTGTCTATGTGATACTACACATTCGAAAGGACTTGTATGTCACTTATTGGAATGATAGAACATTTATGAAAGAATAATAGAAACTGGATTAGGTTAGTGAGCCCATCGATTTGAGTGTTGACAAGCTCAAGCTCATTCTAGATATTCAAGTAACGCGAACTTGACACATTGATCTCGATTCATCCTTGAGTCCGGCATGAGCTGTTCGCAAGTCAACTAATTGACTTGATTTCAACCCTACCTAGCAAGAGATTGCCTTGCATAATAGTTTTTGGGAGGAGCAACTTAAGATGTATATGATTCCAGGAATAATTTTTGTTCAAAAGTAGTTATTTCTATTTCTACTCCTCAAACAAGTTTATGAGTAGAAAAACATTTTTGGTAACTACACAAAATTTTATTTTCAGAGTAGAAAAAAAAACATAAATGCATTTAGTACGACCCTAAAAATTTCTATTCCCAATTTTTTTTTCATTTAATTATAAAAATATTAGTGGAGATTTAACAATTCATGTTTGGATAAATTGGACTATTATAAAGATTTAACTTATCAAGATATTTTAAGATGGTCTCAGAATATTCAACGTAATAGTTATTCAAAGATGTATGGCTGTAAACAAAGAGTTCCGTTGTTTTATAACTCGTAATATCAAAATATTGATAGTAAATCTTTGGCATTACAATAAATAAGTGCGTAGACCTTTTAGCTTTTCTAAGTATAAGAAGAAGAGTAAACGTTATTTGGTGGAATGGGCAAAGACAAAACAACTGAGGATGGAGGCAATCATAAAGTTGGTGCATTTATTTGCACAAACTCATCAAACCTTCAATCAAATGACTTTGGAAATCCATTGAACATGGGTTTATTTGACTGCTATAAGCACAAGACAAATGGTAATGCAAAAGACTTGTCCAAAACCATATAATTTTCTATTAAATAGAATTGCAGATGATCTTAAAGGACGTCTCCAATAAATTTTAGGAGAAGTAGACATATTCTTTGAACCGCGTCACTAAGCTGTCATGACCTAGCATTACCCAAAAAAAAAAGCATTCAAAAAATCCATATGGTAAAGCCCTAAGAGCTTATTCGATTTTGAATCTATTTTTCATCAATAGATTTTCACAATTTTTTTAAGCTAAACTAATTCTAAACTAAAATTAACACTAAAATCTAGTAAAACTAGTCAAAATCTAACTTCTAAACTCATGAATTTTTTATTTTGAAAAATGGGGACTCAAATTGGGTCAGGAGGTTCGGATGTGAGTCTCATCCAAACCTTGTGTCAATTGTGTAAAGATAAACATAAAGTTACATTGAGCCTATTTCTCTATTATGACATTATCTTTTCTTTTTCTTTTTCTTTTTTTTTTATGGTTCCCAGTAATAAAAAAGTTTTTTTTTTTTTTTTTTACTTATTGCTTCCATTCCAAATCTATTTCCTTGCCACTAATTAATTCTAAGGCATAAAAAATTAATTGACATGCACAAACAGATTTCTGTTCTTTTTCTGTTTTGGCGAACAAAAGAACAAAAAAACAGAAAAATAAAAATGTTATCAAACGGACCCTTGCTAACCAACCAATCAAGTGCCCCAACAATCAAAACTGAATTGGAAATCTCTTCAAGTATGGTTCAGAATAGTTGTAGGGATGGATTGATGAAGTACAAAGTTTCTCTTTAGCCCTGCAATGAAGTATGCTTTCATTGTAGTCCTCAGTAGATGGAGTGGCTGTGGATTTAAAGAAGTGGAGTAGGCCAAATTGAAAGGCCAAACCACTGTATACCTCGGATTTATTACTTCTTTTTCTCTCTTGGTCCCTTCATTTTCAGTAGAAAGAAGAAGATAATTCTGCACGAGCACGCAACTTCTACATCACTTTGAGCACAACGTCCAACGCTTACTCGGGAAAATTTGTTTGAAATCTCACTCGGCAATCGGTTCACTCCCTCTGAACTGTTGTGATTAGTCCATTTCGATCATTAGTATGCTTACATGTTATCTCAGGAAAATCACTCACTTAATCCTAAACCTATTGTACTGATGTTAATTTAGCCATTAACTTTCTAATTTTGTCAATTGAGACCTAAACCTTTGCGTGAAATGTATTCTTTCCGGTCAATTGTTGTTGGAATCACTAACGTGGCAATATAGTTGTAGGATGTCCTTCATTGCACATCAACACATCAGCGATTTTCGACGAAAAATTATCAAAAAAAATTATATTATAATTTAGTGTAAAGGAATAAGACTCAATTGATAAAATTAGAAAGTTTGTGATTGCATTAACGTCCATATTATAAGTTTATAATTGATTAGACAATTTTACCTATGTCTACACCGATCCTCTCTGATCCATGGCCTTTTCCCCCTTCTCTTCAACGGGAACACTTTTTGTCGTACCCCATGTTTAAGTGCACGCCAACCATTGCTAGGTGTAACTCAAACAAGGAACATGATCCTACATAATCCTGACTTAAAGGATCATTTTGGGGCCATTGAAGTCCCACAAGCATACGCCCTAAGTCCATCCACACAACTTAAATTGTAAAATGAAAATGATATAGTCATGAGGAGTCGGCCTCCAAGCATTTTTGGAGGGAATGTTGTATAGCAACAATTTCCCATTGACGGGATGAATATAAATATGGAAAAGAGAGAATATTATGCTTTCTATCTAGATGCTTTTATGTATTTTCTAATCAAGTGTCTTAACTTTTAGTTTGTCTAATTAAGTCCTTCTATATTCAGAAACTTTCTAGTTAGGCCATTCTGACGGCAAATCCGGCCAAATTCAATTGACATAGACCGTCAGGCAACGCCATTGTACAATTTGGATACAATTTTTTATGATGTAAACACTCATGTTGGCAGCCATATTGGTTAGATTTTTTTCCACATCGTACTCCAAAGTTGTCTACATCAACTAATTTTTCCACCCACGATCACATAGTTTGATTGCATTATATTTCAGCATCGTCCAAAAATCACGTCACCTGAATTTTGTCAAATTGGTGTAGGAGTGACATTATCAAAATCCTTATGAAAGTAGAAACATTTGATTAG
This sequence comes from Eucalyptus decipiens, assembly GCA_014182575.1. Classification (NCBI taxonomy): domain Eukaryota; kingdom Viridiplantae; phylum Streptophyta; class Magnoliopsida; order Myrtales; family Myrtaceae; genus Eucalyptus; species Eucalyptus decipiens. The sequence continues at coordinate 25,288,543 of CM024615.1, forward strand.
ATAAATTGAAGTACATTAATATGATTAGGCACAAAAGTACATGGATGAAAAATAAAACTTTCTCGACTTAAAATGAAAGCAAGTATCACTTTGTTGATCATGCTTGTGAAATCTCGTACCTTCACTAGTTTCCATTTCATTTTACGCGTCTTTCAAAAACTTACCTTCATGACTCAAAATGCTTTTCAGAATAGACCCCACAAGTTTAACTTTTTCCCAAACTCGACTCCCCCTCGATTTTCCAATATGCCCTACCGTCGGCAGATCACAACAAAAAGACCCCCATAATGTGCATACGGAGCATGAGCGTCATAAAGATTATGGTAACATCCACTTTTTTTTTTTTTTGTGTCCAAAAAAGAAAATTTTCCAACATTTTCAATGGTACTTTTAGGATTCCCAATTTTCCCTTCTTCTGAAATTCAAAGAAAAATATAAAATGGGTTCCACATAATTGATTGTCGAAATGATATTTATAGATCATATATAATTTCCCAAATAAGATAAATCTAAAATTTATTTTTAAAGAATATTTGTGTTGCATATAGGCATGGACGGGGGTGTCACCTATGAAGCAGTGACACTGTCCAAAAAATTTTATGTCATGTCAGATACTCCAACACATATCTAATACTCTCGAACACTCGGTCAATAGATGTCAGAAAATTCGATATTTGATTAACTTTCTCGACACTCTTTGACACTCAAGTTGGAATTTTGACATATGAGTTTCTGACATGTGATTTCGATATCAATGTCAATTTTAAAAATTCTCAATAAAACACAATAATAAAAATAATTAATGGAGAAAGAAGAAAAGACTATTTTCTTCTCTTATTACTCCCACTTCCTGTAATATACAATTCCCCCCTTCAGTTTTTTTTCTCCTCTTCCAACATATCTAACGCACGAGTCTAGAATATAGATCGCTTGTTTTTTCTCCAAGTTTTATGAAATATTGAAATAGAGTTGAATTTGTGAAATTAAAACAATGAATAATATTAATAAATGGCGGATTAATGTTTTTAGTGTATATTCATTCTAGGCTTTTTTAATTATTTATTTATGAATTTGATTCAAATTAATTTGATTGAAATAATCATAAAAATGATAATTTATTATGTATATATAAAAATATATATTTAATATACAACGTGTCCTAACGAGTTTGATTTTTCTATTTTTTGATAAACGATGTGTCAGCGTGTTGCGTGGTACCGTGTCGTGTGTTAGTGTCAGTGCTACTTAGGATGTCACAATTAGAAAATTGCATTCAACATATTCATCCAAGAAAGAATTCCTTCAAGACAACAAACTGGCAGTCCAACAGTAAAAGGCAAGGGAAAGCTTGCTTGCAATTCACAACGGTGTCTTTTTCTTTTGGCTATATTTCCTTGAGAGCAATGCTAACTACTAAGACTTGTGGAGTGATAAGTCGGACTTTTGTTGGGTGGTGAATATCGACAAGGTATTTCAATGCTAACTCGCCATATGTCGCACTGAGTATACTTGTTTAGTGTACTAGTCTTAAAACATATGCATTACCTCTTCTTTTAATGCTTTTCGAATTCATGTCACATCATATGATCTGATCTCAACAGTGACTTGGACACAGTTATCCCCTGTATTCAATTAACACATCTGCTAAAATATCACACATCACCTATCTATATAGTTTGGACAAAACTCGTATTCATGTGTTCTACTTTGTGCAAGCTTTTGATTGGACAGTCCGACATCTGTCAGAACCAAATTTAGTCCCAGTGTCAGGCTCCTTGTTCATCATTTCCGTGCGAAAGAGGGTATTTAAGTATTCCACGTCACTTGTAGAATATGGTTTCAAGGGGGCCTTATATTTGTACAGACTCCTTCCACCTAATTTCTATGCCAATTTGGGCTACTGCTCAGTTTGAGTATTTATATATGTGGGTTTGAGAAAAGAGTCACGGGACATGTGAAAAACCGAGGATGATCAGCTTCATCAGGTCACCATTAAAGGAAACGAGGATATACCTGTTTCTTGGTTGACAGGCTGCTGCATGCTTATTCGCATTCACATGAGACCTTTGCTTCTCTGACATGATTATGATTCTTACAGGCTTTTCTAGGACTGCTCTAATTGCTAGAGCGATGAGAAGTTCACTAGGATTCAACATGTTCTTGTTTCTTTCTCTCACATTTGCATTGTTGTCCTTAGGATCAGGTACCGATTTCTCTCATTTATTTACATTAAGGTTGTAGCAACTTCGGAAGTTTTGCCAAGAGACATAATTGGAGCTTTAGCAGACATTATTTGCATGGTCGATTTGCTCTTCTGAATCAGTTCAGTGGATTTCCTTCTCTCTTGGTTTGATTATATTTGCTTAGGCTATATACTTTTAAGTCTTATATGTCATCCAAGAGGCTTGTCACTTTGATTTGGCTACTGAGGAGAGTTTGATATGGTGCCAAGATGCGCATATATGTACATTTTGACTATGATCATGTACTGATATGGAAACATGTGGAAAGTATGTAATGTATACATGTTTTGTGTTATTTGGTGCAGAACTGTTTTATTCGTTCGAGCTTTATGACTGTCTAACCCATTGCAGTCTGAGTTGATTATTCATAATTAGGTTGAACCAGTTACAGTTTTGCAGATTTTGAGTACTTTGATCAGGGAATTTATGGATCGTGTACTTTTGTGGAATTAGTTTGGCTTGTTCTTAACCTGTAACATTAGTTTGGACAGCACTGTAGCCGACCCGTGATAGTTTTCGACTGGATTGATGATTGATCTGTACAGGCACTTCTGTGGCTGCTCTTTGTGCAGGGCTAGAATACATGAAGGCTTTCTCAGAATTCACCATGCCGTTGCTTCTGTCTCGCATTCGTGCTCTTCTACTCAGGATCAGGTTCTAGTTTCTCTCATTTATCTCCCTCTTTTGTTTGCTTTGTTTGCTAAATCAGATGCCCCTCCAAGAACACTTTACCAGACTCCCTTTGGTACTATATGATTCTTTTGTGTTTTCCTTGATGCTTTGAAAAAAGTTGACTGTTGGATTGTTTTACCTGTTCTGATGTAGTCATGGGCGATTAAGCTAATGCTTTCTTGTTTTAAGCCATTTCAGGACAGGTCACGCAGGGGCCTTCAATGATGTTTACTATGATGCATCCGCAACAACACAGGCGAGATCAAATTCCTAGATATCCTTTTGCAAACTTAAAGAATGTCATTTTCGCGATCATTGCTAAGTTGAATTCAAGCACAAAGAACCAGAGATTGATATTAGACAATCAATTATTCTGTGCATTGGTTTTTCGAGCAGTTCACATTTTTGGTCTCCTGATAGTACGTAGCTAAAGCTTTCAGGAAACAACTTGCAATCCTGAACTAAGCATATTAAATGTTATTGAATTCGATGTTTAGTGAATTTAATGCTAATGAGAGAATTAACTGAAGCTTCTATGTGTACGTATTCGATAAGCAGTGTCTGGCAGAGCCAGGGATTACCATGTATGGAGGCGGCATCATAGTACGGATGGACTGTATCTGGGCAAGGAGAGATTGCAGGACACGTATCACGTACCAACAATGGGTGCTTTTGTATCCCGGAAAGGAGAAGGCATATAACCTCGATCCAAGTGCGAGAATGTTCGTGAATGAGTTCAATTCCATTGAGTTTGGTGGAGATGTTAAGGTGAGCACTAGGAACCTCAAGAAGAGGCTCCAGGGGATGCTTTTGTATCGCGGAAACGAAGATATACCTGCAGGAATAGGAGTGCAGGGCCATTTTGGCCCTGGCTAGCCAAATTTGGCTTATTTGAGATCAAGCCTGGATATTCTTGCAACAACTGGAGCGCCTATTTGGCTGTATCTGTGGAACCAGGAATTAACCAGGTATTGGCCTTTCCCTAGGACAGAGCTGATCATATGCATGGCAGCCCGCTCAACCTGAAGAGCAAAATGGGCGGGGCTTGGGATAGCAATTCTCTTCTTGCATCCCACCCGCCGAACCTTTCCAATTTTATATAGAGCAGTTTCTTTTTCCCGATATTAGTCCTGGCCTATTCATTATCCTAACATCTACTGTCCTGAGCCAACCTTGAGTTGTGATCAGTGACTAGAAGCATAGTTTTAAAAACCTGTCAATTTGACACTTCCTAATATGCAGAAATCTTTTCCTGACGTCACAGGCTCAGTACTTGGAGGAGGTACTTAGGGAGGCTTAGAGAAGGGATCATAATCTTTGCGGGCCCTTTGCCCGCGGGCTTTTCTGCCACTGCTCTCAAAGACATGAACTTCAACAGCACCCCGGCTGGAGGCGTTGTGGACAAGCTGAGCAAGGAATGGAAATCTAAAGACCTGAAAGCTCGCACAGATGAAGGAGGGTTCTTCGGCACTTCGCTGCTCCGTGGAGAATATGAGATTACGATAATCGATCCGATCACGAATTCCTCTTCCACTTCAAGATTCGAAGTGACCAAGGATAGCTCAGAGAAGATTTTTCATATTCAGATGGAATGAATAGTCTGCCACAAGTTCCTATACACCTAAGGATAATGTTTGACCGTCGATTGATGCTGCTATAATTTATGGTATAGGTATTCTTAAAAGTAGATAATTCATCGTAGGATTTCATGAGCAATGGTCGAAACATTTTCAATTTTGTTTTTTTCTAGGAGACTTTCCTGAAATGAGAGTATAGGAACATTACATATTGGGTTCTGCTCTTCTACTCACGATCAGGTATTAGTGATTTTTTTTTTTTTTTCTCTCGATGCTTTGAACGAAGTTGACTGAGAGAATGTTTTACCTGTTCTGATGACGCAGTCCTAAACAATTAAGCTAATGCTTTCAGTTTTAAGCCATTTGAAGGCAAATCAGCACCAACACAGGCAATATCAAATACGCCGACTGCCCTTTTGCGACTTTCTTGCGTGTTGACATGTGAATTGCCAATTCGATTGTGCGATCTGTACTATCATGAATGCAAGAATGAAGAACCGAACATTGATAGTAGATGATCAGAACCCAAGATCTCAGCCCGAAAAAGAAAAATGGCCACATGAATTATTCTGCACATCTGATCTCCCAAGTAGTTCGCATTTTTGATCTCCTAAAAGGTACATAGCTAAAGCTTGCAGGGGACAGCTTGCAATCCTAAACTAAGCAGAAAAAAGAAAGAAAAATTGCAGTTGAGTTCGAAATTATGTGAATTCAATGCTAATGAGAGAATTAACTGAAGCTTCTATGTCTACCTATATAACAAGCAGTCTCTGCACTAAAGAATTTTTGCAACAATGACCTACAAGGCTAATTTTAAGCTTAAATTTTTTTGAACTAATTGTATCTTTCTAGTTCGATCTTATATTTTAACTTATGCGAACATAAATATTACACTATAAAATGGAACAATCATCTTTTTTGCCTTCTGATGGACCGAGAGAAGAGACAGCATTCGCAATGCAACCATCACCATCGCCACCCCACAACTACAACATTGCTTGAGGTCACCTGGCTGGCATTATTAACATGCTTCTAAGGGAAATTTTCACATTCTCATAGAGCTGCAAAATCACTTGTATGTCATCAGTAAGCATGATCTTCTAGGTCAAAATTACATGCTATTGACTATCCATACAAATAATTACTGACATTTTTATTGAACCCTTTTGCTTTTGCCCTCCTTAATTAATCTTAATTAGCAGTTATCTGTCAACTATCAAACACTATCCTCAGATATCTATAGGAGCTTCCAACAGAGTATTTATCCAATCTGAAAATGGAAAGTTCTCCCTGAGCTATCTCTGTTCACTTCAAATCTTGAAGTGGAGGAGCAATTTGTGGTTGGGTTGGTTATCGTAATCTCATACTCTCCATGGAACAATGAAGTGCTAAAGAACCCTCCATCGTCGGTGTGGGCTTTGAAATCGGGGGATTTCCATTCCTCAATCAGGTTGTCCACGATGTCCCCGGCTGGTGTGTTGTTGAAGCTTATGTCAGCGAGAGCTGTGACATTGAAGCCGGCATACGCAGGGCCCGCAAACATGATGATCCCTTCCACAGCAGAATGGGAAAAAGCCTCCCTTAGGATCTCCTCCAAGTACTGAGCCTGCGACACCAGATAAAAAATAAATAAATAAATAAATAAAAAACTTTAATGCATTAGGGAGTGCCAATCCTTTGATATTGCACTTTCAGTTTGTCACTGATCACAACTCTAGGTTGGTTCAGGACAGTACATTCTAGGATAAGGGTAGATGCCCATTATTAAGAAAATCAAATATTTTATTTAATATTGACAGGAAGAGAAATGCTTGCCCAAGCCTGCCCAATTTTCCTCTCGGGCCGCTTGCGTGGCCATGCATGGTTGATACCTGGTTAACTCCTGGATGCACAGACACTTCTGTGAGCCAAATGGGAACACCAGTTGTAGCCAGAATCTCCAGAGTTGATCTCATGTAAGCCAAATTTGGCTGACCACGGCCAAAATTGCCTTGTACTCCTATTCCTGCCGAGATATCTTCGTTTCCAGGGTACGAAAATATCTCCTTGAGCTTCTTCTTGTAGTTCCCCGGGCTCACCTTCTCGTCCCCACAGTACTCAATGGTGTTGTACTCATTCAAGAACATCCTCGGGGTTGGATCAAGTTTGTATGCGGTTGAGTAATATATCGAGGAAGCGTTTTTCCCGAGGTTGTCCTCAAAGAAGCTGAAGTGCAGGTTCTCATTGACCACATCCCAAGCAATCAGTTTTCCTGCATATCTGGAGACAACCGAATTGATCCTCTTCTCTGCTGCTTTTCGCAAGTCCTCAGGCGACAGCGTCTTGACCCAATCGGGCTGGTACTTGGGATCGTCCCAGAAAACATTATGGCCTCGGATTGAAATGCCATTATCTTGCGAGAACTTCACCATTGCGTCGGCTGTTGTGTAGTTCTCTTGGCCTTGCTTCGCCTCTGTGCTGTACCACTTCATCGCGTTGGTAAAAGTGGTGTACCTGAACCTTGAAGCGAACCAGTTTTGATAATCGGTGCTCTCGAGGATGTGGAAGTTCATACCGCACCCGAATGGGAAGCCCGGCTTGGTTTGTTTGACAAGAAATTTAGCTTCTCTGACCGCGAGTCCTCTTTTCTTCGCATAAGTTATCTGGAACCTCACTCTGCTCTTCCGTACCTGCGAGATTAAAATTCGCAGCAGTTTTTTTTTTTTTTTTTTTTGTTTTTTTTGTTTTTTGAGCTAACTTGGGACAACTTCTGATTTTACCTTCTCTATGCTTTTATCTTGGTGAAACCTCCATTGCTTCTTTGAGAATGGCTGCAGCGCAACATTGTCAACCCATATTTCTTTCGAGGTATTCTTGCTCTGCCACAATCAGGAATCAGAACAACATTAGCACTCCACCTAATGTAGCTTCCAACTTTTCAGTGAAAGTATTCTCACACAGGTTTAATCTTGACCAAATTCAGGACGAATATGGCAAACACACTGCACGTTTACTCCCGATCGAAGGGTGAATTTCAAAAAGTACTGATTACTGGAGAAGTTAACTGTACACATGGGGGATAATAATAGCAATCATACATCAAATCTCTGATCTTGTCTTGAATTCAGTTCATTTTTCGAATGTGCTGATCTTTTAATAATCAAATAAGAAGGCATAAACTAGTTGAAGTGTGTCCTTTCAGAAGTAGATTAATCTAAAACAGTTCAGTGGCCATCACTTTACCTCGAAAAGAACATCGACAGTGCTCGAAGAATTCGCAGCGACGCCTCCTTTTAGCAAAGACCAGCACCCTTGCTCTGCAGCGATGCTGCCTCCGGGGACAAACTCGCCATCTCCAACTCCAAATACCACTGACACCGTCTCGCTTCCTTCATTGACTTGTATCCAAGCTGCGAAAATCCCTCATCGACATGAGTAATAAATCATCTTAAACTTCATCCACAGAGACCGTTGCGCATTCCTTGACATTGGAGACCCGAAATTCTTTGCAAAGGAAAAAAAAACCATTCAAGTGTCTTGTTTATGCGAACCCACAAATCGCGTGTTTATTGGCTGCGCATGAAGAAAATCCGACATGCACGTGAAGGCGTGTGCGCGTACTTGGGGTTTGTAAAGATGTTCTGGAGGAAAAGTTTTTCAGATAATTACCTGAGAATGCATAGAACTTGCCCTTCTCGAGTCGAACTTTCTGAGAGACACTGTCCATGGGACGTTTCCTATTGCGTGCCACCATGAACCTGTTCTTGCTACGAGATACGCGTTCTTCAATCACTCCTTTCCCAAACACAGCCCATCCGGCGGTGCCATTACTGAACTCCGGGTTAACTATGACCCCACCGCCATACATAGTACTCCCAGGCTCTGCCAAACACTGCTTATTGGATACATAAGGATCCCAGTTACTGTTAATTCTCATCAGTACCAAAATCACAATTTGGGCATGAACCAAAATTTTTTGCTTAATTTCAGCGCAAATTGTTTCCTGCAGGCTTTTAGCTATTGACTTTCAGGAACCAAAAAATGGGCACTACATGAAAAGAACGTCATTGTACAGAATGATTCGTTTGATCATATTTCTCTCTTTGGGGCAGCGATCTTGGGTTGAGAATAATTCATTCGACTTATTGATGACCATGAAAATCGAATTGGCATTCACACGTGAACATAACTCAAAAGTTGCAAGTAGTGTCCAGGACTTTGATCTTACCTGGGTCGTTGCCAATGCATCATATTGCACATCACTGAAGACAGCCTGGGTGATCTGCCCTGAAATGGCTAAACATAGAAAGCGTTTAGCTTAATCGTTCATGTCATCACCGACGTGACTAAGAAAAGCATTTGGAACAGCTAAAACCAATCTGACAGTCAACTTTATTCAAAGTACATCAAGAAAAATCTTTAAAAAAACAACAAATCCTAAACTCTATTGAAAAGTTCTTGGAGGGATATGACATAATACTAATTATAATGCAGGTGGAATAAACTGTGAGAGAAACTAGCACCTGATCCCGAGTAGAACAACACAAATGTGAGCCAAAGAAACAGTGGCATGGTGCATACAGAGGAGCTTATCGCCTCTTTCCAGTCCTGCAATAAAAAGCCAGCCAGAGAAACCGCGTAAGGCACCAATCAGTCATGTCCAAAAGACAAAATAACTCCTGTGAATGTGAAAGCGTGCAGCAACCTAATCAATCTCAGTTCTTGCACGTCCCGTGACTCTTCTCTCGACCCCATATATATAACCCAACAAAAGACTGGCCCAGGGCTGGTCTGGAGATCTTGACGGGTAGGTGCCAACGGTTTCCAAATTAGCGTTCTGTAAGTCAATAGTAAGAATGTGACTTGGATGTAGAGAGACCATCGAGAAACGAGTAATTCTACTAAACTTGTTTGCTAAGTGATGTGATGGAGCACATGTGGATAATTCAAACAAATGGGATATTCGAGGTTTCGCTAGATTGCTATCCGCATAGTAGATTAAAAATCGATACCCAATCATTTCTCTTTTGAGAATAATCATTGTCATAATCTTGTATGTTCTTGTGACACTTGGATCTATTGGAATTTAGTGGGGAGTCGAGTTTTGGGAAAGTGCTTTTCTCGTGGGCCTGTTTTTCATGAAAAGTGTTCGAATCGTGATGGGAAATTTTGAGGAGATGCTTCACATAAAATGAAAAGTAGTGAAGCTAATTACAAGAACTCTGAACTAGTCCCCTTCCGACCCAAAAAATAAAAAAACTAGTCCCCACCTTTAATATTGTTTTTTAGTGGGTTCAATCCAAATTTTAGAATATTTTTAAAAAATGCGGTTTTACACTTTTGAGTTTGACTTCTACTATAATATGGAAATCGATGGTCGATTGATGGCTCACTTTCAATGTATATCAGTGTTTTGTGCCTATTTCAAAGAAGGAATCTCGTGATCAACAACAATTTTTATGTTTCGATCAAGTGAAACGAGACATGAGATGATGGTGGGCATTGTGGTCTAACAACGCGATCTCGATGGTAGCCTTCATGATACAGTCTAGTAAAAGAGACTAGGAATGAAGGTCAAGAGATGTGATATAGAAATATACTTGGAATTAAGGGGGAATAGAACTAAGAATGAGCTCCTACGTGAAAATGAGACCACACACACATAAAATATATAAACCTTATAGTCAAGCAGTGTATGATATATTTTGATAGTTACAATGCTTGAAATTTTAAAGATAATTGTAAGAAAAAAAAAAAACATAAGCATATTGTACGGCGATCGATTCAATTTGACAAATTTAGTCCTAAATATTTTAATGATTTGGCAATATAATCCCTTTAGCCAATTTTTGACTACAAATTGTGGACATGTATGTTGACTGTCTTATATGACATAGTCAATCCTAAAATAACCAATTTTTATATATTTATTTTTTAAAATTTTCTTAATTTTTTAATGAGAGGATAAATAGAGGGTCTAGATCTGCACTAAATAACACTCCACCTAAACTCTAGATGATAATTTGATTATTGTGAATATTTATTTTGCTAGAATTTTCTACATATTAGTATATGTCTCTTGCGGAAATTCCTGTCGGCAATAACATTTGAACAACATAATAAATGTGGTCTTAAACCCGTGCAATGCACGAGCACCTCTCTAATGAAACATATAATAGTGCTGAAATTAGCGCAAGGTTGAGTCTCATGACACGTGTCGAAAAAACTCTTTTGTACGTTGAAGACGACAAAACACTATGTGAACTAATATGTACCATTAAGTACAAAGAGATCCTCTCGATACACAAGTTGATAAGCAGACAATGCTAAGAACAGGACCTCTGTGCTAACGGAGAGTTTCCTTGATTTGCAAATGGAGAACAAGATATTAAGTGTTAGAATTGGAAGCACCTCTTGATTTCGACAAAGAAGCAAGGGACATGAATGAAAAAATTGTGGAGTTTGATAGAGGAAAGTCTCGTCAAAACCGAAATCGAAAGCTCAGCGGATCCAGGCGAATATGCCACTTTGGGGTAAAATATCGCTTCAAGTGCCATAACTTGGCACAAAATGACACTTAAGTACCATAACTTACGAAAGTGACACTTAAGTGCCACATTTTAATAAAAATGAGACACCTTAGTGCCACCACCGGCGAAGCCGGCCGAAAATTATACGTGGCAATTAAATATTAATATTTCTCACCAAGGTGGCTCGCCGGAGAGCTAACTCAGCTCTAATTCACCCAAAATAACGTTGTTTTGGCACAATTTCAATTTTAATATAATATAAAAATTAATTAAATTAAATTTGTATAAAACAAAGTAATAATAATAATAATAATAATAATAATAATAATAATAATTTATATTATTAAAAAACGGAGGAGGAGGAGGAAGGCGGTCGACGGCTAAGGGCCGAGCTCTTGCTACCACCACCTCCTTGCCATCCACCACCTCCCCGCCGTCGTTGGAAGGGTGAGGGCATGCAAGCCCTCGCCGCCAACCCTCAACTAGGGCTCGACGGCCTCAACCGACCCTCCCTCACCTCCCCCGACGGGAGGAGAGATGGTTGCTTTGTGGCGGTGAGGGCCGAGCCCTCAATTGCCGGCTACCTCCCTCCTCCTCCTTTCCCCCACCCCCCACCTTTTTTTTACCTCCTCCTTCCTCTTCCTCAATTGCCAACTGCCTCCCCTCCTCTTCCTTCCCCCTCGCCCCGCAGGGCTCGTGGGCCCTCGCCACCGGTCGGCCGGACCCTAGCCTCTGTGACCCCAATCGACCCTCCCCTCCATTGTCGGCCCTTGCCGCTGGCGGCGGGCCGAGGGCCCGCCTCCCTTTTTAATTTTTTTAAAATTTTTTTGTAATTTTTAAAATTTTAAATTTTTTTAATATTTGTATAATTTTTTTATAAAATTTTTAAATAAATTTAATTTTTATATTAATTTTTTACCACGTCGCACCAAAACAACACTATTTTGCACTTGCTTCGTCGGAAAATTGACACATCAGCATTTTGGCCGGATTGGCATTTAAATGATTAATTTTGCTCTAATTTTGTCCATTTGTGTCAATTATGACACTTCAAAAATCCGCGCATCGCTACTTTGGAGTCTCAACCTGGTTCGACGATCCCACGATTCCCTCTCCGTGTCTCTTTCTTCTGCAAAGCACCTCCTCTGACGATCTTAATGAGGGATTCTCAAAGGAAATACCCAAAACCGATGGGGAAATGCGCCCAATTTAAAGCAACCGTCCACACCATGCACGTGCTCTTAAAGAAAACGTCCACTCCACGCACGAACTATTGAGAAAATCGATGGAGAAAATGAGTGGATTTTCTGTTCACACGACAATTGCGTTGAACATCGTGAAGCGTCGAGTTCACTCCACCGACATTATAAAATGCTAATAATCATCTTTACCACATGTTTTTCTAGATGCGGTCATGCAGAATGAAAAGTACGACCTTGACATATATATATCTCAGAAAAATTATAAATGAGTCTTAAACTTAACGTGTAGATGTGAATTTAATTGTAAACTTTATAATTTCACCAATCAAATTTTAAATTTCTTGATGATTTGCTGATTAGCCAGTTTTGGCTAAATAGAAGAAGTGCTGGCGCACAGCAAAAGCAGGTATTATTATTATTATTATTATTATTATTATTATTATTATTGAAGTTGTCTAGTAATGCCCAATAGTGAAGATGTTATTGAGTCGATACACGCCAAGCTCGGGCTCAACTCGATTTGCATACTTAGTACTTGAAACTCAACTCTAGCTTGAACGTGTGTAAAAATTAAGGTTTTAGCTCAACTCCAATATTAATATATATACTTGACTCAATTATAATGGAGTTGTGCATGAACTTGAGTTCAAGCTCTGTGCGATACCGCACATTCATAAGAACTTATATGTCACTTATTGGAATGATAGAACATTTATGAAAGAATGATGGAAACTAGATTAGGTTAGCAAGCCCATCGATCTGAGCTTTGATGAGCTTGAGCTCATTTTGACAAGATAATCAAGTAGCGCGAGCTTGACTCAAAATCATGTGGATTGATCTCGATTCATCTTCGAATCTAGCATGAGTTGTTAGCAAGTTAACTAATCGACTTGGTTTCACCCCTACCTAGCAAGAGATTACCTTGCATAACCATTTTTTGGGGGAGCAACTTAAGATGTATATGACAACAATTTTGTTTCCAGGAATAATTTTTGTTTAGAAATAGTTTTTTTTTTCATTTCTATTCCCCAAATGATTTTCTAAGTAGAAGTACATTTTTGGTAACTATAGAAAAAATTTATTCTCAAAGTAGAAAAAAAAAAACATAAATGCGTTTGGTACGACCCTAAAAATTTCTATTCTCGATATTTTTTAATTAATTATAAAATGTTAGTGAAGACTTAACAATTCATGTTTGGATAAATTGGACTCTTGTAAGGACTTAACTTATCAAGATATTCTAACATAGCCTCGGAAAATCCAACGTAATAGTTAGTCAAAGATGGATGGCTAGAAATGGTAACGAAGAGTTCCATTAGTTTATAACTCATAATATGTGGAGGTTAACAGTAAATCTTTGGGCATTACAATAAATAAGTGCATAGACCTTTTGAGCTTTTTAAGTACAAGAAGAAGAGCAAACGTTATCCGGTGGAATGGGTAAAGACAAAACAACTGCGGATAGAGGTGATCATAAAGTTGGTGCATTTATTTGCACAAACTCATGAAACCTTCAAGTAAATGACATGAGAAATCCAAGGAACATAGGTTTATTCGACTGGGATGAACACAAGACAAATGGTAATACAAAAGACTTGTTTAGAGCCAATTAATTTTCTATTAAAACAGAATTGTAGATTATCTTAAAGGATGTCTCCAATAAAATCTTAGGAGAAGAAGACGTATTCTCTCAATCAAGTCACCAAGCTATTGTGACCTAGCATTGCCAAAAAAAAAAGGCATTCAAAGATCCATATGGTAAAGCCCTATGAGATTATTCAATTTTGAATCTAATTTTCATCAAAAGATTTTCATTGTGACCTAGCATTGCCAAAAAAAAAAAAAGGCATTCAAAGATCCATATGCTAAAGCCCAATGAGATTATTCAATTTTGAATCTAATTTTCATCAAAATATTTTCACAATTTTTTAAGCTAAATTAATTCTAAACTAGAATCCACACTAAAATCGAGTAAAACTAGTCAAAATCTAATTTATAAACTCATGAATTTTTTATTTTTTATTTTGAAATATGGGGACTCGAATCGAGTCAGGAGACCAAGTTCGGATGTGAGTCTCACCCAAACCTTAAGTTGATTGTGTAAAGATGAGCATAAAGTTATGTTGAGCTTGTTTCTCTAAAATGACATTATCTCTTTTTTTTGTTCTTGTAATAAGAAAGTAAGTTTTTTTTTTTTTTTACTTCTTGTTTCCATTCCAAATCTATTCCTTGGCCATTGATTTATTTCAAGGCATAGAAAAATTAATTGACATGCACAAACAGATTTTTGTGTTTTATTTTCTTTTTTTCTATTTTGAAGAATAAAAGAACGGAAAAACAAAAAAAAAAAAATAGAAATGTTATCAAAGAGGCCATTACTAATCGATCGATTAATGGCTCAAACAATCAAATTGAGTTGGAAATCTCTTCAAGGATGGTTCAAAATAGTTGTAGGGATAGATTGATGAAGTACAAAGTTTCTCTTTAGCCCTGTAATGAAGTACGGTTTCATTGTAGTCCTCCGTAGAAGGAGAGGCTATGGAGTTAGGGGAGTGGAGTAGGCCAAATGGAAAGGCCAAACCACTGTATACCCGGGTTTATTACTTCTTTTTCTCTCTTGATCTCTTCATTTTCAGTAAAAAGAAGAAGATATTTCTGCACGAGCACCCAACTTCTACATTACTTTGAGCACAACGTCCAATGCTTGTAGGGAAAATCTGTAAAAATCTCACTCGGCAATCGATTCACTCCCTCTAAACCGTTATGATTAGTCCATTTCGATCATTAGTATGCATATACATTATCTCGGGAAAATTCCCCATTTAAGCCTGGATATATTGTACCAATGTCAATTCAGTTTTTAACTTTCTAATTTTATCAATTAAGATCTAAACCTTTATGCAAAAGGTATTCTTTCCAATCACTTGTTGTCAAAATCACTAACATGGCGATCCAATCATAGGCCGTCATATGTTGCACATCAACACATCAGCAACTTTCAACAAAAATTTATTGAAAGAAATATATTGTAATTTCGCTTAAAAGAATGAGACTCAATTAATAAAATTAGAAAGTCTTTGATTGCATTAACATCCATATAATAAGTTTATAACTGATTAAATAATTTCACCTATGTCTACACCGATCCTCTCTGATCCATGGCTTTTTCATCCCTCCCTTCAAGGTTCCGGAACACTTTTTGTCGTACCCCATGTTTAAGTGCACGCCAACAATTGCCAGGTGTAACTCAAACAAGGAACACGATCCTACATAATCCTGACTTAAAGGATCATTTTGGGGCCATTAAAGTCCCACAAGCATACGCCCTAAGTCCATCCACGCAACAAAAAATTGTAAAATGAAAATGATATATTCATGAGGAGTCGACCTCCAAACATTTTTGCAGGGAATGTTGTATAGCAACAATTTCCCATTGACGGGATGAATATAAATATGGAAAAGAGAGAATATTCTGCTTTCTATCTAGATGCTTTTATGTGTTTTCTAATCAAATGTCTTAACTTTTAGTTTGTCTAATTAAGTCCTTCTATATTCACAAACTTTCTAATTAGGCCATTTTGATGGCAAATCCGGCCAAATTCAATTGACATAGATAATCGGGTGACATCATTTTACAATTTGGATACAATTTTTTATAATGTAAACAGCCATGTTGGCAGCCATATTGGTTAGATTTTTTCCACATCATACTCCGAAGTTGTCTACATCGACTACATTTTTCCACTCGTGATCACATATTTTGATTGCATTATATTTCTGCATTGTCCGAAAACCACGACGTCACTTGAATTTTGTCAAATTGGTGTAGGAGTGACATGATCAAAATTCTTGTGAAAGTAGAAACATTTGATTAGAAAAATTGAAGTACATTAATATAATTAGGCACAAAAGTACATGGATGAAAAATAAAACTTTCTTGTCTTAAAATGAAATCAAGTATCACTTTGTCGATCATGCTTGCGAAATCTTGTACCTTCACTAGTTTCCATTTCATTTAACGCGTCTTTCCAAAACTTACCTTCTGACTCAAAATGCATTTCAGAATAGACCCCACAAGTTTAACTTTTTCCCGAACTCGACTCCCCCTCGATTTTCCAATATGCCCTACCGTCAGCAGATCACAACAAAAAGACCCCCATAATGTGCATACGCAGCATGAGCGTCATAAAGATTATGGTGACAAATATAGCAGAAGTACACTTTTTTTTTTGTGTCAAAAAAAGAAAATTTTCCAACATTTTCAATGGTATTTTTAGGATTCCCAGTTTGCCCTTCTTCTGAAATTTCAAAGAAAAATATAAAATGGGTCCCTCATAATTGATTGTCAATATGATATTTATAGATCATATAATAATTTCCCAATTAAGATATATCTAAAATTTATTTTTAAAGAATATTTATGTTGCACATAGGCATTGACGGGGTGTCACAGTCAAAAAATTGCAATCAACATATTCATCCAAGAAGGAATTCCTTCAAGACAGCAGAACTGGCAATCCAACTGTAAAAGGCAAGGAAAAGCTTGCTTGCAATTCACAAAAGTGTCTTTTTCTTTTGGCTTTATTTCCTTGAGAGCAATGCTAACTGATAAGACTTGTTAAGGGATAAGTCGGCCTTTTGTTGGGTGGTGAATATCAACAAGGTATTTCAATGCCAACTCACAATTTGTCGCATCACTCCGAGTATACTTGTTTAGTGTACTAGTCTTCATACATATGCATTACCTCTTCTCTTAATACTTTTCGAATTCATGTCACATCATATGATTTGATCTCAACAGCAACTTAGACACTGTTATCCCCTGCATTCGGTTAACACATCTGCTGAAGTATCACATATCACCTATCTATGTAGTTTGGACAAATCTCGTATTCATGTGTTCTACTTTGTGCAAGCTTTTGATTGGACAGTCCGACATCTGTCAGAACCAAATTTAGTCCCAGTGTCAGGCTCCTTGTTTGTCAATTCCGTGCGAAAGAGGATATTAAAGTATTCCACATCACTTGTACAATATGGTTTCAAGGAGGCCTTATATTTGTATAGTCACCTCCCACCTAATTTCTATGCCAATTTTGGGCTACTGCTCAGTTTGAGTATTTATATATGTGGGTTTGACAAAAGAGTCACGGGACATGTAAAAAACCGAGGATGATCAGCTTCATCAGGTCCCCATTTAAGGAAACGAGGACATACCTGTTTCTTGGTTGACAGGCTAGGCTGTTGCATGCTTATTCGCATTCACATGAGACCTTTGCTCTTCTGACATGATTATGATTCTTACAGGCTTTTCTAGGACTGCTCGAATTGCTGGAGCGATGAGGAGTTCACCGGGATTCAACATGTTCTTGTTTCTTTCTCTCGCATTTGCATTGTTGTACTTAGGTTCAGGTACCGATTTCTTTCGTTTATTAATATCTTCTTGAATTATTTTCGCTTGATCATTGACCTTGGAAGAGCATTTTTACTTGAGTTCAGCATCCCTTGCTCCAAGTGTTTGATAAATTTTCTCGATTGTTTCAATGAAGTCGACTCTGAAGTTGGTTTAGCAGTTGTAATGTAACATGGACAGTTAAGCTAATGCTTTCTTTTTCAAGCCATTTCAGGGCAAATCACGCAGACTGTCTTCTACGATTATTATGATTCAACGGCGACAACACAGGCAAGATCAAATTCCTACGCACTATTTGCGATTTCTGAGCACGTTGACATGTGAATATCAGTTCATACTTCATGAGCACTGCCGCTAAGTCAAATTCAAGAATTTGGTCTCGGAATTGGGCGATCAGAACTCAAGATTGCCACTCAAAAAAATGAACTAGTTGAATGAATTACTCTAATGATTTGCTGAGTGGCACAATTTCTTTGTTGCCTTGAAAAGAAATAGTTAGGAGTTTCCAGGAACGACACTAAGCAGATTATGTAATCCGAGTCTTACATATTCGATTATAGCAGTGTTTGGCAGAGCCAGGGAGCCTTATGTATGGAGGTGGGGTCATACTGAACCCAGAGTTCATCCACGGCACTTCCGCATGGACCGTGTTTGGGCAAGGAGCAACTGAATTGCGCATATCGCATACCAACAACAGGTTCATGGTGGCTCGCGATAGGAAACGCCCGTCAGACAGTTTCTCTCAGAAAGTCCAGCTCGAGAAGGGAATGTTCTACGCATTTTCCGGTAATTATGCGCTCTGTTGTTTCTAGAGAGAGTACACGTTGAAATTGTTCATGTGAAGCCGTAAATAATGTGATATGCCGGTTCACCGTTCACCGGATATACTCGTATAGTTTTGTTTATTTGTGAAGAATTGCTAATTGCAACATCAAGAAATGTGAAAACGCGATTGTTGACCGAGCTAGGACGATTTGTTGCTGTCTTTGCAGCTTGGGTACAAGTAAGTCAAGGAAGCGAGACGGTATCGGTGGCGTTTCGAATTGGAGATGGCGAGTTTGTCCGTGGAGGCAGTGTCGTGGCCGAGCAAGGGTGCTGGTCTTTGCTGAAAGGTGGCATTGCCGCGAATTCTTCGAGCCCAGCTAATGTTCTTTTCGAGGTGAAGGGCATTCAACTTTCCATTACAATCTACTTCTGAATCATTGAAAAGTTGCAAGACACATGAGTGCGAATAATTCCAGGCATATGTTGATTCTGATTTTGTTGACAGAGCAAGAATATCTCGACGGAGATATGGGTCGACAATGTCACGTTGCAGCCGTTCTCGAAGAAGCAATGGAGGAATCACCAAGAAGAAAGCATAGAGAAGGTAATACAAAAAGTTTGTATGTAGTTAGTTCGAAAAACATAAAGGACCGTCGTGAACTTCGATCTCGCAGGTACGGAAGAGCACAGTGAGGTTCCAGATAACTTCTGTGAACGAAAGAGGACTCGGG
This sequence comes from Eucalyptus decipiens, assembly GCA_014182575.1. NCBI lineage: Eukaryota > Viridiplantae > Streptophyta > Magnoliopsida > Myrtales > Myrtaceae > Eucalyptus > Eucalyptus decipiens. The sequence continues at coordinate 25,307,652 of CM024615.1, forward strand.
GTCGGAGGAGCCAATGTTCTCATCAAACAGACCAAACCGGGCTTTCCATTCGGATGCGGCATGAACTTCCACATCCTTGAGAGCGCCGATTACCAGAACTGGTTCGCGTCGCGATTCAGATACACCACTTTCACCAACGCAATGAAGTGGTACAGCACGGAGGCGAAACGAGGCCAGGAGAACTACACAATAGCTGACGCAATGCTGAAGTTTGCGCAAGATAATAACATTTCGATCCGAGGCCACAATATCTTCTGGGACAACCAGAAGTACCAGCCCGATTGGGTCAAGACCCTTGCACCCGATGATCTGCGAAAAGCAGCGGAGAAGAGGATCAATTCAGTTGTCTCTCGATACGCAGGAGAACTGATTGCCTGGGATGTGGTCAATGAGAACCTGCACTTCAGCTTCTTTGAGGACAATCTCGGGGAAAATGCTTCCTCGATGTATTACTCGACAGCATACAAACTCGATCCGACTCCGAGAATGTTCCTGAACGAGTACAACACCATCGAGTACAGCGGAGACGAGAAGGCGAGCCCGGGGAACTACAAGAAGAGGCTCCAGGAGATATTTTCGTACCCCGGGAATGAGGATATACCGGCCGGGATAGGAGTGCAAGGCCATTTCGGCACCGGCCAGCCAAACTTGGCATACATGAGATCAAGCCTAGACATTCTGGCCACAACTGGTGTGCCCATTTGGCTCACAGAGGTGTTTGTGGATCCAGGAGCTAACCAGGTACTGGCATATCTTAGACAAGAGGTGATCATGCCCTGGGCAGTTCACCCGGTCCGGTGGGCCGGAAGGGCAAAATGGGCCAGGTCAGGCGAGCGACTCTCTTTTTGTGGCTGGCCCGACCAGCTCACCTTGGCCCATTCGAACCCTATCAATTTCAGATTTGCACACTTCGATAATTTTTCGATAGGAGGAGCAGAAACATGACTTGAAGCTTTTGGCTATCGGTCAATTGAAGACTTGAGGCCACGATAAGGTCTCGAACTCGCCGTCCGGTGAAATTCAGACATTGGAAATGACACGTGGCAGCCGATGCCTGAATTCCATCGACAGGGACTTGGAGAAGCGAGTGGGGCTTTTTTTAAAACCTTCAATTGACCAAAATAAAACCTTTATATTCTAAATTGACCAACAGCCAAAAGGTTAAGTCGTGATTTTGCACTTATCTCCGTTTTTCAATGAATGGAAGTGCAAATATGAAAAAAATTGGCACTCTACAATCCATAAAGGGATTTCTGGCATTGCAGGCTCAGAACTTGGAGGAGGTGCTCAGGGAGGCTTACTCTCATCCCGGGGTGGAAGGGATCATAATGTTCGCCGGCCCCGCGTACGCCGGCTACAACTCCACGGCGCTCGCGGACATGAACTTCAAGAACACTTTGGCTGGGGACGTCGTGGACAAGCTGATCCACGAATGGAGATCCGAGGACCTGGAGGCTCGTGCCGATGAGGAAGGGTTCCTCAGCACTACACTGCTCCATGGAGAGTATGAGATCACTATCACCGATCCAATCTCAAATTCCTCTTCCACTTCAAGATTTGAAGTGACCAGAGATAGCTTCAGGAAAGTTTACCATTTTCACATATAATGAATTGTCAGCTACAAGCTCCTATGGAGCTAGGGATTGTGCTTTTATTGTTGATTGATAGTTGCTAAGTTAAGATTAATCAGAGAGGGTAGATATAAGGATCCTTAAATTACAAGCATTTTATTTTTCGGTCAAAAAATGCGTTGCATATGTAATTATGACCTGAAAAGATCATGTTGATACCAAGTAAATAATGTTTAGTCATTTTTCGGGCGCTAATGAATTGTCAGCTACAAGCTCCTACCATGTACCGATCCCACCGCTAATGATACCAATCGATAAAAAAAAGGCCAATAAGCTAACAAATTTCATCCTCTGGACGGCGTACGGTAAATTTTTGTCCTTAGGTAGACGGAATATTGTCGACAATTGATCCTGAGAATGGACCTTTCGAACAACATACACGTTTTAATCTGCCAGATTTCGAGATACTCTACATCACGTAAAAATCCCAAATCCAAAAAAAAAAAAAAAAACGGGTCGAAAGTTTTTTTGTTTTTTTTGGCTTTAACCTTTAGATATGTATTTAGTCCAACCAACTAAAAGATTTTAATTGGCATTTAAAATCACTCAAAAATTAAGTAGAGGTAGAAAAATTTAATGGGATATATTCACTATAAATTTTAAAACTTGTTACCAAAGTGTAATTGAATCCTCTAAAACTTTTAGAATGTGCAATTAAATCTTAAAACTTGTCAAATTGGTGCAATCAAGTTATTACATTAACTAACCACTGGAATTCGCCCCAGTGGCCACCCTTTCAGCATGAAAGGGAGAGGTGAGGGGTTCAAATCCCCACCTTCTCAGGAGGGGATGGGGTGGGGACGCGTAAGTTTCAAGAGTGGGTTTCGACTCCCACGCCCGCAAGAGCGGGGGCAAAAGTCTCGAGTGAGTATAGAGTAGGAATAGAGTAGGACTGACCAAAAAAAAAAAAAAAAAGTCATTACATTATCTCTGTCCAATTTGGCTAATGGAAAATGCTGACGTGGCTTTATTATTATTATTTTATCTCTCCTACGTGGCGCTAATGTGGCTAAAACAAGCAATATAACTCCAAAACGATGTCATTTTGTTCCAAAATTAATTTTTAATACAAATATTTATTAAATTAATTCTTTTTTAAAAAAAAAGAGTGAACCAGCTCGCAATCCCTCACTGCCATTGTCCCACCAAGAGCTGATGATGGTGGGCAAGGGTCAACTGTGGTCAATAGACCTCGGCCAGTGGCCAACAACCCTAGTCAATCGCAAGCAAGCCCTCATCGAGATCTCAAATGAGGGTCGCAACTAGGGATGTGAAAAAGAACTAAGAACAACTCAAAACCAGACTAAATTCAATCGAAACCGGTGGTTCCCGAGGGAATTAATTCAGTTCGCCTCACTAGATCTAAACAAGCACACAACATCGTCACCTCACTCAAATCTAGCAAGAGGCTAGGTGTCGCAGCCCTCGCTTGTGGCCAACAAGTTACCGGCCATCACCAAGGTCTCAAGGACTAGAGGGGGGAAATAGGAAATAAAGATAAAAAAAAATGGAAAATTCTTTAAAAAATTCAAGAATTGTTCACATCAATGCCAATTGTTCAACATAAGATAGTCAGTGCTAATTGGACCACTACATTAGTGATTTCTGATCAAAATTTGCCAAAAGTACTATATTTATAAATTGTTAAAAAGTTTAGGAGTGAATTGGGCAAATCAAAATGTTTAAAATTGAATTGACCGCTATCCAATAAATTTAAAACTTTTTATATAATTTTTACAGCACCGGGCAAAGTTGATGGTATAATGGATTATAGAAGAAACAAGGTTTTATATACCTATCAATAAAATGGGTATGAAAATATCATAATTATTTATCAATCAGTATGTTTTTCTATTTGTAATATGACAATAGAAGAAACGAGGGTATGATTGTATCTCATCATAGGGTACAATGGGTAATATCTTTCACATTCCTAACTTGTTTCCGGTATAACTCTAGTAATACCAAAAAAAAAAGAAGAAAACATAGTTATTCCATTCTGCAAACCAAAACGTGCAATAGCCCTTCTATTCCTATTCTACAGTATCCATTTGCAGGTGATGGTCATTTCATTCTTACCTCTTTTACCGCATAACCTATTGATGGACCTTGGGGTTTAAAATATCTAATCTGGATGTTGAATAATTTCAGGACTGCGTTACATTGGGTAACTACACTAAAGAGAAGGGAAATCTACAAAGTGGGATAAGAATACCATTTTCGCAGACCTCACATTACAAAAGTTTCATATTTTATATCTCAATGTATATACTTACTTTTTTTATAAAAAAAAAAATGCATATCATACTTTTGAAAAGTAGACTGGTTTTGGAACCACCGTAAATACATGCAATAAACAACATTTTAAAGGGGACGGTACCCACTTATAGTATAAGTTTTTTATTGTTGTCAAACTTACAGTTTGACCACATCTAGGTCATGTCCCATTAATTTCGCCCTAGATATCTCCTCAAAGCAAAATTATAAAAAGTCAATTATTTATCCTAAAGTCCTTAACCAACTTATTTGCATATATGATTTCCCAATATAATCCCAAAAATATGCAAGCCACAGGGCACACGCACATGCGAGTTTTACCTAATTAAAAAATTTATGGCCAATTAGATAATTCCGCCTATGCATACCTACACCGATCCCCTCATATCCATGCTTTTTCCCCCTCTTTTCAGGTGGAACCCTCTTTGTCGTACTCCATGTTTAAGTGCATGCCAACCATTGCCAATGTATCGAGTTCAAAAAAAGAAGGAAAAAAAAAAAAAAACCATTGCCAATGTGTAAAACAAGGAACAGGATCCTACACCCTGACTTGAAGGATCATCTTGGGGCCAATTAAAGTCCACAGGCACACGCCCTAAGTCCCTCCGCACAACTTAAATTGTGAAAATGCAAATGATCTATGCATGAGCATGGCCTCCAAGCATTTACAATTCCAGGGAACGATTATTACTCTTCAAAAAAATTGCTTGGGATCAGGCTAGGTAAGATTGGATATATTGGAGTTGGACTAGAAATCCATACTTTTTTGGATTCGTTCTTCGAAAACGTTTCTTGTGGGAATTGTTTTTACAGGGAATGTTCCATAGCAACAATCTCCCATTGATGGGATGAATAAAAATGTGGAAAAAAGGAAAAGAAAAATCGGTTTTTTTTTATGAGAACCGAACTGAAAAAGCCGAATTTTTCGGTTTAGTTCGGTTCTGTTTTCAGTTCGGTTTTTGACGCCCCTAACCCCATGTTTAAGTGCACGCCAACCATTGTCAGGTGTAACTCAAACAAGGAACACGATCCTACATAATCCTGACTTGAAGGATCATTTTGGGGCCATTAAAGTCCCACAAGCATTCGCCGTAAGTCCATCCACACAACTTAAATTGTAAAATGAAAAAGATCTATTCATGAGGAGTAGACCTTTAAGCATTTTTGCAGGGAATGTTGTATAGCGATGGGATGAATATAAATATGTAAAAGAGAGAATATTCTACTTTCTATCTAGATGCTTTTATGTATTTTCTAATCAAATGTCTGAACTTTTAGTTTGTCTAATTAAGTCCTTCTATATTCACAAACTTTAAAACATTCTGACGGCAAATCCGGCCAAATTCAATTGACATAGATCATCAGGTGATGTCATTGTACAATTTGGATACAATTTTTTTATAATGTAAACACCCACATTGACAGCCATATCGGTTAGATTTTTTCCACATCATACTCCGAAATTGTATACATCAACTAAATTTTTCCACTCACGATCGCATATTTGGATTGCATTATATTTCTGCATCATCCAAAAATCACGACGTCACCTAATTTTTCTCAAATTAGTGTAGGACTGACATGATCAAAATCCTTGTGAAAGTAGAAACATTTGATTAGATAAATTGAAGGGTTAATACACTGAAAAACTCCAAACCGGTACACCTATGACAAATTTAGCCCAAACTATTATTTTGACCATCAAAAACCCCAAATTGGTATACTTTTGACAAATTTACCCAAAACTGGTACACTTGTGACAAATTTACCCTATGTTAGTTTTCATTAAATTTTATTGTCAAATTATTAAGTTAAATGACACGTGACAATTGACCGATATACTAATTTGAGATTTTACGCTCCGTTTGTCACAATTTACAATTTTTGTGATTTTTTTGTAGTATTAATCTAATTTAACAGATGGTATATTTGTTACAAATATATCAGTTTTGGGTTTTTTGGGGTCAAATAAATTAGTTTGAAGTAAATTTGTTATAAATTTACCAGTTTATGGTTTTTTATGGTCAGTCGAGGTAAATTTGTCACAGGTGTACCGGTTTGAAGTTTTTCATAGTCAAAAAAATAGTTTTGGGTAAATTTATCACAGGTGAACCAGTTTGGGGTTCTTCATGGTATTAACCCTAAATTGAAGTACATTAATATGATTAGGTGCAAAAGCACATGGATGAAAAATAAAACTTTCTTGTCTTAAAATGAAATCAAGTATCACTTTATCGATCATGCTTGTAAAATCTTGTACCTTCACTAGTTTCCATTTCATTTTATGCGTCTTTCCAAAACTTACCTTCATGACTCAAAATGCTTTTTCAAAGTAGACCCCACAAGTTTAACTTTTTCCCAAACTCGACCCCCCCTCGATTTTCCAATATGTTCTACCGTCAGCAGATCACAACAAAAAGACCCCCATAATGTGCATACGGAGCATGAGCGTCATAAAGATTATGGTAACAAATATAGCAGAAGTCCACTTTCTTTTTGTGTCCAAAAAAGAAAATTTTCCAACATTTTCAATGGTACTTTTAGGATTCCCAATTTGCCCTTCTTCTGAAATTTCAAAGAAAAATATAAAATGGGTCATGCATAATTGATTGTCGATATGATATTTATAGATCATATAATAATTTCTCAAATAAGATATATCTAAAGTTTATTTTTAAAGAATATTTAGGTTGCACGTAGGCATTGCCGGGGTGTCATAGTCAAAAAATTGCAATCAACATATTCATCCAAGAAAGAATTCCTTCAAGACAGTAGAACTGGCAATCTAACAGTAAAAGGCAAGGAAAAGCTTGCTTGCAATTCACAACAGTGTCTTTTTCTATTGGCTATATTTCCTTGAGAGCAATGCCAACTGCTTAGACTTGTTGAGTGATAAGTCGGACTTTTGTTGGGCGGTGACTATCGGCAAGGTATTTCAATGCCAACTCGCCATTTGTCGCATCACTCCGAGTATACTTGTTTAGTGTACTAGTCTTAATACATATGAATTACCTCTTCTCTTGATGTTCTTCGAATTCACGTCACATCATATGATTTGATCTCAACAGCGACTTAGACACCGTTATCCCCCGCATTTGATTAACACATCTGCCAAAGTATCACACATCACCTATCTATATAGTTTGGACAAATCTTGTATTCATGTGTTCTACTTTGTGCAAGCTTTTGATTGGACAGTGCAACATCTATTAGAACCAAATTTTGTCCCAGTGTCAGGTTCCTTGTTCATCAATTCTGTGCGAAAGAGGGTATTAAAGTATTCCACGTCACTTGTACAATATGGTTTCAAGGGGGCCTTATATTTGTACAGTCTCCTCCCACCTAATTTCTATGCCAATTTTGGGCTACTGCTCAGTTTGAGTATTTATATATGTGGGTTTGAGAAAAGAGTCACGGGACATGTAAAAAACCGAGGATGATCAGCTTCATCAGGTCGCCATTTAAGGAAACGAGGATATACCTATTTCTTGGTCGACAGGCTGTTGCATGCTTATTCGCATTCACATGAGACCTTTGCTTTCCTAACTTGATTATGATTCTTACAGGCTTTTCTAAGACTGCTCAAATTGCTGGAGCGATGAGGAGTTCACCAGGATTCAACATGTTCTTGTTTCTTTCTCTCGCATTTGCATTGTTGTCCTCAGGATCAGGTACCGATTTCTCTCGTTTATTTATATCTTCTTGAATTATTTTCGCTTGATCATTGACCTTGGAAGAGCATTTTTGCTTGAGTTCAGCATCCCTTGCTCCAAGTGTTTGATAAATTTTCTCGATTGTTTCAATGAAGTCGACTGAAATTGGTTTACCAGATGTAATGTAACATGGACTAAAGCTAATGCTTTCTTTTTCAAGCCATTTCAGGGCAAATCATGCAGACTGTCTTCGACGATTATTATGATTCAACGGCGACAACACAGGCAAGATCAAATTCCTACGCACTATTTGCAACTTCTGAGCACTTTGACATGTGAATATCAGTTCATATTTCATGAGCACTGCTGCTAAGTCAAATTCAAGAACTTGTCCTTCGAATTGGGCGATCAGAACTCGAGATTGCCACTTGAAAAAATGAACTAGTCGAATGAATTACTCTAATGATTTGCTGAGTGGCACAATTTCTTTGTTGCCTTGAAAAAAAATAGTTAGGAATTTCCAGGAACGACACTAAGCAGATTATGTAATCCGAGTCTTACGTATTCAATTATAGCAGTGTTTGGCGGAGCCAGAGAGCCTTATGTATGGAGGTGGGGTCATACTGAACCCAGAGTTCATCCACGGCACTTCCGCATGGACCGTGTTTGGGCAAGGAGCAACTGAATTGCGCATATCGCATACCAACAACAGGTTCATGGTGGCTCGCGATAGGAAACGCCCGTCAGACAGTTTCTCTCAGAAAGTCCAGCTCGAGAAGGGAATGTTCTACGCATTTTCCGGTAATTACGTGCTCTGCTGTTTCGAGAGAGAGTACACGTTGAAATTGTTCATGTGAAGCCGTAAATAATGCGTTATGCCAGTTCACTGTCCACCGGATTACTCGTATAGTTTTGTTTATTTGTGCAGAATTGCTAATTGCAACATCAAGAAATGTGAAAACGCGATTTTTGACCGAGCTAGGATGATTTGTTGCTGTCTTTGCAGCTTGGGTACAAGTAAGTCAAGGAAGCGAGACGGTATCGGTGGCGTTTCGAACTAGAGATGGCGAGTTTGTCCGTGGAGGCAGTGTCGTGGCCGAGCAAGGGTGCTGGTCTTTGCTGAAAGGAGGCATTGCCGCGAATTCTTCGAGCCCAGCTGATGTTCTTTTCGAGGTGAAGGGCATTCAACTTTCCATTACAATCTACTTCTAAATCATTGAAAAGTTGCAAGACACGTGATTGCTAATAATTCCAGGCATATGTTGATTCCGATTGTATTGTGACAGAGCAAGAATATCTCGACAGAGATATGGGTCGACAATGTCGCGTTGCAGCCGTTCTCGAAGAAGCAATGGAGGAATCACCAAGAAGAAAGCATAGAGAAGGTAATACGAAAAGTTTGTATGAAGTTAGTTCGAAAAACATAAAGGACCTTCGCGAACTTTGATCTCGCAGGTACGGAAGAGCACAGTGAGGTTCCAGATAACTTCTGTTAATGAAAGAGGACTCGGGGTCGGGGAGCCAATGTTCTCATCAAACAGACCAAACCGGGCTTTCCATTCGGGTGCGGCATGAACTTCCACATCCTTGAGAGCGCCGATTACCAGAACTGGTTCGCGTCGCGATTCAGATACACCACTTTCACCAATGCAATGAAGTGGTACAGCACGGAGGCGAAACAAGGCCAAGAGAACTACACAATAGCCGATGCAATGCTGAAGTTTGCGCAAGATAATAACATTTCGATCCGAGGCCACAATATCTTCTGGGACAACCAGAAGTACCAGCCCGATTGGGTCAAGACCCTTGCGCCCGATGATCTGCGAAAAGCAGCAGAGAAGAGGATCAATTCAGTCGTCTTGCGATATGCAGGAGAACTGATTGCCTGGGACGTGGTCAATGAGAACCTGCACTTCAGCTTCTACGAGGACAACCTCGGGGAAAATGCTTCCTCGATGTATTACTCGACGGCATACAAGCTCGATCCGACCCCGAGAATGTTCCTGAACGAGTACAACACCATCGAGTACAGCGGGGACGAGAAGGCAAGCCCAGGGAACTACAAGAAGAGGCTCCAGGAAATATTTTCGTACCCCGGAATGAGGATATACCGGCTGGGATAGGAGTGCAAGGCCATTTCGGCACCGGCCAGCCAAACTTGGGATACATGAGATCAAGCCTAGACATTCTGGCCACAACTGGTGTGCCCATTTGGCTCACAGAGGTGTCTGTGGATCCAGGAGCTAACCAGGTATTGGCATATCTTAGAAAAGGGGTGATCATGCCCTCGGCAGCTTGCCTGGTCGGGTGGGCCCGAAAGGCAAAATGTGCTGGGTCAGGCGAGCGATTCTCTTTTTGTGGATGGCCCGGCCCACTCACCTTGGCCCATTCGAACTCTATCAATTTCATATTTGCACATTTCAATCATTTTTCAATAGGAGAAGAGTACAGACATGACTTAAAGCTTTTGGCCATTAGTCAATTGAAGACTTGAGGCCATGATAGGGTCTTCAGCCCGCCGTCGATGGAATTTATACATTGGAAATGACGCATAGCAACCGATGCCTGAATTCCACCTAGGGAGACCTCGAAAAGCGAGTTTGGAGCTTTTTTTAAGACCTTCAATTGAACAAAATGAAACATTTATATTCTCAATTGACCAATGGTCAAAAGGTTAAGACGTGATTTTGCACGTATCACCTTTTTTTTTTCCAATGAATGAAAGTGCAAATATAAAAAAATTGGCACTCTACAATCCATAAAGGGGTTTCTGGCATTGCAGGCTCAGTACTTGGAGGAGGTCCTCAGGGAGGCTTACTCCCATCCTGGTGTGGAAGGGATCATAATGTTCGCCGGCCCCATGTACGCCGGCTTCAACTCCACGGCGCTCGCGGACATGAACTTCAACAACACGCTGGCCGGGGACGTCGTGGACAAGCTGATCCAGGAATGGAGATCTGAGGACCTAGAGGCTCGCACCGATGAGGAAGGGTTCTTTAGCACTACACTGTTTCATGGAGAGTATGAGATCACTATCACCGATCCAATCTCAAATCCCTCTTCCACTTCAAGATTTGAAGTGACCAGAGATAGCTTCAGGAAAATTTACCATTTTCACATATAATGAATTGTCAGCTACAAGCTCCTATGGAGCTAGGGATAGTGCTTTGATCGTTGAGTGATAGTTGCTAAATTAAGATTAATCAAAGAGGGTAGATATAAGGACCCCTAAATGCCAAGCATTTTTTGTTTTTTTTGGTCGAATAATGCTGATTGCATATGTAATCATGACCTAAAAAGATCATGTCGATACCAAGTAAATAATGTTTAGTTATTTTTCGGGCGCTCTTGCAACGTGATATTGTACCATGTACCGATCCCACCACTAATAATACCAATCGATAAAAAGAGGCCAATAAGCTAACAAATCTCATCCTCTGGACGGCGTATGGTACATTTTTGTCCTTCGGTATTGTAGATGGAGTATCGTCGACAATTGATCATGAGAATGGACCTTTCGAACAACATACACGTTTTAATTTGCAAGATTTCAAGATACTCTACATCACATAAAAATCCCAAATCCCAAAAAAAAAAAAAAAAAAAAAAGGTCGAAACTTTTTTTTTTGGCTTTAACCTTTAGATATGTATTTAGTCTAACCAACTAAAAGATTTTAATTGGCATTTAAAATCACTCAAAAATTAAGTAGAGGTACAAAAATATAATGGGATATATTCACTAGAAATTTGAAAACTTGTTACCAAAGTGTAATCGAATCCTAAAATTTTTAAAATGTGCAATTAAGTCTTAAAACTTGTCAGATTTGTACAATCAAGTCATTACGTTAACTTCGTCCAATTTGACTAATGAAAAATGCTAACATAGTTTTTTTTTATTATTTTATCTCTCCTACGTGGTGCTAATGTGGCTAAAACAAGCAGTATAACTCCAAAACAATGTCATTTTGGTAATACATATTAATTTAATTAAATTAAAAAAAAAAAAAAAGAGCGAACCAGCTCATAAGCCTTTGCTGCCATTGTCCCACCAAGAGCCGACGATGGTGGCGCAAGGGTCAACTGTGATCAACAAGCCTCGGCCAGTGGCCAACAACCCAAGCCAATTGCAAGCGAGCCCCCATCGAGATCTTTGGTGAGGTTCGCAACTAGGGATGTGAAAAAGAATTGAGAGCAGCTCGGGATTGGACTGAACTGGGACTGGAACCAGCGGTTCCCAAGGGAATTGGTTCAGTTCGCCTCAATGATCTAGACAAGCACACAACGTCGTCACCTCACTCAAATCTAGCAAGAGGCTAGGGTGTCGCAGCCCTCGCTTGTGGCCGGCTTGTTACCAGCAATCACCGAGGTCTCAAGGATCGGGGGGGAATAGGAAATAAAGATAAAAAATGGAAAATTCTTTAAAAAATTCAAGAATTGTCCATGTCAATACAGATTGTGCCATATAAGATACTTAGTGCTAATTGGACCACTACGTTAGTGATTTCTAATCAAAATTTGCCAAAAGGACTACATTGGTAAATTGTTAAAAGGTTTAGGAGTAAATTGGGTAAATCAAAACATTTAGAATTGAATTAACCGTTGTCCAATAGATTTAAAACTTTTTATATAATTTTTACAGCAATTTTGTCCGGGCAAAGTTGATGGTATAATGGATAATAGAAGAAACAAGGTTTTCTATACCCATCAATAAAATGGGTATGAAAATATCATAATTACTTATCAATCAGTATTTTTTTTTTTATCTTTCATCTTTCATCTTTCACATTCCTAACTTGTTTCCCGGATATCTCTAGGAATACCATTAAAAAGAAAACATAGTTATTCCATGCAAACCAAACCGTGCAATAGCCCTTCTATTGCTATTCTACAGTATCCATTTCCAGGTGATGGTCATTTCATTCTTACCTCTTTTACCGCATAACCTATTGATACACCTTGGGGTTTAAAATATCTAATCTGGGTGTTGAATAATTTCAGGACTGCGTTACATTGGGTAACTACACTAAAGAGAAGGGAAATCTACGAAGTGGGATAAGAATCCCATCTTCGCAGACCTCACATTACAAAAAATTCGTAATTTGTATCTCAATGTATGTATTTACTATTTTTTTGAAAAATGCATATCATACTTTTGAAAAGTAGACTGGTTTTGGAACCACAGTAAATCACATGCAATAAACTACATTTAAAAAAACAAAACCCTAATTAACAATTTGAACCCCTTCTCCTTTCTGTGATGCAATGGCGCTATCGCCCACATCTTCTCCTTTCACTTGCAGCGCTGACTCTTTCTTCCATTTAATTCAAGCTCTTCGATAAATTCTCTTGTGGTCCCATCCCTGTGCAAACCAATTCTCTGATTCGATGACTCTCTTTTTGTGTTTCTTTGCCAACACGGTTCCTTTTCACTCACTGTGATGACCTTTCTTCCATGGGCTCATGCTCCTCCGTACTTTCTCTTGTGGAATCATCCCTGTGAAACCCAATCCTCTGCTGCGATGATTCTATCTTTGTGTTATCTGCTTCTGCCCTTGGGTTAATGAGAACTTCCCAATTCTCTCCGCCATCAATTCGGTTGCTTCTTTCTTTTTCACCTGAAACTATGCTCTTTACCTGTTTGCCAAATTTCCACAAACATCTATCAGTTTAGTTGCCATCCTCTCCATCAAAATGTCAGTTATCATCTACTCTTTGCATGTCGACTTCATTCCTTACCTCCTCTGACTTTCTGACTTGGGACATTAATCATGGACTATCACGACCAGAAAGAGACATCACGCCTTGCTACCCTTTGCAACAGATTGGGCCAATTATGGTCCGAGCAGGAAATTGACATTTGGGAGGAGTCGCCATCCCCGGAAAAGCTCGAAGAATGCCATAGAATATTAGTCGGTAAGATTTTCTCAAATACCTCTATCAATTTTCAAGCTTTTCAAAATACAATGAAGCGCGCTTGGTGCACAAAACAAGTAGAAATCACTCAACAGGAAATGGGTATCTATGTGGCTAAATTCAAAGTAGAAAGTGATAAACATAGGGTTGAAAAGGGTGGTCCATGGCTGCTCTCGAGTACTTTGGTGATCTTTCAGGCCTGGAAGCCAAATACTCCACTCCACTGTTATGATTTCTCCAAATGTGCATTATGGGTTCAAGTATTTGGCCTACCCCTAGAGTGGTGCACAGATCAAATGTTCAACAAAGCCGTTAAATGCATTGGGAGGATGCTGGAAGTGAAAGTTGATACAAAGGAGGGAACAACATTAAAAGTGGGTTGTGTTAGGGTTGATATTAACTTAAGCGATCCCTTGAAAATAGGGCAACTGATTCGTATCGAAGGCAAAGTATTATGGCTCGATTTCCACTATGAACGGCTTCCCCATTTTTGTTATTCATGTGGACGAGTAGGGCATTACGTAGTGTACTGTCAGAACATACCTTTTACTAAAGCAAAGATGGCAGGTAAGGAGAAAATGGCTTTCGGTCACTGGTTGCATGTTGAAGTTAAGGAGAACAGCTCGTACTGGCGGACTTTCTATGAAGGCAAGCTTCCCTTTGACGGATCTGATGAAGTTATCCCATAAACTCCTCCTTTTATGACATCCAAAGCACCTGCTCTGCCCCCTCCTGAAGAAGTTGCTAAAAGGGAAGGTCATCAAGAAGGAACAAAGAAAAGGAATGTAGTGACTACTGATTTGATCCCTGTCTCATAAAAAATGAAAGGTATCCAAGAGGCCCCTCTTGAAAAGGACTCAAGCATTTCTATCACAGCAATGGAAACAAGCTTTCCAGTGCAACAAAACATACCTCTTGTTGAAGCAGTGGATGCTGGATTTCAGAAGCATCATTCTATTGCTTTGCCCCATCCCATGATGGCTACTGTAGAAGGTGCACTGATTCCTATACCTGTTATGCACAAAGGGTATCGAGATAAAACAATAGCAGATGTGAATACCAAGAGAGCAAAAAACCCTCTCGTCTAGCTACTAAAACAGGGACAGCAAAGAAAATCAAGAGGTACAACCCTTACGGCTTGTGCTCTCACGGCTTTTGAGTGTTTTGAAGACACTCAACTACTGGATACTCCTGTCCAAATGGCTGATGAAGTTAGGAATTGGGCTGAGGTGGCTTGCCCGAAAAAGCCATCAGTGGCAAAATGAAGCTCCTATGCTGGAATTGTCAGGGACTCGACTCTCCCTTGACAGTTCAAGCCCTAAAGGCCCTAGTGGCCAAACTCCCTTGACAGTTCAAGTCCTAAAGGCCCTAGTGGCCAAAGAGAAGCCGGATGTGATTTTTTTTTTATGGAAACAAAGAATAGAGAGCTAGTTCTATCAAGAATTCAGCAAAGACTGCAGTTTACTAACTCCCATATCAATAATCCAATAGGCATAGTTGGAGGTTTGGCCATGTTTTGGCATTCTCATATATCTCTTTGGGTGGAAATACCTACTCAAGACTTTGTCAATACCATATGTACAGAGATAGGGAGACGAATCACTATGCGACTGACCTGTGCACATGCACCAGCCACTCTTCACTCTCGCCAACCCTTATGGATAGCACTCCGATGAATCACATCCATCAACTCTTTACCTTGGGTTTGCACGAGAGACTTCAATGAAATAACCTATCAATGGGAGAAATTAGGTAAGAGACCCCCTGATTTTTGTCGAATGCAATCATTTAGAGAAGTCCTACACAATTGTGCACTAATGGATATCGAAAGCAAGGGATGCGCGTTTACCTAGATGAATAACCGAGAGGGGGATGACTTGGTTAAAGAGAGGTTGGACCAAGTTCTTTGCAACTGGAATTGGAGGATTACTTTCTCTGAGGCTAAAGTCTTCACTTTACCAGCAATGGGTTCGGACCACAGCCCTTTGGTGCTTAATACTAATGCCAAACCGTGTAGTAACGGCAAGACCTTCAAGTTCGAAGCTTTCTGGTTGCAAAATCAGGCTTATCGGGACATCATTGAAATGGCTTGGTCTTCAGCTCAAGCTAAGGGTTATAACCTGCCAAACACATTAAAATAGGTCAATTGGGCTCTTTTGACATGGAGTAGAGTCACTTTCTCTCAAGCAAATGAATAGATAGCAACTTTACAGCAGCAACTACAATCGTTAACAAATCAGACCCACAGCTCCTATGACAAACAGCTTGTCAGTCAGTTGAAAGGAAAGCTACACAACACTTGGCAGCAGGAGGAATAGTACTGGACGATGAGATCTAGGATCAATTGGCTCCAATGGGGTGATAAAAATACTAAATTCTTTCATGCCACTACTATTCAACGCAGAAATATAAACAAAATTAGGATGCTGCTTGATGATAACCAAAGATGGGTTAGAGACGATCGACTCCTCAAGGAAATGATGATGGAATTCTTCTCTAAGCTCTACAAATTAGAAGGCTATCGTGACTATGGGCCATTCTTGATAAAGGTGAGTGTGTCGTGACTAATGATATGAATATGCAACTTATTTCAGCTGTTACCCGAGAGGAAGTCCAACTAGCTGCTTTCCAGCTAGGAAAACTCAAGCCCCAAGTCCTAATGGTTTCAATGGTCTCTTTTACCAACATCACTAGGACATCTTAGAAGACGAAGTTTTTTCCTCAGTGCAGCAATTTTTTCAATCCAACTTGATGCCCTCGGAACTAAACCGAACCATTATCACACTCATACCAAAAGTCCCTAACCCATAATGTCTAGATCAATACCGACCCATTAGTCTTTGTAATTATGCGTACAAAATTATTTCCAAGGTGCTAGCCAACCAACTGAAACCTTTCCTTCCTGACATCATTTCTATGGAACAAAGTGCATTTGTAAGCGGCCGTCAAATACAGGACAATATCTTAATTGTGCAGGAGATTCTACATCAGCTCAAGATGAGAACTAGAAAGAGAAAATTTCAGGCTATTGTCAAGATGGACATGAAAAAGGCGTGTGACCAAGTCGAGTGTGATTTTCTCAAAGACTATCTACTCAGGTTAGGATTCCATTCTACTTGGGTTGAGTGGCTCATGCAATGCATTACTACCATTTCAATAAGTGTCAAATTTAACGATGAACAGCTAAATCACTTCCACCCAACAAGAGGAATTCGACAAGGAGATCCTTTATCACCCTATCTTTTTATTCTAATGGTGAATGTGCTAACTACTCTCATCCATCAAGCTCTCCATATGGGAAACCTTAAGGGTATCCAGCTAAATAGGTGGTGTGCAACTCTAACTCATTTGTTTTTTGCTGATGACGCTATATTCTTTCTAGATGGGTCAGTACAGGAATGCCAAGATCTAGCCAACATTCTAAATCAATATTGTCTTGCTACGGGGCAGGCCATCAACCGGAATAAGTCGGGCATCTTCTTCAGTAAAGACTGCCCTGACAGACTTAAGGATAACTTAGCATAGGAAATCAGAATCCCGGTGCTAGCAAAAACCGAAAAATACCTTGGTATCCTATTGGACTGGGGAAGATCTAAACGAGATATGTTTTCATGGATACTTGGGAAAGTCAATGCAAAACTCGATGGTTGGAAAGAAAGTCTCATTTCTAAGGGTGGTAAGGAGATTCTTATAAAAAGTGTTGTACAGGCAATCCCACAATACGCTATGTCAATTTTTAAAATCCCTGTTTCGCTTTACAAGTCCATTGAAAAGAAGATTGCATGTTTTTGGTGGCAAAATGATAGCCAAAGATTTGGAATCCATTGGAAAAACTAGGAAGTACTAAAGACCGAAAAGGAATTGGGATGACTCAAGTTTTGAGACCTTGTGGCTTTCAATAAAGCCATGTTAGGTAAATAGGCCTGACGACTAATACAACAACCTACTTCTTTATGGGGCAAACATTTTAAAGGTCTGTATTTCCACTCTCAGGATTTCTTATCTGCCTCAAAAGGTACTCGATCTTCCTGGGGTTGGTAGAGCATACTCATTGGACAGGATTCCATTTTATCAACGATTCAATGGTCGATCTGAGATGGAACTAGCATAAAGATTAGAGAGGACCACTGGCTTCCTAAAGGTAAAATAGGAGGAATAGCTGCTGCACAGGAACCTGAAAAAGTTGCTGATCTGATTGATACAGAAACTAACCTATGGAATATGACTTTACTGGAACATCTCTTTGATGGGAGACTATCGCAAAATACTTAAGATCCCTATCAAACCTCATTATATGGCAGATAAGATCATTTGGCCGTGCACAAATCAAGGTGCATTTACTGTGAAAAGTGCTTATAGTGTTATTCGGCAGGCGGCATCTACTACTAACTTAAACAGAGCATCATCATCATATCAACCACCACAGCACCTCTAGAAAAAAATCTTAAAACTCCATATCACTCCCAAAATTAAACTTTTCCTTTGGTCTTTATGCCATAATGCCTTGCCCACTAAGGACAACCTATTTCACAAGAAGATTAGTGTTGATCCTATTTGTACACTCTACTCAACAAAGCAACCAGAGACTTTGGAACATTTATTTTTATTATGCCCATGGACCTCACAGGTTTGATCTCACCCCCAAATCAGTGTTTCTATATCACCCGCAGCTATTTATTGCATAGAGGAGTGGATTGCTAATCTCTTTGCAAAAAGGCAGACCTTACCTGGCTTGGAGCTACTCACCACACTGTTATGGTAGATCTGGAAGTCACGCAATTGAGCCATTTTCTGCCAACAGAGTCCTGATCCTTTTCACGTTGTTGCTGTAGCACCTGGCCAAGTTCGCACGGCTGATATACTCTCCGTTCCTATATGTGGGGTCGGTTCAGCTCAAAGACGGCTAGATCCCGGCACATCGTGGAGGCCCCCAGATCCAGGAGTCCTAAAGATTAATATCGATGGGGCTTTTTAGCTAGGCAGCACCAGTGGATCAGTCGCCTATCTTTGTCATGATCAAACTGGTACTCTGATTGAAGGATTCACGAGAATAGTACCTATGTCTTCAACATTGCAGGTGGAGGTTCAAGCTCTAAGTATCGCCCTACATCACTTGATAAACGCCAACAAGAATACGGATCCTCTTATAATCGAGTCCGACTGTCTTGTGATGGTTGAAGTGGTGCGAGATCTTGAAGTGTCGCCATGGGAGGTCAAGCCCTTGATCGCCGAAGCTGCTACTCTGCTCCCTTGTCTCACTCGATCATGTGTTAGGTTTTGCCAAAGAGATGCTAACTCTGCTGCGGATTGAGTTGCTAAGGTCCACAACAATGGCTCCTTGCCGTCTTCTTGGGCTTTTTTATCCCCTACTCCCTTGTTAGACATTTTAGCTCTTGATGCCTTTCAAGTGGGCTATAATTTTCATTTTAGCTAAAGCAACGTTTATTTTCAACCAAAAAAAAAAAAAAAGGAATGGTACCCACTCATAGTATAAGTTTATTATTGTTGTCAAACTTACAGTTTGACCACATCTAGGTCATGTCCCATTAATTTCGCCCTAGATATCTCCTCAAAGCAAAATTATAAAAAGTCAATTATTTATCCTAAAGTCCTTAACCAACTTATTTGCATATAATTTCCCAATATAATCCCAACATTATGCAAGCTACAGGGCACACACATGTGTGAGTTTTACCTAATTACAAAATTTATGACCGATTAGATAATTCCGCCTATGCATACCTACACCGATCCCCTTGTATCCATGCTTTTTCCCCCTCTTTTCAAGTGGAACCCTCTTTGTCGTACTTTATGTTTAAGTGCACGCCAACCTTCGCCAATGTGTAAGACAACAAACTGGATCCTACATCCTGACTTGAAGGATCATCTTGGGGCCAATTAAAGTCCCCAGGCACACGCCCTAAGTCCCTCCTCACAACTTAAATTGTGAAAATGAAAATGATCTATACATGAGCATGGCCTCCAAGCATTTACAATTCCGGGAACAATTATTACTCTTCAAAAAAAAATTGCTTGAGATCAGGCTAGGTAAGATTGGATATATTGGAGTTGGACTAGAAATCCATAATTTATTGAATTTATTCTTCGAAAGCGTTCCTTGTGGGAATTGTTTTTACAGGGAAAGTTCCATAGCAACAATCTCCCATTGATGGGATGAATATAAATGTGGAAAGAAAAGGAAAGATTCTACTTTTTGTCTCAATACTTTTACGCATTTTCTAATCAAGTCTTTAAATTTTTAATTTGTCTAATTAAGTCATTTAACTTTCACAAACTTTCTAATCAGACCACTTTGACGCCAAAATTCGGCCAAACTCAATTGACATGGACCGTGGGGGGGAATGTCCACGTTGGCATCCATATTGGCTAGATTTTGTCCAAGTCATACTTCAAAGTTGTCTACATTGACTGAATTTTTCCTCCCAGGATCACATATTTTAACTGCATCATACTTTTGTAGCATCCGACGAACACGTCACCTGAATTTTGTCGGATTGGGTGTAGGAGTGACATGATCAAAATACTTGTAAAAGTAGAAGCATTATATTAGACAAATTAAAATTACATCACTTGATTAGAAAATGAGCAAAGTACACAGATAATAAAACTTATTTATCTTAAAATAAATTCAAGTATCACTTTGTTGATCATGCTTGTGAAACCATGTACCTTCACCAGTTTCCATTTCATTTAACGCATCTGTCCCAAACTTAACTAGATGACTCGAAATGCTTTTCAGAATAGACCCCACAAGTTTAACTTTTTCCCAAACTCAATCCCTCCTCGATTTCCGATATAACCTGTGATCACGAGATCATAACAAAAAGGCCCCTTTAATGTGCATACGGAAGCATCAGCGTCATAAAAGTTATGGCAACAAATATAGCAAAAGTCCACTTTCTTTTGTGCCCAAAAAGAAATTTTCCAACATTTTCAATGGTAGTTTAAGGATTGCAATTTGTCCCTTCTTCTGAAATTGCAAAGAAAAATATAAAAGGGTCCCGCATAATTAATTGTCGAGATTATATTTATAGATCATGTAATAACTTCTCAAATAATAAATATCTAAAATTTATTTTTAAATAATATTTATGTGACGTGTAGGCATTGATGGGGTGTCAGAGTCAGAAAATTGCAATCAACATATTCATCCAAGAAAGAATTGCTTCAAGATAGCAGAGCTGGGCAATCCAACAGTAAAACGGAAGGAAAAGCTTGCTTGCAATTCACAGCAGTGTCTTTCCTTGAGAGCAAGCTTAACTGCTAAGAGTTGTTGAGTGATAAGTCACTCTTGTTGGGCGGTGAATATCGACAAGATATTTCAATGCCGACTTGCAGTTTATCGCATCATTGTGAGTGTACTTGTTAAGCGAACCGGTCTTCATTTTGTGCATGACCACCCCTTTTCTTGATGCTCTTCAAATTCACATCACATCATATAATTTGATCTCAGCAGCAAAGTGGACCCTGTTATCCCCCGCATTCGATTAGAACTTTTGCTAAAGAATCGCACATCACATACCTGTATAGTTTCGATAGGCCTCCTATTCATGTATCCTCCTTCACGCAAACTTTTGATTGGACATTATGACATGTATTAGAGCCGGATCTTGTCCCGGTATCAGGTTCCTTATTCATCAATTTCGTGCAAAAAAAGCGTATTAAAGTATTCCACGTCACTTGTATAATGTAGTTTCAACAGGGCCATATATTTATGGGTTTGAGAAAAGAGTCACGGGACATATAAAAAACTGAGGATGATCAGCTTCATCAGGTCACCATTTCAGGAAATGAGGATATACCTGTTTCTAGGTTGACAGGCTGTTTGCATGCTTCTTCGCATTCACATGAGACCTTTGCTCTTCTGACATGACTATGATTCTTCCAGGCTTTTCTAGGACTGCTCCAATTGCTGGAGCGATGAGAAGTTCGTCAGGATTCAACATGTTCTTGTTTCTTTCTCTCGCATTTGCATTGCTGTCCTTAGGATCAGGTACCGATTTCTCTCGTTCATTCCATCTTCTCAAATTGTTTTCGCTTGACCATTGACCTCGGAGAGCAATTTTGCTTGAGTTTTAGCATCCCTTGCTCCAAGTGTTTGATAAATTTTCTTGATTGTTTCAAGGAAGTTGACTGTGAAATTGGTTTATCAATTGTAATGTAACATGGACAATTGAGCTAATGCTCTCTCTGAAGCCATTTCAGGGCAAATCATGCAGACTGTCTTCGATGATTATTACGATTCATTGGCGACAACACAGGCAAGATCAAAATCCTACACACTATTTGCCACTGTTGAGCACATTCGTATTTCATGAGCACTGCTGTTGAGTCAATTCAAGAAATCGTCCAGAAAATTGGGCAATCAGAACTCGAGATTGCCATCTGAAAAACAACAAGTTGAATGAATTACTCCAATGATTTGCTGAGCAGCGCAATTTTATTGTGGCCTTGAAAAATAAATAGTTAAAGAGTTTCCAGGAAAGACACTGAGCAGATTCTGTGATCCGCATCTTACGTATTCGATTATAGCAGTGTTTTGCAGAGCCAGGGAGTCTTATGTATGGAGGTGGGGTCATACTGAACCCGGAGTTCATCCACGGCACTTCCGGATGGACTGTGCTTGGGGAAGGAGCGACCGAAGTGCGCATATCGCATACCAACAACAGGTTCATGGTGGCACGCGATAGGAAACGCCCAACAGACAGTTTCTCTCAGAAAGTCCAACTCCAGAAGGGAATGTTCTATGCATTTTCCGGTAATTACTCGATCTGCTGTTTCCAGTGAGAATGGTTACATCGGAGCTGTTCATGTGAAGCCGTAAATTATGTGATATCTGGGTATCTGGGTTCCCCATTCACCCGATATACTTGTATAGTTTTGTTTATTTGTGAAGAATTGCTAATCACAACATCAAGAAATGTGAAAATGCGATTAATGACGAAGCTAGGATGATCTGTTGCTGTTTGCGCAGCTTGGGTACAAGTCAGTCAAGGAAGTGAAACGGTAGCGGTGGTGTTTCAAACTAGAGATGGCGAGTTTGTCCGTGGAGGCAGTGTCGTGGCCAAGCAGGGGTGCTGGTCTTTGCTGAAAGGAGGCATCGCCGCAAATTCTTCGAGCCCAGCTGATGTTCTTTTTGAGGTGAAGCTCCTTCAAATTTCGGTTACAATCTACATCAGAAAGACGAGGATTCAACTGAGTTAATGCTGGTCTAGTGTTTTCTTTTGCTTGTCCAGATCATTGAAAAATTGCAAGGTACATGAGTGCTTATAATTCCAGGCATATGCTGATTCTGATTTTGTTGTGGCAGAGCAAGAATACCTTGACAGAGATATGGGTCGACAATGTCGCGTTGCAGCCGTTCTCAAAGAAGCAATGGAGGAATCACCAAGAAGAAAGCATAGAGAAGGTAAC
This sequence comes from Eucalyptus decipiens, assembly GCA_014182575.1. Classification (NCBI taxonomy): domain Eukaryota; kingdom Viridiplantae; phylum Streptophyta; class Magnoliopsida; order Myrtales; family Myrtaceae; genus Eucalyptus; species Eucalyptus decipiens. The sequence goes on from CM024615.1 coordinate 25,330,561, forward strand.
ATGAAAAGTTTGTGCCAAGTCAGTTCGAAAAACGTAAAGGACCGTCGCGAACTTCGATCTTGCAGGTACGGAAGAGCACAGTGAGGTTCCAGATAACTTCTACAAACGAAAGAGGACTCGGAGTCGGAGGAGCCAATGTTCTCATCACACAGACCAAACCGGGCTTTCCATTCGGGTGCGGCATAAACTTCCACATCCTCGAGAGCGCCGATTACCAGAACTGGTTCGCATCGCGATTCAGATACGCCACTTTCACCAACGCAATGAAGTGGTACAGCACGGAGAAGGAACAAGGCCAAGAGGACTACTCAGTGGCTGACGCAATGCTGAAGTTCGCGCAAGATAACAGCATTTCGATCCGAGGCCACAATGTCTTCTGGGACGATCCCAAGTACCAGCCCGATTGGGTCAGGACCCTTTCGCCCGATGATCTGCAAAAGGCGGCAGAGAAGAGGATCAATTCCGTCGTCTCGCGATACGCAGGAGAACTGATTGCCTGGGATGTGGTCAATGAGAACCTGCACTTCAGCTTCTTGGAGGACAACCTCGGGGAAAATGCTTCCTCGATGTATTACTCGACAGCATACAAGCTCGACCCGACCCCGAGAATGTTCCTGAACGAGTACAACACCATCGAGTACAGTGGGGACGAGAAGGTGAGCCCGGGAACTACAAGAAGAGGTTCCAGGAGATATTTTCGTACCCTGGGAACGAGGACATACTGGCCGGAATAGGAGTGCAAGGCCATTTCGGCGCCGGCCAGCCAAACTTGGCTTACATGAGATCAAGCCTAGACATTCTGGCCACAACTGGTGTGCCCATTTGGCTCACAGAAGTGTCTGTGGCTCCAGGAGCTAACCAGGTATTGGCATATCTTAGAAAAGAGGTGATCATGCCCTTGGCAGCTCACCTGGTCTGGCGGCCCGAAAGGCAAAATGGGCCAGGTCAAGCGAGCGATTCTCTTTTTGCGGCTGGCCCGGTCTGCTCACCTTGGCCCATTCGAACCCTATCAAATTCATATTTGCATATTTCAATAATTTTCAATGGGAGAAGAGCATAAACATGACTTAAAGCTTTTGGCCATTAGTCAATTGAAGACTTGAGGCCATGATAGGATCTTGAACCCGCCGTCGATGGAATTTAGACATTGGAAATGACATGTAGCAACCGATGCCTGAATTCCACCGATGGAGATCTCGAGAAGCGAGTGAAGCTTTTTCTAAGATCTTCAATTGAACAAAATGAAACTTGACAATCAGCCAAGAGGTTAAGTCGTGATTTTGCATTTATCTCCATTTTCAATAAATGGAAGTGCAAATATCAAAAGATTGGCACTCTGCAATCCATTGTAAGGTTTTCTGGAATATTGCAGGCCCAGTACTTGGAGGAGGTGCTCAGGGAGGCTTACTCCCATCCCGGCGTGGAAGGTATCATAATGTTTGCCGGCCCCGCATATGCCGGCTTCAACTCCACCACATTGGCGGACATGAACTTCGACAATACGCCGGCCGGGGACGTGGTGGACCAGCTGATCCAGGAATGGAGATCCGAGGACTTGGTGGCTCGTGCCGATGACGGAGGGTTCTTCAGCACCACACTGCTCCATGGGGAGTATGAGATCACCATAACTGATCCAATCTCAAATTCCTCTTCCACTTCAAGATTTGAAGTGACCAAAGATAACTTCAAGAAAATTTACTATTTTCATATATAATGAATTCTCAGCTACAAGCTCCTCTGGAGCTAGGGATAGTGCTTTGATTGTTGATTGATGGTTGCTAGATTAACATTAATCAGAGAGGGTAGATATAAGGGCCCTTAAATGCCAAGTTTTTTTTTTTTTTTCCTGTTGAAAATGTGTTGCATATGTAATTATGACCTAGAAAGATCATGTCGATATTGAGTAAATAATGTTTGGTCATTTTTCAGCGCTCTTGCAATGTAATATTATACCATTTACCGATCCCACCATTATTGATATCGACCGATAAAAAGCCAATAGGCTATAATGGATGATACAATTTTGTCGTTAGGTAGTGTAGACAGTCTAGTCGACAACTTATTATGAGAATGGACGTTTCAACCAACATGCACGTACTAATTCGCAAGGATTCGATTATTTATTTATTTATTTTTATTTTAACCCTTTAAATATATTTAGTCTGACTACCTAAAAACTTTTAATTGGCATTTAAAATCGTTCAAAAATTAAGTAGGGTTACAAAAATATACTTTAATTTTCAATAGGAAACTCAAATGGCAATTTCCTTAAAAAAAAAAAAAAAAAAACGAATACCCCAAATCGATTAACTATCTCAAACTAATTTTTTTAAGATAAAAACTTTCAAATTGATACACATGTGACAAATTTACCCTCCGTTAGTTTTCATTATGTTAAATTATTAAATTGGGTGACACATAATAATTAATGGGCTACTAGTGATTCTTCATGGTGTTAATCCAATTAAACAGAAACTAACAAGGTAAAGAATTTTTTTGTGATCAAAAATTAATTTAGGTAAATTTATCAAAGATTTACAAATTTGAGATATTTAGTGGTGTCAAATAAAGGACTTAGCATGACTCACGATTAAAAAAAAAAGGATAATACTTAAAATTTTAAAATTTATCATAAAAGTGCAATTAAAACTTAATTTTTTAAAAAAATGCAATTAAGTCCTAAAAATTCACAAAAAGTGATTTAAATCCTAAAACTTTCAAAAACTATTATCAATTGAAAGATTTGATTTCACATTTGTTTGTGAAAATGGACTGACGATTTTCAAAGTGGATTATATTTTTTAAAAATTTTATATTGAGCCGTTTTTAATAAATTTTCATGGGCTATGAGGAACATAATCAAAAAATGAAACTTATTTTCAACCAATTTAGCAAGCCATAGGGCTTGGTCCATTGTTTAAGGAAAGAAAATCAGCTGAAGGAAAACGTATTTTAAATCAATTTAACAAAAATCTTCTTTTCAATTGGGTGTCTATCCATCCCCAGCCTCTTCGGCATTTTTATATTGGTAGTATATTTACCTCTATCATGTACCTATTGTATTAATGAATGAAAGTAATCATCCTTTTTATGACCCCCAAAAAAAAAAAATTATACTTTTATTACAAACGAGTCTCAGGCTTTCTCAGCACGATTCGGCTTGCACGAAATTGGCGCGCTATTTCTGCGCAAGCTTTGACTCAATACCCATTCGCCTACGCCGTTGCTCGGAGTTCGCTTCCCGGAGAAGAAGGAGAAGAAGGCGGCCGAGCGAAGCCGTAGAGAGATTCCATGGCGGCGGAGGAGAAGAAGAAGGAGGAGAGCGAGAGGCGCGTCGAGCGACGGCCCTCGTCCATGGCAGTCTTACCACACCGTCTACACCAACGCCAAAGCCGGTGAAGTGTCCACCGCCCCGCCGCCGCTGCCGTGCAAGCTCATTCCTTTCGATGGCAATCGCGCGTCTTTTCGAGTTTGGCGACATGGGTTCTCGCGATTCCGTCGCTAGGCCTTGGGAATTGGCGAAAGCGGACGTGGGTTTGCGGATTTTAGCGGTGGTTGTGGCGAATTTTCGAGATGGGTTTGATGGGTTCGGGTGTTTTCTTTTTTTTTTTTGGTTAGGTATGGAGGGGGTGGACAAGGAGAAGGTGCAGAGGGTGGTGTACGAGATGAGCAAAGGGTCCAAGTATTTCGAGAACGAGGAGCGGAAGGAGGCCTTCATAAGGCAGAAGATAGAGCGGATGCGCGCTCGGAGCGCGAAGCTCACCGCCACGGAGTTGGCTCGTTATCAGATGGTATTGCGAAAAGCTTTTCATGCCTTGCAGGGTAGTGGGTCTCTGTTTTTTGGGGGTGTGCCATGATGATATTGCTCTTTTGAGGGGCTTTGGAATTTGTTGTTCCAGGTTGAAGTGTGCAAATTAGAAACTGTCGTCTAGATAGGACAGATTGTTGTTGGGGGCTATCCATGAAACCGACTGATGGAATTTGCAAATCTCTGTGTATGGCTTCTGTGCAGTTTCATTGTTGGAGAAAGGAATGGTGGGAGATTCTGAAATTTTCACCATTTTGCTGTCATAAGAAACAGCTTCTAACTGCTTTTACTTCCTTCATACTGGTCCCTTGGTTTGAGGGTCTTTACATAGTTTAAGCAAAGCCAGTGAAAGATATGTGTGAGACCATTTAAGTCATGGGTGTTGGAAAATACATTTTTATCTAGTTTGTCTAATGCCCAAGCAGGACAAGGCCACTAATTAGTTTGCAAATTAATGAACCTTAAGTTTCCAGATCAGTTCTCTGTTTCTAACATTCATTAATATGTTGTGTGTTAGAAAATTTGGAGGTGTGTCCTCTTGTTCATGTTTTTATCCTCAGCACTGACCATTATTCAGGTGGCTGACAAAAGAATCCTAGAACTGGAAGCTACACGAGACCTTTCAAAGGTTTGGCTGCATGTAGATATGGATGCTTTTTATGCAGCTGTGGAAACATTAAGCGATCCTTCTTTAAAAGGGAAACCAATGGCGGTTGGCGGCATGTCTATGATCTCAACTGCTAACTATGAGGTTTGATTTACTTCACCGATGGTTTGTTGGATGCACCCAATTAAATTCTTTTGGTTCTTCTGATCTTTTTGTGAATTTGAACATTCAAAGCTTAGATGGAAATAAATGTTGAAGAGAATCCATGCTTAATAATATCTTGCTTTATTTTCCATTGACACAAGCTTCTCGACGTTGTAGGCAAGGCGATATGGAGTTCGTGCAGCAATGCCTGGTTTTATTGCACGTAAATTATGTCCAGAGTTAATTTTGGTTCCGGTAGATTTCAAAAAGTATACTTATTACAGTGGTCTAACTCGAAAAGGTTAGGCCCTTACTTGTATAACTGTTTATATTGGCAGATTGACTATTGTTTAGTATATAATTCAAGAACATATGTGTCTTCTACTAGTTTTCCAGAGGTATGATCCCAACTTTATTGCTGGTAGTTTGGATGAAGCTTACCTTGATATAACCGAGGTCTCCAAGGAAAGAGGTGTCTCTGGTGGAGAAGTATGCCATTCATGTATCACTGAATTTTAGACTGCCCATTTACTAGTTTTGTCATCTAATTTGTCTCCTTTATACTTAAGGTTGCTGAAGAACTTAGAAATACTGTGTTTGGGGAGACTGGCCTCACTTGTAGTGCTGGAGTTGCTGCAAACCGCTTGCTTGCCAAGGTATGGGAAGTTTTCTAGAAGTATCTGCAACCTTAAGTATCTTCTTGGGTATGATTAAGTAGCCTAGCATAAACATTTTACCATCTTTTGTTTGAAAGAACTGTTTGATTTTTTTTTTTTTTTTTTATTTTTATATATTAAGGTACTGAATCCAATTCAGTTACAAATTATGGGTAAAGGTTTGTTTCGTGTGACTAAATGTTATAACCAATAAATTTCATTACAGTATTATAAACCCATAATGCTGGACCCTTTTTTGGCTGGAGGTCCAGTCAAATTGCTTATTTAGGAGTTTTTCAAAGTGCTTTTTCCTTTTCCTAGAAAGCAGGAAACAGCGCTCCTTCAGACATGATCGGGAGTTACATTAGTGTGGAAAATTCTCATCTCTGGTTTTGTTGAAAAAATGAATGATTTTCTGTACAGTCCATCAAGCCCCAGTAGTTTGTGGGTTTGCTGGGGAGGGGGGATGTAGATGAATAACTGTCCAACTTTCTGAAAATCACAAGCAGCTTGAATAAAAACCACAGGAAGAACCGCAGGAAGTTGACTACTCTTCGAGACTTCATTTCTGGAGGAATTAAGCGGTCTCTCTAATTTCATTATGGTTTTTAGCATCTACAGCTTTCATGTAAATATGTTGTATTCAATGAGAGAGGACAATGTAGCTATTGCCCCTTTTTTGCCTTATGCCGTCATTTAATTGTGGATACATCATCTCACCTTATAGTTATGTACTGATTTGATTAATTTTAGTGTCTTAGTTGAGTGTCATTCTTCTTGTTCAATAAATGATATGGAAATGACTAATTAAGCAATCAAATGGTCCAATTAGAAGGGATAACCATGAGATAGAGAATTTAGTAATAAGCGGTGAGGGAAGAACCTAAAGACATGGAAAGAGATGATAAAAGAAAGATCTAGAGCCCTTTGACCTTTTATGTGAGTTGATACAGGATCAAGTCCAGTGGGGTAAGTAACTTATATAGCCAACCTCATTTAGAAGGATTTGGCTTAGTTTGATGGTGTTCTTGTTGTTGTAGTGGTTTGACTCATTAATTGCCGAATTCACAATGGAGTTTGAAAAAATTTGGTCCCACAATTTGAAGGACTGTTAAGCTATAGATTTATGCCAATCATGTTATGGCTCCCAATGCATCAAAGTTTGAGCAGTCTAAAATTATAAAGAAGGAAAGGATGATAGGAGTTTAGGTGGTATGTTGTCAAATTATGTGCTGATACCTCTTGTCATTGCTCCTCTATTTGCAGTTTTTACCTTTTCTTTCCCCTCGTGGCCATTTTTCTTGCTACTTAAAGTTCTCAATAACCTTTTCCACCATTTCTGCTTAGGTTTGCTCTGATATAAACAAGCCAAATGGACAGTTTGTCTTGCCTAATGAACGGCTGGCTGTCATGACATTTATCTCCTCACTTCCTATCCGAAAGGTACAACGTACTTATTTCTGGTTTGCAGCTGGAATCTTCATAGTTACATCTCAACATACCCTTTTGTGCCAATCTTTGTGTTTGCGGTAGTCTTGATGCGATGTTTTAACCACTCACAGATTGGAGGCATTGGTAAGGTTACAGAACGTATCTTAACAGATGTATTTGGTATTAGTACCTGTGAGGAGATGCTGCAAAAGGGAGGGTACCTTTGTGCTCTTTTTTCTCACTCCTCAGCTGGTACCCTCTTTGTCCTTTTCTTATTACTTATCTCCCTAACACAATAATGCTTTTTCTGATTTACACATTTTGTTATACTACATCATTGTTTATCTTATAGCTTATCTGATTTCTGATTGTGTGCATTTTGCTGATACAACATATTCAAGTTTTATGTACTGCATCAGGTTGTAAATTGTTGCATCTATATGAGGGGTGGAGTCAGTGTTTCTTGTGCCAGACAGCTCTCTAGTTTATGGTATATTAGGCTGGCAGAGTTTGTAATTAGATTTTGGCATTGTTAATGGTCAATTCCAATTGTTACTTAGATTACACCTAGGTGCACTAAAACCTTGACACTGATATTTATCTCAATCATTTTTCAGTAGCAACTTTTTATTTTTCTTGATATGTGGGATGTTTTGTTCAGTATTTCCATCAAGTGTTGCTCTCTGATTTTCTTCTCTTAAACTTAAGGGTTGCCTTTTATGAATTCAGCATGCCTTATATTTGTAATTATATTCCGGTCGTGTTGTCCATTAGTATCAACAATTTGGAAGTTCTGGCAGACTTTTTTCTCTCCGTGGGGCTTGGTCTTGGGGGACGGATCCTCCACAAATGAGGCTGCGAAAGAGTATCAGTAATGAGCGAACATTTCAAGCCACAGACAATGAGGCTTTGCTGTATCAAAAGATAGGTTCGGTGTTTTCTTCCTATCCATTTTCTGTGTTTTCCTTTTTCCATTTAAGAATGGATATATGAGTCATGGTTCTATGAAGAGTGCTCACTGATGGGCTTGCCTGAGCATCTTAAAGCTGTCTTTCCACGTCTTTTTTTTTTTTTTTTTGATACTCTCTTCGTTCTTTTTCCATTCCATCTAAGTTATAAGAATGGAAAATGACTGATCTGCGAGGATTAAGTTAAAGCCTGACCATTTCTGTTTTAAGCCTCATAGCTCCCCTTTCCTGAACTTACCTTGTGAACAGAAAAGAAAGCCAATGCCTCTAATGACTAGTCTTGAAGTGTATTCTAGTCTTGAAGTATATTTACTTAGATTATTTTCTTGTTTCAGTTGATCTGGTGAACGTGTGGAATGTTGTTAACTAAATTTATGGAGCAATTTGATTTTTTACATTTAGTTTTAAGATAGTTAGGTAGGAGATGAAAGAACTGCTGTCAATTGTTAATCTTTATTAGGTTTACTTTTACAGATGAACTTGCAGAGATGCTTTCTAGTGATATGCAAAAGGAAGGTCTTCATGGCCGGACATTAACTCTTAAACTGAAAACTTCATCTTTTGAGGTACTTTCTGTGCTTGATTGGCTTTTCTTTTTCTCAATAGTTGTGTACGTTAGAATGTCCAACCCAAAAACTTTAACTATTAAGTGGAGGCAGGCTATGTGAATACAAGGCCATTATAAACTCCTTAGACAACAAGTGATGTAGGATACTTACAACACACTAGAAATTTCCCAGACATAAAATCTTTCTTTTATAGTCACTTTGATTGATGATATTTCGATACTGTTAACTTTTCTCAGAACACGATATTCTTCTTCTATGTTCATACTCATAGAACCCTTCTTTTGCTCACAATATGCTTATCTTTTATTCTCTTTTGTTTCTTTATTCACTGAAAAATATCTGCAGGTTCGAACCAGAGCTTTAACTCTACAGAATTACATATCCTCACGGGATGATATCTATAAATATGCATTGAAGCTTCTGAAGGCTGAACTTCCCGTATCTTTAAGACTGATAGGTAGTTTAAATTTGTTATCATCCTCCTCCTTTAAATTCCCAGATCTTTAAGATTGATACATTCATTATAGTGGATCTATCTCTGTATCTTTTAAGATTATAGGCATTATTCGTTTCAACTCAAAATTGAAGAGCCGAGTTTTTAAATTGAGGACTAGTTATTATAGAGAAATCTGTATGTTGTCATCTTTGTAAGCTCTGAATTTACTAGTAGTACTCAGTAGGTGTCAAACGTTTCAGGACTTAGGGTGTCTCAGTTTAAAGAAGATAAGGTGGGTGCTCCATCTGATCCAACACAGAAAACTCTGCTGAGCTTCATGTCAGCAGATGCTTCTGGAAACTTTAACAAAGGACAGAGCTCATTGGGATCAGAAACTAGCAGTACTCTCTTCATGAATGACTTGGGAGTGGATATTTCTGTAGAGACTGATGAGACGATTGAAAGTGAAAGTGAGAATCCATTAGACCGAAATGATGCATCTGATCCAACAAGGAACTGCACTTGGATTGAATTTGCTGGCAAAACCGAGGGAATCCATGAGCATATAAATGGCTCTACCATGGACAAGGTATGCAAAAGCCCAAACTTCATATTGACCCCAGAAATATATTTGAGCAAGGGGCTCATAATAATCTGCTCTGGTTACAAATGAGAATCTTTGATGTCTAGATATGTTTCTTATTGGCGTCTCCTTTAATTTTTGCTACCACATCAGGCAGATGCTTGTACCAAGGAGAGTGACCCAAAATCTCGTCAACTCGAAAAATCGAACAGAATGGGACCAGATTCTTTTTTACCTCACACGTCTGAGATGAGCAGCTGCCTAAATCAGGAGGATAACAATCATTATCGGCTCCAAGGTGAAACATCATCTCGACACGAAGAGCAGATTCTATGGATGAATGACTACAAGTGTTCACTTTGTGGGATTGAATTGCCATCATCTTTTGTGGAGGAAAGGCAAGAACATGCAGACTTTCATCTTGCAGAGAGACTTCAGAAAGAGGAATCAGGCATGGATTCAAGAACAGTCATCGCAGAGAAAAGGTAGGGTGGCATTTGGCCCAATACACATCAAGCGGCATGATGAGTTCCTAAGAAATATTTTTCAGAACCTCTATGCTTTCTTTCTGATGCATGCTGATACTGCTTTATCTATCATCTAACATTTTTTTCACTAGCCAAATGATTCTTCCTTCAAACAAAATTGGCTGGATTGTTTTGGATTTTGTAGTTTTGTTAAATGACTTGTGTTTTCTCAATGTCTTTCTGCTCACTATTGAAGAATCTTAACCTAGGATTCTGTCGTCTTTGGTGTTATTATGATTTTCCCTGACAGTACTCTGTTGTATAATTTTCCATAATGTTTGCAGTGCTTTGATACTATGAACTGCTCATTTATCTTGAAGTTTCCTGATATCCTGAATCACAGTGGTAATGTTTCCAGAGAAGAGTTAGCATTAGTAGTTTAACTGTTAAACCTAGCCAACATATGTTCCATATAATAGTCAAAGACATGATCTAGAAGGCATTGCCAATTTTCCTCGCATATTTTTCATCTCTCTATGGAAAACCGTAAATGTCCAATGAGATAAGCAAGGAAAAAAGAACTGGTTGAAGGTTTTGCTTTGTGGTGAAAGTGAAGTCATCAGGGCTCATGTTGACATTGGGTCACGGCTGTCAATTATATTAGTCTGATAAATTGATCAAATTTTTGAACTATCATCTCAACTTTGATGACTGTCAAAAGGATGACTTTGTTAACCTTTTTGTCATTCTTTATCAGATACCATACTCTGGTTAACTTTGACTTGTTTCAGGTCGGCACAGACACAGACTAGAAGCAGAAAAAAACACAAGAAGCGCAAGTCGTTGCCTTCGGACGGACATCTTCCGATAAACGTGTTCTTTGGGAAGATTAATCAGAAACCCTAGAGATCATTCTTTGTGCAATTGATTCTTTTTCTATGTATAGTTTTCTTTGCTGAAGCTGAGATCAAATTATTTGTAGATATGTTAGATGTGTACCATACACCCCTAGGATACAGTTTGAGTGTTAGTTTAAGTTGTACGGGCCATCATTGGCCTTTTTTTCCCCCTCCACTATGTTGTATTAAATACTGATATTGTCAAATAAAAGAATTACCTAAATGGCAGTTCAGCCCAATATTCTCTCCTTCTAAATAAGAATTAATTCCATATCTTCGTAAAAGTTATTTTAGATTTGAAAAAAAAAAAAGGCTCACGTTGTTCCTGCCTCTTATATAGCATTATAAAGTTTAAATGGTTCAATGTAGCTCTCTTCGCTCATCAGGAGTAAGATTGACGAAATAAGACAAATATTTCTTAAATGTAGACCAATTAATCTAATATTTTTTTATAAATATTTCCCAAACTGTTATTTTTTATTCTTTTATATTCAAATCGGAGAAGTTTATATGTTCATCGCATTTTTATGACAGACCATCTAAGATTCAAGTATCATAATAAATATACTGATCGGACTAATTAAGAGTATATTTATACAGTACTTTCGTTTAAAATGTCTCTCTACCGTTCAATTTTAAACAGCACCTGGCAATAATTAATTCTTTAGCTCAAGTGTTCTTTTAGTGGAATTCTTTGGTTAAAATTGTAAGCTCCATATGATTATGTTTAAGATGTGTTAATTTAACGAAAATCACCGATAGGGTTTCTACTTACCACGAAAAATCCTTCATAGAAATCAGCCTGAGTACATTTTTTTTTTTTGATAACCAAGGACTCCACCACGAGCTCCCCGTGCTCGGACAACACCGAAGGGCCGAGCTCCTATACCTCAGGGGAGACTAGCATATAACCCCACCATCATGACCCCTCACTTAAAACACTAGTACTTGGAAATTCGAACTTGTGACCAAAAAACCATCACAGACCTAAAATTAATAAGCCAAAAAGAGGAAAAAGCACATAAGGCAATGCAATTAAATATCACTATTTTGATTAATACGGACTTTTTTGTATTTTCATGACGATACAAAGATTTTGTGTTTTAAACGAACAGCAACTTCATTTTTTCCATACATGATTTCGATCAATTACTTTTCTTGAGATTATTGTTGTTGACTCCAACCTTAGAAAATTGTGAAAGTGCTTCAATTAAATTCCGAACTACATGTGTTGACATTTTTAAGATAATTTGATATTAAAATATGTTCATTCGAAGGAAAATATATTTTCAAGAAATTACTTAACGACTTTTTGGTGTTTAGATGATGGGAACTTAATCGATGTACAAAAACTTTCTTCACAGACAAAAAACAATCAGCTTAATGTAGAGAAAATGACTTCCGTACTGGTAAGAACAAAAATTATTTCCTAAATCACCATAGAAATAAAAATTAGCCATTTTTTAAAAATGAAATTTGTGAAAAATATTTTTCTTCATCACAAAATTATCATGGAAATGAATGCATGCATTTACAATTTTTTTTTTTTTTTTGGGGTCGGTAAATGCATTTACATTGAAGAAAAGGAAAACAAGAAGAGAGGAACCGATCCGACGGCCAGGGTCGCATCTCGCCGTCATCCCGGTTTCGAATCCGGAATCAGACACGGTTTATTTACAAGAACGCCCCTCCCGTCTCCTCCCTAATCCAATCCCCCATGGCGGAAGGAAGAGAGAAGCCAAAGAAGCCCTACCGCTCTTGGGGTTAAACCACAGCCGGCCAGCGAGGAAGAAAGCAAAACGAAGAATGCCTCGGCGAGGGGAAGGTCGCGACTCCGACGCCAGGCGGCGCCGCTCTAGATTCGACAGAGAGCCCAGGTACCCTCTCTCTCTCTCTCTCTTTCCTTCTCTGTGAAGCTGGCATTGGTGGGTCATTGTCGGTGCGGGTCGAATGCGGGAGAAAAATGGTGGGTGGCTGTCTTTTTTCGGTTGGAAAGATGGATTTCGTTTGTTTTGCGGACAACGAGGTGTTTTGGTGCGTTTTGCCTTGTGTGGCATCGAGTGCGCGCGGCCGGGGGCATGGTTTGTTCTTGGGTTGGAGGTGGAATGTGGTGGTGATGATGGGTCTCGGGTTCGGGGTTTCTTCGATGAGATGCGGCCGCCTGCTTTGATGGGTCGTCCTCTTTATGGGGAAAAAAAGGCGGCCCGACCAGCTATGGGTCGATGCTCCTTGCGCATAGTGGATGTTTTGTGGGAATATAGTGACCTGGTTCTGTTTGAACGAGGAGGTAACCTGGTGTATGGAGGTGTCGGGGTGATGAGGCGGTTTGCTCGAGTTCTTCGCATTATTGTATGTTCCCTCTCGAATGGTTTTGTGGCTGTTTGACAGTCGTGCACGTTTTGTAATGTGGGTTAGAAAAGAAGAGTATAAAATTTGTTGGATTTTTGGACAACTATATAGTTTCTTGCCTGGGGAGAATGTGTATTCACCAGTGCACATACATTTGTGTCAGAAATTTGGTAAGTGGTTTTAGTTGAGAGCTGTGAATGGCGAACTCAATACTCAGAAAATAGCTGGACCCAGTGACATCATCAGCAACCTCAAGTGATTGTTTTTTTTTTGGTTTTAGCACCCTAGATTCTCGTTGAGGGATCATTTAATGCCTTAATGCAATCTTTTCTCCTGAGCAAGACTGATTAAGGCATTGTACTTAGTGGATTATCCGTCTATTTCCTTTTGCATCTGTTTTTTGGTACTAAAAATCTGATAGGGGCCTCTTGTTTTCACTTCTAACGATTAATTGTTGGGTCCTAGTCCCAAGAGGTCTAGGCGGGATGGAAAACCTGAAGCAGAGAGAGTCCCGGGCAACACTGATCCTGGAGAGCGGGATGGAAAGCATGGTCACCAACTGCTTGGTACATCATCCCTTGAGGCACCCTCACGTTTTGACCCTAAAGCAGGGACTGTAGCTGAGGGTAAAGACTCTGAAACGAAGGCCTTGGGAACAAATTCTGATGGAAGGAAGCATTCTTCTAATCCTACTGAAGTGCCTCGGTCAAGATCTTACTTCCAGGTTTTACTGGTTTACTTGAATCTAATGCTGTCAAATGATGAACAGCCATGAGCAGAATTACATCAGTTTTTTTACTACCCTTGTTGGAATAACTGATCACTGTTAACGTGGAACCATTTAGAATACCTGTAGGTTGAGGGAGAGTTGGTGTGGCTCATTATTGTCTTATTGAAAATCAATTTTAGGATAATTTGATTCTTGGTATATTATTGAATATCCACTAGCCAAAGGTAGAGGAACACCTGCAAATGAAAAAGTTAAAAGTGTTATGCGTTATTTAAGGCTATTTTATTGTGGCATATTAACCATAAATTTGTAGTTTTATCACCTTGTTTTCCATGCAATGCCTGAGGCGATTGGTGTAGGTTAACCTACCAATGCAATAGTCAAGTTCTTTTTGGATATTTTAATTGAAGTTGCAAAAATTGATGATGAATGTTGAAGTTGCAGCAATGGATGATCATCACTTTACAGATTAGCAAACCAGAGATCTAATGCTTTTCCATAGTTAAGATTTGGCTATTTTGGTTTACATTTTAGCTTTTCAATTAAAATTGAGTAAGTTCTTTCCAGACATTTTTTGTCTAAACATAGAAGCAGAGTGGATTAGCTATACATCCTTGTTGCATAGAAAAATGAATATGGAGTCTCTCTCTCTCTCTCTCTCTACAATTGCTAACATGGGGGTGAGAGATGCTTTGCCATTGTCATGAGCTTGGTTTCTAGAACTTTTCCATATTCCTGATTGTATAGATGTTTTACAATTACCAGTGATTATTAAGTTTGTTTGTTGGTTATTCAGTGTACCCAAAACTTTTTGTCTGGTGGTGATGTTGCCGTGGATTTTGTTCAAAGCCTGTGCCTTGCAGGGCCTCCCTGTGTGTAACCATTTTAGGCTTGCCTGTGCTTGTCTTGTAACAGCACGATGAGCGTGGTCGTGCCGGGCAAGGTGGTCGCAGCTCTGGTCAAAGAGCCCCTATTGGTAAGTCTCCTTGCTTCTTCTTTCCTCTCCTCTATTTAGTAATCTTCACTGAAGACGGAACTCTCTACTTTTTTGAAGATATGGTCTGTGAATTGGATTCAAAGTTTTGTATTTGCATATATTCTTTTTCAAATCAATTTTCTTTGATTAAGTTATACTACTGTCCTCGGCTAATAATAAAAGACATGCAAGATTATCAGTCTCAGATGATGTTAGGGACGAGGTTGCATAGTTGCTTGATCTCTGGACCAGTCTGGAGGTCTGGTCTTGATGGTGCAGGAGTTTAGATTTTGGAGTATTTTTTTTCTTTTTTTATTGAAACTGTTCCGGAGCAACTATTTTGTTTGTTAGGCAATCAATTCTGTTGATATCTTGATGCTGCATAGAGCAATTTCTTTTGTCCTTTTTATTCAGTTTGGTTTTTACTTTCTTTTATTTTGCTGAGTCTTTTTCTCCAAGTATTTTCTCCAGCTGCGCATGCTATCAGTATTTTCAAGATCAACTGTGCTCGTAGATTATATTTTGAGATTGTTTCCACTGACTATGCTCTTACTTGGTAACTTTCTTAATAGAACGAGGTTGGTGGAAAGATCCAAGGGACCAAGGTACTGAAAGGGCAACCAACAAGACAGCAACTGTGGATGCGAAGCAAAGAGAGGAGAATCCACGTAAAAGAGACGACCGCAGCACTTGGCGCCACGATGGGTACTTTGAGATGGAGGCTAACCCAGCTCTGCAAGCAACTCGTAGGAGACCTGCATTCAGAGAACAAAAGATTTCTTCAGACTTTAATGCTGATAAAGTGACCGATGAGGCTGTAAAGCCTAGCCATACTGTGTTAGACGGTGAAAGAAATGAGGAACGAAGGCGTTACCCCCACAATTCAGAAAGATCTGGAAAAACTGATTTCCGTGAAAGAGCACGGCCTTACAGGAGAGAGGATCAGAGGGGTGGTGGGTTTATATCAAAAGAAAGATTCAGTGGCGGTGGTGGTGGCAGTGGCAGTGGCGGTGGCAGTGGCAGTGGCGGTGGCGGTGGCAGCAGGTTTACTAGAGGAAGAGAATCTTTTAATGGTAGACAAACTTACCGCCCTGGTGGTGCTCGAATAGAGAGGTGGAAGCACGATTTATACAATGAGGCTAACAAGAGTCCATCCCCAAAGAATGAGGACGATCGCTTGGCCAAGATTGAAGCTCTCTTGGCTTCATAAGCATGTGCACAAATGTAATATGACATTTTTTGTTTTCCGGTGTTCATGTAGAAACATCAGTTTCTTACGACATAATTTCTCTCAGTTCATGACATTTAGGTCTTGATTGGTTGCTGTTTGCCTTCATTAAGTTTGATTGTAGCGCTGCAAAAGAAATCCTTTTTATGTTGGACCAACTTTTCTGCTTTTTTACATGGGAGAGAATTTGCTGAATTCTCTTCAACACCAATTTTAGTTCCAAGTTTTCTTTTCCTCTTGTGCCACTAGGATGCCAAATTAGATACAATTTGGTTATTTTCTATGGCAAGAGATGAAACTCTGCTGCACTGGCACTACTATCAAATTTGACAAGTTCAATATTTTATCGACGAATTTGCTTTTCTCAGCAATATATAATCGATGAAACTCATTTTATTGGAAAGCTGAAAATTTGTTCTTCGGCCTTGGAGATTCCCTTGCTTGCGGGAGGGAAATTTGGACACGAACCTGTAGTGAAGTGCCACATGGATCGACTCGATGCGTCTTTATTCCTCATACTTGTCTTCCTGTTTCTGCTAAAATTCTTGTTCACGTTCGTATATTGTGCTATAGCCAAGCTCGACTGCTACGCAACCCGGATGCCTTAGAAAACATGAAAACTTATTGAGTTCGACCTAACTTGTAAGTACTAATGCGTGTAATGATGAAAGTGAAGAGGAGTTGGCGAGCAAGTTTGAACTCAGGAGGCGCACCAGCAATTCAATTGGCTGGATGCAGATGAAGCATTTCTCTGCAATAATTGCTTCACGGTACACCAAACTGACAAATCATCTCCTTTTTTTTGTTGGATTGGAAGTTGTGTTTTATTTTAGGGGAGAGAGAATAGCCAGATCCATATTCTTGTTAATTGGAAAGCCTTGATCTTGCATAGAAAAATTGCATACAAAACAAACAAATTGCCATTTACAGTTTACATATTGACACTTGCAAATATTACTAAACACAGCATTTAAAAATCATCGAATGGCAGGTCCTCCTTATGCCACTCATACCTTATTCCACAATTATCTCAAACTACAAAAAACAAGTGAATGAAACAACACAAATCTCCCAAATCCCTTCGACTTCTCAGCTGTTCCTGGTTCTTCCCTTTCACCGCCGATGGCGAAGAGTTGAGAAACCGGCGTTCACATCCTTGTTGATCTGGGGATAGTATGAACTGGAAATGTTGGAACCATTAGCAGCTGTTGCAGTAGAGACCATAGAACCTTTCTTCATGCTGTGAGACCGGGCCAACTCTACCCCGCTTCGCTGCTCCTTGAACTCAGAGGCTGACAGCTGCGGCAACTCCGACTGGGTTCGCCGATGAGTCGAGCCATCGACAGAGTCGCCCCCTGCAAGAAGATGGTAGCTCCTGGTTGAACCATCAGACAGGCACCTGTAGCTACTGTACAGCCTTTGTTTCCTGACGCTGCGGATGATAAATGGGATCAAACCTTCCATGCTCCTTCTTCTTCTGCTCCTTCTTGCAAAGATCTTTCTTGAAAGTGTGAAAGTGGGTATGTTGCTTGTGTTGATTTTGAATGGCTAAGAAAGTGGCTTGGTAGATGTGTATTTATATAGTGGGGATTGAACGATGAATGACAGCTTGATCCCATAACTTAGTTCTTTAGGATTTTGCAAGCCAAGTTGTCGAAATGGGAAGTCAAATTGCCCATTTTGAAAGTCTAGTCCAAATGGTACATTGAACCACGTGGTAAGCCTGTCAGATTTTCCCTCTGATTAGTTAGAACTTGAATTGTTCTAGAGAGCAAATCTTGACATTTCAGCTAATTCATGCTCTTGACCCAGAAAAACAAAAAAGGGCAAAAATTAATTTAGATAAGGACAACGTCATTAGGTCTCCTAATGCTTGTCATCCTTTCAACCATTGAGCAGATTCCTTAGAGAATGACCTTCCCAATTAGTTATGAAGTGGATAGGCATTAGCACGTCATGGGAGCATCATTTCAATCATATCTTATTACCACCGAATGATGGGTTGGCTTTTCTGTAAATTATCTTCTGAAATATGAGTTTTCTTTCCTTTTGGCTGTTTATTGTGCTAATTGCAAAAAAAAAAAGGGTCATCAATTCAATAATAGATATCAATTTGGCCATCTAAATTTTTCAATTTTACCAACTTAATTTAACCATCTTGATAATTCCACAACACAATCATTACGGCTAATTTTGATTAGAAATCACTTACGGTACTAACGTATATAATTTTTGTAGTTTTCTAAATTTAAAAAGAAATAATTGGGAAAAATTTATAAAAAAAAGGTAAAAAACTGTGGGTGTAGGTCATTTGTAAAATTGAAACGATTAGAGTTGAAGTAACATTCGCCCAACAAATTTAAATTATTATTTTTTTGGTAACGCGTTTTAGCTCATAGAATCATGATGGTTCCAGTGGTCGCATGCTTTCCAGGT
Organism: Eucalyptus decipiens; assembly: GCA_014182575.1. Taxonomy (NCBI): domain Eukaryota; kingdom Viridiplantae; phylum Streptophyta; class Magnoliopsida; order Myrtales; family Myrtaceae; genus Eucalyptus; species Eucalyptus decipiens. The sequence goes on from CM024615.1 coordinate 25,348,848, forward strand.
TTTATGTATGTGGGGACGGTTTTGAGGATAATTTCAAAGATGTCACCAAGTTTGACTTTTCCAACTCGAATCGATGGCGTGTCCGCTGCATTTTTTCAACTTTTCTTGATCCAAGCCGCCGGCGTACCTGGCCACAGCCCGGGGCAGGTCACATTTTAGGCAGGGCAGGTTAGGGTAAGGCCGCGATTCCGTATCAATTAACAATTAGAATTGACAAATAGTAATTAATTGACAAATAGTAACCTTCCTAGTTAGTTCGTTCTGATGAACTTGCGAAGAGCTACCGGCCCCACCCCGTCTCCAAGAATCGATCCGTCACCGCGCCATCCTATTGAGAATAATCGAGACCTTCTCGGTAGCTAAGAACACCCCTATTTTCAATTTGAGATAGGTCCCTTGTCTAGTCTTTTGAACCCTAACATGATTGGAAGGACTTATCCGCAACTTTAATTTCTAAGTTTTGGTTTTCAGTTTAGAAGCCACCTTTTGAAATGGGATAACGATACAAATGGCCCAAGAACTTTAATTTAATGTGTAATGTGATATCTAAATTTTTAATTTATTCAATATGTTCTTTGAACTTTTAATTTGTTCATTGTAATCCTTGAATTTTTTTGTATATGTTCAATTTAATTATGAACTATATGAAAATATTCAATGTAATCACATCTTGAATTAATGAAATGACAATATTGATCATTTTCATATAATTCAAGTGTTACATTGAACAAGTACCAAAAATTCAAAAATTACATCGAATAAATTAAATTTTCTGGGATCATATAGTACATTGAGTTAAAATTCAAAGACCATATTGAACAAATTAAAATTCCAAATATCATATCACATATTAGGTCAAAGTTCATGAATTATTTAGGATCAATTTGGTCCCACATGCAAACTGGCATTACTCAACCCACTAAACCAGATAAGATTACTTCAATTTGCTCTCCTTTGAAAAATCCAACATATAGCACATTGAGTTAAAATTCAAAGACCATATTGAACAAATTAAAATTCCAAATATCATATCACATAGTAGGTCAAAGTTCATGAATTATTTAAGATCAATTTGGTCCCACGTGCAAACTGGCATTACTCAACCCACGAAACCAGATAAGATTACTTCAATTTGCTCTCCTTTGAAAAATCCAACAATGTCAAAGCCAAAATAAATTTTTGCAACGTTTGCGTATCTCAATTGAAGCAATTATAGTTGACTTTTAGATGTTAGAGGCATTGGTAATTGACATCATTCGCTTTATTTCGGGAGGCAAATCGACCCATTTCCTGATTTAGAAGTAAATGGGAAAACCGTTGTGATCATCATTCCAAGAATAATGCAGAAACTTAGAAAATCCATCCATGATGCTTGGTGACCACTAATCATACTCATGAAGCCAATTGATCTTAGGTGATGAATTTCATGCAAGTACATAGAATCATGTCTCGAATACATATCAAGTACGTATAATCCGTGCTTTAGTTTCGTATAATCGCAAAGGCAATTAAGTTGCACAATGAACTGAATTACGCCAAAAGTACCTTACAATCGAATTCTAAGGTCGGATCACAGCTTTTCAATCATATATGATAAGATAGTGTCGTCGACGGATTATAAATTCAAGAGGATATTTCGAAACATTGAAACGAATAATTAATGCAGAACTAATGAAATTTCAGAAACATTAGATAGTTACCAAAACCTACTTTACAGAGCATGACTATACATAAGAGCAACCTGATACTGACATATAATTAATCCAGGACATATACACAGCAAGTCAAAATGAGCAATAGTCTTTCAAGACCTGTCTTGCAAGATCGGAGGCCCCGCTCTTCTTGTAGATCAGATGCAAGTTGTAAGCAGCTTCTCTCCGGAGATCGCAAGAACCAGGCTTCACATTTTCCGCATGGAACCGATTCTCGTATGGAAGTTGTGGGAGAGGACAGTCCTTTTCTCGTATGGCCAGCACCTTCTCGTAATAAGAGGCCGCAAGTGTTACTAGCCCGACATGATGAAATGCCCGCGCAATGTTGTACAATGCTTCCTGGACAAAGATCAAAAGTTGATGATTAACAGTGCATTTGATCAGATAAGAGTTGCCCGCGCTACGAGTTGCAATTCCGAAACTAAAATTGACTAATCAGACAGGAATAATTTGCAGTAGACAATCCAGCAAAAACATGAGAGTTTAAGAAAACGAGTAATCTCAAATGACAGGTAATGAAGCAAAAGCTTGTAAAGGTTCCACCACATCTTATGCCTTAAAGACTGTCCTTCCTTCCGTTCATCAGCATCTGATTGTAAACCCCTTTATGTATTTGCTTCAGAATCTTAAGCTCAATTTATTTTATACTTACGATTAACATCTCCTGACCCTAACATAAACCTGCTCAAGATAAATGTCCGATCAAATTCTTAGCTAAATATGAGCACAAGCACCGAAACTTGGAATGACACACATCATCCTTTCCTCCAAGAAATATTAAGTGGAGAGATAGAAATCTTAAAAGCTCCTTAAACATATTTTGGTAGGAGAGATTAGGAAGGAAGCGAAAGGATCCTAAAAAACACAATCTGGTTTGGCTGGAAGGGTCAAGAATGAGAGATAGGATTAGAAGAGAATTTGAGGGATTGGTAAAGTCTATCTTTATGTATATCTCAAGTCCCTCCAAATCTGTCCAAATATGGAGGGATTAGGAGAAATTGTTCTATTGATTAATAAACATTTTATTCTTTGTCACTTTGCCCTCGTTTTATATCTGTTTCTATAAACCTGAAAGTATATTTATATCAAAATGCATTATTTTCCATAGCTAGCATCTAAAAAATTTTATAAATCAGTTTTTTTCTTTGCTCTCATAGTCATTTGAATCACCTCTTTTCTTTTTTCAATCACCCCTACCAAACATACAGTTGAGCTACTGTCTATTACCAAGTTAAACTGATTGGAAAACTTTAACGTATTGGAAGGAGTCGAACACCTAAACCAGAATGTGCCTCATATTTTATTTTCATGCACAATTCATCTTTAAAAAAAATATATGTATCTGAACATAATCTGCTGTTGACTATTGATGCAGGTAATATGAATCAACAAATAACAAAAAGGGACTTAATCATTAAAAGGAAAAAAAAAAAAAAAACCAAAAATATAAGGATAAAATAGTAAAGAAAACCTGGCTATTTTCACCCTGCTGCAAGTTCTTGAATAGAAATGCCAACCCTTGCGTAATACATTGATGCTTGTTTTGAAGTCTGAAACCAAGCGCCAAGTTAATCAGGGAAGTTCCTGCACAAGAAAAAGGATTGAATGTTGCACGACTGACAAAAGCAACAAGGGTAAAAATTGACATAAAAAGAAAGGCAATCCTTATAGCAAGTTACCAACACAGAGGTTGATTAAGGGACTGTCAGGGAGCAGCTTATAGGCCTTTAGGTATTCCCTTGCAGCATCTTGGTGGTGGCTACTAATCGTAAACTGATGCCCAGCAATAAGAATAGGTGGCACACAATCCGCATGTTTGACACGCAAATTACGCAAAAACTTCGAATATTTTTTATAGTCTTTCTCCATGCTGCAAGATAGAGTGGCATTTATTAAACAATTCGATGAACACTAATCCAAATATAAACCAAAAAGAACAAATATTGTCAGAATCATTGATTAACGCCCATCTTTGACTCGATGCATCTATGGTCCCACAGCATATGCTGAAAGCAAATAGTGCAAAGGTGTGGTAATATGTTCAGATCACAAAGGAGCTCTTAGCTACTATTACAAGAAATCAATGACATTGACACTAAAGAGGTTGAAATCAGGTTGCTAGTTGAGTTGAAGATGCAAATGATGTCTCTGCAAGAGGAGATATTCCTGGTGGATGAAACTTCACGAATTTCGAAACCCTAATTTTATTCGTTAGGCAGACAACAAAAGAATACCTTTCCATGGAACAGAAAACCACCAGGAAACCAAATCAAGCAAGACAAAAATAGCTGGTGTGGAAAAGGTTAGCGAGGCAGCAAGACGAGGAATGTGACAAAGGACTCTACTGTTTTGTGCATGAGAAGTTTGAGGGGTGAACTGAAGACCTCCACTTCCCTCCTGCTTTTTGGTTGCAGAGAGACACAGAAAGAAAAAATTTTCTATAATAGATAAAGGAGCTTTCTTGGTTTCATTAGCCTTTTGATAAGGAGTAATAGGCGCATGAGAATGGATTGGGTGTTGATAGGCTCTTCTCTCTGCGACATTTTTTCTATTCAGTGTGTTCCTAGGTGAACTTCCATCTATATATTCATGTTTTGTCCAGGTACTCTGTACAAATGATGGATCTGGATGATCAAGATAAGCACAAAAACACATTGAACATCCATTTTTGGGTCTGCATTAGAGACTAGTGCAACTTAAATACAATGTTTAAAATAGACAAATCTAACATGATCAACATATTTTGACAAGTTTCCATAAACTTGCATAGGGGTGTTGAGGGGGGCAAAAGAGAATAGTTCAATACAAACAAACTAATCAAATCCAAATTGAAAAACTCTGCTTTATTAGTCTCTGTTCAGTTCGCCTTTTTTGGAGAAAGGGAACCAATTAAGTTGGTATGGTTTCATCTTTTGACTTTTTTCTTAAATTAAAACCAAACTAACGAACCAAGATATTTGTGATGTTTGTATGTTCAAAAAGTTTATTTCACATGACACAGAAGCAATTCATTTGAACTAATATTTTCTTTCGAATGAAGAAAAAGTTTCAATGAAGAATATTTTGAACTTTTTGGTGGGGGTAAAAGATTACTAGCAAGGATACAGTAGTCCTCATAATTTATATTTTGAGCCTCTTCAAATAAAATAAACATAAAAAGAAAGGTGTTGAATAAATGCTTTGGATCAAAAGAAAAATTGAATTATTGGGATGTATTTTGTTTAATTGTCTTAGTTTTTAAACGAGAACAGACCAAATATAACCCACTAGCAGGCATAGGGGTCCGAACCACAAGGTAGATATCCAGAGACACATTTGCATAGTTGAATTAAAGATGAGTTCCAAAATTGAGCAACATGGGGTGAAGTAATGCATTTATCCACATTCCACTCCTGTTTCCTTTTTTAGTAATAGATCTGATGCAATCAAATCTAATTAAGAGAATTTTCTATGACTAAAATATTTACCTCAAGGACTTCAATTTTAAAAACAGTTCTGCGCTCAACATAGAAATTGGAAAAACTGCTTCCTAATTAATTGGATATCAACAATAGTGAGGGAGTCAACTCAATTTGTCGATATTGCTCATGCCTGTCTAAGACACTGAAGCATGCATAAAACAGGTCCATCCACAATATCTATTTTTCGGTTTTTAAGCAATGGTAGGGAAGCTTCATTAGGTGCAAACAGGACTGGCAAACCCATACATTTAAAGAATGGAGCTCATAGTAATAAAAGTTTTGTTCAAGAACCAAGAGAATTAGGACTGTCCAAAATAGGGGGTACAAATTGGTTTTCCTTTGCAAAACTAATGGGATTATTTGCCCAAAAGTTTTTATTACGTTACAATGTTGAAACAGAATTTTCTATAGAATTTTTACATATTTAAAAGATCTTGAAGCATCCAGAAGCAACAAGGTGCCTCTGCATTGCTTCTAATGCTTGAAGGACGCAAAAATGCCATAAAATTTGGCATCAGTGGAAACTATGCCAGATCAAACTTCTTCTATTATAAGATATACTAAAGAAGAATGAAAAGAGGCGTGAATATCACTTCTGGAGCATCAGATGAACAAAAATTACCTTACTTTTCTAATGCTACAAGAAGGCAGAAATCCAATGAGAGCATAACGTTGAGGAAAGTTTCCAGTATCTCCACAAACAAAGGTTCTAATCAAATGATCTATGATGCAGACAAGAGTGATTTTACTGCTTCTTTAGAAATCTTCATAGAGGGTACAGTTTTCAATGCAACATAACACAAAAAGCATGCTTAATAAGAGAGAATGAGATATAAAGGCGTATGTTGAGCAATATGATATGACAGAAGCAACATGTACCTTGAAAGCATCTTGTAAAAGCAATTCCAGGCAACCAGACTGTGGGGATGCTGCTGCACAACTTGCCTTACCCAATCGAATCCCTGTTTTGGGTCTGTGGTGTTGTATGATATTTCTGGATTCAAAAAGAACATAGTCATGAGTAACTCCTCAAACACCATAAAAGTCGTGCATGGTTATGATAATTGCGCAACTAAAATGACTTCCAATGCTGCCAACCAGGTCCTATGTTATCAGCTCTCCTATAAATTGATTTATCCTTGTCTGGATAACATTCACAGGTGTAGGGATGAGGATGTGGGTGTGGGTGTGATGGCACTGTTTCAGAGTTGATCATGCCAAGCTCGTCTTGTTGTAGACTACCCCAATACTAACTATTCACAACAAATACCTCGAAGAAAAAACTAATATAAGCATGATGACCAAATATCTGGGAAGCAATTGTGCTGAGATAATATATTTTGTCAGATAACACATTTTACATCCATAAGCTAAGTCCATGCACCAGCGATCCTGATAAATTAGCAAGTCAGACACAAGGCATGGACACGTACTCAGATCCGAGTAACATCAATCTTTGTCTAAACATGGTTATCAAAGAAATCCCACACTTTGATCAATTAAAGACTCAGACAGCAAAGTCAATCCATAAAATCCCAAGAGCCCATCCGACTCTACCCTACATTTTGGAGTTTCAACTTTTGTGCTTTCATGTGTTGTGTGCTGTTGCTTTGTTTGATGAACAATAGATAAACAAAATGTAGGAATCACAGAGTGTTTTACAAAAGTGCTCTGGAAGGCTTATCCTGTGCCCCTTTGTTGATTGACTAAGCATAAAAAGAACACTGAATTTTTTATTTTTTTTAAATAGCTGTGAGAGTGACAATATCGAACTGTAAATCACATCTATGACAAAATTGGCTAAACTGCAGGGATTCTATTTTATCAACATCTAACTCTCTTGTCTTGAATATAGTACAACACACTCATCTTTGTTCATAGTGCGATACTATTTGAAGAGAAGAATATATAGCAATATCTTATACTTTTTGTACAAACACGGATCACCATTATTGAGCGGTAGTGTCCTTTTTCATTGGTCATAACTCATGAATCATTTAAAATTATTTATATATGTTTTTGAACAAATTCTACTTAACCAATATATGCCAATGTGAAGCCACATAATTTTACCCTTTAGATACTTCACAAACGTCACCACTAGTTTTAATCTATGATATTCAGAACTTGAATTCATGGTCTTTTACCTCTAACACCATTTAGTGGTCATGATACTCTGACCTATCAGTGATCCATGCTTAAGAAAGCACACTCAGTGTCATGTACACTGATGTTTTGATATATCAGAATCGACAATCAGAATGCACCACTATAGGACAACAGACATACTCAGACATGATCTGTTTTTTAATGAGATAAATCTTACATTGTATTTGGCATAAGAATTTGTAACATAGTATGAAAAAAATGCCTTCTAACTGAGCATCTTGCATTTTGGGACTTTAGAATGTGGTGACCCACTAAGATAGAAAGCCTACCCCTCATGTATCCGACATAAGACTTCTAACATTCCGCATTCAAGTTCTCATTCCAAGGACAAAGCAATCCACACCATGAATAAATCTTGATCTCCCCCAACCCTATCCATTTCCATAAGACTGAATATGTATAGAACACCGCCTGAAGTCCCTCCTAACTTTCCATGTCTACTGCACTTAATCTACTCCATCATAACATCCAGTACAATATAGTTTATTTTACTTAGACACATAACCCTTATAATTCATTATAGACTTATGCTATTCCCATTATTTCCTTTCTCAGGCCTCAGATAGAAAGGAAACTCCCCACTTTGTCTTCTCACATGTCTGAGCAAGTTGGAATATAAACATGTTTTGTGCAGAGGCTCTTCCTAGGAAAAATGAGGTAAAGCTAAATAGTAATTTATAAAACAGAGTAATCATGTGAAAACAAATATGGTTCCAAGTTCAGGAATTACGTGCTCCAAGTGACCGAAGCTCCTCCTCCTTATCCGAAGGAAGTACATTGTGTGCCAATCTCAAAAAGAGATCAATAATCTCTAGGGCGTCCCAATACCTTTTCAAGGATGCCAAGGCCTTAGACAGCTGTCAAATATTGAATTAAGAAGAATCAGACAGTGTAAGAGGAGAAAAATATTTTACAGCAGCTAGAAAAGCAAATTTTTAATGACCAACAAAGAAATAATGAGTTCTCACAAAGAACTTTCTAGGGAAGTTCAGGAGTCAAATTTTAATGAAAAATAAGCAATGAACTAGAAAATGAAGAAAATCACATCGACTATAAGAAGATGATGCTGCTCATCTTTCCAAATATTCTGCAAGGGGGGTTCTCTCATGGTTTCTTGTGGGCGATCTTCCTACAAAAATGACAAATTAGTTATTAGTTTGCACAAGTGAAGCTACTACATACATCTTTCATGTAAGAACCAATCAAACAGACTCTACCAGTTGATCATCATCTGAATGATCACTGCACCAATCGACTCCTGATGCAACAGCGGCAGCTTTTTTTTCTTCCTTCAGTGTTGCCCTCTTTTGAAGCAACCTTCTGGCTCTAACAGCCTTTGACCTGATTCAAAGTAGTTTACATGAAACGGTGCATCACAGGATTTTGGCAAATGGTAAGACTTTCAACAGAAAAAGCCAGGTGCCACACTTTGACAACAAATCGATTCATTAGTAGAACTAGTTATGCAGTACATGCCCCCCAAGAGGGGGGGGGGATGGGATCTCCATCAGTAATAGTGAAAATCACAAGGAATTGAGTTATGTCCAACATAAATCTAAGAGGTACTTCACAAAATATCAGCAGCCTTGCAAGGACCTGTTCATCCAGCATGATATAGCTAGGTGGCTATCAAAGATTAACCACAGCGTGATACAATTTGTGTAGCAATCCACATGTGCAGACCGGTAGGCGACCAACCCTTAGGCCATGGGAATTAGTCCATCATGAGGAATGAGATATGCACAATAGAGCAAATCAAGCAATTATATTAAATTACATGGGCCCTTTCATCAACAGACAGATGGGCAAATTATGTAGCGATACTGGTATTTTTAGCTTCATTCTTGACACCCAATGAGCATGGTAATATAGCAAAACATTCAGTAAAAAGTTTGAATCCCTTGAAAGTTGCAACCAGAAAGGGGATGCATGTCCAAAACCCACAAATTTTTAACATGAAATACAACAGGGTTGCAGTGCTGGACTATAAAAAACAAGCATGCGACATTTTCTTTGAACTCAGCAGGCAAATTGCGACATTTTCTTTGAACTCAGCAGGCAAATTGTTGGTCAAGAAGCAGGTTGGTGATCAAATTGGTTCAGTCATTTGATCAGTGGGACCCAAACTATATACCCTGAATCAAATTCTCCCATAAACTCCACAGATTTTTCTGTATCTGAGAGTTCCGATAGAAGACATGACCCAGACTAGCAGCTCGAACAGTCCAAAGCAGTATAATAGAACAGTGCAGCATACCAAGCCCAGGATTTATGTAATCCCAGCATCCAACACAGACACAAGATCAAAAGCCAGCATGAGTATGGGTCATTTGGAGTGCTGCACTTGTCAATCTTAGATCAGTTCTTAATTAATTTCAATCGTCAGCAATTCCCAAACTTCATGAACCAATCTAGTGCGGATTACAGATAACGAATGCAGTAAGTATCACCAGTACTTTGGGCATCATTTGAACATAACATTTCTTTCTTCCATCATCTGGTTTACAATTGATCATCTCCCATTCTGCTATTGTCTATGAGTAGGACAATCAAAACCTGTAACCAGGCTTAACAGTCACATGCCAATGCCATGAACAAAAAGTTAAATGCCTAAGAATGATAGACTTCCAGGAGAAGGTCTACGCCAACACAATTATATGCCCTAAGCCAGAAGCTGGATAGTTGAGACTATATAGCACTCAGAGATATCACTATCAGAGATATTAAACAATCAATTTTCGAGACGGATGGCACAAATGAAACTTGTACATAATAACTAAAGTAATACTTGTGAGATAGGTATTTATACTCACAGTTCTGAGCTGGAAGCAAGTGGCCGGAAGCCAGAAAATACGTTATCATTCTGCTGATCATCCAGAATTTTGGCTCTTTCAAAGAGAACTCTTCTTGGGATTCTTTTTTTTGTTTTGACCTTCCTTGGCAACATTTATTTGAAAGGGAAAAAGGCAATGCAATAAGCAATACACTCTAACATGAAAGGTCACCAGCGCTTCACATGCATCAATTAAATATGTAAAAGAAAAAAAAAGGGACAAAGCAAATTGGTGAAGAGAGGCAGAAAAATATAATAGATTTCATTTGTAAAGAAAATATACAAAAAAGATGACAGTTCATAAGAAAGTGGCGATTAATATTGTTGATCCAACATCAAGGAGAAAAGATCCCCTAACATTCCCCAAAATAGAAAAAGGGACAGAGAAGAAGTGTTACCTTCTGCCGAAGAGTTTCGATATAAAGTGACTCGCGAACCAGAGGTAAGATTGCATCAACAAAGTCCTTAATCATTCCTTTTGCTCTATATATGCTGCAAAGCTTTAACCTCACTTTTCCATCATCCCACCATGGTCTATGATTATCAGAATCCACATCCCCAGAGCCTACAGATGAATAAAAACATTACCAAAGACAATTTAATGTAAGACCAAACCACCACAATGAGCACAACAATCACCAATTGATTGATACCTGAATTTTCAGGAGGAGATAGCAGTGAAATGGTCTCATCTACTCTATCATCTTCAAGGAGCAGTGAAGCTAATGTTAGGCGGGCACCAACATTGTCCTCAAGTAGATGCAAACCTGAACTGGCACATGAATCAGTTGCAGAACAGCACATTTGTTTCAATCATGCAGACATGACAGACGTTGGCATGTTAACCACTAAGCACTGTAGAATTACGAAGTCCACATTCTCAACTGGATTTCTTTGAATAATATGTACAGCAAACCTACATTGACAAACATGTGACTCAAAACTCCTATCCAACTCATTCCTCTCCTTTGTAAAACCTCAAAAATTTCTCTAAATGATATGTAACTAATTATGGATTACTGAGGACTAATATCTCCAGGAGAAAAAAACTACCCTCATGAAATACTCACTTAAGGAATAAGCTCAATGAAAACCAGCTTAATTGCACATTGCAAAAGAAATAATATTCCACAACCTGTTCCATAAGCAAAACAACTTTACTTCCATTGTGTGCCACCAAAGTGTATGTACTTGTTTGTCCTTTATTTCTATGTTATTACAAATCAACAATATAGCGTCAAAATCAATTATGTTTTTTTTTTTTTTTGGTGACCCGGGAACCCCCGTACAGCTGGCAGCCGGCGAGGTAAACCCGGAGCGGTGCTAGCGCAGGACCCACCACAACGACACTGCGCTTAAAACCACTAGTGACGACACTGGGATTCGAACTCCCCCCTTTTCATGAGAGGGAAGGAGCTCAAACCAATGCCGCCACCACATGGGGTGTTAAAATCAATTATGTTTTACCTCTATAGAAAGCTGAAATTGCATGTGCCCTCATTTTCAATGCTTGATAACACTGAGCAATCTTCAGATGGTAAGATCCCTGAGAGAGAGGTAGAGGAGAAAATCACAACTATAAGAAGCGTACGGTATTAAGCAATCAATAGGCAACAAAGACATATCATAATGTGAAGACAACGAAAGACAATCATTGACCACCATCATTTTGTGCAGTTCACTCAGTCAAGTAACGATAAAGAAATGGTATTATATACTTCAAAGAGATGACAATATCGGAAACACACGACTAAGTCTAGATCACTTCTAAGGCGTCCAACAGAATACAGAGAACCTCCACAAATAACGTGATAGGGACCCAATGGGTATAAAAGAACACAAGCTCTAACTCCAAAATTTACAAATGCAGTGAGTAAAAATAGTTTTGAGGGTAATCCTCTCCACCCATACCAACTCTACATTGTTATAAATGGTTACTTTCAAATAACTTATGAAATATGAGCAAACATATATTAAATGAACATGATTTTATTTAAATTAATACTTCACTGAGATGTTCAACTAAATCAAACTGATTTAGTGCCAAAAGGTAATGAACAGAAAAGCTTAAAACGAGACTCTTCAACTCTCTCTACCAAAACCGTTAAGTTTCGCTCTGGTGAATTTCTGATGCTTCTTTCCCTATCTTCCTGTCAACTCATCTTGCATTAAACTTTAAACCATTACACCAAAATACTGGACGCAGTGACCTTCTCCCCTACTTTAGGACTTGGGATGAGAGAGATGATGAGGGCAGCTTTTACAGTTCTTTGCTGAATTTTTTGCAAAGTTAGCTTTTTACAGTACATATAATGGTGTCTGAATTTGCCAGACAAAATTGAAACAAGGCACTGTAGTCAATCTGAGGAAACGGACATTTTTTCTGGTTCCAAGTATCTAAAGAGATATTGTTCATTGCACAGGTCCCTACCCACAGCGGAACCACTTATGCATAGTCACTTAAAGTAGTAGTCTATAGAGGGGAAGAGAACAATATCCATGATTCAGAAAAACTAAAAATGGCCCTCCAAAGAAGCATAGGACTAAAAACATTCTGTGATACTTTTGTCAAAAAGAGAACTAAAAAAAGGACCAGTTTTCCTTACGCTATTCTCTAAATTTCCCTCCAGCATCTGATAAAACTTTAATGCGCAGTCAAAATGCTCAAGACTCATATAGGTATCTGCTATTTCAGTAATCAGGTCTGCACAGTCACATGAGCTCGCCTTCTGCAAAAAGCTGAAGAGAGTCTGCAAAACATTGAAAGTACCAACAATCATTAGTAATACAGAAATACCCATATAAGCACATGACCATAGTCCACTGGCCTAATCCAAACGTAAAAAATAGGATGTGAAGCAGGATTAATCTCCAAACTGCTGAAACTAATTAACATTTAGAAAGAAAAAAGAAGTAGAGTAAGCAAGTAAAACCAATGCCACAGAAAAATGGTAAGATGGGCAAAACTGAAAGACTTGAGGAAACAAACTGTTGCTCCTTTCTGATGATTAGAGTCGGAGATCATTTAGAAACACTCGGCTACAAAGGACCACTGATGCTGTCCACAAGTTATTAATCACCAACAAATCTGCAAATGGAATATGCCCTAAATTGCTACAGTAAGAGTCCCTAAGTAAGTCTTCTTATAGTCAGTCCACCTTTACGCAAAGGACTACAAACATTGTGCCCACAGAAACCTGGTACTAGAAAGAAACCAACAGGTACACTGCTCAGATAGAAAGCAAATTTTCACACTACAAAGAGAACCACAAATCCACTTCTTCCATTCTCACCCAAAACCAAGGATATCCAGTATAAAACTCTGATAAACATGCTCAGAAGATCTTCCAATTATTGATTTAGACTAGTACTCACTAGCAAACCCATTAGCAATCAAAATGGCACCCAAAATGTGTCTTTGCATTGTGATATAGGGAAGAAACATCTACGCCTTGACCTACTACAGCCTATTTGCCAAAACCGATGTGATCAGCTTGTATATGCCACCCCACTAAACTAATGAATCTAAAAATTTCAAATCGCAGCAAGTGTGGCCTTGGATATTGATGCAGTCAAGAAGCAGTGGAACTTGTTCCCCAAAGTACAAAAATGACAGCATCCAATCCATCATCTTTGAGCACCCTTCATCAGGCTTATCTCAGACCAAATTTAAATCCATTAGGTCCAAGGATGTTTGAATACTGCAAACAACAGCATCAACATGCTCCAAGAATAACTCAATTATATGGTACAAGAGCAAGTCAAAAAGGCAGTGGAACGGACAAAGCCTGAGAGAACTTGAATATTTGAATATCATAGACGACACAGTATTAGAACAAGCACAATGATAACATTTTATCAACACTGGCCTTTGGCATTAATGTAAGCAAGAAATGAGCATCTGTTGTAGAGAAAGCAAACCCCGCAATTGTAATAGGATCACCAAAAGATAGACAAAAAAATTAGCAAAAAAAGAAAAAAAGCAATAGCCATTGTACCTCTGCCTTCTCTGAATTTCCGAGATGAAGATGACAAATTCCTTCTTTCACAACCAAATTTGCAGGGAGTGGCTTTTTCTGGCTGTGAGAATGAAAAAGCTGAATAGCTTTATCATATGCATTATTTTCCATGTATATCCTGGCTAGCAGATCAACCACGCTCAAATCAGCTTCAGATGGATAACTGTTTACATATTCAACCAAAATGCTGATAGCATGCTCAAGCTGGCCACATCTAAGGTACAACTGAAAAGTAAAGTAAGAAACTGTTACATTTCTAGAAAAACATATGTCTACATAAGAACAATGTTCCCCAAAAGCACAACCTCACGGAATATTAGCAAGACACCGTGTCCATAACAGATTTTATAGAAGGCATAAAATAAACAAAAGTTGATAAATAATTATTCATCGTAATTGTAATCATACAGGGAGTGACACTATCTGACCCTTACTTCATCTTGTAATCTATGGTCATTGTCCCACCATAAATTTGCTCAAAAATCAACAATTTGGTCAAGACTTCTTTGGTGACCAAATTAAAGCTTAAACAAAAGTGTTCATAAACACTGTCTAGATATTTGTCTAAAGAAAATAGAATGCTTTCTAGGAAGAAGACTCAACGTCAGCAGTGACTCTCAACGGAAAGGAACAAGATGGTCATTGACCAACAAACTCTCATCACCAGGGAAACACTAGCAAGTAACTATATCTACTGCAAATGCTACTCCAAGCTTCAAGAAACAACCAGATAGTGAGAGAAAAACCTACTAGGAGACCTCTTCAATTATAACATCTGATATTAAATTCATGAGTAAAGGAAATCAGCAGAATGTGAAGCAAAATGTACAGAAAACTAGATCCCCACTCTAATCGAACCATACATATATCCCAGAAACAGTTTCCTTATGTGATGGTTGTACCAAAAACTTTTTGAGTTTAGTCTTCACCACGAACTAACCTCCTCAATGAAATGATGGAAAGTTTAGATCCTGGACCAACTATTGCAAACATCAGACTTGCATATCGTGCAACTCGCGCAACTCTGCATGATATTTTGAAAAGTACCTTACACATACAACCTATCCTCACCCTCAAGTAGAAAGTCACAATTGCCCTTGAATTAACAAAATATTAGTTTTCTACTCCAACCTGCACAAGATGCATGCCCTAGATGCACACCAATGCACAAACTAACCATCCATCACCATGTAAATACAGCCCAGGAAGCCTGACTTTCATAAAGTACATAAACCATCAAATTAGCACCAGAAAGTAAAAACAACCCATACAAATTAACCAAACAAAATCAAAGCCCAAAAGATAGATACTAAAATACCTATTATTTTGATAAAGGACAAGGTTTCATTTCAATTAACGAGTCTATTTCCAAGCACATGAATCAAGAATTTATCTTATGAGAAATGTCTCATCTGAGACAAGTTAGAAACCTTTGCCCCAGTCTGGAGAGCTTCAACATCCTCAGGACATATCTTTTGTATCTGTTCAAACAACTCCGCAGCCTTTTGATAATCTCCAAGGTTTGAATGCAGTGATGCTTGGTGAAACAGTAGAGAAACATCTTTTGGGTCTGCTGTGATGGCTTTAGAGAGGCAATACCTTGCCTGACCATTGTTTCCTTGTTCTCTGTGTACAGAAGAGCAGGAAATCAATAATACCACAATTAAAGCAAAAAATTACCACAGAGACCCTAAAGGCACACAGATTTATAGATAACAGAGGTCGATTGTTCTCAAAGTCACTAGGTACATGAGGCGTCAAATCAAATCACATCATAAGCACTTTCAAGACATACATCAAAATTTGATGCCAAGAAAAAAATTGTATTCAGCCTTTCTGAATGACAACCCTTCCACTGGCTGCATTAAGCTTACACTTGTGTTCACTTTAACCACCCCTTCCAGGTAAAACATTCCCCTACCAATCTTTTGAATCCCCCAGCTTGGAAAGATTGCCACTCCAATAATTAATTGTGTTTTTGCTGGCCTTTAATTTATTGCATTGTTTTTAGTTTTAACACTAGATATGCAACCTTTTTCTTCTTCTTCTTCTTCTTCTTCTTCTTCTTCTTTTTTTGGTGGGGGAGGGGCACTTTCGACACACAAAATCTTCAAAAGCTTATAAATACCAGCATGCAAAGTTACCTCAAATTTTAATAATTTTTACAAATCAATATATTATCTTTGTTTTGAAAGGAAACTCAAATGTTGTCCATAAGGCCTTGTTAGTCTAAAATAGTTAAGTCCAAGTATCCATCCCAGCATCAGCAAAGAACTTCAACAGATGTACTCATATACGTAAGTATACTGCCCAGGTACAAGCCCTACTATGCAATGAATTGATGAAAATAGTGACAACCAAAAGCTTACAAGGACCGGGTGAAGAGACGCTTCCACATTGAAGAATCTTTTGGCTTAAGATGTGCAGCAATCATGTAAAAGTCCACTGCTTTTTTGTCATTGCCAAGATCATCATAAATCCTTCCTAATGTATCATATGGATCAGGCAAATTTGGTGCTAGCCTGACCACTTGACTCGATATTGATATGCCCTGAAATTTTGAAAAAAGAAAACAAGCCAAATAAGTATGTTGATTAAATCAATCTGCTGAACCATAAGGCTGCAACCATCCTACAAAAGATAGAACATGTCCTCACCCACATAATGTATGCAAAAGATGAAAAATAGAATGTAGAAAAGGTCCAGCAGTAAACAACTTTAGCTTACATAAAATACGAGCAGTAATCTCAAAAGTGGTTACCTGATGACATACTCTATGTTAAAGGACCAAAAGACTAATTGACTCAACTTTACAGAGAACCAAAGGAGACATGACATAATTTTCCCTACAAACTTTTAAGAAAGATCAAAGGAATTAATTATAATAAAGCTGGAGAGAGTTCAATGTACTTTTGTAATTTGAGACTTGCAGAAGTCAAATAAGCTTGAAAAGAAGATTAGCAATATTATTGTAAAACCTGGCAGCTAAAGAGACTTATGAACAAATTCAACACGCGTGCAGACAGGGCATCAACAATTGGATATATTTCCTTAACAGGTTATTGCATAAAATCCTACAAAATGTCCATCAAAAGATAGTTGCTCCGATCAATAGTAAAATGCCATGACCTTCACGGGATTTTATGAACAGATAATAAAAGGATTCTCTCTAGAACTTACCTCATCATAATTACCACGGGCATAGTGAAGAGTTGCATCACCGAGCATTCGTGTGATTTCCGAACTAAGCTTATTTCTTGACCCTTTTCTCCTACCCCTCTTCTTAGTCTGCATGACGATAAAAACAAATTACATACACCAATCTCTTTATTATCCACAGTAGTATTGCCTGGATGGCCCTCAACTCTGGGTAGTTGAACATTCTTAATAGAGCTTCAGCAAGATACATCATTTGGTTGCAGCCATATGAGAAGTAGCCACTAGAGGCAAATGCAACCATTCCAGCATAAGAATATCAATATTGACTACAATAATGATAATACCATCTATCATCTCCCTCAAAAAACAAGATACAATATGCAATTCCTCAAAGATACATTCCATTATGGACTAAGTCAAAACACACAATCCCTATTTCGCCAAAAAAACAACGATAAACTCAATAATCAGAAACACCACAATTGCATCGGTGTTAGACTACACATATAGGACCTCCCCAAAGATTAAGCACCAAATGGATGCTAGCATAATATCTCCCCACTCTCAAACTTCACTGAAAATTCTTCTACCTATTATTGATCCCATTTCATCTAAATTTAAATAAGCTCCAGTGTGCATTTGCTTTTACATGAATTAGATTTAAATTTTCACTAATTCAATGTCAATTCCAGTGATAAACCCAACCTTTTTTGATTTTCTACGCGAACCATAGTTCATTGCTTCCATAATCTCCTCAAAGGTCGCTCCGGGATTGTCCTCCACCCGAGCCTTCTTCGCACATCTTTCCAGAACACTGCACAAGAAGGAAGTCAGTCAGTAACATAAGCACAAATCATGGCAAAACTCAGTAACATCCAGCCCAAACAAAATGAAAATCTCCATACATTTGAGAGCTATCCAGGCCTTTCCGTTTCTTCTCAGCCAATGCTTCATACTCAAGGCGCTCAAATTGCTGGTAAGGTTGGAGTCCAGAATCGTCGTCTTTCGTGAAATCTAGTGGGTCCATTCCACTTCCGAATTGGAAAACATACTCGCCATCACCATCGCCATCGCCATCATAATCGCCATCATCCTCTTCTTCTTCTCCCCCCTCCTCCTCCTCTTCCTGCAACCCCTCCCCTTCTTCATGCTTTTCTTCTTCAGTCAGTACTGGTTCTCCTACTGTGGCCTGACCATCTTCGACCTCCACACCGACCACACCCTCATCTTCCATAGAAGTCACCAAAATCCCCTCATCTTCCATCTTGACTGTATAAAACAATCCAAAGAGAAACATAATCACATCAACAGAATCCCCAAAAACAAGGCCTAATATCAACACATACAACAACAAAAAAAAGAGAAAAAGAAAAAACTAATCTTTACTGTGAATTTCAATTTCAGCACCACTTTTGAAAGTTACCCACTAAATTCCTTAACTAAAATACTCGTTTACATTCAAGCCCAGTGCCACCGACCGTTTACAATGAAGATCAGTCTGCTTATGCAAGTGGCCAGCATACACCACCAAACATACAATAATCACTGTCGGACGATTACAGGGGCGGGAGAGGGACTCAAACTGAAGGTGCCCGGAGCTTAGAGGGACGGGGCCGCCGCCGTTCGACCCCCGCGCCGGCTACGACCGCCGGTTTTGCGCGGAAGTCGAGAGATTTTCGGAGGAAAAAGCCGAAAAAAGATCGGACCCAGTAGCGAGCTCGGTTTGGGATGATTTGGCGACCGATTCTGATGAGCCTCTCGGGGCCGGCCGGAGCGCCGCCGGGTCGTCCGTCGTCGCCGCCGCTCGCCGGCGGGGTTTTAGGCGGAGCTGCTGGCGGTGGGGTGGCGCAAACAGGAAAGCGGAGAATCGAAGGAGAGAGAACGAGGGAAAGTGAAAGGGGGAAAACCAGAAATTGGCAACCTCTGTTTGTATTTTTTTTTTTTAATCTTTTTTTTTGTATAAAAAATAGCTTTTGCTTTTTATTTTATTTTCTAAATTTTACGCCGCATGTAATTTGGGTTCAAGGTAACATTTCATTACCATATAAATTTATATATGATTGTTTGGTGACCTTTTAGTTAATCGCATAATTTTTACACCCTCTTTTTATTTATTTATCAATTTATCAACATAGATATACAAATTTATCATGTTCCACGCCTCTAATAAATCATCTTATTCACTTTTTTTTTGTATAATTTGTTCTATTCATCATTTGTTTTTAGAAGAGATAAAGGAAAGCATTATAATTTTTAGTGCCCAATCTTTATGAACGATCATCTATCGTACTTTTTTATAAGTGACTACTTTAATAATTTTGACAACTTAGTTTACCAAAGAATTTTAACATGACATTGTTGTAAATAATCATGACGCAATTCTAGCCAATCACATAAATGGATGACTAGTTGTGGCATAAGTGATCTATTTCTTGGTACTAATAATTTTCAGATTGTGATGATGCACAATTTATGTGTCATGTTGAATGATTGATTTTCCTTAATTGAGACATTTTTACAAAACTCCTAGCTTTAATATTTAATCTCAAGATAGAGGAAAATAAGACAAGAAGCAAAAGAGAAGCTAAGGATGAGAGGTGAAGAAAATTTTCCTCACTTCCTTTTTTGGCTTTCTTTTTAAGGAAAGCAACTAGATCTTTGCAATTTTAAAGGAAATTATTCGGAGGGAAAATCTCAAATAAAGACGCAAAGTGAGTCTATTTTTTAAATAAGAACCTAAAATGATCGTTGTTCCAAATAAGGACCCGAAGTAGCTAACAAGTCTCAAATAAGGATCTAAACCCACCGGCCGGCAAGTGTGTGACATTTCTGATGATCGGAATATAAGCAATTTTGTCCCCAAAAAATATAGATAGAAATTAACAAACGTCAAAAACAAAACCCCCAAACTCTTACGTTCTTCTTCTTCTACACTTCATCTTTTACGTTCTTTGTCCACTCTCGTTTGGAGAACCCAAATTCTCTATTAATGGAGCAAGATCCTTGGCTCCCTAAGTTCCAAAGGTACGTGCCCTCCCTCCCTCCCTCCCTCCCTCAATTGGGTCCGTGGAAGTGGATTCGAATTGTGCCCTAGATGTGGATACTCGAGATGGAGATGTCTTTTGTCTCTTGGTTGGGTCCGTGGAAGTGGATTCGAATTGCGCTCAAGATTTGGGTACTCGAGATGGAGATGTCCTTTGTCTCTTGGTTGGGTCCGTGGAAGTGGATTCGAATTGTGCTCGAGATTGAAATGTTTGTGCAATACTTTGTATTACTTTCTTACCTCTATTTCCTTTTTTATTGAATTTGTTTATGAGGGGACTGAAAATCATTCGGTTTTAGTGAACTTGAAGAAAAAGGTAATGCAAAAACTCCACATTCTCTCCTTTCTACGAGTTTGCTAGATATACCTTGAAGAACTTACGCAAATATTATAGTTCATCTACCCTTTACTTGTAGGTAATGTAGGCACTTTAATTGTACTACCATTTACCCATCAAAATAGGAATCAATTTATACCTCTTTTTTGCTTTCAAATCTTTGCAAGGAATTGATGGTTCCAGAGTTGAAAAGGTGACGGAATCTGTACATATTGCTGTGTTGTAGGAGATGAATCTGCAATGGCTCCTGATGGTAGAGGCTTCTTATGGACTAGATTGTGCTTTCAGGTTCAGGGTTTTTATGTTGGTTACTTATGAATTTGTCCATCTTGTTGCTTTCTTGTCAAAGAGGACTTTTTGGAAGTAGCTGAGTTCTTTGATGCTGTCGGCAGGTGGATAGTGAAAATCAAGGTCGTGAATGGTTCTACCAAATTCATTTTTGTCTCTGCCAATTATAGGTGGTTCAAATCACCTCATGCATTCAAGCATGCCTAATGTTTTTTTTCTCTACTGCTTCCTCTTTTTTGTTCACGTTTTCTTTATTTGATGTTAAACAATTTTGTCTAACAAGAACAAAGTTGAAGGACTTCCTGGCCACAATGCAGTCTTCCCCTCACTTTCAATCAGAGATTGCTACAATCGGGTCCTAAACTTCGCCACAATGTCGAGGAGTGTGCAAAGCAATTTCCTACAATCAAGTTCGAGAAAATAGCAATGAAGTACAAGAACTGAGGGACAAATTATGGATTAGTGTGGTACAAAATCAATTATGATGTAGAAGTGCTGCTGCAGATACAAATTTCGATGTCAAGAAAGTTTGTATCGTGATCTCCCTATCTGAAACAAAAAAGGATATTGTAAAGATGGAAATTTGAAATTCTCTCTTTCTTTATCGCACCATGAGAACATGTTAACTGAGAAACTCAAGTTATACACCTGCATTTCCTTGGGCTTCAGTGGACAGAGAAGTTTATTTCTGCTATGGTGATGAGTCTCGTATGATAAGTTGATGAAGCATTAATATCAAAAGATTCCCCGAAATAGCCCAGTCTAGTGACATAGTCTATCTTCTACAATTAAATGATTATCATGCAAGGCTTTGATTTCACACATGATGCAAGGGATGTACGAAAAAATGAAAAAGGTACAAATTATGCTGTCTAAAGCATTTGGACGTGATGTCTAAATGGCCATTGATAGATCAAGTTCAATGGGCAGAGAAACTCACGTCCATGGACTGATGAGCTTCAACTTATTCTCTAAGAACATAATGGTATTTCTAACTTGAAAAAACATAACCAGGGGCATTACTTCAATTTGAGTTTGGGAACCCAGTTTAGCCAAAGTTCAAGCAACAAGGAAGTCGTGCTTCTAGCTCGCTAAATGGAGTCAAATGATATCAACAAATTCCATAATTCTATCAAATTGATAGATATTCAGCAAAGGGTAAAAGCATCATAGGTATCGGGAACATAAAACTTAGATACATCAACCACGAGACTACAAGATGTGTGGTCCTCCTTGACCATGAAACACGTCCTGTCTGATAGAAAAAAGAAATATCCCACAAAAGAAATCTTCCTAACGAAGTAGACCTATACATATTTATACTTTAAGATGCTCCCTAATAGACCAAAATAGACCCATCCACATCAACAACAAGGAGAAATTGTGTTGTTGGTCTTGCGTTTCTCCAAAAAAAAAATTGCTCATATTCCACCACTTTCAAGTTGAGATCCTTACATTCTCCTCTTTACCTATGATTGAATCAAAAAATAAATTAATTAGTCAAAAAAAGTAAAGTGCAAATAAGAACACTTCTAGGACAAAGTCAAGGGCAAATGGAAACCTGCATCTTTGTCCTTCCTATAGATGTTGATGAGCTTGAGATTTTACCAAAAATTGAAGCAAGAAATTCAACTATCTCAGGTTGTGATTCTGATGGGGCTAAAGGGGCTGAAGATGCTGATGCGACTGTTGTCAGTGTTGCTACCATCGATACTATTGATGGATTATTGCAATGATACCTATTATGGCTTATGCCGCCACATTTCCCACAAGTGATTGTATTATTTTGTCTCTTCAACTTTGTTCCCTCGGGCTCTTGCACAACTTCCTTCTTTCTTGTCTTCAAATTTTTATATGTTGTTTCATTCGTTGATTTTGTTCTTTGTTTCTTCTTTCTGCCAACTTGCTTGGGCATATTTGGTGGGAGTAATGGCTCTCTAGCAGGCCATGTGTCCATAGAATCTACAACATGCACAACATGGCTATAAGTTTGCATGAATGTTTCCTCACTAAAACTTGTGTGAACCCATTTTTTAGGCTCTTCTCTCATGTATATAAGCTGCCATAGCATGACAGCAACTGATATCCCATCTTCTACAACTACAAGATCTATGTATAATATTAACAACTCTATTGTCACCATATGGGCCACTCAATTCAAATTCATCCTCCCCATTCTAGCTAGGAATCCATGATGCTGAAAATTGTTTTTGAAGATCTAATATCTTTTGGATATTAGGACATATCATACCAATGTACTTAGCCATCTCTTCTCTTTGCTTATGAATTCTTTCCATGAGCTGCACTCTTATAGCTTCAAGCAATGTGATGATAGGTTTGTCCCTTGCATCAATGATGCTTTTGTTGAAACTTTCACACCAATTGTTCGAGGAAATATCACATTTTGAGCTTGTCCTAAAGTAGGACTTGCTCCATTGCATCGGAGGCCTTTGAGACAACCATTCATAAGCTTTCTTATTAATTGCCTTCAGTTCTTCCATTGCCAAGTCAAACTCACATACCCCAGTAACCATGGCAGCCTTCCAAATGAGCTTTTTAAGTTCTACCCATCTGTGATGCAGCTTGAAGTTTTCATAAAGATGCCTTAAGCAAAATCTATGTTCTGCTTCAAGCATTAGATTTGCTAATGCTTGCACCAATCCCTTCTGTTTGTCACACAAGAAAGTCCAGTACTTTGAATTTTCAGGGTTGGTAATCCCCAAGTCTTCTGCAATCAAACTAATAAACCAATGCCATGTCTTATATGTTTCTTGTCCGACAACTGCCCATGCAAATGGATATATTTGATTGTTGCCATCTATGCCCACCGTTGCTAAAAGTATACCCTTGTAGCCTAATGATAGATGACAACCATCAAAACTCACAAAATGCCTACATCTTTCTACAAAGCCCGTCCTTAATGCATCCAGACAAATATAGACTGCCTTAACCTTGCATTGGTCTTGATATTGCTCGGTTTTGATTATACACGTGGATCTTGGGTTGGCATCAAGAAGTTCTTGACAATAGCTCTTGAGCATCCAAAATTGCTCTTCCTCATTCCCAGTGATCATTCTCATTGCCGTTGCCCTAGCTCTATAAACCATTGTCCTCGACAACTTTAAAACATTCTTAGACTCCATTGTTTTTTTCATTGAAGCACTTGGCCATGTAGGATTGTTTGTCAACCTATCACAATACTTGTTTGCTAACCATTTAGTGCTTATTTGAGAAACATGTAGAGCTCTATTACATGTATATATGGGGTTAAAGGTTTTGACTTGTAAAGTATGCTCCTTTTGCACTTTGGAAGCATATATAAGCCAATCACAACCATCATAACACATTGCCCTCAATTTATTAGGTGTATTCTTAACAAACCTTATCTTTCTCCCATTTTTTATGGCATGGTTCCTAATGGCCTTTCTAAACTCCTCAACATTACTAAAGCACATTCCTAACTTGAAGATAGGATTTTCCATATCAACCTCAACATTAAACTCGGGATGTGTATACTCATTTTCGCCATTCATATTCAAGAAATCTACATTGTTAGCTAACACATCTACGTACTGACTGATGTCTCCAACCTCCATATCCCTCTCCATCGAACCATCACCGTCAGCACAACTTACATTTCTTATGTATAACTCGTCAAGATCAACAAAGGTGAACCCATCTTCTCTAGCAACACCATCATACCCACCATAATATATTGAATAGTTTAGTTCTTCACATCCCTCAACTGGTGCAAAATGAAGCAAAAATAAAGTCAATATATTTTCATGCAAAACGTACACTGGAAAAATCAAAACAAAAATAGTAAACAATTGCAATAAAATTGTACCATGCATTGATTAACGAAAGAAAACTAGGCACACTAGTGACTATATACCACACTTTTATTGGATACCATTTGTCAAAATATTGTGCATTATGGAGTTAAAATGTTTTTGATGTTGCCATAACTTTCTCCTTAGGCAAGCCAACCATGGTGGCCCGAGAACCAAACTTAGATATATATACCATAAGGAAAATAAAGCTGATCCCATTCAAAGCAATTCTTAGGCTCATATGTTATCGGCTTGAAAATTATGGAAACGACTACTAAGTTTGGTTGACTCAACTTTTGTATGGATTCTCTCTTTCTTGTTCAACAAACAAGGCTGAAAACACAATCCTATCAAGAAGACTTAATTGCAAATTTACTAAGTAATTGTGGAATGATAACTAGCAGGATCTACGATGCATCTTGACACAAAGATTAAATAGTCTTCATATTAATAACTTGGGAAGAAGAACTTCTAACGAGTAATCTACCAAATTGCTACTTTAGAAGTTACGTCCATTATAGTGCACAAAAACTGCAGAAAACAAGACACCTCCAGTTCTTAATAACTAGTGCGCACAAAAATTATTGGAAACAAGATGCCCCCATGCTCTGACTGTAAACTCATGCGCACGTAGACTCAAATTGTTTTTGTCTCAATGTGCTTCCACCAAATTTCCTCCTTTAAATATTTTCCATTAAAGAACCCATATCAGAGTAATTATAGCTTTTTTTTTTAAATGTCTATCTACTTTCCCGGTGAGAATCTATGTGGGCTTTTAAATTCCATGACAGGTTGTGAGTTCTGACCATTAATGACAAAATATAAACCAGAAAAAAAAAAAAGAGAGTATTAAAAAATTGCAAAACAGGGACCACCATCACAACATGTAGGACCCCAACATCAGTAATATCTAATTAAAATTCCATAGTGGACACAACTTATATGCATTTTTTCGGACAAAAGAGACATTAACTCAGAAATCCAACAAAACATGCAAAAAGAACACCATAAAACAAAGTTACAACATGCCATCTGTGTGATACTCCACCACATGCCCGTGCCTTGTCGACATGTTGTTTCAACAAGTTACAACCACTTTGAACGAACGAAGGATCGATTGCACCAATTTGAACAAAACTGACCTCGGTTGAATGGGAGTGTAAATTATCGGGTGGCTTTTAGGGGTTCTCACGCGGTTGACCTATGGTCGATAATTCTCGATCCACGTTTGTGCCTCTTCAAATTGTGGACGACATTCGGTTGTCATGTAATCGCGGGAGTTCGATTACGTACCATAAATATAATATCAATAGAAAATTGGTTCATTATTGTTCAATACAAATATTGTAATCGTGCAGAATCACCTGCAAACCGACTATGTACTTCCGTTGAATCGATTTATATCCGTTCGCTAATTGATTTATAATAGCATAATATTGACCCTTGTCAATCTTAATGGTCAAACGATTTATCCCTAATTGAATTCTCTAGTCTTTCACATTTTAACCCTATACGGCATCACCCAATAGTTTAGTTAACTCGTAATATATTCAGAGTAAAATGATCATAAGTGCGTCGATGAAATAACCATTTCATATATTTCGAAATAGGGCCAAATTTCGGGATATCATAATGAATGATACATATGCTCATGCTTTGTTGAATAACCGAGGACAACTCAATACAGAGCAAAATGTCTGCAGAACCATGAGCAAAATGAGCACGACGGTGGTGACCACAGTGAGAAACTTCCAAGAAGAGTAGACGTACTTCCTCATGAGATTATAAGCCTTGACCTTGCGAGTGCTGTTGTAGTACCCGTTGACGTCTCGAATCGTCTCGTCCAGCTCCGACACAATGTTTTTGGAACCTATGGAGTTGAACACTCCATTGAAGAGCTCCACGACCTTGTCGTCGCTGTTCAGGCGGTTCAAGACAATGGACGCTTCCCTCAGCAACTTCACATCCTCGGAGGTGTCGATAATGGCGTACATTAACTCAGTGTATCGTGTCAGAATTAAGGAGCCCCTCTGCGATATCATTTCATAGGCCACGAGGTTTCGCAGCAGGACTTCGGTGGTAGCATCCAAATCGATATGAGGGAGCTTCAAGGTAGCGGTTTTCTTATCAAACGCAATGGTTTTGATACCTCCTGTGGCCAAGCTTATTTTGATCCCGACGCTGTAGAGCTTTGACGCTGTGGGGATCATAACGATTTCTTGAAAAGGGTCATTCAGAAGGTACTCGGAGCATCCGGGAATCAATTGCCTTGGCAATTGGATTATCTTGAAGATGAGCTCGATTCCAATTGGCACTTTCAGCTCCTTCATGAAAGAGAATTTCGATAACTCGTTCCATGCTGCAGTGACTTTTGATGCTGGTATCGATACCATGTTGAAGAAGAGCTTGATCAGCTTCTTCAGCTTCTTCAGCTTCTTCATGAAAGAGCATTTCGATAACTCGTTCCATGCCTTAGTGACTTTTGATGCTTGTGTCAATAACATGTCTATCAGACGGCAAAACCTTGCACCTGTTGATAAAAAGGTACTTTTATTCACTTTTCTAATGTTTGGATACAACAAAAGAAGAAGGAACGAGGCCGTATCATCTGATGCATGGCATGGGAATAAAACTTACTTCTAAGCTCATTCTTCTTCGTCTCGTGCCGCTTCCGGGCCTGTTGTTCCCAAGATGAGATTGTAAAGGAGATCGAGCAAATGCTTACGTTGAATGGCTTCAAACGGCAAGCACATTTCCAGCCCGAGAGGTGATATCCCTTTGCAGAACCTCGTCAACATCTCCCCAAGCTTCCTATCTATCGACTCATCTTCTTCATTTTCTCTCACTTCGTTCATTGAATTCGCGGTCTGCAACATTATTTTCCTCAGCACAAAGGTCGGAATTTGATTCTCCACCATCATCACGTCTTTGACGGTGGAGTCTGGGTCATCATCCCAAATTGAGTCTTCCTTGATTCCGATATTGGGTGACTTGTATCTCGTACGAGGTCGAGCAAGAACAAGCTGTCGATGGTCATGATCCATTTCAGAGTGTCCGTGCCGACTTCCAGGTGCAGCTGGTAGCTTGCGCGAATCTTCGCCTCCTCCGCTTGGAGCAAACCAGCCGTCCGATCGAATGCTGGGAGCTTCAGCGCTGCCTGCGCCCGCCGGGCTGCGGCCAGCTTGGGGTGCTCCGTGTGGTAGAGCTGTGGCCGGAGGTGGTAGTATGGTCCCAGCGCAACATGGTGCGGGATGTAGGCCTCCGGCTTTGCGGAGCTGATAAATTCAGGCACGCAGTGGACGGAAACCGGGGTCTCAATATCGATCCCGTGATGTAGGGCATCACGGATGTGCTTCACCCATTGCTCCTCACTAAGGCTTGGGTTGATGATGGAGGTCGACGATGAGGACATGCTTGCTCGACGAGGTTTAGAGAGCTAACTTATATCTTTTAGTTGCATACAAACACATGTATCTTTCGCCTCGCTGCAAATATGAAAGAAAACAAGGCTGAGCTTCATGGTTAATGCGAAGATGACTTTGATTATTATTAGCGTTGAAGTGGGGCAAGTGGTAGATTGTTTTTTCTTTTTTTGGGCTGTTCTCCTAAGGATGAGAGCAACTGTCTTGAAGAATCAAGGGGTCGACTGATGGTCAAGAGCTTGGTCCTATGTGATAAGATTCCATATGCAAAATCACAGCATCTCCCATTCAGATCATCTGTACAATTTCCATCAATTAATGTGACATCCTCTTCTTGTCTTCTTCTTCTCTCTCTTCTCTTTGTTCCTCGGGTTTCCGTCCCTCCTCTTCTGCCAAGTCCCATCCACCCTCCTTTTTTATCTTTCTTCTCTCTCCTCCCTCTCGCCATCCCCTGCAGCCCCTCCCCTTTTTCTTTTCTTCTCTCTCTCTGCCTCCTTTTCCTTCCCCCACCCCATATTTATTTCGAATTTACAGTTCCTAATTTGTCAATTCACGTCACTCTCAACATATTTATTTCGAATTTGCAGTTCTTAATTTGTCAATTCACGTCACTCTCAACATATTTATTTCGAATTTATAGTTCTCAGTTTGTCAATTCATGTGTCACTCTCAGTATTATCTGCATGTGACTCTTAGTACAGTTTGCATGTAAGAGTGCATATTCAAATATATTATATCGCTTGTCTATGAGGTTTTAATGGGACTTATATCTAAATAGTCTATCTTTCCAAAAACTCAAAGTAATATAACGGTATTTGTAGCAAAGAAGAAAATGAGTTTATTAAAAGTACTAGCTTTCCAAAATCTCCCCATTTTCGAAAAAACTTGAAGGATGTTGATATGTTGACAAATATTACAAAAAAAAAAAAATGTGTTTCTTTTTCCCCTCCTAATCCGATCTATTGAAAAATTATAAGGATGGGAAAAATCATAAAAAAAGAGTCTTCAAACTATTAAAATTTATTAATTCAGTAATAAATATTTCAATTTATTAATTGAGTCTTCAACCTTTTCAAGTTTTTGCCACTTGAGTTTATTCGGTTAATTTTGATCGGAAATCACTAATATAGGCACTAGCCTTTTTCTTTTCTTCTATTTTCCTTTTTTATTTTCCTTTTTTATTGTGGTGGCAAGGGTGCTTGGGCACAATAATATAATAATTTTGAAAAAAATTAAAATATTATTAAGAATTCTCCACAACCCTCGTTGGCCACTAAAAGAGAAAAGAAAAGAAGGAAAACATAAGAAAAGAAAAAAATGAAAAAGAAAATGTCAACTCCATATCATCGATTTCCGTCCAAAATTGACTGGATGATTTCAATTGACAAAGCATAAAAAATTAAGAATTCAATTAGTATAATTAAAAGGGTTAGATCAAATTGACAAAAGTGTAATAGGTTGTAACTTTTTTGATAATTTTCCCTCAGGACAAGCATTACCGTTATGCTTATTTGGTGAAAATTACAACATAGAATTACTTACTGCTAATATCTCTTTTTGGCAATGGGCAAAAAATTCAATACCCATACACAACAAAAGGAAGATATTAAATTTGTAAATTTCCTTTTATGTTATAAATTTTCTCTCCAGGAATTGAGACTTATTGATGGCCTGCTATAACAGCATTTTAATGCACACATGGTAGTAACCTCACATTTTGCTAGCGCCAACAATGTTCATAGATTGGAATCAGTCACGCATTTTGAATGAAGATGATACTAGGAAGATTTAAATTCAAGTTCAATAACTAAGGTAGATTAGTAACAATCATCCAATTATTTCATTTACAACCATAGCCATTTGCTATATCTAACTCGTGAAATCTTATATCTATATCCATATCCATCGCTATGTACACAAAATATAATGTCTATTCTCGCCAATTATGTAGATCCTTCTGAAAATTTAGTACATCTATGGCCTATAATGCATGTACATATTTTAAATGAACTTGACCTTATCTTCTCCACTACGTGAACATGAGGATTGAGTTGGTGATAAGGTTACATTAGATGTCATGCGAAGTTAACGTTTTTAAGCCAAAAGCACTGTTGACTACACTTTTTGCTTTTCAAAATTATTTTTGCTATGAGCAATATCATTCATTGAGTAACCTTCTACTTTTTTTTTCTTTTTTCTTTTTTTTTTTCACGCATGTATAACTACCTTCTGTCTCATTTTTCTTAATTGGCAATATGATTCAGACTGATTTAGGAATGGTATCATCATAATGTACACTTTCGACCTATATTTTTATGTATATGATGGTTCTCATCTTAATCCTAAATGATCTTTACTAAATGAATGACAATTAAAATTTACCATACCATTTGAAATGAAGTTGCATGCACACATGAGAACTAGTCTAAATACATAATAAATGCTTCTATCCTTTTTAAATAAATGTTTGGTTTTAGTTGTTAAAAAATAGTGAATTAGTCGATGATTGTTTTCCTTTTAGATTAGAGTTTGGATATCTATATGTGACGCCCCCGGTACATTACGGCTAATGTGATTTTCCAATTCTTTCCAATTTTTAAGCAAGCGGAAGCGTATTTAGACCAATAATAATCCAGGACATACAAAATTCAAAGAATGCACACAGGAAGATAAAACCGGGCAACTTCATTTCCTTCTTATTTATGTACTTTTCGCGACTTAAGTCGAGTACACTGGGGATCAACCAAAAATGCTTGTACTTCGGACTGTACCAAATTTCACTAACTGTATCACTCCAACCACGATACCATCTATCTACAAGATTGCCTACATGTGCCAA
The DNA here is from genome assembly GCA_014182575.1 of Eucalyptus decipiens. Taxonomy (NCBI): domain Eukaryota; kingdom Viridiplantae; phylum Streptophyta; class Magnoliopsida; order Myrtales; family Myrtaceae; genus Eucalyptus; species Eucalyptus decipiens. The sequence goes on from CM024615.1 coordinate 25,379,963, forward strand.
AAGCTAATGTCTGGTCTTACCAAAAGTGTTATCCTCATCCTTCAGCCCTCGTCCTACTCAACCCAGCTATCTCCATTGTCATCACCGTGTGGGAGTGGGAGTGGTCCCACTAGATGCCCACCGATCCGGGTGTAGACGACAACAAACCCGATCAACACCGGGCCCAATGAGAGGCCAGCATCGATTGTTAGTATTGCAATCTTAGATGAAGGTGGCATTAGGAAAGTCGAGGTCGTGTAGCTCAATCTGGCGTCACGTGAAATCTATCAAGGTATCATAGAGGGTCATTGGGGGCACAAATAGCATAAGCATGTCTACTCATTTGAAAAATGGTTATCCGTCAAAAAGTGAGTATAAAACTTAGCAAACAAACTACCAACTAATCTGTACTACATATCTCAATAATGACACATGCGAGGAAGTTTAGACATACAATATAGAAGATCGTTTTAAAATCAACTTGCCTAAACACCTTTGTCAAAATCAGGATAACAAGTGAAAAATATTTTCTTTGAAACTAGTAAAGCTCGAATGAAATCTGAATATGCCAATGATCATATTTACTATGAATCATTGTCAATCCTCCAGAAAGCTTCGTTACCCCTAGGCATCTCACACTCATTTAGCATCGCGAGGACATCTTGGAAAACCGTGTTACACCCCCTAGGCATCTAGAGGAACACACTTACCCCTCTAGGCATCCCTACTACAACCAAAGCATCGTCACCCCCAAAGACCAATGGCATTCCCAAATCACACACTCATCTGATGGTACAACTATTTAATAATTCAATTTAAATATGACATCCACTAAGTTAATGTACAAGAACAGTTTAGTGTGTACCATCAACTATACTTTATAAGCCAGAGAAATGATACATACATTTAGTTGGTAGCACTAGTTCAAAAGGATGGTTTACAAAAAGGAGTTTACCCAAAATTGACGGAAAAAGGGTAGCTCGCCCATCTGCAGAAATCAAAGGCATTCACCAAGCAAATCAGTTCCGGAATCACGAGACTTTAACACGATATGGACGAGACTCCGGGGAATATTTTCATGAAGAACTCAAAATCAAGTTTAGCTGGTATGGGTCCAATAATTTTATATACTTCAAGTCAAAACAAGGTGAATTTCCATTAAAAAAAAAAAAGATCTGAAATTGGACGTTTCAAAAGCTTAAATGAGTTCCAAAAATCACGGGAAAATTACAAATAGTCTAAAACTTTCACGAAGGATGCGATTTCAAATCTTGTGTTGAAAATTCTGTAGAAAATGGAAACTAAGTAAAGGTCCGATAATTGTTTATGAAGACAGATTCGAACCCTGTAGTTTTTCAAATATATTTTGCATGTACGAAGTTCAAAAAATCCGAATTAAAGTATGTTCTAAAACCAGGTATAACACACAACTTTCGTGAAGAAAGTCTCACCAAATTCGTATCACAAAAGCCAATACAAAATGGACAAATTTCCTGCCTGCAGTGAACCGATTTGAAAATAGTTATCACCTCAGATTAGCACACATTTCAACATCCAGCATTCCAACAACACATCCTTAGACTCAGTGAGCTAAATTTCAACAGTACTTGCAATGCACCTTTTCCGAAACCGTTGATGAACACAAGTAAGCACCAAATCAACCGAGGCAACAATAATTCTAGGAATTCGACCTCGATGCACAATCATCAACCTATGTAGCATATACGGAGCAGTTTATTTCCCTCTAGTCCAAAGCAAGTTGCGACGCGGCTCGAAGGGTCTCGGAAGTCTAAGGTCGTGACTAGCCTTAAGTGGTTTGAGGTCCGGCTGAGGCGAGACGGCAAGCAGCACACGGGTTGCCGGGGAAGTCGCGGCTCTGCATGCAGTGCGTCACGCACATAAAACAGAAGAGAATTACAGAGAGACGATGAGAGATGTTACAGAGCAGAGAGCAAATTTCGGTGAACTGAAGAGGGACGGGCGGTGTTGCTTCATTTATGTCGCGGTTGTTCGTCCCACTCGTGGTCGTCGTTGTTGACTTTGTTCGCCAGGAAATGTGTAGCTGGGGACGGTGTGTCACTCATTGAAGGGGCTGAATGGCCTGGTGCGGTGTCGCACGAAGGAATGTAGCGGAAGGAAGGAGCGGCTATTGGCGTGTAAAGCCATTCCCTCTCCTTCAAGCGGTGCCGCGTTGACTCAGCAACGATAATTCGCACCAGCTAGAAGAATGTCATGCTTTTGATGGGGCTGGTAGCAAGCTCTGGCTGAGAGGGTTGCGTTGTTGGTGGTGAGCTGCTAAGGTGGCGTTGTTGGAAGTAATAATAAATAAATAAACAAAGAGGAAAAAAGGTAAAATTGACCTAAAAAGATGACAAAAAGGTAAAACAAAGAAATTGACTATTTGCATTCTGTTAAGAAAGTGCACTTGCTAAAATAACTTTATTGTCCTTTTAATGCAATAATCAACCTCATTCTTGCCCAAATTTATAATGCTCTTTTAATTTTTTTTAACTTTTGAATTTAATAAATGTTTTTGGTTGAAAAATGAACTTTTTTTTTCAGTTATTGAAAGGATAGCATAATATTCATTCAATGCTCTCTATGTAAATCAATATAATGACGAGTTTTTTTTTTTTTTTTAAAACTTCTCCGCGCTAATAAAGTTGTGAGTTTCATTAATTGTTAGGTTATAATTTTTCACATGGAATGAAAATTAATCAGGAAAGTGAGTAGCGCTTGCATGAAAGCTAGTATACTACGAAACCAAAACACCATGTCGTCTTACTTTTTACCATTTCCAAAATTACCTCACTTAAGTTGACAAATAAGTATGTGATCCTAATTATTATTATTATTATTTTTTATGGTAGTTATATACCGACACCAATTCCCTCCTCTCATCAAATAACGCCTACTTCTTTTCCTTTCTTTTCTTTTTTTAAAAAAGAATTCTTACTAGCTCTTTATTTATTTAATCTTGCACATGCATGTTGTTAAATTAATGTCTCAAGTCTTTATGGATTTGATCAGTTGGAAGATTTTGATTTGTTCAAAATCTGTTACTCCCTATCCAAATTAGATTTTGGTTTCTTATTCATGGGCGTTGGTTTTCAATAATAGTCCAAGAGTGCATTCCTGCGGATAAGACTTCAAGTTTGAACCAAAAGTTTTACACTAAAGGACAAAAGATGGGCGCACTATCTTTTTTATTATGTTTTTCTTTTGAGGGCAAAAAGGTAATTATCTGAGAAAGAAACAAAGTAAGGGTTTGTTTCGCTTTTATTTCTCCTGTAGCCATACTTGCTCTCTTTATAAAAGTGGCATGAAAGGTGAGGACTCTACAATATAAGATGCGTTTCATATAGTTTTCTTAAGGAACTTTCAGCTTCCAAAGTCACCTTAAGGAAATATTGCTTTGAGTGTGAAGTACTTTGAGTGTCACGAGGAGAGGCATATTAGGAAAGATTGTCTGAAGTGGAGAAACAAATGCGATAGATAGAATGCCACAAGCAATGTAGCGAACGTTGCTAAGCAAAGTACTAGTGATACGGAGGTTCTTTATGTGTGCTTGCTAGTTCATCAAGAGACGAATTGGTGCTAGATTTGGAGTATTCTTATCATATGATGCCTCATAAGAATTGTCTTACTAATTACAAGGCTACAGATGGTGGTAGAGTTCTTTTGGAGAATAACATAGCTTGCAAGGCTGTGGGGATGGGGACAATTGGTATTCGGATGCACAATGGAGTCATACGCACATTGATAAATGTGAGGCATATACTCTAGCTCAAGAAGAATCTTATTTATCTAGGGACACTTAATGACAAGTATACCATTGAAGGTAGAATACTGAACATCCCTTGACGTGCCATGATAGTGATGAAAGGGAAAAAAGTGAATACTCTTTATTAGTTACAAGGAAAGACCATGACTGGAATTATTGCAGTTTCACTAAGTGAGTTAATCTCTGACTTAACTCAGTTCTGGCATATGTGTTTATGGCACATGAGTGAGGCAGGTATGAGCAAAATTAAGTAAAAAGGGGTTGTTGAAGGGTGAAAATTGCATCTTTAGGAAGTAACACTAAATAAAGTTTACTTCCGTTATTCATTCGACCAAGTAACAAGTTAAATACATTCATTCAAATATCTAGGTTCCTTTGAGAGGAGGTGCTTGGTATATGCTAAAATTGATCGACAATTATTCAACGAATGAATGGTTATACTTTCTGAAGCACAAATATGATGTGTTTAATTTAGTCAAGAAATTTAACACATTAATTGAGAAGTAGTTAGATAAACAAATCAAGTGCTTGAGAACTAATAATGACATGGAGTTCTGTGATAAAGATTTTATTGAATTCTATAAGAATAAAGGAATTATGAGACACCACCCAATACTTGGGACACCATAGTAGAATGGCGTGGCATTACACAATAACAAAACTTTGCTTGAGTGAGCTTGATGCATGCTTTTGCATGAAGGACTAGGCAAAGAATTTCCCGGCAAAGCAATGAATATGGTACGTTACCTGGTTACTTGCTTTCCATCATTTGCTATCGAGTTTAAGACTCTTGATGAAGTATGGTCAGAGAAACCGTTAATACCTAAATTTTACAATTTTATTTAAGACTTAATCGCACAAAAAATTAGGGATTATTTTTCAAACCCTAGCCAAGAAAAAAAGAAAAAGAAGAAAGAAAAAAAAAAAAAAATTCATTAAAAGTTATTGTGTTTTCATTATTGCACTTTGCATATTGAATGGTCTTTTCTTAATTTTTCCAAAAAAAAATTGTTATAAAAAGAAAAATGATTAAAAAATTATCAAAAGAAATTAATTACCAAAAAAAAAAAAGAGAAAGGAAAAAGAAAGGAAAATGGGAAATATGAGACTGGGCCAGGGGCAAGTCAGCCCGGCCTCTCTCTTTCCCTTTTCTTTCTTTTCACTTGGGCCAGCCACTTTTCTTTTATTTTGCCCAAGATGAGCCTAGCCTTCTTTTCCCCTCTCTCTCTTCGTCCTTCACGCATTCTGCAGAAAGGAGCAGACGTCCGCGAGCAAGAGGAAGGATAGAGGTTGAAGGGACAAGCATGAGCCTCGCATCGAAGTTGGTGGTCGAGGGGGCAGACCGGCAGCAACAACTAGCTTGACAGAAGGCCATGCGCGACGATGCTTAAAAGCCAGAGAGGAGCAAGTGAAGCCAGGGGGGTTGCGGGGAGGCGTTGTCCAAGAAGCAAGGCCTACGGTTCACCTCCTCCGTCGAGAAGTAGCACGGTAGCGACAGGGCCAATGCCGCGGTGGTCGCAAAAAGGAGCCATTTTTCGCAAGAGCTGCTCAGGAAGCCCAAGTACGAGCCCAACCACGATAGCAACGTGCTATACTTTAGCTCCACTTCCATTTCTTCCGACTCGAGCTTGGGCAGGTTCTCATTCTCGGACACCGAGTCTGTCAGGGGTGCGAGAATGACGGCCACTTCGTCGTCTTCTTGCTTCGCGCCGTTCAGGCTCAAGCCCATGAAGATGAGAGTCGCTGTCGCCAAAAGGGAGGAGATATGACATGCTTCGTTTGGCGAACGGAGAGGAGGCCGAGAAGACCATGGGCGTCAATGTTGAAAAGCGAGAGAGGAGCAAGTGAAGAGTGGGGGGGTTTTTCTTGTTTTTCGGCATCGTTTTGAGCAACACGCGGATGTAGGGAGACAAGGAACAACGAGCATAACGAGGAGCAAGGAAATGAACGACCATTCCGGTGAAGTATTCTCACGAGTTCCTCACCTGACGATCGATTCGTAGCCATCATTCTTTGATAACTGGAAGTTTGATCTTGACTAGTGACCGTGACATGTTCTATCCTAAAGACGAGGTTAGCCGAGCTCGATCCCCCTTTTGTTCTGTTTTGTCTCGATCGACCTAAGGGCTGAGATTTGTTTGCTTCGGTTATGCACGTGTGAGTCTCGCGTGAGTTACCTCTGACTTCAGGGAATGCGTTTGTTGCTTGATTTTGATTCTGAACATGACATCGAGCCCTGAACTGAGAGTCGGTTCATGCTTAAACTTGAGACTGACGTGCCCTTGCCTCTGTGCTCGCTGAACCGCATTTGTTTTGTTTATCGCTTGTGGTGTTTCTACATGATTGTTGCAAAATGGTTGGGTATTGTTGAGTTTGTGAAAACTAGTATGAGCACCTAGAGGGGGGTGAATAGGTGTAAAAAATAATTTCTCGAGATAAGTGTGCAGCACTAATCAATAATAGAATATGAAAAGGAAATTCGTTTCTCGCAAACAAAACAAGTTATGATCAAGGTAAAAGAGTATAGAGAAGAGAATATGAACACAGAGATTATAGTGGTTTAACTTAATCCAAGCCTACGTCCACTCTTCCGCACTGATAGCCCACCGGTTGGATTTCACTATGAACAAAAGAGTTGTTACAAAAAAGCTCTTCCTTGATTTCACAGTGTAGAGACTCTGCTACACTTCCTCAAGGTCTCTCAAAGATATAAACTCTCTTTTGCGTATAAGATTTCGCTCAACAGTTTAATTGACAAAGAATAAGGAACTTCAGACTTTGGAATTCTTCTATCGTGCACACACTTGAACAACTGGAACGTCTTCCTTATATATTCTTTTATGCCATCACACCCGTTGGCACTTACCAAAGGAATTCTTCCAATCTACCCATTGGACATAATCGATTAGGAAGATCTTCGAGCTATTTAAGGAACATGATGATAGCCCATCAATCCTGCTCGCTCATACAATCCGGATCTAGATTTCCATAAGTAGAACCTTCCAAATATACTTCGTCAATCAACGGATCCAAAATCCCTGAATCAATCTTGATTTGAATAATGGATTCCGAAATGCTATATCCAGCCAAGAGATCTTCTTCAGTCGACAAAATCAAATCATTAACGAAATACTTCGTTTCGGATAAGCTTTCTTTGTCAATCCTAGAAATTGTCAAAGAGGATAGACTTTGAGTCTTGAGTTTAGTAGTCCGGAGGTCTTCAGACTTTGATAGAAGAGCTTGCAAGTCTTCAGACTAGACTAATGGAAATGTTTTGTCAACTTCAAAATTCTTAAGGAAGTTTTCTCCAACAATCTCTCCTTTTTTGATAGTGACAAAACTTTCCTGCAGATTTGGATAACTTTGACCTGCAAAACATTATTCAAGTAAACAAGGATATCTCACAAAAATAAATGGCTTAATGAAGATATCATTAGAATCTGCATCCACAGAAAATAAGTTAGTTCTGTAAATGAGCAAAGCCATGAGATATCAATAATGCTTAAGATAAACGAACGTTCAAACAGTCAAATCCAAATCCAGTCCAAATCAAAACAACCAAACACAAAAGTCAAGTCATAATGGACACAAAAGTTCAAAAAGTGAGTTCAAAGTTTAAAATCAAATTTGCACCACATCTCTCCCCTTTTTTGTCATCATTAAAAAGGTAGAGATGAAAAGAGAATGGCTTTAAGATTGCTTGAAAATACGAACAAGCTGAAAATCTCCCATTGACTAGATAATTCCTTCCAGCTTCTTCAAATCCTCCTTCAGTTGCGCCATATCTTCACCCTCAACATTGGCTTGAACTTAAATAGCAAGGGCATTGATCTGATCATGCAAAGAAACTAAAGAGGTTTGACCTGCATTTTGCAAGTTCTGCACTTCGCATCCCAGAGTATATATCTGGCCTTTCATCTCCAAAAGAACATCAAGAATTCTGTGAAAGTCTGCCGAATTGTCTGTCTGAGTACTTGCCTCTGCACGATTAGACGGAGTATTGGCAGATGATGGCAATTCAGCACAATCACTTAGATTGGGCGATGAAACCTCATGTCCCTCCTCAGGAAATTGAGTGGCATAGATGTCCTCTGGATCTGCTGGAGAACGACTTACTCCTTTACTAGTGGCAGAGAATGAAGACGTTCCTTTTTTCTCAAGATCTCCCCCTGTTTCCATGCCTTTAGGTGGAGAAAAGCGTTCCTCATGCTCTGCTTCTTCTTCTTCTTCTTCCTCAATCTTTTCCTCCTCTGTATCTCTCTCCTTTGCTTCTTTCTCCAAATCTTCTCTCTCTCCAAACCTCTATTCTGTCTCATGCTTCTCTTTTTCCTGTCTCTCTGTCGATTCTGGAATAGAACGACTTAAGTTCTTCAATGCCATCGCAGAAATGGTGATATCATCCTCATCCTCTTCATCCTCAATGATGAGTGCTCTTCTTTTCTTGGATGGAGTAACCATGGGCTCATTCCCTTTTTGCTTTGCCGCTGAAGAGATTGAATGAGTCTTGACAGGGGTTTTCTCCTTGAATTACTCCAATGCCTTGGTAAGTTCTTTCAGATGCATTTTAGAGACCATTCTCAGTCCTACCACCATTTGATCGCACATTCGAATACAAAGAATTCGGGGAGACTGAACGTTCGAATGTTTGAATAACTTGGTCACAAGAGCTGGATAAGGAAGTTGGCCCTTGTCCTTCACCACTGCCCTGTACATGTGGAACATAATTGTGTGTGGAAGAGAGAATTTCTTACCAGCATTAATGGCGTACATCAATTTTGCTTCCGAGTTTGAAACGTCAGTCTTTGAAGTTGATTTTGGTCTAAAACAGTTAATCACTATCTTGTGAAGCAAAATGTTGGACGCATTCATTCTCACATGGGAAAATCATTCCTTCCGTCCTTCTATCTTGAACAAGTTCCAACGTTGCACGAGCAATAGACACACTGATAGGTTGATATCCCCCTCTTTCAACTCCAATCATATCAGCCATGTATTCATGCCAACCACATAGTCCTGATCTTGAACACTAAAAGAAAATCTATTCGCATCCAAGAAACTGAGATTCAAATAGAAATAAGCAGTAAGTTCAGCATAAGCTTCTGTAGATTCGGAACAAAACTGTTCGAGTTGAAGAAGACTGAATTTTTCCCGCAAATTGACATTCATAGAGTTAAGAAAATTAAAGTCCACATTTTTAGGGTTTATCACCCCACACTTCAGCAACTTAGAGTACAGTTTCTTGTGTTCCTCCAATTGAAATAAATCCGTCCTTTTGCTTCGCATTTTCGTTGCAACACCCATTATGGGTTTAAACTGACTGTACAACTTATCATCATCGTTTCCATTTGGTTGATTCAACCCTCCAACACAAGGATCACTTGGGATATTCGCCAAAGCTTCTTCCGTCGACCCCGCAAGGGCAATACCCAAACGTTCCATGGTGTGTAAGAAGAAGGTATCATATATATACCCTTTGTTCTTAAGAAATTCATCAATGTAGTTCAATGGAGTACCACTCCTCTTTAAAGTACGGTAAAACTTATAGATAAAAGTGGGCTTATGAGTACTTACGGGCTCTGCGTTTTCAATGATTTCTTCCTCCTCTCGATGTGCAACATCCTGAGGTCTAAATGGAGTAGATGGACGCTGCTGAGAATGTTGTGGGTTCTGCTGCTGTCAAGGAGATTCTTCTTCTTCAGTGAGATCAAAGTGCGTAGGCCCCTCACACATTTGCTGTGGTCCCCTATTCGCAATCCTCAAAGACTTTCTTTGAGACGACATCTTTCACAGTCTTTGAGAGATTCCAAGCTTGTTTCCCAAGAAAGATGAAAATTTTTTCGAGGATTAAACAAGAGAAGAAGACAGAAGTGGAAGATCGGTGCTCTATTAGGGTTTTTGTGAATAAAACGAAGAAGAACTGACAGTATATAAGGCAGTCGAAGTGAGGCATATGAAACGACGTAAAAAGGAAATATAAAAATGCATTTTTAAAAATAACTGCATTTTCAAAAATTAGATAACTATCATAAAAATAACTCCTTTTTCGAAAAGGAAGGTTTGCGATAATCACGAAAACTAGGAAACAACACCGATCAATTTTGGATGATCGTACCTTTTCAAGATTTGATCTGAGAGATAAATTTCTAAAATAGAAATAACTTACAGTCGTAGATCTTGATTGACTGAGTCTGAGAGCCTTTAAACTTTCAGTCCTAAGTCTGAACTTCCTCAGACTTTAAGATATTGAGTCTGGAACGAATAACTTCAAATTGATTTTTCTCCAAAGGCTTTGTAAATATATCTGCCAGTTGATTTTTTGAATCAATAAACTGAATCGAAACTTCACCATTTTGAACATGATCTCTAATAAAATGATGTCGAATCTCTATATGCTTTGCTCTTGAATGAAGAATCGGATTTTTGGTGAGATTAATTGCGCTGGTGTTGTCACATTTGATTTCAGTACATGAATCTTCAATTCCAAAGTCTCTCAGCTATTATTTTATCCACAAAATTTGTGAACAACAACTTTCAAGAGCTACATACTCTGCTTCTGCCGTAGAAAGAGCTACTGTTCTTTGCTTCCTTGAAAACGAAGATACCGTCCTACTTCCAAGTAGTTGACAGGTACCCGAGGTGCTCTTTCTATCAACTCTGCAACCGGCTAGGTCTGCATCTGAGTATTCAAGAAGAGTGAAGTCTCCTTCTTTAGGATACTAGAGACCCAAGTTTGAAGTTGAGGCAATGTATTTGATAATACACTTTGCAGCACTTAAATGAGATTCTTTAGGATTTGATTGAAATCTAGCACAAATACAAACACTAAACAAAATGTCAGGTCTAGAAGCAGTTAGATAAATAAGTGAACCAATGATACTCATGTATAACTTCTGGTCTACTTTCTTTCATTCTTCATCCTTGTCCATCTTCAAAGAACTTGACATTAGTATATCAGTCTTTTTGCAGTTTTCTAGTTCAAACTTTTTGACAAGTTCTTTAGCATATTTTTCTTGATGAATAAAGATTCCTTCCTTTAGTTGTTTCACTTGAAGCCCGAGAAAGAAGGTCAGCTCACCCATCATGCTCATTTCAAACTCATCCTGCATAGATTTAGAAAATTTCTTGCACAGATTTTCATTAGAAGATCCAAAGATAATATCATCAACATATATTTGAACAAGTAGAAAACTTTTGTTTTCTCTTTTGATAAACAATGTAGTATCTACTTTACCTTTGACAAAATCATTTTGAATTATAAACATACTTAGTCTGTCGTACCAAGTTCGAGGTACTTGCTTTAAACCATATAAAGCCTTTTTAAGTCTGAATATAGAGACCGGTTTCCTTAGGTCTTCAAAACCGGGTGGTTGTTCCACGTAGACTTTCTCTTGAATAAATTCATTTAGAAAGGCACTTTTGACGTTCATTTGGAATAACCTGAAATTCTTATAACAAGCAAAAGCAAGTAATAATCTAATTGCTTCTAACCTTGTACTGGTGCATAAGTCTCATCATAGTCTATCCCTTCTTCTTGCGTATATCCTTTGGCCACGAGTCTTGCTTTGTTTCTTACGACCTTTCCTTTCTCGTTCATCTTGTTCCTGAAAACCCATTTAGCTCCAATGATGGATTTATCTTTCGGTTTAGGAGTCAATTCCCAAACATCATTGATGCTGAATTGCTTGAGTTCTTCTTGCATAGCTTCAATCCAGCTTTCATTAGATAAAGCTTCTACTATGCTCCTGGGTTCTATTTCAAAAATAAGGGCCATAGCACTAGATTCTTCGCACATTTTGGATCTTGTGCGAATTCCTTCATTAATATCACCAATAATGAGATCTTTGGGATGACTAGACTTATACTTCCAGTTGCTGGTTGATTTGATGACCGTTGATCTTTTTCTTCATTTGAATCTTCAATGATCATTTGTTGCTCGTCTTCTGAAGGTTGAACTGCTTCTGGAGATTTAGACTTTGTAGAGTCTGGAGCAAGTTCAGATTCTTCAAGATAAGTATGAATTGATTGATTTTGCATAGTCTTGGAATTTTATATTCATTGGTTCTTCCAAAGATTGAGTCTTCTTATTGTAAACTCTGTAAGCTTTGCTTGTGATTGAATATCCAAGGAAAATACCTTCATTTGAATCATTTGCATTTTTAAATATAAAACATTTACATCCAAACACATGAAAATATGAAACAATGGGCTTCTTTTCTTTGAATAACTCATAGGGAGTTTTCTCTAGAATAGGCTTTAGAAAGACTCTATTAATAATATAACATGCTATAGAAATTGCTTCAGCCCAAAAACGTGAAGAGATGTTACTTTCAATTAAAAGAGTTCTAGCCATTTCTTGAAGCGACCTATTCTTTCTTTCCACAACTCCATTTTGCTCTAGAGTATATGGAGAAGAGAACACATACTGAAAACCAGATTCATCATAGAATTTTGTAAAGTCTTGATTTTCAAATTCACTTCTATGATCTGTTTGTATACTTGAAATAACATACCCTTTCTCATTTTGGACCGTTTTAGCAAACTTTGTAAAATAAGAAAAGGTTTCAGACTTACTTGCTAGGAAATATACGCAAGTGAATCGTGAATAATCATCCACAATCACTAAACAGTATTTTTTACCTCCAGTGTTTTGAGTTCTGGTTGGTCCAAAGAGATCCATATGCAAGAACTGCAGTACACGATTAGTGAAAACTTGATTTATTGGTTTGAATGAGTTTCTTACCTATTTTCCCAATACACATGGTGTGCATAGATCAGATTTTTGGTATGACAAATTGGGTAGTCCACGAACAAGCTTCTTTGCTGAAATTTTGACTATTTGCTTCATGTTGATGTGCCCAAGTTTTCTATACTATAAGTTTGCTTCTTCTTGAATTGAGATTAGACATTGGGTTTCATCTGGTTTGACATCCAAGAGGTAGATATTTCCATGTCTTCGACCCATGAAAGACTGAGAGGAGTCTTTACCGGTTCTTAAACATATTCATTCTTGAAAGTTGATTTTGAAACCGGTGTCGCACAGCTGACTGATACTTAGCAAATTGTAGTTGAGTCATTTCAATAAGGAAACATTACTGATCGTGAGGCTTCCAATCTTTACAATTCCATGTCCTACAATTCTTCTTTTGCTGTTTCCTCCAAAGGAAACATTTCCACCATTAACTTGAACAAGCTTTATGAAACAATTTGATTCTCCTGTAATATGCCTTGAGCATCCACTATCCAGGTACCATTTAATCTTTTTCTTGATAGTGACCTGCATTTAGAAAAGAGACTCAAACTTTTTTTGGTACCCATATTTTCTTAGGTCCATTGGTGTTAGTGTTATATATGGTCTTTGCCCATACCTTCTTAATAGCTAAAGAACCAAAGAGTTACAAAGAGGCACAACAGACAAGCAACTCCAAACATGCACTCAAATATATACGGAGTAGTTTATTTCCCTCTAGTCCAAAGCAAGTCGCGACGCGGCTCGAAGGGTCTCGGAAGTTTGAGGTCGTGACTAGCCTTAAGTGGTTTGAGGTTCGGCTGAGGCGAGACGGCAAGCAGCACACGGGTTGCCGGGGAACTCGCGGCGCTGCATGCAGTGCGTCACGCACGTAAAACAGAAGAGAATTACAGAGAGACGATGAGAGATGTTGAAGAGCAGAGAGTAAATTTCGGTGAACTGAAGAGGGACGGGTGGTGTTGCTTCATTTATGTCGCGGTCATCCGTCCCACTCGTGGTCGTCGTCGTCGACTTTGGCTGCCAGGAAATGTGCAGCTGGGGACAGTGTGTCACTCATTGAAGGGGCTGAATGGCCTGGTGCGGTGTCGCACGAAGGAATGTAGCGGAAGGAAGGAGCGGCTATTGGCGTGTAAAGCCATTCCCTCTCCTTCAAGCGGTGCGGCGTTGACTCAGCAACGCTAATTCGCACTAGCTAGAAGAATGCCGTGCTTTGATTGGGCTGGTAGCAAGCTCTGGCTGAGAGGGCTGCGTTGTTGGTGGTGAGCTGCTAAGGTGGCGTTGTTGGAAGTAATAATAAATAAATAAACAAAGAGGAAAAAAGGTAAAATTGACCTAAAAGATGACAAAAAGGTAAAACAAAGAAATTGACTATTTGCATTCTGTTAAGAAAGTGCACTTGCTAAAATAACTTAATTGTCCTTTTAATGCAATAATCAACCTCATTCTTGCCCAAATTTATAATGCTCTTTTAATTTTTTTTAACTTTTGAATTTAATAAATGTTTTTTGGTTGAAAAATGATTTTTTTTTTCAGTTATTGAAAGGATAGCATAATATTCATTCAATGTTCTCTATGTAAATCAATATAATGACGAGTTTTTTTTTTAAATTTCTCCGCGCTAATAAAGTTGTGAGTTTCATTAATTTTTAGGTTATGATTTTTCACATGGAATGAAAATTAATCAGGAAAGTGAGTAGCGCGTGCATGAAAGCTAGTATACTACGAAACCAAAACACCATGTTGTCTTACTTTTTACCATTTCCAAAATTACCTCACTTAAGTTGACAAATAAGTAGGTGATCCTGATTATCATTATTATTATTTTTTATGGTAGTTATATACCAACACCAATTCCCTCCTCTCATCAAATAACGCCTACTTCTTTTCCTTTCTATTTTTTTTTTTGTTAAATTCTCACTAGCTCTTTATTTAAGTTATATATTTATTTAATCTTGCACATGCATGTTGTTAAATTAATGTCTCAAGTTTGAGTCTTTTATGGATTTGATTAGTTGGAAGATTTTGATTTGTTCAAAATCTGTTATTCCCCATCCAAATTAGATTTTGGTTTCTTATTCAAGGGCGTTGGTTTTCAATAATAGTCCAAGAGTGCATTCCTGCGGATAAGACTTCAAGTTTGAACCAAAAGTTTTACACTAAAGGACAAAAGATGGGTGCACTATCTTTTTTATTATATTTTTCTTTTGAGGGTAAAAAGGAAATTATTTGAGAAAGAAACAAAGTAAGGGTTTGTTTTGCTTTTATTTCTCCTGTAGCCATACTTGCTCTCTTTATAAAAGTGGCATGAAAGGTGAGGACTCTACAATATAAGATGCGTTTCGTATAGTTTTCCCAAGGAACTTTAAGCCTCCAAAGTCCCCTTAAGGAAATATTGCTTTGAGTGTGAAATACTTTGAGTGTCACGAGGAGAGGCATATTAGGAAAGATTGTCTGAAGTGGAGAAACAAATGCGACAGATAGAATGCCACAAGCAATGTAGCGAACATTGCTAAGCAAAGTACTAGTGATACTGAGGTTCTTTTATGTGTGCTTGCTAGTTCATCAAGAGACGAATTGGTGCTAGATTTGGAGTATTCTTATCATATGACACCTCATAAGAATTGTCTTACTAATTACAAGGCTAATGGTGGTAGAGTTCTTTTGGAGAATAACATAGCTTGCAAGGCTATGGGGATGAGGACAATTGGTATTCGGATGCACAATGGAGTCATACGCACATTGATAAATGTGAGGCATATACTCTAGCTCAAGAAGAACCTTATTTCTCTAGGGACACTTAATGACAAGTATACCACTGAAGGTAGAATACTGAACATCTCTTGGCGTGCCATGATAGTGATAAAAGGGAAGAAAGTGAATACTCTTTATTAGTTACAGGGAAAGACCATGACTGGAATTATTGCAGTTTCACTAGGTGAGTTAATCTCTAACTTAACTCGCTTCACTCACTTCTGGCATATGCGTTTATGGCACATGAGTGAGGCAGGTATGAAGAAACTAAGTAAAAAGGGGTTGTTGAAGGGTGAAAATTGCATCTTTAGGAAGTAACACTGAATAAAGTTTACTTCAGTTGTTCATTCAAACAAGTGACAAGTTAAATACATTCATTCAAACATCTAGGTTCCTTTGAAAGGAGGTGCTTGGTATATGCTAAAATTTATCAACAATTATTCAACGAATGAATGGTTATATTTTCTGAAGCACAAATATGATGTGTTTAATCTAGTCAAGAAATTTAAGGCATTAATTGAGAAGTAGTTAGATAAACAAATCAAGTGCTTGAGAACTAATAATGACATGGAGTTCTGTGATAAAGATTTTATTGAATTCTATAAGAATGAAGGAATTATGAGACATCGCCCAGTACTTGGGACACCATAGTAGAATGGCGTGGCATTACACAATAACAAAACTTTGCTTAAGTGAGCTTGATGCATGCTTTTGCATGAAGGACTAGGCAAAGAATTTCCCGGCAAAGCAGTGAACATGGTACGTTACCTGGTTACTTGCTCTCCATCATTTGCTATCGAGTTTAAGACTCCTGATGAAGTATGGTCAGAGAAACCGTTGATACCTAAATTTTACAATTTTATTTAAGACTTAATCGCACAAAAAATTAGGGATTATTTTTCAAACCCTAGCCAAGAAAAAAAAAAAAAAAGAAGAAAGAAAAGTAAAAAAAAAAAAAAAAAAGAATTCATTAAAAGGTATTGTGTTTTCATTATTGCACCGCATATTGAATGGTCTTTTCTTAATTTTTTTCCAAAAAAAAATTGTTATAAAAAGAAAAAGGATTAAAGAATTATCAAAAGAAATTAATTACAAAAAAAAAAAGAAAGGAAAAAGAAAGGAAAATGGGAAATATGAGACTGGGCCAGGGGTAGGTCAGCCCGGCCTCTCTCTTTCCCTTTTCTTTCTTTTCGCCTGGGCTAGCCCACTTTTCTTTTATTCGGCCCAAGATGACCTAGCCTTCTTTTCCCCTCTCTCTCTCTTCGTCCTTCACGCATTCTGCAGAAAGGAGCGGACGTCCGCGAGCAAGAGGAAGGATAGAGGTTGAAGGGACAAGCATGAGCCTTACACTGGAGTTGGTGGTTGAGGGGGCAGACCGGCAGCAACAGCTGGCTTGGCAGAAGGCCATGTGCGACGATGCTTAAAAGCCAGAGAGGAGCAAGTGAAGCGGGGGGTTGCAGGGAGGCGTTGTCCAAGAAGCAAGGCCTGCAGTTCACCTCCTCCGTCATGAAGCAGCACAGCAGCGACAGGGCCAATGCCGCGGTGGACGCAAAAAGGAGCCATTTTTCGCAGGAGCTGCTCAGGAAGCCCAAGTACGAGCCCAACCACGACAACAACGTGCTATACTTTAGCTCCACTTCCATTTCTTCCGACTCGAGCTCGAGCGGGTTCTCATTCTCGGACACCGAGTCCATCAGGGGTGCGAGAATGACGGCCACTTCGTCGTCTTCTTGCTTCGCGCCGTTCAGGCTCAAGCCCATGAAGACGAGAGTCGCCGCTGCCAAAAGGGAGGAGATACGGCATGCTTCGTTTGGTGAACGGAGAGGAGGCCGAGAAGACCATGGGCGTCAATGCTAAAAAGCGAGAGAGGAGCAAGTGAAGAGTGGGGGGGTGTTTCTTGTTCTTCGGCATCGTTTTGAGCAACTCGCAGATGCTGGGAGACAAGGAACAACGAGCATAATGAGGAGCAAGGAAATGAACAACCTTTCGGTGAAGTATTCTCACAAGTTCCTCACTCGACGATTGATTCGTAGCCATCATTCTTTGATAACCGGAAGTTTGATCTTGACTGGTGACCGTGATATGTTCTATCCCAAAGACGAGGTTAGCCGAGCTCGATCCCCCTTTTGTTCTGTTTTGTCTCGATCGACCTAAGGGCTGAGATTTGTTTGCTTCGGTTATGCAAGCACAAAGGCAAGGGCACGTCAATCTCGAGTTTAAGCATGAATCGACTCTCAATTCAGGGCTCAAAGTCATGTCCAGAATCAAAATCAAGCAACAAACGCATTCCCTGAAGTCAAAGGCGACTCACCCAAGACCCACACGTGAACACAGAGATTATAGTGATTCGGCTTAATCCAAGCCTACGTCTACTCTTCCGCATTAACAGCCCACCGGCTGGATTTCATTATGAACAAAAGAGTTGTTACAGAAAAGCTCTTCATTGATTCCACAGTGTAAAGACTTTGATACACTTCCTCAATGTCTCTCAAAGATATAAACTCTTTTTTGCGTATAAGATTTCGCTCAACAGTTTAATTGACAAAGAACAAGGAGCTTCAGACTTTGGAATTATTCTATCGCGCACACACTCGAACAACTGGAACGTCTTCCTTATATACTCCTTTATGCCATCACACCCGTTGACACTAACCAAATGAATTCTTCCAATCTACCCGTTGGACATAATCAATTAGGAAGATCTTCGAGCTATTTAAGAAACATGACGATAAGCCATCAATCTTACTCGCCCATACAATCAGAATCTTGGTTTCCATAAGTAGAATCTTCCAAGTATACTTCGCCAATCAACGGATCCAAAATCCCTGAATCAATCTTGATTTGAATAATGGATTCCGAAATGCTATATTCAGCCAAGAGATCTTCTTCAGTCGACAAAATAAAATCCTTAACGAAATACTTTGTTTCGGATAAGCCTTCTTTGTCAGTCCTAGAAACTGTTAATGAGGATAGACTTTGAGTCTTGAGTCTGGCAGTCCAGAGGTCTTCAGACTTTGATAGAAGAGCCTGCAAGTCTTTAGACTAGACTGATGGAAACGTTTTGTCAACTTCAAAACACTTAAGGAAGTTTTCTTCAACAATCTCCCCCTTTTTTATAGTGACATAATTTTCTTGCAGATTTGGATAACTTTGACATGCAAAACATTACTCAAGCAAACAAGGATATCTCACAAAAATAAATGGCTTAATGAAGATATCATTAGAATCTGCATCCACAGAAAATAAGTTAGTTCTGTAAATGAGCAAAGCCATGAGATATCAATAGTGCTTAAGATAAACGAACGTTCAAACAAATAAAATCCAAATCCAAATCAAATCCAAACGACCAAACACAAAAGTCAAGTCATAATCGACACAAAAGTTCAAGAAGTGAGTTCAAAGTTTAAAATCAAATCTGCACCACATCTCTCCCCCTCTTTGTCATCATTAAAAAGGTAAAGATGAAAAGAGAATGGCTTTAAGATTGCTTGAGAACACGAACAAGCTGGAAATCTCCCATTGACTGGACAATCCCTTCCAGCTTCAAATCCTCCTTCAGTTGCGCCATATCTTCACCCTCAGCATTGGCTTGAACTTGAATAGCAAGGGCATTGATCTGATCATGCAAAGAAACTGAAGAGGTTTGACCTGCATTTTGCAAGTTATGCACTTGGCATCCTAGAGCATATATCTGGCCTTTCATCTCCACAAGAACATCAAGAATTCTATGAAAGTCTGTCGAATTGTCTGTCTAAGTACTTGCCTCTACACGATTAGACTGAGTATTGGCAGATGATGGCAATTCAGCACGATCACTTAGATTGGGCGATGAAACCTCATGTCCCTCCTTAAGAAATTGAGTGGCATAGATGTCCTCTGGATCTGCTGGAGAACGACTTACTCCTTCACTAGTGGCCGGGAATGAAGACATTCCTCTTTTCTCAAGATCTCCCCCTGTTTCCATGCCTTTAGGTGGAGAAAAGTGTTCCTCGTGCTCTGCTTCTTCTTCTTCTTCCTCAATCTTTTCCTCCTCTGTATCTCTCTCCTCTGCTTCTTTCTCCAAATCTTCTCTCTCTCCAAACCTCTGTTCTGTCTCATGCTTGTCTTTTTCCTATCTCACTGTCGATTCTGGAATAGAACGACTTAAGTTCTTCAATGCCATTGCAGAAATTGTGACATCATCCTCATCCTCTTCATCCTCAATGATGAGTGCTCTTCTTTTCTTGGATGGAGTAACCATGGGCTCCTTCCCTTTTCGCTTTGCTGCCGAAGAGATTGAATGAGTCTTGACAGGGGTTTTCTCCTTGAACTGGTCCAATGCCTTAGTAAGTTCTTTCAGACGCATTTTAGAGACCATTCTCAGTCCCGCCACCATTTGATCGCACGTTCGAACACAAAGAATTCGGGGAGGCTGAACGTTCAAATGTTTGAATAACTTGATCACAAGAGTTGGATAAGGAAGTTAGCCATTATCCTTCACCACTGTCCTGTACATGTGGAACATAATTGTGTGTGGAAGAGAGAATTTCTTACCAGCATTGATGGCGTACATTAATTTTGCTTCCGAGTTTGAAACGTTGGTCTTTGAAGTTGATTTTGGTCTAAGATAGTTAATCACTATCTTGTGAAGCAAAATATTGGACGCATTCATTCTCACATAGGAAATCTTTCCTTCTGTCCTTCTATCCTGAACAAGTTCCAACGTTACACGAGCAATAGATAGACTGATAGGTTGATATCTCCCTCTTTCAACTCCAATCACATTAGCCAACGTATTCATGCCAACCACATAGTCCTGATCTCGAACACTAAAAGAAAATCTATTCACATCCAAGAAACTGAGATTCGAATAGAAATAAGCAGTAAGTTTAGCATAAGCTTTTGTAGATTTGGAACAACACTGTTCGAGTTGAAGAAGACTGAATTTTTCTCATAGATTGACATTCACAGAGTCAAGAAAGTCAAAGTCCACGTTTCTAGGGTTTATCACTCCACGCTTTAGCAACTTAGAGTACAGTTTCTTGTGTTCCTCAGATCGAAATAAATCCGTCATTTTGCTTCAGATTTTCGCTGCAACACCCATTCTGGGTTTAAATTGACTGTACAACTTATCATCATCGTTTCCATCTGGTTGATTCAACCCTCCAACATGAGGATCACTTGGAATATTCGCCAAAGCTTCTTCCGTCGACCCCGTAGGGGCAATACCCAAACGTTCCATGGTGCATAAGAAGAAGGTTTCATTTCTATACCCTTTGTCCTTAAGAAATTCATCAATGTAGTTCAACGGAGTACCACTTCTCTTCAAAGCACGGTAAAGCTTATAGGTAAAAGTGGGCTTATGAGTACTTACGGGCTCTGCGTTTTCAATGATTTCTTCCTCCTCTCGATGCGCAACATCCTGAGGTCTAGATGGAGTAGATGGACGCTGCTGAGAATGTTGTGGGCTCTGCTGCTATCTAGGAGATTCTTCTTCTTCGGTGAGATCAAAGTGCGTAGGCCCCTCACACATTTGTTGTGGTCCCATGTTCGCGATCCTCGAAGACTTTCTTTGAGACATCTTTCACAGTTTTTGAGAGATTCCAAGCTTGTTTCCCAAGAAAGATGAAAACTTTTTCGAGGATTAAACAAGAGAAGAAGACAGAAGTGGAAGATTGGTGCTCTCTTAGGGTTTTTCTGAGTAAAACGAAGAAGAACCGATAGTATATAAAGCAGTTGAAGCGAGGCATACGAAACGACGTAAAAAGGAAATATAAAAATGCCTTTTTAAAAATAACTGCCTTTTCAAAAATTAGATAACTGTCATAAAAATAACTCCTTTTTCGAAAAGGAAGGTTTGCGATAATCACGAAAACTGGGAAATAACACCAATCAATTTCGGATGATCGTACCTTTTCAAGATTTGATCTAAGAGATAAATTTCTAAAATTAGAAATAACTTACAGTCATAGATCTTGATTGACTGAGTCTGAGAGCCTTTAGACTTTCAGTCCTGAGTCTGAACTTCCTCAGACTTTAAGATATTGAGTCTGGAACGAATAACTTCAAATTGATTTTTCTCCAAAGGCTTTGTAAATATATCCACCGGTTGATTCTTTGAATCAATAAACTGAATCGAAACTTCACCATTTTGAACATGATCTCTAATAAAATGATGTCGAATCTCTATATGCTTTGCTCTTGAATGAAGAATCGGATTCTTGGTGAGATTGATTGCGCTGGTGTTGTCACATTTGATTTCAGTACATGAATCTTCAATTCCAAAGTCTCTCAGCTGTTGTTTTATCCACAGAATTTGTGAACAACTTTGAAGAGCTACATACTCTGCTTCTGCCGTAGAAAGAGCTACTGTTCTTTGCTTCCTTGAAAACCAAGATATTGTCCTGCTTCCAAGTAGTTGACAGGTATCTGAGGTGCTCTTTCTATCAACTCTGCAACCGACTAGGTCTGTGTCTGAGTATCCAAGAAGAGTGAAGTCTCCTTCTTTAGGATACCAGAGACCCAAGTTTGAAGTTGAGGCAATGTATTTGATAATACACTTTGCAGCACTTAAATGAGATTCTTTAGGATTTGATTGAAATCTGGCACAAATACAAACACTAAACAAAATGTCAGGTTTAGAAGCAGTTAGATAAAGAAGTGAACTAATGATACTCATGTATAACTTCTAGTCTACTTTCTTTCCTTCTTCATCCTTGTCCATATTCAAAGAACTTGACATTAGTATATTAGTCTTTTTGCAATTTTCTAGTCCAAACTTTTTGACAAGTTCTTTAGCATATTTTTCTTGATGAATAAAGATTCCTTCCTTTAGTTGTTTTACTTGAAGCCCGAGAAAGAATGTTAGCTTACCCATCATGCTCATTTCAAACTCATCCTGCATAGATTTAGAAAATTTCTTGCGCAAATTTTCATTAGAAGATCCAAAGATAATATCATCAACATATATTTGAACAAGTAGAAAAATTTTGTTTTCTTTTTTGATAAACAATGTAGTATCTACTTTACCTTTGACAAAACCATTTTGAATTAGAAACATACTTAGTCTGTTGTACCAAGCTCGAGGTGCTTGCTTTAAACCATATAAAGCCTTTTTAAGTCTGAATACAGAGTCTGGTTTCCTTGGGTCTTCAAAACCGGGTGGTTGTTCCATGTAGACTTTCTCTTGGATAAATCCATTTAGGAAAGCACTTTTGGCGTCCATTTGGAATAACCTGAAATTCTTATGACAAGCAAAAGCAAGTAATAATCTAATTGCTTCTAACCTTGCTATTGGTGCGTAAGTCTCATCATAGTCTATCCCTTCTTCTTGAGTATATCCCTTGGCCACGAGTCTTGCTTTGTTTTTTACGACCTTTCCTTTCTCGTTCATCTTGTTCCTGAAAACCCATTTAGCTCCAATGATGGATTTACCTTTCAGTTTAGGAGTCAATTCCCAGACATCATTAATGTTGAATTGCCTGAGTTCTTCTTGCATAGCTTCAATCCATCTTTCATTAGATAAAGCTTCTACTATGCTCCTGGGTTCTATTTCAGAAATAAGGGCCACAGCACTAGACTCTTCACACCTTTTGGATCTTGTGTGAATTCCTTCATTAATATCACCAATAATGAGATCTTTGGGATGACTAGACTTATGCTTCCAGTTGTTGGTTGATTTGACAGAATGTTGATCTTTTTCTTCATTTAAATCTTCAATGATCATTTGTTGCTCGTCTTCTAAAGGTTGAACTGCTTCTGGAGATTTAAACTTTGTAGAGTCTGGAGCAGGTTCGGATTCTTCAAGATGAGTACGAATAGATTGATTTTGCATAGGGTCTTGGAATTTGACATTCATTGATTCCTCCACAGATTGAGTCTTCTTGTTGTAAACTCTGTAAGCTTTGCTTGTGATAGACTATCCAAAGAAAATACCTTCATCTGATTTTTTTTCAAACTTACCAACTCGATCATTTGCATTTTTCAATATAAAACATTTACATCCAAACACATGAAAAATATGAAACAATGGGCTTCTTTCCTTTGAATAACTCGTAGGGAGTTTTCTCTAGAATAGGCCTTAGAAAGACTCTATTAAGAATATAACATGCTGTAGAAACTGCTTCAGCCCAAAAACGTGAAGAGATGTTACTTTCAATTAAAAGAGTTCTAGCTATTTCTTGAAGCGATCTATTCTTTCTTTCCACGACTCCATTTTGCTCTAGAGTATATGAAGAAGAGAACACATGCTGAAAACCAGATTCATCATAGAATTTTGTAAAGTCTTGATTTTCAAATTCACTTCCATGATCTGTCTGTATACTTGAAATAACATTCCCTTTCTTATTTTGGACCTTTTTAGCAAACTTTGTAAAATAAGAAAAGGTTTTAGACTTACTTGTTAGGAAATATACCCAAGTAAATCGTGAATAATCATCCACAATCACTAAACAATATTTCTTACCTCCAATGCTTTGAGTTCTGATTGGTCCAAAGAGATCCATATGCAAGAGCTGCAGAACACGATTAGTGGAAACTTGATTTATTGGTTTGAATGAGTTTTTTTTACCTATTTTCCCAATACACATGATGTGCATAGATCAAACTTTTGATATGACAAATTGGGTAGTTCACGAACAAGCTTCTTTGCTGAAATTTTGGCTATTTGCTTCATGTTGATGTGCCCAAGTTTTCTGTGCCATAAGTTTGCTTCTTCTTGAATTGAGATTAGACATTGGGTTTCATCTGGTTTAACATCCAAGAGGTAGATATTTCCATGTCTTCGACCCGTGAAAGATTGAGATGAGTTTTTACTGGTTCCTGAACATATTCCTTCTTGAAAGTTGATTTTGAAACCGGTGTCACACAGTTGATTGATACTTAGCAAATTGTAGTTGAGTCCTTTCACTAAGGAAACATTACTGATCGTGAGGCTTCCAATCTTTACAGTTCTGTGTCCCACAATTCTTCCTTTGCTATTTCCTCCAAAGGAAACATTTCCATCATTAACTTGAACAAGCTTTATGAAACAATTTGAATTTCCTGTCATATGCCTTGAGCATCCACTATCCAGGTACCATTTAATCTTTTTCTTGATAGTGACCTACATTTAGAAAAGAGACTCAAACTTTCTTTGGTTTCCATTGGTGTTAGTGTTATATACGGTCTTTGCCCATACCTTCTTAACATGTTTCCAAACCATAGGACATTCTTTCTCAAAATGATCTAAACTATTGTACTTAGAACATTTAAGAGCACTGCAACCTACTAATTTTACAAAAACTTTTTAGAAATGATTTTTGTAAGCTTCTCTTGTAGGTCTTTACTTAATTCTTTCATTTAATTTAGGAAAATCAATTAGATGAATGGTTTCAGGAGTCATTCTTAAACCTGATTTGTTAAAGTAAGGTCTTTGTACTGAAAGAATTTTTTCAAGTTTCTCAGATCCTATAGAAAATCTTTTAGAAATATTTGAAATGTCATTTTTCAAGAATGCATTTTCTTTTGAAAAATTGTATGCACTTTCTTTTGAAAGATTGTATGCATTTTCTTTTAAAGTAGTAACACTTTTGTCTAGACTTTTGACCTTTTATTTCCAAACATTTTCATGTTACTTTAATGCAGAGTTTTCTCTTTTGAGTTGGGAAATCCTTTTGAGAGAAGTTTTGAGACTAAGATACAATTCATCAATGTATCTAGAGACTCTAGAAGAAATATTCAAATTACTTACCTCGAATTCACCGTCCGAATAAGTCCTGTCTCGAGTTTGAATCTGGGTCTGATTGTGCCATGAGACAAATATTGGCATAATCATTATCACTTTCTTCACATTCTGTATCACTCCAAGTTTCTACTTTGAGTGCCTTTCGATATTTCTCAGCTTTTCCTTTCTTTTTCCTCAGAAGGGGACAGTTGGGTCTGATGTGTCCTTTTTTCTTACATTCAAAACAGACTACATCTCTATTGGATTCATCATCTTCAACAGACTTAGTCTGTTGCTTTTGAAAACTTTATTTCTTTGGATTGAATCTTCTCCATTTTCTGTTTAGCTTTCTGAATCTTCTTATCATGAGAGCAAGCTCCTCATCATCCATATCATTTTCAGAATCTGTGACATTAGAATCATCATTAGATTTTAATGCAATGGATTTCTTACCTTTAGGATCTTCATCTTCATTGATTCGCTCTACTTCATAAGACTGAAGAGTCCTAACTAATTCATTGACAGAAAGTGGCATAATCCTTTATGTCTCCCTTATTGAGTTCTTTATGTGATTACAATCCTTGGAGAGTCTATGTAGTAGCTTGTTTACTTTCATGGGATCAGAAATTGGTTGACTTTGAATTTCAAGACCATTCACGATTTTCGTAAAACGACTAAACATGTCAGTGATAGATTCTCCTGATTTCATTTTAAATGCTTCATATTGACTGAGCATAATGTTGATTCTGGTTTTTTTCACTCGATCAGTTCCTTCATAGGTGATGTGTAATCTATCCCAGACATCTTTAGCTGTAACATAAGAAGATATTCTGTTATATTCAGTAGGTGATAATACACAATATAAAGAATAAATTGCTTTTGCATCAAGAGCTTGTCTCTTGGTTATCTCTTCTTAAGTCATTTCGCTAGACTCAACGGCTTCTTTTCCTCTTTCTGAGACAGATGTAGCTTTAGGAATGATTCCTTTGTCTACCACATCCCATTCCAGAGAATAATTTGATCTTAGAAATGCCTTCATCTTGTTTTTCCATATGTTGTATTCCTTTCCATCGAAATAAGGCGGTCTGGTATTGCTTTGCCCTTCAACTAGTCTTGGAGCCAACATACTAGCTATGGATCTTTAACTCTGAAGTAAAACACTTCAACTTAAGTGAGTACATAAGCTCTGATACCAATTGTGAAAGCTAGTATGAACACCTAGAGGGGGGTGAATAGGTGTAAAAGATAATTTCTCGAGATAAGTGTGCAGCACTAATCAATAATAGAATATGAAAAGGAAATTCGTCTATCGTAAACAAAACAAGTTATGATCAAGGTAAAAGAGCGTAGAGAAGAGAATATGAACACAAAGATTATAGTGGTTCGGCTTAATCCAAGCCTACGTCTACTCTTCCGCATTGACAGCCCACTGGCTGGATTTCACTATGAACAAAAGAGTTGTTACAGAAAAGCTCTTCATTGATTCCACAGTGTAGAGACTCTGATACACTTCCTCAAGGTCTCTCAAAGATATAAATTCTCTTTTGCGTATAAGATTTCGCTCAACAGTTTAATTGACAAAGAACAATGAGCTTCAAACTTTGGAATTATTCTATCACGCACACACTCGAACAATTGGAACGTCTTCCTTATATACTCCTTTATGCCATCACACTCGTTGACACTTACCAAAGGAATTCTTCCAATCTTCCCGTTCGACATAATCAATTAGGTTGATCTTCGAGCTATTTAAGGAACATGACGATAGCCCATTAATCCTGCTCGCCCATACAATCAGGATCTAGGTTTTCATAAGTAGAACATTCTAAGTATACTTCGCCAATCAACGGATCCAAAATCCCTGAATCAATCTTGATTTGAATAATGGATTCCGAAATGCTATATCCAGCCAAGAGATCTTCTTCAGTCAACAAAATCAAATCTTTAACGAAATACTTCGTTTCGAATAAGTCTTCTTTGTCGGTCCTAAAAACTGTCAATGAGGATAGACTTTGAGTCTTGAGTCTGGCAGTCCAGAGGTCTTTAGACTTTGATAGAAGAGTCTGCAAGTCTTTAGACTAGACTGATGGAAATGTTTTATCAATTTCAAAACACTTAAGGAAGTTTTCTCCAATAGAGTTGGCGAAGGTTTTTCTTGGTTCCGGTAAGTGGATTAACGGTCGCCGGAGTTTGTGGACGGCGGTGGTCGATGCCAGTGAGGATGGAAGCGAGTGGTGAAGGGTCGGTGGTTGTATAGCCACCAGTGACCAAGGATTGCTAACTGTGAAGAAAAATATGCACCATGGAAGCCGTCGGTGAAGAAGAAAGCACGGGGAAAAGAAGACCCAAAGGGGAAAAGAAAAAGAAAAAGAAAAAAAAATTGCAGAAAAAGTTAAACACAAAAGCTGGCTTTGGGAAAGAGAAGCTGCAAAGAAGAGATGTAGTAAAAAAGACGAAATAGGGAAAAGACAAAAAAAAAAAAATTGATTAAAATATTAATATTAATATAAAAACAAAAAAAAAAAGGTTTTAAGAAATCGGTTTTGTCTATTTTAGTTTTAATCCGGTTTTGTGCCAAGCCAATGGACCGGATTGGGTTTACCGGTCCGAAATGAATATAATAATATTAAATATTAAATATTTCAAAAAAATGTTAGAAAATTCAGAATTTCATTTAAAAATTTTAAAAACAAACTTTCCGAGCTATTTTCTTAAAAATGGAAGTTTCTTAAGTCTAAAGTATGCTAAAAAATTGAGTAAGCCCTTAGGGCTCTACCTTAGGGTTTCAATGGTCTTCAAAGATAATTTACTCTGGCTTGCATGCTTGTGTTGTTTTGAGCCCTTTAGTCCAGTGGTCACCCTTCAAATATGGAAGGGGGAGGTGAGGGGTTCAAATCCCCACCTTCTTAGGGGGGATGGGGTGGGGACGCGTAAGTTCCAGGAGTGAGTTTCGACTCCCACGCCCTGCAAGAGACAGGACAAAAGTTTGAGAGTGAGTATAGAGTAGAAATAGAGTAGGACTGACCAAAAAAAGAAAAGTCCAGCTAAGATTAACATTTATCTTTTCCTTAATGTTAAATACTTGCTCTCTCATGCAATTTATTTAAACGCCTACCTTGGCTGCTAACTGTTATTTTAATGATTGTGCACTCGCATGATTACTTCACATGTTAGCAGATTGGTCTAAAATTGACCCAAATTGTCTGATAAAAATCTTTTTTTTAAATGAACAATATTAGGTACCGAAATGGCACTAATTGGTTAATTAGTGTAATCAAGTCCCCGACCCTAGATTATTTAGTTGTGTAGAAAGTGAGGTACACTCACATGCCTTACTTGATTTCTAGTCGACCTCAATAGGCTAGTGATAACTCCTTATTGCGAAATTTTTAAGAACACCCCAATGTCGCGTGAGGTATGAGCTTGAGAGAGTACGTGCCTAATCATGGGTCTTAGATCCGTCTTTTAGGCAATACCAATAAACCTATTCCTTCCCCCCGAGGGGTAGGTCACGACAGAAACCTATTGATTATTTGGGATAGATATATTCGAATATCTTGTGTATGCTCATGCGAGTGATATTTTTGAGTTATGCACATGGGGTGAAATGCTACTGGCTATGGTGCACTAATCCTAGATGACTTGGTTTTTTAATTAGTGAAGACGTAATCTTAAACAAGACTGCAATACTTCAAAAAAGGAGTCTTGTAACAAAACTAGCAAAGTAGACAGATCATGGTGTCATTAGTGAGGTAGAGCTTCAAGTGAAGATTTCGAAAACCTTAAAAGTAACGTAAGTTGAGATTACATATGATGTTGTAATTCCTAAAGTTGGTGATAGTGACCAATCAGCACAGCCGCAACACATTATAGCTGCAGACAGATAGAGAAGGAAAATTAAATCACCGCTACGTCATGGTTATATAGATACTACTTATGCATTGACTGTAGGTGAGGAGGTGAAGAAAGATGAGCCTTTGTCTTACTTTGATATGATGGTTAGGAGTGAGTCGTCGCAGTGGCTAGGGGTTATGAGCATAGAGATAGAATAATCACTCATCAAAATCAGACTTGAGAGTTGGTCAAAGTACCCAAGAATCAAAAGATTGTCAAAAGTAAATAAGTCTTTTAACGGAAAGAGGGCATTCCCAATGTCGAGGCAACGGGGTATAAGGCGAAACTTGTGGCAAAGGATATACACAGAGTGAAGGCATTAACTATAACAAGGCGTTCTCTCCTGTGGTAAAACATATTTCTATTTGTGTTTTGCTTGCTTTAGCTGCTGTGCAAGATTTCAAGTTAGACCAGCTAGATGTGAAAATTGTGTTTCTTCATGGTGAGTTGGAGGAGCGGATTTTCATGAGGTAACCAGAGGGATTTGCTATTTTGGCAAGGAAGATCATGTTTACTTGTTAAAGAAATCTTTGTATGGGCCGAAATAATCTCCTAGGCAATTGTATAAGCGTTTTGATGCTTTCATGGCTAGTCAAGACTATTCGAAAAGTAAGATGGATAGTTGTGTTTACTTGAGAAGATTGAAAGATGGTTCTTTGATTTATTTATTACTATATGTTGATGATATGCTGATAGCGGCTAAAAATATGTCTGATATTGATGTGCTGAATAGACAATTAATTGTTGAATTTAAGATTAAAGATTTAGGTCCTGTAAAGAAAATATCAGGTATTGAGATTTTGTGTGATAGGACTATAGGACTTTCAAACCTATCTAAAAAGATATATATTGAGAAAATCATAGCATATTTTAACACGCAGTTAACGAAATCTGTAAGTATACATTTAGTGAAGCACTCTAAACTTTTAAATAAATTATCACCGTAGATTGAGAAGGAAGAAGAGCATATGATCCGTATTCCATACTCTAATACCGTTGATAGTATTATGTATGCTATGGGGTGCATTGTACCTGATATTTCGCAATTTATGAGCACAATTAGTTCTATATGAAGCATTCTAGTAAAACTTATTGGGAAGTTGTGAAGTGGATCCTCAAATATTTAAAGGGGACAATAGACATGAGTATAGTGTATTGAATGGACAGCAATGGTAATGAGACAACTAATTTTGTGGATTCAAATCACACTAGTGACTTGGATGATTACAAGTCTTTAGTATATGTGTTAACGCTTGCAGGTGGTGCAAGTAGTTTGAAATTGTCCTTATAGTATCACGTTGCCTTGTCTTCAACTGGGATAGAGTACATGGCACTAACCTTTATAGCGAAAGAGGCGATATGGTCATGAAATTTGTTTTTGGACTTTGGGTTAAATAAGAAAAGTGTTGATATACACTATAATAACCAATGTGTGATATCTTGGCATATAATTCAGTTTATTAGGAGCGAATGAGATAAATCAATAATAGGTATCACTTCATCCAAGATATTTTAGCAAAGTGTAATGTTATTGTGAAAAAAATTGCTACAGCAGATAGCCTAATAGACATAAAGACTAAGTATAATTTTTTAGCAAAGCTCAAACTTTGCTTGAGGTCAATTGGCATCTGTGTAGAGTGAGCGGCCATTGGAGCATTAGAAGAGCAACATGAATTATGAGTGCTAGAACTTGGTTTTGAACATCAAGTCAAGGTGAGAATTGTTAAATTAATGTTTTGAGTTTGAGTCATTACGGATCTGTCTCCTATTTAGATCATCTGTACAACTTCCATCAATTAATGTGACATCCTTTTTTTGTCTTCTTCTTCCTTCTCTCCTCTTTCTCCCTCATGTTTCCTTCCCCCCTCTTCTGCCAAGTCCCAAAGTACAAAAATGACAGCATCCAATCCATCATCTTTAAGCACCCTTCATCAGGCTTATATTAGACCAAATTTAAATCCATTAGGTCCAAGGATGTTTGAATACTGCAAACAATGGCGTCAACATGCTCCAAGAATAAATCAATTATATGGTAGAAGCGCAAGTCAAAAAGGCAGTGGGACGGACAAAGCCTGAGAGAACTCGAATATTTGAATATCATAGACGACACAGTATTAGAACAAGCACAATGATAACATTTGATCAACACAGGCCTTTGGCATTAATGTAAGTAAGAAATGAGCATCTGTTGTAGAGATAGCAAACCCCGCAACTGTAATAGGATTACCAAAAGATAGACAAAGAAATTAGCAAAAAAAAAAAGCAATAGCCATTGCGCCTCTGCCTTCTCTGAATTTCCGAGATGAAGATGACAAATTCCTTCTTTCACAACCAAATTTGCAGGGAATGGCTTTTTCTGGCTGTGAGAATGAAAAAGCTGAATAGCTTTATCATATGCATTATTTTCCATGTATATCGTGGCTAGCAGATCAACCACGCTCAAATCAGCTTCAGATGGATAACTGTTTACATATTCAACCAAAATGCTGATGGCATGCTCAAGCTGGCCACATCTAAGGTAAAAAATGAAAAGTAAAGTAAGAAACTGTTACATTTCTAGAAAAACATATGTCTACATAAGAACAATGTTCCCCAAAAGCACAACCTCACAGAATATTAGCGAGACACCGTGTCCATAACAGATTTTATAGAAGGCATAAAATAAACAAAAGTTGATAAATAATTATTCATCATAATTGTAATCATACAGGGAGTGACACTATCTGACGCTTACTTCATCTTGTAATCTATGGCCATTGTCCCACCATAAATTTGCTCAAAAATCAACAATTTGGTCAAGACTTATTTGGTGAACAAATTAAAGCTTAAACAAAAGTGTTCATAAACACCGTCTAGATATTTGTCTAAAGAAAATAGAATGCTTTCTAGGAAGAAGAATCAACGTCAGCAGTGACTCTCAATGGATCGAAACAAGATGGTCATTGACCAACAAACTATCATCCCATGGGAAACACTAGCAAGTGACTATATCTACTGCAAATGCTTCTCCAAGCTTCAAGAAACAACCAGATAGTGTGAGAAAAACCTACTAGGAGACCTCTTCAATTATAACATCTGATATTAAATTCATGAGTAAAGGAAATCAGCAGAATGTGAAGCAAAATGTACAGAAAACTAGATCCCCACTCTACTCGAACCATACATATATCCCAGAAACAGTTTCCTTATATGATGGTTGTACCAAAAACTTTTTGAGTTTAGTCTTCACCACGAACTAACCTCCTCAATGAAATGATGGAAAGTTTAGATCCTGGACCAACTATTGCAAACATCAGACTTGCATATCATGCAACTCATGTACAACTCACGCAACTCTGCATGATATTTTGAAAAATACCTTCCACATACAACCTATCCTCACCCTCGAGTAGAAAGTAGCAATTGCCCTTGGATTAACAAGATATGAGTTTTCTACTCCAACCTGCACAAGATGCATGCCCTAGATGCACACCAATGCACAAACTAACCATCCATCACCATGTAAATACAGCCCAGGAAGCCTGACTTTCATAAAATACATAAACCATCAATTAGCACCGGAAAGTAAAAACAACCATACAAATTAACCAAACAAAATCCAAGCCCAAAAGATAGATACTAAAATACCTATTATTTTAATAACCGACAAGGGTTCATTACAATTAACGAGTCTATTTCCAAGCACATGAATCAAGAATTTATCTTATGAGAAATGTCTCATCTGAGACAGGTTAGAAACCTTTGCCCCAGTCTGGAGAGCTTCAACATCCTCAAGACATATCATTTGTATCTGTTCAAACAGCTCCGCAGCCTTTTGATAATCTCCAAGGTTTGAATGCAGTGATGCTTGGTGAAACAGTAGAGAAACATCTTTTGGGTCTGCTGTGATGGCTTTAGAGAGGCAATACCTTGCCTGACCATTGTTTCCTTGTTCTCCGTGTACAGAAGAGCAGGAAATCAATAACACCACAATTAAAGCAAAAAATTACCACAGAGACCCTAAAGGCACACAGATTTATAGATAACAGAGGTCGATTGTTCTCAAAGTCACTAGGTACATGAGGCGTCAAATCAAATCACGTCATAAGCACTTTCGGACATACATCAAAATTTGATGCCAAAAAAAAAAAATTGTATTCAGCCTGAATGACAATATTTTCATCCAGTTGACTTCTCACCAATGGCTGCACTAGTCAAGCCAACACCATTGCGTTCACTTTAACCACCCCTTCCACCGCATTACTTACCTCTAAGGTAAAACATTCCCCTACCAATCTTTTGAATCCCCGAGCTTGGAAAGATTGCCACTCCAATAATTAATTGCGTTTTTGCTGGCCTTTAATTTATTGCATTGGTTTTAGTTTTAACACTAGATAGGCAACCTTTTGTTTTTTGTTTTGTTTTTGTTTTTTTTTTTTTTGGGCTTTCGACACCCAAAATCTTCAAAAGCTTATAAATACCAGCATGCAAAGTTACCCCAAATTTTAATAATCTTTTACAAATCAATATATTATCTTTGTTTTGAAAGGAAACTCAAATGTTGCCCATAACGCCTAGTTAGTCTAAAAATATTTAAGTCTAAGTTTCCATCCCAGCATCAGCAAAGAACTTCAACAGATGTACTCATATTCATAAGTATACTGACCAGGTACAAGCCCTACTATGCAATGAATTGATGAAAATAGTGACGACCAAAAGCTTACAAGGACCGGGTGAAGAGACGCTTCCACATTGAAGAATTTTTTGGCTTAAGATGTGCAGGAATCACGTAAAAGTCCACTGCTTTTTTGTCATTGCCAAGATCATCATAAATCCTTCCTAATGTATCATATGGATCAGGCAAATTTGGTGCTAGCCTGACCACTTGACTCGATATTGATATGCCCTGAAATTTTGAAAAAAGAAAACAAGCCAAATAAGTATGTTGATTAAATCAATCTGCCAAACCATAAGGCTGCAACCATCCCACAAAAGATAGAACATGTCCTCACCCACATAATGTATGCAAAAGATAAAAAATAAAATGTAGAAAAGGTCTGGCAAAGAACAACTTTAGCTTACATAAAATACAAGCAAGTAATCTCAAAAGAGGTTACCTGATGACATACTCTATGTTAAATTGACTTAACTTTACAGAGAACCAAAGGAGACATGACATAATTTTCCCCACAAACTTTTAAGAAAGATCAAAGGAATTAATTATAATAAAGCTGGAGAGAGTTTAATGTACTTTTGTAATTTGAGACTTGCGAAGTCAAATAAGCTTGAAAAGAAGATTAGCCATATTATCGTAAAACCTGGCAGCTAAAGAGACTTATGAACAAATTCAACACGCGTGCAGAGAGGGCATCAACAATTGGATATATTATCTTAACCGATTATTGCATAAAATCCTACAAAATGTTGTCGCGACCAAATTTTCGGGGTTTGGACCACCTAGGGTTTGGCTAATGGATTGTTAAGCCTAGACTTAACTCGGGCTCTCCCAAGCCCATACCAATTCGCGACTTAGGTTTGAATTGTTAACATGCAATTAAATTTTAACTAGGAGTCGCCACTAATCTATTTTTGGTGGGTCGATTAGAAACCCTAGTAAAGTAACGGGAGATTTACTTTACTCCTATGAACCAGAGACTAAGGGTACGGGGACTTGGTTACGTTAGATTTCTCTAACGCCATTTCGGTACCTTTCTTTTTATTTTTGAAAAATGCTTGGCAGTTGAATTGATTTTAATGTAACTTCCTAACATGTGAGGTGATCATACATGTGCGCATACCACCAATTTAACACTCAAGAAAGCAATTAAATATTGCAAAACATACCTAGGAGCAACGAAAGCATCTGCATTGTTAAATCAAAATTCACATCAGAGCCCTAGATATGATTTCTAATTAACACGCAATTTCAATTTTTATTTTCACTTTATTTAATGAAAATCATGACTTATGCAATGTATGTAATCTAATATGACATAGCAGCATGACCTAAACTTTATGATATGAAGAAATGCAATAATTAAATGCAATCTAAATTAATCAAATGATGGCGGTAATGCGATGCAATGACATACTAAAATGACACGCAACATACAATTTAGTATGCGAGTTATATGTCATGAGAAATTTATTAAATGACTTAGTTTAATGACGAGGAAGTTCTAATTAAATGAACCTAATAAGAACTAAATGACGTGCATTTGATATTTCTATTTAAAAATGCAAAAATGATCTAACTAGATTAAAATTCTATCTAATTTAAACTAAGGATCAAGTCAAATTAAATACTAATTTAAACTAAAATATTATCTTAATCTACCATGCAATTTATCTAATATGCGATGACGTGCAAAGAACGCCTTAATTCAACATGATATATGCATGATGATTTTTTTTGTGTTTTTTTATTAATTTCGAAATTAAAATTTTCACATGATAAAACATGCAATTCAAATTTAAAACTAACATCCTATGAATGTGCTCTTCCTTTTGATTTTTTTATTTAAAAATTCATAACAAGATTGCAATCCTAACATGCAAGATAACAAAACAAACCTAATCTTTATTCGGATTTCTTTTTGATTTTTTATTTAAAAATTCGAAATCAGATTGCAAATTTTAAACCTAAAACAGCAAATCTAATCCTAACTCAAATATTTTTTGATTTTTTCTTTTACGAAAATAATATTGATTCAACCAACAGCAAATCAAACAAGGATAAGATTGATATCTAAAAATTGACGAACCATATCTCGCGCATGAGATCGGGTTGGCCAATTTTAAATTAAATCGCGGATCAAATCTCGGGCTTGAGATTGGATTGTCGATTTTTATAAGGGATTGCGAGTCGGATTTCGGGCGCGAAAATCGGACTATCAATCCCTAGCTTGAGGGGCACTTCATATGGAACATCAATCATATATTTAGGAATAATCCTACTAAAGACAAAAAGTAAATAAATGAGAATAATATTAAATAAATAAATAAATAAAGCAAATAAAAAGAACTACCTAAATGATTTCCTTTTTTTTTTTTTTTCTTTTTCTTTTTTTTTGAGCAAAGCAGCACGTGGTGGCCGGTCCGGTGAGGAGTCGCCGGCGTGAGGGGGTGATCGTCGGAGCTCCGGCGAGAGGAAAACAGCAGCAAGCGAGCGGCAAGGAGGTAAACCGGTGGTAGCTTCGCGGACAAGGGTGCCGGATCGAACCGCGATTCGGCTTGGGTCCGCTGTTGGGCGACAAACGTTGGCGATCGCGGGCGTCGGGAGTAACGGGCGGCATCGGGCAACGGGTGGTGGTGTCGCGGATGCAGCGGGAGCAGAGGCGAAAGGAGCAGGAGCAGCGTTGGTGGTGCTCGGTGGGGCGCAGACAGCAGCGGCAGAGGCACGTCGAGGCAGGAGCAGCTTCGCGAGTTGCTGGCAGATCGGCGGTAGTGGAGCTTCGGCTCCGAGTAACAGGTGGATCGCGGTTCAGGCGAGGCCGGGGAGGCGTTGGGCAGCAACAACTCGTCGGGATCGTGGGTAGGCGCGGCACGAATGGGAGAGCTCGGACGGACACCGGCGGGGCTTCGAGCGAGGCGGTCGAGGCTGGCCTCGGCTTCCAAGCGGCGTCAGCGTGGCGAGACAGCGGCGTCCGGCAGACAACGTCGGTGACCGGTCGGGATGCCGGCGGAGCGGCGATGGGCGCGGGAGTCTTCACGGATGGAAGCTGCAGAGGGGGGCGAGCGGCGAGGGAGATGATGAACAGTCGTCCCTCTGCCGCTTGTACTTTTCTCCTCTGCCTCCTTTTCTCTCTCTCTCACCTGTCTCTCTCACGTCACCTTTCCCTTTTTTACTTTTCCCTGCACCTTCTCTCTCTGCAGAAGCTTTTTTCTGCTCTTCTTTCTTGACCTTTTTTCTAAATTTTCCAAAGAAGCCCCCCACGATTGATCCGTACATATCCTTTTATAAGCGACGCAAAACGGGATCTCTTTTGTTAATATTTTCATCTCCCGAATATTGCTTATAACCTCTTGATAGTAAAAATCCTTATCTCAAAATATTCTCCCCCGATTTCATCACTTATTGATAAAAATAAGATTACAATGCGATTTTTTAAAATTTTTCAAAAACCATAATATCGCATCAAATCTTAATTTTTCGCAAGATAATCAATTAAAAATAACGACGGGCTTGGGTTAATTTTATCCTTTCATGGGCCTAGCCCGGCCTACCGAACTAAAGCATAAAATTTGGGCTCATCCACCACCGGTCCTAAAAATAAAAATGCAAAGCATGTAAATTAAAAATAAATGCACCTAAAAATTATATGCTATGCGATTGACTTATAATATATCTTTTTAGGGGTTAAAAATTAATCCCCAATTTTTATGCAATAAATGACTAAAATGGGTTGTCCAAAATTTAGGTGTCAACAAATGTCCATCAAAAGATTGGACCCAAGATGGCGTGCTTGGTTTGGGATGATTTGGAGACCGATTCGATGAGCCTCTCGGGGCCCGGCCGGAGCGCCGCCGTGTCGTCCGTCGCTGCCGCCACTGGCCGGCGGGGTTTTAGGCGGAGCTGCTGGCGGTGGGGTGGCGGAAACAGGAAAGCGGAAAATCGAAGGAGAGAGAACGAGGGAAAGTGAAAAGGGGAAAAACCAGAAATTGGCAGCCTCTGTTTGTATTTTTTTTTTTTTTTTTTTTGGTATAAAAAATAGCTTTTGCCTTTTATTTTATTTTCTAAATTTTATGCCGCATGTAATTTGGCTTTTAGGTAACATTTCATTAACATGTAAATTTCTATATGATTGTTTCGTGACCTTTTAGTTAATCGCATAATTTCTACGCCCTTCTTTTAATCAATTTATCAACATAGATATACAAATTTATCATGTTCCGCACCTCTGAAAAATTCTCGTATTCACTTTTTAATAATTTATTCAATTCATCATTTGTTTTTAGAAGAGATAAAGGAAAGCATTATAATTTTTAGTGCCCAATCTTTATGAACAATCATTTGTCATACTTTTTTATAAGTGACTACTTTAACAATTTTGACAACTTAGTTTACCAAAGAATTTAACATGACATTGTTGTAAATAATCATTACGCAATGTTGGCCAATCACGTAAATGGATGAGTAGTTGTGGCATAAGTGATCTAGTTCTTGGTACTAACAATTTTCAGATTGTGATGATGCACAATTTATGTTTCAAATGACATTGTTGAATGATTGATTTTCCTTAATTGAGACATTTTTACAAAACTCCTAGCTTTAATATTTAATCTCAAGATTGAGGAAAATAAGACAAGAAGCAAAAGGGAAGCTAAGGATGAGAGGTGAAGAAAATTTTCCTCACTTCCTTTTTTGGCTTTCTTTTAAGGAAAGCAACTGGATCTTTGCAATTTTAAATGAAATTATTCGAAATGCAAGGGTGTGTGTGTTTGCTCCATGATTTTGGTTGAGTCTTAACAAAGCAAAGAAAAAAAGTGGCAAAACAAGAATATTTGCTTTGTAATTTTTGCTTTTGGTTGACAACATTATTTATCAAATTTTTAATTTCACTACTTGCCGAGACTTTACGACCAACAAATTTTTTAAAAGATTATTTCAGTGCCAATTTTTTTTTTTTAAAAAAATGATATTTCAATTCTAGACTTATTATACGATTTCAACTTAATCCTAAATCCTTACATTGAACCTTTAAGTAAAAATGCAATCAAGTCCTCTCACTCAAATCTCACTTGAAATTGCTAACGTGGCAGTCCAATCATCTCGAACCATCTTGTCTGTCATAGAGAGTAATATAATGTAAATCATTTTAGATAAAGGGTTAATACCCTAAAAAGCCTCAAACTGGTACACTTGTGACAAATTTACTCCAAACTATTTTTTTGACCACCAAAAACCCCAAACTGGTATACCTTTGACAAATTTACCCCAAACTAATACACTTGTGACAAATTTACCCTATGTTAGTTTTCGTTAAATTTTATTTTTAAATTATTAAGTTAAATGACACGTGACAGTTTACCGGTATACGAATTTAGGATTTTATGCTCCGTTTGTCATTGTTTACAATTTTTGTGATTTTTTATGGTATTAATCCAATTTAGCATAGGGTATATTTGTCATAAATTTACCATTTTTGGGTTTTTTGCTGTCGAATAAATTAGTTTGGGGTAAATTTGTCATAAATGTACCAGTTTATGGTTTTTTATAGTCAGTCAGGGTAAATTTGTCACATGTATACAAGTTTGGGGTTTTTCATGGTCAAAAAAATAGTTTGGGGTAAATTTGTCACAAGTGTACCAGTTTGGGATTTTTCAGGGTATTAACCCTTAGATAAAACCACATTGTTTTGCTTCACGTGATACAATATCTGGTTTTGCCCCATGTTTAATTACGAATTTGTAGTTTCTAGTTTGTTAATTCACGTGTCACTCTCAGTTAGTCTGCATGTGAGAGTGGATATTCAAATATATTATATTGTTTGTCTATGGGGTTTTAATAGGACTTATATCTAAGTAGTCTACCTTTCCAAAAGCTCAAAATAATATAACGGTATTTATGGCAAAGAAGAAATTGAGTTTATTAAAAGCAGCACCTTTCCAAAATCTCCCCATTTTCAAAAAAAAACTTGAAGGATGTTGATATGTTGACGAATATTACCAAAAAAAAAAAATGTGTTTATTTTCCCCTCCTAATTCGATTTGTCGAAAAATTATAAGGATGGGGAAAATCATCGATAAAGTCTTCAACCTATTAAAATTTTATCAATTCAGTCATATATCTTTCAATTATATTAATTGAGTTTTCAACCTTTTCAAGTTTTTGCCACATGAATTCATTTGGCCAATTTTGGCCAAAAATCATTAATATAAACATTGGCCTTTTCTTTTCTTCTCCTTTTCTTTTTTATATTCTTTTTGTATTGTGGCAGTGAGGGTGGCCAAGCACAATAAAATAAAAAGTAAAGAAGAAAAAGAGAAACAAATGAAAAATATAATTTTTAAAATATATATATATATTATTAAGAATTCTCCACAACCCTCGCTAGCCACTAAAAAAAAAAGAAAAGAAGGAAAATATAAGAAAAGAAAAAAAAATGAAAAAGAAAATATTGGCATCCATATCATCGATTTCTGCCCAAAAGTGATTGGATAAATTCAATTGATAAAACGTGAAAAAATTAATGATTCAATTGGTATAGTTAAAAGGGTTAGATTAAATTGGTAAAAGTGTAAGAGGTTATAACTTTTTGATAATTTTCCCCAAGGACAAGCATCATCCATTATGCTTATTTGATGAAAATTACCACATAGAATTACTTACTGCTAATATCTCTTTTTGGCAATGGGCAAAAAATTCAATACCTGTACACAACAATAGGAAGATATTAAATTTGTTAATTTCCTTTGATGTTGTAAATTTTCTCTCTAGGAATTGAGACTTATTGATGGCCTACTATATCAGCTTTTAATGCACAAATGGTAGTAACCCCACATTTTGCCAGCGGCAACAACATTCATAGATTGGAATCGATCTTGCATTTTGAATGAAGATGATACGAGGAAGATTTAAATTCAAGTTCAATGACTAAGGTAGATTAGTAAAAATTATATGATTATTTCATTTATGACTATAGCTATTTGCTTTATCTAACTCGAGGCAACAAGGAAAAGAAAGCAATCAGCGTGGATTCCCGGTAAATTATACATGCCCAACTATTTGGGGAAGAAAATAAGAGAGAGGCAGCAGATGGTGATGATATCTTGTGGGGATTTTCGTGAAAAAAGGGAAAAGATATCCATCTTGGCAAGCTGGGCTCCATTGAATATTTACATGATCCGAAGAATATATTTTGAAGATCAAGTTTCCAAGAGAAGCACGGGATATTGGCCACCAAGAAATTGAGACACGGCCACAAACCTGAGAAAAGCATGGACACGACGTGAGATTGAAATAGAAAAAAAGTTAAGAGAGCACTCGTTGGGGGAGGAGAAGTCAAAAAAGGGAACAATTCTCTGCAGGCTTATGACTTGCGTGTGCCCAGGATACCCACGCAATCGACATACGCACGAAGACTCTTTCCTTTGGTCCCTCTAGACAACGCCCCTGCTTTCCTGTCCAGGTCACGGCGATCCCTACATCCCAACCAAGTCTCGACGCTCCTGTTCATCCGAGTTGCTGCCTCACTACCCGAGCCAACGCGAGCCGACACTACCGCTTGCTGCCTGCGACGCTAGCATCTCCATCGCTGCCGCAAGCCCAAGCCTGCAGCTGTTCTCGTTGCTCCATAAACATGCTGACCACCCACCCCCGCTACTTATGCTGAACTGAGAAGACCCGCATCGTGACGACAAAATTATTCGTGATCTTGCACCGAAAAAACCTTGAATTGTTTTGTGCCCCTGCAGGTCAAAGAGAATAACTCCAGACGGCGGTCAAAGGAGCTTTGGTGAAGATTGCATTAAAATATAATAATCGGAGGCAATCCAAGGAGGGGACGTTCAGCAAACAAGAAAAGCAAATAAGAAAGTTCACTTGAAGACTCTCAGTTGTGTTCGATAACACCGACGTAGCCGTCACCGTGCCAAGAGCCCCCTCCACCATCGAGTGCCGCAACCCTTTCCCGGTCATCTGTCGAGCCAATTCCGTTGAGTTCAAATTTGGCAATATTACTTACAAAATTAGATAATTATCTCATCTAGATTTGATTTAGATATTTTACTGCCTAATATATGTCTATTAGTATCTAATATACATATTTATAAGCGATAGACATATCTCCCAATTAGAATTTATTGCATAATCCGTAACCGTACTTCAATTTTTTATTCCATCTATAAGACTTTAAATGGAATAATTACGGGAATAAAATTGATATTTTGAGCTTTAAGGCTTAAAATCAATTTATCGATTTTATTAACGAAATAATCAAATTGATTA
This sequence comes from Eucalyptus decipiens, assembly GCA_014182575.1. NCBI lineage: Eukaryota > Viridiplantae > Streptophyta > Magnoliopsida > Myrtales > Myrtaceae > Eucalyptus > Eucalyptus decipiens. The sequence continues at coordinate 25,421,727 of CM024615.1, forward strand.
GATATTGTTTCCAAATTCGAACAATGGATAATATCCTTGATGATCGCGAATGATTCGGTTATCTTGCTTTGATTGCTTTATTTTTCTTAAAAATACAAAAAAGATTGCATTTGCATATCATGTAGATTAGAATTCACTTCCTATATAGAATTGCATGATAGTATAATTAGATACCTTTCTAATTATTAGAATGCATGTTTAGATGATATCTATGTTAGATGGTATCTTGGGTTTAAATTGCATGTTGAGATAAATTTCTAAGTTAAGATAGGATTCAGGTCTATTTCCTAACTTAAAATAGATAATACCTCACTTTAGTTAGATTTTTATTATTAGTAATTTTTAATTATGAATTTTAATTAAAAAATACAAAAAAATATCACGCACATATAGAATTAGATTCACGAAATGCATGGCATTTAGTGATTGTTGCTAGGTCAATTTAATTAGAAATTGCCCGTCATTAGAATTATGTCATTTGGTTAAATTGCATTGCACATAGATTAGATTTTGTTAAACAAGAGAAAATCCTTTAAAAAGATTGAATGACTGCGTGTTAATTAAGAATCATATGTAGGGCTTTTAATGTGAATTTTGAGTTAACATTGCAGATACTTTCGTTGTTACGAGGTAAGTCCCGTAATTTATTTATTGCTTTCTTGGGTGCTAAATTGGTAATTTGCGCACCCGCATGGTCATCTCATATGTTAGGGAAGTAGATTAAAATCGATTTAAGTTGCCCGCAAAACTTTTTTTTTTTGAAATAAAAGAGAAAGGTACCGAAAGGGCGTTAAAGAAATCTATCGTAATCAAGTCCCCGAACTCACAATCTCTAGTTTGTAGGAGTAAAGTAAATCTCCTAATTGACTCACCAAAAATGAATTAGTGGCGACTCCTGGCTAATAATCATTTTTGCATGCTAAATACTTGAACCTAAGTCGCGAATTGGTATGGGCTTGGGAGAGCCTAAGCTAAATTTAGACTTAGTAATTCATTAGCCAAATCTTAGGTGGTGCACCCGAGGTTAGGTCATGACAATCATATTTATTATGAATTAGCTGTCATCATCCTTTAGAGAACTATGTTACCCCCTTGGGCATCTCACACTCATTTAGCATGATGAGAACATCTGGGGGAACCGTTTTACACTCCTTAGGCATGGGAAGGTACACACTTACCCCTCTAGGCATCCCTACAACAACTTAGGCATTGTCACCCCAAAGACCGATGGCATTCCCAAATCACACACTCATTCCATAGTGCAGCTATTTGATAATTCAATTTAAACATGCCATCCACTAAGTTAATGTACAAGAACAATTTAGTGTCTACCATCAACCATCATTTATAAGCCAGAGAAATGATACAAACATTTAGTCAGTAACACCAGTTCAAAAGGATGATTTACAAAAGGGAGTTTAGCCAAGATCGACAAAAAAAAGGGTAGCTCACTTGTCTATAGAAATCAAGGGCATTCGCCAAGCAAATCAGTTCCAAAAATTACGAAACTTTAACACAATGTGGATGAGACTTCGGGGAATATTTTCATTAAGAACTCAAAACCCGGTTCAACTTGTATGGGTCCAATAATTTTATATACTTCAGGTCAAAACAGGGTGAATTTCCATGAAAAAAAAAAGATTTGAAATTGGCTTATTGAAAGCTTAAATGAGTTCCAAAAATCAATGGAAAATCATATGTGGTCTAAAACTTTCATGAAGGACACGAATCTAAATCTTGTGTAAAAAATTCCGTAGAAAATGGAAACTAAGTAAAGGTCTAGTAATTGTTTATGAAGATAGATTCGGACCCGTGTAGTTTTTCAAATATATTTTGCATGCACAAAGTTCAAAAAATCCAAATTAAAGTATGTTGTAAACTAGGTATAACACAACTTTTGTGGAGAAAGTCTCACCAAATTCGTACCACAAAAATCAGTACAAAATTGGCAAATTCCCTACCTACAGTAAATTGACCCTAAAATAGTCGTAACCTCATATTTGTCCATGACTCGTGTCATTTAAGCTCAAATCAGCGCACATTTCAACATCCAGCATTCCAACAACACATCATTAGACTCAATGAGCTAAATTTCAACAATACTTGTAATGCACCTTTTTCGAAATCGTCGACGAACACAATTAAGCATGAAATCAACTAAGGCAACAATAATTCTAGGAATTCAACCTCAATACACAATCATCAACCTATGTAGCATATATGAAATAGTTTACTTACCTCTAGTCCAAAGCAACTGTTGACCCGGCCCGAAGGGTCTTGGAAGTCTGAGGTCATGACTAGCCTTAAGTGGTTTGAGGTCCAGCTGAGGCGAGACGGTAGGCAGTGCACGGGTGTTGCCGATGAAGTCGTAGTGCTACGTGCAGTGCATCACTTGTATAAAACAGAAGAAAATTACAAAGAGACGGTAAGAGATGTTGAAGGGCAGAGAGCAAATTTAAGTGAACTGAAGAGGGACGAGCGGCTATTGCTTCATTTATATTGCGGTCGTCCCTCCTGCTCGTGGTCGTCGTTGTTGACTTTGGCTGCCAGGAAATATGCAGCTGGGGACAGCGTGTCACTCATTGAACGGGCCCAGTGGCTTGGAACTGCGTTGCACAAAGGAATGTAGTGGAAGGGAGGAGCAGCTACTAGCTTGTAAAGCCATTCCCTCTCCTTCAAGCGGTGCGGCGTTGACTCAGCAACGCTAATTCGCACCAATCGGAAGAGTGTCATGCTTTGATGGGGCTAGGTGGCAAGCTCTGGAGATGTTGCATGGCTGACAAAACATTTATAAGATCTTGCATAGATTTAATGCTTTTACTAGTTACATTCCGTTTGCGAAATATGTTAATATTATATTGATATCTATTTGCATTTGAGATTTATGGTGAAGGAAGAGTATTTTCAATTTTAAAAGATATTATTGCGTATACTTGCTATCTTTTGGAAGTATATCTTATAATTGGCAAGATTGATCCGCGAATCAAAGGAAGGTATGTACGTGATATTCTCTATATTTTGCAAAGATTTTTTTACAAGAAATTGCAGGTGGCAAAAGAATCTTCCCATACGAAGTTTCAAAAGTTTTGATCCGAAAAATTGTGAAGATTATATTTTCAAAGGATTGAAAAGTTCTTTTATTTGGGCAAAATTTGGGCAAATTATTAAAGAAGGAGAAAGGGGATGTACAGTAAAGGCAGAAAATCACAATCATTTCAAAAATACAACAAATTGAGGGGGAACGTAAATCAAGTGTGAGAAAATCCTGATTAAGTCAATTTAATTTTTGCCTCCTCTTGATTATGGAAGAAAAGGTAATGTATGTTTGAATTTGCTAAGTTTTATATGATCCGGTTAGTATATTTTCTATTTCCACTTACTTTTTGTCATATTTCCATTATTGTTTTATTATGACAAAATGTAGTGAAATTTATATATTATATCCGTGATCTTTGATATATATTGATGTATCTATTATTTGATTTTATAAAAACATGAGATATATTGCATATATTTTATGTTCATTGTAGCATCTATAAGATATTGTTTCAAAAAATTATGTTTCATGCCAAATATGTTTTGAAGATTGTGTGTGAAGATGAACTGAATTGCATGTTCACTATGTGATACTCTTTCCATTATTATTGTTTCTTTTGTGATGCTGACAAAAGGGGGAGAAATGAAAGAAAAGAAGAACGCAGCATGAAAATTTTGAAGATCTTTCATGATCTTGCTCAGCGGGAGCTATATGGAAACAATAAGTTTTTCTTTCAATTTATTTATATCGTGAACTTCCTTAATTGGAGGAAAGAATTTCTTTACAAATCTTATGTACTCTGATTAGCTCGACTTTCTATAAGATATATGTGCTTATCTCTACGAAATCAGCAAAATTCTTATAGAATTCACATTGTGTCTTATATAAAATCTTGCTTTCAATGAAGCTATTTGATTTATAAATCTTTTCAAAATCTTTTATTAAGTTCTGCTTGGAAAGTTTTGTCATAATCAAAACTGAGGAGATTGTTGAGGAAATTTCGCAAATTAATTTTGAAGATTGACAAAACATTTCCATAAGTGTTCAATGATTCCGATGAAAGAATTTCCAAGTGATATTCTTGGAGCAATTTGGTTTATCAAGAAGTTCTGATGAAAACTCTGATATATATCATCAAACGTTACTCATCAGACTCAGAGAACTGGACTCAAAGACTTATCAACACGTTCCAGTTGCCTATGATTAAGATTGTGTTATGTTATGATAATCAATGACAACGATTGAAAGTCTAATGGGATGTGATAAGATATTATTAACTAGAAACCAAAGTTGTGGTTTAATTATTTCCTTCCTTATGTGTTCTATCAAACGGTTAAGAAGAAGATTGTATCCTTGTGCAAGGGCTAGTAGCAATTGGTTGGATTTCCTGCCTTATATATAAGGAGTTCCAAAGGAAAGTATCTCTCGAAAATTTGGATTTCCTAGAATGTTAGACTAAACATTCTTTCCAAGTTGAAGCACTTGACTTATGGAAACCTAAACTGCTACATGGGCGGCATAAATTATGGGAAGTATCGATCTCGACGATCTTGAAGGCACCAGATCTTCTTAACCAAATCCAGGCCAATGCGTAGATTGGCTAGATAAGTCCTCTTAGAGATATGTCAAATGGTTAGCTTGGACTAGGAGAAGTATAAGAGAAGATCTCAAAGCTGAAGGAATTAGAATTTACATTCACGAGAATTGAAGTTTTTAATTCCAAAGTCTGAAGAGTGTTTTGTGATCTTTTACATTCGTCTCTATGAGCATCATTGTGTAACTATTTAGAGGTTGAGAGTGCGTGAGGAGTTATACACACGAGCTTGAGTGTTCAGAGCTTAGATCTTATAACCTTTGATCAGTTCTTATTAGTGGATTCCAACCAATTGGCTGTAGTGCTAGAGAGTGGACGTAGGCTTGCAAAAGCCGAACCACTATAATCTTGAGTATGTAATTCTCTATCCCTTATTCTTTAATTTTCTAATAGAATTGTGCACTGGTAAGATCTAACCACTTTATCAGAGTTATCTCATTGCAATATCCATTTTAATTATTATTATTTCAACAAAATCACCTATTCACCCCTCCTCTAGGTGATGTTTTAGACATAACAATATTTCTCTCCGTCTTTCTTAGCTTGAGTTGACAGTCAAAGACTTGCGCACTCTTTGGTGCCAATAGAGAGTTACACCATTATTTATTCTGAAGTTACTTTCCGTTTAAGAAAGTAATTTATGAAAACACTAGAATTGGATCTTTGTATGAGAGGAAATACTAGATTGCTAGGACTAGACCATTCTTTTGTAAAGATGGTGGGGAAGGTGACATAAGTGGCCACTGAACTTTAGTCTAATATGTGTCGACTCTAGCCTTTCAATATGTTCAATGCGGTGTTTGAACTCTTGCTGAATGTCCAATGTAGTCATTCTGTTTGCCCAAACGAAAAATCAAATATTATTTGATAACATGAATTATTGTATGTTCAAATGGACTCTAAAATGACAAGTCAATAGGTCCTTTTTATTGATCTACTTTAGAGAATAAACAAATTAGGCATTAACATATCCATCATTTTTTAATGACGTGAATTATTATATTCTAGTTGAAATGAATATCTTACATGGATAATCCACGTGTGACCTTTTTTCTTTTTTCTTTTTTGGTTATCGACCATTCAAACTAAACTTGATCGGAAGCCATAACAACATATTCTTTCAACTTGTCTTAACGTAACAATGGCATTGAACATTTTCATGTAATTTAAGGACTAAATTGAATATTTACTAATAGTTAATGAATTATATCGAATAAATTAAAAGTCCGGAGATGATATTGTATAGTAAATCAAAGTTTATGAACCATTTGAGTAATTTTTCTAAGACAATGTACAATATCTTGGGCAAATATCCTCATGATAGATAGATCAAACATGTTTTTTTTTTATGAATAGATACAATGTTTTGAAGTGCTATAGTTTTATGTTAAGCCCTACTTTCCTTTATGGCAAACATAACTCAACTTTCCTTTTCAAATACCTGTTTGTAAAGAAAGATCAGAAAAATTCAGTCGTGAAGCACACACCATCTAAAATGAAAGGAAGGGGCTATCCTAGGGAAGGCAAACGCACCATCCCACCCTAATGGACGTTCAATGGTTGTCTCGGCCGATCATCCTGCTCAAGGACACAGAAAACCTTAAGTATAGATTAGAGGTCACTCACTCCCATTTCTACCATTCATTGTTCTCTCACAAATTGTCACAAATTCCAACTTTTTATAAATGCTTTCCTCGTTCTCTATCTCACAATGGATCCCTACCGCTTTTCGGCCCACTTCTAGATGACTAGCCTAGTACCTCTATGTTGAAGGAGAGAGTATTCTACGTATTGTATTCACTTAAGCAAAAAAGGATTACAATAACATATATATATATATATATATATATATATATGAGTAACCCTAGTAACCTTCTTATGACTATTTTACCCTTACTATTGTTTCCTAACACTCCCCCTCAAGTTGGGATGTAGATATCAAACAATCCCAACTTGTTACATAAAAAATTCACTCTATTTCCTCGTAAAGACTTGGTAAAACATCTATAAGCTGATCCTCCGTTCTTGTATGTTGAAGAGTGATCTCTCCTTTATGAACTTTTTCTCGTATAAAGTGACAATCAACCTCAATGTACTTGGTTTGCTCATGGAAGACAGGAATGTTTGCAATATGAATAGCTGATTGATTGTCACAATATAATATCGATAGTTCTGATATTTGATGTAGCTAGAACGAGTACCTAGAGGGGGGTGAATAGGTATACAACGATTTTTCACTTAAATCAAGCAACACTAGACAATTAATGGATATAAACAATAATTGAAAGACTGAGAGAAGGGTAAAGAGAATTGAACACAAAGATTATAGTGGTTCGGCTTTTGCTTAAGCCTACGTCCACTCTTCTGCACTGATAGCCAATTGGCTGGATTCCATTATGAACAAAGAAGTGTTACAGTGTTGATCTTCCTTGATTCAGTGGTGTAGGTGATCTACCTCACTTGCTCAAGATATCACTAAGTATAAACACTCTTTTGTGTATACAGTTTTTGCTTAGAATGAATTGACTGAATATCAAGGAACTTCAGACTCTAGAATTCGTCTATCGAGCATGCACTGAAATAACTTGAACGACTTCCTTTTATACTCCTTCATGCCATCATACCCGTTGGCACTTACCAAAGGAATTCCTCCAATCTACCCGTTGGACGGAATCAATTAAGGAGATCTTTCGAGCTATAAAAGGAACTTGACGATAGCCCAATCAATCATGTTCGCCCATACAACCAGGGATCTTGGTTTCCAAGAATAGAACTTTCCAAGATTACTTCGTCAATCATCGGATCTTTGAATAGAAAGAATCCGTTAGCTTAACCCACCAAGATAACTTCTCCGAGAATAAGACTAACTCCTTAACCAAACACCTAGGTCCCGGATAGCCTTTCGACACTTTGGATTAGAAAACTCGGTGAGAATATCTTTAAGTCTTGAGTCTTGAGTCTTGAGTCTTGAGTCTTGAGTCTTGATGTCCGACTGTCTCCAGACTCTAACCCGAAAGTCTGTAATGGTCCAGACTAGACTGATAGAAACGTTTTGTCAGCTTCAAAATATTCTGGCAAGATTTCTCCAACAATCTCCCCCTTTTTGATGGTGACAAAACTTTCTTGTAGATTTGAATAACTTTGACCTGCAAAATATTACTCAAGCAATATGGCTATCTCATAAAAATTATTAAAGAACAACCAGACTCTGCATCCACAGAAAAATTGGTTAGTCCTTCACAAGTTAAAACCATATAACAATACTTGAAGTAACTGCAAGCATACAAATATCAAAATCCACACTTAAAATAGACTAAGGTTCAAGTTCAAGCTCACACCCAAAACAAATCAAATAAACACATAAAAATTTAAAGTTTAGAGTTCAAAAAGAAAAGATTCAAAGTTGATTCTCCCCCTTTTTGTCAACATTAAAAAGGTGAGAAAGTAGTCAAGTCTGCTTGGGAATGCGAACGATCTGGAAATCTCCCATGGATTGAACTAATCCTTCCAGCCTCTTCAAGTCTTCCCTTAGATGAGCTACCTCTTCTCCTTTGGCATTGGCTTAAATCTGAAGAGAGAGATCTTTGATTTGATCTTGAAGGGAAACAGAAGATGCTTTCCCAGCATTCTTCAGGACTTGAATTTCACAATCCAATGCATAGATCTGACCACGCATTTCCAGAAGGAGATCAAGTATGCGACGGAAATCTGCCGAATTATCTGTCTGTGTACTGATATTTGCCCGGTCTGATGGAGTAAACGCAGACGATGGATCTTCAGCAAAATCGCGCAGTTTTGATGTTGATGTATCATGACCTTCTCCAGGTATTTGCACATCTTCTGGAACAGATGCAGTCGTCCTGTGCTCAACTCCTCCCCCTGTTTCTAATGCTTCTCCCCCTGTCTCGAAAGCCTCGGATGGGAAAGAAGGAGGGTCAATCTCAGCAACGACTGGAAGATCTTCATCTTCATGTGCAGACTTTTCTTTGGCTGCCTCCTCTTCTTCTGCTTCTTTCTCTGCTTCTTCTTTCTCTGTCTCTGCTCTCTCTTTCTCTTCTCTTTCTTTCTCTTCTCGCTCTGTTCTTTCTTTCTCTTCTTCTCTTGCCTTTTCTTGTCTCTCTTCTTCCCTCTGTTTTTCCTCATTTTCTTTTTCCTGACGTTCCGTTAATTCAGATACAGAACGTCTTCTCCTTACCAATGCAGAAATGGTGCAATCCTCCTCTTCTTCCTCCGATCAAGAGTCTCCTCTTTTGCTTTTTGGAAGGAGGAATGATTTTCTCTTTTCCTTTCCTTTTGGATGCTGAAGGTACTGGAGATTTCACTTTGAACTGCTCCATTTCCTTTTCAAGCTCTTTCAGACGCATTTTAGTCACCATTTGCAGACCCACCACCATTTTATCGCATGGTCGAACACACAGAGATTGTGGGGGCTCAATATTCAAGTGTCTGAAGATCTTGGTCACAAGACTTGTGTATGGCAGTTGTCCCTTGTTCTTCACCATTGCTCGATACATGTGAAAGAGAATGATGTGAGGAAGAGAGAATTTCTTCCCTTTGATAATTGCATACATCAATTTGGCCTCCGAGTTTGACACATCTATCTTTGACGTTGATTTCGGTCTGAGACAGTTGATGACAATTTTGTGTAGCAAAATGTTGAAGGCACGCATCCTCGAGTAGACAATTTTCCCTTCTGTGCTGTTGCCTTTCACAAGATCCAATATAAGACGAGCACTGGAAACTTTAATCGGTTGATATGATCCTCTCTCTACTCCAATGATATCAGCCAACATGTCAACATCGACTATGAAATCTTGGTCTCGGACACTAAAAGACATTCTATTCGCATCCAAAAAGCTAAGATTTGAATAGAAGTATGCAGTCAGTTGAGCGTATCCTTCAGTAGAGTCAGAGCAAAATTGTTCTAGTTGCAGAAGATCAAACTTCTCCCTTAAGTTCACATGAATAGCATCCAGAAAATCAAAATCAACACTTCTAGGGTTTATCACCCCTCTCTTCAACAGCCTGAAAAACAATTTCTCCTGATCTTTGGATTTAAACAAATCCATCTTCTTTTACTTAACCAAAAAAAAAAAAAACAAATCCATCTTCTTTCCTTTCACCTTTGCAGCAACATCCAATCTCGGTTGAAAGTCATAGAACATTTTATCATCATTATTCCCATCAGTAGGAGTTTGTCCAGACACACGAGGATCACTAGGAATACTGGCAAGTGCTTCCTCAGCCTTTCTTCTAGGAGCAATTCCCAACTCCTCCATTTTACGCAGAAAAAGATACTCATTCCCATAGTCCTTATTTTTGAGAAACTCATTCACGTGGTTCAAGAATCACGCTCGGAGAGCGATGGTGACCCGCACGGGGGTAGATGGAGAAGAATCACGCTGCTGACTTGATAAGTCTTCTTCTTCGGTGAGATCAACATGAGTAGGACCCTCTCGAGTTCTTTGTGGTCCCCTGCTTGCGATTCTTGAGGACTTCCTTGATGAAGACATCTTTCTTTCACACTGAGAGATTTCTTTAATCGTTTTCCCAAGAAAAGTTGACAACTTTCTCGAGATTGAACAAGAAATAGAAGCGAGAATGAGAGAAAAATGCTTTTCGAGGGTTTAGAAGTTAAAGAAGAAAAAACTGTATATATATAGCTCTGTTTTAGAAAGGAAAAAACCAATCGGTACGAGGGAAGATGAACCGACGAATTCTTTTAAAATCAATAACTGCCATTTTTAATGGAAGTTATATTTTTGAAAAGACACGATTCCCTTTTCTTTTTTTTCGGTAATTATAAATTAGTAAAATAATCATACCTTTTCGAGACAGAATAAAATACCAACTTACAGTTTATAGCCATGAGTCTGATTCTGAGTTTGAAAAATTGAGTCTGAAAGTCTGAGAGTCATGAGTCTGAGAGATAGAGTCTTTAGACTTTAACTTCCTCAAGCTTCAAGATGTTGAGTCTGGAGCGAATAAAATCGAATTGATTTTTCTCCAAAGGCTTTGTGAATATATCCGCCAGTTGACTTTTCGAGTTAACAAATTGAATCGAGATTTCTCCATTTTGAACATGATCTCGATGAAGTGATGTCGAATCTCTATATGCTTTGCTCTTGAGTGAAGAATTGGATTTTTAGTGAGATTTATTGCACTAGTGCTGTCGCATCTGATTTCTGTGCATGAGTCTTCAATTCCGAAGTCTTGAAGCTGTTGCTTAATCCACAGAATTTGCGAATAGCAACTACCAAGGGCTACATACTCTGCTTCTGTTGTTGAAAGAGCCACAGTACTCTGCTTCCTTGAGAACCAAGATACTGTCCTGTTTCCAAGCAACTGGCACGTACCTGATGTACTCTTTCTATCAACTCTGCAACTGCTAGATCGCGTCCTCGAATATCCCGGAGATTAAAGTCTCCCTTCTTAGGATACCAGAGGCCAATACTTGAAGATGAAGCAACGTATTTGATAATACGTTTCACAAAGACCGAGATGAGATTCTCTTGGATCGATTGAAACCTAGCACGAGATGCAAACACTTAACAAAATATCGGGTCTAGAAGCGAAGAAGATAAAGAAGTGAGCCGATGATACTCCTGTATAATTTTTGATCAACTTTCTTCCCTTCTTCATCTTTGTCTATCTTCAAGGAGCAAGACATTGGTATGTCGGTCTGTTTGCACTTTTCAAGCCCAAATCTTTTGACAAGATCATTAGCATATTTTTCTTGATAGATGAAAGTTCCTTCCTTCAATTGTTTAATTTGAAGACCAAGAAAGAATGTTAACTCTCCCATCATACTCATTTCGAACTCATCCTGCATAGACTTAGAGAATTCCTTACATAGACTTTCATTAGATGATCCAAAAATAATATCATCTACATATATTTGGACAAGTAAAAAACTTTTGTTTTCCTTTTTGATAAATAAAGTAGTATCAACTTTACCTTTAACAAAACCATTTTGTATTAAAAACTTACTGAGTCTGTCGTACCACGCTCGAGGTGCTTGCTTCAAACCATACAATGCCTTTTTCGGTCAAGACCGAGTCTGGCTTCTTTGGGTCTTCAAACCCAGGTGGTTGTTCCACATAGACTTCTTCATGGATAAATCCATTTAGGAAGGCACTTTTGACGTCCATTTGGAATAACCTGAAATTTTTATAACAAGCAAAAGCAAGCAATAATCGAATAGCTTCTAACCTTGCTACTGGTGTGTAAGTCTCATCATAGTCTATCCCTTCTTCTTGCGTGTATCCTTTGGCTACGAGTCTGGCCTTGTTTCGTACGACTTTACCTTTCTCATTCATCTTGTTTCTGAACACCCATTTGGCACCAATAACAGTTTTACCTTTTGGTTTAGGTGTCAATTCCCAGACATCATTAATGTTAAACTGCATGCGAGCTCATCTTGCATAGCTTCAATCCAGCTTTCGTCAGACAAAGCTTCTTCTATGCTTTTTGGTTCTATTTCGGAGATGAGAGCTACGGCACTAGACTCTTCACGCCTTTTGGATCTGGTGCGAATTCCTTCATTAAGTTCGCCAATAATTAGATCTTTGGGATGACTGGACTTATGCTTCCAATTGCTAGTTGATTTCTCTGGCTGATGATCCCTTTCTTTGCCTGAATCTTCAATAACGGTTTGATGCTGGTCTTCCTGAGTCTGTGACACCTCTTGAGTTGAAGGCTTTTGAGAGGATGGAGCAAGATCAGACTCTTCATGATGAGTCTGATTGGATTCATCTTGAACTGAGTCTTGAAATTTGACATTCATTGACTCCTCCACAGTCTGACTCTTCTTGTTATAGACTCTGTAGGCTTTGCTTGATGAAGAATATCCAATGAAGATACCTTCATCTGATCTTTCTTCAAACTTACCAACATGATCTTTTGCATTTTTCAGTATAAAGCATTTGCAACCAAATACATGAAAGTATGAAACAATAGGCTTCTTACCTTTGAATAATTCATAGGGGTTTTCTTTAAAATAGGTCTTAAAAAGACTCTATTAATGATATAGCAAGATGTTGAAACTTGACTTCAGCCCAAAATCGAGAAGGAATTTTGCTTTCGATTAAAAGAGTTCTTGCCATTTCTTGAAGAGATCTATTCTTCCTTTCCACAACTCCATTTTGCTTTGAGGAGTATATGGAGAAGAGAACATATGCTTAAGGCCGATTCATCACGAAATTTTGTAAAATCTTGATTTTCAAATTCACCACCATGATCTGTTCTTATGCTTGAAATAACACATCCCTTTTCATTTTGAACCTTTTTAGCGAATTTTTCGAAATACGGAAAGGTTTCGGATTTGCTTGCTAGGAAAAATACCCAAGTAAAACGAGAGTAATCATCCACGATTACTAAGCAATATTTCTTACCTCCAATACTCTGGGTTCTGGTTGGTCCGAAGAGATCCATATGAAGTAACTGTAGTACATGATTAGTTGAGACATGATTTATAGACTTGTATGAATTCTTTACCTGCTTTCCCAGAATGCAAGGAGTACACAGTTCATTCTTTTGATAAGGCAATTTGGGTAGACCACGAACAAGCTGCTTTGACGAGATTTTGGCTAATTGCTTCATATTAATATGCCTAAGCTTTCTATGCCACAGACTTGCTTCGTCTTGAATTGAAATCAAGCATTGCGAATCTTCTGGTTTCACATCTAGAAGATAGATATTTCCATGCCTTCTACCCAAGAAAGATTGAGTAGAGTCTTTACTAGTTCCGGAACATATTCCTTCTTGAAAGAAGATCTTGAAACCAAATCACATAGTTGACTCGATCTTTGAGAAGATTGTAATTGAGTCCTTCCACTAGAGAAACATTGCTTATTGTAAGATTTCCAATTTTCACAGTTCCAAAACCCACAATTCTTCCTTTGCTATTTCCTCCAAATGAGACTTTTCCACAATTTACTTGAACAAGCTTTATAAAGCATTTTGAGTCTCCTGTCATATGTCTTGAACATCCACTGTCTAGATACCACTTTACCTTTTCCTTGAAAGATACCTGCATTTAAAGAAGTATCTCAAGCTTTCTTTGGTACCCACATTTTCTTGGGTCCTTTTATGTTAGTAAAATAAACAGTACTAGCCCAAGATTTCTTAACAGGTTTCCAAACCATAGGACATTCTTTTTCAAAATGATCTGGACTTTTGCACTTAGAACATCTGAGAGCATTTCGACCTACAGGCTTTACAAAAACCTTTTTGAAATGATTTTTATAAGCTTCTTTTGAAGGTCTTTGCTTAATTCTTTCTTTTACTTTAGGAAAATCAATTAAGGGAATAGTTTCTTCTGTCATACCTAAACCAGACTTATTGAAATCAGGTCTCTGCACAGAAAGAATTTTTTCAAGTTTCTCAGATCCTATTGAAAATTTCTTTGAGATATTTGATGAGTCAATTTTTAAACGAGAATTTTCTTTCAAAAGATTTTCTTCATTTTCTTTAAGAGTAGAAACATCTATGTCTAAACATTTAACTTTTTCTTTCAAAATGTTTTCCTGCTGTTTTAAAACTGAGTTTTCCCTTTTAAGTTCAGAAATCCTTTTAAGAGAGGTCTTAAGACTTAAACAAAGCTCATCAATATACTTAGAAACTTTGACAGGAATTTTGAAATTACTTACTTCAAGTTCGCTGTCCGAGTCGATTCGAGTTTGAGTCTCGAGTCCGATTGCGCCATCGACACAAGTTGGCATATTCATCATCACTTTCTTCACACTCGTATCACTCCGTTTCAGCTTTGAGAGCCTTTCGAGACTTTTCAGCCTTTCCTTTCTTCTTCTTTAGAAGAGGACAGGTTGGAGTCGATGTGTCCCTTTTTCTTACATTCAAAGCAAACTACATCTTTGTTTGCTTCATCATCATCAACGAGTCTTGGTTTGTTGTCTTTGAAAGCCTTGTCTCTTAGAGTTGAATCTTCTACCTTTTCTATTCAACTTTCTGAATCTTCTTATCATCAGGGCAAGCTCCTCATCGTTCATATCGTCTTCAGAGTCTGTAACATCAGAATCATCATTTGATTTTAATGCAATAGATTTCTTAACTTTTGGGTCTTCGTCTTCGTTTATACGTTCCACTTCATAAGACTGAAGGGTTCCAACCAGCTCATCAACAGATAGTGGCATGATTCTTTGTGTCTCTCTAATTGAAGTCTTTATGTGATTCCAATCCTTGGAGAGTCCACGCGAAGCTTGTTAACCTTCATGGAATCGAAATTGGTTGACCTTGATTTTGAAGACCATTCACAATATCTGTAAAACGACTAAACATGTCAGTTATTGATTCTCCAGATCTCATTTTGAAAGCTTCATATTGACCGAGAAGAATATTGATTCTTGTCTCTTTCACTCGATCAGTTCCTTCATATGTAATATGTAACCTATCCCAGACTTCTTTTGCTGTATCACAAGAAGATATTCTGTTATATTCAATAGGTGATAAAGCACAATATAAAGAATATATTGCTTTTGCATCAAGAGTTTGTCTCTTGGTCATTTCTTCCTGAGACATTCCGCTAGCTTCCACAGCTTCTTTTCCTCTTTCGAGACAAATTTGCAGCTACAGAATGATTCCTTTTCTACAACATCCCATTCCGAGAGGATCCTTTGATCGCAGAAAAGCTTTCATCTTGTTCTTCCAGATGTTGTAATCCTTTCCATCAAAGTAGGGTGGTCTGGTATTGCTTTGACCTTCCACCAGCCCTAGTGCTAACATACTAGTCATGGATCTTTTACTCTGAAGTAAAACACTTCAAATAAAGTGAGTACACAGGCTCTGATACCAATTGATGTAGCTAGAACGAGTACCTAGAGGGGGGTGAATAGGTATACAACGATTTTTCACTTAAATCAAGCAACACTAGACAATTAATGGATATAAACAATAATTGAAAGACTAAGAGAAGGGTAAAGAGAATTGAAAACAAAGATTATAGTGGGTCGGCTTTTGCTTAAGCCTACGTCCACTCTTCTGCACTGACAGCCAATTGGCTGGATTCCATTATGAACAAAGAAGTGTTACAGTGTTGATCTTCCTTGATTCAGTGGTGTAGGTGATCTACCTCACTTGCTCATGATATCACTAAGTATAAACACTCTTTTGTGTATACGAGTTTTTGCTCGAATGAATTGACTGAATATCAAGGAACTTCGGACTGGAATTCGTCTATCGAGCATGCACTGAAATAACTTGAACGACTTCCTTTTATACTCCTTCATGCCATCATACCCGTTGGCACTTACCAAAGGAATTCCTCCAATCTACCCGTTGGACGGAATCAATTAAGGAGATCTTTTGAGCTATTAAAAGAACTTGACGATAGCCCAATCAATCCTGTTCGCCCATACAACTAGGATCTTGGTTTCCAAGAATAGAACTTTCCAAGATTACTTCGTCAATCATCGGATCTTTGAATAGAAAGAATCCGTTAGCTTAACCCAGCCAAGATAACTTCTCCAGAGAATAGGACTAACTCCTTAACCAAACACCTAGGTCCTGGATAGCCTTTCGACACTGGATTAGAAAACTGTCAGTGAGAATATCTTTAAGTCTTGAGTCTTGAGTCTTGAGTCTTGATGTCCGACTGTCTCCAGACTCTAACCCGAAAGTCTGTAATGGTCCAGACTAGACTGATAGAAACGTTTTGTCAGCTTCAAAATATTCTGGCAAGATTTCTCCAACAATGTTGACATCCCAATTTCTGACAATAACATCCTTAACCAGAGCAATTCATTAGTCACATGTGCCATTGCTCTATATTTCGCTTCTACACTTGATCGAGAAACCACATGTTGTTTCTTACTCTTCCAAGCAACTAAATTACCTCTAAGAAATACACAATAACCCGATTTAGATCTTCTACTAGTAGAACATCTAGCCCAATCCGCATCAGAAAAACCTGTGGTATTTAGGTGGCCATAATTCTTGAAAATTAGTCATTTACCTAGTACTCCTTTCAAGTATTTGATAATTTGAAGCATAGCATCCCAGTGAGAAGTCCGAGGAGAACCCATGAATTGACTTACAACACTAACGACAAAAGATATATCAAGTCTTGTGACGGTAAGATAATTCAACTTATCAACCACTCTCCGATATTTCATTAGGTCATGTAATAATTCTCCATCTTCTGCATCAAGTTTCACATTGGGTTTTATAGGAGTATCAACCGGTTTTGTTCCAACAAGTCCAACCTCATCAAGAATGTCAAGAACATATTTTCTCTGAGTTAAATTTATACCTGTATGCGAGTAGGTAACCTCAATACCTAGGAAATACCACAAACGTCCCATATCCTTAGTACTAAACTGTGTATGCAGAAATTGTTTGAGTCGTTGAATACCATCTAAATCACTGCAAGTAATGATAATATCATTCACATATACCACCAGAAGAATACAACCAGCTGAGGAGACAGAACTAAAGACTAAATGGTCTACTTGACAATGCTTTAATCCAAACTTGATAACAGCATCACTAAACTTACCAAACCAAGCACGAGGAGATTGCTTGAGTCCATACAATGCTTTATGTAAATGACATACCAGATTCTCCTCTTGAACAACAAATCTAGGTGGTTGCTCCATATACACCTCTTTAGCCAAATCACCATGTAGGAACGCTTTTTTGATGTCTAATTGATGAAGAAACCATCAAAAATGTGCTGCTAGAGAAATAAAGACACAAATAGATAGAATTTTGGCTACAGGAGAAAAAGTGTCATCATAATCAACACCATATGTTTGAATATATCCTTTAGCGATTAACCATGCCTTCAATCGATCTACAGTGCCATTAGGGTGGACCTTAACCGTGAAAAACCAATGAGAACCAACAGGTTACTTTCCCACAGGAAGGGTAGTAAGCTTCCAAGTGCGATTCTCAATGAGTGCTTTCATTTCATTCTCCATGGCTTGTCTCCAACCAGGATGAGCAAGAGCTTCAGTAACATTGCTAGGCACAAAAATAGAGGATAAGGACGAGACAAAAGTAGAGAAGGTAGGAGATAAACGATCATTAGATAGAAAGTTGCTAATAGGATGACAAGTATGAATACAATTAGACAAACCAAAATAAAGTGTATAACGATCCACAGGATGCCCAACACAAGATCGTGTACCTTTTCGAGTAGCAATGGGTTGATCACGATCAAGATCAGGGGATGGCACAACAACCGATGAGGGATCAGATGAATCTAGTGATGGCCGTACCTCTGTAGTAAGAGCTGTTCCTCATCTATGGTAAGTTTGATTAGTAAACTAAAATCATGTTGACGATACTAGAGGAAGTGAGATTGGTAGAGGAATTGGTAAGACACACTTGTCAGTGTCAAGAGACACTGTAGAGACTATTTGAGTACTATAATATGGCTGGTCCTCAAAAAATGTCACATCTGCTGATACAAACACTCGGCGACTGGTAGGATTGTAACATTTATAGCCCTTCTAAGTTCGAGAGTACCCAACAAAGACACATTTATCAGCACGAGGAGCCAACTTATCAAGACCCGAAATCAGATAATGGACGAAACAAACACATCCAAAGACACGTAGAGGTAATGGAAAGGGAGGACGATTTGGATGTAAAATAGAGAAAGGTATCTCCCCCTGAAGAACAAAAGTTGGAAGCCAATTAATTAAGAAACAGGCTGAAAGAACAGCATGGCCCCAAAATGTTTTTGGAAGATGCATGTGAAACATAAGACAACGAGCAACGTCAAGAAGATGACGATTTTTACATTCGGCTACACCATTTTGTTGTGGTGTATATGAACAAAAAGTTTGATGAATAATGTCATGGGAATCAAGAAAAGGTTGAAAACTAGAGGCAACGGCAAGATACTCTTTGGCATACCGGATCGGAGAGTTTTCACAGAAGTATTATATTGATTCAGAACTTCAAAATAGAATTGACGAAAGCAATGAAAAATCTCAGTATGATCTTTTTATTAGGAACAACCAAGTCATTCGGGAAAAATCATCCACAAATGTAACAAAGTACTGGAAACCAAATGTATCAGAAACATGGCACGGACCCCATATATCTTAATGAACCGAGTCAAAGGGACTAGACACACGACTCTGAAAGCGAGAAGGAAAAGAGACTCTATGGTGTTTTCCAAACTGACAAGCTTCACACTCAAAAGTACTCACTGACTCAGACTTTGGAAACAATCGTCGAAGAATGTTTGGCGGTGGATGACCAACACGACAATGCATCCGATAGACACGAGTGGATGTGTGCTTCAGAGCTGCTGCAGCTATCACTTTCTTGTCTCGATAGTATAGGCCATTTGATTCATGTCCCCCACCAATCATCTGTCCAGTCCTCAGATCCTAAAAAATACAATGAGAAGTAAAAAATGTTACAGAACAATTTAGCTCTTTAGTTAATGAACTAACGGAAATCAAATTATATAGAGATTTGAGATGAAGGACGGATGATAAAAAAAGGGAGGAACTCAAATGGGCATCTCTAGTGCCAGTAACTTGGGAAATTGAACCATCAGCTAATGTAACAGAGTTGGACACCCCAAGAGGTGTGGAATTTAACGAAAACAACAATTTAGAGTTACTAGCTATATGATGAGTAGCTCAAGAATCTATAACTCAAGAGTCTAACATTGTAGAAAGTAAACAGGATGAACTACCTTTTGAGCTATGTGCTAGAGTGGCAGTGGGAGCTGAAGTTCCTATCACCTGTTTGGAGTGAATCCAAGCCTCATATTGTGCACGTGTCAATGTAACCGAATCTTTTGTATCCTGCACATTAGTAGGATCAGATTGAACTAGTAAGGAAGAATCTTCGACTTCAGCAAATGCAATAACTGTGGGTTGAAGCTCTGGATGAAGTGTGTAGCAGTAAGCTTCAATATGTCCAGCCCTCTAACAATGGTTACAATATCGAGTGCCATGGTTACCAAGAATTCTATCACAACCACCACGACTTCCACTCTAAATAAGCCCACGTCCATGACCCCGATAACCACAACCATGAGCTCCACGTCCACTAGAGCCATGAGAAACCATGGCATTTGTCTCTAAAGTTGTAGTGGAGATCTTGTTAGTAGATGTCGAGCTTAAGGCTCGGGAGAAAACCTCATCAACTGTAGGAAGGGAGCTTTCAGACGTAATCTACTGACGAAGGGAGGAATATTTAGGCCCTAGTGCTTTAAGAAATAGAATCGCTCGAAGATCCTCCTGGCGCTTGTTCGGATCATTGGAAGCTGGAAGATAAGCATCTAGCTTATGGCAAAGTGTAGTGAAACGAGCATAATATTCAAATAGAGACCGATCTCCACGCTGAAGATCAAACAGGGCCTCCCATGTGTCACACACTCGTGTCATACTATTTTGACTAGAATAAAGTAGAGCACAATTATCCCAAACTTCCTTAGCAGAATTACATTGAATGAAGTGAGGGCTAATCTTCGGATCCATACTATTCCATAACAGTGTACGGATCATTGCATCTCCAGCAATCCAATCATCTACTTTACTCTTATTCGAGAAAGTGTAGATGTAAGATAATCATGCTGTCTAGTTGCAGTAAAATAAACTTGTACAAGTTTAGACCATGATGGATAGTTAGTGCTATCCAACTTGACAGATGTCAATTGGAAATGTGTCAAACCAGTAGATGATGTAGAAGCCATCGGTATTAACTTTACTGAACTCCAATAATGCAATTAGCCAGACAGGTTGAACACAAGAATCGACCGAACCCAATAAGAATGACACAATAATCAAGCACTTAACTCTAGTTGTGCACTCAGCCATAGAACAACAAACAGAAATAAGGGTTCAATCGATCCACCACTGAGTCAATATACTTCATTGAGAGGCCATAAAATCATACCAACCAGCACTTCAAAGATGATTGGAAACCATCTAGCACTGGAAAGATTACTATGCGCATACCAACCAGCACTTCAAGAAGCACTATACTTTAATGAGAATCCATATAAGTATACTGGAAAACAACTTTTGATGCCCTCAGTTGGGGTCGAATTTTTTTTTTTTTTTTTTTTTTTCCACGGTGAAACCCTTGCTAAACCGAACGAAACCCTTTCAGAATCGAAGGCTTCCGAAATCCTCGGGATATATGAAAAACATAGAATCTAGAAAGAAGGCTGAACACAAAGAGATTTTGCTGGCGATTGACGCTGGGCAGTAGTTCTGTCAAGATTTTAGAAAACCAGTGGACAGATCTGGATCTGTGGACGATGATTGAACAACAATGTGGGCGTTCTTTCTCCTCCGCTGTCTAAAAGAGAAGCACGTTGCGGCGGCGGCGGCGATGGCGGAGGATCTGGATATTGTGACAACCTCCGCCGTCGGGCTGTGGTGGTGATGGGATCACTCTCTTGAAGTTTTAACCACGCTCTGATACCATGTTGAAGGAGAGAGTATTCTATGTATTGTATTCACTTAAGCAAAAAATGATTACAAGAATATATATATATATATATATATATATATATATATATATATATATGAGTAACCCTAGTAACCCTCTTATGACTATTTTACCTTTATTATTGTTTCCTAACACTCTAGATTGGCTATGGTACTTCTCTTCATTTATTGCCTCGAGGATGCAGGGAACTGCCTATGTGCATGCTCCATAGGTGAGGCCAGATAGCGAGGGGCCCTCGTCGAGGAATTGACCTCCATTGGATTTGCACCTTCAATTCAAGCCCTAAATTCAAGATCGGAACTACTAGCTCCCCAAATTAGAGCTCCCGATCGACATTCCCCCAATCAACTCCATTGATTCAAAAACCCTAAGTAGGATGCAAACATGAAAAAGTCAGCCAGTGCAAGAGGCTAGCAAGGGTCGACCTCGCTTCCTTCGCCATCTTGGTGAGGCCCCTCCTTGCTGGCCTTTGGCAAGGCTGGCCACGGGTTCTTATTGGATCTGGTGAGGGGTAGCATTGCTCAACCCTCACCAAAGGTCAGTGAGGGCATTTTAGCCCTTGTAAGTGGGCAACCTCCACCAGCCATCACTAGGGGTATCAAAAACTAAACAAAAAACTAAACCAAACCGAAAAATTCGGTTTTTTCTGTTCGATTTTCATTCTATTCGGTTCTCATTGAAAACTGAACTTTTTCTTTTATTGGTTTGGTTTTTATCAGTTACCCAAATCGAACCAAATCAATAGATCGATAAGAGCTTATTTCTTGGAAACAAAAAATATAGAAAAAAAAACAAAAGAAAAAATGCAAAAATCGAAAACTAAAAGCTGAAAACCAAAAAATCAAACCGAATTGAACCAAACCATTGACACCCCTAGCCATCACAAAGGCTAGCAACTAGCAAAGTGGGGGAAAAGAGAAGGGAAAGAAGGAAAAAGAAAATAAAACAAATAATTAATAAAAAATTACCAATTATTCAAAATTTAAAAATGTCCACGTCCGCACCAAATGTGCCACATAGGATGTCTAGCATTCATGTCTGTAATTTCCGACCTAAATTAGCAAGATTGACTAAATTTGTACCAATATGAAAATCTTTGAAACTAAAATGGTCAAATTGAGAGATTCATGACTTGAATTGATATTAATGTAATGAATTTATGACTTTTTTAGCATTATTCCTCAAGTAAATGAGATAATATCTATGGGGAAATCATGGGAATGCCATATAGAGTTGCTCTGCAAGCACTAGAGAAAGGAACATGACTAAGTTAGCCTTCACATGCGAGAACTAGGTGGAATTCCCATTTATTGATGTTTTAGAGAAGGAGAAAAGTGTCATAAAAGTCCTAAACCTATTGCTTTAGTGTCAATTTAATCATTTTAGCTAATTTTTGCCGGATATTACTAACTTGGACACAGATTGACTTACATGGTACTGCCAGTGCTAACATTGTCAAATTTTAATAATATTTTAATAATATTTTGATTTTGATTTTATTTTTTATTTTTCTCTCTTTTTTTTCTTCTTCCTTTTGCCAGTGACTGGCCATCGACCATAGGCGATGGTCGGCCATGGCGAGGCCAAGCCCCAATGAGAGCAATGTTGTCTAGGCCATCTCTAGCAAAAGATTTAGAACTAAACTAATACAAACACGATAGGTTTTTGACTTTTAAGACACTTTTCCCCTAAGAGAAGGCATGTGACCAAAGGGACATGCTCACACTATTCTCCACTAGCTAGAGCGCAATCGCCAGTCAATAGCCACTAGCACGTCGGGATTGGATGGATGGTCAGTGAAGTTCTTGGGGTCTTTTTTTAAGGTGTTCCATGATGCAATGGACCCCATTTATGCCCATAATATATATATATATATATATATATATATATAAATCATTTTGATGCCATTAGTAAAATGAAAAATATCAAATTTATAAGAAGTTTGTAAATATTTTATTGAGTAGGTAGCTAATCACTTCAGTACCATACATCAGCTCTTCCCAATTGTAGTAGGTTTTCAATAGTTAATTTGCCTTGTCTACTCTTCACCTTGGAAGGATCCAACACACTGAAATTTTGCAGGCAGTACTGTCCACATGAACCAAAGTCCAGCTGAGGAAAATGTTCTTTACCAATGAAACAAGTGCGCGTAAATGCTTTGCCAATTTCGTAACGAGAGAGAATAGTTGAAATTAATGTTCGACCGACATTTAAATCCAATAGGGAGATAGAAAGGTGAATGGCATGATTAGGTTTGCTTGTGGCTGGGAATAAATTGGATCAAGAAAGCGGTCTGCGCGGTGGACGTCCAGTTCGTTCCCGGGCTGAAAAATGGCCGGCAATCGGGCTTCAGTGGCCCGGGAACGACCCTACAACAACCGCTAATAAAATCACTAGAATCGCGATGCTGCTGGGTAAGCCTGATATTGTTCGACAATAAGCATGCTCATAAATGCAATCTGTGTCCTATGTTAGATAATTGCATAGGTATGTACAGATATACACATATTGGCTCTATTTACATGTTCAATTTAAAAAAAAAAAATTTATTCTTTTCATCTTGTGGCTAGTTTGATAACTAACTAGCAATTTGCACTATCCATTAGATAATTAGTAGGAAAAGGGCGGAAAGATTTACAGAAGTATCTTTACAAGATGCAAACTATTCGAAACCCCTCCTTGCAAACATTTTAAACCGATTTTTTCTCGCAAAACAGGCCATATACTGTCGTGTTTCTCATGCCTATCTCTTCTCATTTCACTTTCTCCATCCAACACTCCACTTTGTGGGATTTCCATCTTTCGTTACGATTTTAGCTTTTCAATTAGTAAAATGGTGGTAATGGGCGACCAACGTCGGTGACTCCCTTGAGCGCTACCATAGAAGTTCCATACCCACCCGTGGCAAAAACATTTGATTTGAACCATGGCTATTAATCGTCATGAGCAAGCTCGTCACTGCTGCCCCGCCATGGATTTTGAGAGAGAAGGTCGAGGTATAGTAATTTATACCAGCTTAGTGGGGTATAATAGGCCTTTTGCGCCTCGGTTCCTGTTCATGTATGGATCTTTCGGTACATCGTGTCCGTACTAGTTATGTTTGCATTTCAATAACTTCTCTTTGCCTTTTAAAGGAGAGCCCTTTCTTTTTTTGAATCTTTTGTACACATCATAGTCTTAAAGTAGGAGAGACTTTAGTATTATATTCAAGGAGTTCGATAAGTCTTAAATCTATTATACGTATGTCAATTCGATCTAAATTTTCAAATTTTCTTGTTTTAGTCTTAAACATTTTCACAATCCCAATATAGTCTTTTTGGTTAATTTTCGTCGGAAATTGATAATATAGCCATGTGCCAGTAGAACAACCAAATATGATTAGACAATCACATTAGCAATTTGCGACGAAAATTGATCAAAATGATTATATTGGAATTTCGAGCAAAGATTTAGGATTAATTTGTTAAAAATTGAAAGTTTAAAATTGAATTCACATTCATACAATAAATTTAAGATTAATTGGGTAATTCTCCCTATTTGAGCATGTCATGGTGTAAGCTAACATACACCGAAATTACATGCATATTATTCAAATTATTTATTCAAAAATGACACTTTTATGGTATTTTGAGTGTATCGCACAACGTTACAATGCCCCGTGGTAGTAATCTAAGTACGAGAATATCGAGAAGTTGTTTGATATTGGCATGGTAGATATGTTGTAGAAGGGACATAGAACCGGATCCAAAAGAGACAAGAAGGCAATTTGGACAGGCTGGAAAAGGACGCGAGACGAAGGAACTTACATAAAAAAGCATGACGCATGACGCATGACGCATGACGTGCACGTGCCTGTAGAAATGTGGTAACAAACTTGATAGATGTGGGGTTGGGCTCGGTCTCGGGCAACCTTCAAGTGCTGCGCTAATTAGGTGAGGAAAAAACCAAGAAAGTTAGGCAGATGGCTTGAGGGTCTCTAGTCCTTTTATTGTATAGCAAATACTAAAAAGGGAATAAAGAATTGTGCTGAATTTAATTTTATCGAAAGTCCAATTAGTTATCGAAAAATGTGCTCCTTCTCCTGATCATAGTTTCTTACGCTTTTTAGTGGCTCTTAAAAAAAATATCATTAGGCACGGAAACTTAAATGCTTTACGATTGACGGATGGGGTTTACCTTCTTTTTTTCGTTCGAAGATCATCAGGATGTTTAGAATCCGATCCCGACAAAACCCTTTTGTTTTGATGTTAAGGAAAGTCCACAAAGAAAATGTTTCCTATTTACAAAAAAAATTATAAAAAGAATTCTTTAATTATCACGCATCGCTTTTTTAGTTTGAGAAAAAAAAAAGAGAGATATTTCAAGTCCGGCGAATTCATCTCATCTAAAGTAACTTCCCTATTACAACACATTTATGCATTTGGGATATAATCAAATGACATCACACACACAGCGGTCTAAATATGATCTAGGGACGAGCATTATGTGTTATGCTTATTTGATGAAAATTACCACATAGAATTACTTACCGCTAATATCTCTTTTTGGCAATGGCAAGAAATTCAACACACGGACACAACAAAAGGAAGATACTAAATTTGTAAATTTCCTTTCATGTTTACAAATTTGCTCTCCAAGCATTGAGACTTATTGATGGCCTGCTATATTAATGGACACATGATAATGCCACCATATTTTGCCAGCAGTAAAAACGTTCATAGATTGGAATCAATCATTCATTTTGAATGAATATGATACGAGGAGGATTTAAATTTAAGTTCAATAACTAAGGTAGATTGGTAACAATTATCTGATTATTTAATTTATGACCATAGCTAATTGCTATGTCTAACTTGTAGAATTATATCTATAATCATATCTAGGCAAAAGAACACTCTAAGTATCAAAATTTGGCACAAATAGATACTTAAATGCCAAAAGTTATGAAAGTGACATTTAAGTGCCACTTTTTTTTTCTTTAAATAAAACACTTTAGTGTCACATCCGTTGAACCCCACCGGAAATCTTATATGGCAATTTTTTTTTATTAATTTTGCTTACTTACGTAGCTCGTTAAAAAGCTGACTCAGTAAAGAAACACAAAAACGACGTTGTTTTGGCACAATTCAAATTTTAATATAAAAATAATTAAATCAAATCTTTAAAAAAAAAAAAAAAGGAACGAGGAAGATGAACAGTAGTTGGCGGCTAAGAGCTCAACTTTCACTACCGCTACCGTCGCCCTGCCGTCGCCAGAAAGGTGGGGGAGGGTTGGCTGGGGTCGTCAAGCCCTGGCTAGAGGCTGACGATCCTAGCAAACTGATAGCAAGGGCCTACGAGCCCTCGCCCAAATCTGGGGTAAGAGTCGCGGCCCTTCCCTAGATTTGGCAAGGTTGCCAGACCTCGCTTAGCCGAGCTAGAGCCATCACTGGCCGGGTCGACCCCCCCAGCAAGCGGCGGCCCTTGGCTTGATTGAGCGAGGGCCGGCGACCCACGCCAAATCTGGGGGAGAGTCGTGACCTTGCCGCTAATTGGCTAGGGTTGCCAGCCCCTGGCCAAGGCTCGACGACCCTGGCTGACCCTTCCCCCACCTTCTCGACGACAGCGGGGAGGCGGCGGTGGCAAGGGTTGATTTAATTAATTAATTTTATATTAATTATTTACCCATGTTAGCAATAAAACAATATTGTTTTTGCACTTGTCTAACTACATCAGCATGCAAAACGACGTCGTTTTACACTTGGCTTAACGAAAAATCACCACTTCAGCATTTTGGCCAAATTTTCTCACCATTGGCACTTAATTGATCCATTTTGCTCCGATTTTGACACTTAAGTATCACTTTCCTAATTTTGGTACTTAAGTGTCCCATTGGCCAAGTTTTGGCATCCCAAATTTCCTAGACTTTCCATATCTATCTCTTTGCATAAAAAATATTATGTCTATTATTGCTAATTCTGTAGATCCTTGCGAAAATTTAGTACATATATGGCCTATAATACATGTACATATTTTACATGAACTTGACCTTATCTTCTTCACTACATCAACGCGAGGATTGAGTTGAAGATAAGGTTACATTAGATGCCATGCCAAGTTCAACATTTTAATGTCAAAAGCACTATTTATCACACTTTTTGCTTTTTAAAATTAGGGTTAATACCCTAAAAAACCCCAAACCGGTATACCTGTGACAAATTTATGCCAAACTATTTTTTTAACTATGAAAAACCCCAAACTGGTACGCTTGTAACTGACCATAAAAAAACCATAAACTGATACATTTACGACAAATTTACCCTAAACTAATTTATTCGACTGCAAAAAACACCAAATTGATAAATTTGTGACAAATATACCCTCCGCTAAATTAGATTAATACCACAAAAAAATCAAAAAAATTTTAAAATATGGCAAATGATGCGTAAAATCCTAACTTGATATACTAGTCAACTGTCACGTGTAATTTAACTTAATAATTTGACGATAAAATTTAACGAAAACTAACAAAAGGTAAATTTGTCACAAGTGTACCAGTTTTGGGTAAATTTGTCAAAGGTATACCAGTTTGGAGTTTTTGGTGGTCAAAAAAATAGTTTTGGGTAAATTTGTCACAAGTGTACCAGTTTGGTGTTTTTCAGGGTATTAACCCTTAAAATTATGCTTGCTATAAGCAATCATTCATTGAGTAAACTTCCACCTTTTTTTCATGCATATATAACTGCCATCTATATCATTTTTCTTTATTGCCAATATGATTTAGAATGATTTAGGAATGCTATCGTCATTATATACACTTTCAACATTTTTTTTCTTATTTTATCTTATGTATATGATGGTCCTAATCTCAATCCCAAATAATCTTTACTAAATAAAATAGCAAATATGATTTACCGTATCATTTTAAATGAAGTTGCATGCACACATGAGAACTAGTCTAAATACATATTAAACTCTTAAATCCTTTTAAAATAAATGTTTGGTTTTAGTTATTAAAAAATATTGAAATAGTCAATGATTGCTTTCTTTCTAGATTATAATTTGTATAATTATATAGTTATGCCAAAGTGTCATTTGTCTTACTTTTGTGTTTTCTAATTAACCCTTATAAACTTATTTTCCTAATTGTAAGAAAAGAGGAAGAAAAGGTAACATTGACCAAGAAAGATGACAAAAAGGCAAAATGAAGAAATTGACTATTCGCATTCTGTTAAGATAGTGCACTTGGTAAAATAACTTAATTGTCCTTATCATGCAATAATCAACCTCATTCTTACACTTCATGTGAGAAACTTATAACGATCTTTTAATTTTATTTTTTACTTTTCAATTTAATACATGTTTTTTCGGTTGAAAAGTGATCTTTTTTTTTCTGTTATTGAAAAGATAGAAAAATATCCATTCAATGTTCTCTATGTAGATGAATAATTTCATAGTGATAAAAAAGAAGACAATAATGACGAGTTTTTCAATTCTCCGCGCTGGTAAAGTTGTGAGTTATTTAAAACCAACTTATCAAACTTTGCACACTTTTTTTTTAAACCCTATTATTTTATTAAGCACATAAGATTCGGTGTCCAAACTTGACACATCAAAATTTTCTATTTTCTTACCCTTAAACCTTTTTTTTATATAATAAAAAATATATAATTGGACAATCAATAACATAGCATCATAATGCTCAAACGATCAAAATTAAGCACAATTTAAGCCAGAAAAATGGGCATAAAATTTTACTTAACGGCTAATCCATCATTAATTACACTAATCACGATTAATTAAGCTAATTGCGATGAATTAGGCTAATCCCAATTAATTAACCTAAATATAATTAATTAAAATTAATCATCGTTAAATAAAATAATTACGATTAAATAAATAAATAAAGATTAGTAAATAAATCATGATTGATTAAACTAAACTCAATTAATTAATCTAACCACGATTAATTAATATAATTGTAATTATTTAAATTAATCGCACTTAAATTTAATCTAAACCCTCTTTAATCACAATTAAGTTTAAACCAACATTAGCTAATATTAAGCGTCATTAATATTAAACTAACCACCCCGAAACGTAATTAACACCCTTATTCTTCCAACAACGGCGAGCTCACGGTGACGGCGGTGCAACAGCGACGAAAACACAAGGCTCACGACTTGAACAAAAACTCGACAGTGATGGTGGCTCCTCAAAACCCACGGCCAAGCTTGGCTTGGGCGGTGGTGAACCAGCGATGGTGGCTAGCAGCGGGGAGCGGGCCATGGCAAGGATGGTGGCTCATGGTGGTGGTGGTTCGGTGATGGCGGTGGGGTGGTCAAGCGGTGGACAATGGCGGCAACACATGGTGGTGAGGAATGGCGTGACTTGCGGCAAATGAGGGAAGAAAAACAAGAATGAGAAGTTGAAAAAAATAAAAACAAATGGAGAAAGTGTGGGGGGATGAGTTCGGCTGAGCAAGGGGATAGGAAGTGGGGGGAAGTGAGAGAGAGAAAATAAGAAGAATTTTCTCTAAAATCTTCATGATTTCCCCTTCACTCACTCTCCACAATTTCCTCTCAACCTAACAATTTGTCCCCTCAATTACTTTTTATTTCCAATTTGTCAATTTCATTTTATTTCCAATTTCTTGAATACAAGCCTTTTTGGTCCAAAAATTTCAACCTTGCCATTGGGTTCGATTTTTCCTTTTCGACTTCCAATTTTCCATCCGATAATTCATTTTTCCAAAAATTTCGAACTTGCCATGAATTTGACAAACGATGATGCAACATCCAATAATTTATCCTCGAAACCCTCGAAAGTTCGATATGAGAAATCAAATTAAATTTAATGGTTAAAAATCAATCGAACGCGACCTTGGGTACAACATAAGTTAATGGGTGGCTTTTAGGAGTTCTCGCACGATTGACTCGTGGTTGATAATTCTCGATCCACATTTGTACCTCTTTAAATCGTGGACGACCTTCGGTGTCATGTAATCGTGAGAGTTCAATTACGTACCATAAATATAATATCAATAGAAAATCGGTTTATTGCACGAATATCGTAATCATGCATAATCACCCGTAAACCGACTACGTACTTCCGTTAAATCGATTTATATCCGTTCGTTAATTGATTTATAACAGTGTAGTATTGACCATTGTCAATATTTATGGTCAAGCGATTTATCTCTAATTGAATTCTCTAGTCTTTCACATTTTAACCCTATACGGTTTTACCCAATAGATTAGTTAACTCGTGAGTATTTAATTCAGAGTAAAATGACCATTTCATATATTTTGAAATAGGGCCAAATTTTGAGATATCACGATGAACGATACAAATGCTCATGCTGTGTTGAATAACTGACCACAACTCAATATAGAGCAAGATGTCTCCAGAACCATGAGCAAAATGAGCACGACGGTGGCGACCACAGTGAGAAACTTCCAAGAAGAGTAGACGTACTTCCTCATGAGATTATAAGCCTTGACCTTTCGAGTGCTGTTGTAGTACTCGTTGACGTCTCGAATCGTCTCGTCCAGCTCCGACGCAGTGCTTTTGGAACCTATGGATTTGATCACTCCATTGAAGAGCTCCACGACCTTGTTGTCGCTGTTCGGGCGGTTCAAGACAATGGACGCTTCCCTCAGCAACTTCAAATCCTCGGAGGTGTCGATAATGCCGTACATTAACTCGGTGTATCGTGTCGAATTAAGGAGCCCCTCTGCGATATCATTTCGTAGGCCACGAGGTTTCGCAGCAGGACTTCGGTGGTAGCATCCAGATCGATTTGAGGGAGCTTCAAGGTAGCGGTTTTCTTATCGAACGCAATGGTTTTGATACCTCCTGTGGCCAAGCTTAGTTTGATCCCGACGCTGCGGAGCTTTGACGCTGTGGGGATCATAACGATTTCTTGAAAAGGGTCATTTGAAAGGTACTCGGAGCATCTGGGAATCAATTGCATTGCCACTTGAATTATCTTGAAGATGAGCTCGATTCGCTCTTTCAGCTCCTTCATGAAAGAGAATTTCGATAACCCGTTCCATGCTGCAGTGACTATTGATGCTAGTATCGATACCATCTTGAAGAAGAGCTTGATCAGCACTTTCAGCTTATTCATGAAAGAGCATTTCGATAACTCGTTCCATGCCTTAGTGACTTTTGATGCTTGTGTCGATAACATGTCTATCAGACGGCAAAACCTTGCACCTGTTGATAAAAAGGTACTTTTATTCACTTTTCTAATGTTTGGATACAACAAAAGAAGAAGGAAAGAGGCCGTATCATCTGATGCATGGCATGGGGAATGAAAACTTACTTCTAAGCTCATTCTTCTTCGTCTCGTGCCGCTTCCGGGCCCGTTGTTCCCAAGATGAGATTGTAAAGGAGATCGAGCAAATGCTTACGCTGAATGGCTTCAGACGGCAAGCACATTTCCAGCCCGAGAGGTGATATCCCTTTGCAGAACCTCGTCAACATCTCCCCAAGCTTCCTATCTATCGACTCATCTTCTTCATTTTCTCTCACTTCGTTCATCAAATTCTCGGTCGGCAACATTATTTTCCTCAGCACAAAGGTCGGAATTTGATTCTCCACCATCATCACGTCTTTGACGGTGGAGTCTGGGTCATCATCCCAAATTGAGTCTTCCTTGATTCCGATATTGGGTGACTTGTATCTCGTACGAGGGTCGAGCAAGAACAAGCTGTCGATGGTCATGATCCATTTCAAGTGTCCGTGCCGACTTCCAGTGCAGCTGGTAGCTTGCGCGAATCTTCGCCTCCTCCGCTTGGAGCAAACCAGCCGTCCGATCGAATGCCGGAGCTTCGGCCGCCTGTGCCCGCCGGGCTGCGGCCAGCTTGGGGTGCTCCGTGTGGTAGAGTTGTGGCCGGAGGTGGTGGTATGGTCCCAGCGCAACATGGTGCGGGACGTAGGCCTCCGGCTTTGCGGAGCTGATAGATTCAGGGACGCAATGGACGGAAACCGGGGTCTCAATATCGATCCCGTGATTGAGGGCGTCTCGGATGTGCTTCACCCATTGCTCCTCACTAAGGCTTGGGTTGATGATGGAGGTCGACAATGAGGACATGCTTGTTCGACGAGGTTTAGAGAGCTAACTTATATCTTTTAGTCGCATACAAACACATGTATCTTTCGCCTCGTTGCAAATATGAAAGAAAACAAGGCTAAGCTTCGTGGTGATTTGCGAAGATGACTTTGAATATTATTAGCGTTGAGGTGGGGCAAGTGGTAGATTTTTTTTTTTTTTTTTTTTGGGGGCTGTTCTCCTGGGAATGAGAGCAACTGTCTTGAAGAATCAATGGGTCAGTTGAATGGTCAAGAGCTTGGTCCGATGCCATAAGATTCCTTGTTCAAATCACGGCGGTCTCCCATTCAGATCATTATTCATTTGTACAATCTCCCGTACGTTTCCTTTCCCCCTCTTCTGCCAAGTCCCATTCACCCCCCTTTCTTATCTCTCTTTCTTTTCTCTCCTCCCTTACGCCACTTCCCCTGCACCTCCTGCGCTTTTTCTTTTCTTCTCTCTTTCTCCCTCTCTCCCTCTCTTCTTTTCCTTACCCCCGCCCCATATTCATTTCGAATTTGTAGTTCCTAGTTTGTCAATTTACTAGTCACTTAGTACAATCCTAGTTTGTCAATTCACTAGTCACTCTGAAAATGTCAATTCACTAGCCACTCTCAGTATAGTCTACATTTCTAGTTTGTCAATTCACGTGTCACTCTCAGTAGAGTCTGCATGTGACTCTCAATATAGTCTGAACATGAGAGCAGATATTCAAATACATTATATCGCTTGTCTATGGGATTTTAATGGGACTTATATCTAAGTAGTCTATCTTTCCAAAAACTCAAAGTAATATAACGGTATTTGTAGCAAAGAAGAAAATGAGTTTATTAAAAGTACTAACTTTCCAAAATCTCCCCATTTTCAAAAAAACTTGAAGGATGTTGATATGTTAACAAATATTACAAAAAAAAATGTGTTTCTTTTTCCCCTCCTAATCCGATCTATCGAAAAATTATAAGGATGGAAAAAATCATCAAAAAAGTCTTCAAACTATTAAAATTTATTAATTCAGTTATAAATCTTTCAATTTATTAATTGAGTCTTCAACCTTTTCAAGTTTTTACCACTTGAGTTTATTTGGTCAATTTTGGCCAGAAATCACTAATATAGGCACTAGCCTTTTTCTTTTCTTCTCTTTTCCTTTTTCCTTTTTTTATTTTTTTATTGTGGTGGCTAGGGTGGTTGGGCACAATAACATAAAATTTTTGAAAAAAATTAAAATATTATTAAGAATTCTCCACAACCCTCGCTGGCCACTAAAAAAAAAAGAAAAGAAGGAAAACATAAGAAAAGAAAAATAATGAAAAAGAAAAGGTCGGTGTCCATATCATTGATTTTCGTCCAAAATTGACTGGATGAATTCAATAGACAAAGCGTGAAAAAATTAAGAATTCAATTAGTATAATTAAAAGGGTTAGATCAAATTGACAAAAGTGTTATAGGTTATAACTTTTTTGATAATTTTCCCTAAGGGCAAGCATTACCGTTATGCTTATTTGATGAAAATTACCACATAGAATTACTTACTGCTAATATCTCCTTTTGGCAATGGGCAAAAAAATTCAATACCCGTACACAACAAAAGGAAGATATTAAATTTGTAAATTTCCTTTGATGTTATAAATTTTCTCTCCAGGAATTGAGACTTATTGATGGCCTGCTATAACAACATTTTAATGCACACATAGTAGTAACCTCACATTTTGCCAGCGGCAACAATGTTCATAGATTGGAATCAATCACGCATTTTGAATGAAGATGATACGAGGAAGATTTGAATTCAAGTTCATAACTAAGGTAAATTAGTAACAATTATCCAATTATTTCATTTACAACCATAGCTATTTCCTATATCTAACTCGTGAAATCTTATATCTATATCCATATCCATCGCTATGTACAAAAAATATAATGTCTATTGTCGCCAATTATGTAGCTCCTTCTGAAAATTTAGTACATATATGGCCTATAATGCATGTACATATTTTAAATGAACTTGACCTTATCTTCTCCACTACGGGAACATGAGGATTGAGTTGATGATAAGGTTAGATTAGATGTCATGCGAAGTTAACGTTTTTAAGCCAAAAGCACTATTGACTACACTTTTTGCTTTTTGAAATTATTTTTCCTATGAGCAATATCCTTCATTTAGTAACCTTCTACTTTTTCTTTTTCTTTTTCACGCATGTATAACTACCTTCTGTTTCATCTTCCTTAATTGGCAATATGATTCAGACTGATCTAGGAATGCTATCATCATAATGTCCACTTTCAACCTATATTTTTATGTATATGATGGTTCTCATCTTAATCCTAAATGATCTTTACTAAATGAATTACAATTAAAATTTACCATACCATTTAAAATGAAGTTGCCTGCACACATGAGAACTAGTCTAAATACATAATAAATGCTTCTATCCTTTTTGAATAAATGTTTGGTTTTAGTTGTTAAAAAATAGTGAATTAGTCGATGATTGTTTTCCTTTTAATTAGAATTTGGATATCTATATGTGACACCCCCGGTACATTACGGCTAATGTGGTTTTCCAATTCTTTCCAATTTTTAAGCAAGCGGAAGCATATTTAGACCAATAGTAATCCAGAACATACAAAATTCAAAGAATGCATGCAGGAAGATAAAACTAGGCAACTTCATTTCCTTCTTATTTATATACTTTTCGCGACCTATACTTCGGACTGTACCAAATTTCACTAACTGTATCACTCCAACCACGGTACCGTGTATCTACAAGGTTGCCTACATGTCCCAAACCCCACTATCTGGTGAGTGGTCCCACTAGATGCCCACCGATCCGGGTGTAGATGACAACAAACCCGATCGATTAGATTGTGCTCAGTATCTAACAGTGCAGTACATTAAGAGGATGGCCAAAGATTCGCGTTGTCTTACTCTCTACTATGAAGGTACTTTTGATTCTTTAGTGCCATGCCGGCTATCTTTCCTTGGAACTTTCAGACTGGAGAACCATTACTAGACAGAGGGCATTTTCAGAATGGCCACGGAAAGTAAAAGCGCAATCTTTCACGAAAAAGGTACCAAGAACATCTTTTCTTTCCTCTTGGGTCTTCCCTTGCCCTCAAACCTTCACATGAGGGTCCTGTTCAGTATATTGACGTCCAGAATGGGATAGTCACTCGACATTATTGATTGGCAAAGATGGCTATCTGGAAGAGTAATCGGTGAATCGATTGTTACTCGTTGTTTGTCATAACTTTTGTTCGTCATCTGCACAATTTCTCTAATTATCGTAATCACTCGATATCATCATACCCATATCTTCCACTCCATTCACTTAAATCACACGTGTATTCGCTTAGTACTATGTTTACAAACTAAAGTAAACAAAAATTTTCTCAAAACTCACGAGAGAGGAGAAGCACAAAGACTAACGGCAAGCCCATGATTTGTGGCCCACAGAATGTTGCGTTATTCGGTATTGCGGCAACATAGGGCATTTGTTCTGTAACAATATTATGAGGACAAGGGATGTCAAATGAGTGGAATGGGCTGAGTTTGGGTCGGGTGGAAAATGATCTTACTCATATTGACCCCTTTAATCAATAATAATCCATTTTCATGCAATATAATTTTGATGACCCGTACTCAACCTGACCCCCCTATGCTTGACCTGACCTATATTATTAAAACACATCCATATTTAACCCTAACTATAAAAGTAGATATCAGGTTACTTAACCCACTTTAAGCTCTTCATGTTAATGTGCTACTTAGATAAAATTTTATATAAATTAAGAAAGTAAAATAAAAAAAAATAAGAAGATGTAAGAAAATAAAACAAAAAATGTAAAAACAAATAGAAAAAAAAAAGAAAAAAAGAAATCAAAAAGACCAAAGGTGACTACCGTCTTTGATTTTAAAAAAAAAAATCTATATTTTTTAATTTTTTTCTTCTTCTTCTTTGCTTGGTCGCTGGTCACAGGCTGGCGATCGACTATAAATGAGCTCGAATCCCCCTTGCCTTGCTAGAGTCGGAAGGGTTCGGGCCGAGCTTAAGTCTCACCATATAGACGAAGCTGGAGCCTCACCAAAGGTTCGTGAGACTTCGGCCTCACCAATTCGGCAAGCTCGTACCTCGCTTGTGGCTAGCCACCAACGGATGAAGAAGGAAAGAGGAAAAGGGAAAAAAAAAAAAAAACAAAAAACAAAATAAAATAAAATAAAAATTCAAATATATATAAAATGACCTCTTTGTGATTTACTTAAAACTTGTTAGGTCACCCATTTATGACTCATTAAAGATCCACATAGTTCTTATGCAACCCATTTATGGCTTACTTAAACTTATTTTTAAAATCTAAGGCAAACTCATTAAAATATGGGTTCCAATTTTGTGACCTCTAAATTAAGGACTAAAGAGTATGCAGATTTTTTTTTTTTTGGGGTAAAGGTAAGAAAGAGCTATGCAAATTCATTGATACAAAAGAAATGTGGAAAAAGTACCAAAAAAAGTCTCAAACTTATTATATTAATACCAATTCAGTTATAAACCTTTTAATTAGATCAATTTAATTTTAACCATTTTTACATTGGTATTAATTTAGTCCATCTAGTTAATTTAGGCTGAAAGAGCCGAGGTGAACTCCATATGTTTTATGTGACATGCTCATGTTGACATCAAATTTCTTTTATAATTTTTAATGTATACGCTTTTTTATTTTTTTCGATTTTTTTTTTTTTTTTTATAATTTCTCTTCTTTTCTTTTTCCTTTTCCCTTTTTCCCTCCACCAGCCATCACCGAGCCTTGTCAGCCCAAGTGAGGACAACCCTTGCAAGCCTAGGCCCAAGCATCCCACTCCTAAGGCTGGCAAGGGCGATCCTCGCTTGACGCGGGCGATCTCTACCTTGTCGATGGCCCGTAGAGGAAAAAGAAAAAAGAAAAAAATTAATAAAAAAATTCGAAAAATTATAAAAAATTGTTTGTCGGACATGCAACGTAAAACAATAGGTGTTAATGTTAGTGATTTCTGGCCAAAATTGACCGGGTGAACGCAATTGATAAAACATGAAGATGCTTAGGATTTAATTAGCATACTTAAAATTTTAGGAATGAATTGGCAAAGTTACAATGAATTTGGACTTTTTGAACAATTTCCCCCTAGACAAAGCAACGACCAAGAACATTGGGCAAAGAATCCATGACTTGTCTTTCAATTTCATAAGGTTCCTTTCACCAATGAATTAGGGCATGCTCTCTCTACGATTGCCTGCGCGTTAAGGCAAGAATAGTGATCAGAACTTTTACATTGCCCCCCACTGGAGGAGATCAACAAACCATCTGAAGCCTTCAACTAAATAAAGGAGTCATTGTTCTTCTCGGTGCAAAAGAATCCAATTCCTGTCGGACACCTTAACCTATAAAAAGAGAAGGAAAGAGGGATGAGGAGAAGCCTTTATTCGACAAATTGAAACATCCCGTTTCAAACACTCCTTAACAGACAAAAATACACCAGAGAAGGGAAAGCACGCCATGAGACGCAAGGCTGCCGCCCCCTCCAAGCGTGTTTACGAGGATTTCGAGCCCGAATGCAAATGGCACAATGAGGAAGGGCGCGATGTTATTGAGCTCGACGTCCACGGTATTTCACGAACCCATTGCACCATGACATTAGAGTTAAATCACTGCGATGCAAATGCAGGGAGGTGCTGTAAGTACTATGACAGCACTGAACTTACAAGTCAAAACGAGCACAAACAGAACGATCGTCTTCCTTGCATTTTAGGTGAAAATATAGCATGACCTTACCGTGGTTCTTGTCCGCCTGAAAACGATCAACACCGCTATGTTGCTTGAGGGGTCAGTATATGTGCGCATCATCTTTACCTGATCGAACAACCAGTACATGCCTGCATTGAGTTGTGCAGAGTTTCGCTCATCGAACGCCTTAGGCAAATCTCTCCCGTGTAAACTAAGGGATTGAAGAATAGAGAGGTCACTTCGTGCCGGGACCAATGAGAGGCCAGCATCAATTGTTAGTATTGCGATGACCTAGATGAAGGTGGCATTAGGAAAGTCGAGGTTGTGTAGCTCAATCTGGCGTCACATGAAATCTATCAAGGCATCGTAGAGGGTCATTGGGGGCACAAATAGCATAGGCATGTCTACTCATCTGAAAAATGATTATCCGTCAAAAGTGAGTAAAAACTCAGCAAGCAAACTACCAACTAATCTGTACTACATATTTCAATAACAACACATGTGAGGAAGTTTAGACATACAATATAGAAGATCGTTTTAAAATCAACTTGCCTGAAAACCTTTGTCGAAATCAGGATAACAAGTGAAAAATATTTTCTTTGAAACTAGAAAGCTCGAATGAAATCTGAAAATGCCAATGATCATATTTACTATGAATTACTTGTCAGTCCTCCGGGGAACTCTGTCGCCCCTAGGCATCTCACACTCATTTAGCATCGCTAGGACATCTCGGAAAACTGTGTTACACCCCCTAGGCATCTAGAGGAACACACTTAACCCTCTAGGCATCCCTACTACAACCAAAGCATTGTCACCCCCCAAAGAGCAATGGCATTCCCAAATCACACACTCATCAGATGGTGCAGCTATTTAATAATTCAATTTCAACATGCCATCCACTAAGTTAATGTACAAGAACAATTTAGTGTCTACCATCAACTATACTTTATAAGCCAGAGAAATGATACAAACATTTGGTTGGTAGCACTAGTTCAAAAGGATGGTTTACAAAAAGGAGTTTACCCAAAATCGACGGAAAAAGGGTAGCTCACCCATCTGCAGAAATCAAAGGCATTTGCCAAGCAAATCAGTTCCAAAATCACGAGACTTTAACACGATATGGACAAGACTCCGGGGAATATTTTCATGAAGAACTCAAAATCCAGTTCAGCTTGTATGGGTCCAATAATTTTATATACTTCAGGTCAAAACAAGGTGAATTTCCATGAAAAAAAAAAGATCTGAAATTGGACGTTTCAAAAGCTTAAATGAGTTCCAAAAATCATGGGAAAATTACAAATAGTCTAAAACTTTTGTGAAGGACGCGATTTAAAATCTTGTGTTGAAAATTCTGTAGAAAATGGAAACTAAGTAAAGGTCCGATAATTGTTTATGAAGACAGATTTGGACCTTGTAATTTTTCAAATATATTTTGCATGTATGAAGTTCGAAAAATCCGAATTAAAGTATGTTCTAAAACCAGGTATAACACATAACTTTGTGAAGAAAGTCTCACCAAATTTGTACCACAAAAGCCAATACAAAATGGACAATTTACCTGCCTACAGTGAACCTATCCGAAAATAGTTGTAACCTCAGATTCGTCCATGACTCGTGTCATTTAAGCTCAAATTAGCACACATTTCAACATCGAACATTCCAACAACACATCCTTAGACTCAATGAGCTAAACTTCAACAGTACTTGCAATGCACCTTTTTCGAAACTGTCGATGAACACAAGTAAGCATGGAATCAACCGAGGCAACAATAATTCTAGGAATTCAACCTCAATGCACAATCGTCAACCTATGTAGCATATACGGAGCAGTTTATTTCCCTCTAGTCCAAAGCAAGTCGTGACGCGGCTCGAAGGGTCTCGGAAGTCTGAGGTCATGACTAGCCTTAAGTGGTTTGAGGTCCGGCTGAGGCGAGACGGCAAGCAACACACGGGTTGCCGGGGAAGTTGCGGCGCTGCATGCAGTGCGTCAGGCACGTAAAACAAAAGAGAATTATAGATAGACGATGAGAGATGTTGAAGAGCACAGAGCAAATTTCGGTGAACTGAAGAGGGACGGGCGGTGTTGCTTCATTTATATCGCGGTCGTCCCTCCCACTCGTGGTCGTCGTTGTTGACTTTGGCTGCCAGGAAATGTGCAGCTGGGGACGGTGCGTCACTCATTGAAGGGGCTGAATGGCCTGGTGCGGTGTCGCACGAAGGAATGTAGCGGAAGGAAGGAGCAGCTACTGGCGTGTAAAGCCATTCCCTCTCCTTCAAGCGGTGCGGCGTTGACTCAGCAACGCTAATTTGCACCAGCTAGAAGAATGTCATGCTTTGATGGGGCTGGTGGCAAGCTCTGGCTGAGAGGGCTGCGTTGTTGGTGGTGTGCTGCTAAGGTGGCGTTGTTGGAAGTAATAATAAATAAATAAACAAAGAGGAAAAAAGGTAAAATTGACCTAAAAAGATGACAAAAAGGTAAAGCAAAGAAATTGAATATTTGCATTCTGTTAAGAAAGTGCACTCGCTAAAATAACTTAATTGTCCTTTTAATGCAATAATCAACCTCATTCTTGCCCAAACTTATAATGCTCTTTTAATTGTTTTTAACTTTTGAATTTAATAAATGTTTTTTGGTTGAAAAATGATTTTTTTTCAGTTATTGAAAGGATAGCATAATATTCATTCAATGTTCTCTATGTAGATCAATATAATGACGAGTTTTTTTATTTTTTCTCCATGCTAATAAAGTTGTGAGTTTCATTAATTGTTAGGTTATAATTTTTCACATGGAATGAATTAATCAGGGAAGTGAGTAGCGCGTGCATGAAAGCTAGTATACTACGAAACCAAAACACCTTGTCATCTTACTTTTTACTATTTCCAAAATTACCTCACTTAAGTTGACAAATAAGTAGGTGATCCTGATTATTATTATTATTATTATTATTATTATTATTATTATTATTATTATTATTATTATTATTATTATTATTATTATTATTATTATTATTATTATTATTATTATTATTATTTATGGTAGTTATATTCCAACACCAATTCCCTCCTCTCATCAAATAATGCCTACTTATTTTCCTTTCTATTTTTTTTTTAAAATTCTCACTAGCTCTTTATTTAAGTTATATATTTATTTAATCTTGCACATGCATGTTGTTAAATTAATGTTTCAAGTTTGAGTCTTTTATGGATTTGATTAGTTTGAAGATTTTGATTTGTTCAAAATTTGTTATTCCCCATCCAAATTAGATTTTGGTTTCTTATTCAAGGGCGTTGGTTTTCGATAATAGTCTAAGAGTGCATGCCTGCGGATAAGACTTTGGGCCCGTTTGGTTCAACTTTCTGGAAATGCTCTTGGAAGAATGCAAATACCTTTGAAATAAAGGGATTTTCCAAAATGTTAGACTTTAAGGAAATGCAAGACTGTTTGGTAAACATATATTTGAAAAGCCCTTTGATGTGACCAAATTAAATTTTTTAGTTTTAGTATTTTTAAAATTGTAAAAAAAAAAAACAATGGCTATATAATCTTTTACATTTTCATATTGAGAATAATGTAAAAAATACATATTAGTAAATTTATTTAAAAAATATATTAGAGAATTTGACTATAGTTTAGATGCAAAGCTCAACTTTTGGCCTAGGATTCTTTAGGTTTGTTTTCAACTTTGAATAATTTTTTTAATTATTATAATATTAATCATATTCGTTAATTAATTATCATTCTAGTATATTAATAAAAAGTTGGGCTATTGATTGTCAAAAGATAAAAATGATACAGCAAAAAAAAAAAAAGTGAACTTATTCGGTGGATGATAATCGACCAATTGTGGATGCTAATTTTTTTAGTAAACACCGCATATAAAAAGGGAGGTCTTCATTAAGAAAAATAAAACCAAGTTCCTCTCATACAAATTTAACTAGAAAAAGTCATTTCATGATAGTAAACATGGTCATATATGTCCAGAAAAAAAAATACGTTATACTTAGTATTACAAACATCAACGACTTTGTAAACTTATGGCTATTTCATCACGTGAACGTGCCATGTCTGGAGATGCATACCAATTTGAAGCACCCACCCCTTCATTTGCATTATCGTGGTCAACTGAATATCCATAATCGGGATCCAATTCTGCTTGTTCAAAATCCGTGTCAGTCACGTTATTTCTCCGTATATAATTGTGCAAAGTCATTGCCGCTACCACAATTTGTACTTGTTTTTCATATGGATAACATGGCATATGAGTTAAAATCCCCCACTTCTGTTTTAATACACCAAAGGCTCGCTCAATTGCCAAGCGTAGCGAGGAATGGGCACGGTTGAACACTTCTCGACATCCCGTAGGTGAAGGACCTTCTCGAAACTCTGGCAAATGATATCTAACTTCTTTATATGGCCCCAAATAACTAGTAGGATTTAGATATCCAGCATCTACTAAGTAATATTTACCTACATAAATATATTGTAAATTTAATCAACATATGCCAATTAGATATATGGATGTATCTAAACCATTGACTAACATACCTGGAGGAGGATGGGGAAAATGTGCATCATGTCTTCTAATAATTTCATAAAATATACGGGTATCATGAGCTTGTCCCTCCCAACCGGCCCAAACATAGACAAATTCTATATTAAAATTACATATGGCTAACACGTTTTGAGTTGTTGTTTCTTTTCGACCAATAAAACGAACTTGATCATACTTAGGTACAACCACTAGAATATGTGTACCGTCAATAGCTCCAATGCAATCCTTAAAATATGGATAAAATCGTCGATCTTTCTTGATCTTCTCTGGAACTTTCATTTATTCTGGATCAGTTGGTTGGATCAAATCTTTTCCCATATCACATACTTTATCTAAAACTAAGCTGAAGTGTCTACTTGTGGTTTCCTTAGAGCGTTGAAAACGCTCTTGTGTTAATCTATTACCTATACCATGTCCTAGAATATGAAGAAACATACCAACCATTTCTTTAATATCAGTATTCCTAGATCCTCGAAGGCCATAACGTGTTACTAAATCATGCGTTAAATTGTTAAATACAATCTTATGCATTCTAAACATATTGTAACACCTTATCGGATTAGCATCTGCACCCATCAACTTTTTTAACCATACATATCTTGTATACGTTGAGGTCATGCAAGGTTGTTTGCAAAGGTTGGTCGCTTGATAAAGAATTGCAGCTTCAGTGACTGAGATAAGATCCCATAATTCATTTTCCTCTTGTTCATGATTTTCCCTTGTATGTGAATCATCCATAACTGCTTCAAGTAACAAAATATAAAAAGAAACAATGTATTAACCATCACATATATGCA
Organism: Eucalyptus decipiens; assembly: GCA_014182575.1. Classification (NCBI taxonomy): domain Eukaryota; kingdom Viridiplantae; phylum Streptophyta; class Magnoliopsida; order Myrtales; family Myrtaceae; genus Eucalyptus; species Eucalyptus decipiens. The sequence continues at coordinate 25,464,976 of CM024615.1, forward strand.
AACTATCACATTAAGAGAACACCAAATGAAAACAATTCTAACATCAAATATTAATTGAGATTAGGTTCATAAAGGCTGCAAATAAATATCTATAAATAGAAACAAAGTGGAATGACTAAGCTTCAAACATGAAAACAATAAGATGCTAACATCCTCCTATCTACGGAGACTTGATTCTTTTCTCATCTCATATTTGAGATACTTTACTTTCTTTGCATCATCTTTTAAGCTCATGAAAATTTGTCTATTGTCTATTTTTTCCTTTAAATAAGAAATTGAAAAAAAAGTACAAGTCTTTGTCTTCCACAATCTCAGGTATGGAATCAAATATTTCTATGAGGTCCTCATAAGGACCGACTAAACCGGTTGCTTTGGATGCAGCACTGGTAATGCTCTTACTCTCAACAACTGTAAGCAGCCTGTTAATTTGTGTTCCGAGTTCCTCTCTTGTACTTAATTTCTTATCTTTATTTCCTCGAGCTTGCATCTTTGAAGTCTGTGTGGCTCTCTTACGAGTTTGAATTCCAATTGGTTCAACAATGGCTTCATCCACATGATCCTCCAACTTTTTATCAGTAGACCTACAACATCATCGATACTAGGTTGTGTGGTCTCCACATTATTATCAACACATAAATCTTGTGCAGGATTCTATGTGATTCCTCTAGTAGCAACGGTATCTCTGAACATCATATCTAACTTTACTTCAAGATCATGATGTATGCCTTTCATCCTAAAAGTCTTAAACTTTGGATTAGCCTGTTATAATGAAACATTTGCATAAGTTGTATCATTAAAGGCAAGCTTGACATGAAAGTAAAAAAAGAAGTGAGGAAAACCTGAATTTTACTCTCGCACCATTCGCCACTCGCATCAATGGTTTTCTTCCTTGAATCCCATCCTAGTCCAGTTTCATTGTAAAGCAATGACCTCCATCTTTTCCATTCTTCCTTGAGATTATCCCACTTACTCTTCATTTTTTGTTTATCATACTTTTTGTCCGTTAGCTCCTCAAACTTATTAATTATGACTTTCCATCCATCTCTTTTATTGTTTGCAGGACGATTGCCTTTTTTCAATTTGTTCGATGCACAAGTTACAAAAGATTTCTACATCTTCCGAGCTCCAAAATGCCTTTGATAAACTCATCTACTAGTAAAGTGACATGAACAAAGAACAAATTTAAGAGACACAAACAAACAAATGTGATATGTATATATACACAAACAAACAAATGTGATATGAGAAGGGGAGGAAGGATAGAAGTTGGAGCTATTATCACGTAATTAAAGCAAAAGTATCCCGAGAATCCCCTTAAGTTGCACTAAACTTGAAAATATGTTAATTTGGCTACCGAAACATAGATGGAGATTACACTATTGAATCTGGAATTGTAACAGCTACCTCTCACTGGTTTGGACAGGTAACTGGTGTGCAAACAAAACATGTGGAAATTAATTGGTAAAATCAAATCTCAAGAAAGGTTGTAGATGCAATAGCTGGAGTTCTACCATTGCCAGAAAAGTTTCACTTTGGTCAACAAGCAAACACAAACTAAATTCTCCTCTGTAATGTTCTCTCTGAAAGCAGCAAATGTGTACTTTTTTATTGTCATGTGGCTAGATAGGTATGGTTGTTAAGGCATTAGAACTGATAACCTTCAAAATTGACAAACAATATAATGGGTCGAGACAATTCTAGATCTAAGTAAGATTGGTCTAGCTTATCATGAGATAGAGAGCCTTATAAAATCTTTGGACTCCTAATTATAGATTATTTGTGAATGTGGAGGAATCTCGCAAACATGGAAAGGCTGCTCTTAGATTAGATAAATGCATTAAGGACGAGAACAAGCTCAACAAAATTCCATATTGGATATTTCACAGAGAAGTACACTAAATGCTCAATCGCACTTGCAGGAAAAGACATCAAGAAGGATTTTACTTGGAACAGACCACCAAGGAACTGCTAAGAACAATTTTTTTTTTTATTAAGTGCTAAGACCAATTTTGATGCTGCATATATACAAGAAACACGTTCAGTGTCAGCAGTAGAAAAGATCATTTTAAAGAGGTGCTGATGTTGGTTGGATCTTGGAGATAAACTCACAACAGAACAAGGAGAAGCATGGGCAACAAAAATTTAATCTCTACTCGCAAGATCAGGAAGCTAGCAACACATCAGTTTAGGTGAGATAACCTAAATGTAATCAAAGTATATCTTCTTCAAAGTCTCCTTGGTCAATGGAAGCCATCATAAATCATGTTAAGACATTGTGACAGAGAAGTCCTCCATAACAGCAAGTTGGAATCCAAGCTCAGCAAACATGACAGCCCATGAACTAGCTAGAAGGAACCTTCCTTTAAATATAAAAAATCCCAATCCTCCTTTTCTTCTTCCAATTAAAGCCACTGATACTCTCACTTTTGGTTTTGTAATTTTTGGACAGTTCTTGTGATTATCTTGTACACTCCTCTCTTTTCTATATAATATTGCTTAGTTGGCTAGTGAAAGAAACAAAAAATATCATAATTTTGTATCCATAGCCTAAAACAAAATTTTCATAACCAAAGCATTCGAGGCAATAAACCAATACCCAAAATTTAACCCTAAGTTTAAGAAAAAAATTATTTCTCAGTGACTTAGAGAAATAATCAAATATGATCAAAAGAGAACCTCAATGTGGATGAGCCAACTTTGAAGCTAGATTCGAAAACCTTCCAAGAATGGTATATGTGCACAAACACATTGCAACCCAAACAAAGCCCACACAGTTTCAGCTAAGGCTCAAACTCAGATTAGTTTCTCTTTTTTTGCATATCCACTTAAGTAACACATAATTCATGAAATGAAATTGGTAAAAAGTAGCAGAGTCGATGTGACATCCCAATTTTCCAATTCTATTTTCAATAAATTGAGACGAGCATTTCGTTGGCACGCATATAGTTCATTTCCTTGAGTCGGCCACTCATGTGAAAACTAGTCTATTGGGTGAAGTCGTTAAGAAATTCTAATGCATCAGACTCGAGAATTTGGCCAGGAAGTGACCTTTCAACCGAGCTAATCTGCAAGGGTCATTACGGCACAAATAAAAATCGATTAGAGGCCAGAGATAGGTCGACTCGACAAAGGCATGTGATCGAGTGTGGGTGATTCCACCGGATCGCATAATCCTTGTCGATCGACACTGGACCGATTTTTCTATCGATTGGGTACCTTGTGTTCGTATTTGAAACCTTGAGATTATCCTGACAACCGAAAGTCGCCAATGTTTCAAAGATGTACATTGTGGCTTGAGATGATCAACCACGTCAAATGCATGAAAATTTCTAAAGGCTACCCGGTAGGTTGGGCCGCGCTAGTATCATGCCAAAGTGAAATTAACCGTGAAATTAAGATCGAATTCAGAAATTGGAAGTCTGGGTGTGTCACAAATCATTTTAGGAATATTGACTAATCTTCAGAAGATTTTTCATACAAGCCGAGTTTTTCAGCAATTAAATCAGAAAATGGTTAATTTAACCCGAGAAATTAGTAGGCCTGCCTTCGGTATTGCTATTAGAACTTAAGTTGGTTCTATGGACAAGTGAAGATGTTAATTGAAGTGTGGTGACATTGGATTAATTTTATGGACTTCAATTTGATTCAATTGGAAGGGAATCAAGTGGAATTAGAGAATTGATTGTACAAAATTTCATGCCCCGACGGAAAAATAAAATGGACCCATTGGAATAATGTTGTGGGAGTTTTGGGTGAGTGGAGTATGACATCACCCATGAGGTCATGGTGGGCCACTTTTGGTGGGATTAAAGAAAAAGGAAAAGAAAAGGGAATGGTCCCATCCTCCTTCTCTCTCCTCCCTCTCTTCTTCCTCCCCTCTCTCCTCCATCGACCGAACCCCATCTTCCTTTTTCGGCTACTCGGTTCCATGGAGACCGAAGACCAGAAGAAGCAGCAACCGTCGTCGCATGCCTCTCGCCACCGTCGCCGCCCACGCGCCGCCGCTCGAGCACGTTGCCGTTCCGCCTTGGCCGCACGCCTCCGTCTTCCCCCTTCCTCTCCCGTCGCGGCCTCTCTCTCCTCCCTCTGGTTCAAACAGAAATGGAAGCAGCTCGCCTGGGTTGGAGCAGTAGCCGACGTCGCCGGGAGCCACCGCCTTGCCGCCGTTCGCCTCACGCTCGCCCGCCGTGTGCCGTCTGCCCTTGTCCGCTCGAGCTGCTGTCTAGCCCTAGTTTCGCCTCTGTTCAGCTCCATTTGGCCATCACAGGCCACGGTTCGGCCACCTCGACCCGCCGAAGTCCCCTCGCCCTCCGTCGGCCTTGTCCAGCTTGAATCAGCCTCGGATTCGGCCCCATCCAGCAATGTTCAGGAAGTTCGAAAATGGGTATGGCAGCGGACGTTTGGCCCATTTTGGCCGCCTTCCCGAGCTCGGATGCTCGGCCCGCCTTGAGGAAAGTCAATCCTTGCGTCGTCCCCGTCGTTTTGGTCCGCTCGGTTTGTTAATCGGGTGAGTTTAACTCACTAATCCTTGATTAGAGGGTTAATTATGCTTTAGGTGTGCTTAGTTTATGTTAAATGTTATTAGGTGGTTAGTTTAATTTATTTAAGTGTGGATTATATTAATGTGTTTAATTAGCTTAAAATGTGTTTAACTTAAGGTTAAGAGAATGTTTATATTAATATAAACCTTGATGTGACATAAAGGAATTTACTTTTGATTTATTTAAATATCTCGAAATTATTTAAATAAATTTCGGAATAAAATTAATTATTTATTAAATTCCGAAAATTTTGTCGGGACCCTAAATTCTCAGAATTTTGTGCCGATCGCTGCCGTGTAGTCAGATTTTGAAATTGATGATTGGATATCATAAATTGAGCGTGGATCGTGAAAAATATGGATATTATTATTATATTAATTTTCGGAATAAATTTAATTATTTAATAAATTCGAAAAATTATTTTGGGACCCTAAATTCTCGAATTTCGTCTTTGATCGCTGCTATGCCCTTAGAATTTGAATTTGATGAATGCATGTGGCAAATTGAGTGTTGATTGTGATAAATATGAATTTTATTCATAAAAACCCAAGTGTTGGGTTTTGGTGCAAAAATTGGATTTTAATAATTATACTAAATAGTGGGGTTTGAAAAAGTGAGATATTGGCTTTTGATTCGAAATTAGCGTGTCCCCACACACGTGAGTAATTTCTGGAATATTTTTAATATGAAGAAAAATGGCCGGGATCACTATTTTAAGTGGAAGCATTGATTGAAATATAAAGTGTCCTGGGGCCGAGTATGCTTTGGCTGTGTGATAACTAAGAGGAATCGTCTTGGGCTGTTGAGCCGGACTTGCCCCTATATGGGATGCCCATGCGGTGGATGCAGGTCGCAGTTGATTCTGGGCCCATGCTCCTTCGAGAACGCCGTCGACGTCGACGCGACGAAACCGCGCTCCAAGGTGGGGGAGGCGATGCCTGGCTATATGCCGCAGATAGCCGAACAAATGCGAGTAGGCTATGCCCTTGTGTGGCAGTGAATAATAATTGGAATGAGTACTAAGTGTGATTGTGATTTATATGAAAGTGATGACGTTCCAATTGTTTGAATTATTATTACTACCTGTGATTGAGTGATTTGAATTGTGCTAACCTGCAGAAAGGAACTGAGGCGAGATAAGTTCTCCGTGTGATGTGGCTAGGCCACCCCTGGGCGTATTTTCTTTCTAATAGGGGTTTAGGGGGTTGAACTTGCTGAGCCATTGTCTCATCCCGGTTTGGGGATTAAAATTTCAGGTCCGTAGATGGCGGTCGTGGAGGACCCGAAGCCCTAAATCTGGAAAGGTGGATACTAAAGTATCGGTGAACGTGTCTTGCTAGTTGGTTTTAGGGTAGTTCCCCTTTTGTCAAGCTGGTCTATTTGGTAGACAGCTTAGAGTTGCATTTAAACCTATGTGTCTGTAAATGAGTGTTTGGTATTGTGATTGATTGCCTGCTTTTCTATCCCAAGTTAAATGTTGTCAGGGGATTTATTTCGCTTCCGCATGCGTAATAAAATGAATAGGTCGGCGACGTATCCTGAGATGTCGCATATTTGATCGACCGCAGTGGGATGTGTGCGCACTCGGGGTTCGGGACGTGATAGTCGAGAGATTTTTTTTGCAAGACAACACCAAGGCCTAAGGATGTGTAACGCTAGAAACAGCACAATCGTAGTGCAGCACAACCAAACAAATTCAACAGAGCCCCCCCCGCCCCCGGCGCAAATTAAAAAAAAAGAAAAATCGAAACTCACGACAAGTTTACAACTGCAGAAATCTAAACAGAGCAAGAACAAGACAATCAATGAGCACGGCAACAAGCAACTCGATAATGTGTCATCATCAAGGAAGAAAGAAAGAAACATTTGCGAGCATAAAAATCCAAGCCTAGGGTAGCAATTATAGCTTATGTGAGGGCTACAATGCAGACACTTCACAATCAACCGAAGTACCCTCGACGGGCAACATCCAAAGGTGCAAAACGAACTCTCAAACTCACATCCGGGGCATACCTTAATAGTCTTTCCACACTCTGCGAGCAATCTAATGGCCTCCCAGATCAAAAGCTTTGAACTTGATTTTCCCGATGCTCAGCTCTTCCAATGTTGGGTACTGGGTAGGCTAGTGCTGAACCAATCTCTAGAATTCCAACAACAACAATAAAAAAAAAAAAAAAAAAAAAAAAAAAAAAGCAACACCCAATCAATAACCGAGGTGAAAAACCCAAAACCATGGTCGTCGATTCCCACCCCCAGCACACCCTAGAGTCACTCGCCTAAAAATGAAGTAAGAACAGGGACGTACATCTTGGAGAGCTTGTTCAGGGCGCCACCAGTGACCTTGGCGATGCGGAGGAGGGCGAGCTCAACCTTGAGTTCCTTCAGTTGGGTCAAAACGTCGGTCGCAGGAGCAGGAAGCAGAGCCGTCACTGTCGCAGGAGCAAGAAGCAAAGCCGTCGCCGTCATAAGAGCAAGAAGCAGAGCCGAAGCCATCGCCATCGCCGATCTGCAAGAGGAGGACCTCCAATCACAGCAATGGGTGAGAGACGATCCAGATGGAGTGGTGCTCGGATTACTTAGATCTATGATTTGCTCGCTCGTCAAGAGGGTAGAAGATCCAAATCTTGCTCGCTCGTCGCGACGAACTTTGGCCTTGATGGAGTGGTGCTCGGAATCAAATCGTGATGGAGTGGTGCGAGTTGTGGGGAGAGAGAGACAAGAAGAGACCCGATGGAGAACGCTGCGGAAGAGAGGAAAACGTGAAAAGAGTTAGGGTTTTGTTCAATATAGGGTAAAATTAGACTTTTAATGAAATATTGAGGGTAAAATAGGCATTCGGCAACAATTCATTAAACCAATGGACTAGCATGCCAAAAATGCCGAAATGCCCAAAGCAGGTCCCCACCTGCTTTAGGCTTTCAGCATTCCAAAGGTCAGCATTTGGGGAATGGGGGCTCCAAATGCTAAACCAAACACTAATTTTTTTTTCCCAAGGGGCTTTCGAGGCTAAAAGCCCCTTGGGAAAGCTGAACCAAACAGCCCCTTCAAGTTTGAACCAAAAGTTTTACACTAAAAGACAAAAAGATGGGTGCGCTATCTTTTTTATTATATTTTTCTTTTGAGGGCAAAAAGGTAATTATTTGAGAAAGAAACAAAGTAAGGGTTTGTTTTGCTTTTATTTCTCATGCAGCCATACTTGCTCTCTTTATAAAAGTGGCATGAAAGGTGAGGACTCTACAATATCAGGTGCGTTTGCTATAGTTTTCCCAAGGAACTTTCAGCCTCCTAAGTCCCTTAAAGAAATATTGCTTTGAGCGTGAAGGGCTTTGAGTGTCACGAGAAGAGGCATATTAGGAAATATTGTTTGAAGTGGAGAAACAAATGCGATAGATAGAATGCCACAAGCAATGTAGCGAACATTGCTAAGCAGAGTACTAGTGATACAGACGTTCTTTTATGTGTGCTTGCTAGTTCATCAAGAGACAAATTGGTGCTAGATTTGGAGTATTCTTATTATATGACACCTCATAAGAACTGTTTTACTAATTACCAGGCTACAAATGGTGGTAGAGTTCTTTTGGAGAATAACATAGCTTGCAAGGCTGTGGGGATGGGAACAATTGGTATTTGGATGCACAATGGAGTCATATGCACATTGATAGACGTGAGGCATATACTTTAGTTCAAGAAGAACCTTATTTCTCTAGGGACACTTAATGACAAGTACATTACTGAAGGTAGAGTACTAAACATCTCTTGACATGCCATGATAGTGATGAAATGGAAGAAAGTGAATACTCTTTATTAGTTACAAGGAAAGACCATGACTAGAATTATTGGAGTTTCACTAGGTGAGTTAATCTCTTACTTAACTCAGTTTTGGCATATGCATTCATGGCACATGAGTGAGGCAGGTATGAAGAAACTAAGTAAAAAGGGGTTGTTGAAGGGTAAGCATTGCACCTTTAGGAAGTTTCGTTGAATAAAGTTTACTTCAGTTGTTCATTCGACCAAGTGACTAGTTAAATACATTCATTCAAACATCTATGTTCCTTTGAAAGGAGGTGCCTGGTATATGCTAAAAGTTATCGACAATTATTCGACGAATGAATGGTTATACTTTCTAAAGCACAAATATGATGTGTTTAATCGGTTCAAGAAATTTAAGACATTAATTGAGAAATAGTTAGATAAACAAATCAAGTGCCTGAGAACTAATAATGACATGGAGTTCTGTGATAAAGATTTTACTGAATTCTATAAGAATGAAGGAATTATGAGACACAGCCCAATACTTGGGACACCATAGTAGAATGGTGTGGCATTACACAATAACAAAACTTTGCTTAAGTGAGCTTGATGCATGCTTTTGCATGAAGGACTAGGCAAAGAATTTTCGGGCAAAGTAGTGAACATGGTATGTTAGCTGGTTACTTGATCTCCATCATTTGCTATCGAGTTTAAGACTCCTGAGAAAGTATGGTCAGAGAAACTGTTGACACCTAAATTTTACAATTTTATTTCAGACTTAATCGCGTAAAAAATTAGGGATTATTTTTCAACCCTAGCTAAGAAAAAAAGAAAAAAAAAAGAAAAGTAAAAAAAAAATCCATTAAAAGGTATTGTGTTTTCATTATTGCACCACATATTGAATGGTCTTTTGATAATTTTTTCCAAAAAAAAAAAAAATTGTCATAAAAAAGAAAAAGGATTAAAAAATTATCAAAAGAAATTAACTACAAAAAAAAAGAGAAAAGAAAAAGAAAGGAAAATGGGAAATATGAGACTGGGCTGGGGGCAGATCAGCCCGGCCTCTCTCTTTCCCTTTTCTTTCTTTTCGCCTGGGCTGGTCCACTTTTCTTTTATTTTGCCCAAGATGAGCCCAGCCTTCTTTTCCCCTCTCTCTTTGTCCTTCACGCATTCTGCAGAAAGGAGGCGGACGTCCGCGAGCAAGAGGAAGGACAGAGGTTGAAGGGACAAGCTTGAGCCTCGCGGGGGCAGACCGGCAGCAACAGCTGGCTTGGCAGAAGGCCATGCGCGTCAATACTTAAAAGCGAGAGAGGAGCAAGTGAAGACGAGCCGAAGGACAGAGAGCTGGGGGGGAAGTTTGAGCAAAGTGGGAGAAGAGGAGAGCCGCTCAAGAGAGGAGATCAGAGAGAAGTGCTTGAGAGAGAGTGGAGAGCCAAAGAGAGGCTCGACCGTGCACGAGATCCCGCTCCTCGACACCCTTCTTCTGGATTCCAAAGGGCACTGAAAGAGTATGCGGCAACGACAGGGCCAATGCCGCGGCGGACGCGAAGAGGAGCCATTTTTCGCAGGAGCTGCTCAGGAAGCCCAAGTACGAGCCCGACCACGACAGCGACGCACTATACTTTAGCTCCACTTCCATTTCTTCCGACTCGAGCTCGAGCGGGTTCTCGTTCTCGGACACCGAGTTCGTCGGGGGCGCGAGAACGACGACCACTTCGTAGTCTTCTTGCTTCGTGCCGTTCAGGCTCAAGCCCGTGAAGACGAGAGTCGCCACTGCCAAAAGGGAGGAGATACGGCATGGTCCCGTTTGGCGAACGGAGAGAAGGCCGAGAAGACCATGGACGTCAATGCTGAAAAGCGAGAGAGGAGCAAGTGAAGAGGGGGGGTTTTTTTCTTGTTTTTCGACATTGTTTTGAGCAACACGCGGATGCAAGGAGACAAGGAACAACGAGCATAACGAGGAGCAAGGAAATGAACGACCATTCCGGTGAAGTATTCTCACGAGTTCCTCGCCCGACCATCATTCTTTGATAACCGGAAGTTTGGTCTTGACTGGTGACCGTGATATGTTCTATCCCAAAGACGAGGTTAGCCGAGCTCGATCCCCCTTTTGTTCTGTTTTGTCTCGATCGACCTAAGGGCTGAGATTTGTTTGCTTCGGTTATGCACGTGTGGGTCTCGGGTGAGTCACCTTTGACTTCAGGGAATGCGTTTGTTGCTTGATTTTGATTCTAGACATGACTTCGAGCCCTGAACTGAGAGTCGGTTCATGCTTAAACTCGAAATTGACGTGCCCTTGCCTCTGTGCTCGCTAAACCGCGTTTGTTTTGTTTATCGCTTGTGGTGTTTCTACATGATTGTTGCAAAATGGTTGGGTATCGTTGAGTTGGCGAAGGTTTTTCTTGGTTCCGGTAAGTGGGTTAACGGTCGCCGGAGTTTGTGGACGGCGGTGGTCGACGCCAGTGAGGATGGAAGCGAGTGGTGAAGGGCCGGTGGTTGTACAGCCACCAGCGACCAAGGATTGCCAACTGTGAAGAAAAAGATGCACCATGGAACCGTCGGTGAAGAAGAAAGCACGGGGAGAAGAAGACCCAAAGGGGAAAAGAAAAACAAAAAAAAAAAAAAAAGTTGCAGAAAAAGTTAAACACAAAAGTTGGCTTTGGGAAAGAGAAGCCGTAGGGAAGAGACGTAGTAAAAAAGACGAAATAGGGAAAAGGCAAAAAAAATTGATTAAAATATTAATATTAATATAAAAAACAAAAAAAAAAGGGTTTTAAGAAATCGGTTTTGTCTATTTTAGTTTTAATCCGGTTTTGTGTCAAGCCAATGGACCGGATTGGGTTTACCGGTCCAAAACTGAATATAATAATATTAAATATTAAAAATCTCAAAAAAAATGTTAGAAAATTCAGAATTTCATTTAAAAAATTTTAAAAACAAACTTTCCGAGCTATTTTCTTAAAGAATTTTATTAACTCTAAAGTATGCTAAAAAATTGAGTAAGCCCTTAGGGCTCTACCTTAGGGTTTCAATGGTCTTCAAAGAGAATTACTCTAGCTTGCATGCTTGTGCTGTTTTGACCCCTCTAGTCCAGTTAAGATTAACATTTATCTTTTCCTTAATGTTAAATACATGCTCTCTCATGCAATTTAACTAAATGCTTACCTTAGCTGCTAACTGTTATTTTAATGATTGCACACTCGCATGATTACTTCACATGTTAGCGGATTGGTCTAAAATTAACCCAAATTGTTTGACAAAAATCCTTTTTTTTTTTTTTTTAAATGAACAAGATTAGGTACCGAAATGACACTAATTGGTTAATTAGTTTAATCAAGTCCCCGACCATAGATTATTTAGTTGCGTAAGAAGTGAGGTACACTCACATGCCTCACTTGATTTCTAGTTGACCTCAATAGGCTAGTGGTAACTCCATACTGCGAAATTTTTAAGAACACCCCAATGCCGCGCAAGGTATGAGCTTGAGAGAGTACGTGCCTAATCATAGGTCTTAGATCCGTCTTTTAGGCAATACCCATAAACCTATTCTTTCCCCCCGAGGGGTAGGTCGCGACAGAAACCTATTGATTATTCAGGATAGATATATTCGAATATCATGTGTATGCTCATGCGAGTGATATTTTTGAGCTATGCACATGGGGTGAAATGCTACTGGCTATGGTGCACTAATCCTAGATCACTTGGTTTTTTAATCAGTGAAGACGTAATCTTAAACAAGATTGCAATACTTCAACAAAAGAGTCTTGTAACAAAACTAGCAGAGTAGACAGATCATGGTGTCATTACAAATGATGTTGTAATTCCTAAAGTTGGTGATAGTGACCAATCAGCATAGCCGCAACACATTATAGCTGCAGACAGATAGAGAAGGAAAATTAAATCACTGCTACGTCATGGTTATATAGATACTATTTATGCATTGACTGTAGGTGACGAGGTGAAGCAAGATGAGCCTTTGTCTTACTTTGATACGATGGTTAAGAGTGAGTCGTCGTAGTGGCTAGGGGTTATGAGCATAGAGATAGAATAATCGCTCATCAAAATCAAACATGAGAGTTGGTCAAAGTATCCAAGAATCAAAAGATTGTCAAAAGTAAATAGGTCTTTTAACGGAAGGAGGGCATTCCTAATGTCGAGGCAACGGGGTATAAGGCGAAACTTGTGGCAAAGGATATACACAGAGTGAAGGCATTAACTATAACAAGGCGTTCTCTCCTGTGGTAAAACATATTTCTATTTGTGTTTTGCTTGCTTTAGCTGCTGTGCAAGATTTCAAGTTAGACCAGCTAGATGTGAAAATTGTGTTTCTTCATGGTGAGTTGGAGGAGCGGATTTACATGAGGTAACCGGAGGGATTTGCTATTTTGGCAAGGAAGATCGTGTTTACTTGTTAAAGAAATCTTTGTATGGGCCGAAATAATCTCATAGGCAATTGTATAAGTGTTTTGATGCTTTCATGGCTAGTCAAGACTATTCAAAAAGTAAGATGGATAGTTGTGTTTACTTGAGAAGATTGAAAGATGGTTCTTTGATTTATCTATTACTATATGTTGATGACATACTGATAGCGGCTAAAAATATGTCTGATATTGATGTGTTGAATAGACAATTAATTGCTGAATTTAAGATGAAAGATTTAGGTACTGCAAAGAAAACATCAGGTATTGAGATTTCGCGTGATAGGACTATAGGGCTTTCAAACCTATCTAAAAGATATATATTGAGAAAATCATAGCATATTTTAACACGCAGTTAACAAAATCTGTAAGTATACACTTAGTGAAGCACTCTAAACTTTTAAATAAATTATCACCGTAGATTGAGAAGGAAGAAGAGCATATGATCCGTATTCCATACTCTAATACCGTGGGTAGTATTATGTATGCTATGGGGTGCATTGTACCTGATATTTCGCAATTTATGAGCACAATTAGTTCTATATGAAGCATTCTAGTAAAACTTACTAGGAAGTTGTGAAGTGGATCATCAAATATTTAAAGGGGACAATAGACATGAGTATAGTGTATTGAATGGACAGCAATGGTAATGAGACAACTAATTTTGTGGATTCAAATCACGCTAGTGACTTGGATGATTACAAGTCTTTAGTAGGGTATGTGTTAACGCTTGCAGGTGGTGCAAGTAGTTTAAAAATGTCCTTATAGGATCACGTTGCCTTGTCTTCAACTGGGGCAGAGTACATGGCACTAACCTTTATAGCGAAAGAGGTGATATGGTCATGAAATTTGTTTTTGGACTTTGGGTTAAATAAGAAAAGTGTTGATATACACTATAATAACCAATGTGTGATATCTTGGCATATAATTCAGTTTATTAGGAGCGAATGAGATAAATCAATAATATGTATCACTTCATCCGAGATATTTTAGCAAAGTGTAATGTTATTGTGAAAAAAATTGCTACAGCAGATAACCCAATAAACATAAAGACTAAGTATGTTTCTTTAGCAAAGCTCAAACTCTGCTTGAGGTCAATTGGCATTTGTGTAGAGTGAGCGGCCATCGGGGCATTAGAAGAGCAACATGGATTATGAGTGCTATAACTTGGTGTTGAACATCAAATCAAGGTGAGAATTGTTAAATTAATGTGTTGAGTTTGAATCATTACGGATCTGTCTCCCATTCAGATCATCCGTACAATTTCCATCAATTAATGTGACATCCTTTTTTTGTCTTCTTCTTCCCTCTCTCCTCTCTCCCTCATGTTTCCTTCCCCCCTCTTCTGCCAAGTCCTAAAGTACAAAAATGACAGCATCCAATCCATCATCTTTAAGCCCCCTTCATCAAGCTTATATCAAACCAAATTTAAATCCATTAGGTCCAAGGATGTTTGAATACTGCAAACAACAGTGCCGGCATGCTCCAAGAATAACTCAATTATATGGTAGAAGCGCAAGTCAAAAAGGCAGTGGAACGGACAAAGCCTGAGAGAACTTGAATATTTGAATATCATAGACGACACAGTATTAGAACAAGCACAATGATAACATTTGATCAACACAGGCCTTTGGCATTAATGTAAGCAAGAAATGAGCATCTGTTGTAGAGATAGCAAACCCCGCAACTGTAATAGGATTACCAAAAGATGGACAAAACAATTAGCAAAAAAAAAAAAAAAAAAAAAAAAAAAAAAAGCAATAGCCATTGCACCTCTGCCTTCTCTGAATTTCCGAGATGAAGATGACAAATTCCTTCTTTCACAACCAAATTTGCAGGGAGTGGCTTTTTCTGGCTGTGAGAATGAAAAAGCTGAATAGCTTTATCATATGCATTATTTTCCATGTATATCGTGGCTAGCAGATCAACCACGCTCAAATCAGCTTCAGATGGATAACTGTTTACATATTCAACCAAAATGCTGATGGCATGCTCAAGCTGGCCACATCTAAGGTAAAAAATGAAAAGTAAAGTAAGAAACTGTTACATTTCTAGAAAAACATATGTCTACATAAGAACAATGTTCCCCAAAAGCACAACCTCACAGAATATTAGCGAGACACTGTGTCCATAACAGATTTTATAGAAGGCATAAAATAAACAAAAGTTGATAAATAATTATTCATCGTAATTGTAATCATACAGGGAGTGACACTATGTGACGCTTACTTCATCTTGTAATCTATGGCCATTGTCCCACCATAAATTTGCTCAAAAATCAACAATTTGGTCAAGACTTATTTGGTGAACAAATTAAAGCTTAAACAAAAGTGTTCATAAACACCGTCTAGATATTTGTCTAAAGAAAATAGAATGCTTTCTAGGAAGAAGAATCAACGTCAGCAGTGACTCTCAATGGATCGAAACAAGATGGTCATTGACCAACAAACTATCATCCCATGGGAAACACTAGCAAGTGACTATATCTACTGCAAATGCTTCTCCAAGCTTCAAGAAACAACCAGATAGTGTGAGAAAAACCTACTAGGAGACCTCTTCAATTATAACATCTGATATTAAATTCATGAATAAAGGAAATTAGCAGAATGCGAAGCAAAATGTACAGAAAACTAGATCCCCACTCTAATCGAACCATACATATATCCCAGAAATAGTTTCCTTATATGATGGTTGTACCAAAAACTTCTTGAGTTTAGTCTTCACCACGAACTAACCTCCTCAATGAAATGATGGAAAGTTTAGATCCTGGACCAACTATTGCAAACATCAGACTTGCATATCATGTAACTCATGTGCAACTCACGCAACTCTGCATGATATTTTGAAAAGTACCTCACACATACAACCTATCCTCACCCTTGAGTAGAAAGTAGCAATTGCCCTTGAATTAACAAGATATAAGTTTTCTACTCCAACCTGCACAAGATGCATGCCCTAGATGCACACCAATGCACAAACTAACCATCCATCACCATGTAAATACAGCCCAGGAAGCCTGACTTTCATAAAATACATAAACCATCAAATTAGCACCGGAAAGTAAAAACAACCATACAAATTAACCAAACAAAATCCAAGCCCAAAAGATAGATACTAAAATACCTATTATTTTAATAACCGACAAGGGTTCATTACAATTAAAGAGTCTATTTCCAAGCACATGAATCAAGAATTTATCTTATGAGAAATGTCTCATCTGAGACAGGTTAGAAACCTTTGCCCCAGTCTGGAGAGCTTCAACATCCTCAAGACATATCATTTGTATCTGTTCAAACAGCTCCGCAGCCTTTTGATAATCTCCAAGGTTTGAATGCAGTGATGCTTGGTGAAACAGTAGAGAAACATCTTTTGGTCTGCTGTGATGGCTTTAGAGAGGCAATACCTTGCCTGACCATTGTTTCCTTGTTCTCCGTGTACAGAAGAGCAAGAAATCAATAACACCACAATTAAAGCAAAAAATTACCACAAAGACCCTAAAGGCACACAGATTTATAGATAACAGAGGTCGATTGTTCTCAAAGTCACTAGGTACATGAGACGTCAAATCAAATCACGGTATAAGAACTTTCAGACATACATCAAAATTTGATGCCAAGAAAAAAATTGTATCTAGCCTTTCTGAATGACAATATTTTCACCCAGTTGACTTCTCACCAATGGCTGCACTAGTCAAGCCAACACCATTGTCTTCACTTTAACCACCCCTTCCACCGCATTACTTACCTCTAAGGTAAAACATTCCCCTACCAATCTTTTGAATTCCCGAGCTTGGAAAGATTGCCACTCCAATAATTAATTGCGTTTTTGCTGGCCTTTAATTTATTGCATTGTTTTTAGTTTTAACACTAGATAGGCAACCTTTTGTTTTTGTTTTTGTTTTTTTTTTTTTTTTTTTTTTTTTTTTTTGGGCTTTCGACACCCAAAATCTTCAAAAGCTTATGAATACCAGCATGCAAAGTTACCCCAAATTTTAATAATCTTTTACAAATCAATATATTATCTTTGTTTTGAAAGGAAACTCAAATGTTGCCCATAACGTCTAGTTAGTCTAAAAATATTTAAGTCTAAGTTTCCATCCCAGCATCAGCAAAGAACTTCAACAGATGTACTCATATACATAAGTATACTGACCAGAGGTACAAGCCCTACTATGCAATGAATTGATGAAAATAGTGACGACCAAAAGCTTACAAGGACCGGGTGAAGAGACGCTTCCACATTGAAGAATCTTTTGGCTTAAGATGTGCAGCTATCATGTAAAAGTCTACTGCTTTTTTGTCATTGCCAAGATCATGCAAATTTGGTGCTAGCCTGACCACTTGACTCGATATTGATATGCCCTTAAATTTTGAAAAAAGAAAACAAGCCAAATAAGTATGTTGATTAAATCAATCTGCCAAACCATAAGGCTGCAACCATCCCACAAAAGATAGAACATGTCCTCACCCACATAATGTATGCAAAAGATAAAAAATAAAATGTAGAAAAGGTCTGGCAGTGAACAACTTTAGCTTACATAAAATACAAGCAGTAATCTCAAAAGAGGTTACCTGATGACATACTCTATGTTAAATTGACTTAACTTTACAGAGAACCAAAGGAGACATGACATAATTTTCCCCACAAACTTTTAAGAAAGATCAAAGGAATTAATTATAATAAAGCTGGAGAGAGTTTAATGTACTTTTGTAATTTGAGACTTGCAGAAGTCAAATAAGCTTGAAAAGAAGATTAGCCATATTATCGTAAAACCTGGCAGCTAAAGAGACTTATGAACAAATTCAACACGCGTGCAGAGAGGGCATCAACAATTGGATATATTTCCTTAACCGATTATTGCATAAAATCCTACAAAATGTCCATCAAAAGATTGGACCCAGTAGCGTGCTTGGTTTGGGATGATTTGGAGACCGATTCTGATGAGCCTCTCGGGGCCGGCCGGAGCGCCGCTGTGTCGTCCGTCGCTGCCGCCGCTGGCCGGCGGGGTTTTAGGCGGAGCTGCTGGCGGTGGGGTGGCGGAAACAGGAAAGCGGAAAATCGAAGGAGAGAGAACGAGGGAAAGTGAAAAGGGAAAAAACCAGAAATTGGCAGCCTCTTTTTTTTTTTTTTTTTTGTATAAAAATAGCTTTTGCCTTTTATTTTATTTTCTAAATTTTATGCCGCATGTAATTTGGCTTTTAGGTAACATTTCATTAACATGTAAATTTCTATATGATTGTTTGGTGACCTTTTAGTTAATCGCATAATTTCTACGCCCTTCTTTTAATCAATTTATCAACATAGATATACAAATTTATCATGTTCCGCACCTCTGAAAAATTCTCGTATTCACTTTTTAATAATTTATTCTATTCATCATTTGTTTTTAGAAGAGATAAAGGAAAGCATTATAATTTTTAGTGCCCAATCTTTATGAACAATCATTTGTCATACTTTTTTATAAGTGACTACTTTAACAATTTTGACAACTTACTTTACCAAAGAATTTAACATGACATTGTTGTAAATAATCATTACGCAATGTTGGCCAATCACGTAAATGGATGACTAGTTGTGGCATAAGTGATCTAGTTCTTGGTACTAACAATTTTCAGATTGTGATGATGCACAATTTATGTTTCAAATGACATTGTTGAATGATTGATTTTCCTTAATTGAGACATTTTTACAAAACTCCTAGCTTTAATATTTAATCTCAAGATTGAGGAAAATAAGACAAGAAGCAAAAGGGAAGCTAAGGATGAGAGGTGAAGAAAATTTTCCTCACTTCCTTTTTTGGCTTTCTTTTTAAGGAAAGCAACTAGATCTTTGCAATTTTAAATGAAATTATTCGAAATGCAAGGGTGTGTGTGTTTGCTCCATGATTTTGGTTGAGTCTTAACAAAGCAAAGAAAAAAAGTGGCAAAACAAGAATATTTGCTTTGTAATTTTTGCTTTTGGTTGACAACATTATTTATCAAATTTTTAATTTCACTACTGCCGAGACTTTACGACCAACTAATTTTTTAAAAGATTATTTCAGTGCCAATTTTTTTTTTTAAAAAAAAATGATATTTCAATTCTAGACTTATTATACGAATTTCAACTTAATCCTAAATCCTTACATTGAACCTTTAAGTAAAAATGCAATCAAGTCCTCTCACTCAAATCTCACTTGAAATTGCTAACGTGGCAATCCAATCATCTCGAACCATCTTGTCTGTCATAGAGAGTAATATAATGTAAATCATTTTAGATAAAGGGTTAATACCCTAAAAAACCCCAAACCGGTACACTTGTGACAAATTTACCCCAAACTATTTTTTTGACTACCAAAAACCCCAAACTGGTATACCTTTGACAAATTTACCCCAAACTAGTACACTTGTGACAAATTTACCCTATGTTAGTTTTCGTTAAATTTTATTCTCAAATTATTAAGTTAAATGACATGTAACGACCGGTATACGAATTTAGGATTTTATGCTCCGTTTGTCATCGTTTACAATTTTTGTGATTTTTTATGGTATTAATCCAATTTAGCATAGGGTATATTTGTCACAAATTTACCATTTTGGGGTTTTTTGCAGTCGAATAAATTAGTTTGGGGTAAATTTGTCATAAATGTACCAGTTTAGGGTTTTTATAGTCGGATTTGTAGTAAATTTGTCACCTACCAGTTTGTTTTTCATGGTCAAAAAAATAGTTTGGGGTAAATTTGTCACAAGTGTACTAGTTTGGGGTTTTTCAGGGTATTAACCCTTAGATAAAACCACATTGTTTTGCTTCACGTGATACAATATCTGGTTTTGCCCCATGTTTAATTACGAATTTGTAGTTTCTAGTTTGTTAATTCACGTGTCACTCTCAGTTAGTCTGCATGTGAGAGTGGATATTCAAATATATTATATCGTTTGTCTATGGGGTTTTAATGGGACTTATATCTAAGTAGTCTATCTTTCCAAAAACTCAAAATAATATAACGGTATTTATGGCAAAGAAGAAACTGAGTTTATTAAAAGCAGCACCTTTCCAAAATCTCCCCATTTTCAAAAAAAAAACTTGAAGGATGTTGATATGTTGACGAATATTACCAAAAAAATGTGTTTATTTTCCCCTCCTAATTCGATTTGTCGAAAAATTATAAGGATGGGGAAAATCATCGATAAAGTCTTCAACCTATTAAAATTTTATCAATTCAATCATATATCTTTCAATTATATTAATTGAGTTTTCAACCTTTTCAAGTTTTTGCCACATGAATTCATTTGGCCAATTTTGGCCAAAAATCATTAATATAAACATTGGCCTTTTCTTTTCTTCTCCTTTTCTTTTTTATATTCTTTTTTTATTGTGGCAGCGAGGGTGGCCAAGCACAATAAAATAAAAAGTAAAGAAGAAAAAGAGAAACAAATGAAAAATATAATTTTTAAAATATATATATATATTATTAAGAATTCTCCACAACCCTCGCTAGCCACTAAAAAAAAAAAGAAAAAGAAGGAAAATATAAGAAAAGAAAAAAAATGAAAAAGAAAAGGTTGGCATCCATATCATCGATTTCTGCCCAAAAGTGATTGGATAAATTCAATTGATAAAACGTGAAAAAATTAATGATTCAATTGGTATAGTTAAAAGGGTTAGATTAAATTGGTAAAAGTGTAAGAGGTTATAACTTTTTTGATAATTTTCCCCAAGGACAAGCATCATCCATTATGCTTATTTGATGAAAATTACCACATAGAATTACTTACTGCTAATATCTCTTTTTGGCAATGGGCAAAAAATTCAATACCCATACACAACAATAGGAAGATATTAAATTTGTTAATTTCCTTTGATGTTGTAAATTTTCTCTCTAGGAATTGAGACTTATTGATGGCCTACTATATCAGCTTTTTAATGCACAAATGGTAGTAACCCCACATTTTGCCAGCGGCAACAACATTCATAGATTGGAATCGATCTTGCATTTTGAATGAAGATGATACGAGGAAGATTTAAATTCAAGTTCAATGACTAAGGTAGATTAGTAAAAATTATCTGATTATTTCATTTATGACCATAGCTATTTGCTTTATCTAACTCGCGAAATCTTATATCTATATCCATATTCATCTCTATTTACAAAAAGTATAATATCTATTGTCGCCGATTATGTAGATCTTTGTGAAAATCTAGTACATATATGGCCTATAATGCATGTACATATTTTAAATGAACTTGACCTTATCTCCTCCACTACGTGAACACGAGGATTGAGTTGATGACACGGTTACAGATGTGATGCGAAGTTAACGTTTTTAAGCCAAAAGCACTATTGACCACACTTTTTGCTTTCTAAAATCATTTTTGCTATAAGCAATATCATTCATTGAGTAACCTTCTACTTTTTTTCTTTTTTTTTTCACGCATACATAACGACCTTCTGTCTCATTTTTCTTAATTGCCAATATGATTTAGAATGATTTAGGAATGCTATCATCATTATGTACATTTTCAACCTATATTTTTAGGTATATGATGGTTCTCATCTTAATCCTAAATGATCTTTTACTAAATGAATTACAAATAAAATTTACCGTACCATTTAAAATTAAGTTGCATGCACACATGAGAACTAGTCTAAATACATAATAAATGCTTCTATCCTTTTTTAAATTAATGTTTGGTTTTAGTTGTTAAAAAAAAGTGAAGTAGTCAATGATTGTTTTCTTTTTAGATTAGAATTTGGATATCGATATGTGATGCTTGGAATATTACGACTAACGTGGTTTTCCAATTCTTTCCAATTTTTAAGCATGCGGAAGCGTATTTAGACCAATAATAACCTAAGACATGAAATTCAGAGAATGCATGCAGGAAGATAAAACTAGGCAACTTCATTTCCTTCTTATTTATATACTTTTGGCGACCTAAGTCGGGTACAATAGGGATCAACCAAAAATGCTCATACTTTGGATTGTGCCAAATTTCACTAACTGTATCATTCCAACCACAATACCGTCTATCTACAAGGTCGCCTACATGTCCCAAACCCCACTGCCTAGTCTTACCAAAAATGTTATCCTCGTCCTCCAACCCTTGTAAAACTCAACCCAGCTATCTCTATCGCCATCATCATCTAGGAGTGGGAGTGGTCCCACCATATGCCCACCGATCCGGGTGTAGACGACGACAAACCCGATCAACACCGGGCTCGATGAGAGGCCAACATTGACTGTCAGTATTGCGATGACCCAAATGAAAGTGGTATCAAGAAAGTTGGGGTTGTGCAGCTCAATCTAGTGTCACATGAAATCTATCAAGGCATCGTAGAGGGTAATGGGGGGCACAAATAGTAGAGGCATGTCTACTAATTTGAAAAATAATTATCCACCAAAAGTGAGTATAAAACTTAGCAAGCAAACTACCAACCAATCTATACTACATATCTCAATAATGGCACAAGCGAGGAAGTTTAGACATACAATATAGAAGATTGTTTTAAGATCAACTTGCTTGAGAACCTTTGTCAAAATCAGGATAGCAAGTGAAAAACATTTTCTTCGAAGCCAGTAAAGTTCAAATGAAATCTAAAAATGCCAATGATCATTGTTGACACCTAAATTTTGGTAATCTGATTAGTTATTTATTGCATAGAAAATTAGGGATCTTTAACTTCTAAAAAAATACCAAAATTGCATTATGCATTTGCATAAGACCGTTCGAGATATTCGATAGGCAACAAGGAAAAGAAAGCAATCGGCGTGGATTCCCGGTATATTATACATGCCCAACTATTTGGGGAAGAAAATAAGAGAAAGGCAGCAGATGGTGATGATATCTTGTGGGGATTATCCATGCCCAACTATTTGGAGAAGAAAATAAGAGAGAGGCAGCAGATGGTGATGATATCTTGTGGGGATTTTCGTGAAAAAGGGAAAAGATATCCATCTTGGCAAGCTGGGCTCCATTGAATATTTACATGATCTGAAGAATATATTTTGAAGATCAAGTTTCCAAGAGAAGCACGGGATATCGGCTATATAAGAAGTACACTATATTGAGACACGGCCACAAACCTGAGAAAAGCATGGACACGACGTAAGATTGAAAGAGAAAAAAAAGTTAAGAGAGCACTCGTTGGGGGAGGAGGAGTCAAAAAGGGAACACTTCTCTGCAGGCTTCTGACTTGCGTGTGCCCAGGATACCCACGCAATCGACAAACACACGTAGACTCTTTCCTTTGGTCCCTCTAGACAAACCGTGAATCCTCTCGTACTCGTGATACTTGTGAGTGGCGTTTGGGATTATTTGGTGAAGAGTGTGAGGCAGAAGGGTGGAACACAACTGGCCCATGGGAGTGGCATCAGGACGATTGGTGCTAGGAGTTCTGGGATAGAATGATTATATCACTTAGGAGCTCTAAAGACAAGGTAGGCCTCCCGTGCACAAACTAGTCGGGAGCTAATGCCGCTCTTCTAACGAGGCCATGGCAGGCCGAAACCAATTATTGTGCCTAAAGAGAACTGATGTCTTACTCGATGGACTTGACGCCCGAGAGAAGCTGGGCGTAATAGGATCTCGTACGAAGAATTATTCACCATAACGTTCGTGGAACAGCTAAAAAAGGAAGGTTGGCCTGGCGAATTCTGCTCGCTATGCGCCCGCGGGTCGTTTTGAGGCCAAGGAAACTCTCGGCCCGTGACAAGTGGTATCAGTGTAGGAATCCCTCTAGTAAGTGAGTGAGCAAGTCGGAGAATCGGACTCCTCGCTCAAGTGTGGGTCAAGCAGATAAGTCCTAGTGGATGGGTGCTAGGACGAGTCGGCTTCTTGCCAAGCGGAATGCGAGTTAGAGAAGAACCGAACCCTTGCTGAATGGGGATAACGTTCTTGGATCGATCGGTGAATTCGAAGAAGAGGTCTACTATCACGTTTTCAACAAGAAAAGAACCTCCATTGGTCTGCTGGGGTCAAGATGCTGGTTAGGCTAAAAGGGTGCTGCCAAAAGATGTGGTTGGCAAAAAATGCCACACTTGTCAGAAAGCGCAGGTGACTGAGAAGGGTCGAGCAGCCGAGATCAAAAGAGGCCACCAATGGAGCAAAACCTGTTTTGTTGGGCGAGCGTGACCATTCGATGTGAATTCCCAAAAGTGGCACATCAATGGTTAACTTACGCAAGGAAGCGACAGAGCAAATCGCAACGAGGGCATTGCGAATTGAGGGGGGGAGAATGTCACGGTCCGTGAATCCTCCTGTACTCGTGACACTTGTGAGTGGCGCTTGGGATTATCTGGTGAAGAGTATGAGGCAGAAGAGTAGAACACAACTGGTCCGTGGGAGTGGCGTTAGGACGGTTGGTGCTAGGAGTTCTGGGATAGAAGGATTATATCACTTAGGAGCTTTGAAGACGGGGTAGGCCTCCCGTGCACAAACTGGTCGAGAGCTAATGCCGCTCTCCTGATGAGGCCATGGCAGGCCGAAACCAGTTGTTGTGCCTAAAGAGAACTACTGTCTTACTCGATGGACTAGACGCCCGAGAGAAGTTAGGTGTGGTAGGATCTCGTATGAAAAATCATTCACCGTATCGTTCGTGGAACAGCTAAAGAAGGAAGGCTGGCCTGGCGAATTCCGCTCGCTAGGCGCCCGTGGGTCGTTCCGAGGCTAAGGAAACTCTCGGCCCTTGACACTTTCTTGTGCAAGTCACGGCGGTCCCTACATCCCAACCAAGTCTTGACACTCCTGTTCATCCGAGTTGCTGCCTCACTACCCGAGCCAACGCGAGCCGAGTAGAGGGGGGAAAGTGAGAGAGAGAAAATAAGAAGAATTTTCTCAAGATTTTCTCTAAAGTCTCATCATATCCCCTTCATTCACTCTCCACAATTTCCTCTCAACCTAACAATTTGTCCCATCAATTTCTTTTTATTTCTAATTTCTTGAAAACAGGCCTTTTTGGTCCAAAAATTTCAATTTTACTGTTGCGATCAAAATTTCGAGTGAATCACCTAAAGTTTGGCTAATGGATTACTAAATCTAAACTTAGAGTTTGGCTAATGGATTACTAAGTCTAAATTTAGCTCGGGCTCTCTCAAGTCCATACTAATTCGCGACTTAGGTTGAAATTCCTAACATGTAAATGATTTTTTTCAGGTAGGAGTCGTCATTAATATATTTTTTGTGGGTTGATTAGAAACCCAAGTAAAGTAACTTTACTCTTACTGTGGATCGATTAGAAACCCAAACTTTACTCCTATTGTGGGTCGATTTCTCCAAGTAGAGATGTGAGTTACGAACTAGAGATGTGAGTTACTTGTTAGATTTTTCTCTAATGCCCTTTCGGTACTTTTCTCTTTTATTTTGAAAAAAAAAAAATGTTTGGCAAGCAGCTTGAATTAATTTTAATTTGCCTCTTTAACACGTGAGGCAATGTGCGCAAACCACCAATTTAACGTCCAGATAAAGTAGTGAATAAATTGCAGGACTTACCTCATAGCAACGAAAGTATCTGCAATGTTAGATATCAGAATTCATAATGACAGTTCTAAAAACACGAAATTCCTTTTTTTATTTTCACTTATTTAATGGGAATCATGCTTTATACAATGCATGCTACTAATCTAACATGAAATGATATGGCATGGCAATATGACCTAAACTATGTGACATAAATAAAATGCAGTCTATTCTAAAGAATGAAATTGATTAATTCTAAGGCAATTTTTTGTATTTTCCATGATATTCAAAATTAGAAAAATGCAAGGATTATCTAGCTAGATTAATGTTCTATTCAATTTGTATTAGGAATTAGGTAATCTTATTTGTAACCCTAAAATGCAATCTATCTAACAAAAATATTTAAACTTATAAGAAATTAGAAAATATTATCTAGAGTTAAACTACGTGTAATTTTATTCTAATATGTAATGATGTGCAAAGAATGCCCTGATTCTATTTTTATTCTTTTTTCTTTTAAAATTCGAAATTAAAATTGTCAAATAATTAAATATGTAATTTAAATTAGTGCAAGGAAAATCTAACATCCTAAATTTATGTTTTTGGTATTTTTTATCTCAAGAATTCAAAATAAATAAAATGCTTAGTCTAAATATGCAAATTACCCTAAAGCAAGCGATATTCTAATATGAACATAATCCATCTCAGATTATTTGGATTATTTTTTCGAAAACAAAGTCAACTTAAACCACATGACAGTAAATTAGAGCAAGACAAGATTGATATCCGTTGACACCTAAATTTTTACGACTCATTTAGTCATTTATCGCATTAAAAATTATGGGCTAATTTTATCCCTGAAAAAAAAATTATTATTAATTGCATAACATATAGTTTTAGGTGCATTTATTTTTAATTTGCATTTATGTTGGGCCGGTGATATGTGGGTTTGAATTATTAGTTCTGAATTTTAAATTGATGGGCGGAGTAAGCTCACGAAATGAGCAAATTAGCTTAAGCCTTTTTAAAAAATTAATTATTTTGTGAAAAATTGAGAAAATCGCATTGCAATCTTATCTTTAGCAATAGATAAATTTTATCTTTAACAATAGATAAGATCGGAAGAGAATATTAAAAGATGAGGAAGAAAAATTTTCGTGATCGGGGAGGTTGGAAGCAATTTTCGTGGGATGAAATATTCAAACGGTTTTGCATATAAAAGGGGTGTACGGAGGTCGATGAAAGGAGGGGCTTCTCTCGAGTTTTAGGTTAAAAAAAATTCACAAAAGGAGAAGAGAGTTTTCGGGCTCAGGGAAAAAAAAGTCAAAAAGTTTTCTTGCTTTTTGCTGACAAGCAGAAGACGTGAGTGCAGAGAGGAGAGAGAGAGAGAGAGATGACGTGAATAGTCAGAAAAGTGAAAAAAAAAAAAAAGGGGGAAAAGGGAGAGGTCTTCTTCTTCGTAGGTTCACCGGCGACCCCTGCTGCCGAGTCGACGCCCACCGTAGCTGCCAACGCCTCCGCCGCTGCTCCAGCGTCACTCAACACCGGCTGGACCTCCATCGCAGCAGCCCGCTCCCCGCGACGCTGCACCAGCCTGAGAACCCGTGCCGGCCACCGCGCCCGCAACCCGCGAGTCCCCAGTCCTCGCGCTTCGGTCAGCCTCGCGACACCAGTCTGCCACCATCGCGCGCTGCCCTTCCCCGACGCCTCAGATCCCGATCGCCACCCGTCGCCCAGCAGCTGGACCCAAGTCGAATCGCTGTCCGACCCGACGCCCCTGTCCGCCGATTCACCTCCCAGCCGCGACGAAGCTTCTGTTTCTGCAGGTCCGCCCCTGACCCGACGCCTGCTGAAGCCGCACCCCTGCCTTGTCCGCGTGCTCGTGCTGCTCCGAGCCACCAGAGACGCTGGCAGTTCTTTGTTCCTCCGACGATTGCTGCTG
The DNA here is from genome assembly GCA_014182575.1 of Eucalyptus decipiens. Taxonomy (NCBI): domain Eukaryota; kingdom Viridiplantae; phylum Streptophyta; class Magnoliopsida; order Myrtales; family Myrtaceae; genus Eucalyptus; species Eucalyptus decipiens. The sequence goes on from CM024615.1 coordinate 25,492,062, forward strand.
CCGTGCCCGATCTCGCGCCTACGCCGTCCGACGCCCCTCCTCCGAACGACACCAGCCGCTCGAGATCCCTGACCCGCGACGCCACCGCTCACCGCCGATCCGTTTGCTGCTGGTCCTCCCGCCGGAGCTCCGACGACCGGCGACCAACGGTGAACCCTGAACCGGCGGCCAAAAAAAAAAAAAAACAAGAGAAAAAAGGAAAAGTAAATTAGGTAGTTTTTTTTTCTTTTTCAATTTACTTTATTTAGTTTGTATTTTTAAGTTTATTTATTTAAATTGCAATATTGGATCTTAATATTTATAAGATCTTGTAGGCATTATCTGCAGGGATTTTCTCCAAAATTATTGTAATTACTAATTTGATTCGTAAGATGTCGGATTATTTTTTAATTATATTAGTTTTTGGGGTTGTTGATAGTATTTTAATTGTTGAATCAATATAGTTATTAATTTGATCCGTAAGATTTCGGACCAGATTTTTAATTATTTTGAACTTTTTGTCATGATAATTATGGTTAGAATAATTGTTAATTTGACATATGAGATAACATGTTATTTTTTCGATTACTTTAATCCTTTATTTGTTGATTATATTGATGGTTCAGATTTAATATTTAATAATCACTTATCTTTAAGAAAAAACTAAAAACAATCGAAAAAATCAAAAAAGTCAAAATCCTGCATAAGTTTAGTAAATCAAATATGTAAGATTAGGAAATTAGATTTTTTTAGGATTACATTTTTAGAATTGCATCTGTAGATAATTTTTTGTTTTTAAATAGTTTAGGTTAGATCTAAATAATTTTCTATATAAATAGGGTTTTAGGTAATGTTTGTATATTTTAATTATCTCATTTTTCTAGAAATAGTTTTTTAAGATAGGATAGGGTTTAAGTGAAATTAATCCCTAAAATAAATTAGAAAATTATTTTTTGTTAGATAGTTTAATTAGGGTTTTTATTAATTCCGAATTTTATTAAGAAAAATACAAAAATATTAAGTGCATGTTAATTAATTTGCATAATAGGTTTATTTAATTATAATTTGTTTATTAGTATAATTATGGCATATCTAAAACTTAGGTTCTTAGGGCCATGCACATTTCATGTTTAAAGCAACGCATTTTTTTTTTTTTTTTTTTGTTTTTTTAAGATTCATATAGAATTAAGATAATTTTCCTTTAATAAAACCAAAACTAAAAAATGGTATTTAGGTTATATAGATTTCATAATATGGTGCACTTTAATTAGTAACTCATAGTTTAATGTTTTAGTAGCCCTATTGTGTAGCTTTATTTAATTGCATCATTAGATTGCTTTCTTTTTAATAAGAATTATTAAGTCATTTTGAAAAAAAGAAGTAAAAATACAAAGGTCTCTTGCTTAGTTGGTTAATGGGTTAGTTCATAATTAATCCCATTTTATGTCATCATTATTTGGTGTAGGTTGCATATATTAAAAATGGATCATCATTAAAAAAAATCATAAAAAGAATATGCATATAGATGTACCATGTCATATCACGTAGCGCATACACATTTAGGACTATATAAATTAGATTGCATACATATAGTGATAAGTTCAAATATGAATTACATCTCACATGTCATTAAAATAAATTCATTCATATTAAATTAAATTAAGATTAAGTTTAATTATATCATGTCATTTATAAAATCATATTTAGGGTAATGCATATTATATTAGCATAGTGACATTAACATTTTCCCGTCATTAGATTAGTTCATTTGCTAAATATTGCATGATATATAATATGCACATTAGCTTGCATGCTGTACGTCATGTAGAATTATGATATTCTTTGCATGTCATTGCATGTTTTTGCTAGAAAAATAAAAATGCCCATCTCATATAGAATTAGGATCATGAAAGTGCACGTCATTAGTGATTATTGTTAGGTCCATTTAATTAGAAATTACTCTCCATTAGAGTTAAGTCATTAGATTAATTTAAATTGCATATTTAATTATTGCATTTCTTTTACTCATGTCATATAGCTTAGGCCATACTGCTATGGCATACCATTCCATATTAAATTAGTAACATGCATTGCATATTGCATGATTTTCATTGATTAAGTGAAAAAAAAAAGAAATTGCGTGTTAATTAGAAATCATATCTATGTTGTACGTCATGTAGAATTATGATATTCTTTGCATGTCATTGCATGTTTTTGCTAGAAAAATAAAATGTCCATCTCATATAGAATTAGGATCATGAAAGTGCACGTCATTAGTGATTATTGTTAGGTCAATTTAATTAGAAATTACTCTCCATTAAAGTTAAGTCATTAGATTAATTTAAATTGCATATTTAATTATTGCATTTCTTTTACTCATGTCATATAGCTTAGGCCATACTGCTATGGCATACCATTCCATATTAAATTAGTAACATGCATTGCATATTGCATGATTTTCATTAATTGCGTGTTAATTAGAAATCATATCTATGGTGCGTGAAATCTGGTGGAGAGAAATTGCCCAATACATTTTTTTAAATTAAAAAGAAATGGTACCGAAAGGACATTAGAGAAGTCTAGTGTAACTAAGTCCCCGTACCCTTAGTCTCTGGTTTGTGAAGTAAAATAATTATCCCGTTATTTTACTTAGGTGTCTAATTGATCTACCGTAAACTAATTAGTGGTGACTCCTAGCTAATAATCTTTCGCATGCTAAATATTTAAACCTTAAGTCGCAAATTAGTATGGGCTTGGGAGGGCCCGAGCTAAGTCTAGGCTTAGCAGTCCATTAACCTGATATATCCGAAAATTAGGTCGCGACAATATCCAAAAAATTGATGAACCATATGGCCGATTTTAAATAAATCGTGAATTAAATCTTAGGCATGAGATTGTATTGGCAATTTTTCAGGCGATTGCAAGTCGGATTTTGAGCGCAAAATCGGATTATCAATCCCTAATTTAAGAGGCTATTTCGTATCGGGAAATCTCAATATTACATTTAAGAATAATTCTACTAAAAAACAAACAAATAAAATAAAATAAAATAACAAAAAAAAAAATAAAGTAAATAGAAAAAAAAAACTACCTAATTTGATTTTCTCCTTTTTTTTTGCTTTTGCTTTCCAGCCATGCTTGGCCGCTCGTGGTGGTTCGTCGAGGGTGATGGGTCGCCGGCGTTCCGGTGAGGGGCGGCGACGGGCATCGGGGCTCCGGCAAGGGTGGACCGGCGGCGCTGGCAACTCGGCGGCAGGGGGCCGGAGCAGCTCGGAGTCGCTGGAGGTTGCTGGTGCAAGGCTGACGAACAGTAGGTCACAGGCTTCGAAGGCGTAGCGACGGCGTTCGGGCAGAGGCGCCTGGTGACGGGCTGAGGGCGGAATCGTGGTGGTGTTCGCACGGGGTGACCAGCGTCGGACAGCAGGGAACTCGAGATCTGCTGCAGGTCGCTGCGGCGGTGGCTCTGGCACGGCGAGGGGGGAACTCCGGCGACTGGCGGAGCGGCGGTGGCGCGGCGATGCAGCCGCAGCAGCGCGGGCGCAGCGGTCAGCAGTTGTGACCGGCGGAGGGAACCCGTGAAGAAGATGAACAGTCGCGTTTTTCCCTTCTTTTTTTTTCAGCTTTTCTGTCCCCCACTGTGCTGACTTTTCTTTTCCAAGCTTTTCTCTCTGTTTTTGTTTTTCGAATTTTTTGACTTCGAAAACCCAACCCTTGAAAAAGGATCCCCTCATCGACCTCCGTACACAACCATTTTACAGGCAAAACAAATATAGCCTTTGTGGAATATTTCATCCCTTTTTAATATGCACGAAAAACGTCTATAACCCCTTGAGCGTAATATTTCTTTACAAAAATGAATATTCTCCACTGATTTTCAAAATTGCAATAGGATTTCTTCAAATTTGAAATCTCACGAAGATGAGTTCGTAAAATCTCCTTAAGGATACGGACTTTGGCCAATTTGCTCTTTTCGAGGGCTTGCCAAATTAAAGTTCAGAATCATAAAGTCGAACCCATCTATCACCGGTTCAATGTAAATGCAAATTAAAAATAAATGCACCTAAAATTATATGCTATGCAATTTTTTTTTTTAGGGTTAAAAATTAATCCTTAATTTTTGTGTCATAAATGACTAAATGAGTTGCCCAAAATTTAGGTGTCAACACTTGCCATTGGGTTTGATTTTTCCTTTTATGACTTCCAATTTTCTATGATAATTCATTTTTCCAAAAATTTCGAACTTGCCATGAATTCAACAGACAATGATACGACACCCAATAATTTATCCTCGAAACCCTTGAAAGTTTGATATGCGAAATCGAATTAAATTTCATTGTTAAAAATCGATTGAACGCAACCTTGGGTACGACATAAATTATTAGGTGGCTTTTAGGGGTTCTCGGGTGGTTGACCCGTGGTCGATAATTCTTGATCTATGTTTGTGCCTCTTCAAATCGTGGACAACCTTTGATTGTTATATAATCACGAGAGTTCAATTACGTACCATAAATATAATATCAACAGTTGGTTCATTGTGATTCGAACACAAATATCATAATCGTGCAGAATTACCCGCAACCTGGTTACGTACTTTCGTTGAATCGATTTATATTCTTTCGCTAATTGATTTATAACAGCGTAGTACTGACCTTTGTCAATCTTTATGGTCAAGCAATTTATCCCTAATTGAATTTTCTAGTCTTTCAAATTTTAACCTATACGGCATTACCTAATAGATTAGTTAATTTGTGATTGATTAATTTAAAGTAAAATAATCATAAGTGCGTCAATGAAATAACCATTTCATATATTTTGAAATAGAGTCAAATTTCGGGATATTACAATGAACGATACAAATGCTCATGCGGTGTTGAATAACCAATGACAACCGAATACATCGCAAACTGTCTGCAGAACCATGAGCAAAATGAACACGACGGTGGCGACCACAGTGAGAAACTTCCAAGAAGAGTAGACGTACTTCCTCATGAGATTATAAGCCTTGACCTTTCGAGTGCTGTTGTAGTACTCGTTGACGTCTCGAATTGTCTCGTCCAGCTCCGACGCAGTGCTTTTGGAACCTATGGAGTTGATCACTCCATTGAAGAGCTCCACGACCTTGTTGTCGCTGTTCAGGCGGTTCAAGACAATGGACGCTTCCCTCAAAGAACTTCAAATCCTCGGAGGTGTCGATAATGCCGTACATTAACTCGGTGTATCGTGTCGAATTAAGGAGCCCCTCTCGCGATATCATTTCATAGGCCACGAGGTTTCGCAGCAGGACTTCGGTGGTAGCATCCAAATCGATATGAGGGAGCTTCAAGGTAGCGGTTTTCTTATCGAACGCAATGGTTTTGATACCTCCTGTGGCCAAGCTTATTCTGATCCCGACGCTGTAGAGCTTTGACGCTGTGGGGATCATAACGATTTCTTGGAAAGGGTCATTCGGAAGGTACTCGGAGCATCCGGGAATCAATTGCCTTGCCAATTTGATTATCTTGAAGATGAGCTCGACTCCAATTGGCACTTTCAGCTCCTTCATGAAAGAGAATTTCGATAACTCGTTCCATGCTGCAGTGACTTTTGATGTTGGTATCGATACCATGTCGAAGAAGTGCTTGATCAGCACTTTCAGCTTCTTCATGAAAGAGCATTCCGATAACTCGTTCCATGCTGCAGTGACTTTTGATGCTGGTATCGATACCATGTTGAAGAAGAGCTTGATCAGCACTTTCAGCTTCTTCATGAAAGAGCATTTCGATAACTCGTTCCATGCCTTAGTGACTTTTGATGCTTGTGTCGATGACATGTCTATCAGACGGAAAAACCTTGCACCTGTTGATAAAAAGGTACTTTTATTCACTTTTCTAATGTTTGGATACAACAAAAGAAGGAAAGAAGCCATATCATCTAACGCATGGCATTGGGAATGAGAACTAACTTCTAAGCTCATTCTTCTTCGTCTGTGTTGCTTCTTGGCCTGTTGTTCCCAAGATGAGATTGTAAAGGAGATCGAGCAAATGCTTACGCTGAATGGCTTCAGACGGCAAGCACATTTCCAGCCCGAGAGGGGATATCCCTTTGCAAAACCTCGTCAACATATCCCCAAGCTTCCTATCTATGGACTCATCTTCTTCATTTTCTCTCACTTCGTTCATCAAATTCTCGGTCTGCAACATTATTTCCCTCAGCACAAAGGTCGGAATTTGATTCTCCACCATCATCACGTCTTTGACCGTGGAGTCTAGGTCATCATCCCAAATTGAGTCTTCCTTGATTCCGATATTGGGTGACTTGTATCTGTACAGTAGGTCGAGCAAGAACAAGCTGTCGATGGTCATGATCCATTTCAAAGTGTCCGTGCCGACTTCCAGGTGCTGCTGGTAGCTTGCGCGAATCTTCGCCTCCTCCACTTGGAGCAAACCAGCCATCCGATCGAATGCCGGGAGCTTTAGCACTGCCTGTGCCCGCCGGGCTGCGGTCAGCTTGGGGTGCTCCGTCTGGTAGAGCTGTGGCCGGAGGTGGTGGTATGGTCCCAGCGCAACATGGTGCGGGACGTAGGCCTCCGGCTTTGCGGAGCTGATAGATTCAGGGACGCAATGGACGGAAACCGGGGTCTCAATGTCGATCCCGTGATGTAGGGCGTCTCGGATGTGCTTCACTCATTGCTCCTCACTAAGGCTTGGGTTGATGATGGAGGTCGACGATGAGGGCATGCTTGTTCGACGAGGTTTAGAGAGCTAACTTATATCTTTTAGTCGCATACAACACATGTATCTTTCGCCTCGTTGCAAATATGAAAAAAAACAAGGCTGAGCTTCGTGGTGATTGCGAAGATGACTTTGAATATTATTAGCGTTGAAGTAGGGCAAGTGGTAGATTGTTTTTTTTTTTGGGCTGTTCTCCTGGGAATGAGAGCAACTGTCTTGAAGAATCAAGGGGTCGACTGATGGTCAAGAGCTTGGTCCTATGCGGTAAGATTCCTTGTGCAAAATCACAGCATCTCCCACTCAGATCATCCGTACAATTTCCATCGATTAATGTGACATCCTCTTTTTGTCTTCTTCTTCTCTCTCTCCTCTTTCTCCCTCACGTTTCCGATCCGTCCCTCCTCTTCTGCCAAGTCCCATCCACCCTCCTCTTTTATCTTTCTTTTCTCTGCTCCCTCTCGCCATCCCCTGCAGCCCCTCCCCTTTTTCTTTTCTTCTCTCTTTCTCCCTCTCCCTCTCTTCTTTTCCTTCCCCCCGCCCCATATTTATTTCGAATTTGCAGTTCCTAATTTGTCAATTCACGTCACTCTCAACATATTTATTTCGAATTTGCAGTTCCTAGTTTGTCAATTCATGTCACTCTCAGTATTGTCTGCATGTGACTCTCGGTACAGTCTGCATGTGAGAGTGCATATTCAAATATATTATATCGCTTGTCTATGGGGTTTTAATGAGATTTATATCTAAATAGTCTATCTTTCCAAAAACTCAAAGTAATATAACAATATTTGTAGCAAAGAAGAAAATGAGTTTATTAAAAGTACTAACTTTCCAAAATCTCCCCATTTTCGAAAAAACTTGAAGGATGTTGATATGTTGACGAATATTACCAAAAAAAAAAATGTGTTTCTTTTTCCCCTCCTAATCCGATTTATTGAAAAATTATAAGGATGAGAAAAATCATAAAAAAAGTCTTCAAACTATTAAAATTTATTAATTCGGTAATAAATATTTTAATTTATTAATTGAGTCTTCAACCTTTTCAAGTTTTTGCCACTTGAGTTTATTCGGTCAATTTTAACTGGAAATCACTAATATAGGCACTAGCCTTTTTCTTTTCTTCTCTTTTCCTTTTTTATTTTCCTTTTTTATTGTGGCGGCAAGGGTGGTTGGGCACAATAATATAAAAATTTTGAAAAAAATTAAAATATTATTAAGAATTCTCCTCAACCCTCGCTAGCCACTAAAAAGAAAAGAAAAGAAGGAAAACATAAGAAAAGAAAAAAATGAATTCAATTGACAAAGCATAAAAAATTAAGAATTCAATTAGTATAATTAAAAGGGTTAGATCAAATTGACAAAAGTGTAATAGGTTATAACTTTTTTGATAATTTTTCCTAAGGACAAGCATTACCGTTATGCTTATTTGATGAAAATTACAACATAGAATTACTTACTGCTAATATCTCTTTTTGGCAATGGGCAAAAAATTCAATACCCGTACACAACAAAAGGAAGATATTAAATTTGTAAATTTCCTTTTATGTTATGAATTTTCTCTCCAAGAATTGAGACTTATTGATGGCCTGCTATAACAGCATTTTAATGCACACATGGTAGTAACCTCACATTTTGCCAGCGCCAACAATGTTCATAGATTGGAATCAATCACGCATTTTGAATGAAGATGATATGAGGAAGATTTAAATTCAAGTTCAATAACTAAGGTAGATTAGTAACAATCATCCAATTATTTCATTTACAACCATAGCCATTTGCTATATCTAACTCGTGAAATCTTATATCTATATCCATATCCATCGCTATGTACACAAAATATAATGTCTATTGTCGCCAATTATGTAGCTCCTTCTGAAAATTTAGTACATATATGGCCTATAATGCATGTACATATTTTAAATGAACTTGACCTTATCTTCTCCACTACGTGAACATGAGGATTGAGTTGATGATAAGGTTACATTAGATGTCATGTGAAGTTAACGTTTTTAAGCCAAAAGCACTATTGACTACACTTTTTGCTTTTTGAAATTATTTTTGCTATGAGCAATATCATTCATTTAGTAACCTTCTACTTTTTCTTTTTCTTTTTCACGCATGTATAACTACCTTCTGTTTCATCTTTCTTAATTGGCAATATGATTCAGACTGATTTAGGAATGCTATCATCATAATGTCCACTTTCAACCTATATTTTTATGTATATGATAGTTCTCATCTTAATCCTAAATGATCTTTACTAAATGAATTACAATTAAAATTTATCATACCATTTAAAATGAAGTTGCATGCACACATGAGAACTAGTCTAAATACATAATAAATGCTTCTATCCTTTTTTAAATAAATGTTTGGTTTTAGTTGTTAAAAAATAGTGAATTAGTCGATGATTGTTTTCCTTTTAGATTAGAATTTGGATATCTATATGTGACACCCCCGGTACATTACGGCTAATGTGGTTTTCCAATTCTTTCCAATTTTTAAGCAAGCGGAAGCATATTTAGACCAATAGTAATCCAGGACATACAAAATTCAAAGAATGCACGCAAGAAGATAAAACCAGGCAACTTCATTTCCTTCTTATTTATATGCTTTTTCGACCTATACCTAGGACTGTACCAAATTTCACTAACTGTATCACTCCAACCACGGTACCATCTATCTACAAGGTTGCCTACATGTCCCAAACCCCATCGTTTGGTCTTTCCAAAAGTGTTATCCTCGTCCTTCGGCTCTCGTCCTACTCAACCCAGCTATCTCCATCGTCATCACCGTCTGGGAGTGGGAGTGGTCCCACTAGATGCCTGCCGATCCGGGTGTAGATGACAACAAACCCGATCGATTAGATTGTGCTCAGTATCTAACAGTGCAGTACATTAAGAGGGATGGCCAAAGATTCACGTTATCTTACTCTCTACTATGAAGGTACTTTTGATTCTGTAGTGCCATGCCAGCTATCTTTCCTTGGAACTTTCAGACTGGAGAACCATTACTAGACAGAGGGCATTTTCAGAATGGCGTCGGAAAGTAAAAGCGCAATCCTTCACGAAAAAGGTACCAAGAACATCTTTTCTTTCCTCTTGGGTCTTCCCTTGCCCTCAAACCTTCACATGAGGTCCTGTTCAGCTATGTAGCACGAAGACTCTCTGGAAGCCTTCGTGTCGTGTCCGACACTCCGACATGTGTCCGACACGCTCCGACACGTCCCGACATGCTCCGACACGCGAACGAGTGTCGAAAAATCCAACACGTGGTCAATTCTCTCCGACATGTGAGTCTAGAATTTCGACACGTGATTTCGACACGCACGGGGTCAATTTTAAAAATTTTTAATACTTGAGGGATCAAAATATAAATATACACAAAAGAAGTAATAAAAGAAGTAATAAAATTGTTATAAATATACACAAATAGGGTCAATTTTTTTTTCAATTTTGTTTTTTTAGAATTTTTTATTTTTTTTTTTAAAGTCTTTACTATGAAAGAAGTAATAAAAAATGCTATATATGATAAATAAATAAATTTAAAAATATCATTTCAGCATTTTTCTTTAAATAATATTTTTTCCTCTAAGTTTTGTGTATTATTGTAACAAATTCAAATAATGAATGATATTATTTAATATTTTTCGTGTAAATTAATTCTGGGCTATTATTATTATTATTATTATTATTATTATTTATTATTATTATTATTATCTATAAAAATATATTTAATATATAACGTGTTGGAACGTGTCGAAATTCTCTATTTTTAAGAAATGACGTGTCGATGTGTCGTGTTATGTCGTGTCGTGTCGCGTGTTTGTGTTAGTGCTACATAGCTGTTCAATATATTGACGTCTAGAATGTGATTGTCACTCGACATTATTGATTGGCAAAGATGGCTATCTGGAAGAGTAATCGGTGAATCGATTGCTACTCGTTGTTTGTCATAACTTTCGTTCGTCATCTGCACAATTTCTCTAATTATCGTAATCACTCGATATCATCATACCCATATCTTCCACTCCATTCACTTAAATCACACGTGTATTCGCTTAGTACTATGTTTACAAGCTAAAGTAAACAAAATTTTTCTCAAAACTCACGAGAGAGGAGAAGCGCAAAGACTAAGGGCAAGCCCATGATTTGTGGTCCACAGAATGTTGCGTTATTCAGTACTGCGGCAACATAGGGCATTTGTTCTGTAACAATATTATGAGGACAAGGGATGTCAAATGAGTGGAATTGGTTGAGTTTGGGTCGGGTGGAAAATGATCTTACTCATATTGACCCCTTTAATCAATAATGATCCATTTTCATGCAATATAATTTTGATGACCCGTACTCAACCTGACCTCGGCATAGACCTATACTTGACCTGACCTATATTATTAAAACACATCCATATTTAACCCTAACTATGAAAGTAAATATCAAGTTACTTAACCCACTTTAAGCTCTTCATGTTAATGTGCTACTTAGATAAAATTTTATATAAAGTAAGAAAGTAAAATAAAAAAATAAGAAGATGTAAGAAAATAAAACAAAAAATGTAAAAAAAAATAGAAAACAAAAAGAAAAAAAGAAAAAAAGAAATCAAAGAGACCAAAGGTGACTACCGTCTTTGATTTTATTTTTAAAAAAATCTATATTTTTTAATTTTTTTCCTTTTTTTTTCTTCTTCTTTGCTTGGTCGCTGGTCACAGGCTGGCGATCGACTATAAATGAGTTCGAATCCCCCTTGCCTTGCTAGAGTCGGAAGGGTTCGGGCCGAGCTTAAGTCTCACCATATAGACGAAGTTGGAGCCTCACCAAAGGTTCGTGAGACTTCAGCCTCACCAATTTGGCAAGCTCGTCCCTCGCTTGTGGCTAGCCACCAATGGATGAAAAGGGAAAGAGGAAAAGGGAAAAAAAAAAAAACAAAAAACATAAAATAAAATAAAATAAAAATTCAAATATATATATATTTAGGTCACCCATTTATGACTCATTAAAGATCCATATAGTTCTAATGCAACCCATTTATGGCTTACTTAAACTTATTTTTAAAATCTAAGGCAAACTCATTAAAATATGGGTTCCAATTTTGTGACCTCTAAATTAAGGACTAAAGAGTATGCAGATTCTTATTTTTTTTTTTTTTTTTTTTTTTTTTGGTAAAGGTAAGAAAGAGTATGCAGATTCATTGATACAAAAGAAACGTGGAAAAGTACCAAAAAAAGTCTCAAACTTATTATATTAATACCAATTCAGTTATAAACCTTTTAATTAGATCAATTTAATTTTAACCATCTTTACATTGGTATCAATTTAGTCCATATAGTTAATTTAGACCGAAAGAGCCGACGTTAACTCCATATGTTTTATGTGACATGCTCATGTTGACATCAAATTTCTTTTATAATTTTTAATGTATGCACTTTTTTTTTTTTTTTTTTTCGATTTTTTTTTATAATGTCTCTTCTTTTCTTTTTCCTTTTCCCTTTTTCCCTCCACCAGCCATCACCGAGCCTTGTCAGCCCAAGTGAGGACAACCCTTGCAAGCCTAGGCCCAAGCATCCCACTCCTAAGGCTGGCAAGGGCGACCCTCACTTGATGCAGGTGATCTCTACCTTGTCGATGGCCCACAGAGGAAAAAGAAAAAGAGAAAAAAATTAATAAAAAATTCGAAAAATTATAAAAAATTGTTTGTCGGCCTTGCAACGTAAAACAATAGGTGTTAATGTTAGTGATTTCTAGCCAAAATTGACCGGGTGAACGCAATTGATAAAACATGAAGATGCTTAGGATTTAATTAGCATAATTAAAATTTTAGGAATGAATTGGCAAAATTACAATGAATTTTGGACTTTTTGGACAATTTCCCCCTAGACAAAGCAACGACCAAGAACATTGGGCAAAGAATCCATGACTTGTCTTTCAATTTCATAAGGTTCCCTTCACCAATGAATTAGGGCATGCTCTCTCTACGATTGCCTGCGCGTTAAGGCAAGAATAGTGATCAGAACTTTTACATTGCCCCCCACTGGAGGAGATCAACAAACCATCTGAAGCCTTCAACTAAATAAAGGAATCATTGTTCTTCTCAGTGCAAAAGAATCCAATTCCTGTGGGACACCTTAACCTATAAAAAGAGAAGGAAAGAGAGAAGAGGAGAAGCCTTTATTCGACAAATTGAAACATCCCGTTTCAAACACTCCGTAACAGACAAAAATACACCAGAGAAGGGAAAGCACGCCATGAGACGCAAGGCTGCCGCCCCCTCCAAGCGTGTTTACGAGGATTTCGAGCCCGAATGCAAATGGCACAATGAGGAAGGGCGCGATGTTATTGAACTCGACGTCCACGGTATTTCACGAACCCATTGCACCATGACATTAGAGTTAAATCACTGCGATGCAAATGCAGGGAGGTGCTGTAAGTACTATGACAGCACTGAACTTACATGTCAAAACGAGCACAAACAGAACGATCATCTTCCTTGCATTTTAGGTGAAAATATAGCATGACCTTATCGTGGTTCTTGTCCGCCTGAAAACGATCAGCACGGCTATGTTGCTTGAGGGGTCAGTATATGTGCGCATCATCTTTACCTGGTCGAACAACCAGTACATGCCTGCATTGAGTTGTGCAGAGTTTCGCTCACCGAACGCCTTAGGCAAATCTCTCCCGTGTAAACTAAGGGATTAAAGAATAGAGAGGTCACTTCGTGCCGGGCCCAATGAGAGGCCAGCATCGATTGTTAGTATTGCGATGACCTAGATGAAGGTGGCATCAGGAAAGTCGAGGTCGTGTAGCTCAATCTGGCGTCACGTGAAATCTATCAAGGCATCGTAGAGGGTCATTGGGGGCACAAATAGGCATGTCTACTCATCTTAAAAATGATTATCTGTCAAAAGTGAGTATAAAACTCAGCAAGCAAACTACCAACTAATATGTACTACATATCTCAATAACGACACATGTGAGGAAGTTTAGACATACAATATAGAAGATCGTTTTAAAATCAACTTGCCTGAAAACCTTTGTCAAAATCAGGATAACAAGTGAAAAATTATTTCTTTAAAACTAGAAAGCTTGAATGAAATCTGCAATTGCCAATGATCATATTTACTATGAATTACTTGTCAATCCTCCGGGGAACTCCGTTACCCCTAGGCATCTCACACTCATTTAGCATCGCGAGGACATCTCGGAAAACCGTGTTACACCCCCTAGGCATCTAGAGGAACACACTTACCCCTCTAGGCATCCCTACTACAACCAGAGCATCGTCACCCCCAAAGACCGATGGCATTCCCAAATCACACACTCATCCGATGGTGCAGCTATTTAATAATTCAATTTAAACATGCCATCTGCTAAGTTAATGTACAAGAATAGTTTAGTGTCTACCATCAACTATACTTTATAAGCCAGAGAAATGATACATACATTTAGTTGGTAGCACTAGTTCAAAAGGATGGTTTACAAAAAGGAGTTTACCCAAAATTGACGGAAAAAGGGTAGTCGCCCTTCTGCAGAAATCAAAGGCATTCGCCAAGCAAATCAGTTCCAAAATCACGAGACTTTAACACGATATGGACGAGACTCCGGGGAATATTTTCATGAAGAACTCAAAATCAAGTTCAGCTTGTATGGGTCCAATAATTTTATATACTTCAAGTCCCCATAATTTTATGTACTTCAAGTCAAAACAAGGTGAATTTCCATGAAAAAAACAGATCTGAAATTGGACGTTTCAAAAGCTTAAATGAGTTCTAAAATTCACGGGAAAATTACAAATAGTCTAAAACTTTCATGAAAGACGTGATTTCAAATCTTGTGTTGAAAATTCTGTAGAAAATGAAAACTAAGTAAAGGTCCGATAATTGTTTATGAAGATAGATTCGGATCCTGTAGTTTTTCAAATATATTTTGCATGCACGAAGTTCAAAAATCTGAATTAAAGTATGTTCTAAAACCAGGTATAACACACAACTTTCGTGAAGAAAGTCTCACCAAATTTGTACCACAAAAGCCAATACAAAATGGACAAATTTCCTGCCTACAGTGAACCGATCCGAAAATAGTTATAACCTCAAATTTGTCCATGACTCGTGTCATTTAAGCTCAAATTAGCACACATTTCAACATCGGACATTCCAACAACACATCCTTAAATTCAATGAGCTAAATTTCAACAGTACTTGCAATGTACCTTTTCCGAAACTGTCAATGAACACAAGTAAGCACGAAATCAACCGAGGCAACAATAATTTTAGGCAACAATCATCAACCCATGTAGCATATACGGAGCAGTTTATTTCCCTCTAGTCCCAAGCAAGTCAGGACGCGGCTCGAAGGGTCTCGGAAGTCTGAGGTCGTGACTAGCCTTAAGTGGTTTGAGGTCCGGCTGAGGCAAGACGGCAAGCAGCACACGGGTTGCCGGGCAAGTCGCGGCGCTGCATGCAGTGCGTCACGCACGTAAAACAGAAGAGAATTACAGAGAGACGATGGGAGATGTTGAAGAGCAGAGAGCAAATTTCGGTGAACTGAAGAGGGACGGGCGGTGTTGCTTCATTTATATCGCGGTCGTCCCTCCCACTCGTGGTCGTCCTCGTTGACTTTGGCTGCCAGGAATTGTGCAGCTGGGGACGGTGTGTCACTCATCGAAGGGGCTGAATGGCCTGGTGCGGTGTCGCACGAAGGAATGTAGCCGAAGGAAGGAGCAGCTACTGGCGTGCAAAGCCATTCCCTCTCCTTCAAGCGGTGCGGCGTTGACTCAGCAACGCTAATTCGCACCAGCTAGAAGAATGTCATGCTTTGATGGGGGCTGGGGGCAAGCTCTGGCTGAGAGGGCTGCGTTGCTGGTAGTGAGCTGCTGAGGTGGCGCCACCTGGTGATGACGCGGCGAGGAGCGGTGATGTGGTGTTGATGCGGCGAGTGAAGTGGCGCTGAGTTGGTTTTGTGGGGACGTGGTGACGTCGCGAGTGAGACTGAGGTGGCTCGGTGAGGATGGGAACGAGCTGAATTGGTGTGATCCGATGTCTAGCTTGGCGGCGTTGACTATTAAGCGTCTGAGGCTCATGATTCGTTGAGTGAAAATCCGAATGTCACACTATATAATTATGCCGAGGTGTCATTGCCATACTTTTGTGTTTTTAAATTAACCCTTATAAACTTATTTTCATAATTGTAAAATAAAGAGAAGAAAAAGGTAAAATTGACCTAGCAAGATAACAAAAAGGTAAAACAAAGAAATTGAGTATTCGTATTCTGTAAAGAAATTACACTTGTTAAAATAACTTAATTGTCCTTTTAATGCAATAATCAACCTCATTCTTACTCTTCATGTGAGAAACTTATAATGCTCTTTTAATTTTTTTTGTTTACTTTTGAATTTAATAAATTTTTTTGGTTGAAAAATGATTTTTTTTTCAGTTATTGAAAAGATAGCAAAATATTCGTTCAATGCCCTCACAATCATCGTCGAGGGAGAGAGGGATGGCATGAAATAATACAAGCTGACCCGGTCTCAAGCTTTAAACGGAAGTCTTCCGGGAAGCCCCGGAAGTGTCTCTACAATGTGCTGAGACGAAGTAGCTGAGGCAGACACTAGCACAACCATTTCTTCTCAAGACCTTGCCTTCTTGAGTTCAACGTTGCCTTTTGCCTTGCCATTGCCCCTCCCTCCCTCTCTCTCTGTCTCTCTCTGTCTCTCTCTGTCTCTGTCTCTCTCTGTCTCTCTCTCTGTCTCTGCTTTCACTTTCATACCAATGAAGAAAAAAAGGGGTTCAAACTAAAAACGAAGTACGAAAAAAGGGAGGGAATATGTACCTAAAAAAGGAAATCTTGAATCGTGCCAATGAAGGAAAAAAAGGGGTTCAAACTAAGAACGAAGTACGAAAAAAGGGAGGGAATAGGTACCTAAAAAGGAAATCTTGAATCAAGTACCATAATTAGACAAATCCAAAAACCATTTTGGCACCCTTGGTCGAATAAAAATATCAAATTGATAAGAAGTTTGTGAATATTTAATTAATTGATAAGAAGTTTGTGAATATTTTATTGAGTAGGTAGCTAATCGCTTCAGTGCTATGCATTTAACTCTTTCCATCTGTGGGGATTCTCAATTGTTAACTCGCCTTGTGTGCTCCCCATGTGGCAAGAATCACGAAACGCGATGAATATTTTGCAGACTGATTAGATCCGCACGAACAAGTGCAACTGGAGGTAACGCACTTTAATGATGAAGCGTGTGCTCATCAATGCTTGCAGATCCTTATAATGAGAATCTCAGTTTAATTCAAAATTCGACCAGACATGTAAAGCCAATAGGGGATAGGAAGGTAAAAAAACGTAATTATCATTGCTTGTGCTCTGAATAAATTGGATTGACAATCTTTCTAGGGAGAAGAACACCACAAATCTTCGGCGGGTGGCATGTCTTCTAAGTTTTAATGATGAATTTCGTCAATCTTAATCTTTATCCTTAACTGGTGGCATATCTTTTAGATTTTGGTGGTGATTGTAATCTATCATTAATCTATCGGTATCCATTTATCAATTATTCCTTATCATTCAAAGCATATTCGCCTACCCCACCTGCATCAAGGTATAAACAGTCAAGCGACGAGTATTTTCTTGCCTTGCATGCCAAGTAGGGCAAGAATGGATATAGTCTGCCCCGTCACCATGAACATTTCCCACTTCTACCCGAGATCATTCATTAGACCTTGGAAATTCCTAGTATTACTGTAAGTTCTTTATATAATATATATTATTTTGGTAATGAAGTCACTTATTTTTTGCGTAGGTGTTGATATTAACATGTATACTTCCAATAATTTATTCCTTTTGTCTTATTAATTAATAATGGGAATTTTCCAAACTAAACTTTATGCTAATAGATCTAAGATTTTCAAATTCATATTTTTTGCCCGTATTTGATTTATGCAAAGCTTGTACATTTTCTCTAGATATCATTGCTTAAAATACAATGTGTTTGTCGATTAATTTAATTTAACAATTTTAACCTTGAAACTATTGAGGATAAGGTGCATAAATATACTCATGTGGGGCATGAAGCGAGCACCGGAGCGGCGCAGGGAGAGGGATTGCAATCCCATACTTGCCCCGCCTCATTGCTATCCTAAGTTGGGGTTAAGTGCGTCATGGACCAGTCGACCCTACGTGGTAGACGAACAGGGACCTTAGAAGGTTAAGAAGCAACTAGGGATTTCGGAGGAGCAATTTTGCATGTTAAATAAACAACACCTCTTCTCCACAATTTCCAATACTGCAACAAAACCTACTTCTTTCTAGATTTTGCCTTACCATTACTAGTTATTTATGAACTTGTAGATAAAATTCTACGTTTTTTAACCCCTTCCTTTTAACGCAGTTAACTAAAGTGTCAGGGATATTCAATTGAGGAACTTGAAGTAATCAATTTTGTTGACGCCTAAATTATTTGTTTTCAATTAGGTTATTTTATTTTATTAAAAAAAGGGATTTTATCTTATTTTGTCTGTCTTAGAAAAAACAAAAAAACAGGAAAAAAGCGGAATAGTCCTCGCATGGGCCCGTAAGGCCCATTTCCGCCTTGGCCCAGCCCCGCCAGGTCGTCTCCTTCCTTGCGCCTCTGCAGTGCACGCGTAGGGGGCGCGACGGAGGGGAAGGGAGTGGACGGACTACGATGGCGCACGTGAAGCAGCGGGGTGGTTGGCGTCGGATGGGACGCCGGTTCGGTCGGCGAGGGCTGTGGCAGCCGCCGGTCGAGCTCCGTCGACCGGCTGCCCCTCGGCCTATAAATAGGCCTCCATTTCCATTGTTGAAAGACACGAACGGAGAGATCCTAGAGAGAGAGAGAGAGGCCGGCCGAAGCTCGAGATCCCCTGAGAGACTTCAGGGAGCTCGAGTGCAGGGTCGGCCATGGCGTGGTGAGCTCAGAGGGGTCCCCGAGAGACTTCGGGGAGCTCGAAGGGCGAGCCCGAGGGAGAAAGAGGGCAACTCGGCGACGGATTTGGCTAGATCTAACCGTCCAGGATCCACAATCACTGTCGTTGTCCGCCGTGGTCATCGCCATCAGTCTGCCCTTGCCCTTGTTGCCATTGATCGTCCCCACCGTCGCCGCCTTTGATCGATCTAGCATCGTCGCCGTTGCCACCCTTGTTCGAGGAAAGGTAAAAAGCCGGTCGCCGTCACCCTTGCCGTTCGTTGCAACCGTTTTCCGCGGACCTAGCCACCATCATCATCGCTGTTGTCGCCCTCGTCGCTGCCATCGCCACCTTAGTCACCGTCGCCATCGAAATGCCTAGGTTTCCGTCCCCGGCGCCATGGATTCGCAAACCCTAGGGTTTGCGATTTTTTGGGTTGCGAAGTGGATCTGGACCCGGAAAATCGGGTAGGGTTCGTGATCTGCGGGCGGCGGAAATTCGGGTCGCGAGTCGGAGTCGGGTCGGGTAAGGTTTCGCTAGGAAGCGGGTTGTGGAGCCGGGTCGTCGGGCCGGGCCGAGTGTCTCGAACGCCCGGCCACGACGCCGTTTCAAATAAAAAAAAAAAGAAAGGAAAAAAATCTGAGTAGGGCCCGCAACGTGGACCCGTCCGCGTGCGGGTCACCGGCCGGGTCGGACCCAACCCGCGATCCGACCCGGGTCAGTTTTTATAATATTTTTAAATAAATAATAAATAATTTATTTCAAAAAAATCAAAAATAATTTATTTTCGAAAAAAATTAAAAATGTTTTAATTTCCATAAAATCGAAAAATATTTAAAAATGTTAAAAAAATGTTTTATTTCAAAAAATCGAGAATAATAAAAAATAATCCAAAAATATTTTCCAAAAAATGCCAAAAATCCAAAAAAGCCAAAAATAATCCATATTTTCCAAAAAATGCCAAAAATCCAAAAAAAAAAATTCAGAAAAAGCCAAAAAATTCAGAAAAAGCCAAAAAGACTTGCATTTTTTCCAAAAATACCAAAAAAAATCCCTTTTATGTCCAAAAAAAAAAAAATTAGAAAAAGACTCGAAATGTTTTTCCTCCCAAAAATGCATGGAAAATCTCTCGAACATCCAAAAAACCTTAAGGTTTAAACAAGATTAGGTATCGAAAGGGTATTAGTGATTAACTATTGTAATCAAGTCCCCGATCCTAATTTCTCTGGTTGCGCAGGAGTGAGTATTTATCCCAATACTTCGTTTGGGTTTCTAATCAACCCACCCAAAATCGATTAGTGGCGACTCGATTTTAAAAATTGATTTACAGGTTAAAAACTTGGACCATTAAGTCGTGAATTGGTGGACTTGGGAGAGTCCGGGCATAACTAATTTCAGCCGAGCCATTAGCCTCCTTAGGCTCCCGTACCCGATCACGGGCGCCGGAAAAAAGAGGTCGCAACAGCTTGGCGACTCCGCTGGGGATTTTGAAGACTTAGGCCATTTTTGTCTTGTTTAAATTCTTTATTGACTTAGGTTTTTTTCTTTATGCAGGTCAAAAGCTTAGAAATTTATTTTAATTTTTGCTTAAAATATATTATCTTGTGATTATAAACTATTATGCATGCTTTACTGTTTTAGACACTACACATGGCACACACTACCTGACCGCCGAACCTGGGTCGCCCTAGGATTTCTAGGATGGTGTTAAGAAAGATACGACCTCGAACGCGAGACTGCGATGTAGAGGTTGCCTTTCTTTTCCCCGAATTTCTTAGCCGAGGTTAAGGGGGTATGCTGCTAACGCGAGACTGCGACGGGCGGATACCCTTTTAATTTTATCAAGACTTCTAAGTTAGAAATCGAGCCGCACGTCCCATCTGTATGTCTTTGTGCTTGCCATTTTATTTAAAAGCAAAGTGATTTCTTTACTTTTACTCAGTCTTTTTATTTGGCCCATGGCAATTTAGGATAAGCTTTTCAAGTCCCAGTTTATATGCGATGGGGAAAGACGATATCCAGTTCATTCCTGCTCCTAAAGCGGAACTCTTTAGATGGTGGGGTCAATTGGATCAGTTTGCCCAAGAGCACGTGAAAGCCAAAATCGGTCATCTCCTATCGTTGATTCAAATCACTGTTCATCCCGAAGTCATACAGGCCATGGCACATTTCTGGTGCGTGAAGACGACTACTTTTATGTTTGGAGGGTTTGAGCTAACCCCAACTCTAGAAGAATATAGCATTATCATTGGAATGCCTCTCGAGAAAAAGCTTGTTAGGCCATCAACAGGCACCCTCTCGTGGCGCGGGTTAGCGCGACTTTTAGGAACTGAAATCCACGTTATGAGGCAAATTCTTGAAAACAATCATAATACCTGTCCACTAGAATTCATGAATGTCTGTTTTCAAAATCAGCCTATGACCCAAAAAAGCGAGATTTTCCTCCTGGCCTTTTTTGGGTTCATCATTTTCCCCCATCAAAGAAATGTCATAAGTCCTAAGATGGCATGGATAGTTGATCAAATCTCGAGGGGGCAAAATTATGTCAACATGATTTTAACTGAAACATTTTTGTCCTTTAATCATTTTAAAGAAAACATGGAAAAAATCATGCAGGTCTTTTCGGAAATTTTACAAGTCTAGTTTTTTTCTCTCCTAAGTGAATTCCGAGGCTTCATGCGATCGTCTGGAATGAATGATTTCGAAAATCCATTACAAAAATTTATGATTTTAGGACCATACATTCCCAATCAAAGCTGTTTAAATTGGATAAACTTCCTAAGAGATCTGACTCTTGAGGCATTCCAATGATGTGCTGGTTGGTTCTATGAAAAGAGAGCTCGCTTTGCTTTCAAGTGCCACTATCCAATTCCGTTACTCGGCCTCACCGGTGCCACTTCCTATTTCCCACATAGGGTGGCACGACAGTATGGAGCCCTTCAGGAGATCCCGCCATCTTTCAAGAAGAGGGTCCCTCCACTCCTTTTCACCCATCAAAGTTTTGAATATACGTTCGAGATTGACATTATCGAGGAAGCATGGAACAAGTACCATCGCAAAAGGATCGTGGTACCTGAAGGGCTTGAGGGAGAAGAAAAAGCCCACCACGCCTCCATGTCCTATATCCACAACCATCGTATCCCGACAAAATGGAAGCCATCAGTCCCTCACTCAATCAGTGAGAGCAGCCAGCATGAGCAAGCAGAGCTCATGGAGAGGGATTTGGGAATGGACTAGATACACACCTCAGAGTCGGTCCAAGAAAGCAAGCCTTTGCGCAAGCGCAAGACTCCCCGTCGCATATAAATTGGCAATCATGTGCCCCTAAGTGTTAATAGTGTGAAAGTTTTATCCCATTGTTTAGGGACTTTTGTTTAATATCTAGTATTTTATTCTGTCATTTCAATTTCAAGTTTTAGATGTCAGAAGTTTGCGGTCTATAAAATCCTCTTTTGATGAATAAAAAGCAGTTAGACCATTGCCATGGGTCAATCTTTGTTTACTTTTGTGCTCATTCATTGTTTTCGCAACGAAAGGTAATTATGAATCACCGGCCACCAATCGCCCGTGAATGGCCTCATGCAATAAGGCCCGATCAGAATGATGTACAAAATTGCCTCATTAACATTGAAGACGGCATAGGACAAATCTCCATTGTCCTTCAACAACTCTGGAGACAAATGAAATCTACTCAAGCTGAGCCCAACTCTGTAATTGCCTTAAACACCATCATGACACCTGCAAATTTGCCAGAAAATAGCCAGTACCATAGACAATTTGAAAGGATCATGAAAAAGTTAAGCCAGCTGCAAGAGCAGAATCTCATGGACCTGTCCAATTACGCCGGTATTGAGATCCCTGAAAAACTCAAAGCACCTGAATGCGAAAAATATGCTGATACATCCTGCCCAGAGACCTACTTGCAGGCCTACCTGGTTCGAAGGATGATTCAATCGTACCAATCAAGCTTGACTGGCCCTGCCTTGCGATGGTACATTGTCAGGAAGATTAGTCCCCTTAAAACTTGGAATGAACTAATTCATGTTTTTCACCAAGAGTATAATATTGACATCACCCCTGACATCACATTGCCCTACAAAGAGCCGATGATCACGGAGCGCGATGAGCTATTAGTCGATGAGATAGAAGAAGAGCATGTCAATGAAGCCTTGCATGATAAATGGGCAGCTGAGCAGCATCCTCTTATTGGAAAATTTCCCACTAGGAAAGGCAAGGAGCCTCCGTACGAGATCAAAGACATAGAGCCTGTTCAAGAGTGGGGCACGAGTGGACAACTCCCCAAGCTTACTCCAAGAGCTAGGGTCCAAAGAATACCAACCCCTATCAACCTAGAAAGTGAATCAGATAGTGAAACTCCAATGTCTCTCACTTCCCTTGACAGAATCGAGCTGGCAAAACGAAGGGCCCTACTCAAAAGGTCTGGACCAAAAGCCAAGAAAAGAAAGCCTAAGAAGATCAATGCAGCATCTGCCGGTGAGCCACCGCACCAAAGCTTCGAGCATTCCCAAGAATACAGCTTTGAAGGTTACTATCCCCTAAAGTACAACTCTGAAGACTTCCTGGCCCTAGAATACAATCCCAAGGACTTCCAGCGTTATTTCGACAATGAAACTGACGATTCATCGTATAACTGTTTCCTACTCTCACTCGGGGATGAAGGCCCATCAGAAGAGAAAACGTACATCTTTATTCACTACGATCCTAACGAACTCCTAAACTTGTCATCTGACTATGAGGATAGCTTCAATACTTCATCCTCATTCGGAAACTTTGACCCAGAAGAAAGCAATGGGGTAATTTCGGCATAGTCCAACTTCCTTGAAATAGAAAAATTCACCACTACAACGAATATGCAATGGGAAAACCAGTGGCCTAACCAGAATACATCAAGCTCGTCTTGCACTCATAGGATCATGACCTCCGGAGAGATGTGGATACCTAATCTCGGCAAGTATAATGGCACGACTTGCCCCGTGGCTCATTTGCAATATCTCTATGCTGAAATGAGTCGGTACCATAGCCCGATGTCATTCACAACTCGGGCCTTCCAAGAAAGCCTTACAAGGCCTGCATTACAATGGTTCATCATAGCAGATATCTACCTCATAAGAGATTGCAATGAGCTGTCTTTTGCATTCCTGCTTCAATATCAAAGTCAGATTGAAACTGAACTGCCTTGCGAGAACTTAGTTCACTTTAGAAGAAGACCAATGGAGGATTTCTGAACATATGTAGGGAGGTGGAAGGCTTTTATGATGCAAATCTACCCTCAACTGGCCGAAGAAGAAATGATAAAGCTGTTAATAGGAGCTTTACCTCGCAAGCATCGTTGTTGGTTACATGGTTTGCACTTCCATAACTTCAATGAAGTGGTCCTCTCATGCGAATACTTTGAGTCTACTGGAGGCGAAGAACCCTCGGGCGTTTGATTTCAAAACCAACACTATTAAAGCACTTCTTTACACAGGAGTTTTCATGGGTTTTATGTTTCTTATCTTGTCTAGTGTGCTACTATTGTATTTTCCATTCCAAGTACTCTATTGTACAGTTCTAATATTTTGTTTTAAGAGCATGATGCGATACTCCAAACCAGCCCGGTGATGCTATCCAACCATGAAAAGAAAATATCATCCAAGGAGAATACTGAGGGCTAGGCTTCCTCATGCTTTCTTTCCCCAAAGATATATACTTTTGAAAACAAAAAAATGTTTCAAAATCTTTTGTCAAAACAAGATGATTAAATCATGTTTATCTTTCTAACTCACTTACTTCGTGTCTCAGAAGATCATTCTTGTCCCCTTTGACTTAGTGTGACAGGGGGCATTTGAAGCAAGCGCATCAGGTGAACTCACCAAATTCAAAGACACCTTGCCAAGAAAACATGGGCAAACAAAAAGAAGCATCCCATTTCAAAAGGGAAACGAAAGATAGGACATAATAGGTACGGGCATACGGTTGAAATCAGGCTGTCCCCAGGAGCTTTGTGCACTCCACCTCGCTCCTGCCCAACTCCTTCACAAGCCCGAACAATATCTTTTCCCCACAATGTGCCTGAGCAACTAGATGTTGTGATTTCGTCAACGGGATTTCCAGCTTTGACAAGCCAAGAAGCATAGAAAAAGAATTTCTTCTCTTGAATTGGCTACTGTCAATAGGGAGAAAATCCAGACAATCAAGGCGATCTATAGGCCACACCCTAGACAATGACTTTGGAATCTAGAAGCTTCACTCCAGACGCATATTCTTCCTAGGAGTAATTGCCATGAGAAAGCTTGAGATTTTTATCTCAGATTCCATAGAAGCTTGAGGTACATGACTTTTGTCCAATGATGCTATAGTTAAAGAAAGAAGGAGAAATTCCATAGAAGGAAGGCGTTGAAGATGAATCAACGACCAGCAATCATGCATACACGGTCACAAATGAGGAAGGCCAACTGAAGGAAACATTGAACTATGCCAAGATAAAGTGGCCATCATCGACATTCAAATATCTTTAGGAGCTAGCACGGACAAACTCTGGGGAAGGGTAATTTGGTATCATTTCCAATACTCCCACTATCTGAACCCACTTTTGACATATTTTCCCTATTTGACAGGGAGCATCACAACTCAAGAACCAAACTCAATGGTTAGGTTTGACAAATCAATACTGGCCAAGCTAGTATACAAAAATGACCTGCATCGAATTCACTTGACTTCGTGTAAAGGGACAGGCCATCCATAAGCCAATTAAGGAGAATAATTGACCTGATGAAGTGGAAGACACGAGACTTCATGTCCTCCTTGTACTCCAGGTCCATTTAATCGTTTGCAAACCAGCGAAGGGTAATGTTGTATTGCTTCCAGTTGTTTGACTTCTAAAAAAATTTTCGTGACTAACACGCTCTCTCTTGTCTTTTACAGGATCACCTAACCGTCAAAGATGTGAAAAACAAATCAATGAAAGGCATGTCAGACTTTGATAAGCTTTCTCAAACAAACTTCTCTTCTGCAGAGGCAAAAACATGCCCGATCAGATTCCCAATCCTTGGCTGATCATTCATGTTTCATATCTCTAATCAATAGGGACAACCATCGACACCCATTTGTGAATAACCCTTTTGATGTTTAAAATCTAACATATTTGGAAACACCACTATATTAGCCCCTAAAGTTGTCAATAGGGTCTTTTTTGAGTCAAAACCATTCATTTGTTTTGAGAGTACAAACTCCATCACATTTAAAACACTGCATGCCTTTTTCCAGGTGAATTCTGCATGATGATTTTGTCTGTCTAGATCACTGATTCTATTGAGGATTATTAGAATAGACAGCTAATTGAAAAATACAAGATTGATTGAGCATGCTAGATGAGGCGCGTCAGAATGATGACAGGCAAGCCATATCCTACACACAATCCCCCATCTATACACTTGTGAGATGAGTGTAGGAAAATTCCATGACTACAAGGTAAAGAGTTCTCTCGCGAATGGTATGATGACCAAAGTAGTGAGAGGCATTCCATTGCTCACTTTGAGCCCCATACACTGACAAATTTCTACCCTACCCTCGTTAAAGAACCACCTTACACTGGGGCAAGTCGAAGGCAAGTCAACATCACGAGGTAAGAAAATGGATAGAAATTCTCTTGCTTGCACTTGCATTAATCTTTGAGTGTCTTTATTGCATATGAACACTCGCGTTAATTTAAGTGCCCTAGAGTCATGAAGAGCAGTTCTTTCTTTACGCACTTGTGTCCATTGTACAACTCAAGTGAGCCTGTAAATTCACCCTCTCATGGAGGCAAAGCGGAAGCTGTTGCCATTTGAGCAGCATAATCATAAGCGCCGGCAAAAGATGAAGACTCAATAGTCTAACAAAGGCGTTTGCTTGAACCTGTCAAGATCAGCTCTCAAGCAACAAGAACAAAATAGGGGCATAAAAAAGCAGTGTACCTAGTAAAAGCAAAGTCAATGCCCATGAATGAAGAATTGGAATAAAAATAGGGGCATGAAAAAAGTAGTGTGCCTGGTAAAAGTAAGGCTAATGCCCCCCAGTCAAAAATACAGCCAAGAAAAAATTGCTGTTGTGGTCCATAGAGCCTCTATCTAACAGTGAGAAAAAAGACCGGTGACAAATGCCAAGGTAATCACCAACTCTCACCCTCTTGCATGTGAGCCAAGTCTACGTTACATTCCCATTGTAAAAGTCTCTTCGGACTAGGGGCACTTCAATTAACGTAGGATTTCATATGTGCATAAGCATCACTTGAAGAAGTACGAGCAAGATTATTTTATCTCTTTTCGCAGGATTCTTGACTTGCAAACCTGAGGATGATCGTGCGG
Source organism: Eucalyptus decipiens (assembly GCA_014182575.1). Lineage (NCBI taxonomy): Eukaryota > Viridiplantae > Streptophyta > Magnoliopsida > Myrtales > Myrtaceae > Eucalyptus > Eucalyptus decipiens. Next base: position 25,519,022 of record CM024615.1, read on the forward strand.
CACTTTGTTTAGGAGCCTTGACCTCGACGGTCCCATTTGATGAGCCGTTGGCCAAGTCTTCATCACAATTTCAATAAAGACCTCTCACATTGGTAAAGTCGTACCACTCACATTGGTAAAGTCGTACCATTTGCGAGAATACTCAGACCCCTATTGTCATGATGACAGTGAGATAGTGTGGTCCTTATGAACCCTGCATCAATGGTCAGGATAGCCTTTTCCATGAGAATGAGCGAAAAGTCCTTTTAGACTGAAAGTCCCTCATCTGGCATGCTCAAGACATCTACATTCTAAATGAAGGTTGTCTTTCAAAATCTTCCATGGTGGAAATCAGATGATGCAAAATTGACAAAATTGTCATGCATAAATCACATTTAAATTTATGAATTTGCAGCATATATAATCATGTGTGCATACTGTGCAAATAGCAAGCATACTCTCATTGACTAGAGATATTGTCAAGTAAGCATATCCCTTTCTCCATTTGTCTTAAAGTATCTACCACTATCCAGATACTCTCTTCTTGACACTCGACTTATTTGAGTTGTCCCTTAAGTTTGGGTGCTTACAACTGTCTAAGTATCCCCTTGTCTTTGAGTACCCACCACTTGCCGAGTACTCCCTCTTATTGACACTCGACCTGTTCGAGTTGTTCCTAGAGTATTGATACTTGTGACTGACCAAGTGTCCTTTAATCTTTGAACACCTACCGCTGTCTAGGTATCCCCTTATCTTCAAGTACTCGCCGCCATCTAGGTACTCCCTTTTCATGACACTCAACCTATCCGAGTTGTCCCGAAATTACATCATTGAATACTCAAGTATTCTACTGCGTTGTGCACCTACAATTACCCATCCATCTAGGTAAGCCTTGTACTACATTTAAATTCCCACTACCAGAAGGTGAGAGACCTTCATGAATATCCAAGGTACATCCTCGATATTCCCAATTACCAGGAGGTGAGAGACCTTCACGAATATGCGGGGCACGCCCTCGATATTCCCATTACCAGGAGGTGAGAGACCTTCACGAATATCTCAGGTACGCCCTCGATATTCCCAATTACCAGGAGGTGAGAGACCTTCACGAATATCCTAGGTACGTCCTCGATATTTCCCTTTACTAGGAGGTGAGAGACCTTCATGAATATCCAAGGTACGTCCTCGATATTCCAACTACCAGGAGGTGAGAGACCTTCACGAATATGCGAGGCACGTCCTCAGTATTCCCAATTACTAGGAGGTGAGAGACCTTCATGAATATCCAAGGTACGTCCTCGATATTCCCAATTACCAGGAGGTGAGAGACCTTCACGAATATGCGGGGCACGCCTTCGATATTCCCATTACCAGGAGGTGAGAGACCTTCACAAATAGCTCAGGTACGCCCTTGATATTCCCAATTACCAGGAGGCGAGAGACCTTCACGAATATCCTAGGTACGTCCTCGATATTCCCCTTTACCAGGAGGTGAGAGACCTTCATGAATATGCGAGGCACATCCTCAATATTCCCAATTACCAGGAGGTGAGAAACCTTCATGACTATCCAAGGTACGTCCTCGATATTCCAACTACTAGGAGGTGAGAGACCTTCACGAATACGCGAGACCCATCCTCGATATTCCCACTACCAGGAGGTGAGAGACCTTTACGAATATCCCAGGTATCTTCTAGAGTCAATGCCCCGAGAAAGGTTGGCGCATCCTCCCAAGAAAAGTCGGGTACCAGCTGTTGTCTTTGACAGAGGTTAGACACCCCCACCAAACAAATGCCCTGAGAAAGGTCGGCGCATCTCTCGAGAAAGGTCGGGTACCAACTGGTGTCCTTGATACAAATTAGGCACCCACAAATGAGATGCCCTGAGAAAGGTCGGTGCATCTCCCGTCAAGGCGACCGAAGAAAGGTTCGGGTCCTAGACAAATCATTGATTACTCCAACAGGCGACCGAAGAATGGTTCGAGTTCTGGAGGAGCAATCTCCCGTCAAGGCAACCGAAGAAAGGTTCGGGTCTTAGATAAACCATTGATTGTTTTAACAGGCGACCGAAGAATGGTTTGGGTCCTAGAGAAGCAATTTCTCGTCATGGCGACCGAAGAATGGTTCGGGTCCGAGACAAACCACTGATTACTCCAACGGGCGACCGAAGAATGGTTCGGGTCCTGGAGGAGTAATCTCCCGTCAAGGCGACCGAAGAAAGGTTCGGGTCCTAGACAAATCATTGATTGTTTTAACAGGCGACCGAAGAATGGTTGGAGTCTAAGACAAACCACTGATTACTCCAACAGGCGATCGAAGAATGGTTCGAGTCCTGGAGGAGCAATCTCCCGTCAAGGCGATCGAAGAAAGGTTTGGGTTCTAGACAAACCATTGATTGTTTTAACAGGCGACCGAAGAATGGTTCAAGTCCTAGAGAAGCAATTTCCCGTCACGGCGACCGAAGAATGGTTCGAGTCCGAGACAAACCATTGATTACTCTAACAAGCAACTGAAGAATGGTTTGGGTCCTGGAGGAGCAATCTCCCATTAAAGCGACCAAAGAAAGGTTCGGGTCCTAGACAAACCATTGATTGTTTTAACAGGCGACCGAATAATGGTTTGGGTCCTAGAGAAGCAATTTCCCGTCACGGCGACCGAAGAATGGTTCGGGTCCGAGACAAACCACTGATTACTCCAACAAGCGACCGAAGAATGGCTCGGGTCCTGGAGGAGTAATCTCCCGTCAAGGCGACCGAAGAAAGGTTCGGGTCCTAGACAAATCATTGATTGTTTTAACAGGCAACCGAAGAATGGTTCGGGTCTTGGAGAAGCAATTTCCCGTCACGACGACCAAAGAATGGTTCGGGTCTGAGATAAACTACTGATTACTCCGACAGGCGACCGAAGAATGGTTCAAATCCTAGAGGAGCAATCTCTCGTCAAGGCGACCGAAGAAAGGTTCGGGTCCTAGACAAGCCATTGATTGTTTTAACAGGTGACCGAAGAATGGTTCGGGTCCTGGAGAAGCAATTTCCCGTCACGGCGACCGAAGAATAGTTCGGGTCTGAGACAAACCACCAATTGCTCCAACAGGCGATTGAAGAATGGTTTGGGTCTTGGAGGAGCAATTTCCCATCAAGGCGATCGAAGAAAGGTTCGGGTTCTAGACAAATCATTGATTGTTTTAACAAGCGACCGAAGAATGGTTCGAGCCCTGGAAAAGCAACCTCCTCATATCCCCAGGTAAGATGACGCATTGATACTTGCCAAACTCGGGATTCACACCCTATCTCATTCACTCTCGATAAGTAACTACAGGTATCTTCTATCTGTCATATACTATATTGCTCTTTTTTTGCATAGAATAATAGGTTTAAAATAAAATATAATATAATCTGCTACGTATGCACGGGTAAAATTTAAGCATCAGTTTGTCTTTGAATGCAACCTCTGCGAACTCACCTTCAAAAAGGGGCAGCTGTTGACGCATAAATTATTTGTTTTCAATTAGGTTATTTTATTTTATTTTATTAAAAAAAGGGATTTGATCTTATTTTGTCTATCTCAGAAAAAACGAAAAAACAGGAAAAAAGCGAAATAGTCCTCGCATGGGCCCGTAAGGCCCATTTCCGCCTTGGCCCGGCCCCGCCAGGTCGTCTCCTTCCTCGTGCCTCTGCAGTGCACGTGCAGGGGGCGCGACGGAGGGGAAGGGAGTGGACGGACAGCAATGACGCACATGAAGCAGGGGGTGGTTGGCGTCAGATGGGACGCCGGTTCGGCCGGCAAGGGCTATGGTAGCTGCCGGTCGAGCTCCGTCGACCGGCTGCCCCTTGGCCTATAAATAGGCCTCCATTTCCATCGTCGAAAGACACGAACGGAGAGATCCTAAAGAGAGAGAGAGAGAGGCCGGCCGAAGCTCGAGGTCCCCTGAGAGACTTCGGGGAGCTTGAGTGCAGGGTTGGCCGTGGCGTGGTGAGCTCGGAGGGGTCCCCGAGAGACTTTGGGGAGCTCGAAGGGTGAGCCCGAGGGAGAGAGAGGGCAACTCGGCGACGGATCTGGCCAGATTTAACCGTCCAGGATCCACTATCGCCGTCGTTGTCCGCCGTGGTCGTCGCCATCAGTCTGCCCTTGTCCTTGTTGCCGTTGATCGTCCCCACCGTCGGCGCCTTCGATTGATCTAGCATCGTCGCCGTCGCCACCCTTGTTCGAGGAAAGGTAAAAAGCCGGTCGCCGTCACACTTGCCGTTCGTTGCAACCGTTTTCCTCGGACCTAGCCACCATCGTTATCGCTGTTGTTGCCCTCGTCGCTGCCGTCGCCACCGTAGTCATCATCTCCACCAAAATGCCTAGGTTTTCGTCCCCGGCACCGCGGATTCGCAAACCCTAGGGTTTGTGATTTTCCGAGTTGCGAAGCGGATCCGGACCCGGAAAATCGGGTAGGGTTCGCGATCTGCGGGCGGCGGAAATTCGGGTCGCGAGTCGGAGCCGGGTTGGGTAGGGTTTCGCCAGGGAGCGGGTTATGGAGCTAGGTCGTTGGGCCGGGCCGAGTGTCCCCGAACGCCCGGCCACGACGCCGTTTCAAATAAAAAAAAAGAAAGGAAAAAAATCTGAGTCGGGCCCGCGTGACGGGTCGCCGGCCGGGTCGAACCCAACCCGCGATCCGATCCGGGTCGGTTTTATAATATTTTTAAATAAATAATAAATAATAAATAATTTATTTCAAAAAAATCAAAAATAATTTATTTTCGAAAAAAATTAATTTTTTTATTTCCAGAAAATCGAAAAATATTTAAAAATGTTAAAAAATGTTTTATTTTCAAAAAATCGAGAAAAATAAAAAATAATTTATTTTCCAAAAATATTGAAAAATATTGAAAAATATTTTATTTTCCGAAAAATCAAAAAAATCAAATATAATCCATATTTTCCAAAAAATGCCAAAAATCCAAAAAAACCAAAAATTCATGAAAAATCCAAAAAAATTCAGAAAAAGCCAAAAAGACTTGTATTTTCTTTTCCAAAAATACCAAAAAATCCCTTTTATGTCCAAAAAAAATTAGAAAAAGACTCAAAAATGTTTTTCCTCCCAAAAATGCATGGAAAATCCGTCGAACATCCAAAAAACCTTAAGGTTTAAACAAGATTAGGTACCGAAAGGGCATTAGTGATTAACTAGTGTAATCAAGTCCCCGATCCTAATTTCTCTGGTTGCGCAGGAGTGAGTATTTCTCCCAATACTTCGCTTGGGTTTCTAATCAACCCACCCCAAATCAATTAATGGCGACTCCATTTTAAAAATTGATTGACAGGTTAAAAATTTGGACCATTAAGTCGTGAATTAGTGGACTTGGGAGAGTCCGGGCATAACTAATTTCAGCCGAGCCATTAGCCTCCTTAGGCGCCCGTACCCGATCAAGGGCGCCGGAAAAAAGAGGTCGCGACAAATTTAAATCTCTTTTATAGGATTTATGCGTTTGTGTCCCTATAGGAAAATCTACGTATTTTTTATGTCCACTTTTACCTTTCCAAAATTTAAGATGGAAAATAATTTGCTTCTCTTCTCCTATTTCTTGCCCCTCCATTTTTAATACCTGCCAAATTTTGGTTTTGACTTTTAAAATGGGGTTATCTTGTAAACGTGTTGCTAGAAAGTGTTGACGAAATGCCTTTCAAAATATGGATTGACGTGGAAATCAACAGAAAATGCGTAGGGTCCTTTGTTGATTCTTGGATAAGAAACGTAATTGACAGAAAAATTAAAAGTATTGAGAGAGGAGACAATTGTGGCCATCCATGTAAAAACGTACTAAAACATAAAGATAAACTGGAAGTAAAATTGAACAATCGGTGTTTATTGATTTTTTTTTTTTTTTGGTCGGTAATCGGTGTTCATTGATTGACCGTTAGTCTTTTGTTTGAATTATAATTCTAGTATTTATAACTATTGTCAACAATTAACATCGGTTACAAAGAACACAACTGCATTTTATGTGACTTATAAAATTCAACAACTTGTAGCTACTGGTTAACCAATACCAGGACATACCCATTAAACGATGGTTATTCTTTGGCCAGCATCACAGTTGATTACGAAGTCCCTCGTACCACTACTCCGACAGTTGCAATAACCCAGATTTTCTTGATCTATTTCGTTAGTGGCTTCCGAGATCCATGGCATTCACCACTTGATTATTGTATCGGTTTCACTTCTTCACAGCCACGTCGATGTGCCCTAGCAAATTGTGTCCGAAATTGTCGGCTCCATCTCTTAGATACCTACTTTGTATCCAACTCATCATAGGTCGTGGTTCTTTGTCGACTAAATTGAGCTTCATTTTTCAACGCCTATGCCCCAAGACAAAAACATTTTCTTTCGTATTTCTGGTTAGTTAGAGCCACTCACTTTGTCGACTAACCATACTTGCCAACTAAAAGCCTTTAACACTAGCAGATTTTGCCTCTATTGGATTTCTCTCGGTCTTTCTTAGCCTGAGTTGACGGTCAAAGACTTGCGCATTCTTTAGTGCCAATAGAGAGTTGCACCATTATATATTCTGAAGTTACTTTCTGTTTAAGAAAGTAATTTATGAAAACACTAGAATTGGATCTTTGTAAGGGAGGAAATACTGAATTGCTAGAACTAGACTATTCTTTTGTAAAGATAACGGGGAAGATGAAACAAGTGGCCATTGAACTTTGGTCTAATATGTGTCAGCCCTAGACTTTCAATATATTTAATGCAGTGTCTGAACTCTTGCCGAATTTTAAATGTAGTCATTCTGTTTGCCCAAAGGACAAATCAAATATTATTTGATAACATGAATTATCATATGTTCAAAGGACTCTAAAAATGACAAGTCAGTATGTCCCTTTTATTGATATACTTTAGAGAAGGAAAAATATTAGGCATTAACATATCTATCATTATTTAATGACATGAATTATTATACTCTAGTTGAGATTAATATCTTATTTGGATAATCCACATGTGACTTTTTTTTTGTTATCCACCATTCAAACTAAACCTGATCGGAAGCCACAGCAACATATTCCATTAACTTGCCTTAACATAACAACGACATTGAACATTTTCATAAAATTTAAGGACTAGATTGAATATTCATTGATAGTTAATAAATTATATCGAATAAATTAAAAGTCTAGAGATGACATTGTATAGTAAATCAAAGTTTATGAACCATTTGTGCAATTTTCCCAAGATGATATACGATGTCTTGGCCAAAAATAGATCAAAGATGCTTTTTTTTTTAATGAATAGATACAATGCTTTTAAGTGGGGAGAACTACCAAAAAAGTACCAAACATATTGCAATTGTGCCAATTCAATCCTAATTTTTTTTTTTTTTACCAATTTAGTCCTAAACCTTTTACAATTGTGCCAGTTCAGTCCACTCGGCCAAAATTGGCCAGCCGGCGCTGACGTGGACATCATCCGGCGAAAGCTGACGTGGCACTTTTTAAATATTTTAAACATTTTTTTTTTCGAATTTTTAATTCTTTTTTTTTTTTCACCTTCTCCTTCCTCTAGCCAGCCAACAAGGTTAGCCTCGCTGGCTAGTGGTGAGGCTCGTCCCCACCGGCCATTGGCGAAGGCGAGCCTCGCCTAGCGATGGTGAGGTCGCAGTCGCTAGATCTGGCGAGGCTCGGCCTCACCTAGCTATGGCTAGGTCAAGTCTCGCCGTCCCTGGGCGAGGAGCCTCACCGGCCACTATAGCTAGATTTGGCAAGGCTTAGCCTTGCCGGCCACCGGTGAGGTCGACCCTCGCCTTAGATCTGGTGAGGCTCGGCCCCACCTAGCCATGGCAAGGGTCGACCTCGCCAATGCCGGTGAGCTCGGCCCTTGCCATGGCTGGGTGAGGCCAAGCCTTGCCAAATCTTGTGGAGCCTCACCTAGCGATGGCAAGACCAACCTCGCCGACCCTTGCCTCTAGCCGGCGCCGACCAACCATTGGAAGGAGAAGTGGATGGAAAAAAAATTCAAAAATTCAAAAAAAATATTAAAAAATTCAAAATAATAATTTAAAAATGTCATGTTAGCATTCTCCGGACAGCCATCACCGGTCGGTGTCCACGTCAACACCGGCCAGCCAATTTTGACCGAATGGACTAAACTGGTACAATTGTAAAATATTTAAGATTAAATTGGTCCAAAAAAAATTTAGGACTGAATTGACATAATTGTAACAGGTTTAGGTCTTTTTTGACAATTCTCCCATTTTAAGTGCTATAGTTTTATATTAAGCTCTACTTTCCTTCGTGGCAAAAAAAACTCAATTTTCCTTTTCAAATACCCGTTTGTAAAGAAAGGTTAGAAAAATTTAGTCGTGAAGCACACGCCATCTAAAATGAAAAGAAGGGGCTAAACTAAGGGAGGCAAACGCGCCGTCCCACCCTAATGGCCACTGAATGGTTGTCTCGGCCGATCGTCCTCCCAAGGGACAGAAAACCTTAATTATAGATTAGAGCTCTTTCACTCCCATTTCCACCGTTCATTGTTCTCTCACAAATTGTCACAAATTCCCACTTTTTTATATAGGCTTTCCTCACTCTCTATCTCACAATGGATCCCAATCGCTTTCCGGCCCACTTCCAGATGACTAGCTAGTACCTCTAGATTGGCTGTGGTACTTCGATTCATCTATTGCCTCAAGGACGCAGGGAACTCCCTATGTGCATGCTCCATAGGTGAGGCTAGAGCGAGGGGTCCCCATCGAGGAATCGACCTCCATCGGATTTGCACCTTCAATTCAAGCCCTAAATTCAGGATCGAAACTTCTAGCTCCCCGAATTGGAGCTCCTGATCGACATTCCCACAATCATCTCCGCCAATTCAAAAAACCTAAGTGGGATGCGAACATGAAAAAAGTCAACTAGTGCCAGAGGCTAGCAAGGTTTGACCTCGCTTCCTTCGCCATCTTGGTGAGGCCCCTCCTTGCTGGCTTTTGGCAAGGCTGGGCAAGGGTTCCCTCATCGGATCTAGTGAGGGGTAGTCTCGCCCAACCCTCACCAAAAGTTAGTGAGGGACCCTTGTAGGTGATCGGCAACCTCCGCCAACCATCATGGAGGCTAGCAACTAGTGAAGAGAAATAAGGGAAAAAAAAAGAAAAGGAAAGAAGGAAAAAGAAAATAAAACAAATAGTTAATAAAAAATTAACAATTATTTAAAAATTAAAAATGTCCACGTTGGCGCCAAACATGCCACATAAGACATCTGGCATTCATGTCTATAATTTTCGGTCTAAATTAGCAAAATGGACTGAATTTATACCAATATGAAAATCTTTGAAATTAAATTGGTGTAATTGAGAGGTTTATGATTGAATTGGTATTGATGTAATATGTTTAAGACTTTTTTAGTATTATTCCTCGAGCAAATGAGATAATATCTATGGGGAAATCATGAGAATGTCATTTAGAGTTGCTCTACAAGCAATAGAGAAAGAAACATGACTAAGTCAACCTCCAGATGCGAGAACTAGGTGGAATTCCCATTTATTGATGTTTTAGAGAAGGGGAAAACTATTAGAAAAGTCCTAAACCTATTACTTTGGTGCCAATTTAGTTTTAAACCTTTTATTAGTGCCAATTTAATTTTAAACATTTTGAATTTGTGTCAATTTAATCATTTTAGCTAATTTTCGCTAGATATTACTAACATGGACACAAATCGGCTTACATGGCACCGCTAGCGCTAACATTGTCAATTTCTAATAATAGTTTAATAATTTTTCGGTTTTTTTTTTCTCTCATTTTTTCTTCTGCCGGTGATAGGCCATCAACCACAAGCAATGGTTAGCCCTCAGCCATGGCGAGGCCAAGCCCCGACGAGGAAAATGTTCTTTACCAATGAAACAAGTGCACGTAAATGCTTTGCCAATTTCGTAACGAGAGAGAATAGTTGAAATTAATGTTCGACCGACATGTAAATCCAATAGGGAGATAGAAAGGTGAATGGCATGATTAGGTTTGCTTGTGGCTGGGAATAAATTGGATCAAGAAAGCGGTCTGCGCAGTAGACGTACAGTTCGTTCTCGGGCTGAAAAATGGCCGGAAACGACCCTACACTAACCGCTAATAAAGTCACTAGAATCACGATGCTGCTGGGTAAGCCTGATATTGTTCGACAATAAGCATGCTCATAAATGCAATCTGTGTCCCATGTTAGATATTTGCATACGGATGTACGGATATACAAATATTGGCTCTATTTACATGTTCAATTTAAAAAAAAAAAAATTTATTCTTTTCATCTTGTGGCTAGTTTGATAACTAACTAGTAATTTGCACTATCCATTAGATAATTAGTAGGAAAAGGGCGGAAAGATTTACAGAAGTATCTTTACAAGATGCAAACTATTCGAAACCCCTCCTTGTAAACATTATAAACCGATTTTTTCTCGCAAAACAGGCCATATACTGTCGTGTTTCTCATGCCTATCTCTTCTCATTTCACTTTCTCCATCCAACACTCCACTTTGTGGGATTTCCATGTTTCGTTACGATTTTAGCTTTTCAATTAGTAAAATGGTGGTAATGGGCGACCAACGTCGGTGACTCCCTTGAGCGCTACCATAGAAGTTCCATACCCATGGCAAAAACATTTGATTTGAACCATGGCTATTAATCGTCATGAGCAAGCTCGTCACTGCTGCCCCGCCATGGATTTTGAGAGAGAATAGTCGGGTCGAGGTGTAGTAATTTATACCAGCTTGGTGGGATATAATAGGCCTTTTGCGCCTCGGTTCCTGTTCATGTATGGATCTTGCGGTTCATCGTGTCCGTACTAGTTATGTTTGAATTTGAATAACTTCTCTTTGCCTTTTAAAGGAGAGCCCTTTCTTCTTCTTCTTTTTTGAATCTTTTGTACACGTCATAGTCTTAAAGTAGGAGAGACTTTAGTATTATATTCAAGGAGTTCAATAAGTCTTAAATCTATTATACGTATGTCAAGTTGATCCTAGATTTTCAAATTTTCTTGTTTTAATCTTAAGCATTTTCACAATCCCAATATAGTCTTTTTGGCTAATTTTTGCCGGAAATTGATAACATAGCCATGTGCCAGTAGAACAACCAAATATGATTAGACAATCACGTTAGCAATTTGCGACGAAAATTAATCGGAATGATTATATTGGAATTGAGCAAAGATTTAAGATTAATTTGTCAAAAATTGAAAGTTTAAAATTGAATTCACATTCATACAATAAATTTAAAATTAATTGGGTAATTCTCTCTATTTGAGCATGTCATGGTGTAAGCTAACATACACCGAAATTACATGCATATTATTCAAATTATTTATTCAAAAATGACGCCTTTATGGTATTTTGAGTGTATCGCACAACGTTACAATGCCCCGTGGTAGTAATCTAAGTACGAGAATATCGAGAAGTTGTTTGATATTGGCATGGTAGATATGTTGTAGAAGGGACATAGAACCGGATCCAAAAGAGACAAGAAGGCAATTTGGACAGGCTGGAAAAGGACGCGAGACGAAGGAACTTACATAGAAAAGCATGACGCATGACGCATGACGTGCACGTGCCTGTAGAAATGTGGTAACGAACTTGATAGATGTGGGGTTGGGCTCGGTCTCGGGCAACCTTCAAGTGCTGCGCTAATTAGGTGAGGAAAAAACCAAGAAAGTTAGGCAGATGGTTTGAGAGTCTCTAGTCCTGTTATTGTATAGCAAATACTAAAAAGGGAATAAAGAATTGTGCTGAATTTAATTTTATCGAAAGTCCAATTAATTATCGAAAAATGTGCTTCGACTCCTGATCATAGTTTCTTACGCTTTTTCGTGGCTCTTAAAAAAATATCAGTAGGCACGGAAACTTAAATGCTTTACGATTGACGGATGGGGTTTACCTTCTTTCTTTTTTTTTTTCATTCGAAGATCATCAGGATGTTTAGAATCCGATCCCGACAAAACCCTTTTGTTTTGATGTTAAGGAAAGTCCACAAAGAAAATGTTTCCTATTTAGGAAAAAAAATTATAAAAAGAATTCTTTAATTATCACGCATCGCTTTTTTAGTTTGAGGAAAAAAAAAAAAAGAGAGATATTTCAAGTCCGGCGAATTCATCTCATCTAACGTAACTTCCCTATTACAACACATTTATGCATTTGGGATATAATCAAATGACATCAACACACACAGCGGTCTAAATATGATCTAGGGACGAGCATTATGTGTTATGCTTATTTGATGAAAATTACCACATATAATTACTTACCGCTAATATCTCTTTTTGGCAATGGCAAGAAATTCAACACACGGACACAACAAAAGGAAGATACTAAATTTGTAAATTTCCTTTGATGTTTACAAATTTGCTCTCCAAGCATTGAGACTTATTGATGGCCTGCTATATTAATGGACACATGATAATACCACCATATTTTGCCAGCGGTAAAAACGTTCATAGATTGGAATCAATCATTCATTTTGAATGAATATGATACGAGGAGGATTTAAATTTAAGTTCAATAACTAAGATAGATTGGTAACAATTATCTGATTATTTAATTGATGACCATAGCTAATTGCTATGTCTAACTTGTAGAATTATATCTATAATCATATCTAGGCAAAAGAACACTCTAAGTATCAAAATTTGGCACAAATAGATACTTAATGCCAAAAGTTATGAAAGTGACATTTAAGTGCCACTTTTTAAAAATAAAAATAAAACACTTTAGTGTTACATCCAGTGAACCCCACCGGAAATCTTATATGGCAATTTTTATTTATTTATTAATTTTGCTTACTTACGTAGCTCGTAAAAAGCCGACTCAGTAAAGAAACACAAAAACGACGTTGTTTTGGCACAATTCAAATTTTAATATTAAAAAAAAAAATGGAACGAGGAAGATGAACAGTGGTTGAGAGCTCAACTTTCACTACCGCTACCGTCGCCCCGCCGTCGCCAGAAAGGTGGGGGAGGGTTGGCTGGGGTCATCAAGCCCTAGCTAGAGGCTGACGACCCTAGCGGACTGATAGCAAGGGCCTATGAGCCCTCACCCAAATCCGGGGCAAGAGTCGTGGCCCTTCCCTAAATTCAGCAAGGTTGCCAGACCTCACTCAGCCGGGCTAGAGCCATCACTGGCCGGGATCGACCCCCCAGCAAGCGGCGGCCCTTGGCTTGATTGAGCGAGGGCCGGCAACCCACGCCAAATTTGGGGGAGAGTCGTGACCTTGCTGCTAATTGGCTGGGGTTGCCAGCCCCTGGCCAAGGCTCGACGACCCCGGTTGACCCTTCCCCCACCTTCTTGACGACAGCGGGGAGGCGGCGGTAGCAAGGGTTGATTTAATTTAATTAATATTATATAAATATTTACCCATGTCAGCAGTAAAACAATATTGTTTTTGCACTTGTCTAACTACATCAGCATGCAAAATGACGTCGTTTTACACTTGGCTTGACGAAAAATCGCCACTTCAGCATTTTGGCCAGATTTTCTCGCCATTGGCACTTAATTGATCCATTTTGCTTCGATTTTGACACTTAAGTATCACTTTCCTAATTTTGGTACTTAAGTGTCCCATTGGCCAAGTTTTGGCATCCCAAATTTCCTAGACTTTCCATATCTATCTCTTTGCATAAAAAATATTATGTCTATTATCGCCGATTCTGTAGATCATTGCGAAAATTTAGTACATATATGGCCTATAATGCATGTACATATTTTACATGAACTTGACCTTATCTTCTTCACTACATCAATGCAAGGATTGAGTTGATGATAAGGTTACATTAGATGCCATGCCAAGTTCAACATTTTAATGTCAAAAGCACTATTTATCACACTTTTTGCTTTTTAAAATTATGGTTAATACCCTAAAAAACCACAAACTGGTACACCTGTGACAAATTTATGCCAAACTATTTTTTTGACTATGAAAATCTCCAAATTGGTACGCTTGTAACAAATTTACCCCGACTGACCATAAAAAACCCTAAACTGGTACATTTACGACAAATTTACCCTAAACTAATTTATTCGACCACAAAAAAACCAAATTGATAAATTTGTGACAAATATACCCTCCGCTAAATTAGATTAATACTACAAAAAATAAAAAATAAAAAATGTAAAATATGGCAAATGATGCGTAAAATCCTAAATTGATATACTAGTTAACTGTCACGTGTAATTTAACTTAATAATTTGACAATAAAATTTAACGAAAACTAACATAAGGTAAATTTGTCACAAGTGTACCAGTTTTGGGTAAATTTGTCAAAAGTATACCAGTTTGGGGTTTTTGGTGGTCAAAAAAATAGTTTGGGGTAAATTTGTCATAAGTGTACCAGTTTGGGGTTTTTCAAGGTATTAACCCTTAAAATTATGCTTGCTATAAGCAATCATTCATTGAGTAAACTTCCACCTTTTTTTTTTCATGCATATATAACTGCCATCTATATCGCTTTTCTTTATTGCCAATATGATTTAGAATGATTTAGGAATGCTATCGTCATTATATACACTTTCAACCTTTTTTATTTTATTTTATCTTATGTATATGATGGTCCTAATCTCAATCCCAAATAATCTTTACTAAATAAAATAGCAAATATAATTTACCATATCATTTTAAATGAAGTTGCATGCACACATGAGAACTAGTCTAAATACATATTAAACTCTTAAATCCTTTTAAAATAAATGTTTGGTTTTAGTTATTAAAAAATATTGAAATAGTCAATGATTGCTTTCTTTCTAGATTATAATTTGTATAATTATATAGTTATGCCAAAGTGTCATTTGTCTTACTTTTGTGTTTTCTAATTAACCCTTATAAACTTATTTTCCTAATTGTAAAGAAAAGAGGAAAAAAGGTAACATTGATCAAGAAAGATGACAAAAAGGCAAAACGAAGAAATTGACTATTCGCATTCTGTTAAGATAGTGCACTTGGTAAAATAACTTAATTGTCCTTATCATGCAATAATCAACCTCATTCTTACACTTCATGTGAGAAACTTATAACGATCTTTTAATTTTATTTTTTACTTTTCAATTTAATACATGTTTTTTCGGTTGAAAAGTGATCTTTTTTTTTTCTGTTATTGAAAAGATAGAAAAATATTCATTCAATGTTCTCTATGTAGATGAATAATTGCATAGTGATAAAAAAGAAGACAATAATGACGAGTTTTTTCAATTCTCCGCGCTAGTAAAGTTGTGAGTTATTTAAAACCAACTTGTCAAACTTTGCACACTTTTTTTTTTAAACCCTATTATTTTATTAAGCACATAAGATTTGGTGTCCAAACCTGACACATCAAAATTTTCTATTTTCTTACCCTTAAACCTTTTTTTATATAATAAAAATATATAATTGGACAATCAATAACATAGCATCATAATGCTCAAACGATCAAAATTAAGCACAATTTAAGCCAGAAAAATGGGCATAAAATTTTACTTAACGGCTAATCCATCATTAATTGCACTAATCACGATTAATTAAGCTAATTGCGATGAATGAGGCTAATCCCAATTAATTAACCTAAATATAATTAATTAAAATTAATCATCGTTAAATAAAATAATTAAGATTAAATAAATAAATCATGATTAGTTAAATAAATCATGATTAATTAAACTAAACTCAATTAATTAATCTAACCACGATTAATTAATATAATTTTAATTATTTAAATTAATCGCACTTAAATTTAATCTAAACCATCTTTAATCACAATTAAGTTTAAACCAACATTAGCTAGTATTAAGCGTCATTAATATTAAACTAACCACCCCCAAACGTAATTAACACCCTAATTCTTCCAACAACGGCGAGCTCACGGTGACGGCGGCGCAACGGCGACGAAAACATGAGGCTCGCGACTTGAACAAAAACTCGATGGTGATGGTGGCTCCTCAAAACCCACGGCCAAGCTTGGCTTGGGCGGTGGTGAACCAGCGATGGTGGCTAGCAGCGGGGAGCGGGCCATGGCAAGGAAGGATGGTGGCTCATGGTGGTGGTGGTGGTTCGATGATGGCGGTGGGGTGGTCAAGCGGTGGACAATGGCGGCAACACATGGTGGTGAGGAATGGCGTGACTTGCGGCAAATGAGGGAAGAAAAACAAGAATGAGAAGTTGAAAAAAAATAAAAACAAATGTAGAAAGTGTGGGGGGATGAGTTCGGCTGAGCAAGGGGGAAAGGAAGTGGGGGGAAGTGAGAGAGAGAAAATAAGAAGAATTTTCCCCTTCACTCGCTCTCCACAATTTCCTCTCAACCTAACAATTTGTCCCCTCAATTTCTTTTTATTTCCAATTTCTTGAATACAAGCCTTTTTGGTCGAAAAATTTCAACCATGCCAATGGGTTCGATTTTTCCTTTTCGACTTCCAATTTTCCGTCCGATAATTCCTTTTATTGAAAATTTCAAACTTGTTATGAATTCGACAAATGATGATGCAACATCCAATAATTTTTCCTCGAAACCCTCAAAAGTTCAATATGAGAAATCAAATTAAATTTCATGGTTAAAAATCGATCGAACGTGACCTTGGGTACGACAAAAATTAATGAGTGGCTTTTAGGGGTTCTCGCACGATTGACCCGTGATCGATAATTCTCGATCCACGTTTGTGCCTCTTCAAATCGTGGACGACCTTCGGTGTCACGTAATCGCGAGAGTTCAATTACGTACCATAAATATAATATCAATAGATCATAATCATGCAGATTCACCTGCAAACCGACTACATACTTCCATTGAATCAATTTACATCCGTTCGTTAATTGATTTATAATAACGTAGTATTGACCCTTGTCAATCTTTATGGTCAAGTGATTTATCCCTAATTGAATTCTCTAGTCTTTCATATTTTAATCATATATGGCATCACCCAATAGATTAGTTAACTCGTGAGTAATCAATTCAGAGTAAAATGATTATAAGTGCATCGATGAAATAACCATTTCATATATTTCGAAATAGGGCTAAATTTCAGAATATCACGATGAACAATACAAATGCTCATGCTTTGTTGAATAACCGATGACAAATCAATACAGAGCAAAATATCTGCAGAACCATGAGCAAAATGAGCACGACGATGGCGACCACAGTGAGAAACTTCCAAGAAGAGTAGACGTACTTCCTCATGAGATTATAAGCCTTGACCTTTCGAGTGCTGTTGTAGTACTCGTTGACGTCTCGAATCGTCTCGTCCAGCTCCGACGCAGTGCTTTTGGAACCTATGGATTTGATCACTCCATTGAAGAGCTCCACGACCTTGTTGTCGCTGTTCAGGCGGTTCAAGACAATGGACGCTTCCCTCAGCAACTTCAAATCCTCGGAGGTGTCGATAATGCCGTACATTAACTCAGTGTATCGTGTCAGAATTAAGGAGCCCCTTTGCGATATCATTTCGTAGGCCACGAGGTTTCGCAGCAGGACTTCGGTGGTAGCATCCAGATCGATATGAGGGAGCTTCAAGGTAGCGGTTTTCTTATCGAACGCAATGGTTTTGATACCTCCCGTGGCCAAGCTTAGTTTGATCCCGACGCTGCGGAGCTTTGACGCTGTGGGGATCATAACGATTTCTTGAAAAGGGTCATTCAAAAGGTACTCGGAGCATCCGGGAATCAATTGCCTTGCCAATTTGATTATCTTGAAGATGAGCTTGATTCCAATTGGCACTTTCAGCTCCTTCATGAAAGAGAATTTCGATAATCCGTTCCATGCTGCAGTGACTTTTGATGTTGGTATCGATACCATGTTGAAGAAGTGCTTGATCAGCACTTTCAGCTTCTTCATGAAAGAGCATTCCGATATCTCGTTCCATGCCTTAGTGACTTTTGATGCTTGCATCAGACGGAAAAACCTTGCACCTGTTGATAAAAAGGTACTTTTATTCACTTTTATAATGTTTGGATACAACGAAAGAAGAAGGAAAGAGGCCGTATCATCTGATGCATGGCATGGGGAATGAAAACTTACTTCTAAGCTCATTCTTCTTCGTCTGTGCTGCTTCTGGGCCTGTTGTTCCCAAAATGAGATTGTAAAGGAGATCGAGCAAATGCTTACGCTGAATGGCTTCAGACGGCAAGCACATTTCCAGTCCGAGAGGGGATATCCCTTTGCAGAACCTCGTCAACATATCCCCAAGCTTCCTATCTATGGGCTCATCTTCTTCATTTTCTCTCACTTCGTTCATCGAATTCTCGGTCTGCAACATTATTTTCCTGAGCACAAAGGTCGGAATTTGATTCTCCACCATCATCACGTCTTTGACGGTGGAGTCTGGGTCATCATCCCAAATTGAGTCTTCCTTGATTCCGATATTGGGTGACTTGTATCTGTACAGTAGGTCGAGCAAGAACAAGCTATCGATGGTCATGATCCATTTCAGAGTGTCCGTGCCGACTTCCAGGTGCAGCTGGTAGCTTGCGCGAATCTTCGCCTCCTCTGCTTGGAGCAAACTAGCCGTCTGATCGAATGCCGGGAGCTTCAGCACTGCCTGTGCCCGCCGGGCTGCGGCCAGCTTGGGGTGCTCCGTCTGGTAGAGCTGTGGCCGGAGGTGGTGGTATGGTCCCAACGCAACATGGTGCGGGACGTAGGCCTCTGGCTTTGCGGAGCTGATAGATTCAGGCACGCAGTGGACGGAAACCGGGGTCTCAATATCGATCCCGTGATTGAGGACGTCTCGGATGTGCTTCACCCATTGCTCCTCACTAAGGCTTGGGTTGATGATGGAGGTCGACGATGAGGACATGCTTGTTCGACGAGGTTTAGAGAGCTAACTTATATCTTTTAGTCGCATACAAACACATGTATCTTTCGCCTCGTTGCAAATATGAAAGAAAACAAGGCTGAGCTTCGTGGTGATTGCGAAGATGACTTTGATTATTATTAGCGTTGAAGTGGGGCAAGTGGTAGATTTTTTTTTTGTTTTTTTGTTTGGGCTGTTCTCCTGGGAATGAGAGCAACCTGTCGTGAAGAATCAATGGGTCGGTTGAATATGGTCAAGAGCTTAATCCGATGTGATAAGATTCCTTGTTCAATTCATAGCGATCTCCCTTTCAGATCATTCGTACAATTCCCATCAGTCAATGTAGCATCCTTTTTTTGTCTTCTTTTTTTCTCTCCCTTAACGTTTCCTTTCCCCCTCTTCTGCCAAGTCCCCATCCACCCCACTTTTTTCTCTCTTTCTTTTCTCTCCTCCCATCCTCTGCAGCTCCTCCCCTTTTTCTTTCCTTCTGTCTCTCTTTCTCCCTCTCTCCCTCTCTTCTTTTCCTTCCCCCTCGCCCCCACATTCATTTTGAATTTGCAATTCCTAGTTTGTCAATTCACGTGTTACTCTCACTCTCAGTAGTGTTTGCAAGTGACTCTCAGTATTGTCTACATCGGAGAGTGCGTATTCAAATATATTATATCGCTTATCTATGGGGTTTTAATGGGACTTATATCTTAGTAGTCTATCTTTCCAAAAACTCAAAGTAATATAACGGTATTTGTAGCAAAGAAGAAAATGAGTTTATTAAAAGTACTAATTTTCCAAAATCTCCCCATTTTCGAAAAAACTTGAAGGATGTTGATACGTTGACGAATATTACAAAAAAAAAATGTGTTTCTTTTTCCAATCCTAATCTGATCTATCGAAAAGTTATAAGGATGGGAAAATTCATCAAAAAAGTCTTCAAACAATTAAAATTTATTAATTCAGTTATAAATCTTTCAATTTATTAATTGAGTCTACAACCTTTTCAAGTTTTTACCACTTGAGTTTATTCGGTCAATTTTGGCCAGAAATCATTAATATAGGTACTAGCCTTTTTCTTTTCTTCTCTTTTCCTTTTTTATTTTCTTTTTTTATTGTGGCGGCTAGGGTGGTTGGGCACAATAACATAAAAATTTTGAAAAAAATTAAAATACTATTAAGAATTCTCCACAACCCTCGCTAGCCACTAAAAAAGAAAAGAAAAGAAGGAAAACATAAGAAAAGAAAAGAAAATGAAAAATAAAAGGTTGGCGTCCATATCATCGATTTCCGTCCAAAATTAACTGGATGAATTCAATTGACAAAGCGTGAAAAAATTAAGAATTCAATTAGTAAAATTAAAAGTATTAGATCAAATTGACAAAAGTGTAATAAGTTATAACTTTTTTTGATAATTTTCCCTAAGGACAAGCATTACCGTTATGCTTATTTGATGAAAATTACCACATAGAATTACTTACTGCTAATATCTCTTTTTGGCAATGGGCAAAAAATTCAATACCCGTACACAACAAAAGGAAGATATTAAATTTGTAACTTTCTGATGTTATAAATTTTCTCTCTAGGAATTGAGACTTATTGATGGCCTGCTGTAACAACATTTTAATGCACACGTGGTAGTAACCTCACATTTTGCCAGCGGCAACAATGTTCATAGATTGGAATCAATCATGCATTTTGAATGAAGATGATACGAGGAAGATTTGAATTCAAGTTTGATAACTAAGGTAGATTAGTAACAATTATCCAATTATTTCATTTACAACCATAGCTATTTGATATATCTAACTTGTGAAATCTTATATCTATATCCATATCCATCGCTATGTACAAAAATTATAATGTCTATTGTCGTCAATTCTATAGATCCTTCTGAAAATCTAGTACATATATGGCCTATAATGTATGTACATATTTTAAAATGAACTTGACCTTATCTTCTCCACTACGTGAACATGAAAATTGAGTTGATGATAAGGTTACATTAGATGTCATGCGAAGTTAACGTTTTTAAGCCAAAAGCACTATTGACTACACTTTTTGCTTTTTAAAATTATTTTTGCTATGAGCAATATCATTCATTGAGTAACCTTCTACTTTTCTTTTCTTTTTTTCACGCATGTATAACTACCTTCTGTCTCATTTTTCTTAATTGGCAATATGATTCAGACTGATTTAGGAATGCTATCATCATAATGTACACTTTCAACCTATATTTTTATGTATATGATGGTTCTCATCTTAATCCTAAATGATCTTTACTAAATGAATTACAATTAAAATTTACCATACCATTTTAAATGAAGTTGCATGCACACATGAGAACTAGTCTAAATACATAATAAATGCTTCTATCCTTTTTTAAATAAATGTTTGGTTTTAGTTGTTAAAAAGTAGTGAATTAGTCGATGATTTTTTTCCTTTTAGATTAGATTTTGGATATCTATATGTGACGCCCTGGTACACTACGGCTAATGTGCTTTTCCAATTCTTTCCAATTTTTAAGCAAGCGGAGGCTTATTTAGACCAATAATAATCCAGGACATACGAAATTCAAAGAATGCACGCAAGAAGATAACACCAAGCAACTTCATTTCCTTCTTATTTATATACTTTTCGCGACCTAAGTCGAGTACACTTGGGATCAACCAAAAATGCTTGTACTTCGGACTGTACCAAATTTCACTAATTGTATCACTCTGACCACAATAACGTCTATCTACAAGGTTGCCAACATGTCCCAAAACCCAATGTCTGGTCTTACCAAAAGTGTTATCCTTGTCCTTCTTCAGCCCTCTTCCTACTCAACCCAGCTATCTCCATCGTCATCATTGTGTGGGAGTGGAAGTGGTCCAACTAGATGCCCACCGATCCGGGTGTAGAGGACAACAAACCCAATCAACACCGGGCCCAATGAGAGGCCAGCATCAATTGTTAGTATTGCAATCTTAGATGAAGGTGGCATAAGGAAAGTTGAGGTCGTATAGCTCAATCTGGCATCATGTGAAATCTATCAAGGCATCGTAGAGGGTCATTGGGGGCACAAATAGCATAGGCATGTCTACTCATCTGAAAATGATTATCCATCAAAAGTGAGTATAAAACTTAGCAAGCATACTACCAACTAATTTGTACTACATATCTCAATAACGACACATGCGAGGAAGTTTAGACATATAATATAGAAGATCGTTTTAAAATCAACTTGCCTAAAAACCTTTGTCAAAATCAGGATAACAAGTGAAAAATATTTTCTTTGAAACTAGTAAAGCTCGAATGAAATCTGAAAATGCCAATGATCATATTTACTATGAATTAATTATCAATCCTCTAGGAACTCCGTTACCCCTAGGCATCTCACACTCATTTAGCATCGCGAGGACATCTCAGAAAACCGTGTTACACCCCCTAGGCATCCAGAGGAACACACTTACCCCTCTAGGATTCCTACTACAACCAAAGCATCGTCACTCCCAAAGACCGATGGCATTCCCAAATCACACACTCATCTGATGGTGCAGCTATTTAATAATTTAATTTAAACATGATATCCACTAAGTTAATGTACAAGAACAGTTTAGTGTCTACCATCAACTATACTTTATAAGCTAAAGAAATGATACAAACATTTAGTTGGTAGCACTAGTTCAAAAGGATGGTTTACAAAAAGGAGTTTACCCAAAATTGATGGAAAAAGGGTAGCTCGCCCGTCTGTAGAATTCAAAGACATTCGCCAAGCAAATCAGTTCCGAAATCACGAGACTTTAACACAATATGGACGAGACTCCGGGAATATTTTCATGAAGAACTCAAAATCCGGTTAAGCTTGTATGGGTCCAATAATTTTATATACTTCAGGTCAAAACAAGGTGAATTTCCATGAAAAAACAGATCTGAAATTGAACGTTTCAAAAGCTTAAATGAGTTCCAAAAATCACGGGAAAATTACAAATAGTCTAAAACTTTCATGAAGGATGTGATTTCAAATCCTGTGTTGAAAATTCTGTAGAAAATGGAAACTAAGTAAAGGTCCGATAATTGTTTATGAAGACAGATTCGGACCCTGTAGTTTTTCAAATATATTTTGCATGTACGAAGTTCAACCGAATTAAAGTATGTTCTAAAACCAGGTATAACACACAACTTTCGTGAAGAAAGTCTCACCAAATTCGTGCCACAAAAGCCAATACAAAATGGAAAAATTTCCTACCTACGGTGAACCAATCTGAAAAATAGTTGTAACCTCAGATTCGTCCATGACTCGTGTCATTTAAGCTCAAATTAGCACACATTTCAACATCCAGCGTTCCAACAACACATCCTTAGACTCAATGAGCTAAATTTCAACAGTGCTTGCAATGCACCTTTTCCGAAACTGTCGATGAACACAAGTAAGCATGAAATCAACCGAGGCAACAATAATTCTAGGAATTCGACCTCGATGCACAATCATCAACCTATGTAGCATATGCGGAGCAGTTTATTTCCCTCTAGTCCAAAGCAAGTCGCGACGTGGCTCGAAGGGTCTCGGAAGTCTGAGGTCGTGACTAGCCTTAAGTGGTTTGAGGTCCGGCTGAGGCGAGACGGCAAGCAGCACACAGGTTGCTGGGGAAGTCGCGACGCTGCATGCAGTGCGTCGTGCACGTAGAAAAGAAGAGAATTACAGAGAGACAATGAAAGATGTTGAAGAGCAGAGAGCAAATTTAGGTGAACTGAAGAGGGACGGGTGGTGTTGCTTCAATTATGTCGCTGTCGCCCGTCCCACTCGTGGTCGTCGTCGTTGACTTTGGCTGCCAGGAAATGTGCAGCTGGGGACGGTGTGTCACTCATTGAAGGGGCTGAATGGCCTGGTGCGGTGTCGCACGAAGGAATGTAGCGGAAGGAAGGAGCGGCTACTGGCGTGTAAAGCCATTCCCTCTCCTTCAAGCGGCGCGGCGTTGTCTCAGCAACGCTAATTCGCACCAGCTAGAAGAATGTCATGCTTTGATGGGGCTGGTGGCAAGCTCTGGCTGAGAGGGCTGCGTTGTTGGTGGTGAGCTGCTAAGGTGACGTTGTTGGAAGTAATAATAAATAAATAAACAAAGAGGAAAAAAAGGTAAAATTGACCTAAAAAGATGACAAAAAGGTAAAACAAAGAAATTCACTATTTGCATTCTGTTAAGAAAGTGCACTTGCTAAAATAACTTAATTGTCCTATTAATGCAATAATCAACCTCATTCTTGCCCAAACTTATAATGCTCTTTTATTTTTATTTTTAACTTTTGAATTTAATAAATGTTTTTTGGTTGAAAAATGAATTTTCTTTTTCAGTTATTGAAAGGATATTATAATATTCATTCAATGTTCTCTATGTAGATCAATATAATGATGAGTTTTTTTTTTTTTAAAAATTTCTCCATGCTAATAAAGTTGTGAGTTTCATTAATTGTTAGGTTATAATTTTTCACATGGAATGAAAATTAATCAGGAAAGTGAGTAGCGCGTGCATGAAAGCTAGTATACTACGAAACCAAAACACCATGTTGTCTTTACTTTTTACTATTTCCAAAATTACCTCACTTAAGTTGACGAATAAGTAGGTGATCCTGATTATTATTATTATTATTATTTTTTATGGTAGTTATATACCAACACCAATTCCCTCCTCTCATCAAATAACGCCTACTTCTTTTCCTTTCTATTTTTTTTTTTTATATTCTCACTAGCTCTTTATTTAAGTTATATATTTTTTAATCTTGCATATGCATGTTGTTAAATTAATGTCTCAAGTTTGAGTCTTTTATGGATTTGATCAGTTGGAAGATTTTGATTTGTTCAAAATCTGTTATTCCCCATCCAAATTAGATTTTGGTTTCTTATTCAAGGGCGTTGGTTTTCGATAATAGTCCAAGAGTGCATTCCTGTGGATAAGACTTCAAGTTTGAACCAAAAGTTTTACACTAAAGGACAAAAGATGGGCGCACTATCTTTTTCATTATATTTTTCTTTTGAGGGCAAAAAGGTAATTATCTGAGAAAGAAACAAAGTAAGGGTTTGTTTTGCTTTTATTTCTCCTGCAGCCATACTTGCTCTCTTTATAAAAGTGGCATGAAAGGTGAGGACTCTACAATATAAGATGCGTTTGGTATAGTTTTCCTAAGGACCTTTCAGCCTCCAAAGTCCCTTAAGGAAATATTGCTTTGAGTG
The DNA here is from genome assembly GCA_014182575.1 of Eucalyptus decipiens. Taxonomy (NCBI): domain Eukaryota; kingdom Viridiplantae; phylum Streptophyta; class Magnoliopsida; order Myrtales; family Myrtaceae; genus Eucalyptus; species Eucalyptus decipiens. Next base: position 25,543,951 of record CM024615.1, read on the forward strand.
TGAAGTACTTTGAATGTCACGAGGAGAGACATATTAGGAAAGGAAACAAATGCGATAGGTAGAATGCCACAAGCAATGTAGCGAACGTTGCTAAGCAGAGTACTAGTGATACGGAGGTTCTTTTATGTGTGCTTGCTAGTTCATCAAGAGACGAATTGGTGCTAGATTTGGAGTATTCTTATCATATGACACCTCATAAGAATTGTCTTACTAATTACAAGGCTACAAATGGTGGTAGAGTTCTTTTGGAGAATAACATAGCTTGCAAGGCTGTGGGGATGGGGACAAATGGTATTCGGATGCACAATGGAGTCATACGCACAATGATAAATGTGAGGCATATGCTCTAGCTCAAGAAAAACCTTATTTCTCTAGGGACACTTAATGACAAGTATACCACTAAAGGTAGAGTATTGAACATCTCTTAACATGTCATGATAGTGATGAAAGGGAAGAAAGTGAATACTCTTTATTAGTTACAAGGAAAGACCATGATTGGAATTATTGCAGTTTCACTAGGTGAGTTAATCTCTGACTTAACTCAGTTCCGACATATGTGTATATGGCACATGAGTGAGGCAAGTATGAAGAAACTAAGTAAAAAAGGGTTGTTGAAGGGTGAAAATTGCATCTTTAGGAAGTAACACTGAATAAAGTTTACTTTAGTTGTTCATTCGACCAAGTGACAAGTTAAATACATTCATTCAAACATCTAGGTTCCTTTGAAAGGAGGTGCTTGGTATATGCTAAAATTTATCGACAATTATTAAATGAATGAATAGTTATACTTTTTGAAGCACAAATATGATGTGTTTAATCAATCCAAGAAATTTAAGGCATTAATTGATAATTAGTTAGATAAACAAATCAAGTGCCTGAGAACTAATAATGACATGGAGTTCAGTGATAAAGATTTTACTGAATTCTATATGAATAAAGGAATTATGAAACACCGCCCAGTACTTGGGACACCATAGTAGAATGGCAGTAAAAAAACTTTGCTTGAGGGAGTTTGATACATGCTTTTGCATGAAGGACTAGGCAAAGAATTTTCGGGCAAAGCAGTGAACATGATATGTTACCTAGTTACTTGATTTCCATAATCTGCTGTCGAGTTTAAGACTCTTGAGAAAGTTTGGTCAGGGAAACTATTGGCACCTAAATTTTACAATTTTATTTAAGACTTAATCGCGTAAAAGATTAGGGATTAATTTTCAAACCCTAGCCAAGGAAAAAAAATAAAGAAAAGTAAAAAAAAATCATTAAAAGGTATTGTGTTTTCATTATTGCACCGCATATTGAATGGTCTTTTCTTAATTTTTTCCCAAAAAAAAAATGTCATCAAAAAGAAAAAGGATTAAAAAATTATTAAAAGAATTTAATTACAAAAAAAAAGAGAAAAGAAAAAGAAAGGAAAGTGGGAAATATGAGACCGAGCCGGGGCAGGTCAGCCCGGCCTCTCTCTTTCCCTTTTCTTTCTTTTCGCCTGGGCCGACCCACTTTTCTTTTATATTGCCCAAGATGAGCCCAGCCTTCTTTTCCCCTCTCTCTTCGTCCTTCACACATTTTGCAGAAAGGAGGCGGACATACGCGAGCAAGAGGAAGGACAGAGGTTGAAGGGACAAGCATGAGCCTTGCACCGGAGTTGGTGGTCAGGGGGGCAGATCGACAGCAACAGCTGGCTTGGCAAAAGGCCATGCGTGTCGATGCTTAAAAGCGAGAGAGGAGCAAGTGAAGTGGGGCGGGGGGGTTCTCGGCTATTTTTCTTTGGTCGAGGGAGAGCAAGAGAGGAGGAGAGGACGAGCCGAAGGACAAAGAGCTGGGGGAAAGTTTGAGCAAGTGGGAGAAGAGGAGAGCCGTTTAAGAGAGGAGATCAGAGAGAAGTGCCTGAGAGAAACTCAAGGAGCTGGGGACAGAGAGTCGCAGCGCGGCAGCAACAGGGCCAATGCCGCGGCGGACGCGAAGAGGAGCCATTTTTCGCAGAAGCTGTTCAGGAAGCCCAAGTACGAGCCTGACCACGACAGCGATGAGTATACCTTAGCTCCACTTCCATTTCTTCCGACTCGAGCTCTGGTGGGTTCTCGTTCTCGGAGACCGAGTCCGTCGGGGGCGCGAGAACGACGGCCACTTCGTCGTCTTCTTACTTCGCGTCGTTCAGGCTCAAGCTTGTGAAGACGAGAGTCACCGCTGCCAAAAGGGAGGAGATTCGGCATGCTCCGTTTGGCGAAAGGAGAGAAGGCCGAGAAGACCATGGGCGTCAATGCTTAAAAGCGAGAGAGGAGCAAGTGAAGAGGGGGGTTTTTTTCTTGTTTTTGGCATCGTTTTGAGCAACACGCGGATGCAGGGAGACAAGGAACAACGAGCATAACGAGGAGCAAGGAAAGGAACGACCATTCCGGTGAAGTATTCTCTTGAGTTCCTCGCCCGACCATCATTCTTTGATAACTGGAAGTTTTGGTCTTGACTGGTGACTGTGATATGTTCTATTTCAAAGACGAGGTTAGCCGAGCTCGATCCCCCTTTTGTTTTGTTTTGTCTCGATCGACCTAAGGGCTAAGATTTGTTTGCTTCGGTTATGCACGTATGGGTCTCTCAAGTGAGTCACCTCTGACTTCAGGGAATGCGTTTGTTGCTTGATTTTGATTTTGGACATGACTTCGAGCCCTGAACTGAGAGTCGGTTCATGCTTAAACTCGAGATTGACGTGCCCTTGCCTCTGTGCTCACTGAACCGCGTTTGTTTTGTTTATCGCTTGTGGTGTTTCTACGTGATTGTTGCAAAATGGTTGGGTCTTGTTGAGCTGGCGAAGGTTTTTCTTGGTTCCGGTAGGTGGATTAGTGGTCGCCGGAGTTTGTGGCCGGTGGTGGTCAACGCCGGTGAGGATGGAAGTGAGTGGTGAAGGGTTGGTGGTTGTACAGCCACTAGCGACCAAGGATTGCCAACTGTGAAGAAAAAGATGCACCATGGAAGCCGTCAGTGAAGAAGAAAGCACGGGGAGAAGAAGACCCAAAGGGGAAAAAAAGGAAAATGAAAATAAAAATTTGCAGAAAAAGTGAAACACAAAACTGGTTTTAGGAAAGAGAAGCCGTAGAGAAGAAATGTAGTAAAAAAGATGAAATAGTGAAAAGACAAAAAAAAAATTGATTAAAATATTATCGCGACCTACCCTCGCGGGAGGGAGTAGATTTAGGGGTATTGCCTAAAGGACGGGCCTATAGCCCATCATTAGGCGTGGGCTCTTCTAAGCCCATACTCCGCGTGACATTGAAATATTTTTAGGAATTTTTGCATAAAAGGAGTCGCCACTAGCCTATTGGGGTTGGCTAGAAATCAAGTGAGACATGGAAGTGCACCTCACTTTTTACGCAACCAGAGAATCTGAGGTCGGAAATTTGATTACACTAATTGACAAATTAGTGCCATTTCGGTACCTAATCTTGTTCATTTTAATAAAATAATTTTTGGCAGGCAGTTTGTGTTGATTTTACACCTATACACTAACAGGTGAGGTGATCATGCGAGTGCACAATCATTAAAGTAACCATCATAGCTATCAACATCTTAATTGCAGTAAAATTAACACATGCCATTAAGCAATTGCAAACATAGTTAAACATGTAACTTAAACATGCGGTATAATGAATATACGAGTAAATAAAGTTCTAATTATACTAAAAATGCAATACATAAACATTTCTAACCAAACCCTACATTTTTGGATTTTTGAATTTTTTTTTTAAATTTTTAATTTAATTTTTAGTTTAAAATTTTTTTAAAAATAATAATTAAAAAATTTGGGGTTGGACCAGGTCGAGTCCGGTCTGACTCGACCTGGTTCGGCCCGGTCTGCGAAAGTCGGGTCTGGCTGGGGGCGGGCCGGTTGGCCCGCTCTGAAAAAGGCAAGGCCCGACCGAGGTCGGGCCTTTAATTAACTGTGGGCCCTTTTGCAAAAAGGCTCACTCGCAGGCCCAAATCCCAGCAAAAAAAGAAAAAAAAAGAAAAGGTTGAGCGGGCCGGATTTATAATCCGGCCCAGCTCAACCTATGGCTCCTGGTTCGTGACCACTTGCTTGCGATCGGGGAAACCACGGCGGCGGGTGGCCCGGGTAGCCTTCCAGCCAAGGCGCGGACGCCCCACCTCAGCCAGGTGGGGAGGAAGGGTGTCAGTCGAGCAGGTCTCGGCGGTGGCGAGGCATCCCAAGGGATTTTTTTCTACAGTCCTCCCCCTTGACACGCTCGTAGCAGCCTCACCGCGATGGAGGCGGCCACGATGAGCGACGTCGCCCGCCATCATCCGGCCTAGGACACATCTGGGTGTCACCTCAACAGAACGAGACAACCCATGGACACTCGGTTTTAGCGAAAAACAAAAGGACAAAAACTAGATCTCTATGAAACATTTTGTCGAACGGGTGAAGGGTGCTCACGGAGCTCGAGGTTTCCAACCTAGCTGGGACTTGAGGTAGGCTAGAAATCCTCAGCGAGTGACCAACAACAAACGACGACCTAGCTAGAGACTTACGGGGGCTGGAGCTTGCCCGAAACGGATGGAACGAGCTCCGGCCAGCTCGACTCAATAACAGCGCACCAGGTGTTCAAAAGAAAGTCAACCTGGGTTCCAAGGAAGACAGCAATGGTCAGCGTTGGCTGGATGGCTCACCGGTGGTGTTACGGTGTCTCGAGGGCTCTCTGCTGCTTCGCTCCTCTAGCGGCTATCTCAATCTCTCCTCACCTTTCGTTTCCCTCTTGGTTCTCTCTCCGTTCTTTGTGTGTTGCTGTCTACTGGACTCCGATGGGGTTGGAGGTGGTCAGCAACTCCAGCAACGATTGACGATAGTGGTCGACGGCTTAGAGGGGTTTCCTCCTCTCCCTGTGTTTCTTCTTTTTCTCTTCGGTCTCTCTGTGCTGCTCCTTCGTGCCTCTCCCGCCCCCCTGTGCTCTAGGGTTTCACGCAAAGGTGAAGGAGGAAAAAGGCGGCATGGGATGGGCCAAGGCGAGATCTAGCCCGACCCCTCCCACGTTTTCCTTTCCTTTTTTTTTTTTTATCGTTTTTGTTTTTGTTTTTGTTTTTTTTTTCTTTAGTGACTAATTCCTAATTTTGAACACGATTAATTCCTAAATAAAATTGTAAAATTTAGGTGTCAATAAATATTAATATTAATATTAATATTAATATCAAAAATGAAAAAAAAGGGTTTTAAGAAATCGGTTTTGTCTATTTAAGTTTTAATCTAGGTTTGTGTCAAGCCAATGGATCAGATTAGGTTTACCGGTTCGAACCCGTTTTTCTGAATATAATAATATTAAATATTAAAAATTAAAAAAATTAAAAAAATAACAGAAAATTCAGAATTTCATTTGAAAATTTTTTAAAACAAACTGTCCAAGCTATTTTCTTAAAAATGGAAGTTTCTTAACTCTAAAGTATGCTAAAAAATTGAGTAAGCCTTTAGGGCTCTACCTTAGGGTTTCAATGGTCTTCCAAGACAATTACTCTTGTTTGCATGCTTGTGATGTTCTGACCCCTTTAGTCTAGTTAAGATTAACATTTATCTTTTCCTTAATGTTAAATACTTGCTCTCCCATGTAATTTATTTAAACGCTTATCTTCACTACTAATTATTATTTTAATGATTGCGCACCCACATGATCACTTCACATGTTAGTGGATTGGTCTAAAATTAACTTAAATTGTCTGACAATTTTTTTTATAAGCAAGATTAGGTATCAAAAAGGCACTAATTGGTTAATTAATGTAATCAAGTCCCCAATTCTAGATTATCTAGTTGCGTGAGGTACACTCTCATGCCTCACTTGATTTCTACCCGATCCCAATAGGCTAGTGGTGACTCTTTATTGCAAAATTCTTAAGGACACCCAATGTCGCTTGAGGTATGAGCTTGGGAGAGTCTGTGCCTAATCATGAGCCTTAGGTTCGTCCTTTAGGCAATACCCCTAAACCTATTCTCTCCCCTCGAGAGGTAGGTCGTAATAGAAACCTATTGATTATTTTGGATTACAATATTCAAATATCCTGTGTATGCTCATACGAGTGATATTTTTGAGTTATGCACTTATGGGGTGAAATGTTACTGACTATGGTGCACTGATCCTAGATTACTTGGTTTTTTAATTAGCAAAGACGTAATCTTAAACAATACTGCAATACTTCAACAGAGGAGTCTTGTAACAAAACTAGCAAAGTAGATAGATCATGATGTCATTAGTGAAGTAGAGCTTCAAGTGAAGATTTCGAAGACCTTAAGTTGGTGATAGTGACCAATCAGCATAGCCGTAGCACATTATAGCTGCAGACAGACATAAAAGTGTTGATATACACTATAATAACCAACGTGTGATATTTTTGGCATATAATTCATTTTATTAGGAGCGAACGAAATACATCAATAATATGTATCACTTCATCTGAGATATTTTAGCAAAGGGTATGTTATTGTGAAAAAAATTGCTACACCAGATAACTCAATGGACATGATGAGTAAATCTGTTTCTTTGGCAAAGCTCAAGTTCTGCTTGAGGTCAATTGGCGTTTGTGTAGAGTAAGCGCCATCGGGGCATTAGAAAAGCAACATGGATTATGAGTGCTATAACTTGGTTTTGAACATAAATTGTTAAATTAATGTCACGAGTTTGAGCCATTATGGATCCGTTGGAAGATTTTGATTTGTTCAAAATCTGTTATTTCCCATCCAAATCAGATTTGGTTTCTTACTCATGGGTGTTGGTTTTCAATAATAGTCCAAGAGTGCATTCTTGCGGATAAGACTTCAAATTTGAACCGAAGAGTTTTGCATTGAATGACAAAAAACGAGCACACTATCTTTTATTATATTTTGCTTTTGAGGGCAAAAGGGTAATCGTCTGAGAAACAAATAAAGCAAGGGTTTGTTTTGCTTTTATTTCTCGTGTGGCCGTACTTGGTCTCTTTATAAAAGTGGCGTAAAAGATGAAAGCTTTACAATATATATGTAACATCCCGGGCCCCACTGTGTAATATTGTCCGCTTTGGGTCACCCGCCCTGGTGCGAACGAACCGCCATCCCAGCCACGGTCTCTTCCCTCACGGCTTTAAAATGCGTTACACAGGTTAGAGGGACCCAAGCCTTATAAGCTAACTAAGACCTCCCTCCTTAGGCGATGTGGGACAAGAGAGGAGGTTGTCACACTCTCCACCTCTTAACAGAATAGTGTCCTCGCTGTGGCCCCACGGGCATCAGAACAACATTCGAGCTGTGGTCCCACATGCGGTCGGGAGTCGGCTCTGATACCACTTGTAACATCCCGGGCCCCACTGTGTAATATTGTCCGCTTTGGGTCACCTGCCCTGGCGCGGACGAACCGCCATCCCAGCCACGGTCTCTTCCCTCATGGCTTTAAAACGCGTTACACAGGTTAGAGGGACCCAAGCCTTATAAGCTAACCAAGACCTCCCTCCCTAGGCGATGTGGGACAAGAGAGGAGGTTGTCACAATATATGTTGCCAAATCCTGGTTGAAGTTGCACACGATGGCCTGAGCATTAAAGTTGTTGACTCTAGGCACAATATATAAAAAGACGTCGGTTTCTTCACAAGAAAAGAAGCGTCAAACGTCTAGAGCACCACATGAAAACAAGAGCTACACAAGCCAAGAACACGATCAAGAAGAAGCTGTCGTGCGCATGAAAAAAGACAAATGCGTTGAGTTCTATCTTGGGCATATGTAGATGTCTTGAACGCTTGAAATATTTTGTACCGTGAGTTTACGCCCAAATGAGTTGTTTAGTTATAGATACTTTCAATTTAAGCTTAAATCTTGATGTGGGAAAGACCCCAACATGTAAATGATTGTAAATTCTGATTCTTCGATTATAGTATATTATTTGTTGCTAGCTCTCTCTATAGATGTAGATACTAATATTTGGATTGAACTAATATTTTTATAAGTTCCTGCTGTTTCCGCATATTATATTTGAACACATATAGGTAAGGGCAATCGGTTTCAAGGTGAGTAGGTTCTAGACTTGGAATTTAGAACCGTCCTAGGGTGAGTTTTGTTGAATTTAAGGTGCGGTGCACGTGCTAAAGCCAAAGTCCTTTAGAAGAAATGCAAATTGAGTTTGGTAAAAAACTCATTTGCAAAACAACTTTGGGTGATATAGTGTTTGGTAAAAAAAAATTTGCAAAGGGCTTTCACAGTAGTTTTTCTTTTTTCTATTAAATAGAAATAAAACCCTTTGCTAGCTCTGGTGAAGAGTTCAAGCCGCCAACTAGCTAGATTTGGGGTTGGTAACCTAGGTCACATGACCTCAAGCGACCCTTGGCGAGGGTCACGCAACTCAAGTGACTATCACTTGGGCGGTTGTGCGATTTCAAGTGGCCATCGCATGGGTCGCATGACCTCCCTTGTCTCTTGCTGGCCCTTCACGAGTTGAATTTGACCTCGTTGGCTCTCGTCAACTACCTTAGCAAAGAAGATGAAGTGTAACAACAAGGGGCAAAATTGAAAAATTAAAGAATTGGTGATGATAGTTTTGTAAGAAAAAAATTATTTAACCCTACTTTTAGCATTCTGCAAATGCTATTTTGAAAGGTTGGTCCTTACTTGTTTTGGGCCTTCAGCATTCCCAAGATCAACATTTGGCCAAAAACTACTTTGAAAAGCTTGCCAAACAGCCAGTTTTTCCCCAAGGGGCATTAGAGGCCGAAAAACCCTTGGGAAAGTCAAATCAAACGCAATCTTAATTTTTGGATTCTAAAATTTATCATGTTTGCCTTGGAACCTATTCTTTTTTTTTTTGATATGATTCCAAGATCTACCTAAAAATCTGTTTTTCTTTTGTTCCTTATTTTGGCTTCATTTTTTGTGGTAAAACAATATTAGTAATAAAACGATTCAAAGTAAAAGATAATGAGGATGAGCGAGCAAAGGCAATTTGGGAACAAAAGAGTGAGGCTCAAACAAGCTGCGAGCAAAAGAGGATGAGGGTGAGCCACGAATAAGAGAGAGAGTCATGAAGTGTTATGTAGTCTAAAGTGAGGTTAGAGAGAACAAAGAAAAAGAGAAACAAAAAAAAAAGAAAAAAAAAAGAAAAGGTTTTCGGACTTTATGAAACCGGTTCCAAATTCGATCCAATCGATTCATTGCCCCCAATCATTCTTCACTTCGAATAGGGAAGCAGTTCAAATTTGAAAGTGGGAACCAGACCAGTTCCAACTAGAAGCTGGAATTAGACAAGTTTTCAGGGTAGTTCGGTCCAGTTATTGAGTAGAACCGATCTGGTTACACAGTTCTACACGTGGCCTTATACATTTCGAAGCGTACAATACAAATGCTTATGTTGTGTTGAATAACCGAGGACAACTCCACACGGAGCAAAATGTCTGCAGAACCATGAGCAAAATGAGCACGACTGTGGTGACCATAGTGAGGAACTTCCAAGAAGAGTAGACGTACTTCCTCATGAGATTATAAGCCTTGACCTTTCGAGTGTTGTTGTAGTACCTGTTGACGTCTTGAATCGTCTTGTCCAGCTCCGACGCAGTGCTTTTGGAACCTATGGATTTGATCATTCCATTGAAGAGCTCCACGACCTTGTCGTCGCTGTTCAGGCGGTTCAAGACAATGGACGCTTCCCTCAGCAACTTCACGTCCTCAGAGGTGTCAATAATGCCGTACATCAACTCCGTGTATCGCGTCAGAACCGAGGAGCCATGTTGCGATATCATTTCGTAGGCCACGAGATTTCGTAGTAGGACTTCGGTGGGAGCATTCAGAACGATCCGAGGGAGCTTCAGAGTAGCGGTTTTTGGATCAAAAGCGATGGTTCTGATACCTCCTTCAGCCAAGCGTAGCTTGATCCCGACGCTGTGGAGCTTCGACACCGTGGGGATCATAACACTTTCTTGAGAAGGGTCTTTCTGAAGGCAATCGGAGCATCCGGGTATCAATTGCATTACCAATTGAATTAACTTGAAGACAAGCTCGACCGGCACTTTCAGCTTCTTCATGAAAGAGAATTTCGATAACTCATTCCATGCCTCAGTGACTTTGGATGATGGATTGGGTACCATCTTGATCAGATAGCCAAAGGTTGCACCTGTTGATAAATAGGTACTTTTATTCACTTTTTTAATGGGATTAGTATATTAGAAGTACCAAAAGTTGTATATAGCGCTCATTTAACTGCCAGAAGTTTTCACCATCTCACTTAGATACTAAATTGGATAAAAGAACGATCGTGGCAATAACGAGAAATTCTAGCCAAATTGATTACGCGACATTTATAACATGACTTGATATATTTTTTAAAAGCTCCAGTCCATGTGGCATTTCTACTGATATGCTTGATATTGAAGCAATCGTTTTTTAATAATGACTGGCACCGAAATGATCGCTTTAACAAAATTTACACTCAAATGATTATTATTTATAACTTTTAGATGATATCGTTTAGGGTTTATATACTTACTAAGTATGCCGGTGAGTCACGTAGGACTGAAAAGTTAATAAAATACAGTCACATCAAATTTTTGGCGATCTAAAATGGAGTTGACACTTTAAGTAATCATTTTTTTTAAAGTAATACTTAAATAATCCAAAAAAACATTTTTGAACTAAAATGAGTGTCCTACGTAATTTTTGGAATTTCTAGTATATTTATTCTAGTGTACTTATCCCCTTTTCTAATGCTTGCATACAACAAAAGAAAGGAGAAGAGACGCATCATCTCATTCATGCATGTCCTGGGGAATGAAAACTAACCTCTAAGCTCATTGTTCTTCGTCAGTGCTGCTTCTGGGACTGTTCTTCCCAAGATAAGATTGTAAAAGAGATCGAGCAAATGCTTATGCTGGCGAACAGCTCCGGATGGTGAGCACCTTTTTAGTTCGAGAGGTGATATCGCTTCACAGAACCTCATCGACATCATCCCAAGATCCTTATCTATCGACTCATCTTCTTCATTTTCTCTCACTTCATTCATCGAATTCTTGGTCTGCAACATTATTTTCCTCAGCACAAAGGTGGGAATTTGATTCTCCACCATCATCGCGTCTTTGACGATGGAGTGTCGGGTCATCGGTGGACTCCCCCCTCGATCATCTTCCCCAATTGAGTCTTCCTGCCCGATATTGGCCGGCTTATCTGGGTCCATTTTCTCTTGCTTGTGCTTGTAACTGTACAGAAGGTCGAGCAAGAACAAGCTGTCGATGGTCATGATCCATTTCAGAGTGTCCGTGCCGACTTCCAGGTGCAGCTGGTAGCTTGCGCGAATCTTTGCCTCCTCCGCTTGGAGCAAATTAGCCATCTGATCGAATGCCGGGAGCTTCAGCGCTGCCCGTGCCCGCCGGGCTGTGGCCAGCTTGGGCTTCTCCGTCTGGTAGAGCTGTGGCCGGAAGTGGTGGTACGGTCCCAGCGCAACATGGTGCGGGACATAGGCCTCCGGCTTCGCGGAGCGGATAGATTCAGGCACGCAGTGGACGGAAACCGGGGTCTCAATATCGATCCCGTGATCGAGGGAGTCTCGGATGTGCTTCACCCATTGCTCCTCGCTAAGGCTTGGGTTGATGATGGAGGTCGACGCTGAGGACATGCTTGTTCGACGAGGTTTAGAGAGCTAACTTATGTCTTTTAGTTGCATACAAACATATATATCTTTTGCCTCGTTGCAAATATGAAAGAAAGCAAGGCTGAGCTTCGTGGTGATTGCGAAGATGACTTTGAATATTATTAGGGTTGAAGTGGGGCAAGTGGTAGATTTTTTTTTGGGCTGCTCTCCTGGGAATGAGAGCGACTGTGTTGAAGAGTCAAAGGGGTCGGCTGAATGATCAGGAGCTTGGTCCCATGCCATAAGATTCCTTGTTCAAATTACAGCGGTCTCTCATTCAGATCATCAGTACAATTCCCATCAGTCATCGTCCCCAATAGGATTTTCCTCGCTCCAAATCTTGGTCCATTTTTCTGGGGCCATTTTCTCTCGCTTGTACAAGGAACTGTAAAGTATGTCAAGCAAGAGAAAGCTATCGATGGTCATGTTCCATTTCAGAGTGTCTGTGCCAATTTCCAGGTGCAGCTGATAGCTTGCGCAGATTTTCGACTCCTGCCCTTTGATCAAACCAGCTCTTCAATCAAGTGCTAGGCGCTTCAGTGCCACGCGTGCGGTTGAGCCGCGGGTGGCTTGGGGTTCTCCGTCTGGCAGAGCTGTGGCCACAAGTGGTGGTACGGTCCCACTGCGACATGGTGCGGGATGTAGGCCTCTGGTTAGTGGAGCTGAAACGATTTGGGCACACGGTAGACGGAGACAGGGGTCTCAATATGGATCCCGTGATCGAGGACGTCTTGGATTTGTTCTACCCATTTCTCTTCGCTATGCTTGTTCGATGAGGTTTAGAGAGCTAACTTAGCTTATGGTATATTAGATGTAGATCTTTTAGTCGCATACAAACACATGCATCTTTCACATCATTGCAAATACGAAAGAAAACAAAAGGCAGAGCTTCGTGGTGACTGCGAAGGTGACTTTGAAAATTATTAGGGTTGAAGTGGGGCAAGTGGTAGATTTTCTTTGGCTGTTCTGCTGGGAATGAGAGTGACTATCTTGGAGAATCAAAGTGTCGGATGGATGGTCAAGACTCAAAGAGATTGGTTCGTATGCTCCTTGTTCGAATTCCAGTGGTGTCCCATTCAAAATAACCTCAAGGGTCACGCAAGCCGCGTTACATTTGGCGCCTTAAACAACACAAATGTGAATGAGAGGGACTATCTTGAAGAATCAAAGTGTCAGCTAAATGGTCGAGACTCAAAGAGCTTGGTTCGATGCGATAAGATTCCTTATTCAAATTCTAATGGTCTCCCATTCAAAATAACCTCGAGGGTCAGGATCATCACATTAGATTTGGAGCCTTAACCAATACTCATGTGAATGAGGTGGTTCCCTCACATTTAGATTTTTTGGATGTTCGTGGTGACTGTGAAGGTGACTTTGAAGATTATTAGGGTTGAAGTGGGGCGAGTGGTAGATTTTCTTTGGCTGTTCTGCTGGGAATGAGAGCAACTATCTTTGGAGAATCAAGGTGTCAGTTGAATGGTCAAGATTGGAGAGCTTGGTCCGATGCGATAAGATTCCTTGTCTGAATCACAGTAGTCAACTAGTCAAAATAACGTCAGGAGTCACGCTCGCCACGTCACACATGGAGCCTCACCCAATACGCATATGGATGGGGTGGCTCGCTCACATTTATGGGATCTAAGCGAGTCAAAGGGCCAAATATTCCATGTTACAAAAATTAGATAGCGGTTAGCCTACTTTGTTTATTTAGCTATAAATTAAACTTGATTAGCGAGTGTCACTGGCAAAATGATGGATTTTAAAGAATTTCTCCTGAATTTCATGATTAAATAAAGCTCATAGCAAGGAGGAAGATTTTCCAACTGAAGACTTCTTAGTTTTGTCTCCATTCCACTAAATCATGTGAACCCTAGGCATTTCACTCAAAAATAACTTTGGTTTTATTAGGGTTCAAGTGGGGCAAGTGGGAGTTCATTCCGACCTCAAGGTTTTGAACTTTCCTGCAATGCGAACTTCTTGTTTGGAGCTATCTTGATTCTTGACATGTACTGTAGTTGAATCTGTGCCTCAAAATAGCAGATAGACCAGAGAGTCCTGATTTATAAAGCCTTCCTTGTTTTCTGTGTTTTTGTTTCTTTCTACCGCTTTTCTTCCCATTCTTTTTTTTTTTTTTTTTTTCCCAATGCTTGATTGCTGAGAAAAAAGCTTCCATATCTTCTTGGATTAACATCAAGATGAACCCACTAAAGCAATGACATAGAACAACTGGAAGAACACAACACTAAACTTACATTCATGACCTAATCCGATTATATCCGCGCTTGCTATTCTTCCCATCGCATCTCGCCGACGGATTATATATATATAGATACACAAATCAAACCGAGAGATAAGTGTCGAATCATGTAACATTCATCTAGGCAAGTAACTGAGTAGGATTTACAGTTTTATTTTTTTTCTCCCGAAGAAACTGGATGTAGATATCTGTATCCCACCACTACAATGACATGGAAGTATGATCATAAATTAAAAGTAAAACCCCTTTATTGCAAAGATAAGAAAAAGGAGTCCTCTTGGATTAGTCGGAATGAAATGTAAGAACGAAATAAAACGTACTGGAATTGGAATTGCATGTCTTTATTAATTAAAACACAACAGGATTTAACCACGGCAATGAACAACCGAACAAAATTTTATTCTTGCACCAGCTCGAGTGGATCTACAGAGGATAGTAATGAATCCACCTTTGAAACATCTCGTAACATTCTCTGTGTTTGTATTCTGGAGACGAGTGACCAGCTCCCTGTATCAATGGCGTTAAGAGAGGGACAAAAGTATTATGACGACAAAAACTACTCAATGAGGAGGAACGGTGGCATTGAAGTCTGAGTTTTCTTACCTTTAATGTTGCATAGGTCAATCGGTATCCATCATCTGTATACTTCCTTGTGTACCTATGGAAACATGGTAAAATTGGAAGCTCTTACATCATTGAGGACTAAAAAACGGGAGAAGTAAGTTCAAGTGAAAGCTAGCAGTAGACCAGACTCTTTGTGAGCTTACCCGGCTACTTGGCCATCTACAAACCACGGTCTCCAATCTGTATCGATCGTTAAATTAAGCCATTTTATCCACTCTTCGATACCATTGTGTGGTATAAACATGTCATGATCACCACTGCAATGAACGTGTTACTCATCACCGGTCAAACAAAGTAATTCTTCTTTTCTGTTGAATTTCACATTTGCCAAAAATGTTCCTAAACTATTGCATATGTCGGTTTTAGCAGTTTTTACCTGAAAACTAGAACTTGCATGCCCAGGTGGGTAAGATTCTTATGATAATCGAGAACATTGTCGACATCTTCAGTGTAGGCTGCTAAGGAATTATTACACCTGAAAAATTCGCTGACTGTCCCCTACAAATTGACACGATGAGATCCAATTATTTGCTTAGTTCTCTCAAGAGAGAATAAATTTTAACGTGATGATCATTGGCAAATCATGTACATACCGGCCGAACATGAAGAGCGTCCTGTACGCCTGGATAATTACCCCATACATCGACAAGATAATAATCGAAGTACTGTCACATTCACTGAAAGAATTAGAAGACAGATCTATAGAGAGAGAGAGAGAGAGAGAGAGAGAGACCTTGCACCAAAAGTCGCGAGGTCTTGGGAGCGACAGGCGATGATCCTTGGTGAACTCTTGGATGGACCTGCTGTTCTTCTCTTGGTTTGACATTGCTAATTTGAAAGCTTCTTTCGATTTTGGTGAAATGAAGGCACAAACAGGGTCAAGAACATTTGTTTTGCTGATCAATTCAATTAGCTGCAAATAAGACAGGAAGAACCAAAAGTCTCTGCTCAAACTTCATGTTCACTTAATCTCAAACCGAAAAATAGTTCTTCTTATGCATCCGTTAAGGATGCCCATTCTCTAACCTGGTCGTAGGCTGCCAAATCCTCTGTGCAGTTCGCGTTTGTCGACTCCTGAAAATTCCCACCACAATTTACTTTTAAAGACTGACAAATAACGAAGGATGTATAATTCGATTATACCCAGGATTTGCAAATGCTCAATTAGTCTTGCATCGATGAGTTTAACATATGATTTGTTATTCATTTACCTCATAAAGTGAATCTGAAATGAGGGCCAACCTATGAGCGAATGGAACTCTTGCGTTAAGTTCAAGATCTAAGTGCGTGTGGGGACATGATAGTATAATCCCCTGAAAATGATTTAACGAAGAGAAGAACCGTACGTTAACACAAGATACAGTTTATGCCAAATTTAAGAAGGAAAAGTTAAGATGACGAGCAAGCTTTTTCCATACCTTAAGGTGGACATATGGTTTAAGTCCAGCTTCATTCCCTGCAAGTTTGCAACAAGAAAAGAAAAACAAAGGTTTATTTCATAATGTATCCATAGATGTGGACAGGTGACAACGTCTGTGTTTATCCCATTCGATCGGGCTTATGGAGAAGAATTTATTACCGCGTAGAATTGCCGTAGCAACCATGGGAGGATATATACCGGCATAGGAATCGCTACCAACAAACACCAGATTAGTTTGGAAACTTGGATGAGCTGCTAGCCACTGCGTTGCATATGTAAATTAGCATTCATTTCACACCCAACTTTTTTATTACATTATGATACAGCCACCGTGATATGTGAAGAATTTTACTTACGTTTCTTAAAAATATCTGCATCTGTACAGAATTAAATGTGTCTTGGAATTGTAAGCTGATGTTGTCGTCGCATAGGAGAAACCTACGCTGATCGGTGCATCTATGAATATAATGTTGGCTGTCTGGTAATTTTTTAGGAAAAAAGTCAGTATGTACTCAATAAGGGAACAATATTTATAGTCAAACGAGATTAAGTAGTCGGTTAAATATTCCAAAATCAAGGGGAAATTCATTACTCCTCGCTTTACCTTAGTCCAGGCATTTGGCTCATAGAGTAATGACGGCAAACCCCCAGTATAATCAGTAACATTGAATCTAAGGGGACCTGCATATGGCGGACCTCAAAATACTATATGTAAACACCTACTTGAAGACATTTGCAGCATCTTATTGAAATGATGATAACATTACTAAGAGGAATAATGAAGAAGAAGAAGAAGAAAATCGACCAATCTGGTACAAGAAGGCATTCAAACCCGAACACCCAGGACCTCCATTCATGAAAAGCAGAAGAGGGTCGGCTCCAAGATTCCCGGTGGACTGCACGAAGTAGTAGAAGAACTCAACCTCACCAACACTTATGTACCTGCATCAGCCAAAATACCCAATTTAAGATCACCTTAAAAGTCAAATCCATCCCTGCCTTCGGAAACCACATTTACTTGTTGTACAGTCAACAAACTGGGATAACCCGGTATTTCCTTGACATTCCAGATAGAAAATGTAGATCCAGAAAGGTACAGAAACAGGGAGGAAGTGAGAAAGGCAAGTGGAGCTGTTTTTGCTTAGACGGATGGAAGTCACCGTTAAGAGTTCACATGCTGGCATTCCAATCTCACTGGAAGGAGTCAAACTTATGTTAGCGAAATATTGAAAGGTTGGTCATTTTGCAGTAAGTCTGATATAGCTAGTATAAGCACCTAGAGGGGGGTGAATAGGTGTAAAAATAATTTCTCGAGATATGAAAACAATACTAGGCAGACAATAGAAAGGAGGCTCCCTTTTAGTTAATGGAACGAACGGTTATCAAAGTAAAACAGAGAGTAGGGAAGAGAAAATTCAACACGAGGTTTATAGTGGTTCGGCTTGTTCCAAGCCTACGTCCACTCTTCTGCACTGACAGCCCACTGGCTGGATTTCACTATGAACAAAAGAGATGTTACAGCAATTCTCTCCCTTGATTCCACAGTATGGATATTCTACCACACTTCCTCAAGGTATCTCACGATATAAACTCTCTTTTGTATACAAGGTTTTTGCTCAGCAAATGAATTGATTACGAATCAAGGAGCTTCAGACTTTGGAATTCTTCTATCACGCACCCACTCGAACAACTGGAACGTCTTCTTTTTATACTCCTTTATGCCATCATACCCGTTGGCACTTACCAAAGGAATTTTTCCAATCTTCCCGTTGGATAGAATCAATTAGGAAGATCATCCGAGCTATTAAAGGAACATGTCGATAGCCCATCAATCCTGCTCGCCCATACAATCAGGATCTTGGTTTCCATAAGTAGAACCTTCCAAGAATACTTCGTCAATCATCGGATCCTTAATCAATCTTGATTCGAAAAAAAGAATCCGTTATGTCACATCCAGCCAAGAGATCTTCTCCAGTTGATAAAGCTAAATCCTCAATGAATCACTCAGTTCTGGATAGTCTTACTTCAATGGATTACAAACTGTCACTGAGAATAGACTTTTAAGTCTTGAGTCTGGCAGTCCGGAAGTCTTCAGAATTTGAATAATAGAGTCTGCAAATCTTCAGACTAGACTGATAGAAACGTTTTGTCAGCTTCAAAATATTCCAGAAAGATTTCTCCAACAATCTCGCCCGTTTTGATGATGACAAAACTTTCCTGCAGATTTGAAAAACTTTGA
The DNA here is from genome assembly GCA_014182575.1 of Eucalyptus decipiens. Taxonomy (NCBI): domain Eukaryota; kingdom Viridiplantae; phylum Streptophyta; class Magnoliopsida; order Myrtales; family Myrtaceae; genus Eucalyptus; species Eucalyptus decipiens. The sequence goes on from CM024615.1 coordinate 25,562,097, forward strand.
CCTGCAAAACATTACTCAAGCAATATGGATATCTCATAAAGATTAATGACTTAATGATAACACTAGAATCTACAACCACAGAAAATAGGTCAGTCTTGTATATAAAGTCATTCATAAGATATCAATAATACTTAATATAAAAGTAGCAGCCAAATTCAAATCCACACCTCATTCAGTCTTTATCCAGACACACAAGTCAAACAAAACAAACTAAAAATTTAAACAAGTTAAGTTCAAAGTTTCAAAGCTTGCATCTCTCCCCCTTTTTGTCATCATATAAAATGTTGAGATGAAAAAAAAGTCAAATTTGCTTGGGAACGCGAACAAGCTGGAAATCTCCCATAGACTGAACGATGCCCTCCAGCTTTTTCAAGTCTTCCCTTAGATGAGCCACTTCTTCTCCTTTAGCATTAGCTTGAATTTGAGTAGAAAGGGCTTGAATCTGATCAGACAGGGAAACGGAAGAAACTTGTCCAGCATTCTTCAAGTTCTGAACCTCGCACTCCAAAGCATATATCTAACCTCGCATTTCTAGGAGAACATCAAGAATACTACGAAAGTCTGCTGTATTATCAGTCTGCGTACTAGCTTCAGCACGGTCTGATGGAGTAAAGGCAGACAATGGTATATCAGCATAATTGCGCAGATTTGGCGATGAAGCACCATGATCCTCTTTAGGAAATTAAGAGGCATAAATGTCCTCTGGATCTACAGGAGAATGACTGACTCCTTCACTGGTAACAGGATAGGAGGTCGTTCCTCTTTGCTCCTTATCTCCCCCTGTTTCTATGGCTTCAGGTGGAGAAGAGTGTTTTTCAGGCTCTTCTTCCTCTTGATTTTCTCTCTCCTCTTCTTCTGCTTCTTGCTCCTCTGCTTCTCTTGCTTCTTCTTCTCTCTCTTCTTCTTCTTCCTCTTTCTCTTCTTCTTCTTTTTCTTCTTCTCCTTCATTCTCTTGTCTTTCTCTTTCCTCTGCTTCTTTCTCCTGTCGTTCCATTGATACTGGAACAGAACGACTTAGCTTCTTCAATGCTATAGCAGAAATGGTAAGGTCATCCTCATCATCTTCATCCTCAATGATGAGAGCTCTTCTCTTTTTGAATGAAGCAAACATTGGCTCCTTTCCTTTTCTTTTTGATGCAGAAGAGACATGATGAGTTTTGATAGGGGTTTTCTCCTTAAACTTCTCCAACGCCTTGTCAAGTTCTTTTAGACGCATTTTCAACATCATTTTCAGTCCTACCACCATTTTGTCACACGGTCGAACACATAGAATTTGTGGAGGCTGAATATTCAAGTGTTTGAATATCTTTGACACGAGACCCGGATAAGGAAGTTGTCCCTTGTCCTTCACCATTGCTCTATACATGTGGAATAGAATGGTGTGAGAAAGAGAAAACTTTTTCCCAGCATTGATTGCGTACATCAACTTTGCCTCTGAGTTGGAAACATCAGTCTTGGAAGTTGATTTCGGTTTGAGGCAATTGATCACAATCTTGTGAAGAAGAATGTTGTTCGCACGCATCCTTAAGTAGGAAATCCTTCCCTCTGTCATTCTGTCTTTGACAAGTTCTAATGTTGTGCGAGCAATAGAGACATTAATGGGTTGATATCTTCCTCTTTCAACCCCAATCACATCCGCCAGCATATCCACATCAACCACAAAGTCCTGATCTCGGACACTAAAAGATATTCTATTCGCATCCAAGAAACTAAGATTTGAATAGAAATATGCAGTTAATTGAGCATAGCCCTCTGTGGTGTCAGAACAGAACTGTTCTAATTGAAGAAAATTGAACTTTTCTCTCAAGTTCACATTCACAGCATCTAGGAAATCAAAATCCACACTCCTGGGGTTTATCACCCCAAGTTTCAACAATTTGGAGTATAGATCATTCTGTTCCTTTGATCTAAACAAATCTGTCCTCCTTCCTCGAATATTCGCTGCAACACCCATTCTCGGTTGAAATTGGCTGTACAGTTTATTATCATCATATCCATCTGTTGGATTAAATCTCCCAACACGCGGATCACTTGGAATGTTCGCAAGGGCTTCTTCTGCCATCCCTCTAGGAGCAATTCCCAAATCTTCTATTTTTCGCAAGAATACGTACTCATTCCCATATCTCTTGTCTTTAAGAAACTCACCAACGTGGTTCAAAGGAGTACCAATACTCTTTAAAGTACGGTAAAGCTTATAAATAAAGCTGGGCTTTTGAACTCTTACAGGATCGGCGTCTTCAACGATTTCTTCCTCTTGTTGATGACCCACACCCTTTGGACTAGATGGTGGAGAATGACGCGGTTGAGAATGTTGCGGGCTTTGTTGCTGACTTGGTGAATCCTCTTCCCCAGTGAGATCAAAGTGAGTAGGCCCCTTACTCATTCGCCGTGGTCCCCTGCTTGCAATCCTCAAAGACTTTCTTGATGATGACATCTTTCTTTATCCTTGAAAGATTCTTTGCTTGACTTTCCCAAGAAAAAATGACAACTTTTTCGAAGATTAAACAATGGAAGAACACAGGAATTGAAGATCGGTGTTTTTTAGGGTTTTTGGAGTTATGCAGAGAGAAACCGACTGTAAACAGCCCAGTCGAAATACCAAACGTCATAAAGGAAGGTGAAAAGGTGCCTTTTCTAAATTTAACTGCCTTTTTGAAAAACAAACAACTACCATTTTAAATTAATTTTGGAAAAGGTAAACTTGTACGGAAATTTACGATAGCATAAATCAGTTATCAATTATCGTACATTTTCGAGATTTAATACAAAAGAGAATACCTTACAGTCAAGACCCATGATTGTCTAAGTCTAAGAGTCTGAGAGTCTCTAGACTTTAACTTCTTCAAGCTTAAAGATGTTGAGTCTGGAACGGATGATTTCAAATTGATTTTTCTCCAAAGGCTTTGTAAATATATCTGCCAGTTGGTTCTTTGAGTCAACAAACTGAATCAAAACTTCTCCATTTTGAACATGATCTCTAATGAAGTGATGTCAAATCTCTATATGCTTTACTCTTGAGTGAAGAATATGATTTTTGGTAAGATTGATTGCACTGGTGTTGTCACAGTTTATCTCCGTGCATGAATCTTCAATTCCAAAGTCTCTTAGCTGTTGCTTTATCCATAGAATTTGTGAACAGCAACTTCCGAGAGCTACATACTCTACTTCTGCTGTAGAAAGAGCTACTGTACTTTGCTTTCTTGAAAACCAAGATATTGTCCTGTTTCCAAGTAACTGACAGGTACCCGAGGTACTCTTTCTATCAACTCTGCAACCGGCTAGATCTGCGTCTGAGTATCCAAGAAGAGTGAAGTCTCCCTTTCTAGGATACCACAAACCGATACTTGAAGTTGAAGCAATGTACTTGATAATACGCTTTGCAGCACTTAGATGAGATTCTTTAGGGTCTGCTTGAAATCTAGCACAAATGCAAACACTAAACAAAATGTCAGGTCTAGAAGCAGTAAGATAAAGAAGTGAACCGATGATACTCCTGTATAGCTTCTGGTCAACTTTCTTTCCTCCTTCATCTTTGTCTATCTTCAAGGAACTTGACATTAGTATATCAGTCTTTTTGCAATTTTCCAATCCAAACTTCTTGACAAAATCATTAGCATATTTTCCTTGATGAATAAAAGTTCATTCCTTCAATTGTTTTACTTGAAGTCCAAGAAAGAATGTTAACTCTCCCATCATGCTCATTTCAAATTTATCCTGCATAGACTTAGAGAATTTCTTGCACAAACTTTCATTAGAGGATCCAAAAATAATATCATCAACATATATTTGAACAAGCAAAAAACTTTTGCTTTCTCTTTTGATAAATAAAGTAGTATCTACTTTACCTTTGACAAAGCCAGTTTGTATTAAAAACTTACTTAGCTTGTCATACCAAGCTCGAGGTGCTTGCTTTAAACCATACAAGGCCTTTTTCAGTCTGAATACTGAGTCTGGCTTCTTTGGATCTTCAAACCCAGGTGGTTGTTCCACATAGACTTCCTCATGGATAAATCCATTTAGGAAAGCGTTTTTGACGTCCATTTGGAATAACCTGAAATTCTTATAGCAAGCAAAAACAAGTAGTAATCAAATTGCTTCTAACCTTACTACTGGTGCGTAAGTCTCATCATAGTCTATTCCTTCCTCTTGCGTATATCCCTTGGCCACGAGTCTTACTTTGTTTCTTACGACTTTTCCTTTCTCGTTTATCTTGTTTCTGAAAACCCATTTAGCTCCAATTATAGATTTACCTTTTGGTTTGGAAGTTAATTTCCAGACATCATTAATGCTGAATTGTCTGAGTTCCTCTTGCATAGCTTCAATCCAGCTTTCATCAGATAAAACTTATTCTATGCTTTTGGGTTCTACTTCAGAAATAAGAGACACAACACTAGACTCTTCGCGCCTTTTGGATCTTGTGCGAATTCCTTCATTAATGTCGCCAATAATGAGATCTTTGGGATGACTGGACTTATGCTTCCAGTTACTGGTTGATTTGTCAGGTTGATGATCACTTTCTTCATTTGAATCTTCAATAATCATTTGTTACTGGTCTTTCAGAGTCTGAGCTATTTCTTGAGATTTAGACTTTGTAGAGTCTGGAGCAGGTTCTGATTCTTCAAGATGAGTCTAAACAGATTCATTTTGCAAAGAATCTTGGAATTTGATATTCATTGATTCCTCCATATATTGACTCTTCTTGTTATAGACTATGTATGCTTTGCTTGATGTAGAATATCCAAGGAAGATGCCTTTGTCTGATTTTTCTTCAAACTTACCAACTCGATCATTTGCATTTTTCAATATAAAGCATTTGCATCCAAATATATGAAAATATGAAAAATAGGCTTCTTTTCTTTGAATAATTCATAGGGTTTTTTTTTCTAGAATAGGCCTTAGAAAAACTCTATTGATAATATAACATGCTGTTGAAACAACTTCAGCCCAAAATCGTGAAGAGATGTTACTTTCAATTAAGAGAGTTCTAGCCATTTCTTGAAGAGATCTATTCTTTCTTTCCACAACTCCATTTTGCTCTGGAGTATATGGAGAGGAAAACACATGCTAAAAACCTGATTCATCACAGAATTTTGTAAAATCTTGATTTTCAAATTCGCCTCCACGGTCTGTTCTCATACTTGAGATAGCATATCATTTTTCATTTTGAACTCTTTTAGCAAATTTTTCAAAATAAGAGAAGGTTTCAGACTTACTTGCCAGGAAGTATACCCAAGTAAATCGAAAGTAGTCATCCACAATTACAAAGCAATATTTCTTACCTCCAATGTTTTGAGTTCTGGTTGGTCCAAAGAGATCCATATGCAAAAGCTGCAGTACACGATTAGTGGAAACTTGATTTATTGGTTTAAAGGAATTTCTTATCTACTTTCCTAATACGCATGGTGTGCATAGATCGGGCTTTTGGTAAGATAAATTGGGTAGACCACGAACAAGCTTCTTTGCTGAAATTTTGGCTATCTGCTTCATATTAATGTGCCCAAGCTTTCTGTACCATAAGCTAGCCTCGTCTTGAATTGAGATTAAACATTGTGACTCATCTGGTTTCACATCCAAGAGGTAGATATTTCCATGTCTTCGACCCATAAACGACTGAGTAGAGTCTTTACTGGTTCATGAACATATTCCCTCTTGAAAATTGATTTTGAAACCAGTATCACATAGTTGACTGATACTGAGCAGATTGTAGTTAAGTCCTTTCCCTAGGGAAACATTGCTTGTTGTGACGTTTCTAATCTTTACAGTTCCAAATCTCACAATTCTCCCTTTGCTGTTTCCTCTAAAAGAGACTTTTCCACCATTTACTTGAATGAGCTTTATGAAGCAATTTGAATCTCCTGTCATATGTCTTGAGCATCCACTATCCATATACCATTTTACCTTTTTTTCTTGATAGTGACCTGCATTTAAAAAAAGAACTCAAGCTTTCTTTGGTACCCATATTTTCTTGGGTCCACTGGTATTAGTATGATATGTAGTATTTGCCCATATTTTCTTAACAGGTTTCCAGACCATAGGACACTCTTTTTCAAAATGATCTGCACTATTGCACTTTGAACATCTGAGAGCATTTTGACCTACTGGTTTTACAAAAACCTTTTTGAAATGTTTTTTGTAAGTATCTATTGTAGGTCTTTGCCTAATTCTTTCCTTTACTTTAGGAAAATCAATTAAAGGAATTGTTTCTTCTGTCATTCCTAAACCAGATTTATTGAAATAGGGTCTTTGTGCAGAAAATTTTTTCTCAAGTTTCTCAGATCCTAATGAAAATCTTTTTGAAACATTTGATAAGTCATTTTTTAAAAATGCATTTTCTTTTAAGAGATTGACTTCACTTTCTTTAAGAGAAGAAACATTCATGTTTAAACATTTCAACTTTTCTTTCAAAATAATCTCCTGTTGTTTTAGAGTAGAGTTTTCCTTTTTTTAGTTCGGAAATCCTTTTGAGAGAAGTCTTAAGACTAAAACACAGCTCATCAATTTATTTAGAAATCTTAACAGGGATTTTAAAGTTACTTACCTCTAATTCACTGTCTGAGTCTGAGTCTGTTTCAGAGTTTGAATCTGAGTCTGATTGTGCCATCAGACATATGTTGGCATAATCATCATCGCTTTCTTCACACTCTGTGTCACTCCAGGTTTCTGCTTTAAGAGCCTTTCGATACTTTTCAGCTTTTCCTTTCTTCTTTCTTAGAAGAGGACAGTTGGGTCTGATGTGTCCCTTTTTCTTACATTCAAATTAGACTACATCTTCGTTTGATTCATCATCATCAACAGACTTGGTCTGTTGCTTTTGAAAGCTCTCTTTCTTTGGATTGAATCTTCTTCCTTTTCTGTTCAGTTTTCTGAACCTTCTTATCATAAGAGCAAGCTCTTCATCGTCCATATCGTCTTCAGAATCTGTAACATCATAATCATCATTGGATTTTAATGTAATGGATTTCTTACCTTTAGGATCTTCATCTTCATTGATTCGCTCCACTTCATAAGACTGAAGAGTTCCAACCAACTCATCGACAGATAGTGGCATGATTCTTTGTGTCTCTCTTATTGAGGTCTTTATATGATTCCAATCCTTGAAGAGTCCATGCAGTAGTTTGTTTACCTTCATGGGATCAGAAATTGGTTGACCTTGATTTTCAAGACCATTTACGATATATGTAAAACGGCTAAACATGTCAGTTATAGATTCTCCTTATTTCATTTTGAAGGCTTTGTATTGACCGAGGAGAATGTTGATTCTGGTTTCCTTCACTCGATCTGTTCATTCATAGGTGATATGTAATCTATCCCAGACTTCTTTTGCTGTAACACAAGAAGATATTCTATTATATTCAGTAGGTGACAAAGCACAATATAAAGAATAAATTGCTTTTGCATCGAGTGCTTGTCTTTTGATTATCTCTTCTTGAGTCATTTCTCTTGACTCAACAGTTTCTTTTCCTCTCTCTGAGACAGATGCAGTTTTATGAGTGATTCCCTTTTCTACAACGTCCCATTCCAGAGGATCCTTTGATCGTAGGAACGCTTTCATCTTGTTTTTCCAGATGTTGTAATCATTTCCATTAAAGTAGGGTGGTCTGGTATTGCTTTGCCCTTCCACCAGCCCTGGAGCTAGCATATTAGCCATGGATCTTTAACTCTAAAGTAAAACACTTCAAACAAAGTGAGTATACAGGCTTTGATACCAATTGATATAGCTAGTATAAGCACCTAGAGGGGGTGAATAGGTGTAAAAATAATTTCTTGAGATATGAAAACAATACTAGGCAGACAATAGAAAGGAGGCTCCCTTTTAGTTAATGGAACGAACTGTTATCAAAGTAAAACATAGAGTAGGGAAGAGAAAATTCAACACGAGGTTTATAGTGGTTCGGCTTGTTCCAAGCCTACGTCCACTCTTCTACACTGATAGCCCACTGGCTGGATTTCACTATGAATAAAAGAGATGTTACAGCAATGCTCTCCCTTGATTCCACAGTATGGATATTCTACCACACTTCCTCAAGGTATCTCACGATATAAACTCTCTTTTGTATACAAGATTTTCGCTCAGCAAATAAATTGACTACGAATCAAGGAGCTTCAGACTTTGGAATTCTTCTATCGCGCACACACTCGAACAACTAGAACATCTTCCTTTTATACTCCTTTATGCCATCATACTCGTTGGCACTTATCAAAGGAATTCTTCCAATCTTCCCGTTGGACAGAATCAATTAGGAAGATCATCCGAGCTATTAAAGGAACATGTCGATAGCCCATCAATCCTGCTCGCCCATACAATCAAGATCTTGGTTTCCATAAGTAGAATCTTCCAAGAATACTTCGTCAATTATCAAATCCTTAATCAATCTTGATTCGAATAAAAGAATCCGTTATGTCACATCTAGCCAAGAGATATTCTCCAGTTGATAAGGCTAAATCCTCAATGAATCACTCAGTTCTGGATAGCCTTACTTCAACGGATTACAAACTGTCACTGAGAAATAGACTTTTAAGTCTTGAGTCTGGCAGTCCGGAAGTCTTCAGACTTTGAATAGTAGAGTCTGCAAATCTTCAGACTAGACTGATAAAAACATTTTGTCAGCTTCAAAATATTCCAAAAAGATTTCTCCAACAAAGTCTACCCGATGACTAAAGTATTATGACGAGAAAATTTTAATGCAGCCGATATACAATAGATCTGTCCATTAGGATGAGTTCATTTATATGCTCTTGCACAATATGAATCTAGGTGGGCTTCCTCTTCATTAAGAAAATACAATTGTACTCTCTGGCAGGAAAAACTTTTACACGTGATTTTTGACGTGTGTGTATGCGCTAGAAGAATGAATGAGTTGTGATTAAGTATCAAATCGATTTAGTTGGATATAGTCGATTTGTGCACACTTACTATCTAAAACTCTACCTCAATCCCAACATCATCCAAGTTTTTTTTTCACATTTTAGTTCTTCCACATTGTTGTCTGTCTCTCTTTAATGCTGTTGATCTTATTTATTGAACCCACATCGTTGAAAAGAAAGACATGTACTTTCGGCATTTATTTTCTGCGAGATCAGAATCGTCCTGAAATCTTCTACGACTCTATATTACAAGGTAGAAAGAAATGAATGTGATGAACCGTAAGGACTGATGGCACAGCTTTCTGAAATTGTGGAGTCTGGACTGTGGAAGGACCTAATGGACACAGATAAGTAAAAAATTGTTGGGACCAACTGCGAAGTTCACCCAAGCTTGTGTCTTCACTTTGTAAAATGCTGCAATCCCAGCATCATCATGCATCACCAAAAATTAACCGCAAAGAAATGTTCACCTATTCCAACGATGGTGCCACTTGGGTCACCGTGCCCTCTGGTCGTGGACCACTGTTAATCGATGTCGTAAGTTGCAATACGTGAAGAAAGTCTAGTTCAAATCATCATCGAGGGAGAGAGAGATGGCATGAAAGAATACAAACTGACCCAGTCTCGAGCTTGAAAGGAAGTCTTCCGGGAAAGCCAGGAAGCGTCTCCACAAGATGCTGAGACGAAGCAGCTGAGGCAGACGCTAGCACCAGCAAAATGCACGCCCATTTCTTCTCAAAGACCTTTCCTTCTTGAGTTCAACATTGCCTTTTGCCTTGCCATTGTCTCTCTGTCTCTCTGTCTCTCTGTGATTTCACTTTCGTGCAATGAAGGTAAAAAAAGTGGTTCAAACTGATAAGAAGTTGGTGAATATTTTATTGAGCAGGTAGCTGATCACTTCAATGCTATGTATTTGAGAGAGTTAAATGCATAGCATTGAAGTGATCAACTACCTCGGTCAAAAAAAAAAAAAAAAAAAGTGATCAATTACCTACTCAATAAAATATTCACAGACTTCTTATCAGTATAGACCATGGTCAGTTTGTTCAGTGACTGTGCCGTAAGGCATGTTAGGTTTGTAGTGAGTTTTTCACCTACCCTCACTCACCCAAAGCATAGGAAGATACTATATCTGTCTACCTGATGGTAGCTAGGACCAAAGTCCTGAAGTAATGTCTACTTTCACCACCGTAAATCCCTATAATTTAATCAAGTACCATAATTAAATATTTAAAAAAAAAAGGACCATTTTGGCACCCTCGGTCGAATAAAAATATCAAACCGATAAAAAGTTTGTGAATATTTTATTGAGCAGGCAGTTGATCACTTCAATGTTATGCATTTAACTCTCTCAACAACTGAAGTTAATGCACTTTAATGATGAAGCATGTGCTCATTAGTGCTTGCAGATCTTATAATGAGAATTTCAATTGAGCCTAAAATTCGACCGACATGTAAAGCCAATAGGGTATTGAAAGGTAAATGAAGTGATTATCATTGCTTGTGCTCGAAAAAAATTGAGAATCCTTTTTGGGAGAAAGTATAAAAGCTATAATTTTCGTATGGAGTTCACTCTAATATCATAACCATTCATTTTGCTCATGTTGGAATATAATACGTGAAAACGACATGATCTTACAATTTACGTCAACGCAAAATCACTAAAAAAATAACAAGAAATAATAAAAACACAAAAAATCCGAGTGTCAATACTTACGTCCATGGGGAAAGCCAACGATAAATAATCCATTATAATCGGAGAATCAGAATTTACAATCGCTCACATGTTTGAGTGTTTTCCACACTTAAATTTAAGCTCAAACCCAAAGTGTTTATGAATAAACAACTCACTTGAACATAAACTCACGACATAAAATTACCGTGCGTTTAAGCTCAAAGTAAAACGCTCTATGTACGCCAAAACGAAGAACTTGTATACTTGTTCTTTCCTTTCCATACAAGTTCGCGTTTTTCTCCTTTCACGCGTGGCTCTCTTCAGCTTAACGTCGTGCGGCGTCTACATGGGGCTCCTTTTTTTTTCGCTCTCGTAGGGCTTCAGCAGCACCCCTCCTGGAGACGTTCTGCTTTTTATTTATATGTGCCTAAGGTCAGAAGTTTGACCGACCTGGCCCACCAACTTTAGTCTTCAACGTGAATAGGTTTTGCAGTAGGAAGAAATTCTTACTTTATCTTCTATTTTATTTCATCTTTTGTCTTGTAGTGGTAGGTTAACTTCCTTCTTTTATTTCCTTGCTTATTTTACATGTCCGAAAGAAAGTCCAATAAAAAAAACTTCTTCATCGGATTTGTAATCCACTTGGGAAAATCTTCTTCAATAAAATTCGATTTAACAAATCGTTATATAAATTCAAACTCGAGACATTAATTTAACAATTCACTTGAGTGCTACATCAGTGAAATATCGATCATTTAAATACCTCCAGTGACGTATTCGTTCTTATCCCATTTGCGTCTTATGTTATGTACCTACATACATATGTTATATATACCCATATTTTTTCTACTTACATATTTCACTTTTACAAAGATTACTCTTTTCATCTTGTGGTTTGTTTAATTACTAGCAGTTGACATCCTTATTAGACATCTGTTAAGAAAGGGCGGTTAAATTTACAAAAATGTCATTACAAGATGCAAAGCATTCGAAACCGTCTTGGTAAAACATTGAGAACCGCTTTTTCTCGCAAAATTGGCCATCTATTTTAGTGCTTCTCATGCCTGTCTCCACTCAGCTTATCTTCTCCATCGCACGCTCCTATTTTTGTGGCTTTCCATCTTTTTATCTCATCCCTCTCATTGCATATAATGGTGTTAGGTTTATGATAAATGAACTGGTGGGAAGAGGCCACGACTTCGGTGACTCCGGATGAGCGTTACCATAAAAAATTCCACAAGTACAATAAGAATTCGATTTGAGCATGGTACTTATTTTGAGCAAGCCGGTCACCGCGGCTCCACCACGAAGTTAGTGGGAGTATAGCCCGGTTTATACATGTTCTGTCAAATACCCATCATAAATCGCCATGGGGCAGATATGATGTGGGAGCATCAGGCTCTATAAATAAGATCTCAAGCTCCACTCATATTTCATCGATTGAACCAACCCATTAGCAATTCACGCAAGTAAAATCTCATTTTGGCTATAGTTTAATTATGTGGGTTCAAGTTTCCAATTATGCAGTATTGTTATTGAATTATAAAACTCATTGTCGAATTCAAGGTTCCCAATGCTGGATCGTCATGTAAAGCCACTAGAGAGATAGAATGTGAATGACATGATTAGGTTTGCTTGTGCTTAGAATAAATTGGATCAAGAAAGTGGTCTGCACGGCGAACATCCAGAAATCGGGCTTCGGTGGCCCAAGAACAGCTTTACGCTAAACTTCGCCGGATAGGCTTGATATTGTCCGATGATAGGCCTGCACATACATACAATTTGTATCCTATGTTATTTATATGCTAGGGGAAATGACCAAAAAAGTCATAAACCTATTGCATCTCTATCCATTTATTCTTCAACCTCCAATAGTTGATTTAGTCTTAAAACTTTTCACATTTTGCTAATTGAGTCTATCAAGCCAATTTAGGTTAAAAATCGATGACGTGGCCGATGGTAATCTATATGACACAGCCGGCTTTAACATGGACATTTTTCTACAATTTTTTAATGATTTTTTTTGGTCTTCTTTCTTTACTTTACTCTTTTTTTTTTTTTTTGTTTGTTCGTTGGTGAGGGCCACCACGTTGCTGGCCAAAGCGAGGGTATGCGATCCCTCACCCACATCTGAACCAAGCAAGGGCATCATGGCCATTGCCTGTGGCTTGCTAGGGTTGGCCAACGACTGTGACTTGCCCCAAATCCCAAAACGAAAAACAAAACAAAAAAAAACAAACAAAAAAACAAACAAAAAAAAACCAAAAAAAAAAACCAATAAAAAACCAAAAAAAAAAAAAAAAAACCAAAACCAAAAAAAAACCAAAAAAAAAACCAAAAAGTTATTAAAAAAATATCCATGCTAGCATTTGCCATTACAAGTAGGACAGTCGATATCCTCGTTCGCAAATTTCAGCCTAAGTTGACTGGATAAACTTCTTAATTGACAAAACATGAAAATGTTTATAACTAAATTAACCTAATTGAAAAGTTTAGAGTTGAAATAGCACCAAAGTAATAGGTTTCAAACTTTTTTTTCGGTAATTTTCTGTATCTGCATACAAATGTACAAATAGACATATTCGTTCTATTTACGTGTTTAATTTTCTAGAAAAAATTACTCTTTTCATCCCGTGGTTTGTTTACTAATGAACTAGCGATTTTACATCATCCATTAGTTAATTTGTTAGAAAAGGAAGGAAAAATTTATGGAAGTATCATTTCAAGATGCAAAGTACCGAAACCCGTCTTTGTAAACATTTCGAAACGATTTTTCTAGCAAAACAGGCCATATATTGTCATGTTTCTCACACCTATCTCTTCTCATATCACTTTCTCCATCGCACACTCTGCTTCGTGGGATTTTCATCTTTCGTTACGGTATTAGCTTTTCGATCGGTAAAATGGTGGGAATGGGGGACCAACATCGGTGATTCCTCCTGACCGCTACCATAGAATTCCATACTTACGATTAAAAAAAACATTTGATTTCAGCTGTGGCTATTACTCGTCATGAGCAATCTCGTCATCGCTGCCCCCACCACGGATTTAGTGAGAGAATATAGTAATCATACCCACTTGAGCGGATACTCATTTGCCTTTTCTTTGGGGCCTTTTGGGCCTTGGATCTTCGGGCCTTCGTGTCCGTACTAGTTTATGTTTGGATTGGAAAAAAAAATTCTCTTTGCCGTTTAAAGAAAGACCAACAATCATCTGTGCTCATTCCCAAGAGAGCCCTTCTTTGTTTTATTCCTCGAATCTTTTGTACTCATCATCGTCTAAAAGTAGGAGAGACTTTCGTGTTATATTTGAGGGAAATCACCTAATCGATCCTAAATTTATTATAAGGATTCCAATTCACTCATAACTTTTTGAAATTTCTCATTTTAATCCTAACTATTTGCATGAAATCCTAGTAGTCTTTCTAGCAAATTTTTTGCTGGAAATTGTTGACATGGCCATGTGGCAATAGGATAACCAGATATGCCTAGACAATCACATCAGCCATTTTTGTCAAAAGTTGACTGCAATGACTATATTGGAATTTCGAGCAAAGATTTCTAACTAATTTAGCAAAAATCGAAAGTGTAAGATTAAATATCTGTACAATAGATTTAAGACGGATTGAAATTCTCCATATTCGAGTGTGTTATGGTGTAAGCTAACACACCTCGAGATCACACGTGTGCTAGATATCTTGTAGTGGGGACTTCGAACTAGATCCAAAAGAGACAAGAAGGCAATTTGGACAAAAGGGGAAAAGGACACGAGGCGAAGGAACTCACGTAAAAAAGCATGACGCATGATGTGCATGTGCCTTTAGGAATGTGGTAACGAACCTTAGGTGAGAAAAAAACTAGAAAGTTAGGCAGATGGCTTGAGTGTCTCTAGTCCTATTATTATAATATAGCAAATACTGAAAAGGGAAATAAAGAATTGTGCTGAATTTAATTTTGTCGAAAGTCCAATGAATTGTCAAAAAATGTCCTTGAACCCTAATAATAATGTCTAACGTTTTTTTGTGATTCTTATATAAAGATATTGTAATGCACGAAAACTTAAATACTTTATAGGTAACAGATAATGTTTGTGACATTCCAGATTTTCAGTCCTATTTTCTACTGAATAAATCGAGTATTTCATTGACTCGTCTTTAGGGCTATTCTTAAAGCTAATCGCTCTTGAGATAACTAGACTATTCAAGGAAGCCATTAAGGAATTTTAATACAATAGACTTGAGAATTTGATCAGGAATCGACTTCTCAACCGTGCTCATCTTTAGAGACCATTACGGTATAATACAAAATCGATTTAAGATCAGAGATAGGCATGTTTGACTAAGATGTGTGGCCAATAGTGGGTGACACCACTAAATTGAAAAATTCTCATTGATCGGCCATAGACTGATTCTTCTGTCGTTTTGTACCCTGCATTCGTATTTGAATCATCGAGATTTTCACAACAACCAAGAGTCACCAATATGTCAAGTGGGCTCATTGTAGCTCGAAGAAAATCGACCACGGATCATTTGCATTAAAAATCTCTGAAAACTATCCGGTAGCCTAGGTCACACTAAAAACGCGTCGAATCGAAATTAATCGCAAATTCAAGTCCGATTTTTGAAGATTCTGTTATGTCACAATAAATTCTAAAAATGTCGACTTAGTCTCAAAAGATTTTTCTACAACTCGAGACTTTTTGGGAAAAAGTTGTCGCGGGACCGTTTTTATTCAGAAAAAGGCCGGGGATCATTTTGATTACAAATTTGGGAAGCATGATGGATATATATGGGTGAGGAAAAATACTGAGATGATCAATGGTAGGCCAATTGAATTTATGGAGACCAAATGTGAATGAATTGAGAAGAAACAAGTAACCAATTGAAGCCAATTTCTTACAAATTCGTAACTTTCCCTCCCCCTAACCATTTTGGACCATTTCACATGTCCAAGAGGAACCTTGGTGGCTCAATGACAGCCATGGAACCATGGCTTGATGGACAAGCTTGAGGGGGACAAAAATGTGGAAAAGTTGGCCAAGAAGACCCCACCCAAGGCCAACTTGCCCCTCACTCTTTCCTCCCTCTTTCCCCTTGCCGTCCACCCCATTCCCTCCATTGTTGTGCTGCTCAAACTCAAGAAACCAGCAGGAGAAGCCGCACGCTGCCGCCGCCGCCGGACGCCATTGCCGCCGCCGTCGCCGGAAACTGCCGCTCCGCCTCCAACCGCTCCTAGCCGTGCCTCACGCCGTCGTTCCAGCCTTGTTCCACCGTCCAGCTTGCTGTCCAGCAGCTGTGAGGGGCTGTGGAAGCCTGCTGGAGCCCGTTCAACCACCGTGGACCGCCCCTTTCAAGCCACCGAAGCCTCCCCGAGCCTTGCTGCCCATCTTCGCTTTGTTTTCTTCTGTTTTTGCAGCCAAAATAGAAGGTTTGCGAGTGGGTTTTGCAACAGCTTCAAGGCCCGTTTTGAGGTGGTTCCAAGCCCCAGAGCTTAGGACCGCTTTGGAGAAAAACATCCATTGCGACGTTCTCGACATTTCGATCTGAACGGATTGTTAAACGAGTGAGTTTTGCTCATTATCCCTCATTAGTATGCTAATGATGTTTAGGGATTGATTAGATTTAATTAAGTGCAATTAGGTGGATAGATTAGATTAAAATAATTAAATTAGGGATTTACCTATGCATATTAGGCAAATGGTTAGTTTACTTAGCAAGTAGACAAGTCATATTATTTATTGAACGAGTCTTGGTAATTTTCTGGGCTCGTCTCGGTTTCCAATTAGGTATTATGAGCCTAAATTGGATTTATTGCTATTTAATAATTAGTTTTTGTAATTATTTAATTAATTATTTATTTTTAGAAATTAGGCTGGGATAGCCGACGACCGAAATTTTATGATGATTATTGTAGTGCAGTCCGTTTATTTATTTGGGCATTATTTTGTGCTAAATTGATTTATTGGTGATTTTATGATTTATTCCTAAATTAAATTAATTTTGATAATTAATTGGAAAAGTATCGGGCGTCGGTCTACAGCATCAAAAATTTATTTTTATACTGCTGAAAGGAGTGGGTGAATAAAAAAGGAAATTATTGTATTTTGGCTAAAGCCGACCGTGTGCCCACACACTTGTACTTTTATCAAATATGATGAAAAGGGTAAAGTTAATTGTGTCTTCGGAACAAAAATACTATAACAGCTCGATGATTCGTATGTCATTTGGAGAATGGACATTATACTATTATAGCTCGATGACTCTCTTGTCATCTTGAGAAAGAATTGCTTGTATATCGGCTCGATGACCCTATAGGTCATCTTGGAGAATGGACGGTATGAAATGTCAGCTCGGTAATTCTATAGATCATCTTGAAGAATGGATGACATGCCATAATGGCTCGGTGACTCAACATGTCATCTTGGAGAATGTATGTTATGATGAATATACTTGATGACTCTATATGTCATTTCGGAGAATGAATATTATAATATACTAGCTCGGTAATTCAATAAGTTATCTTGGAGAATGAATAGTATGGCATAGCGACTCGGTGACTTGGTGTGTCATGGTCCGCTTAACATGTAATTGACAAGGTTGATTGATCGATGATTCGATCTGATTGAGTGATGGGATGTGATAGTGTATATTTGATATATATACTAACTTGCAGGAATGGAATTGAAGCCAAGGTAAGTCCTCTAGCTTGTATTTGTGCTTAGGCAGCCTTTAGAGTGTATTGGCGTCCTAACTGGGTTTTAGAGGTTGAACTCACTAAGACGTTGTCTCATTGGTTATTGTATAACCATTTCAGGTCCCTAGATGTCCGCTCTTGAATTTTTGGGATGGCCTAAGAAGATCATAGAGTAGACCTCTTACTTTTCGTTTCATAGGTGCCCTAGGGGCTGGACTTATGAGCTGGTGAGGTCTATAGTTTGAGTCGATGTGGGTCTCACCCACAAGATGCCCCATCGATATAGATTGCGGTACTGCCAGGCTCAAGATGGCCAGAGAGAGGGTCCCCTATCGAAGTCTGAGATAACTATGTGTGTTTTGGAGGCCGCCCTTGGAAAAGGCACCGCAAATCCCCCTCCGGGCTCGGTCGTAGATGTAGCAGACTTGAATTTTGAAGATCTCGGAAGTCCGATGCAGTCTATTGAAGGATCCAGTTGGAGTGTGGAGGATGATGAGGGGGAGGACGAAGACCCGTAGTTTGTGGACCCCCCACCCTTGCTTGTAGTCCTTGTTTTTGAACTTTTTCAAGTTGAATCTAACTTAGTAGTTCACCTCATATATATATGCACTGGTTTGCAATGATATAAGTGTGGTTGTTTTTTAAAGTTTAGAATTTAATCCTACTTTCATATCCCATTGTTTTATTGTTTGGGGATTTTTATCTACTTCCGAATGCGTATTAAAATGAAAGGATCGGCGATGCGTCCTGGGACGTCGCTATTAATCGACCAATGTGAGGAATGGGTGCGTGCCCGATGATTGGGGCGTGACAATGTTTACTTTTGTTCTTTCATCCAACAATCATCAATATATTTGGAATCCACTCTCCACCAATCCCGCTTGTTTTGACGTTAAAGAAAGCCCGTAAAGAAAATGTTTCCTACTTAGCAAAAATAATAATAAAAAAAATCTTTAATCATCCCGTATTGTTTTTTGAGTTTGAGATAAAGGTAGATATTCCAAATATAGTGAATTTATCTTATTTTAAGGAACTTCCTTACTACAGCACATTTATCCATTTAAGAAATGGTCTAACGACATCACACACAACGATCTAAATATCGCTAATTTAGAATCGACGAGCTTACATCACAAGACAGTTCACTCCATCCTATCCAGTCCTTCTTCTGTATAAATACATCCAATCCAAAACTAAACATAATTCATCCTTCTCACATAAAACCAAAGTAAATGAAAAAAAAAAAAAAAAAAAAATAAAGCACATTAAGCTCTTTTTTTTCACAACACATTAAGCTCTTCAATGAATAATTTATCCAAGATAGATGCTCTAAAGGGCCTCCAATCCCTCTCTCTCTCTCTCTCTCTCTCTCTCTCTCTCTCTCTCTCTCTCTCTCTCTAGGGACGCGAGGCGAGTAATTTCACCCGCCTCACACGACAAGTAACGCCCAACCCACACGACACAACATCCTTCGATATCCCAGAAAAGCCAAAGCCAACGACGCTTGCCAAAATGATAGCTCCCCTCCCCCCTAAAGAAACCCACGAGCGAATCGAGACTCGGAACCTTCCGCCGCAGCCTTTCCCCGGAAACGACAGCAAAAGCTTGCACCTTTTGATAAAAAGGTACTTTTATTCACTTTTCTAATGCTTGCATACAACAAAATAAGAAGGAAAGAGGCTATATCATCTAATGCATGGCATGGAAAATTAGAACTAACCTCTAACCTCTTTCTTCTTCGTCTGTGCTGCTTCTAGGCCCGTTGTTCCCAAGATGAGATTGTAAACGAGACGAAGCAAATGCTTACGCTGAATGGCTTCAGACGGGAAGCACATTTCTAGCCTGAGAGGTGATATCCCTTTGCAGAACCTCGTCAACATCTCCCCAAGCTTCCTATCTATGGACTCATCTTCTTCATTTTCTCTCACTTCGTTCATCGAATTCTCAGTCTGCAACATTATTTTCCTCAGCACAAAGGTCGGAAATTGATTCTCCACCATCATCACATCTTTGACGATGGAGTCTCGGTCAATGTCCCCAATCGAGTCTTCCTTGTTTCCGATATTGGCTGACTTGTAACTGTACAGTAGGCTGAGTAAGAACAAGCCGTCGATGGTCATGATCCATTTCAGAGTGTCCGTGCCGACTTCCAGGTGCAGCTGGTAGCTTGCGCGAATCTTCACCTCCTCCGCTTGGAGCAAACCAGCCGTTCGATCAAATGCCGGGAGCTTCAGCACCATGCGCGCCTGCTGGGCTATGACCAGCTTGGGGTTATCCATGTGGTAGAGCTGCGGCCGCAAGTGGTGGTACGGTCCCAGCATGACGTGGTGTGGGACGTAGGCCTCCGGCTTTGCGGAGCTGATCAACTTGGGCACGCGCTGGATGGAGACTGGGGTCTCGATATCGATCTCGTGATGGAGGGCGTCTCAGATTTGTTTCACCCCCTGCTTCTCGCTAAGGCTTGGGCTGATGATGGAGGTCGACGATGAAGACATGCTTGTTCAACGAGGTTTAGAGAGCCAACAAAAGGCTGAGCTTCGTGGTGATTGCGAAGGTGACTTTGAATGATAAACTTTAGGGTTAAAGTGGGGCAAGTGGTAGATTTTTTTGGCTGTTCTGCTGGGAATGAGAGTGACTATCTTGAAAAATTAAAGTGTCGGTTGAATGGTCGAGACTCAAAGAGCTTGGTCCGTATGCGATAAGATTCCTCGTTCGAATTCCAATGGTCTCCCATTCAAAATAACCTCGAGGGTTAGGCTCGCCACATTAGATTTGGTACCTTAACCAATACGCATGTGAATGAGGTGGTTTTCTCACATCTGGATTTTTTGGATGTTCAGCTAGGAATGAGAGTGACTATCTTGAAGAATCAAAGTATTAGCTGAATGGTCAAGACTCAAAGAGCTTGGTCCATATGTGATAAGATTCCTTGTTCAAATTCCAATAGTCTTCCATTCAAAATAACCTTGAGGGTTAGGCTCACCATGTTACATTTGGAGCCTTAACCAGTACACTATGAATGAGAGTGACTTTCTTGAAGAATCAAAGTGTCAGCTGAACGGTCGAGACTCAAAGAGCTTGGTCCGATGTGATAAGATTCCTTGTTTGAATTCCAATGGTCTCCCATTCAAAATAACCTTGAGGGTCAAGCTCACCATGTTACATTTGGAGCGTTAACCAATACACATGTGAATGAGGTGGTTTACTTACATTTAGATCTTTTGGTTGTTATGTTGGGAATGAGAGTGACTATCTTGGAGAATCAAAGTGTCGGATGGATGGTCAAGACTCAAAGAGATTGGTTCGTATGCGATAAGATTCCTTGTTCGAATTCCAGTGGTTTCCCATTCAAAATATCCTCAAGGGTCAGGCAAGCCACGTTACATTTGGCGCCTTAAACAATACACATTTGAATGAGAGGGACTATCTTGAAGAATCAAAGTGTTAGCTAAATGGTCGAGACTCAAAGAGCTTGGTTTGATGTGATAAGATTCCTTGTTCAAATTCTAATGATCTCCCATTCAAAATAACCTCGAGGGTCAGGATCATCACATTAGATTTGGAGCCTTAACCAATACACATGTGAATGAGGTGGTTTGCTCACATTTAGATCTTTTGGTTGTTATGTAGGGAATGAGAGTGACTATCTTGGAGAATCAAAGTGTCAAATGAATGGTTAAGACTCAAAGAGCTTGGTTTGTATGCGATAAGATTCATTGTTCAAATTCCAATGGTATCCGATTCAAAATAAC
Organism: Eucalyptus decipiens; assembly: GCA_014182575.1. Classification (NCBI taxonomy): domain Eukaryota; kingdom Viridiplantae; phylum Streptophyta; class Magnoliopsida; order Myrtales; family Myrtaceae; genus Eucalyptus; species Eucalyptus decipiens. The sequence continues at coordinate 25,583,081 of CM024615.1, forward strand.
CTCGAGGGTCAAGCTCTCCACGTTACATTTGGAGCCTTGACCAATACACATGTGAATGAGAGGGACTACCTTGAAGAATCAAAGTGTCAGCTGAATGGTTGAGACTCAAAGAGCTTGGGCCGATGCGATAAGATTCCTTGTTCGAATTCCAGTGGTCTCCCATTCAAAATAACCTCGAGGGTCAAGCTCGATACATTATATTTGGAGCCATAACCAATACACATGTGAATGAGGTGGCTTGCTCAAATTTAGATTTTTTGGCTGTTCTGCTGGAATGAAACTATCTTGGAGAATCTTAGTGTTAGCTGAATGGTCAAGACTCAAAGAGCTTGGTCCATATGCGATAAGATTCCTTATTCGAATTCCAGTGGTCTCCCATTCAAAATAATCTTGAGGGTCAGGCTCGACACGTTACATTTGGAGCCTTAACCAATACACATGTGAATGAGGTGGTCTACTCACATTTATGGGGCCTAAGCGAGTCGAAGGACCAGATATTTCATGTCACAAAAATTAGAGAGCGATTATCATGTTTTGTTCATTTTAGCTATAGATTAAACTTGATTAGCAAGTGTCGCTTGCAAAAGGCTAGATTTCAAGAATTTCTGCTTAACTTAACAAAATATAAAGCTCATAGCATGTGACAGTCTGATTTTCCGCTTCTGTTTTCAATTAAATAAATCGGGCTTTTCGTCGACGTGCTTATAGTGCTATTCTTTGAGCTGATCACTCATGAGATAACTTGACTAATCGGGAAAGTTATTAAAGGATTTTGATGCAACAAACTTGAGAATTCGACCAGGAATCGACTGCTTGACCGTGTTAGTCTACAAGGATCAGTTCGGCACAATCGAAAATCTATCAGAAATCGGAAATAGGTCGATTCGATAGAGATAAAATTAGGCTTGGGTGATTCCAACTAATTACAAATTTCTCGTCGATCGGCAATAAACCGATTTTTCTGTTGTTTTGATACCCTGTGTTCGTAATTGAAACCTCGAGATTTTTCATGATAATCGAGAGTCGTCAATGCGTCGAAGATACATTGTAGCTCGGGAATAATCGACCACGGGTCAGTTGCACCGAAAATTGCTAAAAACTAACTGATAATTTAGGTTGCATTAAAATCACATTTGACTGAAATTAACCGAGGAAATGATGTCGATTACAGAAATTAAGAATTGTCACGTGTCACAATTAATCCCAGGGAATGTTGTTGCATCTTTTCAAAATTTATGGACGACGAGAATTGTTAACGGAAAAGGGACAAGAGTAACAAATTAAAAGAATAAAAAGGAAATGCCACTTTTTAAATAGGTTTTGGGCATTCATTATGAAACAATTGGATAAAGAGTTATAGAAGTTTAAATGAGGATTTATAAGTGACTACTAGGGGACTTGACCCAATTAACTTAAGTGTCAATTTGGTAAATAAGAAAGAAGAGAAGTCTCATCAAAATGAAATTTGTAGGAATCCCTCTCTCTTACAATTTCATCTCAATTTCCTTAGTATTTAAAGGAGATGGACTTGGAAAAGATAGTGGGACCTAAGGTAGTAATGGAGAGCCAATTTTCCATGAAATTTGGGGCCAAAAGCAGAAGGTAAATGCTGAGTAACTTCCAGGCATTTACTCCCCACCTTCCTCCTCTCTTCTTGCCGTAGGAAACTGAAGTGCAGCAGCAAATGGGCTGCTTTCCTTTTCACTTTTCCCTTTTCTTTCTTGTTCTTTATTTTTCTTTCCTTTCTTTTCTCTCAGCCGAAGGGTCTTAGTCCTCTGCTTTACCCTCTTTTCTTTTTCTTCCACACTTATTTCTTCTCCCCTACTACCATGCACCTGTCTCTCTCTTTCCCTTATCCAGCCTTACAACAATTTCCTTTCCCTTTCACAGCCATAAAAAGTCTTGTCTTCTTCTTATTTAAGTTAGTTTATTTGGTCATTCTTGCTCCCCCTTGGACGACAAAGCAGCGACTGAACAGCAAGGTCTCGAGTGTTCCTCCCTCCTCAAGAAAATCCGGGACTTTGTGTACTGCTGTGGTGGTCGCTTAACGACACCTCCAGCCGTTGTGCCGGGTCCAAATCATTGTCAAAAACCTCCAAGGCTGTCCTTGTGTTGCCATTCGGCCTCAAGTGAGGATCGCCATTAGTTTCGGTGGTGAGTTATCTTCTAAATCTGGACTAGAGGTTGAGTACCTCTATTAGGAATTCGTACAAGTTAGAAAGATGTAGATGGCGTTATATATGGATAGATGTTGGTTAGGGAAGTTATGATGGCCATAGAAAAGCTTAGATAGGGTTTAGAGAGCAAGACAAATGTCGTGGAGGAAGATTTGGACTAGAATAGTAGCTGATTTCTGAAACAGTTTCCATGACGTGTGTGTTTTGCTAATTTCGTAGACAACTGTGTGTTGCGATTTTGAAGGAATTTTATTTTGAAGAAACGTTTTGGACATCTTAAATATTAACATATATTTTTCTTATAATTTTTAGAAATTAAAAAGATGACGATTTTAATGACGTCATCCTCGGAACAGTAATTCGGACAGTTTTGTAACCCGTGACCTGTTATGATTCTGAGGGTTCTTACTGACCTTTATAGGTCGAATTTCCAATCAGTTTCTTCATGAAAGTTGTTCGTTACAACTTATAGTTTATCATACTCGAATTTCAAATCAAACGGACCCGATTTTGACCTAAAAACTAATTGATTTCGATGAGTTAGGTTCTCTGGAATTGGACCCAATTTTTGTGCTGGATAGAGAGAATTTCTGGGCCGAATCCAGAGGGATCTGGATCTTGGTGTTTTCATGAAAAATGTTTTTTTTGTTGTTGTCTAGGACGTGTCCAAATTTGTGAATTTTTCGGGCTCGTACGAGTGGGTTTCTGACTTCGAATTTGGAAGAGCGTAATTGGACTGTTTTCTGTCAATTCGGGTTAGTAAAAGAGTATGCTTGTTTTGAAGTATTATTGCTATGAAATTGCTTAATTGAGACTGTGAATGCTATGTGTAACTGATTATTGAAGTGTGACATTGATCATATGCATTCATGGCATGAGATTCCGTCACGAGCCTTTGGGGCTGGGCGATGCTCCTTTGGGAATGCCCCAAGTCAACGGATGCCGGTCGCAGTGGAGGCTGGACCGATGCTCCTATATGGAATGCCGTCTAGATGTAGACGATGCCGCGCTCGACGATGCGAGGCGATGCCCGATTATGCCGGAAGACTGTTATCTGAGCATTGAAATCATTTGTGACACATGAAATGCCCGGTTATGCCGGAAGACTGTTATCTGAGCATTGAAATCATTTGTGACACATGAAATGCTCGGTTATGCCGGAAGACTGTTATCTGAGCATTGAAATCATTTGTGACACATGAAATGCCCGGTTATGCCGGAAGACTGTTATTTGAGCATTGAAATCATTTGTGACACATGAAATGCTCGGTTATGCCGGAAGACTGTTATCTGAGCATTGAAATCATTTGTGATGCATGAATAGGTGAAAGTGAGGGACCTAATTAAAAGACGGAACTGTGTGGTGTGTTATGGGACGTGCCATAACGGTTTAGTCTGGTAATTGGGGGCCTGTGTAATTATGTGACATTTATGTCCCTATATATGTATGTGTTAAAAGTATTCTGATGATATATGATCTCGATATCTTATGCATGATTTAATTGACACTAACATGCAGGAAAGTACTGGTATTAAGAAAGTGTGAGAAAGGCGATTATATTGCATGTTGAGTGTACCCTTCTTCTAATCTAGATTTAGGGGATTTACTCGCTGAGATGTGATTTCACCCCATTGTGGGCTAAAATTTTTTAGGTCCCTAAATGGAGGAAGGCCAAGCCGTGTACAGTCGGTCATAGTAAAGGAGGAATAGGACTCTCGCTATCTCCTTCCAAGTGATGACGGGTTTTCCGTCAAGACTGGATGTAGCGTGATAGCTCACCCCTAAGAAATCGAGAATTATGGTAGTGCAGTAGTAAACCCCAGTCTTATAGATAGAAACTTAGTTAGTGGATAATCGAACAGCTTCACTTTTTGTATTAGACCTTGGGGTGTTAAACTGGTGTGTATAAATATATATATATATATATATATATATATATATATAATATATATATATAAGTACTGTGATGTTGTAGGTGTGGCTTGTGAAAAATAATATCCTACATTTCTATCCCACTGTTTTGTTGTATGAAGATTGTTTTACGTTTCCGCATGTGCAAAATAATGAATGGGTTGGCAACAATTCCTAGGATGTTGCAAATTTTAAATCGACCATTGAGGGATGTGCATGTGCCCGGGGTTCGGGTCGTGACATAGCAAGTGCAAGGATTTGCCCACTAAAGAATTCTTAGCCTTGTTTCCATTAAACTAAATCACGCAGTTTGAATGAAGATGATACGAGGAAGATTTAAATTCAAGTTCAATAACTAAGTTAGATTAGTAACAATTATCTGATTATTTCATTTACGACCATAGCTATTTGCTTTATCTAACTCGTGAAATCTTATATCTATATCCATATTCATCTCTATTTACAAAAAGTATAATGTCTATTGTTGCCGATTCTGTAGATCTTTGTGAAAATCTAGTACACATATGGCCTATAATGCATGTACATATTTTAAATGAACTTGACCTTATCTCCTCTGCTACGTGATCATGAGGATTGAGTTGATGACACGATTACAGATGTGATGCGAAGTTAACGTTTTTAACCCAAAAGCACTATTGACCACACTTTTTGCTTTCTAAAATTATTTTTGCTATAAGCAATATCATTCATGGAGTAACCTTCCACTTTTTTTTTTTTTTTTTTTCACGTATATATAACGACCTTCTGTCTCATTTTTCTTAATTGCCAATGTGATTTAGAATGATTTAGGAATGGTATCATCATTATGTACACTTTCAACCTATATTTTTAGGTATATGATGGTTCTCATCTTAATCCTAAATGATCTTTACTAAATGAATTACAGCAAAAAATTGACCGTACCATTTAAAATTAAGTTGCATGCACACATGAGAACTACTCTAAATACATAATAAATGCTTTTATCCTTTTTTATTAATGTTTGGTTTTAGTTGTTAAAAAAAAGTGAAGTAATCAATGATTGTTTTCTTTTTAGATTAGAATTTGGATATCTATATGTGACGCCCCAGAATATTACGACTAATGTGGTTTTCAATTCTTTTCAATTTTTAAGCATGCGAAAGCGTATTTAGACCAATAATAACCTGAGCATATGAAATTCATGCAGGAAGATAAAACTAGGCAACTTCATTTCCTTTTTATTTATATACTTTTGGTGACCTAAGTCGGGTACAATAGGGATCGACCAAAAATGCTCATACTTCAGATTGTGCCAAATTTCACTAATTGTATCACTCCAATCACAATACCGTCTATCTACAAGGTCGCCTACATGTCCCAAACCCCACTGCCTGGTCTTTCCAAAATTTTTATCCTTGTCCTCCAACCCTCATCCAACTCATCCCAGCTATCTCTATCGCCATCATCGTCGAAGAGTGGGAGTGGTCCCACCATATGCCCACTGATTCGGGCGTAAACGACGACAAACCCGATCAACGCTGAGCCCAATGAGAGGCCAACGTTGACTATCAGTATTGTGATGACCTAAATGAAAGTGGTATCAGGAAAGTCGGGGTCGTGCAGCTCAATCTAGTGTCACATGGAATCTATCAAGGCATCATAGAGGGTAATGGGGGGCACAAATAGCAGAGGCATGTCTACTGATTTGAAAAATAATTATCCACCAAAAGTGAGTATAAAACTTAGCAAGCAAACTACCAACCAATCTATAATACATATCTCAATAACGGCACATGCGAGGAAGTTTAGACATACAATATAGAAGATTGTTTTAAGATCAACTTGCTTGAGAACCTTTGTCAAAATTAGGATAGCAAGTGAAAAACATTTTCTTTGAAACCAGTAAAGCTCAAATGAAATCTAAAAATGCCAAGGATCATATTTATTATGAATTAGCTGCCACCATCCTTCAAAGAACTCTGTTACCCCCTTGGGCATCTCACACTCATTTAGCATGACGAGAACATCTGGGGGAACCGTTTTATACTCCTTAGGCATGGGAAGGAACACACTTACCCCTCTAGGTATCCCTACTACAACTCTGGCATCATCACCCCAAAGACCAATGGCATTCCCAAATCACACACTCATTCCACGGTGCAACTGTTCGATAATTCAATTTAAACATGCCATCCACTAAGTTAATGTACAAAAACAGTTTAGTGTCTACCATCAACTATCATTTATAAGCTAGAGAAATGATACAAACATTTAGCATTGCCACCAGTTTTCTTAGGAAATCCATGGCATGAGTGGAAATTGTCTTGAACGATAATTCTCTCAAGTGGAAATTTTGGTGATGCAAAGGTCAATTATGCATGAACATTGATTGAATTAATAAAAATTTCAGTGGATTTTGAAGTGTGCATTCCAGAATAACCTTAATTGCTTATTTCTTTGGCGAATGCATTTTTGCTCTAATCATGTCTGACATGTAATGTTTTCTCGAACACCCAAGGGCTCCTGACATTCAAGTTCATTTCAGAATGCCTCATGATATTAGGAGATGAGAAACCTTCATGAACATTCAAAGTGCATCCTCGATGTTCCAAAACTTTTTCTACCAAGAGGCGAGAGACCTCAACGGGATATCTAAATTCCAGGAGATATAACCCTAAGAATCAGCGATATCACCAGGTAAGTATATCTCTACCTATATTCCAAATACTTGTCATTGTGCAAGTATTCTTGACACTTGACTCAGTCAAGCTGTCCTTTTATATTGACCTGGCGTGCTTTCGTAGCGCAGAGTCTCATTCATCGACTCGGCGTGCTTACATAGCTTAGTGTCCTTTATATTAACCTGGCATGCTTTCGTAGCCCACAGTCCCATTCATCGACCCGGCGTGCTTCCATAGCCCGGTGTCCTTTATATTGATTTGGCGTGCTTTCATAGCCCAGAGTCCCATTCATCGACCCGGCGTGCTTCCGTAGCCCGATGTCCTTTATATTGACCTAGCGTGCTTTCGTAGCCCAGAGTCTCATCCATCGACTTGTCGTGTGTCGCGACCAATTTTTTCGGGGTATGAACCACCTAGGGTTTGGCTAATGGATTGTTAAGCCTAGACTTAACTCGGGCTCTCCCAAACCCATACCAATTCGCGATTTTGGGTTCAAATTCTTGACATGCAAATTTTTGAATTAGGAGTCGCCACTAATCTATTTTTGGTGGGTTGATTAGAAACCTAAGTAAAGTAACGGGAGTTTTACTTTACTCCTACGAACCAAAGATTTGAGTACGGGGACTTGGTTACGCTAGATTTCTCTAGCGCCCTTTCAATACCATTTCTTTTTATTTTGACAAAAAGGTTTTGCAGGCAGCTTGAATTGATTTTAAACTATTTCCCTAACATGTGAGGTTATCATACGGGTGCGCAAACCATCAATTTAACACCCAGATAAAGCAATGAATAAATTGCAGAAACTTACCTCAAAGCAACGAAAGCATCTGCGTTGTTAGATCAAAATTCACATCAACAACCCTAGATATGATTTCTAATTAACACGCAATTTCTTTTTTTCTTTTTTGTTTTCACTTAATTAATGAGAATCATGCTTTATGCAATGCATGTCACTAATTTAACATGAAATGATATGACATGGCAACATAACTTAGCTATATGACCTAAGCGATATGACATAAATAAGCATGTAGTCTATCCTGAAGCATGAAATGGATTTATTCTTAAAAAAAATAATTTTTTGTGTTTTCCATGAGATTCGAAATTAAATAAATGCAACACTTAAATATGCAATCTAAATTAATCTAATGACCTAATTCTAATGACGGGCAATTTCTAATTAAATGCATCTAACAAAAATCACTAAATGACGTGCATTGTATGAAACTAATTCTATATGACGTGCACATGATTTTTATTTTACTAATAAGCATGCAATCTATTTAGGAGAAATTATCTAAACCTATAATATGCAATCTTAACATGCAATGACGTGCAAAGAATGCCCTAATTCTACATGACATATGCATAATGACTTTTTTTGTGTTTTTCCTTTTTTTCCCTTTTTTTAAATTAATAATTGCCAAATAATTAAACATGCAATTAAAATCTAGCAACCTAAATTGATTTATTTGAATTTAGATTTTCTTTTTATTTTTTCTTAAATTTGAAATAAAATTCCTATTCTAAACATGTAAACCCTAAGACATGCAATATTCTAACTCAAATATATCTCGAGATAAACAAGGCAATTAAAACGAGACAATTCATTCAAAATCATCAAAAATCACACATCTTTCGGATCAAGAGATAATATTTCGCTAATAAAATTGATAAATTGATCTTAAGCCTTAAAGATCAAATTATCAATTTTACTCCCACTTGATTAATTATTCCATCTAAAGCCTTATAGATGGAATAAAAAATCAAAGTGCGGTTGCGAATTAGGCAAATAACCCTAATCGGGAATGCGCTTATCATTTAAATATGCACGTAAGATACAATAAAGCATGTTTTAGGCAATAAAATATCTAAATCAAATTTAGATATGATAATTACCTAATTCCGCAAATAATATTGCCAAATTTGAATTGAATGGAATCGCTCAACAGGTAACCAGCGGTGTGTGGTGATGGCTTCTCAGCACGGTTTAGGGCTTGAAGGTGACAGCTTTTGATGGACCGCTTGGACTACCTGATTTGTCCAGATGTTCTGCTTCAGTTTCACTTGGGCCAAAGAATCAAATTTGCCCCCTTTGGTCTCCACGTTGATTCCCAGACTTTGACTTGCTAAAGCCCATGATCACATTATTCATTTGCATTCTCAATTGAAGGAGCAGCAGCAGCACGTCAGGAATGATAGTGGCATTTTAGGATGCAACGGCTAGATGTTGCTGGCAAACCTGCGAACAGAGGCTATGAGCGCTAGTTCGCTGGTGTCGGTGTTTGGACCCGAGGCGTGGCTGGTCACGGTGAACACCAGGAGATCTTGATTGTGATGGTTCACTGGATGAGCACCAAAAAAAACCTGCAAAACAGAGAATACCGAAGGAAGAACAGAGAAGAAGGAGTCGTCGCGCGGGTGGTCCAAGTCACGGCAGCCGTGAGGGGGGAGACGAAACAACGGCGGATGAGCGAGCAGGGGCACGGGACTCGGGCGTCAGTAGCAGGTGGCGAGGGGTCGAGTGGATCGCAGCAGAGCGCTATGCAGGGGGTCGGCCACAACAGCGGAACGGAACAGGCAGTGGCGAAGGCAGTCTGCGGCGCTTGTGGGATCTGCACCTGTTGTCGTCTGGGGCTGCGGCGTCGAGCACGGCAAGAACAGGGAGGTCGGCAAGCGGAGTAGGACGCGGGCTGCAGGCGTTTGGGCTCCGTCGCGGCGTTTGGGCTCCGGTGCAGATGCGGATGAGGCGAACAGCAGCGGCGTGGGCGCGGGGCTGGCCGTCGGGCACCGGGCGGAGGCGAGCAGCGGCGGTGCGGGCTCCGGTGGCGTTGGGTCGCGAGCAGCACAGCGAGATCGGCGGGCGGCGTCGCAAGAGCTCTGCAGGCGGCGGTAGGCGCGACGGTGGTTGTCGAAGGGGTTGTTGCGTCGGCGGCAAGGCGCGGCGACGGTACTTGCGACGTCGTGGTGCGAACGTGAGGTCCTGCACCGGCGGAGGGACCAGCGAGGAAGAAGAACAGTGTTTTCTTCCTTCTGTTTTTTTCCTTTCTTCTCTCCTCTGCTGGCCGCACGTCTCCCTCACATCTCCCTCTCTCCTGTCTCTTCCTCTCTGCTGCTCTGTACTCTCTCCAGAAGCAAAACTTTTGTGTTTTCTTTGACCAAAAGAAAACCCAAAAAAACAAAAGTAAAACCCCCTCTACCAAGTCATCAACCGAGAACCCCCCTTTTGTATTGAATTTTGAACTTCAAAAAAACGAAGGAAAAGCCTCTAAAAATAGAACCCCCTCTTGTGCGGCTGTGTATTCGATTGTGTGGCCTCGTATTGAATTGTGTGGCCCTCTCCTAAAACCCTACGCGAAAACCTTTTTATAGGCTGAAGATTAGGGTTTTATTTTCCTTTTCAAATCAGCATCCGCGAAGATTTCTTTTTCGCACGCAATATCACTTTTATTTTATTTTCTATATCTCCTGATATTATCACCTAAAGATAAGATTGCAACCCGATTTTCGTAAATTCCAAAAATCCACCGTAATATTATTTCAAATCTCCATTTAGGTAATTCTTGTCATTAAAAGAAAACGGGCTCGGGCCAATTTACTTGCTTCGTGGGCTTAGTCCGACCTGCCAAATTAAAGCTTAGAACTACTAAATCGAACCCATTTGTCACTGACCCAATGTAAATGCAAATTAAGAAATAAATGCACCTAAAACTATATGCTATGCAATTAACTATTTTTTTTAGGAATAAAATTAACCCCTAATTTTTAATGCAATAAATGACTAAGCTGGTCGCCAAAATTTAGGTGTCAACATCGTGTTTTCGTAGCCCGGTGTCATTTATATTAACTCGGCGTGCTTTCGTAGCCTAGAGTCCTATTCATCAAACAGCGTGCTTCCGTAGCCTAGTGTCCTTTATATTGACCTGGCGTGCTTTTGTAGCCCAGAGTTCCATTCGTCGACCCTGTGTGCTTCGTAGCCTGGCGTCCTTTATATTGACATGGCGTGCTTTCGTAGCTCAGAGTCCCTTTCATCAACTCGACGTGCTTCCATAGCCCAGTGTCCCTTAATGTGACCTAGTGTGCTTCTGTAGCCTAGGGTCCCCCTATCAAATCAGCGTTCTTCCGTAGCCCGGTGTCCTTTATATTGACCTGGCGTGCTTTCATAGCCCAAAGCCCCTTTCATCGACCCAGCGTGTTTCCATAGCCCGGTATCCCTTGATTTGACCTGGCGTGCTTCTATAGCCTAGAGTCCCCTTATCAAATTAGCATGCTTCCATAGCCCAAAGTCACCTCATTAATTTGGCTTTACAAGAGACATATCCCTAAGGATCAGAGATATCACCAAATAAGTATATCTCTACCCACACATTAAATACTTGTCATTCTGCAGTTATTCTCTCTCAAGAGTATTGACACTCAACTTGGTTGAGCTGTCCCCTAAAGATTTTTTCTCTAGATTCAATTTGATTAAGGCGACCAAAGAAAGATTTGAGTATTAACCAAAACCTCAGTTTAGGCGACCGTAGAATGGTATGGGTCCTAAACAACACCTATTTCCTTATTCGGGCGACCGTAAAATGGTACATGTCCTGAAAAGTGAATCCTCGTTTAGACAACCGTAAAAAGGTATGGGTCCTAGACAACATTTATTTTCCCATTTTGAGTGACCGTAGAATGGTACAGGTCCTAAACAACATTCAAGCGACCGTAGAATGGTATGGGTCTTGGAAAATCAATTTTTTGTCAAGTGACCGTAGAATGGTACGGGTCCTAGATAACACCTATTTCCTCATTTAGGCGACTATAGAATGATACGGGTCCTAGATACAACCAAACACTGTCATACTGAGCTACCGTAGAATGGTACGGGTCCTGGGAAAACAGTCTCTTTGTAAAGTCATGTTACTATTCTAGGCGACCGTAGAATGGTACGGGTCCTGGACATATAACATCAACTATCTCGAGTTACTCTACTCTCCTCAAAGGTAAGTTATTCCAGATAAGTTCATTTACCATTTGCATTAGCATTTTCATGTATCATATAAATTGCATTTCAAAATAGGATTCATTTTCCAAAAAAAAAAAAAAAAAAAAAAAAATCATTCAGTGCATGTTCATGATCAAAATTTAGATCTCAATTTGTCTTTGAAGGCAACTTCTACGAGCTCACCTTCAAAGAGGGTCAGCTGTTGACACCAAAATTTTGGCGACCTAGTTATTTGTTCATAGAATATTAGGGATTAATTTTTAAGCTCTAAAAAATGAGAGAAATAAAATAAAAATTGCATCATAGCAAGTAAAAGGAAAAAAATGGGGAAAATTAATCTAATTGATTATGTATGGAAATTGGAAATTCCGATGAATATTCAGATTTTGGTAAATGCGGAAGCAATTAGTAAATCAGGTGATTAAAGAGCAAAAATTTTGATTAAAGGGAAGGAATCGAAGCAAGATCGAACTGATTGTGAAATCATGGTCCAATACGCAGCCAAATCAATGCAACAGAAGATGGAAACTTGGAAAGTACCATAGAAAGTGGCCGTCTAGAATCACTATAAAAAGAGCCATATTTTTTGTGACCGAAAAAGGGAAAAATTCGAAAAAAAATTCAAGAGGAAAATTCATGCAAGAAAGAAAGAATGCGTGAAGGAAAAGGGGGCTTCTCTTCGTTCATCAGAAAATACAATAGAAAAAGAGAAAAAAAAAAGCTATTGAGGGAAAGTAGTCAAAGTCAGGAAAACGGGAGAAAGTACAATAGAGAGAAAGAGACAAAGAGGGGACGTGCGATGGGTGAGAAAAAAAAAAAGAACAAAGCAAACCATTCGTCTTCCTCGGGGGTCTTCACCCCATGAGGCCTTCGTCAGCGAGTATCCACGCTAGCCTCATCACCGGCACTTGCAGCCGGGCCTCCGCCGCGCCTCCGCCTCCCATCCTCTCGCTAGATGCCACTGCTCCAACGCCACCCAACGCCGGCAGCTGAGTTGCCTATCCCCACGACGTTGCACCAGCCTGAGAACTTGCATCGTCCACCGCACCAGCAACTCCTCAGCCTCGCCTCCACCTGCTGCAGCCACGACCCAGCACCTCTGCCTGCACCTCCGCCTCGTCTGCAACCTATAGATCCCGTGGCCTGCTTGCGCCGTCGCCCCTCCGTCTGTTGCTGTGCTTCTGCATGCCCGACCACCTGAAGCCTACAACCTACAACCCGCAAGTGCCTCTGCCACTCGCACCCAACAACCCGGCAGTTCGCCTTTGCAACCAATGCCGCCCTTGTCTCCGTCGGTGGTCCACCACCACTCAGCCGGCGCCCACCTCTGCACTAGCGCTCGACGTCCGCGATGCCTCTACAACCGAGCGCCAACCTCCGCGCAGCACTTCGACCTGTAGTGCCGGACGCCAGGAGCCCCAATGCCATCGTCTCTACGCCACTGCGCCAAAAGCCCCGACGTCGTTACTGCACCACTGCAGCTCGCCACCGCTCCAGAGCCCTCTCCACTTGACGACCCACGAGGCGCGAACCAGCTATGGTAGCTCGTCGTGTCAGTCAAAGCACGTCCCTCAACCCGCCTCGGACGCCATAACTCCGCCCGTCCCCTCACCGAAGCTCCGAGAGTCGCTACCACCAGCAGCCCATTGCTGCCCGCCTGCCCTTCGCCGTTGCTCTCCCTTTCTAGGTCCCCCTTAGGGAGAAAATATTAGGTACGTGAGATGTTCCAGCCTAGCAAATAAGAAGGCGCTCGGAGGACGACACGTGTCCTCGTGTTAGGAACCATGTTGAAAAATTTTTGGACGGGAGACTGAGGGTTCTTCGCGCCTCTCTCACCTCTGCAGATTGTCTCTCTCCTCTCTGTCTCTCTCCCCTCCACCTCCGCTGGTTGCTTCCATCGGCCCCCACCTTGACGCCGGCGCCGATGCCGCCGATGCTCCTCCGCCTCCCTCTCACGACGTCCGCTTTGCTCTCTCTCTCCCCCTTTGCAAAGTCGTGCCTCTCTTCTAGCGAAACGCAATGCCGACGGCCCTCCACCTCCGCCTCCGCCGGTTGCCTCCGTCACCCTCGACTTCGACGCCGATGTAGCCTCTGCCTCCTCCCCTGAACCCTACTCTGATGCCGACGCCCCTCCGCCGGTTGCCTCTGTCGGCGTTGGAGTCCGTCGCCCCCGACTCCTCCGCCTCTGCCCCTACCTACGCGCCTGACGCCAACGTGTCGAATCACGACGGCGAAAATGGAGGAGAGAGAAATGATGAGCTCGATGGCGCCGGCGACGACAACGAAGTAGTAGATGTAGACGAAGAAGCAGAAGCGCGCGAGCTCAGGGTTCTGGACATGGCTCGTAGCGTCAGTCGCATTCCGTCTCACCCTCGTCTACCTCCCCAGGAACCTCCGCCTATCCACCCGCCCCGAGGTCGCCAGCCCTCTGACCAGCATTCGCCGCCGTAACGCTGCCTCTATTCGCTCCGTCGATCGATTCCCGATCCCTGATCCCCCGTCCCCTCCTCCCTTGAAATCTTGGAGGTTCATTTTCTGATACGATTTCTGGTTTTTCTTGTTTGTGCCGCCTACAGTTGGCAAAGGCTACTGGTTGAAGCAATAGGCGATGTCTCCCTACGCAGGTTCGGCTCTATTCGATCTCTGTAGGAAGGAAGCTTCTTGTTTGCTTACTGATGTGTCGCTGTTCCATGCTTTGATCCCTTCCACAGATTCCATGTATCACGAAATTTCGTTAACCTAAAGGAATTACTGTGCTCACATGTATTTCTTTTTGTAAAGGATTCTGATTATCTTCTTAAAGGAAATTCTTCATTGAATTTTGTTAACCTTTGGGAGCCTAGATGGCTCGACTAGATCTCGCATATGCATATTTGGTTTTCCTTTTTCATGTTTGTCGGGAGTGATTAAGATTGATATCATATATTGATTATTACATTCCTCGATTCTGTCAATAGTTCTCTTATTGATCTTTAATCCTATGATAATGACCTAGATAACTGTATGTACTTTGCAACTTTTGAAATTGTCAGATGAAAGGACCTTCTGGTGAACAGATTCAAGATTTTCACGACAAGATCAGTGAGAAATTTGAGTTTGTGGCTCACCATAAGGGTGTTCATCGGTTCTGCTTTACTAACAAGTCTTCTCATCATGAAACCATCGACTTTGATGTACATGTTGGCCATTTTACATTCTATGATCAGCATGCAAAGGACGGTAGGACTCTGCCTTTTTTTCTGTTTTCTTGTCTCTTGAACTAACGAACTTTACAGAATATACAAATAAAAGGAAAAAAAAAAAACTTTACAGAATATACTGCGTGTCTCTCTTTTTTATCTACTGTGAATGTATCTGCAGAGCATTTCAACCCCTTGTTGGAACAAATAGGGAAGCTGGAGGAGGCTCTCTACAACATTCAGTTTGAGCAGCATTGGCTGGAGGCTGAGACTGAACGTCAAGCAATTGGTAAGATATTTTATGTCAAGTCCTCTTGCTAATTAGCGCAGTGGATTCCAACCCTGTTTCATCTCTGATGGAAATAACTTTCCTATTTAATGCTGAGTGGACCACTATAGCTTGCTTTGACTCCTGTTATCTCCTAAATCTCAAAGGTTCTCACAACCTCTGCTCTTAAAAGACCTTCAGAAGTAGATGTCTCACAAGACAAGTTATAAGCTATTTCTAGAGCCTTTGACAAGCTCCTTTTATCCATCTGATTGACGTAACTAATCAGTTATATTGTTTATGATCCTGAAAATAGTAAAACCTTCCTAACTTGGCAGCAGCTGAAAAGGCGGACTTAGAAAACAAAGCAGGCAACAAAAAAGAAGATGCGTGCTTGGTGTACTGGGTTTCAAATGGTCATGGGTTTTGTTTACTTGTGTTATCTGCTAGATGTTTTGAACTGTGTCTGATCGCCACACGAAATGGAATGGGGATGACCTTGCTAATTAAATATTGTGTTCACTAACAGACGATACATAGATATTGGGTTCAATGAATACTCATTCTATGATGATTTGTGATCGCAGTGAACGACGCAATGAGCAAAAGGGCAGTCCATAAGGCTCTCTTCGAGTCAGCAGCACTTATTGGGGCGAGTGTTCTCCAAGTTTACCTGCTTCGTCGCCTTTTTGAGAGGAATCTTGGTTTCTCTCGAGTTTAACATTGATATTGTCAAATGACGCTAAAGTAATTAGAGATTTTTGTTACCAACGCCAGTTTTCGGTTCTTTCTTTAAATATCCATAGAGACATGTATAGACAAGGAAACTGTTTACTTTGTGAAAAGGTCATATGATAGATGACCTTGAGGTGAAAAAACAGAATGCGTCAGGCCATGAAGAAAAATTGGGCATTCTACTAGGTTCCATCGTTAAGTTCATGGCAATTACAACTTCTTCCTAACTAGAGTGAAGCTCAAATCAAATTGAAGCAAAGAGAAGGAAAAGATGTGAGGAAGAGAGCTTTGTTTTATTTTGTTGTTTGGTAAGTAGGACAGCCATAGCTCCACAGTTTTGGAATTGCATTTACTGGGATTGGAACCTTGGTCTCATTCTTGAGGTCTTTGGCGGTGATTGTGTAACAGAAGTAGCTTACGCACCATTAGTAGGGGGGATATTAGAGCCATGTTATTCACATCAGTCGCAGGAAAAAGGAAGAGAGGAAAAAGTGGAACGTCGATTGATCCTACCAATTTGTGGAATTTTAAGGACTACATCAATGATGTATGAATGTGTGGAGTTAATCAACTACATCAATGATGTATGGAAAAAGAGGCCATAGATAAAGCTGGTTCATGACCGCAATCGTTGTTTCACATGCACGAAATTTTGCAAACTCATGTTCTTTGAGGAACGCATGACATCAGAGACGTTTTTGTTACTTCCATTGTCGATATTTTCCTAAAACAAAGAAGGGGAAGATTGTGCCTTTCTCCTTATGAGATCAGAATTACCAATATTCGAAATTGCCATTTGAACAATCCCTACGCAGAAGATTCATGGAGATGACCTTTCCCATGTCTAAGGGAGTTGACACCTTAATTCCTCTAAAAGAGAAATGACAAACGCATATGGCTATGACTCACGCTGTTCCCCCAACCAGAAACATCCGTTAGCGTGATTGATGACAGAGGAAAGGGTCACAAGCTCGTATCTATAATGTCTTCAACAACGATGGATAACAATAAATTAAACCAGATTGAAAGTAGGCATAGACATTTCACAGACAGATCCAATTCACAAATACAGAAAGCAGACAATTAATAAATTAACAATAGAACTAAGCAGAGGAAGAGAGAGAGAGAGACATAGGCAGAGACAGAGAGAAGCATACTGCTGATAGATTATAGTAAGCATGACGCGTCATTATTTTACTCATCTCCACAAACCCCACATTTACACCACGAGGAGCTATTCCTGCAAGAATAACAATGGCTCTAAACTGTTTGTATCTTCTTCAAGTGAACATTCTGGGGCTGCTTTAGCCTAACAACGCGCGTCTCTTTTGGAAGCTCCTGGCCAGAGAACCTAGTCAAGATTCTGTTGGGCTCTGAATGCAGCAAAACCATTTCTTCTGCGTGCAACAAAGAATTCACGGTAAGAGAGCGAAGCAGCACAGGTTGGGAGAATGAAAACAAAATAAATAAATAAATAAAATCTACAGCAGCAAACTTGTTCACAGACAATTGCGTCTAACTCAAATTCAATTCCTGCTCGCACTATAAAGGATAATAGCATCTTTCGGATGGTCATTTTAAATGATTCAAATACTAACGAGCAAGTAGTGCCCAACTTGCTTAGTTTTTAGGCAGAAGTCCAGCACAAGTGCCATAACTTGGCACGGGAGGACACTTAAGTGCCATAACTTTAAAACGGTACACTTAAGTGCCACCTCCGGCAACCCTTGCCGGAAATCCTACGTGGCAATATTTTATTATTATTTTTTGCCTACGTGGCTTGCCGGAGAGCTGAGTCGGCTCAGCTCCAAAGCAGCATAAAAATTAAAAAAATTAAGAAAATTTTAAAAATTTTAAAAAATTAAGAAAATTTTAAAAATTTTAAAAATTTAAGAAAATAAAAAAATAAAAAAAAGGGGGGAGGTCGAACGAGCGGCTAAGGGCTCAGCCCTCGCCGCCGCCGCCTCCCGCCGTCGCCGGAAGAGCCGGCGACGGAGGGGGAGGGTCGGGCGGGGGTCGCCGGCCCCGGCCAACCGACCGCAAGGGCTGCGAGCCCTCGCCGGATCGCGGCGAGGGCCGCTACCCTCGCCCCAGATCTAGGCGAGGGCTCGCGGGCCCTCGCCGCCGATCGGCCGGACTCGCCGGCCCTTCCCGACGGCGGCGGGGAGGGCCCGCGACCCCTCGCCGCCTCCCCGCCGCCACCGGGAAGGGCCGGCGACGGAGTAGGGAGGGTCGACCGGGTCGCCGGGCCCGGCCGGGGCCGGCGAGGCCGGCCGACGGCAGCGAGGGCTGCGAGCCCTCGCCCGGATCTGGTCCAAGGGTCGCGGCCCTCGCCACGATCCGGCGAGGGCTCGTAGCCCTCACCGTCGGTCGGCCGGGGGCCGTCGACCCCGCCGACCCTCCCCCCTCCATCGCCGGCCCTTCCTGGCGACTGCGGGAGGCGGCGGCGGCGAGGGCTCAGCCCTCAGCCACCCGTTCGACCTCTCCCCACTTTTTTAAAAAAAAAAAAATTTCTTAATTTTTTAAAATTTTCTTAATTTTTTAAAACTTTAAATTTTCTTAATTTTTTAAAATTTTAAAATTTTTTATTTTTTTATTTTTTGAATACTTTATAATTTAATTAATTTTTATATTATTATTTATATGTAGACACGAAACGGCATCGTTTTTGCGTTTTCTCCGCCACGTCAGCGTGCAAAACGACGCCGTTTTAGACTAAACTCGTCGGAAAATTGCCACGTCAGCCATTTGGCCGGATTTTCGCTGGAGTGACACTTAAGTGTCCCATTTTACTCCGATGATGGCACTTAAGTGTCCCTCCGTGCCAAGTTATGGCACTCTAGGTGTCCTCACCTCTTAGTTTTTATGACACTGTCAAATCAATTTCTTTTACCCTATCTGCAAGTTTGAGAGTTCTATTTTCCATTTCTACATTTTCATCAAGACTAGCATAGCATATAAGAAAGTTTAAATTTAATTATTAGACAGGTTAACTACTACATAACTGGAACCTTAATAGATTATCGTAGAACAAATGACTTCAATAATTAATGCATCCTACATAAATAAAACAGTTTGTTCCCAGGCTCCTAAGAAACAACTTACTGTTGGAGGTTTGCTCGGATCAACAGAGTGTTTGACTTGAGGGTTGGCCTTTGCCGGAGATTTGGGCTTGCCACCCGTCTTTTTTTCATACCTTGCCTTGTTAAAGATGACAGTAAACCCCTCCGCTAAAGCTGGGTCATTCACATCCCATTCACCAAACTTTGGCAATGGCTGACCCTTTTCCTGTTGGAACAAGAAACAGATTGTCGAATGCACAAAATCTCCACCTCACTTCAATCTCCACACGAAACATAAATATGAGACTATGGACTAAATAAGGTGCACAATGAAACTTGCCAAGATAACAATTATAAGCAGAACAACTTCTTATTTTCTTAGACCACATGGTGTATATATTAAAACATCATCTAGGATACGGACGAGCTCTTTCTTGAATTAGACAAATGAAGAAATAGCTATATTGAATAAGCTGCACAGTGCAACAATAAGAATGTTCACAATCAACGATGAAACCAACAGCACCCTAACCTGGATCTGAAAGAAGTTAAGATGCCCTCAAGCAGTAGCAATTTTGATTCCAAGAAAAAGCAATATGAGTACCTCTCTCTATAATTAAGAAAAACAATAATGATCATTCGATCGAATAATCTCCAGGGTCCATTCACTGCTTCAACAATTCACATACATGGCAGGTTGCTTTAATCTCTTAGAGAAACTGGATAGCATGCAAGTATAAAGTTTCCTTTTTTAGAAAGCTATAATAAGATATGATCCTCAGTCCTATCACATAAATAGGTAGAGGAGTTCGTTTCACCATTCAGACTTGCCGTGAATGACGACCCAGATTCAGAATAGACCAGATCATCCTAATTTCTTGGAGGAAAAAAAGTTGAAGTAGTCAAAAAACCATAACTCAAGTGCTTCCTCTGTTCAAAGTAATCGCGCCACCAGACTTCATTACACATGATAATCTTCTCCCAAACAGGCTCACCTCAGTCAAAAAAATTTCAAAACCTGGAAAACATGCCAAACTAATCAATCATCTCCCAAAAAATCTACTTCCTCACCCAGATTTTTCCAAAGTGAAAATGCTGAAAAAAACGATATTTCGAGGGAGGGGGAAGAAAATTCAAGATGGGAGGGATCAAAGCATGGAACAGCGACACATCAGTAAGCAAACAAGCAGCTTCCTTCCTACAAAGATCAAACGGAGCCGAACCTGTGTAGGGAGACATCGCCTACTGCTTCAACCAGTAGCCTTCGCCAACTGCAGGCGGCACAAACAAGAAAAACCAAAAATTGTATCAGAAAATGAACCTCCAAGATTTCAAGAGAGGAGGGGGCAGGGGATCGGGGATCGGGAATTGATCGATGGAGCGAAGAGGGGCGGCGTTATGGCGGCGAATGCTGGTGAGAGGGGTGGCGACCTCGGGGTGGTGGATAGGTGGAGGTTCCTGGGGAGGTAGACGAGGGCGAGCCGGAACGCGACTGACGCGACGAGCCATGTCCAAAACCCCGAGCACACGCGCTTCTACTTCTTCGTCTCCGTCTACTGCTTCGTCGCCATCGCTGGTGCTGTCGAGCTCATCGTTTCTCTCTCCTCCATTTTCACTGTCGTGGTTCGACACGTTGGCATCGGGCGCGTAGGCAAAGGTGGAGGCGGAGGAGTCGGGGGTGACGGACTCCGACGCCAACGGAGGCAACCGGCGGAGGGGCGTTGGCATCGGGGTTTGCTGGAAGAGAGGCATGACTTCGAGGATGAAAGAGAGAGAGAGGACTAGAGATCGCGAGAGGGAGGCGGAGGGGCGTTAGCGTTAGAGTAGGGTTCAGGGGAGGAGGTGGAGGCTGCGTCGACATCGAAGTCGAGGGCAACGAAGGCAACCGGTGAAGACGGAGGTGGAGGGCCGTCGACGTCGCGTTTCATTGAAAGAGAGGCACGACTTCGCAGAGGGGGAGAGAGAGATTAGAGCAAACATTGCGAGAGGGAGGCGGAGGAGCGTCGGCAGCATCGGCGTCGGTGTCGGCGTTGGCGTCAGGGTAGGGGGCGATGGAAGCAACCAGTGGAGGCGAAGGGGAGAGAGACAAAGAGGAGAGAGAGGAGAACGGGGAGAGAGACAATCTGCAGAGGTGAGAGAGGCGCAAAGAAAGAAAAACCCTTAGTCTCCCGTCCGAAAATTTTTCAAAATGGCGCCTGACACGAGGACACGCGTCGTCCTCCGAGCGCCTTCTTGTTTTCCAGGCTGGAACGTCTCACGTACCTAATATTTTCTCCCCCTTAGGTGGTTTTCTTTTATTTCTATTTTTTATTCATTTTATGTTATTTTATCTTCTTCTTCTTCTTTTTAAAGACCTGATTATTTGGTGGGATATCATGACTCAAATCTCTCATCTCCGCATTATCCCTGGAAAAGGTCTTAGATATAAAGATCAATTCTCTAAGTTCGTCAATATTCAGAGACTCTTTTCCATTCAGATGAGTCTATTAGATCCAATCATGCAAAAGTTGTTAGAATCTTGTTCAGAATCCCATTCGGAATTCGCCCAAAAGTGTTTCCATCCTCTATGGGAAAATCCAGATTTCTTTGTTCGCCTCCCGTTCAAAAAGAATGAAGATATCAATCCAACCAAGGCCAGCCATACGGGAATGAAGCCAGAACATCTAGCTTTAGCTCAAAGGGAATGCGCAGAACTACTGCAACAAGGTCTTATTGAAATCTTTAATTCTCAATGGGCTTGCGAAGCCTTTTATGTCAATAAGCGTGCTGAGCAAAATAGGGGAAAAATGAGATTGGTAATGAATTATCAACCTCTTAACCTTTTTCTCCAAGATGACAAATTCCCTCTACCATCCAGAGATTCTCTCTTTGCTGGTCTAACCAAGGCCCATATCTATTCCAAATTCGACCTCAAAGCCGGATTTTGGCAACCGGGCATCCATCCTGAAGAAAGACCCAAGACAGTATTATGTATCCCAAACTAGCACTTTTTGTGGAAAGTCATTCCTTTTGGCTTAAAGGTAGCAATCCCTTTTCCAAAAGGCCATGTGCCATATTTTCCAATCAATCTTGTCAAATGCAGCCGTATACATTGATGACATTCTGCTCTACAGTCTTGACGAGCAGTCACACTGTCAACTTCTTGAACAATTTACAGAAATTGTCAAAAAGCATGGTATTATGCTTTCTCAAAGGAAAATGAATATTGCCCAAACAGAGATTGAATTTCTTGGTATGCACCTCAACAAAGGTACGTACTACCTAGGGCCACATATTGCTCAAGAATTATTGAAGTTTCCTGAAGATAACTTCACAACAAAACAAGTTCAGCAATTTCTTGGGATAATCAATTATCTCAGGGATTTTGTCCCAAACATTGCAAAGCTCCTGATTCCTTTGCAATCCATACTGAAAAAGATCCCCCACCTTAGGGAAAGCCCCAGACTAAAGCAGTCGCTGGGCTTAAAGAAATTATGCAGAATCTCCCACTATTGCAAATACCATCAATAGGAAAAATAATTCTTCAAACTGACGCCAGTGATGAATACTGGGCAGCCATCCTCTTTGAAGAAATTGATGGTAAGAGACACCTCTGTGCTCACAAAAGTGGAAAGTTTTCTCAAGCTGAAATGTATTATCATTCCACTTTTAAAGAAATCTTGGTAGTAAAAAATGGGATAAAAAAGTTCGAGTTTCATCTCATCGGCCATCACTTCCTGCTAGAATTAGACATGGCATCTTTTCCTCAGATGACCAAGTTTAAATAGAAGCAGATTCCAAATTCTCCACTGCTTCGATGGGCTGAATGGTTCTCAAAATACTCTTTTGAAACCAAACATATTCCTGGAAAGAAGAATGTGTTTGCTGACTTCCTGTCAAGACCAAAGGCACCAGCCGAAATCAACATATACATCAAAAGGCTTGCCTTCCACATGCTCAATCATGGCGTAAAATACAAAGTTGAGAAGATCAAAGATTTGTCAAGCTGGAAATATCCCCAGTAGATTGTTCAACACATCCAGAATGACAATCTTACTGAGAACCTAGAAAATCTCATGTGGCAATGCCACACAGATCTATTCAGATTCAATGGAGGTTCGATTCTCTATCCTTTCGGGTTAAATTTGAATTATCCATTTATTCATCCCCTTATCTGGAAGGAAGATGATTTATCTGATCAACTCAAGACGTTATTATGGTACTTAACAAATAAGTACCTAATAGCTATTGAAATTCCAACTAGAAGATTCATTGCCAACCTCACTAGGATATTTTCACTCAGAAGAAATCTTGAAAAAGAAAGTGATAAGAATCTCTTAGACTTTCTTAATTGGTTCTATCATCCTACTCACTGGAAACATCTCTTGGAAAAAGAACTGAGAACCATGACTCCAAATCCTAAAGTCCATACCATCCTGTTTTTCCGACGTCCATGGCATTTTTTCACAAATAATGGCACTATCATCGATACCTCACAAGAAATAGGAACCACATCCTACAAACCCCACTTGAATAGCCGGGAAGCTCGGATTCACAAATCTTATCCAAGATCTGTTAGATTTTGTGAACACCAGTACCGAGAACTCTAGAGAATCTTGTGCCAGGAAAACGAAACCATTCCCGAAGACATATGGAACAATGTGCCTACTACTTGGGATCATTATGACCTAGCACCAGAAGCTAAGGAAGCACTCAGGCAATACAGACAAGCTGCATTGTCTCAAGATCATGAAATGATAGGAACAGATGATATTGTCCAATCCACTCAAGACCCCTATGCACGCTCTGGAGGCCCTTTGTCCCAAGACCCCTACTATCAAGGACCTTCGTCCTCATTCCAAAGCATGGACACATGCTTTTATGCACAGTCGTCCAACTGGCCTCAGCCAAATATCCCTGCCGACACTCAAGAAGATGACAACACAAACTGGGCTAAAGAAGAAGCTGTGGCATCCCAAAAATCCAAGACAACCTCTAGAGGAATTAAAGCTCATAATTAGGTAATGAAATTACCTATGGTTTATGCTTTAGTCATTAGTTTTCTCTTAAGGCTAAATGATATATGCTTGTGTTCATGAGATTTTAAATGAGATAAATTAATGAGAATAATCTATGCTTGGCTATGCACTTTATAGACTAAGTACCTATAAATAAAATGTTACAAGATTTTGGTCATGTGGAATTTAGTAATTAAATTCCTAAAAGAAAGAATAAGAAAGAGTAAAATTTGATTTTTATTTAGGTTTGGGCCTTAGGCCCAAAGGTGGATTTTGATGGGCCAAGATGGCCGGCCCAATTAGAGCCCAAGGAAGAGGTTGCCATCGACCATGAAAGGGGGAGGAGTGGCTGGCCCAACCCAAGCCCAATCCAAGCCCAAGCCCATCTTGCATGTGGCATGCCAAGTGGCAAAAAGAGGCTTGCATGCATTGGCTTGTGGAGAGGCAAGTGATGATTGCTAATGATGGAGATTTGGGGAAACAAAAAGGGGGAGAGAGAGTGGCCGGTGGAGAATTCGGCCAAGCCAAAGAGAGAGAGAGAGAGAATTGCGAGAGAGAGAGGGGCGCTGAGAGGAGAGGAACCGAGGAGGAGGAGGAGCCGTCGCTGCCCTTTCGCCGCCCGTTCATCTGCCGTGTGCCGTCGTTCTCTTGAGTTTAGAGGCAAGTTGGGATTCACTTCCTACTCTTGCATGTGTGTATTGCATGTGTGTTTGGAGTGGTGTCGAATTTTGGGTGGTTAGGAGTGAGAAACCGGAGCTAGTATGTTTTGTTTGTTGAGATAGCTTGCTGTTTTCGTGTGAACCGCCTGAACCAGAATCTTTTAAAGGCTTGCATGTGTGTTTCGAGTTGGATTTTGACTTTGATCTCTTCATGAAAGTTGTAGGCAACATCTTGAACTACAACATAATAAAATTTGGGACAAAATGGTGGAAATTAAAGGGGTCAAACCATCATCCTACGAAGACACTAGATCTGGAACTGTTTTGCTGACCTTTTGGTAGATTTGTGGTTGCATGTCGATTTTTATCAAGAATCTCTCTTCGACTTCTTCATGAAACTTGTATAAAACGTCCTAAAGACTAACATACTCAAATTTTAAGTAAAATGAGCAAGTTTAGCCTAGTGAATCGACTTACTCTTGAAGACAGTAAATCTGGAGACACGGTGTTGGACACCCGAGACTTCATGGACCCATATGGTGACTATCCTTTGGAAATTTGACTTACATACCTTCATGAAATTTGTAGGGCACCTCTTGAAGTAAAACATATCCAAATTTCAGAGGAAACGAAGAAGAATAAAAGGGTGAAAACTCGATTTTTTGGGGATACCTACACTGGACTTTTCGGTGCTAGAACCAGAAGCTTCGGACGACTATAGGAAATTATTTAAAACGAATCTGGCCTAGAAGTCTTCATAAAAAAATCTACTTTAGTGTCTTAACTATAAGCTGGTAAAATGTCATAATTTTCAGAGGTCGTTCGGGTATTTTAATCGAATTATTTCAAAAACTGCACATTCTGTTTCTATCCGAAATTGCATGTTGTATTTGTGTGAATTATATCTTTTGCGTGGAATTCTATTGGGCATGAATTTTTCATGAAATTATTGTCTTATTGTGTTGTCTATCACATGCCTTGATTTCATGATTTTTGAGAATCATATGGATATTTAATTTAAATATTTTCTAAAATGGTACAAGCTGGAATTTAATAAACTTCAAAAAGGTATGATAAATGGACTATTCTAAATTGTATGAATTCCATGAATTTTATTGTTATGAATGATTGGAGATGCATGTATGAATCAAAGGATGGAAGTGATTTTTGTTTGCCATTACATCATGTGCCATGCTAAGTTGAGACCTAAATTACTGAACATGAACAATGATAAATGAGGAAACTGTTTGAGGCGGTTGATAATGCCCTGGGAGTATTAGGATGCCCGGGATGGGGGGTGCCGGATGCTTGGAATGTATAGAGATACATGGCCGGATGGCCTCGGGAGTTTCGAGATGCCCGGAATGGTTAGGTGCCGGAAGTCTCGGAGGTCTTTGCTCGAGGGGATGCCTCGTGATGCCAGTTGGGATGCAAGATGTCCGGAATGTGGGGGTGCCGAATGCCCGGTGGCCTTAAATGGCTGAATGTTGGAGGTTTTTCTTGCGATGCCAAGTTGGGGTGCGAGTGGTAAAGTATGGGATGAAATTGCTGATCCCGAGAAAGAGAAATGTGGTGATTAAATTGAAAGATAAAAGTGAAAATTGAATCATGCACATGTGATATGATGGCATACGTATGGTTGTGTGGCATGATGATGATGATATGTGTATGATGTGACGATGATCAACTATGGCATGATGATATGTGTATGATGTGATGATGACCACCTATGGTATGATGATACATGTGTGTGACATAATAATGATCACCTATGGCATGATGACATGTATGTGATATGATTGTGATGAGGATGTATGATGGTATATGCATGACTTCAAGGTAAGCATGCTTTGATGCATGAATGACATGTATTATGTTGTGATTGTATTATATGATGCATTGAATGGTTATTAGATCTTTTACCTGCTGAGTGGCTGTACTCACCCCTTCGGGGACCAACATTTCAGATTAGCAGGATGCCGCTCCCTGCTGTCACGCGGGGCGTATTTTACGACCTTCCGTCAGATGTAGAGGTCGAGTGTATGGAGATCGACTGTCCCACCATTCCTAGACTGACATTTATTCGAGTGCACGCCTTAGTGATGTACGACGTGGGCCTAGCTAGGGGCCCTGTCATTCAGGAGTTTATATCCGTCTATGTTCGTCGAGATGGAGTGATGTGTGGGATGTTGCCGCCGCCACCGCCTGATGCACCGGGATGGGTGTGAGGGCCCGTGCGTGAGTAGTAGGAGCTGAAACTTTTTGGAATGATTAGCCGACACTAGTGATGGGGGATCTTGCACGTTAGTCGTAGTGGTTTGAGTGCTTCTTTTTGGGTTTATGGCCAAGTGTGGCTACATGTCTTAGCTTTTCTTTTGATGTACCGACTCAAGGAAACCCATCTTGAAAAATATGTAAATAAAGTGTCGTGGCTTTATCTTTTACTATAATGTTTAGTGGTGTGCAATTGTATCATGGTTGATGGAAGATGAGATGGCGATATTATATTTTGCTTCTGCTAATGAGTCGCGTTGGGACCGTTTTCAAAAAAAAAAATGTCTATGATTTACGACGCTTCTTCTAAGAGATGTAACTAGTGTTCCATTAGGTGTAGCATTAGGTGCCTGTGGCGACCTAAGGTGGTTTGGGGTGCCACAAAAGCATCCCATTGGGCTCATGAAGAAGCATCCTCATCATGAAAGCTGAACCAAATCCTCTTACCAGAAGACCTTGAAGCCCTTGAACAAAAATACAAGGCATATCTCCTAGAAGACAGCTCAGATGACTCAGTCTATAGCTACAATGCTCGTGACGAACGAGATCGCTAAGTCCGTACAATTTCACTGTAGCAGATCACTGTTTTCTTTTACTATAGCACTAGGCTAGGGAAGGTATTGTTCATAGTGTGCGAATAATTCCCTCCCGAAAGTTTCCGGTGCTTCTGTTTGTATCTGGACCCGTGAGCTTGGTCCTTGTGTGTGTCTTTGTGACCTCTTATCGTCTATAAAAGGTGAGGAGGATGTATTGTGTTGGGCAGAGTCCCTTGAAGTAAAGTGTGTGCTTTGAAATACCTCTCATGGCTTTCTAAATCCCTCTTCTTCTCTAGCCTAGCAGGATCCTCCAAGAAATGCAGCTTGGATAGATTAGAAACGTTTCCATCCTGGCATCTCTGGGTGTCTCTAGGCTCTGAACTAAAGGGCTGAGTGGTTTTCTGCTAAAAGGCTGTCCCTGAAGGGCTTGAACGAGAGTTGTTCGCCTATTGTGGGAAGGCATACTTGCAGAAAATTTTCTTGGCCCTTCCTGGTTCTAAGTCTAAGTCCATTCATGGTATCAGAGCCATGGTTTCGTCTTTAAAGTTATCCATTCCATGCGCTTGGTAGGTGAATCCAGTGCTGAGAAGATCCCTTCTCATCATGTCTACATAATCAGAAATTCTCGAAGCACCCGTTTCTCTTACTTCATCTCATTCATCTTTAACCTCTCCAGAATTTCATGTTTCCAATGCTTCTACGATAGATTATCTCTATGAAGTCTCTCTTAGCGATGAAACCAAGATCTTTGAAACCCAACTTCCCCTCATGAACCCTTACTCTGCTTTTGCCAAACCACACACATCTTTCTCACCCATCCGATCCATCCGCTAGGTTATTCACCAAACCCCAAAGCAAGTAAAGGAGTACGTCCAGTCCTCCAAATTTGACCAGCACCCCATTCCTGCTACTGAAAAGGAGTACTTTGTTACTCTTCAGATCCCTCCAGAATTTCCTAGAAAATGGGCCCAGCAAGGATATACTCATGTCCATTATGGCGCTGTTCGTCTTGCTCTTACCTTTAATGGTCGTAAAGGTTTGCCAGTCGTGGCACATATTGCTTTGTTGGATACCGAGTTTTTACAATATCAGCATGCTTGCATCGGTACTGTCCAAACTACTTTGAATGCCGGAACAGTCTTTATGACTTTGTATCCAAACTTCAACATCACCCTTTCAGATCCCCAGCTACTTTCTTTTCTAAAAGTCCAAGTACAGTTGATTGGAGCCCCTCAAACTGCTGACTCTGTAGCTGCAACCCTACATTACCAGATGGTTTATCGAGTGCAGAATCATGCTCTTGATCTCAATTTGAACAATGGTAATGAAGATGCCTTGTTCATTTCCATGTAGAATGATCAAGCATCATCTATCCATGTTCCTAGACAGATCCCAAAGGATACGTTGGCCAAGCTCCTTCCAGAGACTTGGATTACCAACTACGAAAAGCTACATCAGCATAACAAGCATTTCCAGTCTACGGACTCAGAGTTCGTTCAAAAAAAAGATGGAACTGTTTCCATCAAATTCGGCAAGGAAAAGAAAGAAAGTCCTTCTATCTTCCAGACCCTCTTCATGATTGAACCATGCGTTCCTCAATCAATTTTCGAGACAGATCCAAAAAAGCTTGTTCGACATTTTGACGGTGATGGACATCCTGTCCATTACTATAAAGACAATTATGGTCACTGTTTTTGGGATCCTTTTTGCCAATGTTCCTATTGCACAAACTCCCCTAACGAGGTAGATCCTCTTGCAAGATCTACACCTCGACGGAAAAAGTCAAAGGATAAGATGTACCAAAGGTACTTAAACGGAGATCCCTCCATTGATACTCTTGGTGAATGTGATAAATACCAGTTCATGGTTTCTTATGCTCCACCTCCATCACCAGAGTCCAGGGCTACATCCCAAGTTCTACCAGACCCACCAAAAACACCTCCACCATCTCCTCCCCAGATTAAACAAGCTCTCTCCCCATTTTACAAGCCAATCCTAAAATGGGCTAAAAAGCACTCTTACCCCCTCGCAGTTCCAGCAGAAGCACCACCCACTTCTTCTATCGCCATGTTCCATGATACTGACTTTCCTCCTCTTGTCAAAGAAAGTTCAAAACTTTCATTTCCTGCTCCAGAGGAATTCATTGATCCACAAAACATATATTGTCATGTCCCAAAGATAACAACCCCCACTGATGTGGATGAACATGGTAGACAGAGAAAGACTCCTGCTGCTGAAGCTGTTCTAAATTGGCAATCAGAGACTCTGTTGGTACAAAATAATGCCTTCAAGGCAATTGATTCCAAGATTGGAAATGTGCAACAAGATCTTCGAAGGTATGATGAAACCGCTAAAAAGATGCTTTCTGAGTTCCAAAAAAGGCTTCGTGCCTTGGAATCCGGACAATATCTTGGGTATCATTATCTTGAAAGCCCAAAGCCAAAGATAGAAAAGCTCAAGAGGCAAATCCAACTTCTCGATGAATGAAGGTTTAGACCTTTTGATCCACTGGCACCTTCTGTCAGAACTGGGTATTTGCCTCCACCACCACAGACGTCTATTTTTGCTGCCATTCCAGAAGATCCCTTCAGAAAAGAACCAGATATGGCAAAACTACGAAATCGTCTCAAAACCCTGCAAAAGGACAAAGGGAAAGAAAAAATGCCGCCTACAGAATCAAGTTCGATTGTTATTAGAGAAAGGGCAGATCAGATGATGTTATCCAATTCATTAGAATCTTTTCTAAAGGACTTGTGTACTGAGGAACCTAATCCCACTATTCAACAGCCTATCCTACCATACCAGAAAAACAGATTTTGTTCCCAGTCGAGCAAACCTCTCCTAATACTAAATCAGATTCAGTATCTCTTTCCTCCTCCTCATCCTTCTCAATTCCTACAGTTGATTATCTTCCTATTGCGCCAGTAACTTCATCAATATTCACGGCTGATCCTCCAAATGATGAGATGGAATCAAACTATTCTGAGCCACAAAATTTTCAGACAAGCAATTCTGCACAGCATGTGTCCATAGCATCAAAACAGTTTTTCACCATCGATGATATTCCTTATCATAAATGGCCTGAAAGACTTGAGGAATTTCATACTTGGTTGAAAACTCAGTCCATCACCAACCATTATATGAATGATGTCCTTTACAACTTTGTCACGAGGTTCACAGGCAGCCTCAAACTCTGGTGGAAATCAATTTCAGAACAAGATCAGATCCATTTCCTAATGTCACCTAATTTCGGCCATGCTATCACTCTCTTATATCATGTCTTTGTGGGAAAACCCACTGATCTTATAGAGATAAAGAGAAGAGAATTTTTCAACAGAAAATGCTGCTCCCTCCAGAAGAAGCATCTTGATAAGCATTATCAAGTGATGCTTTAGCTTTTTTATCAGGTTGGCACAGATCCAAATTTGAAGCATGTTTTCCTTACTTCCATCCCCAAAGAACTATCCCAGATGGTTGAAAAATCTTTCTTCGAAAAACAAAGGAGAATACAAGATATTCCCTTGGGAGAAATACAGCAAAAAGTCCATCTATGCCTCGAAGAATTATGCTTAAAACGCCAGATGGTCCGTACTTATATCACAGATGACAAGCGCCTTGAATCAGCTTGTTCTCGCCAGAAGTTAAAAATTAAATGTTCTAGGCAAGACTGTGATAGTACTTGTGGCAAGTTTTCCCGAAAAAAGAAACATTACAAGAAGTTCTAGATAAAGAAATTCAGACATGGCTCCAAGCATTTCCGAAAGAAGAAGAAATGGTGATACCTACGCAAAAGGAAAGATCACAAAGGCCACAAGAAGTCAAACTGATGTTTCATATGCAATCAGAAAGGACATTTTGCCAAAAATTGTCCTCAAGCAAGAAAATGCCATAATCGTCTCATTCATCACATTGAAAATGAAACAGGTATTTCTCTCGAAAAAGATTATATTGAATCTTTATTCTCTGCTGATGAAGAACCATCTGAACAAACTCTTTGTGTCATCCAATTTTACCAAATTCCCAGTGAGACCGAGTCAGATTTAGAATCTGAATCTGAAGACATTTTTCACATATCCCCCATATCTCCAGAACCAAGCCTTGACATATTTTCAAGTCAAACTCACTGTCCCCATTTCCCCGTAAAAATCCTCACTTCAAAGTTTGCCAAACCAATCACTGTTATTGCTCTTATTGATACTGGAGCAAGTTGTTCAATATTGGACACCCAAGTTCTTCATGAAGAATATTGGACTCCTTATGTCCAATATTTCAATTCTGCCTCGAGAGACACTTTCTCCACAAATGTCGGGACAACCCCGATAACTATCCAGTTCTTTCCTCAGTGTTCCATAACCACAAAGATTGTACAAATTTCACATTGGAAGGTGATTTTCATTTTATGAATATTGTAGGCATTAACCTTAGGGGTTTTTTTTTTTTTTTTTTGAACTTACAAAAAAAAAAAGTACTTAGGGGTTTTGCCCAAAATTATTGTAATTACTAATTTGATCCGTAAGATGTCAGATTATTTTTTAATTATATTAATTTTTGGGGCTTTTTAATAGTATTTTAATTGTTAAATTATTATAATTATTAGTTTGATTCGTAAAACTTCGGATCAGATTTTTAATTATTTTGAGCTTTATGTTGTGATGTTTAAGGTTAAAGTAATTGTTAATTTAACTTGTGAAATAACAGGTTATTTTTTCGATTATTTTAATCCTTTATTTTTTGAATGTCTTGATTGTTTAGATTTAATGTTTATTTGATAATTACTTGCCTTGGAAAAACACTAAAAAATCAAAAAAATCAAAATCAAAATCTTTAATCAGAACATGTAAGCTTAGTAAATTAGACATGTAGGTTTAGTAAATTAATTTTTTAAGATTACATTTTTAGGATTGCATTTTTAGATATATTTTTGAAATAGGTTAAGGTTGGATCTAAATAACTTTTTATATAAATAGGGTTTGAGATAATGTTTGCACATTTTTAATTATCTCATTTTTTCTATAAAAAATAGTGTTCTAAAATAGGATAGGGTTTAAGTCAAATTAATCCCTAAAATAAATTAGAAAATTATTCATTTTAGATAGTTTAATTAGGGTTTTTATTAATTCCGAATTTCAATAAAAATAAAAATAAAACTTAGGTGCATGTTAATTAGTTTGCATAGTAGGTTCATTTAATTAGGATTTGTTTGTTAGTAAAATTAGGTTATGTAGTTAAAAAGGCATTTTTATAAAAGAATTCTAATTTTCAAGAAAACCCAAAAAAATTGTTTGCTTTGTGTGTTGCAATTTGTTTTTATTTATTGAATGTTTAATAATGGTTGGGCACCCGTGTGATCATCTTTTGACATGATAGTAATTTATGTTAAAATAAATCCAAGCTACTTGCAAAAAATATTTTTAAAAAAATAAATAAAAAGAAATGGTACCGAAAAGGCATTAGAGAAATCTAGTGTAACCAAGTTCCCGTACCCATAATCTCTAGTTCGTAGAAGTAAAATAATCCTCCCATTATTTTACTTAGGTGTCTAATAGACCTACCATGAACCGATTAGTGGCGACTCCTAGTTAATAATCTTTTGCATATTAAAAATTCGAACCTTAAGTTGCAAATTAATATGGGCTTGGGAGAATCTGAGCTAAGTTTAAAGACTTAGTAGTCCATTAACCTAGTTTTAGGTGGTGCACCCAAAATTTAGGTTGCGACAATGCAGTGTCGCACGAAGGAATGTAGCGGAAGGGAGGAGCAGCTATTGGCTTTTAAAGCCTTTCTCTCTCCTTCAAGCAATGCGGCGTTGACTCAGCAATGCTAATTCACACCAACTGGAAGAGTGTCATGCTTTGATGGGGCTAGGTGGTGTTGGAGATGTTGCATGGCTGACAAAACATTTGCATTAAGTGTTCAATGATTCTGATGAAAGAATTTCCGAGTGACATTCTTGGAGCAATTTGGTTGATCAAGAAGTTCTGAAGGAAACTCTTATATGTATTATCAAACATTACTCATTAGACTTAGAGAATCGGACTCAAAGACTTATCAAGACATTTTGGTTGCCTATGATTAAGATTGTGTTATGTTATGATAATCAATGACAACAATTGAAAGTCTAATGGGATGTGATCAGATGTTATCAATCAAAACTAGAGTTGTGCTTTAATTATTTACTTCCTTATGTGTTCTATCGAATGGTGAGGAAGAAGATAATATCCTTGTGTAAGGTCTAGTAGCAATTGGTTGGATTTCTTGCCTTATATATAAGGAGTTCCAAAGGAAAGTATCTCTCAAATATTTGGATTTCTTGGTGTCATGACCTTCCTGAGGGTGAATTACTTAAAGGAGGCTATTGGATTACTAAGTCCAAAGACTTGGCACGAACCCTCCCAAGTCCTACCAATCGCGACTTGATACTGAGAAATTAATTCATTTAAACATGCAATTATACTCAATTTGGAGCAGCCACTAATCAATTAGGGTTGGTTAGAAACCCAAGTAAAGTATGTGAGAATACTTTACTTTTGCGAACCAGAGATTCAATAAATCCGGAGACATGGTTACGTTAGAAAAATCTAATGCCCTTTCGGTACCTTGTCATTTTAATTTCAAAAATATTTTGCAAGCAGTCTTGATTAATTTTAACCTAAGCTACTAACATGCAAAGGGTGGTTATGCGGGTGCACAATCAATGAAATAACATTCAATAAACCGAAGTGATAGATTGTAAGAAATTATAAACTACAACCTTATTAAGATCTATTCTCTAAAAAAAAAAAAAAAAAACTTACAAAAATGCTAATAAAAATGCATGCCCTAAACATGATTTTTTAAATGACATGACACCTAATTTTTATTTTATGCAATCTTAATTTAAACTTAATATGCATGAATTTTACTTTAATGACATGTGAGATGCAATTCATATGGCATAACTTAAACCATCACCATATATGTACAATCTAATTTACCTAATCCTAAATATGTATGTGCTACATGATATGGAATATATGACATGGTAATTCTATATGCATGTTCTTTTTATGATTTTTTAATAATTTTTTTATTACACATATGCAACCTACACTAACAATGATGACATAAAATGGGATTACTTATGAACTTTTGTGTTTTCTTTTTTTAAAATGACTTAATAATTCTTATTAAGAAAAACAACATAATGATGCAATACTAATCTTTGGCTTTTTTTTTTTTTATGAAAAAAACTATACGATGGGAATATTAAAACATTAACCTATGACCCACTAACTAAAGTGCAACATGCAGTGTGCACATTATGAAATCTATATAACCTAAATAACATTTTTTGTTCCTTTTTTTTGTTTTGGTTTTATTGAAGGAAAATTATCCTAATTCTATATGAATCTTAAATTCTAGATATGACATATGATGCATGATATGTGATGAGCAAATAACAATAATGCACCAAAATATATTGTCCTATTGAAAATTCATCAATATAAATTAGTGACATATTATCTTAATGATGCAAAGCAATTCATGAATTTGCCATGAAAAGTCGAAATAATCAAAAATCTAACCCGACGTCTCGTGGCTTAATATTTTTTATTATTATGACTTAATATGACAAATTTCCTAATCAGATAATATTAAAAATAAATCAAAACAAATCAAGTTAGAATAAAATTAAAAAAAAAAAAACTATGAAACTGAATATCTAAAAATTTACCTAGTCTAACTCACGGTTGACTTGAGGAATGGCGAGGAAGCAGCGGTGGTCGAGCTACGATGGTGGTTCAATGATGGGTTGCCATTTGTAATAGGGGAGGTTATCCGTCGGAGCTCTGGTGAGAGGTAACAAGCCCGAACCAACAACGGCAAAGCAGCAACCGTCGCTAGTGTAGGAGCAGCAGAGGGCGGGCGGCTCGGTGAGCGGCTGCTATGGGCGTTGCAAGTGAAGCGAGGTGCGGTAGAGGAAAACTCGGCAGCAGGGGGCATCGCTCGGCCGTGCAGAGGAGCAGCAATGTCGCAGGCAGAGGTAGCGACTTCTGGCGTCGGGTGTAGCAGACCAGTGGTGGCAGAAACACGGCGGTGGAGGTGTGAAGCGCTTGGGCAGTCGCAAGTCACCGGTGTGGAGTGTCGGTGAAGGTCTGCTGTAGTTGGGAACGGCAGAGAAGTGGCGGTGGTGTGGATGTAGGAGCGGCAACAGCAACTTGGCGGCGCGGGCACGGTCGTCGGAGGTAGCAAGCGTAGGTGTCGGCACAGGGGTGCGGTGGCGCGGCTAGGTGAACGCGATGGCGCGGTGCGGGCACGGTGGTGTGCCGGTGTGGAGGAGCCATCGGTCTACGGGCAACAAATCCCGGCGAGTGCAGGGAGAATAGGATGAACAGTAAACGTATAGTCCCCCTGCCGATTAAACTTTTGCTTCTGCTTTTTCCCTTTTTTTAATTTTTACTCTCTCTCCTCCGACCCATCTCTACGTACACTCTCTCTCTCTCTGCCTTCTTTTGACTTTTTCCTCTTTTCCTCTCCCACAAACCGAAGCTCTCTTCTCTTTTTTTCTCCTTTCACTTTTCACTTCTTTTTTTTCCACGAAGAGAAGTCCCATGTTTCGAAGCGTCGCATCATTTTTATAGAGGAAAACTCAAAGTTGTTTTTGTAGGTGAAGATTTCCCAATACAATTGCACATATTCACTCAACCACTCAACAAGAAAATGGCTCCAAAATCACAGTTTGTATTTTGAAAATTTTTCAAAATCTTCCTCCACAATCAAATGTTTTATTTTATTTATTATCCTCTAATTTTATTTTCTAAAAGATTAGGTGTCAACACTTGGAATGTTAGACTTGAGGCAAAACATTCTTTCCAAATTGAAGCAATGGAAACCTAAATTGCTGCATGAGTGGCATAAATTATGGGAAGTATCGATCTCAGTGAATCATTTCAACTAAAATATAATAGTTCACGTCATTTCAATTGATTTTACGCTCACATTTGATTTGAACCATGGCTATTAATCGTCATGAGCAAGCTCGTCACTGCTGCCCCGCCGTGGATTTTGAGAGAGAATAGTTGGGTCGAGTTATAGTAATTTATACCAGCTTAGTGGGGTATAATAGGCCTTTTGCGCCTCGGTTCCTGTTCATGTATGGATCTTTCGGTTCATCGTGTCCGTACTAGTTATGTTTGAATTTGAATAACTTCTCTTTGCCTTTTAAAGGAAAGCCCTTTCTTTTTTTGAATCTTTTGTACACATCATAGTCTTAAAGTAGGAGAGACTTTAGTATTATATTCAAAGAGTTCGATAAGTCCTAAATCTGTTATACATATGTCAATTCAATACTAAATTTTCAAATTTTCTTGTTTTAGTCTTAAACATTTTCACAATTCCAATATAGTCTTTTTGGTTAGTTTTCGTTGGAAATTGATAATATAGCCAAGTGCCAATAGAACAACCAAATATGATTAGACAATCACATTAGCAATTTGCGACGAAAATTGATCGGAAGGATTATATTGGAATTTCAAGTAAAAATTTAGGATTAATTTGTCAAAAATTGAAAGTTTAAAATTAAATTCACATTCATACAGTAGATTTAAAATTAATTGGGTAATTCTCCCTATTTGAGCATGTCATGGTGTAAGCTAACATACACCGAAATTACATGCGTATTATTCAAATTGTTTATTCAAAAATGACACTTTTATGGTATTCCGAGTGTATTGCACAACGTTACAATGCCCTGTGGTAGTAATCTAAGTACGAGAATATCGAGAAGTTGTTTGATATTGGCATGGTAGATATGTTGTAGAAGGGACATAGAACCGGATCCAAAAGAGACAAGAAGGCAATTTGGACAGGCTGGAAAAGGACGCGAGACGAAGGAACTTACATAAAAAAGCATGACGCATGACGCATGACGTGAACGTGCCAGTAGAAATGTGGTAACGAACTTGATAGATGTGGGGTTGGGCTCGGTCTCGGGCAACCTTCAAATTGCTGCGCTAATTAGGTGAGGAAAAAACCAAGAAAGTTAGGCAGATGGTTTGAGAGTCTCTAGTCCTGTTATTGTATAGCAAATACTAAAAAGGGAATAAAGAATTGTGCTGAATTTAATTTTATCGAAAGTCCAATTAATTATCGAAGAATGTACTCCGACTCCTGATCATAGTTTCTTACGCTTTTTCGTGGCTCTTAAAAAAATATCATTAGGCACGGCAACTTAAATGCTTTAAAATTGACGGATGGGATTTACCTTTTTTTTTTCTTTCTTTCTTTCTTTTTTTCATTCGAAGATCATCAGGATGTTTAGAATCCGATCCCGACAAAACCCTTTTGTTTTGATGTTAAGGAAAGTCCACAAAGAAAATGTTTCCTATTTAGGAAAAAAATTTAAAAAAAAGTTCTTTAATTATCAAGCATCGCTTCTTTAGTTTGAGAAAAAAGATAGATATTCCAAGTCCAGTGAATTCATCTCATTTAAAGTAACTTCCCTATTACAACACATTTATGCATTTGGGATATAATTTAATTGACATCACACACACAGCAGTCTAAATATGATCTAAGGACGAGCATTATCTGTTATGCTTATTTGATGAAAATTACCACATAGAATTACTTACTGCTAATATCTCTTTTTGGCAATGGCAAAAAATTCAACACACGGACACAACAAAAGGAAGATACTAAATTTGTAAATTTCCTTTGATGTTTACAAATTTGCTCTCCAAGCATTGAGACTTATTGATGGCTGCTACATTAATGGACACATGATAATACCACCATATTTTGCCAGCGGCAAAAACGTTCATAGATTGGAATCAATCATACATTTTGAATGAATATGATATGAGGAGGATTTAAATTTAAGTTCAATAACTAAGGTAGATTGGTAACAATTATCTGATTATTTAGTTTACGACCATAGCTATTTGCTATGTCTAACTGGTAGAATTATATCTATAACCATATCTAGGCAAAAGAACACTTTACGTATCAAAACTTGGCATAAATGGAAACTTAAATGTCAAAAGTTAGAAAAGTGCCATTTAAGTGCCACTTAAAAAAAGAAAAGAAAAGAAAAAGAAACACTTGAGTGTCACATCTGATGAACTCCGTCAGAAATCCTACGTGACAATTTTTTTATTAATTTTGTTTGCTTAGGTGGCTCGTCGAAAAGCTAACTTAGTAAAGAAATACAAAAATGACGTTGTTTTGGCACAATTTGAATTTTAAAATAAAATTAATTAAATCAATTTTTTTTTTTTAAAAAAAAAAGGAAGGAGGAAGATGAATAGTAGCTAGCAGTTGAGAGCTCAGCCTTCGCTACCGCCGCCACCACCCCACCGTCACCAGAAAGGTGGGGGGAGGGTTGGCTAGAGTCGTTTGAAACCTAGCCAGAGGCCGACGACCCCAGCGGACTGACAGTGAGGGCTTGCAAGCCCTTGCCTAAATCTAGGGCGAAAGTCA
This sequence comes from Eucalyptus decipiens, assembly GCA_014182575.1. Lineage (NCBI taxonomy): Eukaryota > Viridiplantae > Streptophyta > Magnoliopsida > Myrtales > Myrtaceae > Eucalyptus > Eucalyptus decipiens. The sequence continues at coordinate 25,621,990 of CM024615.1, forward strand.
CGGCCCTCCCAAGATCGGCGAGGTCATCAAATCTCACTCAGCCGAGCTAAGGGCCATCACTAGTCAGGCCGACCCCTCAGTAGGCGGTGGCCCTTGGCTCAATTGGGCGAGGCTAGTGACCCACGCTCGATCTGGGGGAGGATTGGCTGGGGTTGCTAGTCCCTGGCCAAGGCTCGGCGACCCCGGTTGACCCTTCCCCCACCTTCTCAGCGATAGTGGGGAGGCGACAATGGCAAGGGTTGAGCCATCAGCCACCGACTACTTTTCATCTTCCTCCTTCCCCCTCCCCCCCCCACCTTCCCCCTTTTTTAAAAAAAAAAATGATTTTAAATTAAATTTAATTAATTTTATATTAATTTTTTACCTAAGTTAGCAGTAAAATAATATCGTTTTTGTACTTGTCTAACCACGTTAGCCTACAAAAACGACGTCGTTTTACACTTGGCTCGCTGAAAAATTACCATGTCAGTATTTTTGCTAGATTTTCTCACAATTGGTACTTAACTGACCCATTTTACTCCGATTTTGACACTTAAGTGTGACTTTATTAATTTTTGGCATTTAAGTGTCCCATGGTGCTAAGTTTTGGCACCCCAAATTTCCTAGACTTTCCATATCTATCTCTTTGCATAAAAAATATTATGTCTATTATCGTAGAGTCTGTAGATCCTTGTGAAAATTTAGTACATATATGGCCTATAATGCATGTACATATTTTACATGAACTTGACCTTATCTTCTCCACTACATCAACGCGAGGATTGCGTTGATGATAAGGTTACATTAGATGTCATGCCAAGTTCAACATTTTAATGTCAAAAGCACTATTTATCACACTTTTTGCTTTTTAAAATTATGCTTGCTATAAGCAATATCATTTTGTCACACCCCGATCCTCGGGCACGCACACATCCTTCTCATTTGGTCGATTTTATAATGTGATATCCCAGGACTATATATCGCCGACCCTTTCATTTATTAAGTGCATGCAGAAGCAGTTATAATTCCCAGATAATAAATACGATGGGATAAAAAAGTAAAGTCATATTTTTCATATCGAAATTTATAACCAAACTTTTATACAAAACACAAACCAAAATACTTCACAACTTTTTACTCTATCTCTATTCACATCAAAATGGAGATCTCAAAAGAAAATATAATCTCAGTCCATTAGGGCCGTACTCAAGGCCCCTCTCGGGATTATCTTCTTCTTCCAAAATTCTTCTCCTTAGGTTTCACCCCAGTGTTCTCCTTCTCAGATCCCTCCTCCTCAGCTCCTCATCGGGGTCCTGAAATGTTTTCCCCAAACTGGCATGAGACTACGTCTCAGCAAGTTCTACCCTACTAAGGCCTAATTAGTAAACCATTATACTATAGGCTGCCTATACATGCACGGGGCAGAAGACGTACCTTGGCATCAGTCTCAACCTGTAATTCAAGGTTATATACAGATACTTCATATATCTCCATGCACAATCAGTCAAATCACAGTTCAATCGACTTAGTCGATTACATGTCAGTCGGACCATTTCTAGTTCGATTCGATTATTCCATCTCAATCCCCAATTATGAATCACGATCCTCATATCACATCTTAAGCAAAGGTGAAAGACATAGTCCCACTCGACAACATTCAATATTTAATAGCTTTACGGTCCCACTCGACCACTTTCGATATTCAATGGCTTTACGGTCCCACTCGACCACTTCCGATATTCAATGGCTTTACGGTCCCACTCGACCACTTCCGATATTCAATGGCTTTACGATCCCACTCGACCACTTCCGATATTCAATGGCTTTACGGTCCCACTCGACCACTTTCAAAATTCAATGGCTTTACGGTCCCACTCGACCACTTTCGATATCGACAATCAATACTCAATGATTTCTCAATGAAATAATTAACCACAACCATTTAGGAATATATCCTAAATTCCACATTCAATTCAATTTGACACAATTCAAAGCACAAATAAATAAACAGACTGCACCACGACAATCAGCATAATATTCCGGTCACGGGCAATCCCAATTGAATTTTCGGAAAATAAATAAATAAATAATTAATTTCGAAAATCAAATAATTAATATTAAAAATTCAATTTAGCTCAAAATAAAGCCCGATTAAATAAACGGACTTCACCACGGTCATTAGCATAATATTCTGGTCACTAGCCATCTCAATTGAATTTTTCGAAATTAAATAATTAATTAATTTACTTCCTAAAAATAATATATAAATACCAAAAATTACACTTAGGCCCGAAAAGCCTAATTGAAACCCATTAAGGGTTGGGAAAAATCCCAAAATGCTTTCAATAAATAGTAGACTATGTCTACTTGCTAATTGCACAATCAATCTGTCTAATTTACATCGCAATTAACTAATAATCGCTAATCTATTCTAATCTAACCACCTAAACCTAATTAATTAAAACTAAACAACCCTTAAGTATAATTAGCCAACTAATCAGTGAATAGTGAGATTATTCACCGGAATCGAGCGCAAGTCGGACCAATCCGACGGGGACGACACGAGGAACGATAAACTCCAAAGCGGGTCTCGGGTTTGGGGCCCGGAAACGGCCCAAAACGGCCCATGAACCGGCTGGATAACCACTTCGTGGGTTGCTGTTCTTGGCTGGCCGGAGCTAGTTCGGCGGCTAAAACAGCGAGGCGAGGCCGGTGGAGGGTGAGGGGGATGTCGGGGAGGCCGGGCGGTGGCCGGAGGCGGCTAGTCGAGGCGGAACCGAGCTAAGTAGAGGCCGAACGGGGCTAGACGGCGCACGTCGAGGATGATAGGCACGAGCAGGAGGCGGCAGGGTGCGCGGCGTCGCACAGGTGGGCGTCGCGAGCACGAGAAGCGGGCGGCGGGCGGCGACGATCCTCAGCGAGCTGCAACTTCCGCTTTGGTCTGCTGGTTCGCACGAAGAGAGAGGAAGAGAAGGGAAGTGTGGCGACGACAGTTGAGGGGGCGAGGGAGAAGCAGAGACGGGCGGTGAGCGGCGGAGCACGGGCGATGAGCGGCGGAGCTGCTCCAGTCTTCGATTTTCTGCTTCTGTTCAAATAGTGATGGAGAGAGAGAGCATTGAGAGAGAGAGAGAGAGAAAAAGAGATAAGAGAGAGAAGATAAGGGTTTGGGGGTTTGACTAGTCAAAAGGGGGAAGAGAAAGCCAATTTGAATTTGGCAAGAGGGGGTAGGCATGGGGTGCTCACATAAAGGGGGGGGGGAAGGGAGAGGAGAGAGAAGAGAGAGAAGAAGAAAAGAGAAGGGAGAGAGAGAGAATGAAAAATAAATAATATTACTTTTCTTATTTTATTTTCTTTTCTCTTTCCCTTTCTTTTTTCTTTTGGCCTTCAATTTTTTTTCCTCCGATAATTTCTTTATTGAAATTTCGGACTCGTCAATAATTTGACGAACGATGAGACAGGATCCTAAAAATGAATTGTGACATGCTTGAATATTCGATTCCCGAAACTAAATTAAATTTCATGGTTAGAATCAATCAAACGTGATTTTAGTCCAATCCAACAAATTGAGTAGCTTTTAGGGATTTCACTGCAGATACATCCCTTAACGGCTTCGCCCAATAGGTTAGTTAACTCGTGAGTGATCAGCTTAGAGAGAAAGGACCATAAGCACGTCGACGAAATGCCCATTTCACTTTATCGAAAACAGGGTCAAATTTCAGGATGTCACAACTCTTCCCCTCTTATAAAAATTTCATCCTCGAAATTTAAACCATTACACTTTGTTCAAAAAGGCGAGGGTACAATTGTCTCATCGACTCTTCAATCTCCCTAGTCGCTCCTTCAGTGCCGTGGTGTTGTTAGACCACTTTGACCAACGGAATGATCTTTGTACGCAGAACTTGCTCGTTACGATCGACAATCTAGACCGGGCTTTCAACGTATGACACACGGTCATCCATGTCCAATTCCTCGAAATTGAGCACGTGGGTCGGGTCAGGCTCGTACTTCCTTAACATCGACACATGAAAGACGTCATGTACTTGCGTCAATCTTGGCGGCAACGTAAGACGATACGCGCCAATCATTCATTGAGTAAACTTCCACTTTTTTTTTTCATGCATATATAACTGCCATCTATATCATTTTTCTTTATTGCCAATATGATTTAGAATGATTTAGGAATGCTATCGTCATTATGTACACTTTCAACCTTTTTTATTTTATCTTATGTATATGATGGTTCTTATCTTAATCCCAAATAATCTTTACTAAATAAAATAGCAAATATAATTTACCATATCATTTTAAATGAAGTTGCATGCACACATGAGAACTAGTCTAAATACATATTAAATGCTTATATCCTTTTTAAATAAATGTTTGGTTTTAGTTATTAAAAGATATTGAAATATTCAATGATTGCTTTCTTTCTAGATTAGATTTTATATAATTATATAGTTATGCCAAAGTGTCATTTGTCTTACTTTTGTGTTTTCTAATTAACCCTCATAAACTTATTTTCCTAATTGTAAAAAAAAAAAAAAGGAAAAAAAGGTAAAATTGACCAAGAAAGATGACAAAAAGGCAATACGAAGAAATTGACTATTCGCATTCTGTTAAGATAGTGCACTTGGTAAAATAACTTAATTGTCCTTATCATGCAATAATCAACCTCATTCTTACACGTCATGTCAGAAACTTGTGACGATCTTTTAATTTTATATTTTACTTTTCAATTTAATACATGTTTTTTCGGTTGAAAAATGATTTTTTTTCCCGTTATTGAAAAGATAGAAAAATATTCATTCAACGTTCTCTACGTAGGTCAATAATTGCATAGTGATAAAAAAGAAGACAATAATGACGATTTTTTTCAATTCTCCGTGCTAGTAAAGTTGTGAGTTATTTAAAGTTAGTTTATAATTTTGCACACGGAATGAAAATTGATCAGGTAAGCGAGTAGCGCGGGCATGAAAGCTAGTATACTACAAAACCCAAACACCATGTTGTCTCACTTTTTATTATTTCCAAAACTACCTCATTTAAGTTGACAAATAAATAGGGATCCCCACATGCTTCTCTCATGAATTAACACTTCTTCTTCTTTTTCTTTTTTCTTTTTTGGGAAAATTTCAATTAAGGGCCTAAAGTGGAACTGCTTTCTCAAAAAATGACCTAAAGTGGACATTATCTCAAGTAAGAACCTGAAGTGACCAATTTAGTCTCAAATAGGGGTCTCAACTTGAAAGCCAGTCAAATCTTATTTGCAGTTAGGGGTATTTTCATCTAAAGACTTTTTTCTTTTCGTCTTTTTGTTTTTCTTTTCTTTCTTTTTTCATCTAGCTCACCTTCTTCTTGACAAGTGCATCAAACTCCTCACGCACAAGCTTGCACAGGTGCAAAACAATTTGAACAATTTAGGAAAAGAAGAAAACAAAAAGATCTTCAAGAAGTTATGCAGTTTTGCAAAACTGCAAGTTGCGTGCTTCAGTTCTATAGCCTCCCCATCAGCAAACTTCAAAGCACATGCTCTACATTAGCAATTTTGCATCCTCACCCAAGAACTCATTGATTTCGGCATAAACCGGTTTTTAAGTTATTTGCCACCACTCACCTTCTCTGATGACGATAATGAACTCGAGAATCGAGAAATATCAATGAGTGGGTTTTGTATTTATTCAATTTGCTTGTAAGAACTTAGTATGGCAATTAAAGTAACAATTTAATGCTCTCCCCGCTAATGAAAATGGCAATGCCATGATAATTTTCACTCGTAGCTTCTTGGGAATGTTTTATTGGTCTAGGTTGGATTGTTCATAACATTCATAGATGCAGCTTGCATTGAGATGGAATATGTGGTTTCTTGAGAGGGTCCATTGTGTCATGCATGCTGGTTATCTATAAAGGCTGCTGAATCATTTTGACTCGTGATTGAAGATATTTGCCTCCGATGGGAATTTGAATAAGATAGCACTTAATCTAAAAAACGAATGACTCTAGTTTACACATGTACATAAAAATTTGCCTCTCTAACTCTAAAATATTATCTGAACAAATTTGAGAGAGAATAACAAGACGAAAAAAGTGCAAAATACACATATTTCACTAAACAAATCAATGCACATGAGTATTATAAAGATTTCTCAAAAACCTCTAATAAATTTGGCTTAGGCACTTCAATCTGGCTTCTCCTCGCTAAGATTGATCATAGCTTGCGTGAGGACCAATTGGAATTCAAGCATCAATGACAATGAGGTCAGCAAGCTAATGGCTTGCACCTCATCGTGCTTCGTGCTTGACCATGACCACAAGATGTGGGGATTGAATCGAACTAAGCATCACATCTTGGTCCACTCGTGCTCGATCAAGGGCTTGGATCGATCTCCATCTTTCGACAAAGGTACTAGAATTGTTGTTGAGGGCAACAACGGATGAGGTTGAGGGTGTTGATGTTTCGACAGGGAAGATAGAGATGGACTTTGGAGAATGCGATCTGAAGACCGAAAAAGTTGGAGGCACAAGGATGATGAAGAAAAGAAAGAGAAGGATAAAATAAATAAATAAATAAAAGAAGGAAAAAAAAAGTCTTTAGATGAAAATACCCTTAGCTACAAATATGATTTGGTTGGCTTTTAAGTTGAGGCCCTTATTTGAAACTAAATCGGTCACTTCAGGTCATTGTTTAAGACAATGTCCACTTTAGGTCCTTTTTTGATAAAACGGTTCCACTTGAAGCTTTTAATTAAAATTTTCCCTTTTTTTCAGGGATCCTCAATAGCTCTTTATTTAACTTACATATTTAATTAATCTTACACATGCATGTAGCTACGAGTGATCGGTTCTTAGGTGTGTAGACTCCAAACTTAAAAGCTACCCTGTTAGAATCGATTTCTAGTTTTTGAAACTAGTAACCATCCCTGTTTACTTTGGAACCTATCTTATTTTTTCGATTCGATTCCAAGGTTTATCCAAGAACCTGTTTTTCTTTTTATTCCTTATATTGGTTTCATTTTTTAATAGGAAAATGCTATGAGTAATATAAGGTTCAAAGTAAAAGATGAACAAGGATGGGCAAGTAAAGGTGATTTGGGAACTAGTGATTGTTGCAAGGCTTGAATGAGCTATGAACAAGTGAGGAGGAGGGTGAATCGCGAGGGACAAAGAGAGACATTCATAAAGTGTCTAAATAAGGTTGGAGAGAATAAATAAATAAATAAATAAGATGAAAAAAAGATGCCAAGAAAAAAACTAGAGTTTCTAGGTTTTTGAAACTAGTTCCAAATTCAATTCGGTTGGTCTTATTCCCAAGTGGCTCTTCACTCAGAACTGGGAACCAAACCAGTTTTCTGGGCGTGGTCGATCTAGTTATCGAGTAGAACCGATCCACTTACACAACCTTGCATGTATCCCTTGCTCAATACTAGTAAGTATGTAAATAAAACACATGAGATCTTATGTGATGAATGTCACACCCCGAACCCTGAGCGTACAAACATCCCATGATGATTGATTAAAATTTGCGACGTCCCAAGACACGTCACCAACCCATTCTTTTTATCTTTCGATTAAATGCATGCGGAAGCAACTCAAATAAACAACGCCTAGTTAGGCCTAGTCAATCATCACAGTAGGGATAGTAAAACACATCAAATATTTCCAAAGGCACAACATTTATTTATTACTTGTTAACCTTAGGAAGTTTAACAATTACAAGCCCATTCGAAAAGGCAACTCCCTATCAACCAACTCAAAAACCTACGGGGGTCAAGGTTAACCTAAACTTCACCAATAGTAGGGCCAGCCAAAAAAGTGTTGCATCTTGTGCCCATCACAAGTACCTAGTAGTTTTCCATGCTACGGCCTTGAAAATAATTAACAATAGCATGATGAGATAGAAATCTCAGCAAGTCAACTTCCTAAACCTCGATAAGGAAGCTAATTTGACTTGGAGGCAATCTAAAACATGCAACGACATACAATCTTACATTGCCTTGGCATACCCCTGTGTCACGGGCCGATCGATCTAGCGTTCCCTTGCCTATGCGACCTCAGGAATTTCTCCTAAGTCAGTCTTTCTCACACTCACTCACAAGGATTGTAGAGAGAGAAACTCTAGAGAGAGAAGCTCTGATGTATATTCACTTGTGAAAATGAGATGATACAAATGAGGGGGAGGAGACCCTTTATATACAAATACAAGGCAACCCATATCCGTAGATCCCTCTTCGATCTAACGGTGGAGGTTGAATCTCCCCAACTACCAACTACCCATATTTATTACATAACAATACAATTCCCATATCGTTCGCCCTTAGGATTATTCTAGAAGATTCGAGAAAAAACCCTTAGTGTTGGGGACACAAGCCGAGGGTTGTTGGGTCCATAAGCGTGTCACGCCCGGTCCATGGGAACCTCTTAGACATGCTTTCTTTTGGGCCGTGACATTCTCCCCCACCTAATCAGGCGGTGCCCTTGTCGGGTCTTCGGCGTGGAATGCGTCGATCTCCTTCTTGAATTGCCAAAGACTCTCTGCGGGCTCCCAACTAGCTTCACTCTCCAGAAGACCCTTCCATCGGATCAAATATTCTCGCTTGGGCGTGCAATACCGCTTTCATATGACTCGATCTACTAAGATGCTCTCGACCTCTCGATCATACAAGGTTTTTGCCCCGAGTGGCGCCCATTGAGACTCCCCTCGATCCGGATTTTCCTCATCAACCTGGAAAGGCTTAAGCATACTCACATGGAAAATCGGATGTACCTTTAGCTTTGGTGGTAATTCCAGCTTGTATGCAACCTTCCCAACCCGTTGTAACACACAAAACAGCCCCTCGTAGCGACAAATCAACCCCTTGTCACGTCCTTGTATTAGAGCACCATATGTAGCTTGGCCAGCACTTGGTCTCCAACTTGGAACTCCACGTGCTGTCGCTTCTTGTCGGCCCATTTCTTCATGCGCTTGGAGGCCTTGTGTAGACACGCCCTCGCCAAGTCGGCTTGCTTTTGTCAATCCTTAGCGAACTTGTAATCGGGCGGACTACTCCCCCGATAACCCGATGCGATCGCACTCGGGGTATTTGACTGCTACCCAATCGTGATCTCGAACGGGCTCTGGCCGGTTGACTTACTCTGCTACAGTTTGTAGGAGAACTGGACTACGTCGATCAACTTCGCCCAATTCACTTGTGTTGTGCTCACATATTGCCGAAGGTATATCTCCAAGAGTGCATTAACCCGTGTCGTCTGACTGTCAGTTTGGGGATGCAAATTTGTTGACATGTTTAGCTCCGACCCCAGCAGTTTTAACAATTCAGACCAAAAGTGCCCCGTGAAACGAGGATCACAATTGCTCATGATCGTTTGTGGCATGCCCCAGTACTTGACCACGTGCTTCATGAACAGCTTGGCCGCCTCTTCGGCCGGGCAATCCTTTGTCGCAGGCACGAAAGTCGAGTACTTGGAAAATCTGTCCACCACGACCATGAGAGTCCAACACCCTTTGGACTTTGGCAGGTTGACAATAAAGTCCATAGAGACACTCTCCCATGGACGAGTTGGAATGGGAAGCGGTTCTAACAGGCCAGGCGACGAACGTTGCTCCAGCTTGTCTTGTTGGCATACCAGATAAGTCTTCACATACGCCTCCACGTTATCTCACATTTGTGGCCAATAGTACCGATTTTCGATGAGGGTCAACGTGTGGTGGATCCTAGGATGACCCGCCCACTTCGAGTCGTGGCACTCGCGCAAGATCTCCTTCCTCAACTTCCCATGGAAGGGCACGTATAGTCGCCTTCCCTTGGTGTAAAGGAGCTCGTCCTCACACCAAAATTGTCGATTTTTGCCTTCCTTTACATACCCGGTGAGGGCTTGGGCTCTTGGATCATGCTTCAGCCCCTCCCTTATGCGGTCGACCCAAGGATAGCTTGGTCGACTCACCGTGCTGCTCATCAGCTCCATCTTCCGACTCAGTGCGTCCGCCATGGAGTTGGCCTTCCCCGGCTTGTACTCCAGCACATAGTCAAATTCTGCCAGAAAATCCTCCCACCGAGTTTGCTTTAGACTCAGCTTCTTTTGAGTATGAAAATAACTTGTGGCTACGTTGTCCATCCTCATTACGAACTTTGATCCCAAGAGATAATGCCTCCACGTCCGAAGGTAGTGGACCATCGCGGTCATCTCCTTCTCTTAAATGGTATACCGACGCTCGGTATCATTCAACTTTCGGGACTCGTACACCACCGGATGACCATCTTGCATAAACATACCACCGATAGCATAATCCGAGGTGTCAATCTCTACCTCATAAGGCTTGGTGTGATCGGGCAACACCAACACCGGCTCCTCTGTCATGGCTCTCTTCAGTTGATCAAACACTCTTTGGCAACGATCCGTCCACTCTCACGGATTCTCCTTCTTCAAGAGGTTTGTGAGCCGTACGGTGATGCTCGAGTAGCTCCGAATGAACCGCCGGTAGTAGTTGGTAAGGCCGAGGAATGACCTTAACTCCGTCACCTTTGTTGGCGGCTCCCATTCAACGATCGACTGGATCTTTGCCTTGTCCATCCGCACACGTCCACCCCCGACGATGTGCCCCAGGAATGGAACTTCCTCTTGGGCAAATGCGCACTTCTTGTGCTTAACGTATAGCTCGTTCTCGCGCAAGACTTAGAAGACTTGCCTTAGGTGTTCAACATGCTCCTCCAATGTCTAACTATAAACTATAATATTATCTAGGTAAACCACTACAAACCGATCTAGGAAAGGGTGGAGTACCTTGTTCATCATTGTGCAGAAAGTAGCCGGAGCGTTGGTCAAGCCGAACGGCATCACGAGGAACTTGTAGGATCCATACCGCGTCACCCATGCAGTCTTCGGCTCGTCCCCTTCAGCGATCCGAACTTGATAGTAGCCCGATCGAAGATCCAACTTGGTGAACCATCGAGCTCCACCAAGTTGATCGAAGAGATCCGCAATGAGTGGGATCAGGTACTTGTTATTCACGGTCAATTTGTTCAGCGCCCGGTAGTCGATGCACATTTGGAGTGACCCATCGTGCTTCTTTTGCAATAGAATCGGCGCACCGAACGGGGCCTTGGACGGCCGAATATACCCCGTGTCGAGCAGCTCCTTGAGCTGCCTCCTCAACTCTTCCAATTCCGGGGATACCATGCGGTAAGGTGCCATGGCAGGCGGTCAAGCGTCAGGCACCAGCTCGATCCGATGATCCACCTCTCTCTTGGGTAGCAGCTTCTTCGGCAACTCCGAAGGCATCACGTCCTTGAATGAGCCAAGGACTTGGTCTACCTTCGACAGGACTTCCTTCCCTTCACCCTTGTCTTCCTCGATCTTCAAGGCCGCTAGGAAGGTCACTTCACCCTTCCTTGTTCCTTTGGTGAGTTGCATGGCCGAGATCATTCTCCAATCACGGTTCAACTCATGATGTACCGGGATCATGCATTGACAATGCTTGTCCAACACGCATATACACTCAGCAAATGGACTACAACCGCATGGATTTTATCTAGGAATTTTATTCCAATGACAATATCATAATCGTCAAGGGGAATTACCTCGAGAGTCTCATTGCTCTTCCATGCCCCAAGTTGTAGTTCCCCGTCCCTTGCGACACCGATTGCAAGGACTTCCTTCGAGTTCATCGTCTTGAGCCACCCGACTCCCTTCTCAACCAGTAGGTTGAGTTTCTTCACGGCTTCCTCCAATATGAAGATGTCGAATGCTCCCGCGTCCACGAGCGCACTCATTGTAGACTCTCCGATCTTCAAGTCCACGAACATCAAGCCTTTAGACTCTTTCGCCTTCTTGGACTTGATGGTGCTAAGGAGTTGCAGTGAACCCAATCGCAATTCCTTCTTAGGTTCATCTTCCTTACACAAGGTAGCCACCTTAGTCTTGTTCGAGCAATCCTGCGCCATGTGTGGACCATCACAAAAGAAGCATTTTTAAGCTTCTACCTTCATTTGTCCTCCTCCGCTCGACTCAGCGTGAGCTTTGTGAGGGTTAGCCGGTGGTCTACCTCTGGCCGGGCGATTGTATTTCTCTCGATCTCCCCCACCAGTGGCTTTGTCCCTTGGACGCGAGTCCGATCGGGATGTGGAAGGTGCCTTGTACTCCACGAGCAACTCGGCTACGGTCATGGCTGTAGTGAGGTCTCCCACATTGTACCGCTTTAATTCTTGTTTCGTCCATGGCTTGAGATTGCTCATGAACTAGTGAAATGCTTCAGTCTTGTTCATCGAGGGAATTTGGAGTAGCAACTCCGAAAACCGCTTGATGTAGTCGAGCACACCACTCTTTTGCTCGAGACGCTTCAGCTTGTCACGAGCTTCTTCCTCCGCATAAGCGGGAAAGTAGTTCCGTCGGAACTCCTCGACGAATCCACCCAAGGTCGTGATAGGATTCCCACACCTATTATCCGACCGACGACACCGCCACAACAATGGACTATCAGCTAAATACATCAAAGCAGTGTTTACCCGTGTTTGGTCGTCATTGATCCCCATGGCCTGGAAGTACCGCTCCATGTACCATAGGAAGTTGTCCACGTCCTTGGCCACCTGCGAGCCCCGGAACTCCTTAGGCTTCGGCGTGTCCACTCGTGGACCTTGCACGGTGATCACCCCGTTCACGCGTGCAGCTTTCGTTTCAACGAGCTTGCTCTTAAGCTTCACTATCTCCGCACGCATGGCCGCCATCATGGCTTCCAAGGATTTGTACCGTTGTATGAGTTCCTCTTGTAGGGTCCCAGCAACTCGTGGCAGAGTTCTATCATGCCGATCTTGAGCTCTTGTACTTCCGCAACCAGCTCCTCCCTTCCGTTGTCGACTCCGTCCATGGTCTGGGTCAGGTCATTGACTAATCCTTGGACATCGAGATGAACAACTCTAGTTTCGTCATGCGATGTGCAAGATCCCCCGTTGGCTCCCTTGAGCTCGAAAATCCACGATTCTTCTTGCCCTTGGCAACGCCTTTCTTGGCGTTCCGCCCACGATCAACACAGTCACCACCCATGGCAAATGCCTCAACAAATCGTGGATCAGCCATTATGCTTGTGCTTGGAACAAACTTCCACTCTGATGCAACTTGTCACGGGTCGATCGATCTATCGTTCCCTTGCCCATGCGGCCTGAGAAATTTCTCCTAAGTCAGCCTTTCTCACACTCGCTCATAAGGATCGTAGAGAAAGAAACTCTAGAGAGAGAAGCTATGATGTATATTCACTTGTGAAAATGAGATGATACAAATGAGGGGGAGGAGACCCCTTTATATACAAATACAAGGCAACCCGTATCCGCAGATCCCTCCTCGATCTAACAGTGGAGATTGAATCTCCCCAGCTACCCGTATTTATTACATCACAGTACAATTCCCATATCGCCCGCCCCTAGGATTAGTCTAGAAGACTCAAGAAAAACCCTTAGTGTTAGGGACACAAGCCGAGGGTCATTGGGTTCATAAGTGTGTCACGGCCGGCCCATGGAAACCTCTTGGACATGCTTTCTTTCGGGCCATCACACCTACATATTAGTACACCTCACATGACAATATTAGTGCAACATGCATAAATAATAATCAGAACACATTCTAAAAATTCCATGCGCATTGTCAACACATGTATTCCAATCATTACGAATCCTCGGGCCACGACCAACACAAGAGTTGGCGGTCTTCTAGCATGACCCGGCATTATCTCGCCCCATCGGGTAAGACATCGTTTAGAATCCCTACCTAGACAGCATTCCATAAAGAAGCATCGGTCCGACCTCAACCGCGACTCAGCATCCGGACCCCCACCAAGCATCCGATAAAAATCAGTCATTGCTCCCAAACTCTTGCTTGGTGACGGGTTCAATTAAGTGACCACTCAAGCACATCAACAATCAAACCAATACTTATTGACATTAATTAGCCTAAAACAAAAGAGTTTGTTTTCAAATAATTAACTTTGGCAATTTTTCACATTTAAAAATTTTGGTAAAATATCCATACGTGATCACGTGTTTAAAACCAACCTGCCAAACTTTGCACACTTTTTTTTTCAAACCCTATTGTTTTATTAAGCACATAAAATTCGGCATCCAAACTCGACACATCAAAATTTTCTATTTTCTTACCCATAAACCTTTCTTAAACCTTTCTTATATATATAATAAAATGTATAACTGGGCAATCAATAACATAGCATCATAATGCTCGAACGATCAAAATTAAGCACAATTTCATCAAGAATATTGGGCATAAAATTTTACTTAACGGCTAATTTTTCATTAATTACATTTATCACGATTAATTAAGCTAATTGCTATTAATTAGGCTAATTATGACTAATTAAACTAAGCCCAATTTATTGTCAATTAAAATTAATCATTGTTAACTAAAATAATCATGATTAATTAAATAAATAATGATTAAATAAATAAATTATGATTAGTTAAATAAATCACGATTAACTAAACTAAACTCAATTAACCACTGGGGGTTCGCCCTAGTGGCCACCCTTCCAACTTGGAAGGGGGAGGTTAGGAGTTCAAATCTCCACCTTCTCAGGAGGGATTGGGGGTGGTGGGGGACGATTTTATTTCACGAGTGGGTTTCGACTCCCACGCATTTCAAGGAGGCAAGGGCAAAAGTCTGAGAGTGAGTGTTAGAATAGGATTAGAGTAGGACCGACAAAAAAAAAAAACTCAATTAATTAATCTAACTACGATTAATTATATAATCGTAATTACTTAAATTAATCGCACTTAAATTTAATCTAAACCATCCTTTATCGTAATTAAGATTAAACCAATATTAGCTAATATTAAACTCACCCCCAAACGTAATTAACACCCTAATTCACCATTAGGAAGTTAACTCATGGGTTTCAGTGACGGTGAGCTTGCGGTGACGGCGGTGCAACGGCGACGAAAACATGAGACTTGCGACTTGAACAAAAACTTGACGGCGGCGGCGGCTCCTCAAAACCCACGGCCAAGCTTGGCTTGGGCAGTGGTGAACCGGCGATGGTGGCTAGCGGCGGGGAGCGGGCCATGGCAAGGATGGTGGCTCATGGTGGTGGGGGTGGTTCGGTGATGGCGGCGGGGCGGTCAAGCGGTGGACAGTGGTGGCAACACATGACAGCAAGAACGGTGGTGAGGAATGGCGTGACTTGCGGCAAATGAGGGAAGAAAAACAAGAATGAGAAGTTGAAGAAATAGAAGCAAATGGGGAAAGTGTGGGGGGATGAGTTCGGCTGAGCAAGGGGCAAAGGAAATGGGGTAGCCAAAAAGGGGAGAAGATGGCTGAAGAAGCTGAGGGAAAATGAAAGCAAGTAGAAGGGTGAAGGCTCGGCTGAAGTTGGGGGTGGGGGAAGAAAACGTGGGGATAGAGAGAGAAATCCCGGGGGAGAAAATAAGAAGAATTTTCTCTAAAATCTTCATGATTTCCCTTTCACTCACTCTCCACAATTTCCTCCCAACCTAACAATTTGTCCCCTCAATTTCTTTTTATTTCCAATTTCTTGAAAACAAGCCTTTTTGGTCCAAAAATTTCAACCTTGCCATTGGGTTTGATTTTTCCTTTTCGACTTCCAATTTTCCATCCGATAATTCATTTTTCCGAAAATTTCGAACTTGTCATGGATTCGACAAACGATGATGCAACGTCCAATAATTTATCCTTGAAACCCTCGAAAGTTCGATATGTGAAATCGAATTAAATTTCATGGTTGAAAATTGATCGAACGTGACCTTGGGTACGACATAAATTATCGGGTGGCTTTTAGGGGTTCTCGCACAATTGACCCGTAGTTGATAATTCTTGATCCACGTTTGTGCCTATTCAAATCGTGGATAACCTTCGGTTGTTATGTAGTTGCGAGAGTTCTATTACGTACATAAATATAATATCAATAGAAAATCGGTTCATTGTCGTTCGACACAAATATCGTAATCGTGCAGAATCACCCGTAAACCGACTACGTACTTTTGTTGAATCGATTTATATCCGTTCGCTAATTGATTTATAACAACGTAGTATTGACCCTTGTCAATCTTTATGGTCAAACAATTTATCCTTAATTGAATTCTCTAGTCTTTTCACATTTTAACCCTATACGGTATCACCCAATAAATTAGTTAATTCGTGAGTGATCAATTCAGAATAAAATAACAATAAGTGCATCGATGAAATAATCACTTCATATATTTCGAAATAGGGCCAAATTTCAGGATTTCACAATGAACGATACAAATGCTCATGCTGTGTTGAGTAACCGAGGACAACTCCATACAGAGCAAAATGTCTGCAGAACCATGAGCAGAATGAGCACGACGGTGGCGACCACAGTGAGAAACTTCCAAGAAGAGTAGACGTACTTCCTCATGAGATTATAAGCCTTGACCTTTCGGGTGCTGTTGTAGTACTCGTTGACGTCTCGAATTGTCTCGTCCAGCTCCGACGCAGTGCTTTTGGAACCTATGGATTTAAACACTCCATTGAAGAGCTCCACGACCTTGTTGTCGCTGTTCAGGCGGTTCAAGACAATGGACGCTTCCCTCAGCAACTTCAAATCCTCGGAGGTGTCGATAATGCCGTACATTAACTCAGTGTATCGTGTCAGAATTAAGGAGCCCCTCTGCGATATCATTTCGTAGGCCACAAGGTTTCGCAGCAAGACTTCGGTGGTAGCATCCAGATCGATATGAGGGAGCTTCAAGGTAGTGGTTTTCTTATCGAACGCAATGGTTTTGATACCTCCTGTGGCCAAGCTTATTCTGATCCCGACGCTGTAGAGCTTTGACGCTGTGGGGATCATAACGATTTCTTGAAAAGGGTCATTCGGAAGGTACTCGAAGCATCCGGGAATCAATTGCCTTGCCAATTTGATTATCTTGAAGATGAGCTCGATTCCAATTGGCACTTTCAGCTTCTTCATGAAAGAGAATCTCGATAACCCGTTCCATACTGCAGTGACTATTGATGCTGGTATCGATACCATGTTGAAGAAGAGCTTGATCAGCACTTTCAGCTTCTTCATGAAAGAGCATTTCGATAACTTGTTCCATGCCTTAGTGACTTTTGATGCTTGTGTCGATAACATGTCTATCAGACGGCAAAACCTTGCACCTGTTGATAAAAAGGTACTTCTATTCACTTTTCTGATGTTTGGATACAACAAAAGAAGGAAAGAGGCCGTATCATCTGATGCATGGCATGGGGAATGAAAACTTACTTCTAAGCTCATTCTTCTTCGTCTGTGCTGCTTCTGGGCCTGTTGTTCCCAAAATGAGATTGTAAAGGAGATCGAGCAAATGCTTACGCTGAATGGCTTCAGACGGCAAGCACATTTCCAGCCCGAGAGGGGATATCCCTTTGCAGAACCTCGTCAACATCTCCCCAAGTTTCCTATCTATGGACTCATCTTCTTCATTTTCTCTCACTTCGTTCATCGAATTCTCGGTCTGCAACATTATTTTCCTGAGCACAAAGGTTGGAATTTGATTCTCCACCATCATCACGTCTTTGACGGTGGAGTCTGGGTCATCATCCCAAATTGAGTCTTCCTTGATTCCGATATTGGGTGACTTGTATCTGTACAGTAGGTCGAACAAGAACAAGCTGTCGATGGTCATGATCCATTTCAGAGTGTCCGTGCCGACTTCCAGGTGCAGCTGGTAGCTTGCGCGAATCTTCGCCTCCTCTGCTTGGAGCAAACCAGCCGTCCGATCGAATGCCGGGAGCTTCAGCGCTGCCTGTGCCCGCCGGGCTGCGGCCAGCTTGGGGTGCTCCGTGTGGTAGAGCTGTGGCCGGAGGTGGTGGTATGGTCCCAGCGCAACATGGTGCGGGACGTAGGCCTCCGGCTTTGCGGAGCTGATAGATTCAGGGACGCAATGGACGGAAACCGGGGTCTCAATATCGATCCCGTGATGTAGGGCGTCTCGGATGTGCTTCACCCATTGCTCCTCACTAAGGCTTGGGTTGATGATGGAGGTCGACGATGAGGACATGCTTGTTCGACGAGGTTTAGAGAGCTAACTTATATCTCTTTTAGTCGAATACAAACACATGTATCTTTCGCCTCGTTGCAAATATGAAAGAAAACAAGGCTGAGCTTCGTGGTGATTGCGAAGATGACTTTGACTATTATTAGCGTTGAAGTGGGGCAAGTGGTAGATTTTTATTTTATTTTTGGGCTGTTCTCCTGGGAATGAGAGCGACTGTCTTGAAGAATCAATGGGTCGGCTGAAGCGTCAAGAGCTTGGTCCGATGTGATAACCTTCCTTGTTCAAGTCAAGCGGTCTCCCATTCAGATCATTCGTGCAATTCCCATCAATCAATGTGGCATCCTTTTTTTGTCTTCATTTTTCTCTCCCTTACCCACCCACCCCCGTTTTTTCTCTTTCTTTTCTCTCCTCCCATCGCCTGCAGAGCTCCTCCCCTTTTTTTTTTTCTCTCTCTTTCTCCCTCTCTCCCTCTCCTCTTTTCCTTCCCCCCGGCCCCATATTTATTTCGAATTTGCACTAACTAGTTTGTCAATTCACGTGTCACTCTTAGCACATTTATTTCGAATTTGCAATTCCTAGTTTGTCAATTCACGTGTCACTCTCAGCATATTTATTTTCGAATTTGCACTAACTAGTTTGTCAATTCACGTGTCACTCTCAGCATATTTATTTTGAATTTGCACTAACTAGTTTGTCAATTCACGTGTCACTCTCAGCATATTTATTTCAAATTTGCAATTCCTAGTTTGTCAATTCACGTGTCATTGTCAGTACTGTCTACATGTGACTCTCAGTACACTCCACATTTGAGAATAAATATTCAAATATATTATATCGATTGTCTACGGGGTTTTAATGGGACTTATATCTAAGTAGTCTATCCTTCCAAAAACTCAAAGTAATATAATGGTATTTGTAGCAAAGAAGAAAATGAGTTTATTAAAAGTACTAACTTTCCAAAATCTCCCCATTTTCGAAAAAACTTGAAGGATGTTGATATGTTGACGAATATTACACACACACAAAAAATGTGTTTCTTTTTCCCCTCCTAATCCAATCTATCGAAAAATTATAAGGATGGGAAAAATCATCAAAAAAGTCTTCAAACTATTAAAATTTATTAATTCAATTATAAATATTTCAATTTATTAATTGAGTCTTCAACCTTTTCAAGTTTTTGCCACTTGAGTTTATTCGGTCAATTTTTTATCAGAAATCACTAATATAGGCACTAGCCTTTTTCTTTTCTTCTCTTTTCCTTTTTTATTTTCCTTTTTTTTTATTGTGGTGGCGAGGGTGGTTGGGCACAATAACATAAAAATTTTGAAAAAAAATAAAATATTATTAAGAATTCTTCATAGCCCTTGTTGGCCACTAAAAGAAAAAAAAAAGAAAAGAAGGAAAACATAAGAAAAGAAAAAAATGAAAAAGAAAAGGTTGGCGTCCATATCATCGATTTCCATCCAAAATTGATTGGATGAATTCAATTGACAGAGCGTGAAAAAAGTTAAGAATTCAATTAGTATAATTAAAAGGGTTAGATCAAATCTACAAAAGTGTAATAGTTTATAACTTTTTTGATAATTTTCCCTAAGGACAAGCATTACCGTTATGCTTATTTGATGAAAATTGCCACATAGAATTACTTACTGCTAATATCTCTTTTTGACAATGTGCAAAAAATTCAATACCCGTACACAACAAAAGGAAGATATTAAATTTGTAAATTTCCTTTTATGTTATGAATTTTCTCTCCAGGAATTGAGACTTATTGATGGCATGATATAACAGCATTTTAATGCACACATAGTAGTAACCTCACATTTTGCCAACGGCAACAATGTTCATAGATTGGAATCAATCACGCATTTTGAATGAAGATGATACGAGGAAGATTTAAATTCAAGTTCGATAACTAAGGTAGATTAGTAATAATTATCCAATTATTTCATTTACAACCATAGCCATTTGCTATATCTAACTCGTGAAATCTTATATCTATATCCATATCCATCGCTATGTACAAAAAATATAATGTCTATTGTTGCCAATTCTGTAGATCCTTCTGAAAATTTAGTACATATATGGCCTATAATGCATGTACATATTTTAAATGAACTTGACCTTATCTTCTCCACTACGTGAACATGAGGATTGAGTTGATGATAAGGTTACATTAGATGTCATGAAGTTAACGTTTTTAAGCCAAAAGCACTATTGACTACACTTTTTGCTTTTTAAAATTATTTTTGCTATGAACAATATCATTCATTGAGTAACCTTCTACTTTTCTTTTCTTTTCTTTTCTTTTCTTTTTTTCACGCATGTATAACTACCTTCTGTCTCATTTTTCTTAATTGGCAATATGATTCAGACTGATTTAGGAATGCTATCATTATAATGTACAGTTTCAACCTATATTTTTATGTATATGATGGTTCTCATCTTAATCCTAAATGATCTTTACTAAATGAATTACAATTAAAATTTACCATACCATTTAAAATGAAGTTGCATGCACACATGAGAACTAGTCTAAATACATAATAAATGCTTCTATCCTTTTTTAAATAAATGTTTGGTTTTAGTTGTTAAAAAGTAGTGAATTAGTCGATGATTGTTTTCCTTTTAGATTAGAATTTGGATATCTATATGTGACGCCCCCGGTACACTACGGCTAATGTGGTTTTCCAATTCTTTCCAATTTTTAAGCAAGCGGAGGCGTATTTAGACCAATAATAATCCAGGACATATGAAATTCAAAGAATGCACGCAGGAAGATAAAACCAAGCAACTTCATTTCCTTCTTATTTATATACTTTTCGCGACCTAAGTCGAGTACACTTGGGATCAACCAAAAATGCTTGTACTTCGAACTGTACCAAATTTCACTAACTATATCATTCCAACCACGATACCATCTATCTACAAGGTTGCCAACATGTCCCAAAACCCACTGTCTGGCCTTACCAAAAGTGTTATCCTTGTCCCTCTTCAGCCCTCTTCCTACTCAACCCAGCTATCTCCATCGTCATCACCGTGTGGGAGTGGGAGTGGTCCCACTAGATGCCCACCGATCCGGGTGTAGAGGACAATAAACCCAATCAACACTAGGCCCAATGAGAGGCCAGCATCAATTGTTAGTATTGCGATCTTAGATGAAGGTGGCATAAGGATAGTCGAGGTCGTAGAGCTCAATCTGGCGTCACGTGAAATCTATCAAGGCATCGTAGAGGGTCATTGGGGGCACAAATAGCATAGGCATGTCTACTCATCTGAAAAATGATTATCCGTCAAAAGTGAGTATAAACCTTAGCAAGTATACTACCAACTAATTTGTACTACATATCTCAATAACGACACATGTGAGGAAGTTTAGACATACAATATAGAAGATCGTTTTAAAATCAACTTGCCTAAAAACCTTTGTCAAAATCAGGAAAACAAGTGAAAAATATTTTCTTTGAAACTAGTAAAGCTCGAATGAAACCTGAAAATGCTAATGATCATATTTACTATGAATTAATTGTCAATCCTCCAGGAACTCTGTTACCCCTAGGCATCTCACACTCATTTAGCATCGTGAGGACATCTCGGAAAACCGTGTTACACCCCCTAGGCATCCAGAGGAACACACTTACCCCTTTAGGCATCCCTACTACAACCAAAGCATCATCACTCCCAAAGACCGATGGCATTCCCAAATCACACACTCATATGATGGTGCAGTTATTTAATAATTTAATTTAAACATGACATCCACTAAATTAATGTACAAGAACAGTTTAGTGTCTACCATCAACTATACTTTATAAGCCAGAGAAATGATACAAACATTTAGTTGGTAGCACTAGTTCAAAAGGAAGGTTTACAAAAAGGAGTTTACCTAAAACTGACGGAAAAAGGGTAGCTCGCCCGTTTGCAGAAATCAAAGGCATTTGCCAAGCAAATCAGTTCCGAAATCACGAGACTTTAACACGATATGGATGAGACTCCGAGGAATACTTTCATGAAGACCTCAAAATCTAGTTCAGCTTGTATGGGTCCAATAATTTTATATACTTCAGGTCAAAACAAGGTCAATTTCCATGAAAAAACAGATCGGAAGTTGGACGTTTCAAAAGCTTAAATGAGTTCCAAAAATCACAGGAAAATTACAAATAGTCTAAAACTTTCATGAAGGACACGATTTCAAATCTTGTGTTGAAAATTCTGTAGAAAATGGAAACTAAGTAAATGTCCG
The DNA here is from genome assembly GCA_014182575.1 of Eucalyptus decipiens. Classification (NCBI taxonomy): domain Eukaryota; kingdom Viridiplantae; phylum Streptophyta; class Magnoliopsida; order Myrtales; family Myrtaceae; genus Eucalyptus; species Eucalyptus decipiens. The sequence goes on from CM024615.1 coordinate 25,644,220, forward strand.
ATAATTGTTTATGAAGACGGATTCGGACCCTGTAGTTTTTCAAATATATTTTACATGTACGAAGTTCAAAAAATCCGAATTAAAGTATGTTCTAAAACCGGGTATAATACACAACTTTCGTGAAGAAAGTCTCACCAAATTTGTACCACAAAAGCCAATACAAAATGGACAAATTTCTTGCCTACAGTGAACCGATCTTAAAATAGTTATAACCTCAGATTTGTCCATGACTCGTGTCATTTATGTTGGATGCAAATCGCGCAATCTCAAGATCTCCATAACCAAAACAAGAACATACATAGTTGAGTAGAAAGATTAACGCACCTGTTTTAGAATCCATTGTTCTTGAAGCGAAAGTGGAAACACAATGTTCCATGCGCAAGTCCTTCTCCTCTATTACCCTCTATATCATTGGCTCAATGAGGCGGCCTCCCTCATGATTAGCGTTAGGTAAACGCCCCATAGGTGAGGATAATGTGAGAATTATGGTTATAGGAGAGACTTGAGCACTATTTATAGAGTTTTCAACTAACCCCCCTCATTACGGGCCAAACTCAACTCGGCCCACACTAGCCAGCTCATATTAGACTAATTAAGAAACATTATATCTCACTTTAGACCAACCTTGTTTTATGGTAACCGTAAAAACAGTAAATTACAATATCAATTAATTTAGTCCACATTAGGAAAACTCTTACATTCTCCCACTTGGACTATATTAATTGAAATCATACTGTATGTGCGCACATTTTGTCCAGAGATAATTCTTAATAGTCAATCATATCCCATAAAGTCTTAAACACCGAATCATGACGGTAACTACTTGTATACACACAGAGCCTTCCATGGTCACGAGTGCTCTCAATTTTATTGATATTGATTCAATATGGTAGTGTGACAAATGGATAACATCTCTCATAGAAAGATCCCATTTGTCAGTCACCATTCTCTTACCTTAGGCGACACAAAAAAACTTGTGTCACTAGAGAATGTCTTTATGGTTCCAATAAACCTCATATACCTTGTCCTTATGTTTAACCTTTCTTTATGAATAACAAGGCATATGCACAAGGCTAATAACCGGATGCCCCTAGCCTTCACTTAAGATTTATACAATACCTTGAGATTTTATTGATATGTATCCAACATAATAATAACACATTCAAAAATGTTTTATTGAATGTAAAAGTTGATACATATCAAACCGTTACTAAATGTAACGTACACAGATGAAGCCATTATCAGAGTAAAGCTAAAATAACTCCCACTAAACAACAGCATCTCATGATACTCCTAGGTCCATGTTAATGACATGTCGCTCAAATACACAAGGACATAGGCTTTTAATTAGTGGATATGCAACCATATCATCTGTAAAAATATGTTATATTATTACGTCACATTTTTGTACTTTTTTATGGTAAAAAATTTTGACCACCATATATTTAGACCCCTTGAGACATTTGTAGTAAATAAATAATACTACAAATTTATTATCTCAATACAACCGTATGGGTCTATTCATAAAGTTAAAACGATCAACTCTGTTATGAGGTTCTGGAGCCTAATAGCCCAAGTAACAGCCTAAAAGAATGTTACTGACACTGCTTACATAGTAGAAGATAACATAAAACTTTATTTACTGCACTTCCTGCTAATATAAATATATATTTCATTATTGATTTTATGTCATCTTAATAGCCAACAAAGTTTACATATGAATACCCTACTAGCTGTAAGAATTGAACATGTCTGTAAATTAGCATATAATCTCTTGTCTTATTTAAGTACCTTCAAATCTTCTTAGCAGTGATCGTGTCCTAGATTTGACTAATATCTTCCTAGAAGTCCCGTCACAAAGACAATATTTAGTCTAGTGTAAATTCGAGCATACATTATACTTTTAAGTGTACTGACACAAGGTACACCATTTAATTAAATTTTCTCAATATCTAAATAAGGACAATGTGATAGATTTAGTCCATCACCCTTAACAATATGAGCAATTCATGGCTTGCAATGATATATATCAAATATTTCCAATATACAATTAGCAAATGTCCTTCAAGAAAATCTAATATAATATGGTAAAAGCAATCATTACAGACCTCAGTATAAAGGATATAAGATGTCTCAGGGTCACAACTTGTAAGCAAAATATTATGTACATAGAGTATGAGAAAAAATAAATTTCCTCCCACTGACCTTACAGTATATTAAATTACTTTGTTCCCAATTGAACAAAATAATAACATATGAAACTTTAATAATATTGTCTAGAAACTTGCTTAAAATTGTGAATAAAACTTTTTAGTCTACACATGAGTTTACTTGAAACATCTGTTGCAAAATCCTCCAATTGCACAATATAGATTTTGTATTTATTTGGTGTAACTCCATATCAAAATAAATTATTAATGACACGTTCACTCTAAAAAAATCTTTAAAAATACCAGAAAGAAATATTTATTTCTTCACTATTAACTATTCACCCCTCTTTTAGAGTGAAAACTTTAGCTACCAATCTGGCTTTAAATTCCATAATCTTTTTTTTTTTTTTGAAATTCTTTTAGTTTTGTACGCCAATTTGCAACTAATGAACTTATGACCTTTAGGCAAGTAAGTTAGTTTCCAAATATTATGATGTTTCATAGATTATATATCGCATTTTATGGCATATAATCACATACTTGATTGAGAATAAAAAACGACATTTATAAATATGATATTACATCAACCATTTGGTGAATATTGTAATCATGCTCTCACAAATAGATTATATAGTCTGATGATATAACTGATCATCTTTCGCTAACAAATCTCCTTAATAAAGTTGCAACAACTTTATTCTACACTTGAGAAGTTTAAGAAATTTCATTATAAACTATATCAAGAATAGTACCTTGAACCTCAATAAGTTTAATCTATGGTACATGAGATTCCATAATTATCTGTATAGGTAAAGACAAAAACACAATAACCTCTATCATACTATTATCTTTAATAGTCTGAGAGCAGCTATCCTCTACAATTACGTTAATCTTTAGAAACTTTAGAGTATGTGATTTCATAATTCTTGCACCTTCTTTAGGGTCATAAAATCAATACCCCTTTAACAATCTAGATAAGATACAAAATAATTCCGAGTGGATCCGAATTCCAACGCACTTAATATTGGATTAGATAACCTCACTTTTGCATAACATCTCTAAATTCCATATGATTCAAGTAATTTATATCCAGTTTATAACTCAAAAGAAGTTTATGAAATAACTTTGATAAGAAACACATTTTGACCATATACGAGATGTATATGTCATTAGAACTTAAACATAATCTTTACAGATTTGTCCTAATTTCAATATTAGACAAGACATAATTTCAAGCAACTAAGGCTTCCATCATCTTATCGCAGTGCAGTCCGCAGGCAAACCTCTTTTCAAGTGTTCCAGAATGAAACGCTTTATGAACAGTAAGCAAATTCAATTGTTCTTTTCTCAAGCAACAAATCATATGTCCACAATTTAAAATTTGAAGCAGTAAAAATCTCAATAATAGTGAAGTTATTAATTATAGAAAAGGTGACTGAAAAACGAGTAATGTATATAATTAGCATCATGTGAGTTCTGTGTAAGTATACATCCAGAGAGTTACACGCATAATCATATAATCACATTTTGGCAGAATACATGACATGCAGTTGTAAACTCCACACATGATAGCAGTTATGAGAATATATTCTAATCTTCATGAATTCATCACCTTTAGGCAGATGAACCACTAGGATCGGTCAATCCTTTACCATACCATCATGCATCCCTCAATGAACTAATACACAATCACCTTATTTGGGAGTATGACTACGCATTAGATCAAGAGACATCACAATCAGCATACGAGACCGAAATTTCTCAAACCCAATCAAGCATGCCACTTTGGCGGTTACTACTCAATTGAATCATTAAAACTCTCTCATACCAGGGATATAAACTTTATTACTCACATACATCATATACATGTGATTTTAACTTTAGTGATATGAGTAGGTTATCACTAAAATCACATATCATGCTAATTACATTGCTCTTTATATATATATAGCGAACATGAAAGATAGATTCCAATGAGATCACCGATCATAGCAACACAAGAAACTTCTCATATCAGAGAAGAAAAATCTCTTATGCACCCCAATTACAAATTACCAAAACAACATAAAAAAAAATATTAATCTAGAAGATCTCTCACAAATTAACATCAATAGCAATACAGAATACTCCAGATTGACAAGCTTGATAGCTGATTAATTATTGTTCATGAGTTAATTTATTAGCTAATTTTAAGTAACAAATATCATTGCATCAACCGGTGGCCAACAAATTGAGTCAAATCACAGAACCAAATATCTAAACTATAGCAGTAGATACTATTGTTCTGTATAAATGTTGTCACACTCCTTAACCATAAAAAAAAAAAAAAAAAAAAGTTCAACTTGATGGACATTAACCAATGACCGGATGAATTTAGGTACAATATGCAATAACTTAACTGACATGCATTATTCTTAAAACGTCCATCATTGAAAAGTTACCAGCATGTAAAGGAGTATGCATAAGCAACAAAAGTTTCACTGTTTCTCATTACCTCAATATATAATTCAAGTATTATCCTATAATGGTTGTATCTCATTAAGCCAACTTTAGCTCACAATAAATTTAATTTTTTTTAATTAATGAATTACATCTATATAATATTTATGTGATAACATACCTGTAACCCAACACTTGTATTTCCAAAATCACAAAAAATACAAGAAAAATACGCAAAAATACACTAAAAAATACACATATTTAGGGCTTTGTATGAATTTTCATAACCATAAAATCATCAAACATATAAAATAAATATATTACAAAATAGAGAATTATCATACAAATCTAATGCCACAAACCACGCACTTACCGGAGCCTCCACGCGCCTGCACACGCCGCTTGAGTGCGTGGCGCGTGGAGCTCACATGCGGTGCATGTTCGACACCCAGGCGGCGCGTGGCCGCGCGTGGGGGCACGGGCGGCCTCCTCCGGTGACGCGCCTCCTACGGTTCTTCTAGTCTCGTCTCGTCGAGTCCGAATATATAATTTAATTTAATTTTTATTGAACGAAAAATCTCGAAAATCTCAAATTATGGCAAAATCCTATGCTTTCAAGTTCTAGGGTTATGGAGGCTATAATACCACAAGTTGGATGCAAATTGCGCAATCCCAAGATCTCCATAACCAGAACAAGGACATACATAATTGAAAAGAAAGATTAACACAGCTGTTTTGGGATCCATTATTCTTGAAGCGGAAGCGGAAACACAATATTCCATGTGTAAGTCATTCTCTTCTATTGTCCTCCATATTACTAGCTCAATGAGGCAGCCTCTCACATGATTAGCGTTAGGTAAACGCCCCTTAGGTGAGGATAATGTGAGAATTAGGGTTAGAAGAGAGACTTGAGCACTATTTATAGAGTTTTCAACTAGTCCCTCTCATTACGGGCCAGGCTCAACTCGGCTCACACTACCCAGCCCATATTAGACTAATTAAGAAACATTCTATCTCACTTTAGACCAACTTTGTTTTACGGTAACCGTAAAAACAATAAATTACAATATTAATTAATTTAGTCCACATTAGGAAAACTCTTACATTTTAAGCTCAAATTAGCACATATTTCAACATCCAGCATTCCAACAACACATCCTTAGACTCAATGAGCTAAATTTCAACAGTGCTTGCAATGCACCTTTTCCGAAATTGTCGATGAACACAAGTAAGCATGAAATCAACCGAGGCAACAATAATTCTAGGAATTCGACCTCGATGCACAATCATCAACCTATGTAGCATATGCGGAGCAGTTTATTTCCCTCTAGTCCAAATCAAGTCATGACGCGGCTCGAAGGGTCTCGGAAGTCTGAGGTCATGACTAGCCTTAAGTGGTTTGAGGTCCGGCTGAGGCAAGACGGCAAGCATCACAAGGGTTGCCGGGGAAGTTGCGGCGCTGCATGCAGTGCATCACGCACATAAAACAAAAGAGAATTACAGAGAGAAGATGAGAGACGTTGAAGAGTAGAGAGCAAATTTCGGTGAACTGAATAGGGATGGGTGGTGTTGCTTCATTTATGTCGCGGTCGTCCGTCCCACTCGTGGTCATCGTTGTTGACTTTGGCTGCCAGGAAATGTGCAGCAGGGGACAGTGTGTCACTCATTGAAGGGGCTGAATGGCGTGGTGCGGTGTTGCACGAAGGAATGTAGCGGAAGGAAGGAGCAGCTACTGGCGTGTAAAGCCATTCCCTCTCCTTCAAGCGATGCGGCGTTGACTCAGCAATGCTAATTCGCACCAGCTAGAAGAATGTCATGCTTTGATGGGGCTGGTGGCAAGCTTTGGCTGAGAGGGCTGCATTGTTGGTGGTGAGCTGCTAAGGTGGCGTTGTTGGAAGTAATAATAAATAAATAAACAAAGAGAAAAAAAGGTAAATTTGACCTAAAAAGATGACAAAAAGATAAAACAAAGAATATTCATTCAATGTTCTCTATGCATATCAATATAATGACGATTTTTTTTTTTTTTATTTCTACGTACCAATAAAGTTGTGAGTTTCATTAATTGTTAGGTTATAATTTTTCACATGGAATGAAAATTAATCAGGGAAGTGAGTAGCGGGTGCATGAAAGCTAGTATACTAGCGAAACCAAAACACCTTGTCGTCTTATTTTTTAGGGATAAGTGTTCCAGAAGTCCTACAACTTGTCACGAAAATGCCTTTCAATCCTAAAACTTTCAAAAAGTGCATTTAAGTCCTAAAACTTGTCAAATTGTTTCAAACGAGTCCTAAAATCGACGTTGTTAGCATTTTCCGTTAAAAATGCTGATGTGGCATTTTAAATAATTTTTTATTTTCCACGTGAATTTTTTAATTATTTTTTAATTATTTTTTAAAATTAGATTTAAAAACTAAAAAAATAAAATTTATTCATTTTATCTTATTTTCACCAAAAACTTTAAAAAATTTTAAAATATTTATTAAAAAAATTTTAATTTAAAATAAATTTTTAGTTAAAAATTATTTATTAAAAAACATATTTAAAAAGTTAACATTATTTTTTAATTTATTTTTAAAAATTTTTAAAATAAATTTTTTAACTTTTCTTTTTAGTTTTTGTTGATTCAAGTCTTCCTTAGATGAGCTACCTCTTCTCCTTTGGCATTGGCTTGAATTTGAAAAGAGATCTTTGATCTGATCTTGAAGGGAAACAAGATGCTTTCCCAACTTGAATTTCACCCAAAGCATTTTGACCAATTTCATCAAATTCTGCCGAATTATCCGTCGCTGAACCGACATTTGCTCTTGGAGTAAACGCAGACGATGGATCTTCCGCGTCGCGCAGCTTCATGTTGATGTATCATGACCTTCTCCGCATTTGAACATCTTAAGATTTGCTTTAGAGCGACTCACATCTTCACGAGGAACAGATGTAGTCTTCCGTGCTCAACTCTTCCCCCCGTTTCTAATGCTTCTCCCCCCCGTTTCGAAAGCCTCGGATGGGAAAGAATGAGGTCAATCTCTGCAATGACTTGAAGATCTTCATTCTCATGTGCAGACTTTTCTTTGGTCATCTCCTCTTCTTCTCCAGCTTCTTGCTCTACTTCTTCTTTCTCTGTCTCTTCTCTCTCTTTCTCTTCTTGCTCTACTCTTTCTTTCTCTTCTTCTCTGCCCTTTTCTTGTCTCTCTTCTTCTCTCTGTTTTTGCTCTTCTTCTTTTTCCTTCTCCCCCGACGTTCCAGCTGATTCAGATAAACGTCTTCTCCTTATCAATGCAGAAATATTGCAATCCTCTCTTCTTCTTCTTCTTCTTCTTCATCCACCAAGAGTCTCCTCTTTTGCTTTTGGATGGTGGATTGATTTCATGCGGAAGGTGCTGAGATTTCATTTTGAAAATTTCCTTTTCAAGTTCTTTCAGACGATTTTTTGTCACCGTTAGCAGTTTTATCGCATTCGAACACACGGAGATTGTGGGGGCTCAATGTTTAAGTGTTCCAAGATCTTGGTCACAAGACTTGCATAAGGCAGTTGTCCTTGTCCTTCACCATTGCTCTATACATGTGAAAGAGAATGATGTGATTTTCTTCCCTTTGATGATTGCATACATTTTTGCCTCCGAATTTGCTAGTATACTAGCGAAACCAAAACACCTTGTCGTCTTATTTTTAGGGATAAGTGTTAGGAAGTCACTCTGTTTGTCACGAAAATGCGCTTTCAATCCTAAAACTTTCAAAAAGTGCATTTAAGTCCTAAAACTTGTTAAATTGTTTCAAACGAGTCCTAAAATCGACGTTGTTAGCATTTTCCGTTAAAAATGCTGATGTGGCATTTAAATAATTTTTTATTTTCCACGTGAATTTTTTAATTATTTTTTAATTATTTTTTTAAAATTAGATTTAAAAACTAAAAAAATAAAATTTATTCATTTTATCTTATTTTCACCAAAAACTTTAAAAAAAAAGTTTTAAAATATTTATTAAAAAACATTTTAATTTAAAATAAATTTTTTAGTTAAAAATTATTTATTAAAAAACATATTTAAAAAGTTAACATTATTTTTTAATTTATTTTTAAAAATTTTTAAAATAAATTTTTTAACTTTTCTTTTTAGTTTTTGTTGAAAATAAGATAAGAATAAATTTAATTTTTTGGTTTTTAAATATAATTTTTTTAAAAAAAAGGATGAAAATTAATTAAAAAATAAACCTGGAAAATAAAAAATTATTTAAAATTTCACGTCAGCATTTTTAACGAAAAAAGATTAACGGCGTCAATCTTGGGATTCATTTGAAACAATTTGATAAGTTTTAGGACTTTAATGCACTTTTTGCAAGTTTTAGAACTGAAATGCATTTTCGTGACAAGTTGTAGGACTTCTTTAAATATTTATCCCTACTTTTTACTATTTCCAAAATTACCTCACTTAAGTTGACAAATAAGTAGGTGATCCTGATTATTATTATTATTATTATTATTATTATTATTATTATTATTATTATTATTATTATTATTATTATTATTATTATTATTATTTATGGTAGTTATATTCCAACACTAATTCCCTCCTCTCATCAAATAACGCCTACTTAACTCTTTATTTAAGTTATATATTTATTTAATCTTGCACATGCATGTTGTTAAATTAATGTTTCAAGTTTGAGTCTTTTTATGGATTTGATCAATTGGAAGATTTTGATTTGTTCAAAATCTGTTATTACGCATCCAAATTAGATTTTGGTTTCTTATTCAAGGGCTTTGGTTTTCGATCATAGTCCAAGAGTGCATTCGTGCGGATAAGACTTTGGGCTTGTTTGGTTCAGCTTTCTGGAAATACCCTTGGGAGAATACAAATACCTTTGAGGTAAATGAGTTTTCCAAAATACTAGACTGTTTGTTAAACTATAACTGAAAAGTACTTTAAAGAAATGCAAGACTAAAACATATATTTGAAAAGCCCTTTGATGTGACCAAATTAAATTTTTTAGTTTTAGTATTTTTAAAATTGTAAAAAAAAAAAAAAAAACAATGGCTATATAACATTTTACATTTTCATATTGAGAATAATGTAAAATATACATATTAATAAATTTATTTAAAAAATATATTAAAAGAATTTGATTATAGATTAGATGCAAAGCTCAACTTTTGGCCTGGGATTCTTTTAGGTTTGTTTTCAACTTTGAATAATTTTTTTTAATTGTTATAGTATTAATCATATTTGTTAATTAATTATCATTCTAGTATATTAATAAAAAGTTGGGCTATTGATTGTCAAAAGATAAAAATGATACAGCAAAAAAAAAAAAAAAATGAACTTATTTGATGGATGATAAAGTGACCGATTGTGGATGCTATTTTTTTTAGTAAACACCGCATATAAAAAGGGAGGTCTTCATTAAGAAAAATAAAACCAAGTTCCTGTCATACAAATTTGACTAAAAAGAGTCATTTCATGATAGTAAACATGGTCATATATATCCAGAAAAAATAAATATGTTATACTTAGTAAACTTATGGCTATTTCATCATGCAAACATGCCATGTCTGGAGATGCATACGAATTTGAAGCACCCACCCCTTCATTTGCATCATCATGGTCAACTGAATATCCATAATCGGGATCCAATTCTGCTTGTTCAAAATCCGTGTCAGTCACGTTATTTCTCCGTATATAATTGTGCAAAGTCATTGCCGCTACCACAATTTGCACTTGTTTTTCATATGGATAACATGGCATATGAGTTAAAATCCCCCACTTCTATTTTAATACACCAAAGGCTCGCTCAATTGTCAAGCGTAGTGAGGAATGGGCACGGTTGAACACTTCTCGACATTCCGTAGGTGAAGGACCTTCTCGAAACTCTGGCAAATAATATCTAACTTCCTTATATGACCCCAAATAACCAGTAGAATTTGGATATCCAGCATCTACTAAGTAATATTTGCCTACATAAATATATTATAAATTTAATCAACATATGTCAATTAGATATATGAATGTATCTAAACCATTGACTAACATACCTAGAGGAGGATGGGGAAAATGTGCGTCACGTCTTCCAATAGTTTCATAAAATATACGGGTATCATGAGCTTGTCCATCCCAACCGGCCCAAACATAGACAAATTCCATATTAAAATTACATATGGCTAACACGTTTTAAGTTGTTGTTCATTTTCGACCAATAAAACAAACTTGATCATACTTAGGTACAACCGCTGGAATATGTGTACCGTCAATAGCTCCAATGCAATCCTTAAAATATGGATAAAATCGTCGATCTTTCTTGATCTTCTCTGGAACTTTTATATATTGTGGATCAATTGGTTGGATCAAATCTTTTACAATATCACATACTTTATCTAAAACTAAGTTGAAGTGCCTACTTATGGTTTCCTCAGAGCGTTGAAAACGCTCTTGTGATAATCTATTACCTATACCATGTCCTAGAATATAAAGAAACATACCAATCATTTCTTTAACATCAGTATTCTTAGATCCTCAAAGGCCATAACGTGTTACTAAATCATGTGTTAAATTGTTAAATACAATCTTATGCATTCTAAATATATTGTAACACATTATCAGATTAGTATCTTCGCCCATCAACTTTTTTAACCATACATATCATGTATATGTTGAGGTCATGCAAGGTTGTTTGCAAAGATTGGTCATTTGATAAAGAATTGCAGCTTTAGTGACTGAGATAAAATCCCACAATTTATTTTCCTCTTGCTCATGATTTTCCCTTGTATGTGAATCATCCATAACCGCTTCAAGTAACAAAATATAAAAATAAACAATGTATTAACCATCACATATATGCAAACTATCACATTAAGAGAACACCAAATAAAAATAATTCTAACATCAAATATTAATTGAAATTAGGTTCACAAAGGCTGCAAATAAAGATCCAAAAAAAAAAAATGGAATGACTAAGCTTCAAACATGAAAACAATAAGATGTTAACATCCTCCTATCTACAGAGACTTGATTATTTTCTCATCTCATATTTGAGATACTTTACTTTCTTTGCATCATCTTTTAAGCTCATGAAAACTTGTCTATTGTCTATCTTTTCCTTTAAATGAGAAATTGAAAAAAAGTACAAGTCTTTGTCTTCCACAATCTCAGGTATGGAATCCAATATTTCTATGAGGTCCTCATAAGGACCGACTAAACTGGTTGCTTTGGATGCAGCACTGGTAATGCTCCTACTCTCAACAACTGTAAGCAGCCTGTTAATTTGTGTTCCGAGCTCCTCTCTTGTGCTCAATTTCTTATCTTTCTTTCCTCAAGCTTACATCTTTGAAGTCTGTGTGGCTCTCTTACGAGTTTGAGTTCCAATTGGTTCAACAACGATTTCATCCACATGATCCTGCAAGTTTTTATCAGTAGACCCTACAACATCATCGATACCAGGTTGTGTGGTCTCACATTATTATCAACACATAAACCTTGTGTAGGATTCCATGTGATTCCTCTAGTAGCAACTATATCTCTGAACATCATATCTAACTTTACTTCAAGATCAGGATGTATGCCTTTCATCCTAAAAGTCTTAAACTTTGAATTAGCCTGTTATAATGAAATATTTACATAAGTTGTATCATTAAAGGCGAGCTTGACATGAAAGTAAAAAAAGAAGTGAGGAAAACCTGAATTTTACTCTCCCACTATTCGTCACTCGCATCAATGGTTTTCTTCCTTGAATCCCATCCTAGTCTAGTTTCATTGTAAAACAATGACCTCCATCTTTTCCATTCTTCCTTGAGATTATCCCACTTACTCTTCATTTTTTGTTATCATACTTTTTGCCTGTTAGCTTCTCAAACTTATTAATTATGACTGTCTATCCATCTCTTTTGTTGTTTGCAGGACAATTGCCTTTTTCAATTTGTTCAATGCACAAGTTACAAAAGATTTCTACATCTTCCAAGCTTCAAAATGCCTTTAATGAACTCATCTACTAGTAAAGTGACATAAAAAAAAAACAAATTTAAGAGACACAAACAAACAAATGTGATATGTATATATACACAAACAAACAAATGTGATATGAGAAGAGGAGGAAGGATAGAAGTTGGAGCTATTATCACGTAATTAAAGCAGAAGTATCCCAAGAATCCCCTTAAGTTGCACTAAACTTGAAAATATGTTAATTTAGCTACCAAAACTTTGATGGAGATTACACTATTGAATCTGGAATTGCAACAGCTACCTCTCTCTGGTTTGGACAGGTAACTGATGTGCAAAAAAAACATGTGGAAACTAATTGGTAAAATCAGATCTCAAGAAAGGTTGCAGATGCAATAGCTAGAGTTCTACCATTGCTAGAAAAGTTTCACTTTGGTCAACAAGCAAACACAAACTAAAGTCTCCTCTGTAATGTTCTCTCTGAAAGCAGCAAATGTGTACTTTTTTATTGTCATGTGGCTAGACAGGTATGGTTGTTAAGGCATTAGAATTGATAACCTTCAAAATTGACAAACAATGGAATGGGTTGAGACAATTCTAGATCCAAGTAAGATTGATCTAGCTTATCATGAGATAGAGAGCCTTATAAAATCTCTGGACTCCTAATTATAGATTATTTGTGAATGTGGAGGAATCTCGCAAACATGGAAAGGCTGCTTTTAGATTAGATAAATGCATTAAGGACAAGAACAAGCTCAACAAAATTCCATATTGGATATTTCACAAAGAAGTACACTAAATGCTCAATCACACTTGCAGGAAAAGACATCAAGAAGGATTTTACTTGGAGCAAACCACCAAGGAATTGCTAAGAACAATTTATTTATTTTTTTATTAAGTGCTAAGACCAATTTTGATGCTGCATATATACAAGAAACATGTTCAGCGTCAGCAATAGAAAAGATCATTTTAAAGAGGTGCTGATGTTGGTTGGATCTTGGAGATAAACTCACAACAGAACAAGGAGAAGCATGGGCAACAAAAATTTAATCTCTACTCACAAAATCGGGAAAGCTAGGCAACACATCGGTTTAGGTGAGATAACCTAAATGTAATCAAAGTATATCTTCTTCAAAGTCTCCTTGGTCAATGGAAGCCATCATAAATCATGTTAAGACATTGTGACAGAGAAGTCCTCCGTAACTTTCAGCAAACATGACAGCCCATGAACTAGCTAGAAGGAACCTTCCTTTAGATATAAAAAACGCCCAATCCTCCTTTTGTGTCTCCATTTAAAGCCACTGATACTCTCACTTTTGGTTTTGTAATTTCTAGACAGTTCTTGTGATTACCTTGTACACTCCTCTCTTTTCTATATAATATTGCTTAGTTGGCTAGTGAAAGAAACAAAAAATATCTTGATTTTGTATCCATAGCCTAAAACAAAATTTTCATAACCAAAGCATCCGAGGCAATAAACCAACACCCAAAATTTAACCCTAAGTTTAAGAAAAAAATTATTTCTCAATGACTTAAAGAAATAATCAAATATGATCAAAAGAGAACCTCAATGTGGATGAGCCAACTTTGAAGCCAGATTCGAAAACCTTCCAAGAATGGTATATGTGCACAAACACATTGCAACCCAAACAAAGCCCACACAGTTTCAGCTAAGGCTCAAACTCGGATTAGTTTCTCTTTTTTGGCACATCCACTTAAAGTAACACATAATTCATGAAATGAAATTGGTAAAAAGTAGCAGATTCGAGAGATTTTTTTTTGCAAGACAACGCCAAGGCTTAAGGATGTGTAATGCTAGAAACAGCATAATTGTAGTGCAGGCACAACCAGACAAATTCAACGAGCCCCCCCCCTCCCCCCGCGCAAATTAAAAAAAGAAAAACCGAAACTCACGACAAGATTACAACTACAGAAATCTAAACATAGCAAGAACAAGACAATCAACGAGCACTGGCAACAAGCAACTCTAATAATGTGTCATCATCAAGGAAGAAAGAAAGAAACATTTGCGAGCATTAAAATCCAAGCCTAGGGTAGCAATTATAGCTTATGTGAGGGCTACAATGCAGACACTTCACAATCAACTGAAGTACCCTCGGCGCGCAACATCCAAAGGTGCAAAACAAACTCTCAAACTCACATCCGGGGCATACCTTAATAGTCTTTCCACACTCTGCGAGCAATCTGATGGCCTCCCAAATCAAAATCTTTGAACTTGATTTTCCTAATGCTGAGCTCTTCCAACGTCGGGTACTAGGTGGGCTGGTGCTGAACCAATCTCTAGAATTCCAACAACAACAATAAAAAAAAAAAAAAAGCAACCCCCAATCAATAATCGAGGTGAAAAACCCAAAACCCTGGTCGTCGATTCCCACCCCCAGCACACCCTAGAGTCACTCGCCTAAAAATGAAGTAAGAACAGGGACGTACATCTTGGAGAGCTTGTTCGAGGCGCCAACGGTGACCTTGACGACGCGGAGGAGGGCGAGCTCGGTCTTCAGTTCCTTCAGCTGGGTCAGAAGGTCGGTCGCAAGAGCAAGAGGTAGAGCCATCACCGTCGCAGGAGCAGGAAGCAAAGCTGTCGCCATCACAGGAGCAGGAAGCAGAGCCGGAGCCGTCGCCATCGCCGTCGCTGTCGCCAACCCGCAAGAGGAGGACCTCTTATCATAGCAATGGGTGAGAGACGATCCATATGGAGTGGTGCTCGGATTGCTCGGATCTCGGATTCACTTGCTTGTTAAGAGGATAGAAGATCCAGATCTTACTCGCTCGTCGCGACGAACTTTAGCCTTGATGGAGTGGTGCTCGAAATCAAATCGTGATGGAGTGGTGCGAGTTGCAGGGAGAGAGAGACGAGAAGAGAACCGATGGAGAACGCTGCAGAAGAGAGGAAAACGTGAAAAAAAAGTTAGGGTTTTGTTCAATATAGGGTAAAATTGGACTTTTAATGAAATATTGAGGGTAAAATAGGCATTTGGCAACAATTCATTAAACCAAGGGACCAGCATGCCGAAAATGCTGAAATGCCCAAAGCTGGTCCCCACCTGCTTTGGGTTTTCAGCATTCCAAAGGTCAGCATTTGGGGAATGGGGGCTCCAAATGCTGAACCAAACACTAATTTTTTTCCCCAAGAGGCTTTCGGGGCTGAAAGCCCCTTCAAGTTTGAACCAAAAGTTTTGCACTAAAGGACAAAAGATGGGTGCGCTATCTTTTTTATTATATTTTTCTTTTGAGAGCAAAAAGGTAATTATTTGAGAAAGAAACAAAGTAAGGGTTTGTTTTGCTTTTATTTCTCCTATAGCCATACTTGCTCTCTTTATAAAAGTGGCATGAAAGGTGAGGACTCTACAATATAAGGTGCGTTTGCTATAGTTTTCCCAAGGAACTTTCAGCCTCCAAAGTCCCTTAAGGAAATATTGCTTTGAGTGTGAAGTGCTTTGAGTGCCACGAGGAGAGGCATATTAGGAAATATTGTTTGAAGTGGAGAAACAAATGCGATAGATAGAATGCCACAAGCAATGTAGCGAATGTTGCTAAGCAGAGTACTAGTGATACAAACGTTCTTTTATGTGTGCTTGCTAGTTCATCAAGAGACTAATTAGTGCTAGATTTGGAGTATTCTTATTATATGACGCCTCATAAGAACTGTTTTACTAATTACCAGGCTCCAAATGGTGGTAGAGTTCTTTTGGAGAATAACATAGCTTGCAAGGCTGTGGGGATGGGCACAATTGGTATTTGGATGCACAATGGAATCATATGCACATTGATAGACGTGAGGCATATACTTTAGTTCAAGAAGAACCTTATTTCTCTGGGGACACTTAATGACAAGTACATCACTGAAGGTAGAGTACTGAACATCTCTTGACATGCCATGATAGTGATGAAATTGAAGAAAGTGAATACTCTTTATTAGTTACAAGGAAAGAACATGACTAGAATTATTGCAGTTTCACTAGGTGAGTTAATCTCTTACTTAACTCAGTTTTGGCATATGCATTCATGGCACATGAGTGAGGCGGTATGAAGAAATTAAGTAAAAAGGGGTTGTTGAAGGGTAAGCATTGCATCTTTAGGAAGTTTCATTGAATAAAGTTTACTTTAGTTGTTCATTCGACCAAGTGACTAGTTAAATACATTCATTCAAACATCTATGTTCCTTTGAAAGGAGGTGCCTGGTATATGCTAAAATTTATCGACAATTATTCAATGAATGAATGGTTATACTTTCTAAAGCACAAATATGATGTGTTTAATCGGTTCAAGAAATTTAAGACATTAATTGAGAAGTAATTAGATAAACAAATCAAGTGCTTGAGAACTAATATTGACATGAAGTTCTGTGATAAAGATTTTACTGAATTCTATAAGAATGAAGGAATTATGAGACACCGCCCAGTACTTGGGACACCATAGTAGAATGGTGTGGCATTACACAATAACAAAACTTTGCTTGAGTGAGCTTGATGCATGCTTTTGCATGAAGGACTAGGCAAAGAATTTTCGAGCAAAGTAGTAAACATGGTACGTTAGTTGGTTACTTGATCTCCATCATTTGCTATCGAGTTTAAGACTCCTGGGGAAGTATGGTCAGAGAAATTGTTGACACCTAAATTGTACAATTTTATTTAAGACTTAATCGCGTAAAAAATTAGGGATTATTTTTCAAACCCTAGCTAAGAAAAAAAAAAAAAAAAAGAAAAGTAAAAAAAAAATCATTAAAAGGTATTGTGTTTTCATTATTGCACCGCATATTGAATGGTCTTTTGATAATTTTTTCAAAAAAAAAATGTCATAAAAGAGAAAAAGGATTAAAAAATTATCAAAAGAAATTAATTACCAAAAAAAAAAAAAAAAGAAAAAGAAAGGAAAATGGAAAATATGAGACTGGGCCGGGGGCAAGTCAGCCCGGCCTCTCTCTTTCCCTTTTCTTTCTTTTCGCCTGGGCCGGCCCACTTTTCTTTTATTTTGCCCAAGATGAGCCCAGCCTTCTTTTCCCCTCTCTCTTTGTCCTTCACACATTCTGCAGAAAGGAGGCGGACGTCTGCGAGCAAGAGGAAGGACAGAGGTTGAAGGGACAAGCATGAGCCTCGCACCGGAGTTGGTGGTCGACGGGGCAGACCGGCAGCAACAGCTGGCTTGGCAGAAGGCCATGCGCGTCGATGCTTAAAAGCGAGAGAGGAGCAAGTGAAGATGAGCCGAAGGACAGAGAGTTGGGGGGAAAGTTTGAGCGAAGTGGGAGAAGAGGAGAGCCGCTCAAGAAAGGAGATCAGAGAGAAGTGCTTGAGAGAGAGTGGAGAGCCAAAGAGAGGCTCGACCGTGCACGGGATCCCACTCCCCGACGCCCTTCTTCTGGATTCCAGAGGGCACTGAAAGAGGAAAGGTATGCGGCAACGACAGGGTCAATGCCGCGGTGGATGTGAAGAGGAGCCATTTTTCGCAGGAGCTGCTCAGGAAGCCCAAGTACGAGCCCGAGCACGACAGCGACGCGCTATACTTTAGCTCCACTTCCATTTCTTCCGACTTGAGCTCGAGCGGGTTCTCGTTCTCGGACACCGAGTCCGTCGGGGGCGCGAGAACGACGACCACTTCGTCGTCTTCTTGCTTCGCGCCGTTCAGGCTCAAGCCCGTGAAGACAAGAGTCACCGCCGCCAAAAGGGAGGAGATACGGCATGCTCCCATTTGGCGAACGGAGAGAAGGCCGAGAAGACCATGGACATCAATGCTGAAAAGCGAGAGAGGAGCAAGTGAAGAGGGGGGCTTTTTTTCTTGTTTTTCGGCATTGTTTTGAGCAACACGCGGATGCAAGGAGACAAGGAACAACGAGCATAACGAGGATCAAGGAAATGAATGACCATTCCGGTGAAGTATTCTCACGAGTTCCTCGCCCGACCATCATTCTTTGATAATCGGAAGTTTGGTCTTGACTGGTGACCGTGATATGTTCTATCCCAAAGACGAGGTTAGCCGAGCTCGATCCCCCTTTTGTTCTGTTTTGTCTCAATCGACCTAAGGGCTAAGATTTGTTTGCTTTGGTTATGCACGTGTGGGTCTCGGGTGAGTCACCTCTAACTTCAGGGAATGCGTTTGTTGCTTGATTTTGATTCTAGACATGACTTCGAGCCCTGAACTAAGAGTTGGTCCATGCTTAAACTCGAGATTGACGTGCCCTTGCCTCTGTGCTCGCTGAACCGCGTTTGTTTTGTTTATCGCTTGTGGTGTTTCTACGTGATTGTTCCAAAATGGTTGGGTATTGTTGAGTTGGCGAAGGTTTTTCTTGGTTCCGTTAAGTGGATTAACAGTCGCTGAAGTTTGTGCCCGGTGGTGGTCGATGCCGGTGAGGATGGGAGCGAGTGGTGAAGGGCTGGTGGTTGTACAACCACCAGCGACCAAGGATTGCCAACTGTGAAGAAAAAGATGCACCATGGAAGCCATCGGTGAAGAAGAAAGCATGGGGAGAAGAAGACCCAAAGGGAAAAAAAAAAACAAAAAAAAAAAAAAAAAAAAATGGCAGAAAAAGTGAAACACAAAAGCTGGCTTTGGGAAAGAGAAGCCGAAGAGAAGAGATGTAGTAAAAAAGACGAAATAGGGAAAAGACAAAAAAAAAAAAATTGATTAAAATATTAATATTAAAATAAAAAAAAAAAAAAAAGACAAAAAAGGGTTTTAAGTAATCGGTTTTGTCTATTTTAGTTTTAATCCAGGTTTTTGTCAAGCCAATGGACCGGATTGGGTTTACCGGTCCGAATCCATTTTTCTAAATATAATAATATAAATATTAAAAATTTCAAAATCAAAAATAAAAAATAACAGAAAATTCAGAATTTCATTTGAAAAATTTTAAAAACAAACTTTCCGAGCTATTTTCTTAAAAAATGGAAGTTTCTTAACTCTAAAGTATGCTCAAAAATTGAGTAAGCCCTTAGCGCTCTACCTTAGGGTTTCAATGGTCTTCAAAGACAATTACTCTTGTTTGCATGCTTGTGTTGTTTTGACCCCTTTAGTCCAGTTAAGATTAACATTTATCTTTTCCTTAATGTTAAATACTTGCTCTCCTATGCAATTTATTTAAATGTTTACCTTGGCTGCTAACTATTATTTTAATGATTGTGCACCCATATAATCACTTCACATGTTAGCGGATTGGTATAAAATTAACCTAAATTGTTTGACAAAAATCTTTTTTTTTAATGAACAAGATTAGGTACCGAAAGGACACTAATTGGTTAATTAGTGTAATCAAATCCTCAATCCTAGATTATCTAGTTGCATAGGAAGTGAGGTATACTCACATACCTCACTTGGTTTCTAACTGACCTCAATAGGCTAGTGGTGGCTCCTTATTGCAAAATTCTTAAAAATACCCCAATGTCACAAGAGGTATGAGCTTGGGAGAGTCCATGCCTAATCATGGGCCTTAAGTCCGTCCTTTAGGCAATACCCCTAAACCTATTCTCTCCCCTCGAGGGGTAAGTCGCGATAGAAACCTATTGATATTCTAGATTACATATATTCGAATATCCTGTGTATGCTCATGCGAGTGATATTTTTGAGTTATGCACATGGGTGAAATGCTACTGGCTATGGTGCACTAATCCTAGATTAGTTGGTTTTTAATCGGCAAAGACGTAATCTTAAACAAGACTGCAATACTTCAACAAAGGAGTCTTGTAACAAAACTGGGAAAGTAGACAGATCATGGTGTCATTAGTGAGGTAGAGCTTCAGGTGAAAATTTCGAAGACCTTAAAAGTAACATAAGTTGAGATTACAGATAATGTTGTAAATCAGCATAACCGCGACACATTATAGCTATAGACAGACAGAGAAGGAAAATTAAATCACTGCTACATCATAGTTATACGTATACTACTTATGCATTGACAGTAGCTGACAAGGTGAAGATAGATGAGCCTTTATCTTACTTTGATACAATGGTTATGAGTGAGTTGTCGCAGTGGCTAGGGGCTATGAGCATAGAGATAGAATAATCACTCATCAAAATTAGACATGAGAGTTGGTCAAAGTACCTGAGAACCAAAAGATTGTCAAAAGTAAATAGGTCTTTAAATGGAATGAGGGCGAGGCAACGAGGTATAAGACGAGACTTATGGCAAAGGATATACACAGAGTGAGGGCATTAATTATAACAAGGTGTTCTCTCCTGTGGTAAAACGTACCTCTATTTGTGTTTTGCTTGCTTTAGTTGCTATGCAAGATCTCAAGTTAGACCAACTAGACGTGAAAACTATGTTTCTTCATGGTGAGTTGGAGGAGCGGATTTACATGAGATAACCGGAGGGATTTGCTATTTTGGCAAGGAAGAACGTATTTACTTGTTAAAGAAATCTTTGTATGGGCTTAAATAATCTCCTAGGCAATTGTATAAGTGTTTTGATGCTTTCATGGCTAGTCAAGACTATTCGAAAAGTAAGATGGATAGTTGTGTTTACTTGAGAAGATTGAAAGATGGTTATTTGATTTAGGGAAAATGTCACAAATGGTCTCTGAACTTTCATCTAATGTTCAATTTCATCCATGAGCTTTCAATTTTCTTAATTTGGTCCCTAAACTTTCATCTAATGTTCAATTTCATCCCTGAGCTTTCAATTTGCTCAATTTGGTCCTTGAACTTTCATATAATGTTCCATCTAGTCCCTAACTATTTAAAAATTGACCAATTTCCCTTTTTTTTTAATACCAAACTATTTTTTTTTAAATAAAAAAATACCATATTTTTGCAAAGTAATAAAGGTCAATTTTTTTTTTTCTCCATATTAAAAGCAAATGGAAAAAGGGACAGTAATAATAAACAAAGGTGAATATTGCATTTTGATTTCTTTTTTGTATATGCAAATTACTTGAATAATGTACAAAAGCCCATCAATCAATTTTTTTTTTTTATGGACTTCACCGAAAAGGGAAAAATTGATTAATGGGCTTTTGTACATTATTCAAGTAATTTGCATATCAAAAAAGAAATCAAAATGCAAGATTCACTTTTGTTTATTATTACTGTCCCTTTTTCCATTTGATTTTAAAATGGAGAAAGGAAAGAAATATTGACCTTTATTATTTTGCATAAATATGGTATTTTTTCGACAAAAAAAAAAACCCAGTTTGGTATTAAAAAAATGAAAATTGGTTAATTTTCAAATAGTTAGGGACTAGATGGAACATTAGATGAAAGTTCGGGAACCAAATTGAGCAAATCGAAAACTCATGAATGAAATTGAACATTAGATGAAAGTTCATGGACCATTTGTGACATTTTCCCTTTGATTTTTCTATTACTATATGTTGATGATATGTTGATAACGGCTAAAAATATGTCTGATATTGATATGTTGAATAGACAGTTAATTGCTGAATTTGAGATGAAAGATTTAGGTGCTACAAAGAAAATATCGGGTATTGAGGTTTTGCGTGATAGGACTAGGACTTTTAAACCTATCTCAAAAGAAATATATTGAGAAAATCATAGCATGTTTTAACATGTAGTTAACGATACACATTTAGTGAAACATTCTAAACTTTTAAATAAATTATTATTGTAGATTGAGAAGGAAGAAGAGCATATGTCCCGTATTCCTTACTCTAGTACCGTGGGTAGTGTTATGTATGCTATGGGATGCATTGTACCTGATATTTCGCAATTTATGAGCACAGTTAGTTCTATATGAAGCATTCCAGTAAAATTTATTGGGAAGTTGTGAAGTGGATCCTTAAATATTTAAATGGGACAATAGACATGAGTATAGTGTATTGAAGGGACAGCAATAGCAATGAGCCAACTAATTTTGTGGATTCAAATCACACTAGTGACTTGGATGATTACAAGTCTTTAGTAGGGTATGTGTTAACGCTAGTAGGTGATGCAAGTAGTTTGAAAATATTCTTATAGGATCACCTTGCCTTGTCTTCGACTGGGGCAGAGTACATAGCACTAACCTTTATAGCGAAAGAGGCGGTATGGTCCTGAAATTTATTTTTGGACTTTGGGTTAAATCAGAAAAGTATTGATATACACTGTAATAACCAATGTGTGATATTTTTGGCATATAATTCAGTTTATTAGGAGTGAACGAGATACATCAATAATAAGTATCACTTCATCTAAGATATTTTAGCAAAAGGTAATGTTATTGCGAAAGAAATTGCTACAGCGGAAACCCAATTGACATAATGACTAAGTCTTTATTTGGCAAAGCTCAAGCTCTGCTTGAGGTTAATTGGCGTCTGTCTAAAGTGAGTGGTCATCGGGGCATTAGGAGAGTAACATGGATTATGAGTGCTATAACTTGGTTTTGAACATCAAGTCAAGGTGGAGAGTTGTTAAATTAATGTCTCGAGTTCGAGCCAATACGGATCCGTTGGAAGATTTTGATTTGTTCAAAATCTGCTATTTCACATCCAAATCAAATTTGGTTTCTTATTCATGGGTGTTGGTTTTCAATAATAGTCCAAGAGTGCATTCTTGCGGATAAGACTTCAAATTTGAACCGAAGAGTTTTGCATTAAAGGACAAAAAATGAGCACACTATCTTTTATTATATTTTGCTTTTGAGGGCAAAAGGGCAATCGTTGGAGAAAGAAATAAAGCAAGGGTTGTTTTGCTTTTATTTCTCATGCGGCCGTACTTGGTCTCTTTATAAAAGTGGCGTAAAAGATGAAAGTTTTACAATATATATGTTGCCAAATCTTGGTTGAAGTTGCACACGATGGGCCGAGCGTTAAAGTTGTTGACTCTAGGCACAACATATAAAAAGACGTGGGTTTCTTCACAAGAAAAGAAGCGTCAAAATGTCTAGAGCACCACACGAAAACAAGAGCTACACAAGCCAAGAACACGGTCAAGAAGAAGCCTTCGTGTGCAAGAAAAAAGACGAACACGTTGAGTTCTATCTTGGGCATATGTAGAGGGCTTGAACACTTGAAAGATTTTGTGCCATGAGTTTACGCCCAAATGAGTTGTTTATTTATAAATACTTTCAATTTAAGCTTACATCTCCATGTGGGAAAGACTCCAACATGTAAATGATTCTTCAATTATAGTGTATTATTTGCTACTGGCTCTCTCTATAGATGTAGATATCGATACTTGAACCAAACTAATATTTTTCGCATTGACTTATTTATAAGATCATGTCATTTATTCATATTATATTTCAACACATATAGGTAAGGGCGATCGGTTTCAAGGTGAGTAGGTTCTAGACTTTGAATTTAAAACCGTCCTAGGGTAAGTTTGGTTGAATTTAAGGTGTGATGCACATGCTAAAGCCAAAGTCCTTTAGAAGAAATGCAAATTGAGTTTGGTAAAAACTCATTTGCAAAACAACTTTGGGTGAAGTAGTGTTTGGTAAAAAAAAATTTGCAAAGGGCTTTCATAGTAATTTTTTCTTTTTTTATTAAATAGAAATCAAACCCTTCGCTAGCTCCGGTGAAGAGTTCAAGCCGCCAACTAGCTAGATTTGGTCTTGGCGACCTAGGTCACATGACCTCAAGCGACCCTTGGCGAGGGTCGCGCAACTCAGGTGACTATTGCTTGGGCGGTTGTGTGATTTCAGGTGGCCACCACATGGGTCGCATAACCTCCCTTGTCTCTCGTTGGCCCTTCACGAGTCAAACTTGACCTCGTTGGCTCTCGTCAACTACCTTAGCAAAGAAGATGAAGTGTAACAACAAGGGGCAAAATTGAAAAATTGAAGAATTGGTGAAGATAGTTTTGTAAGAGAAAATTTATTTAACCCTACTTTTAGCATTTTGCAAATGTTATTTTGAAAGGTTGGTCCCTACTTGTTTTGGGCCTTCAGCATTCCCAAGACCAACATTTGGCCAAAAACTACTTCGAAAAGCTTGCCAAACATCAAGTTTTTCCCCAAGGGGCATTCGAGGCCATGATCTACCTAAGAATCTGTTTTTCTTTTGTTCCTTATTTTGGCTTCATTTTTTTTGTGGTAAAACAATATTAGTAATAAAAGGATTCAAAGTAAAAGATAATGAGGGTGAGCGAGCAAAGGCAATTTGGGAACAAAAGAGTGAGGCTCAAACAAGCTGTGAGCAATAGAGGAGGAGGGTGAGTCACGAACAAGAGAGAGAGTCATGAAGTGTTATGTAGTCTAAGTGAGGTTAGAGAGAACGAAGAAAAAGAGAAACAAGAAAAAAAAAAAAAAAGGTTTTAGACTTTATGAAACCGGTTCCAAATTCGAACCACTTGATTCATTGCCCCAATCATTCTTCACTTCGAATAGGGAAGCAGTTCAAAATTTGAAAGTGGGAACCAAACCAGTTCCAACCAAAAGCTGGAATTAGACAAGTTTGAGTAGAACCGATCTGGTTGCACAGTCTACGCGTGGCCTTATACATTTGGAAGTGTACGATACAAATGCCTAAGTTGTGTTGAAAAACTGAGGACAACTCAATACGGAGCAAAATGTCTGCAGAACCATGAGCAAAATGAGCACGATTGTGGTGACCATAGTGAGGAACTTCCAAGAAGAGTAGACGTACTTCCTCATAAGATTATAAGCCTTGACTTTTCGAGTGTTGTTGTAGTACCTGTTGACGTCTTGAATCGTCTTGTCCAGCTCCGACGCAGTGCATTTGGAACCTATGGATTTGATCATTCCATTGAAGAGCTCCACGACTTTGTCATCGCAGTTCAGATGCTTCGAGACGATGGACGCTTCCCTCAGCAACTTCACGTCCTCAGAGGTGTCGATAATGCCGTACATCAACTCTGTGTATCGCGTCAGAACCGAGGAGCCACGTTGCGATATCATTTCGTAGGCCACGAGGTTTCGTAGTAGGACTTCGGTGGGAGCATTCAGAACGATCCGAGGGAGCTTCAGAGTAGCGGTTTTTGGATCAAAAGCGATGGTTCTGATACCTCCTACAGCCAAGCGTAGCTTGATCCCGACGCTGTAGAGCTTCGACACCGTGGGGATCATAACACTTTCTTGAGAAGGGTCTTTCTGAAGGCACTCGGAGCATCCGGGTATCAATTGCATTACCAATTGAATTAACTTGAAGACAAGCTCGACCGGCACTTTCAGCTTCTTCATGAAAGAGAATTTCGATAACTCATTCCATGCCTCAGTGACTTTGGATGATGGATTGGGTACCATCTTGATAAGATAGCCAAAGGTTGCACTTGTTTATAAATAGGTACTTTTATTCACTTTTTTAATGGGATTAGTATACTAGAAGTACCAAAAGTTGTATATAGCGCTCATTTAAGTGCCAGAAGTTTTCACCATCTCACTTAGATACTAAATTGGATAAAAGAACGATCGTGACAATAACAAGAAATTCTAGCCAAATTGATTACTCGTCATTTATAACATGACTTTGTATGTTTTTTAAAAGCTCCAATCCATGTGGCATTTCTACTGACATCTTGATATTGAAGCAATCGTTTTTTAATAATGATTGACACTGAAGTGATCACTTTAACAAAATTTACACTCAAATGATTATTATTTATAACTTTTAGATGAAATCGTTTAAGGTTTATATACTTACTAAGTACGCCGATGAGTCACGTAGGACTGAAAAGTTAATAAAATATAGTCACATCAAATTTTTGGCGACCTAAAATGGAGTTGACACTTTAAGTAATCATTTTTTTTTAAAGTAATACTTAAATAATCCAAAAAAAAATATTTTTGAACTAAAATGAGTGTCCTACATAATTTTTGGAATTTCTAGTGTATTTATTCTAGTGTACTTATCCACTTTTCTAATGCTTGCATACAACAAAAGAAAGGAGAAGAGACGCATCATCTCATTCATGCATGTCCTGGGGAATGAAAACTAACCTCTAAGCTCATTCCTCTTCGTCTGTGCTGCTTCCGGGACTGTTCTTCCCAAGATGAGATTGTAAAAGAGATCGAGCAAATGCTTATGCTGGCGAACAGCTTCGGATGGTGAGCACTTTTTTAGTTCGAGAGGTGATATCGCTTCACAGAACCTCATCGACATCATCCCAAGTTCCTTATCTATCGACTCATCTTCTCCATTTTCTCTCACTTCATTCATCGAATTCTTGGTCTGCAACATTATTTTCCTCAGCACAAAGATGGGAATTTGATTCTCCACCATCATCACGTCTTTGACGATGGAGTGTCGGGTCATCGGTGGACTCCCCCCTCGATCATCTTCTCCAATCGAGTCTTCCTGCCCGATATTGGCCAGCTTATCTGGGTCCATTTTCTCTTGCTTGTGCTTGTAACTGTACAGTAGGTCGAGCAAGAACAAGCTGTCGATGGTCATGATCCATTTCAGAGTGTCCGTGCCGACTTCCAGGTGCAGCTGGTAGCTTGCGCGAATCTTCGCCTCCTCCGCTTGGAGCAAATTAGCCGTCTGATCGAATGCCGGGAGCTTCAGCGCTGCCCATGCCTGCCGGGCTGTGGCCAGCTTGGGGTTCTCCGTTTGGTAGAGCTGTGGCCGGAAGTGGTGGTATGGTCCCAGCGCAACATGGTGCGGGACGTAGGCCTCCGGCTTCGCGGAGCTGATAGATTTAGGCACGCAGTGGACGGAAACTGGGGTCTCAATATCGATCCCGTGATCAAGGGCATCTCGGATGTGCTTCACCCATTGCTCCTCGCTAAGGCTTGGGTTGATGATGGAGGTCGACGCTGAGGGCATGCTTGTTCGACAAGGTTTAGAGAGCTAACTTATGTCTTTTAGTCGCATACAAACATATATATCTTTTGCCTCGTTGCAAATATGAAAGAAAGCAAGGCTGAGCTTCGTGGTGATTGCGAAGATGACTTTGAATATTATTAGGGTCGAGGTGGGGCAAGTGGTAGATTTTTTTTTGGGCTGCTCTCCTGGGAATGAAAGCGACTGTGTTGAAGAGTCAAAGGGGTCGGCTGAATGATCAAGAGCCTGGTCCCATGCCATAAGATTCCTTGTTCAAATTACATCGGTCTCTCATTCAGATCATCAGTACAATTCCCATCAATCATCGTCCCCAATAGGATTTTCCTCGCTCCAAATCTTGGTCCACTTTTCGCAGATTTTCGACTCCTGCCCTTTGATAAAACCAGCTCTTCAATCAAGTGCTAGGAGCTTCAGTGCCACGCGTGCGGTTGGGCCGCGGGTAGCTTGGGGTTCTCCGTCTGGCAGAGCTGTGGCCACAAGTGGTGGTACGGTCCCAGTGCGACATGGTGCGGGATGTAGGCCTCTGGTTAGTGGAGCTGAAACGATTTGGGCACACGGTAGACGGAGACAGGGGTCTCAATATGGATCCCGTGATCGAGGACGTCTTGGATTTGTTCTACCCATTTCTCTTCGCTATGCTTGTTCGATGAGGTTTAGAGAGCTAACTTAGCTTATGGTATATTAGATGTAGATCTTTTAGTCGCATACAAACACATGCATCTTTCACATCATTGCAAATACGAAAGAAAACAAAAGGCAGAGCTTCGTGGTGACTGCGAAGGTGACTTTGAAAATTATTAGGGTTGAAGGGGGGCAAGTGGTAGATTTTCTTTGGCTGTTCTGCTGGGAATGAGAGTGACTATCTTGGAGAATCAAAGTGTCGGATGGATGGTCAAGACTCAAAGAGATTGGTTCGTTTGCTCCTTGTTCGAATTCCAGTGGTGTCCCATTCAAAATAACCTCAAGGGTCAGGCAAGCCACGTTACATTTGGCGCCTTAAACAACACACATGTGAATGAGAGGGACTATCTTGAAGAATCAAAGTGTTAGCTAAATGGTCAAGACTCAAAGAGCTTGGTTCGATGCAATAAGATTCCTTGTTCAAATTCTAATGGTCTCCCATTCAAAATAACCTCGAGGGTCAGGATCATCACATTAGATTTGGAGCCTTAACCAATACTCATGTGAATGAGGTGGTTCCCTCACATTTAGATTTTTTGGATGTTCGTGGTGACTGCGAAGGTGACTTTGAAGATTATTAGGGTTGAAGTGGGGCAAGTGGTAGATTTTCTTTGGCTGTTCTGCTGGGCATGAGAGTGACTATCTTGGAGTATCAAGGTGTCAGCTGAATGGTCAAGACTGGAGAGCTTGGTCCGATGCGATAAGATTCATTGTCTGAATTGTTACGAAATCGCACGTCGATTCCAGAAAAATAACGCTCGCAAACAATTCACCAGACAGAATATAGTAATAAAAGAACAGAATCAGATGAACACGCTAGAAAATTTGTTATCGAAGTTCACCCAAACCTGGGCTACGTCTCCGCGCAGAGGCACTCTGCGAATCCACTAGAGTTCGGAAAAAGTTGGAATACAACGACGATCTTCTCTCAAGATTAGGGCACAAAGAGATTGAGAACACTCATCAAGAAAAAACTCACTTTTTTCTTCTCTCTTTTTCTTGCCTCTCTATTTCCTTTTTCAGCGTCTTTACGGCTAGGGTTTTTCCATCGCAAATATATAGGTACCACTTTTAACCTAAAAGGAAATCTAATAGAAAAGACAAAAAAAGCCCCTAAAAACAAATATTTGGCTTTATCTATAACAATCTCCCATTTGAAGACAAATATATTCAAGCACCAAGCAACTTTGCATAGTAGTTGAAAAACTTGTGCCTCTACAATACTCCTCATCAATCAACATGGAGTAATACCAATGGTAGTAGTACAGATTATATGCTTCTCTCTATCTACTACCTTGGTCAACATGTCAGCTGGATTCTTCGAGCCATCAATCTTCTGTAACTTTAACTCATTATCTTTTAACGCTGACCTGATAAAGTGATAACGCTTCTTGATATGTCTAGTCCGTGAGTGATAAGCTGGATTCTTTACTAAGTACACCGCACTTTGACTATCACTCCACAGTGTACTGACTGGCTGTTTTTGATGTAACTCATCCATGTAATCTTGTTATAATATGATTTCCTTGGAGGCTTCTGTGATCGCCACATATTCTGCCTATATTGTCGATAAAGTCACTACTTTTTGTAGTTGAGACACCCAACTCACTACTGTACTTGCAACTCGTAAAGACATATCCAAAGGGTACTCTTACCACTATCTCGATCACCCGAATGATCTGCATCTACATAACCCCGCAACTCTAGAGATGTACCACCATAACAAAGTGAGTAATTGGAAGTACCTGCTAGATATCTCAATATCCATTTAACTCGCATTCCAATGCTCTCTACCCGGGTTCTCGCATATATCGACTCACAACTCCCACTGCTTGTGCAATGTCTGGTCTCGTGCTCACCATGGCATACATCAAACTCCCCACTGCTGATGCATATGGAACTACCGCCATCTCATCTTTCAAAGCATGAGTGCTTGGACACATATCCTTGGAAAGTTTGAAGTGATTCGCTAGAGGAGTTGCAACCGGTTTTGCCTTGTCCATGTTAAATCTCTTTAACACCTTGTTCACATAGTCTTCTTGCGACAACCATAATTTTTTATTTTTCCTATCCCTGATAATTTTCATGCCTAAAATATTCTTGGCCTCTCCCAAGTCTTTCATAGCAAACTGTGATGATAACATCTTTTTCACTTTTACGATTCTCTTCATATTGGAACTAGCCACCAGCATGTCATCCACATATAAAGATAGATACACAATGTCACCATCATCATATTTGCGAAAATAAACACAATGATTAGACTCACAGTGTGCAAATCCTTTTTCTTGCATGAAACCATCAAATTTTAAGTACCATTGTCGCGGAGCTTGTTTCAAGCCATACAAGCTTTTCTTCAAGCGACATACCATGTGCTCCTTACCTTTGACTTCAAAACCCTTAGGTTGTGCCATGTATAATTCTTCATCTAAGTCACCATGTAAAAACGCTGTTTTTACGTCTAATGGCTCAAGATGAAGATCCTCCACTGCAACTATACTTAGCAGAACTCTAATTGATGTCACAGGTGAAAATATCTCGGAATAGTCGATCCCTTCTTTTTGAGAAAAGCCCTTGACTACAAGTCTCGCCTTGTATCTAATACTACCATCCGCTTCATTCTTAACCCCGTACACCCATTTGTTTAATAAAGCTTTTTACCTATGGGCAACTTGGTTAACTCCCAAGTTTTGTTCTGAAGTAACGAGCTCATCTCGTCTTTCATAGCACACTCCCACTGCAAGTGAGACGTGTCTCGCCTTTGCCTCATCGTAAGTCTCCTAAGTTCTCCCGAATCCGTATATAAGACATGGCTCAGAACAGTATTAGCTGATGGATCAAAAATTACCTTTGGCTTTCTCACACGTGTAGACCTTCTCAAGACAGGTACTTCAGGGTTATTCGTTTGCTCCGAATCACTGCGTTCTTCTTGAACTACCTCTTCACTGATAATAGGCTCATCTTGAACCTCTCTTTCAGGTGAACTTTGATCTACTGGAAACATCTTCACGGGCATTGTGTCTAATTCAGCATATTCTGGTTGTACTACCTTCTCATGCTCTGTCTCTGTCTGACGATCCTTGTACATCTTTTCTTCATGGAATACCACATTGCGACTGCGGATGACTTTGTTATTCTCATAATCCCAAAGTCTATAACCATACTCGTCATCACATTATCCGATAAAGACGCACTTCTGGGACTTAGCATCAAGCTTTTTCCTATCCTCCCTGTCAATCAAAGCATATGCAATACAACCAAACACCTTTAGATGTGAATAATTAATCTTCTTACCTAACCACCGCTCCTGTGGTATTTCTCCATCCAACGCACTAGATGGACTTCTGTTGATAAGATAAACAGCTGCATCAACTGTGGCAGCCCATAAGTGTAGCGGGAGACCTGCGTGTAGTCTCATGCATCTCGCATGTTCTAGAATAGTCTTGTTCATTCTTTCAGCTACACCGTTTTCTTGAGGAGTTCTAGGAACAGTCTTTAGCCCGTGTATGCCTTCTCGACTCAAATAATTTGCAAATTCTTTACTTGTGTATTCTCCACCATTATCAGATTTCAAAGCTTTAATCTGATAACCTGTTTCTTTTTCTACCATGGTCTTCCACATCCTAAACATCCCAAATACTTCTGATTTTTCTTTAAGAGCATAGACCCAAGTCTTTCTTGTTGCATCATCAATGAAGGTGACAAAATATCTCTTACCACCATAAGAGAGTTCCTGAGCAGGTCCCCATACATCAGTATGAACCAACTCTAACTTATGGCCTTTATTTTGTCGCCCATTCAATTGAAAACTAACAGCCTTTTGTTTTCCATAAATGCAACTCTCACAAAAATCTAACTCAACTTTTTGTAAACCCGGAAGTAATTTCCTCGAGTGTAATTGCTTTACACCTTTTCACCAAGATGTCCCAAACGATAATGCCAAAGAGTAGATAAATTACTCGTAGCCATTGTAGTTGCAACCATATCACCGATATTGTCTCCTTGGAGAAGGTAAAGTGTACATGTACGCTTTCCCTTTGCTACTACTCTTACCCCTGAGGTTATCTTCCACTCTCCGCAGCCAAAGGTTATTACCAAACCTTCTTGGTCAAGTTTACTTGTTGAAATCAGATTTTTCTTTAATTCCGGAATATGCCTAGTTTCACGCAAAACTAGACGTCCTCCACCCGAGATGTTCACAAATCACGGTTCCTTTCCCAACAATTGGACACATATGGCCGTTTCCCACAACCACTTGTCCAAAATCTCCATTGGCATAATCATCAAATATGTCTCTTTGCGAGGTGCAATGAAAAGAAGCGCCAGAATCAATAAACCATTTATCTGTTGTCATGTCAAACCCTGCAGACAAACACAAGTTATCAAGCAAAGATTTATCGCTAACTACATTAGCACCTTGATTCTCATCTTGCTGCTTCTTTTGTAGGCTTCACACTGAAACCTCCGGTGTCCGGTTTTGTGACAAAACCAACACTCATCTTTTGCAACCTGTCTCTTACCCCTTGATTGTGATCTACCACGACCGCTGAAATTTCCTCTACTTTTACTTCTTCCACGGTTCTCCACTGCAAGTGCTGTTGAAGATGTAGATGCAGAAAAATTATCTCCACCTGAGACTTTCCTTCGCATCTCTTCATCCATGATACTACTCACAGCATCATCAAGAGTTAAATCATCCTTCATGGTGCTCGAAATTCCCCGCACCGCGGTATTGTAGCTTTCGGAAGAGAACATAAAAATAATAAAGCTTGAAGCTTCATTTCTAAATTTATGCCTGCGGATTCCAATTGACCCGTGACTCCGCGTGAAACTATTAATATGCTCGCCACGTAACCTCTATTAGATAACTTCATATTAACCAGTTTCTTCAGCAAAAAAACTTGATTTGACGTGGATGGCTTCTCAAAAATATTCGTTAGAATATCCATGGCTTCTTTTGCAATTTTTGCTTTCGCGATGTGGTACCCTGTCTTTTTCGTCAACCCTAGACGAATTGCACCTAACGCCTTTCGATCGAGAATTTTCCATCCGGCTTCGCCGTCGGATCCACTTCCGCCATCTCGGGTTTCCAACCCTCAAGTGGTGCATAGAGATCTTTTTGATAAAGATAATCCTCTATTTGTAGTTTCCACCATCCGAAATCCTCTCCATTGAACTTATCAATTCTGATTTTATCTTCTGTCATCCTGTTTGCTTTCAATCGAACGTCACCGAAAACCCTCGATGTTTTCGATTAGCCAACCTGTGCTCGATACCGCTATTACGAAATCGCACGTCGATTCCAGAAAATAACGCTCGCAAACAATT
Source organism: Eucalyptus decipiens (assembly GCA_014182575.1). Classification (NCBI taxonomy): domain Eukaryota; kingdom Viridiplantae; phylum Streptophyta; class Magnoliopsida; order Myrtales; family Myrtaceae; genus Eucalyptus; species Eucalyptus decipiens. The sequence continues at coordinate 25,677,433 of CM024615.1, forward strand.
CACCAGACAGAATATAGTAATAAAAGAACAGAATCAGATGAACACGCTAGAAAATTTGTTATCGAAGTTCACCCAAACCTCGGGCTACGTCTCCGCGCAGAGGCACTCTGCGAATCCACTAGAGTTCGGAAAAAGTTGGAATACAACGACGATCTTCTCTCAAGATCAGGGCACAAAGAGATTGAGAACACTCATCATGAATTACAGTAGTCAACTAGTCAAAATAACGTCAGGAGTCACGCTCGCCACGTCACACATGGAGCCTCACCCAATACACATATGGATGGGGTGGCTCGCTCACATTTATGGGATCTAAGCAAGTCGAAGGGCCAAATATCCCGTGTTACAAAAATTAGATAGAGGTTAGTATGTTTTGTTTATTTAGCTATAAATTAAACTTGATTATCGAGTGTCACTAGCAAAATGCTAGATTTTAAAGAATTTCTCCTGAATTTCATGATAAATAAAGCTCATAGCAAGGAGGAAGATTTTCCCACTGAAGACTTCTTAGTTTTGTCTCCGTTCCACTAAATCATGTGAACCCTAGGCATTTCACTCAAAGATAACTTTGGTTTTCTTAGGGTTCAAGTGGGGCAAGTGGGAGTTCATTCTGACCTCAAGGTTTTGAACTTTCCTACAATGCGAACTTCTTGTTTGGAGCTATCGTGATTCTTGACATGTACTGTTGTTGAATCTGTGCCTTAAAATCGCAGATAAACCAGAGAGAGTCCTGCTTTATAAAGCCTTCCTTGTTTTCTGTATTTTTGCTTCTTTCTACAGCTTTTCTTCCCATTCTTTTTCTCCCATTACTTGGTTGCTGAGAAAAAAGCTTCCATATCTTCTTGGATTAGCATTAAGATGAACTCACAAGTGCAATGACATAGAACAACTGGAAGAACACAACAGTAAACTTGCCTTCATTGTTGAAGTAGTTAACTTTCAATTTTTTACGTGTCTTCAATAATTAATAGTGGAGTCCTAGTCAATAGGAAGTGGCTTGTTTTTAGGAGTTAGTTTCTGCACATGTTCTGATTAGTGGGGTATGTTAGTGGGTCTTTGTTGTTGTTGTTCAGTAGCTATTTTCTTGCAAAGTGGTTTGGATGCTCTGCGTATTTAATAGGCTTATGTTATGTTGAATATTGTGACGAGAGTTATAGCAACAACTCTCTTGTGTGTTTTTCTTCTATGAGTCTATACGAGTAAATTTCAACAGTGGTATCAGAGCAACAACATGGAAGAAAAAAAAAAGTGTTCAAAAGGAGTCTTGAGTGATTAAACACGAGAGCAGTAGTGGTTCTTCTTTGCAGCAGTAGTGATGGCCATAGAGAACTTCGTACAGCTTGTTATACCTCGCTTTGATGGTCATTATGACCATTGGAGTATGTTGATAGAGAATTTCCTCAAGTCTAAGGAGTATTGGGATGAAGTTACTTCTGGTATTGCCGAACTAGAGGAAGGAGCTCAGTTGACAGCAGCACAATAGACAGCTCTGGAAGCAGCAAAATTGAAGGATCTTAAAGCAAAAAACTATCTGTTTCAGGCTATTGACAAATCCATCTTGGAGACAATTCTCTGCAAGGACACCTCCAAACATATATGGGATTCCATGAAAAAGAAATACCAAGGCTCGGCAAGGGCAAAAAGGCAACAACTTCAAATGCTTCGTGGGGAGTTTGAATTGCTAAGAATGAAATCAGGAGAAACAATCACGGATTTCTTTTCCCGGACAATGGTGATTGTCAATAAGATGCAAATCCTTGAAGATAAGACGGAAGACGTCACAATAGTCAAGAAGATTCTTCGATCTTTGACACCAAACTTTAACTTTGTTGTCTGTTCTATTCAAGAAGCCAAGGATGTTGAAGAACTCTCAATTGACGAGTTGCAAGGATCGTTGTTGGTCCATGAACAAAATTTCTTACAACAAGAACCAAAAGAGAAGGCATTGAAGGCCTCAACTGCAGATCATTTTTCATCAACAACAAGAATGAATAGTGGTAGAAGCAGAGGAAGGGGAACCAATGATTGCCGCAATTTCAATCAAAAATCTAATGGCTATTTTTCTCGTGATTCTCAAGGCAGAGGATGAGGACGTGGAGGTCGACACTCAACAGATTTTAGACCAAAGTTAGTAGACAAATCCAAAGTGGAGTGCTTTCGATCCCATAGGTATGGGCATTACAAATCTTAATGTTGAACCAATTTAAATCCACAAAATATGGAAAGGACTGACTTTGTAGCAGAAAATGAAGAAGCATAAATTCTCCTATTGGTGTGTCAGGAAAATGAGAAAACTTCTTCAAACTTGTGGTATCTTGATACTGGCTATAGCAACCACATGTGTGGAGACAAGAAAGCATTCTCCACATTAGACGAGTTGTTCCGCACCACAGTAAAATTCGGAGACGACTCCACCGCGCCAGTCATGCGGAAAGGGACGGTTGTAATTGTTCCTAAAGGGACTTCAGTACATACCATCAAAGAAGTGTTTTATGTTCCAGAATTAAAAACCAACCTCCTAAGTGTTGGCCAATTACAAGAGAAGGGCTATGAAATTATACTCAAAAGAGGTGTTTGTAGAATCCATGATGAGAAATTGGGTCTAATTGCTCAAGTTACAATGACTGCCAATTGGATGTTCCCACTACATCTTCATAGCAATTCCCACTCATGCTTTGCTGCAAGATTAAAAGAGGAAGCTTGGGTATGGCATTTCAGATACGGTCATCTCAGCTTTTGTGGACTACGGACATTACATCAAAAGAAGATAGTGGAGGGACTGCCCCCAATCACTGCTTCGTCCGAAATATGTGAAGACTATGTTGTTAGCAAACAACACCGTGCTCAATTTCCACAAGGAAAAGCATGGAGAGCAAAAAAACCATTCGCGCTGGTCCATTCAGTTATTTGCGGGCCAATATCTCCAGTTTCCAATGGAGGTAAACGGTATGTTATCACTTTCTTTGATGATTATAGCCGGAAGATTTGGGTTTATTTTTTGCATGAAAAATCTAAAGCTTTTGAAGCATTTAAGAGCTTCAAAACACTTGTTGAAAAAGATAGTGGGAATCCAATAAAAGTCCTTCGCACAGATCTCGGTGGCAAATACAACTCAGGTGCATTTGCAAACTTCTATGGGAAGCATGGTTAAGAGACAACTCACTGCAGCTTATTCACCATAGCAAAATGGAGTTTGTGAATGGAAGAACCACACTATTTTGAATATGGTGAGAAGTTTATTGACAGCAAGTGGAATTCCAAAGAGCTTCTGGCCCAAAGTTGTTAATTGGAGTATTCATCTTTTGAATAGAAGCCCGACTCTTGCTGTTCTGAATATGACACCTGAAGAAGCTTGGAGCAAACAAAAACCAGTAGTAGATCACTTCAGAATTTTTGGGTGTATAGCCTATGCTCATGTTCCAGATCAGAAGAGAAAAAAGCTAGATGACAAGGGAGTTAAATGTGTTTTTCTTGGCATTAGTGATCAATCAAAAGCCTACAAGCTTTATGATCCTATAACCAAGAAAATCATCATGTGATATTTGATGAAGAACAATTCTGGCCATGGAGTGAGAAAGGTGTTGAAGGACAAATTCCAATCAATTTTGAAGATGATGAAGAGCCCACAACCAGTTGAACCATCACAGAAAGTTCACAAAGTCAAAACGCTACTGCAGAAATTGAAGAACGGCTACATCGAGTTCGAAAAAGACCCGCTTGGATGAGTGATTATGAAGTAACGGGGGTTGACCAATCTGAAGATCCACTTACCTATTTTGCTTTGTTTTCAGATTGTGATCCTACAATCTATGATGAAGCTGTGCAAAAAGAAAATTGGAGAATTGCTATGGATGTAGAAATTGCAGCCTTTGAGAAGAATAATACTTGGGAGTTGACAGAACTTCCAAGAGGACACAAATCAATCGGGGTCAAGTGGGTGTACAAGATGAAGTTGAATAAAGATGGCGAAGTTGACAAGTATAAGGCACGCTTGGTCGCTGTGACATCCTGAATTTTCAGATTTTGTTTTCGATTAAATCGGGCCTTTCATTGACGCGCCAATAGTTCTATTCCCTGAGTTTGCCACTCACGAGATAACTAGACTATCTGGGAAAGCAATTAAGGAATTTAAATGCAATTGATTGAGAATTCGACCAAGAATCGACTGTTCGACCGTGTTGATCTGCAAGGGCTATTATGGTACTGTCGAAATCGATCAGAGACCAGAGATAGGTCGACTTGATTGAGATGTGTGATCAGAGTGTGGGTGATTCCACCTGATGGCAAAATACTTGTCGATCGGCACTAAACCGATTTTTCTATTGTCTTGGTACCCAGTGCCCGTAATTGATACCTCGAGAATTTCATGACAATCGAGAGTCGTCAATGTGTTGAAGATGTACAATGTGACTCGAGATAAATCGATCATGGGTCAATTGCACCAAAAACTCCTAAAAGTTACCCGATAAACTAGGTCACACTAAGAGCACGCTGGATTGAAAATAACCGCGAATTTGAACCCGATTTCAGAAATTGAAAGTTTTGTAGTGTCGCGAGCTATTTTATGGACGTTGACTCATCCTCCGAAGATTTTCAGAGATTCCAGGATTTTTACAGAAAAGCATTTTGGATGTTGTGGAAAATCAGCAGAAATTCAGATGGGCTAAATTGATGGAAATTGGGACTTCTAAGCTGAGCCTTTGAGTGTCGAGGATTTACAGAAAATTGCTCGGGATTTTTCTTCAGCGAAATCGAACCTCGATTTGGATAATCGGAGAGGAAATTGAAGCCAAATTAGTGAAATTCAGAATTTTGGAAGGGATTATTATTTTGGCTTCAATTTGGATTTAAGTGTTTAATTAAGGGGATAAGATTTGCTGACCTTGGCCCCCTCTTTAAGCTTCTCCAGCACGTCTTCTTCAATCCTTTCCCCTCCGTAGCTTCCTTTGCTTTCTTTCATTTCCTTGGAGCAACCCCACACGTTTCTATCCCCCAACCGAAACCCCACGCCCACGAAATTCTCCACCGAAGCCTTCTGTTCCTCCATCTTTCTCCCCTCTTCGTGTCTTCATCCAACTGCACGAAGACAAGCGAACGGCCCAGCTCGTGTCACGCCAGCCCTCCGGTCAACAAACGAAGCCCCTCCCTTCCCCTTCGTTGACCGCAAGTAGGGATCGAAGCTGCGTCTTGCAGCTGCCGTGAAGTCAGCCGTCCGAATCAGCTGTCGTCCACCTCCTCCTTCCACCGAGTGAAGCCTTGTTGACCGTCTTCACCGCTCACGATTCCACCAAAGCTCCTCCTTCAGCACGTGTCTTCAACCCCAGTGCAACGCCAGTGAAGCTCGCCCACAGCTCGGCCAACAATCCAGCGAACTCTCCTCCTTCGCCGTTGATCTTCACGAAGCGGGCTCAACATCTTCGAGAATTCCAGCAGCCCAGTACAGCAGTCAGCTAATCGAGTGAGCCCAGCGTCCTCAGATCCTCGGCCCAGCAAAACCCTCAGCAGCTCACGCAAGTCAGCAGCCCAGTTCAGTTTTCGGTCCAGCAAGCCCGCAATTCCCAGCCCATTCGAAGACAGGCCCACTTGAAGCCCGCGACCTTAAAGCCCATTTAGTTCAGTTTATTTTCAGCAGGCCCAAGCCCAAGCCCAGATCAAGCCCAGTCCAAGTCATTAACAAATCTCAATTTGGGCTGAGATTTGTTGGGCCAAGTTTAGGCCCGGTCCAAGTCCGTTGACGCCGCCGAAAGTTCGGTTTTCGACCGTCGTCGCATCGCCGTCACGGTGAACCGGTTTCCGCAATTAACCGGTGAATTTATACTCTAAACTCTGCTTAGTAGGTTAATGACGTTTAAGGGGTGTTTAGATTTATTTAATTAAGGATTAGGTGGTTAGTTAGATTAAATTAGAAATTTAATTATTTAATTGAGCATGTTATGTGGTTAGCATGGTTTAGCTAAGGCCTAAATAAATTGCACTGTTTATCTAGAAGGGTTCGGGAATTTTCCGGGTCCGTATTGGTATTTAATTTAATAATTTTGGCCAAGGTTAGTATTTTTAGAAATTGAATTGAATTAATTGATTAATTTTCGAAATTAATTAATTATTAATTATTTTTCTGGAATTTAGGCCGGGATAGCCGGTGACCGGAATTTCGTACTGATTGCAATTGTGTGGTTAATTTCTGCAATTGAGTGTTAGTTGTGCAAATTGAGTGTTGATTGGAAATTTGAGTATTTAATTCCAAAATTAGTGGATTTTGATATTTATTTAGAAAATCCCGAGTGTCGGGTTTTAACACCGAAAATGGATTTTAAGTACTATATCAAATAGTGGGGTTTGAAAAAGATAGGTATCAGTATTCTGGTTCAAATTGACCGTGTACCCACACACGACTATTTTCGGGATGTTTTTAATATGAAGAAAATAGGTCGGGATTACTATTTTAATGGAGGCATTTGAGTGCAATGCATAGTGTCCTGGGCCGAGATTGAGTGGTCGTGTGTTGGTTAAGAGAAACCGTCCTGGGCTATTAAACCGGACGTTACCCATTCATTGGGACTCGGGTCGCAGTAGATTCTGGACCTATGCCCCTTTGGGGAAGCCGTCTAATTGAGAGACGTCGCCGTGCTCATGGTGGGAGATGAAGCCTAGCTATGCCAGAAGACACCAAACTTGTGAGTAGGTTGTACTCGGGTCGCAGTAGATTCTGGACCTATACCCCTTCGGGGAAATCGTCTCTGAGAGAGACGTAACCGTGCTCAATGGGGGTGAGACAATGCCTGGCCATGCCAGTAGACCGCTGAACTTCTAGTAGGCCGTACCCTCGAGTGGGCGAAATTATCAATTGGAATGCATGTTAAGTGAAATAGATGCGCCGGATTATGGGACAAAATTGTGTGACATGGTATGGGACGTGTCATAACGATTTGGCCCTATAATATGGACCCCTGTGATTTATTGAGTTGAGTGATGCGTTTCAATTGTTGGATGTATCGATTCTATACAAAATGTATATGAACTGTGGTGACCTGCAGGGTGAAACTGAGGCGAGGTAAGTCATCTATGCTAATTGTATGATTGCATGGTTAGAACGCTTCTAGGCGTATTTTCCTCCTAATTGGGGTTTAGAGCTTAGACTCGCTAAGATTTTATCTCACCCCATTGTTGGACAATATTTTCAAGGTCGTTGAGTGGAGGATCGGGAGCCAAGATGAAGTAATGTGAAGTGTAGGCTAGCTAGGACCGTCTCTTTTTGGAAAGTTAGTTTTTGTGGCCTTTTGGTCATAGACCTTGTGCTTGACATTATGTGAATATAAAAGTATGTTCGTTTTGTGAATTCATATCCTGTTTTTCTATCCCGAGATGATTATTGTCAGGGGATTTATTATTGCTTCCGCATGTGCTTAAAAATCAATGGGTCGGCGACTCATCCTGGGAAGTCGCAGAATATTATCGACCAAAGAGGGATGGGTACGCACTCGGGGTTCGGGGCGTGACAGTCGCAAAAGGTTGCAAGCAAGAATTTGGAGTGGATTACAAAGAGGTGTTTGATCCCGTGGCAAAACTTGACACAATCAAATTGGTGATTGCATTAGCAGCACAGAATTCATGGCCTATATTCCAATTGGATGTGAAGTCAGCATTCTTGCATGGTGACATCCAAGAAAATGTATTTGTTGATCAACCTTCTAGTTATGTGAAGCATGGTAGTGAACATAAAGTTTATAGACTGAAAATGCACTATATGGGTTAAAACGAGCTCCCCGAGCTTGGTATAGTCGCATTGATGCTTATTTTTTGAAGGAATGATTTAGAAAATGTCCATATGAGCATACATTATTTATTAAAGTTGGTGATGGTGGAAAATTGCTTCTGGTATGTTTATATGTGGATGATCTCATCTTCACAGGGAATAATAGTGTCTTGATCAACACGTTTAAGAAGTCTATGATGGATGAATTTGAGATGACTGATCTTGGATTGATACATTATTTTCTGGGCATAGAAGTAATCCAATCTACAGCTAGAATTTTTCTTTCCCAAAAGAAATATGTTCAAGAGATTTTAGACAAATTTCAAATGAAGAATTGCAACTCTGTGACCACACCAACTGAGGTTGGATTGAAGCTATTGAAAGATTCTGATGGGAAAAAGGTGAATAGCACACTTTACAAGCAAATTGTTGGAAGTATAATGTATGTGACAGCAACAAGGCCACATATCATGCATGGTGTTAGCCTCATAAGAAAGTATATGGAATGCCCAGCAAAAATACACTTGCAAGCTGCAAAGAGAATTTTTCGCTACTTGCAAGGGACTACAACTGTTGGGTTGTTTTACAAAAAAGGAGAAAAATCAGATTTGATTGGCTTCACTAACAGTGATTTTGCTGGAGATATGGACGATTGAAAAAGCACTTCTGGCTATGTGTTTATGTTTGGTTCAGGGGTTGTTTCATGGTCTTCGAAGAAGCGGCCAATTGTTACTCTATCAACAACTAAAGCTGAGTTTGTAGCTGCCACCTCAAGTGCTTGTCATGCTATTTGGTTAAGAAAGATTCTTGGAGAACTTCAGTTTAAACAACAATAAGCAACCACAATATATTGTGACAACAACTCAGCCATTAAACTTTCAAAGAATTCAGTTCTACATGGAAGGAGCAAACATATAGATGTGAAATGTCATTTCTTGAGGGATCTTACAAAAGATAAAGTGATAGATCTTGTTTTCTGCAGAAGCGAAGATCAACTTGCTAATTTATTCACCAAGCCTCTCAAATTGTCTACATTTCAGAAGCTGAGAAAGCTTATTGGTGTTTGTTCATTGGATGTTCTAGATTAAGGGAGGGTTTGTTTTATTCCTTTAAACTGTTGTCTGCAACATCAGTTTAAGGGAGGGATGTTGAAGTAGTGAACTTTCAATTTTTTACATGTCTTCAATAATGTAATAGTGGAGTCCTAGTCAATAGGAAGTGGCTTGGTTTTAGGAGTTAGTTTCTGCACATGTTCTGGTTAGTGGGGTATGTTAGTGGGTCTTTGTTGTTGTTTTTCTGTAGCTATTTTCTTGAAAAGTGGTTTGGATGCTCTGCCTATTTAATAGGCTTATGTTCGGTTGAATATTGTGACGAGAGTTATAGCAACAATTCTCTTGTATGTTTTTCTTCTCTAAGTCTATATGAGTAAATTTCAACATTCATGACCTAATCTGATTATCCGTGCTCGCTATCCTTCCCGTTGCATCTCACCGACGGATTATATATATACACACATCAAACCAAGAGATACGTGTCGAATCATGTAACATTCATTTAGGCAAGTAACTAAGTAGGATTTGCATTTTTTTTCCTCCCAAAGAAACTGGATGCAGATATCTGTATTCCACCACTACAATGACATGGAAGTATGATCATAAATTAAAAGTAAAACCCCTTTATTGCAAAGGTAAGAAAAAGGGGTCCTCTTGGATTAGTCGAAATGAAATGTAAGAACGAAATAAAAAGTATTGGAATTGGAATTGCATGTCTTTATTAATTAAAACACAACAGGATTTAACCACGGCAATGAACAACCGAACAAAATTTTATTCTTGCACCAGCTCGAGTGGATCTACAGAGGATAGTAATGAATCCACCTTTGAAACATCTCGTAACATTCTCTGCGTTTGTATTCTGGAGACGAGTGACCAGCTCCCTGTATCAATGGCGTTAAGACAGGGACAAAAGTATTATGACGACAAAAACTACTCAATGAGGAGGAACGGTGGCATTGAAGTCTGAGTTCTCTTACCTTTAATGTTGCGTAGGTCAATCGGTATCCATCATCTGTATACTTCCTTGTATACCTATGGAAACATGGTCAAATTGGAAGCTCTTACATCATTGAGGACTAAAAAACGGGAGAAGTAAGTTCAAGTGAAAGCTAGCAGTAGACCGGACTCTGTGTGAGCTTACCCGGCTACTTGGCCATCTACAAACCACGGTCTCCAAGCTGTATCGATCGTTAAATTAAGCCATTTTATCCACTCTTCGATACCATTGTGTGGTATAAACATGTCATGATCACCACTGCAACGAACGTGTTACTCATCACCGGTCGAACAAAGTAATTCTTCTTTTCTGTTTAATTTCACATTTGCCAAAAATGTTCCTAAACTATTGCATATGTCGGTTTTAGCAGTTTTTACCTGAAAACTAGAACTTGCATGCCCAGGCTGGTGAGATTCTTATGATAATCGAGAACATTGTCGACATCTTCAGTGTAGGCTGCTAAGGAATTATTACACCTGAAAAATTCGCTGACTGTCCCCTACAAATTGACACGATGAGATACAATTATTTGCTTAGTTCTCTCAAGAGGGAATAAATTTTAACGTGATGATCATTGGCAAATCATGTACATACCGGCCGAACATGAAGAGCCTCCTGTACGCCTGGATAATTACCCCATACATCGACAAGATAATAATCGAAGTCACATTCACTGAAAGAATTAGAAGACAGATCTATAGAGAGAGAGAGAGAGAGAGAGAGAGAGAGAGACCTTGCACCAAAAGTCGCGAGGTCTTGGGAGCGACAGGCGATGATCCTTGGTGAACTCTTGGATGGACCTCCTGTTCTTCTCTTGGTTTGACATTGCTAATTTGAAAGCTTCTTTCGATTTTGGTGAAATGAAAGCACAAACGGGGTCAAGAACATCTGTTAGGCTGATCAATTCAATTAGCTGCAAATAAGACAGGAAGAACCAAACATCTCTGCTCAAACTTCATGTTCAATTAATCTCAAACCGAAAAGGAGTTCTTCTTATGCATCCGTTAAGGATGCCCATTCTCTAACCTGGTCTTAGGCTGCCAAATCCTCTGTGCAGTTCGCGTTTGTCGACTCCACAAAATTCCCACCACAATTTACTTCTAAAGACTGACAAATAAGGAAGGATGTATAATTCGATTATACCCAGGATTCGCAAATGCTCAATTAATCTTGCGTCGATGAGTTTAACATATGATTTGTAGTTCATTTACCTCATAAAGTGCATCTGAAATGAGGGCCAACCTATGAGCGAATCGAACTCTTGCGTTAGTTTCAAGATCTGCGTGCGTGCGGGGACAAGATAGTATCATCCCCTGAAAATGATCAAAGGAAGAGAAGAACCGTACATTAACATAAGATACAGTATATGCCAAATTATAGAAGGAAAAGTTAAGATGAGGAGCAAGCTTTTTCCATACCTTAAGGTGGACATATGGTTTAAGCCCAGCTTCATTCCCACAAGCCTTTTTGGTCCAAAAATTTCAACCTTACCATTGGGTTCGATTTTTCCTTTTTGACTTCCAATTTTCCATCCGATAATTCATTTTTCCGGAAATTTCGAACTTGCCATGAATTTGACAAACGATGATGCAACATCCAATAATTTATCCTCGAAACTCTCGAAAGTTCGATATGAGAAATTGAATTAAATTTCATGGTTAAAAATCAATCGAACGCGACCTTGGGTACGACATAAATTAATGGGTGGCTTTTAGGGGTTCCCGCGTGATTGACTCGTGGTTGATAATTCTCGATCCACGTTTATGCCTCTTCAAATCGTGAACGACCTTTGGTGATCATGTAATCGCGAGAGTTCAATTATGTACCATAAATATAATATCAACAAAATATCAATTCATTGTTGTTCGACACTAATATTGTAATCATACAAAATCACCTGCAAACCGACTACGTACTTCCGTTGAATCGATTTATATCTGTTTGCTAATTGATTTATAATAGCATAGTATTGACCCATGTCAATCTTTATGGTCAAGCGATTTATCCCTAATTGAATTCTCTAGTTTTTTATATTCTAACTCTATACGGCATCACCCAATAGATTAGTTAACTCGTGAGTAATCAATTCAGAGTAAAATGATCATAAGTGCATCGATGAAATAACCATTTCATATATTTCGAAATAGGGCCAAATTTTAGGATATCACAATGAACGATACAAATGCTCATGCTTTGTTGAATAACCGAGGACAATTCCATACAGAGCAAAATGTCTGCAGAACCATGAGCAAAATGAGCACGACGCTGGCGACCACAGTGAGAAACTTCCAAGAAGAGTGATATACTTCCTCATGAGATTATAAGCCTTGACCTTTCAGGTGCTGTTGTAGTACTCGTTGACGTCTCGAATTGTCTCGTCCAGCTCCGACGCAGTGCTTTTGGAACCTATGGATTTAAACACTCCATTGAAGAGCTCCACGACCTTGTTGTCGCTGTTCAGGCGGTTCAAGACAATGGACGCTTCCCTCAGCAACTTCAAATCCTCGGAGGTGTCGATAATGCCGTACATTAACTCAGTGTATCGTGTCAGAATTAAGGAGCCCCTCTGCGATATCATTTCATAGGCCACAAGGTTTCGCAGCAGGACTTCGGTGGTAGCATCCAGATCGATATGAGGGAGCTTCAAGGTAGCGGTTTTCTTATCGAACGCAATGGTTTTGATACCTCCTGTGGCCAAGCTTATTTTGATCCCGACGCTGCGGAGCTTTGACGCTGTGGGGATCATAACGATTTCTTGAAAAGGGTCATTTGAAAGGTACTCGGAGCATCTGGGAATCAATTGCATTGCCACTTGAATTATCTTGAAGTTGAGCTCGATTCGCTCTTTCAGCTCCTTCATGAAAGAGAATTTCGATAACCCGTTCCATGCTGCATTGACTATTGATGCTAGTATCGATACCATCCTGAAGAAGAGCTTGATCAGCACTTTCAGCTTATTCATGAAAGAGCATTTCGATAACTTGTTCCATGCCTTAGTGACTTTTGATGCTTGTGTCGATAACATGTCTATCAGACGGCAAAACCTTGCACCTGTTGATAAAAAGGTACTTTTATTCACTTTTCTAATGTTTGGATACAACAAATGAATGAAAGAGGCCGTATCATCTGATGCATGGCATGGGGAATGAAAACTTACTTCTAAGCTCATTCTTCTTCGTCTGTGCTGCTTCTGGGCCTGTTGTTCCCAAGATGAGATTGTAAAGGAGATCGAGCAAATGCTTACGCTGAATGGCTTCAGACGGCAAGCACATTTCCAGCCCGAGAGGTGATATCCCTTTGCAGAACCTCGTCAACATCTCCCCAAGCTCCTATCTATGGACTCATCTTCTTCATTTTCTCTCACTTCGTTCATCGAATTCTCGGTCTGCAACATTATTTTCCTGAGCACAAAGGTCGGAATTTGATTCTCCACCATCATCACGTCTTTGACGGTGGAGTCTGGGTCATCATCCCAAATTGAGTCTTCCTTGATTCCGATATTGAGTGACTTGTATCTGTACAGTAGGTCGAGCAAGAACAAGCTGTCGATGGTCATGATCCATTTCAGAGTGTCCGTGCCGACTTCCAGGTGCAGCTGGTAGCTTGCGCGAATCTTTGCCTCCTCTACTTGGAGCAAACCAGCCGTCCGATCGAATGCCGGGAGCTTCGGCTGCTGCCGTGCCCGCCGGGCTGCGGTCGCCTTGGGGTGCTCCGTGTGGTAGAGCTGTGGCCGGAGGTGGTGGTATGGTCCCAGCGCAACATGGTGCGGGACGTATGCCTCCGGCTTTGCGGAGCTGATAAATTCAGGCACGCAGTGGACGGAAACCGGGGTCTCAATATCGATCCCGTGATTGAGGGCGTCTCGGATGTGCTTCACCCATTGCTCCTCACTAAGGCTTGGGTTGATGATGGAGGTCGACGATGAGGACATGCTTGTTCGACGAGGTTTAGAGAACTAACTTATATCTCTTTTAGTCGCATACAAACACATGTATCTTTTGCCTCGTTGCAAATATGAAAGAAAACAAGGCTGAGCTTCGTGGTGATTGCGAAGATGACTTTGATTATTATTAGCGTTGAAGTGGGGCAAGTGGTAGATTTTTATTTTATTTTTGGGCTGTTCTGGGAATGAGAGCAACTGTCTTGAAGAATCAATGGGTCGGCTGAATGGTCAAGAGCTTGGTCCGATGTGATAACATTCCTTGTTCAAGTAAAGCGGTCTCCCATTCAGATCATTCGTACAATTCCCATCAATCAATGTGGCATCCTTTTTTTTATCTTCATTTTTCTCTCCCTTACCCACCCACCCACCCACCCCCGTTTTTTTACTCTTTCTTTTCTCTCCTCCCATCGCCTGCAGAGCTCCTTCCCTTTTTCTTTTTTTCTCTCTCTTTCTCCCTCTCTCCCTCTCCTCTTTACCTTCCCCCGGCCCCATATTTATTTCGAATTTGCACTAATTAGTTTGTCAATTCACGTGTCACTCTCAGCATATTTATTTCGAATTTGCAATTCCTAATTTGTCAATTCACGTGTCATTGTCAATACTATCTACATGTGACTCTCAGTATAGTCTACATGAGACTCTCAGTACACTCCACATTTGAGAGTAGATACTCAAATATATTATATCGCTTGTCTACGGGGTTTTAATGGAACTTATATCTAAGTAGTCTATCTTTCCAAAAACACAAAGTAATATAATGGTATTTGTAGCAAAGAAGAAAATGAGTTTATTAAAAGTACTAACTTTCCAAAATCTTCCCATTTTCGAAAAAACTTGAAGGATGTTGATATGTTGACGAATATTACACCAAAAAAAAAAAAATGTGTTTCTTTTTCCCCTCCTAATCCAATCTATCGAAAAATTATAAGGATGGGAAAAATCATCAAAAAAGTCTTCAAACTATTAAAGTTTATTAATTCAGTTATAAATATTTCAATTTATTAATTGAGTCTTCATCCTTTTCAAGTTTTTGCCACTTGAGTTTATTCGGTCAATTTTTGATCGGAAATCACTAATATAGGCACTAGCCTTTTTCTTTTCTTCTCTTTTCCTTTTTTATTTTCCTTTTTTTTTATTGTGGTGGCGAGGGTGGTTGGGCACAATAAAATAAAAATTTTGAAAAAAATATATATATTATTAAGAATTCTCCACAGCCCTTGTTGACCACTAAAAAAAAAAGAAAAGAAGGAAAATATAAGAAAAGAAAAAAATGAAAAAGAAAAGGTTGGCGTCCATATCATCGATTTCCGTCCAAAATTGATTGGATGAATTCAATTGACAAAGCGTGATAAAAGTTAAGAATTCAATTAGTATAACTAAAAGGGTTAGATCAAATTGACAAAAGTGTAATAGGTTATAACTTTTTTGATAATTTTCCCTAAGGACAAGCATTACCGTTATGCTTATTTGATGAAAATTACCACATGGAATTACTTACTGCTAATATCTCTTTTTGACAATGGGCAAAAAATTCAATACCCGTACACAACAAAAGGAAGATATTAAATTTGTAAATTTCCTTTTATGTTATGAATTTTCTCTCCAGGAATTGAGACTTATTGATGGCCTGCTATAACAGCATTTTAATGCACACATGGTAGTAACCTCACATTTTGCCAGCGGCAACAATGTTCATAGATTGGAATCAATCACGCATCTTGAATGAAGATGATACGAGGAAGATTTAAATTCAAGTTCGATAACTAAGGTAGATTAGTAATAATTATCCAATTATTTCATTTACAACCATAGCCATTTGCTATATCTAACTCGTGAAATCTTATATCTATATCCATATCCATCGCTATGTACAAAAAATATAATGTCTATTCTCGCCAATTCTATAGATCCTTCTGAAAATTTAGTACATAAATGGCCTATAATGCATGTACATATTTTAAATGAACGTGACCTTATCTTCTCCACTACGTGAACATGAGGATTGAGTTGATGATAAGGTTACATTAGATGTCATGCGAAGTTAACGTTTTTAAGCCAAAAGCACTATTGACTACACTTTTTGCTTTTTAAAATTATTTTTGCTATGAGCAATATCATTCATTGAGTAACCTTCTACTTTTCTTTTCTTTTATTTTCTTTTTTTCACGCATGTATAACTACCTTCTGTCTCATTTTTCTTAATTGGCAATATGATTAAGACTGATTTAGGAATGCTATTATTATAATGTACACTTTCAACCTATATTTTTATGTATATGATGGTTCTCATCTTAGTCCTAAATGATCTTTACTAAATGAATTACAATTAAAATTTACCATACCATTTAAAATGAAGTTGCATGCACACATGAGATCTAGTCTAAATACATAATAAATGCTTCTATCCTTTTTTAAATAAATGTTTGGTTTTAGTTGTTAAAAAGTAGTGAATTAGTCGATGATTGTTTTCCTTTTAGATTAGAATTTGGATATCTATATGTGACGCCCCTGGTACACTACGGCTAATGTGGTTTTCCAATTCTTTCCAATTTTTAAGCAAGCGGAGGCGTATTTCGACCAATAATAATCCAGGACATATGAAATTCAAAGAATGCACGAAGGAAGATAAAACCAAGCAACTTCATTTCCTTCTTATTTATATACTTTTCGTGACCTAAGTCAAGTATACTTGGGATCAACCAAAAATGCTTGTACTTCGAACTGTACCAAATTTCACTAACTATATCACTCCGACCACGATACCGTCTATCTACAAGGTTGCCAACATGTCCCAAAACCCACTGTCTGGTCTTACCAAAAGTGTTATCCTCGTCCTTCTTTAGCCCTCTTCCTACTCAACCCGGCTATCTCCATCGTCATCACCATGTGGGAGTGGGAGTGGTCCCACTAGATGCCCACCAATCCGGGTGTAGAGGACAACAAACCCAATCAACACCGGGCCCAATGAGAGGCCAGCATCAATTGTTAGTATTGCGATCTTAGATGAATGTGGCATAAGGAAAGTCGAGGTCGTATAGCTCAATCTGGCGTCACGTGAAATCTATCAAGGCATCATAGAGGGTCATTGGGGGCACAAATAGCATAGGCATGTCTATTCATCTGAAAAATGATTATCCGTCAAAAGTGAGTATAAAACTTAGCAAGCATACTACCAACTAATCTGTACTACATATCTCAATAACGACACATGCAAGGAAGTTTAGACATACAATATAGAAGATCGTTTTAAAATCAACTTGCCTAAAAACCTTTGTCAAAATCAGGATAACAAGTGAAAAATATTTTCTTTGAAACTAGTAAAGCTCGAATGAAATCTGAAAATGCCAATGATCATATTTACTATGAATTAATTGTCAATCCTCCAGGAACTCCGTTACCCCTAGGCATCTCACACTCATTTAGCATCGAGAGGACATCTCAGAAAACCGTGTTACACCCCCTAGGCATCCAGAGGAACACACTTATCCCTCTAGGCATCCCTACTACAACCAAAGCATCGTCACTCCCCAAGACCGATGGCATTCCCAAATCACACACTCATCTGATGGTGCAGTTATTTAATAATTAAATTTAAACATGACATCCACTAAGTTAATGTACAAGAACAGTTTAGTGTCTACCATCAACTATACTTTATAAGCCAGAGAAATGATACAACATTTAGTTGGTAGCACTAGTTCAAAAGGATGGTTTACAAAAAGGAGTTTACCCAAAATTGACGGAAAAAGGGTAGCTCGCCCGTTTGTAGAAATCAAAGGCATTTGCCAAGCAAATCAGTTCCGAAATCACGAGACTTTAACATGATATGGATGAGACTCCGGGGAATACTTTCGTGAAGACCTCAAAATCCAATTCAGCTTGTATGGGTCCAATAATTTTATATACTTCAGGTCAAAACAAGGTGAATTTCCATGAAAAAACAGATCGGAAGTTGGACATTTCTAAAGCTTAAATGAGTTCCAAAAATCACAGGAAAATTACAAATAGTCTAAAACTTTCATGAAGGATGCGATTTCAAATCTTATGTTGAAAATTCTGTAGAAAATGGAAACTAAGTAAAGGTCCGATAATTGTTTATGAAGACAGATTCGGACCCTGTAGTTTTTCAAATATATTTTGCATGTACGAAGTTCAAAAAATCCGAATTAAAGTATGTTCTAAAACCGGGTATAATACACAACTTTCGTGAAGAAAGTCTCACCAAATTTGTGCCACAAAAAGCCAATACAAAATGGACAAATTTCCTGCCTATAGTGAACCGATCCGAAAATATTTATAACCTCATATTTGTCCATGACTCGTGTCATTTATGTTGGATGCGAATCGAGCAATGTCAAGATCTCCATAACCAGAACATGAACATGCATAATTGAGTAGAAAGATTAACGCACCTATTTTGGAATCCATTGTTCTTGAAGCGAAAGTGGAAACACAATGTTCCATGCGCAAGTCCTTCTCCTCTATTACCCTCCATATCACTGGCTCAATGAGGCGGCCTCCCTCATGATTAGCGTTAGGTAAGGTGAGGATAATGTGAGAATTAGGGTTAGAGGAAAGATTTGAGCACTATTTATAGAGTTTCCAACCAGTCCCCCTCATTACGGGCCAGGCTCAACTCGACCCACACTAGCCAGCTCATATTAGACTAATTAAGAAACCTTTTATCTCATTTTAGACCAACATGTAAAAACAGTAAATTACAATATCAATTAATTTAGTCCACATTAGAAAAACTCTTACATTCTCCCACGTGTACTTTATTCATTGAAATCGTACTGTATGTGTGCACATTTGGTCCAGAGATAATTCTTAATAGTCAATCATATCCCATAAAGGCGAGCTTGACATGAAAGTAAAAAAAAGAAGTGAGGAAAACCTGAATTTTACTCTCCCACCATCCGTCACTCGCATCAATGGTTTTCTTCCTTGAATCCCATCCTAGTCTAGTTTCATTGTAAAATAATGACCTCCATCTTTTTCATTCTTCCTTGAGATTATCCCACTTACTCTTCATTTTTTGTTTATCATACTTTTTGCTCGTTAGCTCCTCAAACTTATTAATTATGACTGTCCATCCATCTCTTTTGTTGTTTGCAGGACAATTGCCTTTTTCAATTTGTTCGATGCACAAGTTACAAAAGATTTCTACATCTTCCGAGCTCCAAAATGCCTTTGATAAACTCATCTACTAGTAAAGTGACATAAACAAAGAACAAATTTAAGAGACACAAATAAACAAATGTGATATGAGAAGGGGAGGAAGGATAGAAGTTGGAGCTATTATCACGTAATTAAAGCAAAAGTATCTGGAGAATCCCCTTAAGTTGCACTAAACTTGAAAATATGTTAATTTGGCTACCGAAACATAGATGGAGATTACACTATTGAATCTGGAATTGTAACAGCTACCTCTTACTGGTTTGGACAGGTAACTGGTGTGCAAACAAAACATGTGGAAACTAATTGGTAAAATCAAATCTCAA
This sequence comes from Eucalyptus decipiens, assembly GCA_014182575.1. NCBI lineage: Eukaryota > Viridiplantae > Streptophyta > Magnoliopsida > Myrtales > Myrtaceae > Eucalyptus > Eucalyptus decipiens. Next base: position 25,696,685 of record CM024615.1, read on the forward strand.
GAAAGGTTGCAGATGCAATAGCTAGAGTTCTACCATTGCTAGAAAAGTTTCACTTTGGTCAACAAGCAAACACAAACTAAAGTCTCATCTGCAATGTTCTCTCTGAAAGCAGCAAATGTGTACTTTTTTATTGTCATGTGGCTAGACAGGTATGGTTGTTAAGGCATTAGAACTGATAACCTTCAAAATTGACAGGCAATGGAATGGATCGAGACAATTCTAGATCCAAGTAAGATTGGTCTAGCTTATCATGAGATAGAGAGCCTTATAAAATCTCTGGACTCCTAATTATATATTATTTGTGAATGTGGAGGAATCTCGCAAACATGGAAAGGCTGCTTTTAGATTAGATAAATGCATTAAGGACGAGAACAAGCTCAACAAAATTCCATATTGGATATTTCACAGAGAAGTACACTAAATGCTCAATCGCACTTGTAGGAAAAGACATCAAGAAGGATTTTACTTGGAGCAAACCACTAAGGAACTGCTAAGAACAATTTTTTTTTTTTATTAACTGCTAAGACCAATTTTGATGCTGCATATATACAAGAAACAGGTTTAGCGTCAGCAATAGAAAAGATCATTTTAAAGAGGTGCTGATGTTGGTTGGATCTTGGAGATAAACTCACAACAGAATAAGGAGAAGCATTGGCAGCAAAAATTTAATCTCTACTCGCAAGATCAGGAAGCTGCCAACACATCAGTTTAGGTGAGATAACCTAAATGTAATCAAAGTATATCTTCTTCAAAGTCTCCTTGGTCAATGGAAGCCATCATAAATCATGTTAAGACATTGTGACAGAGAAGTCCTCCGTAACAGCAAGTTGGAATCCAAGCTCAGCAAACATGACAGTCCATGAACTAGCTAGAAGGAACCTTCCTTTAAATATAAAAAATGCCCAATCCTCCTTTTGTTCTTCCAGTTAAAGCCACTAATACTCTCACTTTTGGTTTTGTAATTTCTGGACAGTTCTTGTGATTATCTTGTACACTCCTCTCTTTTCTATATAATATTGCTTAGTTGGCTAGTGAAAGAAACAAAAAATATCATGATTTTGTATCCATAGCCTAAAACAAAATTTTCATAACCAAAGCATCCGAGGCAATAAACCAACACCCAAAATTTAACCCTAAGTTTGAGAAAAAAATTATTTCTCAATGACTTAAAGAAATAATCAAATATGATCAAAAGAGAACCTCAATGTGGATGAGCCAACTTTGAAGCCAGATTCAAAAACCTTCCAAGAATGGTATATGTGCACAGACACATTGCAACCCAAACAAAGCCCACACAGTTTCAGCTGAGGCTCAAACTCAGATTAGTTTCTCTTTTTTGGCACATCCACTTAAAGTAACACATAATTCATGAAATGAAATTGGTAAAATGTAGTAGAGTCGAGAGATTTTTTTTGCAAGACAATGCCAAGGCTTAAGGATGTGTAACGCTAGAAACAGCACAATCGTAGTGCAGCACAACCAGACAAATTCAACAAAGCCCCACCCCCCCGGCACAAATTAAAAAAAGAAAAACCGAAACTCACGACGAGATTACAGCTGCAGAAATCTAAACAGAGCAAAAATAGGACAATCAACGAGCACCGGCAACAAGCAACTCTGTTAATGTGTCATCATCAAGGAAGAAAGAAAGAAACATTTGCGAGCATTAAAATATAAGCCTAGGGTAGCAATTATAGCTTATGTGAGGACGACAATGCAGACACTAATCAACCGAAGTACCCTCGGGGCGCAACATCCAAAGGTGCAAAACAAACTCTCAAACTCACATCCGGGGCATACCTTAATAGTCTTTCCACACTCTGCGAGCAATCCGATGGCCTCCCAAATCAAAAGCTTTGAACTTGATTTTCCCGATGCTCAGCTCTTCCAACGTTGGGTACTAGGTGGGCTGGTGCTGAACCAATCTCTAGAATTCCAACAACAATAATAAATAAATAAAAAAGAAACCCCCAATCAATAACCGAGGTGAAAAACCCAAAATCCTGGTCGTTAATTCCCACCCCCAGCACACCCTAGAGTCACTTGCCTAAAAATGAAGTAAGAACAGGGACGTACATCTTGGAGAGCTTGTTCAGGGCGCCACCGGTGACCTTAGCGATGCGGAGGAGGGCGAGCTCGGCCTTGAGTTCCTTCAGTTGGGTCAGAAGGTCGGTCGCAGGAGCAGGAAGCGGAGCCATCACCGTCGCAGCAGCAGGAAGCAGAGCCGTCACCGTCGCAGGAGCAGGAAGCAAAGCTATCGCCGTCACAGGAGCAGGAAGCAGAGCTGGAGCCGTCGCCGTCGCCGATCCGCAAGAGAAGGACCTCCGATCATAGCTGTTAGGGAAATCCCTTATGATGTTTTGAAGATGACAAAATAAATCAAAGGCTACTAACATGTTTGATGGTTGAGTAATAGACCATGCAGATCTTAGAACATGTAGAGGATATTATCAAAGTCCGAAGATTGCCGGACTCAAGACTCAAAGTCGAAGACCGGACTTTAGTGTCAAAGTCTGTTCTACATCGAAGTCTGCTCACCGTGACAAATTCCGGATCGAACGTAAATGATGAACCGGAAGACGACTCTATCTTTGAAGCTGAACTGGGTATAGACCTTAAAGCTAAATATGTTCAGAAGCAGAATATGTTCAGACTCAGATTGTAAAGTCTATCGCACTCAGACTCAAATTGTAAAGTCTATCGCACTCAGACTCAAATTGTAAAGTCTATTGCTCTCAGACTTTACATCCAGAATTCGACAGAACGTAATACAAGCCCAATCATACAACGGCTAGTGATCTGGTTTGGATTCCACATCAAGATTGATTTGATTGATTCAATCTAATTGATTGACGATTGGATTTTGAAGACAAGAACTTTCTATATAAAGAAGCTTTACTTATGGAAACCAAGATTTCGTGTGTATGGGCGATCGGAATCAATTTGAGATTCTACCTTTGTCACTCAACGGCTACCAAATCTTCTAGATACAGAGTTGTCCAATGGGTATATTGAAAGACGATTCTCCGGGATACTGTCCAACGGGTAGTTTGGAAGTGGAGGAGTATTTAAGGAAATCATGAACCGATGAGCAAGTAAGAGATAAAGCGTAGAATTTATAATTCCAAAGTCTGAGCAATCTTTGTTCATACACTTGTCTTTGGAGAGCTTATACGTTTGTGATCGTGAGAGAAATACCAAAGGAGTGACTTAGTGAGATAGTGTGATCTACTAAGTGTTTACACTCGAAGTTGTAATCTCTTGTTGATTGCATAGTGGAATCCAGCCAAGAAGGCTATTAGCGTGGGAGAGTGGACGTAGGCTTGGATTAAGCCGAACCACTATAAATCTTGTATTCTTATTCTCTTCCTTAAATATTTTGTTTTACTCGAAGTTTATTTTATTCCGCACATATTTGCAAGGTTTATTCTATATACCTATTCACCCCCCTCTAGGTGTTCATACTAGCACTCACAATTGGTGTCAGAGCCAAGTGCTCGGTTTATAAAAGTGTTTTTTACTTTTGAGCTAAAGATCTTTTATGGCTAGTATCTTGGCACCATGACTTATGGAAGGACAAAGCAACACATGGCCACCATATTTTGATGGAAAGAAATACGACGTGTGGAAGAACAAAATGAAAGCATTCCTAAGATCCAAAAATCCCTTGCAATGGGATGTTGTGGAAAGAGGAATCTGATATAGCTAGAACTAATACCTAGAGGGGGGTGAATAGGTATAAAACGATTTTTCACTTAAAACACACAATACTAGACAATTGATAGATATAAACAACAATCGAAAGACTGAGAGAAGGGAAAAGAGAATTGAACACAATGATTATAGTGGTTCGGCTTTAGTTTAAGCCTACGTCCACTCTTCTGCACTGACAGCCTATTGGCTGGATTCCACTATGAACAAAGAAGTGTTACAATGTTGTTCTTCCTTGATTTAGTGGTGTAGATGATCTACCACACTCGCTCAAGATATCACTAAGTTTAACCACTTTTTGTGTATACAATTTTGCTCAGAATGAATCGACTGAATATCAAGGAACTTCGGACTGGGAATTCGTCTATCGAGCATGCACTAAAATAACTTGAGCAACTTCCTTTTATACTCCTTCATGCCATCATACCCGTTGGCACTTACCAAAGGAATTCCTCCAATCTACCCGTTGGACGGAATCAATTAAGGAGATCTTTCGAGCTATTAAAGGAACTTGACGATAGCCCATCAATCCTGTTCGCCCATACAATCAGAATCTTGGTTTCCAAGAATAGAACTTTCCAAGATTACTTCGTCAACTATCGGATCTTGAATAGAAAGAATCTGTTAGCTTAACCCAGCCAAGATATCTTCTCCAGAGAATAGGACTAACTCCTTAACCAAACACTTAGGTTACGGATAGCCTTTCGACCTTTGGATTAGAAAAACTCCAATGAGAATATCTTTAAGTCTTGAGTCTTGAGTCTTGAGTCTTGATGTCCGACTGTCTTCAGACTCTAAATCGAAAGTCTGTAATAATCCAGACTAGACTGATAGAAACGTTTTGTCAGCTTCAAAATATTCTGGCGGGATTTCTCCAACAATCTCCCCATTTTTTATGGTGACAAAACTTTCTTGTAGATTTGAACAACTTTGACCTGTAAAATATTACTCAAGTAATATGGCTATCCCATAAAAATTAATAAAGAACAACCAGACTCTGCATCCACAGAAAAATTGGTTAGTCATTCACAAGTAAAACCATATAATAAAACTTGATGTAACTGCAAGCATTCAGATATCAAAATCCACACTTAAATCAGACCAAGTTCAAGTTCAAGCTCACACCCAAATCAAAACCATCAAAACCAAAAATATAAACACATAAAAGAAATAAAATTTAAAGTTCAGAGTTCAAAAGGTTCAAAGTTGAGAGATCTTCAAAGCTGGCAATTTCTCCCCCTTTTTGTCATCATTGAAAAGGCGAGAAAGTAGTCAATTCTGCTTGGGAATGCGAACAATCTGAAAATCTCCCATGGACTGAACGATTCCTTCCAGCCTCTTCAAGTCTTCCCTTAGATGAGCTACCTCTTCTCCTTTGGCATTGGCTTGGATTTGAAAGGAGAGATCTTTGATCGATCCTGCGCAGGAAACAAAGATGCTTTCCCAAATTCTTCGGACTTGAATTTCACAGTCCAAAGCATAGATTTGACCACGCATTGCAAGAAGGATATCAAGTATGCGACGAAAATCTGCCAAATTATCCGTCTGTGTACTAACATTTGCTCGGTCTGATGGAGTAAACGCAGACGATGGATCTTCTGTGTAATCGCGCAGTTTCGATGTCGATGTATCATGTCCTTCTCCAGGCATTTGAGAAGCCTGAAAATCTTCTGGAATTCCTTCTCCAGGAACAGATGTAGTCTTCCTGTGCTCAACTCCTCCCCCTGTTTCTAATGCTTCTCCCTTTGTTTCTAAAGCCTCGGATGGGAAAGAATGAGGGTCAATCTCTGCAGCGTCTTGAAAATCTTCATCTTCATGTGCAGACTTTTGTTTGGCTGCCTCTTCTTCTTCTTCTGCTTCTTTCTCTGCTTCTTCTTTCTCTGTCTCTTCTCTCTCTTTCTCTTCTTGCTCTGCTCTTTCTTTCTCTTCTTCTCGGCCTTTTCTTGTCTCTCTTCTTCTCTCTGTTTTCCTCCGCTTCTTTTTCCTTCTCCCGACGTTCCGTTGATTCAGATACAGAACGTCTTCTCCTTATCAATGCAGAAATAGTGCAATCTTCCTCTTCCTCTTCTTCATCCACCAAGATACTCTTATTTTGCTTTTTGGATGGAGGACTAATTTGCTCCTTTCCTTTTCTTTTGGATGCCGAAGGTACTGGAGATTTCACTTTGAACTGCTCCATTGCCTTTTCAAGCTCTTTCAGACGCATTTTTGTCACCATTCGCAGACCCACCACCATTTTATCGCATGGTCGAACACACAGAGATTGTGGGGGCTCAATGTTCAAGTGTCTGAAAATCTTGGTCACAAGACTTGCATAAGGCAGTTGTCCCTTTTCCTTCACCATTGCTCTATACATGTGAAAGAGAATGATGTAAGGAAGAGAGAATTTCTTCCCTTTGATGATTGCATACATCAATTTTGCCTCTGAATTTGACACATCTGTCTTTGATGTTGATTTTGGCCTAAGACAGTTGATAACAATTTTGTGCAGCAAAATGTTGATGGCACGCATTCTCGTGTAGACAATATTCCCTTCTCATCTTGTTGCCTTTGACAAGATCCAGCATAAGACGAGCAAAGTGGAAACTTTAATCGGTTGATATGATCCTCTCTCTACTCCAATGATATCAGCCAACATGTCCACATCTACTATATAATCTTGGTCTCGGACACTAAAGGACATTCTATTCGCATCTAAAAAGCTAAGATTCGAATAGAAATAAGCAGTCAGTTGAGCATATCCTTCAGTAGTGTCAGAGCAAAATTGTTCAAATTGCAGTAGATCGAACTTCTCCCTTAAGTTCACATGAATAGCATCCAGAAAATCAAAATCAACGTTTCTAGGGTTTATCACCCCTCTCTTCAACAGCCTGAAAAATAAATTTTCCTGTTCTTTAGATTTAAACAAATCCATCCTCTTCCCTTTCACCTTTGCGGCAACACCCAATCTCGGTTGAAAATCATAGAACATTTTATCATCGTTATTCCCATCAGTAGGAGTCTGTCCAGCCACACGAGGATCACTTGGTATACTTGCAAGTGCTTCCTCAGCCCTTCCTCTAGGAGCAATTCCCAACTCCTTCATTTATCGCAGAAAAACATACTCATTCCCTTAGTTCTTACTTTTGAGAAAATCATTCACGTGGTTCAACGAAGTTCCTATGCTTTTCAAAGCACGATAGAGTTTATAGATAAAAGAGGGTTTTTGTATTCTTACAGGCTCTGCATCCTCGATTATCTCATCCTCTCAATGGTGACCCGCATTTTGTGGGGTAGATGGAGAAGAATCACGTGCTGGAGAATGAATAGGGCTCTGTTGCTGACTCGATAACTCATCTTCTTTGGTGAGATCAACATGTGTAGGACCCTCTCTTGCTCTTTGTGGTCCCCTGCTTGCTATTCTTGAGGACTTCCTTGAAGAAGACATCTTTCTTTGACACTGAGAGATTTCTTTAATCGTTTTCCCAAGAAAAGTTGACAACTTTCTCGAGTTTGATCACAAACTGGAAACGAGATTGAGAGAAGATTGCTTTTCGAGGGTTTAGAAAATGGAGAGAAGAAAAACTGTATATATATAGCTCTGTTTTAAAAAGGAAAAACCAATCGATACGAAGGAAAGTGAACCGACGAATTCTTTTAAAATCGATAACTGCCATTTTTAATGGAAGTTATATTTTTGAAAAGACACAATTCCCTTTTTCTCGGTAATTATAAATTAGTTAAATAATCATACCTTTTCGAGACAGAATAAAATAACAACTTACAGTTTATAGCCATGAGTCTGAGTCTGAGTCTGAAAGTCTGAGAGTCTCTAAACTTTAACTTCCTCAAGCTTCAAAATGTTGAGTCTAGAGCGGATAAAATCGAATTGATTTTTCTCAAAAGGCTTTGTGAATATATCCACCAGTTGACTCTTAGAGTTAACAAATTGAATCGAGATTTCTCCATTTTGAACATGATCTCTGATGAAATGATGTCGAATCTCTATATGCTTTGCTCTTGAGTGAAGAATTGGATTTTTAGTGAGATTTATTGCACCGTGCTGTCGCATCTGATTTCTATGCATGAGTCTTCAATTCCGAAATCTTGAAGCTGTTGCTTAATCCACAGAATTTGCGAACAACAGCTGCCAAGAGCTACATACTCTGCTTCTGTTGTTGAAAGAGCCACTGTACTCTGCTTCCTTGAAAACCAAGATACTGTCCTGTTTCCAAGCAACTGGCACGTACCTGAAGTACTCTTTCTATCAACTCTGCAACCTGCTAGATCTGCGTCTGAATATCCCAGAAGATTAAAGTCTCCCTTCTTAGGATACCAGAGACCAATGCTTGAAGATGAAGCAACGTATTTAATAATACGTTTCGCAGCACTGAGATGAGATTCTCTAGGGTCTGATTGAAACCTAGCACAGATGCAAACACTTAACAAAATATCGGTCTAGAAGCGTGAGATAAAGAAGTGAACCGATGATACTCTGTATAATTTTTGATCAACTTTCTTCCCTTCTTCATCTTTGTCTATCTTCAAGGAACAAGACATTGGTATGTCGGTCTTTTTGCACTTTTCAAGCCCAAATCTTTTGACAAGATCATTAGCATATTTTTCTTGATAAATGAAAGTTCCTTCCTTCAATTGTTTAATTTGAAGTCCAAGAAAGAATGTTAACTCTCCCATCATACTCATTTCAAACTCATCCCGCATAGACTTAGAAAATTTCTTGCCTGACAGACTTTCATTAGATGATCCAAAAATAATGTCATCCACATATATTTGAACAAGTAAAAAGCTTTTGTTTTCCTTTTTGATAAATAAAGTAGTATCAACTTTACCTTTAACAAATCCATTCTGTATTAAAAACTTACTGAGTCTGTCGTACCACGCTCGAGGTGCTTGCTTTAAACCATACAAGGCCTTTTTCAGTCTGAAAACTGAGTCTGGCTTCTTTGGATCTTCAAACCCAGGTGGTTGTTCCACATAGACTTCCTCGTGGATAAATCCATTCAGGAAGGCACTTTTGACGTCCATTTGGAATAACCTGAAATCTTTATAACAAGCAAAAGCAAGCAATAGTCGAATAGCTTCTAACCTTGCTACTGGTGCGTAAGTCTCATCATAGTCTATCCCTTCTTCTTGTGTATATCCTTTGGCTACGAGTCTGGCCTTGTTTCGTACGACTTTTCCTTTCTCATTCATCTTGTTTCTGAACACCCATTTGGCTCCAATAACAGTTTTACCTTTGGTTTAGATGTCAATTCCCAAACATCATTAATGTTAAACTGCTCGAGCTCATCTTGCATAGCTTCAATCCAGCTTTCATCAGACAAAGCTTCTTCTACGCTTTTTGGTTCAATTTCAGAAATGAGGGCTACGGCACTAGACTCTTCACGCCTTTTGGATCTGGTGCGAATTAGATCTTTGGGATGACTGGACTTATGCTTCCAGTTGCTGGTTGATTTATCTGGCTGATGATCCCTTTCTTTACCTGAATCTTCACAAATGGCTTGATGCTGGTCTTCCTGAATCTGTGACGCCTCTTGTGTTGAAGACTTTGGAGAGGTTGGAGCAAGATCAGACTCTTCATAATGAGTCTGATTGGATTCATCTTGTACTGAGTCTTGAAATTTGACATTCATTGACTCCTCCACAGTCTGACTCTTCTTGTTATAGACTATGTAGGCTTTGCTTAATGAAGAATATCCAAGGAAGATGCCTTCATCTGATCTTTCTTCAAACTTACCAACATAATCTTTTGCATTTTTCAATTAAAGCATTTGCAACCGAACACATGAAAGTATGAAACAATAGGCTTCTTACCTTTGAATAATTCATAGGGGTTTTCTTTAGAATAGGTCTTAAAAAGACTCTATTAATGATATAGCAAGCTGTTGAAACGACTTCAGCCCAAAATCGAGAAGAAATTTTGCTTTCAATTAAAAGAGTTCTTGCCATTTCTTGAAGAGATCTATTCTTCCTTTCCACAACTCCATTTTGCTTTGAGGAGTATATGGAGAAGAGAACATATGCTTAAAGCCGATTCATCACGAGAATTTTGTAAAATCTTGATTTTCAAATTCACCACCATGATCTGTTCTTATGCTTGAAATAACACATCCCTTTTCATTTTGAACCTTTTTAGCAAATTTTTCAAAATACGAAAAGGTTTCGGATTTACTTGCTAGAAAAAATACCCAAGTAAAGCGAGAGTAATCATCCACAATTACTAAGCGGTACTTCTTACCTCCAATACTGGGGTTACGGTTGGTCCGAAGAGATCCATATGTAGTAACCGTAGTACATGATTAGTTGAGACATGATTTATAGACTTATATGAATTTCTTACCCGCTTTCCCCGAGAATACATGGAGTACACGGATCGGTCTTTTGATAAGGCAATTTGGGTAGACCACGAACAAGCTGCTTTGATGAGATTTTGGCTAATTGCTTCATATTAATATGCCCAAGCTTTCTCGTGCCCTGACGACTTGCTTCGTCTTGAATTGAAATCAAGCATTGCGATTCTTCTGGTTTCACATCCAGGAGATAGATATTTTCATGCCTTCTACCTAAGAAAGACTGAGTAAAGTCTTTACTGGTTTCGGAAGATATTCCTTCTTGAAAGAAGATCTTAAAACCAGTATCACATAGTTGACTGATGCTGAGAAGATTGTAATTGAGTCCTTCCACTAGAGAAACATTACTTATTGTGAGATTTCCAATTTTCACGGTTCCAAAACTCACAATTCTTCATTTGCTATTTCCTCCAAATGAGACTTTTCCACCATTTACTTGAACAAGCTTTATAAAGCATTTTGAGTCTCCCGTCATATGTCTTGAACATCCACCGTCCATATACCACTTTACCTTTCTCTTGATAGATACCCGCATTCAAAGAAGAATCTCAAGCTTTCTTTGGTACCCACATTTTCTTGGGTCCTTTTGTGTTAGTAAGATAAACAAGATTAGCCCAAGTTTTCTTAACGGTTTCCAAACCATAGGACATTCTTTTTCAAAATGATCTGGACTTTTGCACTTAGAACACCTGAGAGCATCTCGACCTACAGCCAAAAACCTTTTTGAAATGATTTTTATAAGCTTCTTTTGAAGGTCTTTACTTAATTCTTTCTTTTACTTTAGGAAAATCAATTAAGGGAATAGTTTCTGCTGTCATACCTAAACCAGACTTATTGAAATAAGGTCTCTACACTGAAAGAATTTTTTAAAGTTTCTCAGACCCTATTGAAAATTTCTTTGAAATATTCGATGAGTCAATTTTTAAACGAGAATTTTCTTTCAAAAGATTTTCTTCATTTTCTTTAAGAGTAGAAACATTCATGTCTAAACATTTAACTTTTTCTTTCAAAATATTTTCCTGCTGTTTTAAAACTGAGTTTTCCCTTTTAAGTTCAGAAATCCTTTTAAGAGAAGTCTTAAGACTTAAACACAGCTCATCAATATACTTAGAAACCTTGACAGGAATTTTGAAATCACTTACCTCAAATTCGCTGTCTGAGTCTGATTCAGAGTTTGAGTCTGAGTCTAATTGCGCCATCAGACACAAGTTGGCATATTCATCATCACTTTCTTCACACTCTGTATCACTCCAGGTTTCAGCTTAGAAAGCCTTTCGAGACTTTTCAGCCTTTCCTTTCTTCTTCTTTAGAAGAGGATAGTTGGGTTTGATGTGTCCATTTTTCTTACATTCAAAGCAAACTACATCTTTGTTTGCTTCATCATCATCAACAGTCTTGGTCTATTGTCTTTGAAAGCCTTGTCTCTTAGAGTTGAATCTTCTTCCTTTTCTATTCAACTTTCTGAATCTTCTTATCATAAGGGCAAGCTCCTCATCGTTCATATCGTCTTCAGAATCTATAACATCAGAATCATCATTTGATTTTAATGCAATAGATTTCTTACCTTTTGGATCTTCGTCTTCGTTTATTCGTTCCACTTCATAAGACTGAAGAGTTCCAACCAGCTCATCGACAGATAGTGGCATGATTCTTTGTGTCTCTCTTATTGAAGTCTTTATGTGATTCTAGTCCTTGGAGAGTCCACGCAGAAGCTTGTTAACCTTCATGGAATCAGAAATTGGTTGACCTTGATTTTGAAGACCATTGACAATTTCTGTAAAACGACTGAACATGTCAGTTATTGATTCTCCATATCTCATTTTGAAGGCTTCATATTGACCGAGAAGAATATTGATTCTGGTCTCTTTCACTCGATCAATTCCTTCGTAGGTGATATGTAACTTATCCCAGACTTCTTTTGTTGTATCACAAGAAGATATTCTGTTATATTCAGTAGGTGATAAAGCACAATATAAAGAATATATTGCTTTTGCATCAAGAGTTTGTCTCTTGATTATTTCTTCCTGAGACATTCCGCTAGCTTCCACGGCTTCTTTTCCTCTTTCTGAGACAACTGCAACTTTAGGAATAATTCCTTTTTCTACAACGTCCCATTCCAGAGGATCCTTTGATCGTAAAAAAGCTTTCATCTTGTTCTTCCAGATGTTGTAATCCTTTCCATCAAAGTAAGGTGGTCTGGTATTGCTTTGCCCTTCCACCAGCCTTGGTGCTAACATACTAGCCATGGATCTTTTACTCTGAAGTAAAACACTTCAAATAAAGTGAGTACACAAGCTCTGATACCAATTGATATAGCTAGAACTAGTACCTAGAGGGGGGTGAATAAGTATAAAACGATTTTTCACTTAAAACACACAATACTAGACAATTGATAGATATAAACAACAATCGAAAGACTGAGAGAAGGGAAAAAAGAATTGAACACAATGATTATAGTGGTTCGGCTTTAGTTTAAGCCTACGTCCACTCTTCTGTACTGATAGCCTATTGGTTGGATTCCACTATGAACAAAGAAGTGTTACAATGTTGTTCTTCCTTGATTCAGTGGTGTAGATGATCTACCACACTCGCTCAATATATCACTAAGTATAACCACTCTTTATGTATACAATTTTGCTCAGAATGAATCGACTGAATATCAAGGAACTTCAGACTCTGGAATTCGTCTATCGAGCATGCACTAAAATAACTTGAGCGACTTCCTTTTATACTCCTTCATGCCATCATACCCGTTGGCACTTACCAAAGGAATTCCTCCAATCTACCCGTTGGACGGAATCAATTAAAGAGATCTTTCGAGCTATTAAAGGAACTTGACGATAGCCCATCAATCCTGTTCGCCCATACAATCATTATCTTGGTTTCCAAGAATAGAACTTTCCAAGATTACTTCGTCAACTATCGGATCTTGAATAGAAAGAATCCGTTAGCTTAACCCAGCCAGGATATCTTCTCCAAAGAATAGGACTAACTCCTTAACCAAACACTTAGGTTCTGGATAGCCTTTCGACACTGGATTAGAAAACTGTCAATGAGAATATCTTTAAGTCTTGAGTCTTGAATCTTGAGTCTTGATGTCCGACTGTCTTCAAACTCTAAATCGAAAGTCTGTAATAATCCAGACTAGACTGATAGAAACGTTTTGTCAGCTTCAAAATACTCTGGCAGGATTTCTCCAACAGAATCAACCCCATTGCCACGTCTACATCAAATAAGAATGGCAAAGACAAAGAAACCAAACCCCCTGCTCCTATGTCTTGGACGGAGTTGTCCAAAAGAGAAGCTCTTGATGCAAAAGCAATTTATTCTTTATATTGTGCATTGTATCATGTTGAATATAACAGAATCTCTTCATGTGAAACAGCAAAAGAAGTTTGGGATAGACTTCATGTTACATATGAAGGGACTGATCGTGTAAGAGAGACAAAAGTAAACTTCTTGCTTGGCAAATATGAATCATTCAAGATGAAGCAAAGAGAGTCAATTGGAGATATGTTCAGCCGTTTTACAGAAATTGTAAAAGGTTTAGCATATCAAGGTCAGCAAATTTCTACCTCGATGAAGGTCAACAAACTCTTGCGAGGCCTCTCAAAAGATTGGAACCATGTCAAGACCTCAATCCGGGAGACTCAAAGGATTATGCCACTCTCCGTTAATGAATTGATCGACACTCTTCAATCCTATGAAGTGGAACAACTCAATGATGAAGATCCCGAAGGTAAGAAGTCCATTGCTTTAATATCTAATGCTGTTTTTGATGAAACGGACTCAGAAAATGACATGGATGACGAAGAACTTGCTTTTATGATTGAGAAATTCAAAAAGTTGAGTAGAAAAGGAAGCAAATTCAGTGGAAGAAGAAAATACAAGCAGAATGGCCAGAGAAAAACAATAAAAGAAGATGATGAGCAAGGAAATCTATGCTTGATGGCACATTCAGAATCTGAGTCTAACTCAGACACAGACTCAGAATCAAAGTCTGATTCGAACACAGACTCAGAATCCGATGAGGAAATCGAGGTAAGCAATTCAAAAATTCCTCTTAAAGTTTCAAAGTATATAAATGAGCTTTGCTTAAATCTCAAATATTCTCTTAAAAGGATCTCCAAACTTAAAAATGAGAATTCTTGGCTTAGGCAACATGATCTTTCTCAAAAAGAAAATTTTGAAATTTTGCAAAAAGATTTTCTACAAACAAAAGAAAGTCGAGATTTACTTGTTAAAGAAAATGATTCTTTGAAAAAAGAATTTTCAAATATTTCGACAAGATTTTCAAATGGATCAAAAACATTAGAGCATATTCTTTCTAAACAAGTTCCTTACTATAATAAGTCGGGACTTGGTTTCAATAAGGAAAATGATTCTCTAATTGATTTTCCTAAAGTCAAGGAGAGACTTAGACAAAGACCTCCAAAGACATTTTACAAAAATCATTTTCAAAAAGTGTTTGTAAAACCTGTTGGTCGAAATGCCCTCAAGTGTTCAAATTGTGGAGATTTAAAACACTTTGATAAAGATTGTCCTAAAGTTTGGAGACCTATTAAGAAAAATTGGGTAAAAACAACATATTCTATTAGCTCTCATGGACCCAAGAAAAAATGGGTAACAAAGAAAAGATGAGTTATTTTTGCAGGATATAAAGAAGAAAGAAGAAAGAGAATTTGGTAAGGAAGGTAAATTTTTAATTTGATTTGGGAACATAATTCTCATTATGCTTGATATTCGATATATCATTGGTTGATTGAGATTCTATAATGATCATATTCCTTGATTTGTTTTATTGAAGAAAGAATCGCATGATTTGTTTTTGTAATTTGAGATTTAATTTGATACGTGTGGTCATTTTTGATATCATGCTCAAAGACAAAAGAATTTATTTGGTTTGATTTTATACTCTCAGATTTAGTCATATTTTGCAAAGTAAAAATCTGATTCTACGTGATACTAATTTTGCAAGATATTTTTTTCTGAGATACTCAAGGATTTTATTCTCTCTGATTTTATCGTACTATGACTAAGTGAGAATTTATTTTTCAAAATGTCATTGTGTATAATATTCTTTCTTTGAATACTTTGTTATGATGAATTAAGAAAGAATATTTAGAGATTATATATTTTGCTCTAACGTCATGGAAGGATCCAAATTGATGGATACCAAAAAGGGAAATGAGTTGATTGCAGGAAATTCTTTAAGGGAAGAATGATCGCAAATCTATGCAAATCAAGATGCAATCAAAAATGTATCTCATGCGACAGTTGGTAATGATTTTTGTTTAATCAATGGTATATTGCAAATATATACCTTGGGTAAGAGAAATTTTTCAACCCGCCTTGCAAATTTCTACGTGCATTTATCATGATTTTGGATGATTGTTTATTATATTGCGAACATCTTTTGTCATAAATATAAGGTTTGCAATTTTGGCACGTGATAGAAATATCTATTTTCCTTTTGCAAAATGCATATTTGAAATTTCTGCTCAAGGAAATCTCTTTGATCTCGAAAGATATTACTGCATATTCATGTATATTCTTGCTATATTCTTAGAAGATATATTATATCTAGCAAGTTTGATCCGCAAATCAAAGGATGATATTACGTGACATTTTTGCAAAGATTATTATTTGTTATATAAGAATTTGCAGGTCACAAAAGAATCTTCCACATGGATTTTGGAAAACTCAATCAGAAAATCATTGAGATTCTATACTATCTTTTGGAAGTTCAAAAATTATATTCCTTGTGCAAAATTTTTGCTTATTGAGGAAATCCCTTATGCATCGTACAAAATGTTGAGTAGTTCTGAATTTTAATTTTACGTATGCTATTCAACTTATTTATTTGAAGAAATGACATTATATATTATGTGGATATTATTACAGCTTATTTGTGAAAAAAGTTTGTTAAGTTTATGCAGGTTGAATTCGAGATGAGCTTGGTTAAAGAAAATAAATCTTTTCATCGAATTTCAAAATGCAAGTGATCGTTGTGGATGTTATTGCTACAAAGGAAATATTGGAAAAATATTATGTTCAACGTGCACAAGCCACAATTATTTCTATCTGCAAATATTGTCATGATCACAGGGGGAGAAACCAAATCCAAAAGAAAAGGAAAAGAATCGTGATCATCTCAAAAAGGCAACAAATTGAGGGGGAGCATTGATCAATTATAGAAAAATCTTTTTGAATCAATCATGATCATGATCTTATTATGGAAGGAAGGTGAAGGTAAATGTGTCAGAATTTAAGTTCTACAAAATCCGGTTAGTGCATCTCTCATTATCTTTTTGTCATTGATAAATCTTGTATTGATATTATCATTTTATTATGACAAAAAGGGTACGTGAATTTTATGATGCATCCGTGATTTTTATATTTGCCGATATGATCGAAGTGAGATATATTGCATATCTTTAATATTCGATTTACTATATGAAAGCTGATTTTGGAAATTGTGTTTCATGCAAGATATTTATTATCATTCTTTGCGTGATACTTTATCCATTATTATCACTTTTTGATTATGACAAAAAGGGGGAAAAGATATGAATATGCATATGTGTTAATTGGTTGATATTATCTATGGCATAATATTGAGCTGTGATTATTTTTCTATATATTGTTATGCTCAATTTATTTGCTATCTTCTAATATCCTTTGATTTAAATTAATATTTTTAAAAGCGTGTTTACAAATCTGCATATTCAAAGATTGTTTTGTCATTATCAAAAAGGGGGAGATTGTTAGGGAAATCCCTTATGATGTTTTGAAGATGACAAAATAAATCAAAGGCTACTAACATGTTTGATGGTTGAGTAATAGACCATGCAGATCTTAGAACATGTAGAGGATATTATCAAAGTCTGAAGATTGCCAGACTCAAGACTCAAAGTCTGAAGACTGCCAGACTTTAGTGTCAAAGTCTGTTCTACATCAGAAGTCTGCTCACTGTGACAAATTCCAGACTGAACGTAAATGATGAACCAGAAGACAGACTCTATGCTGAAGCTGAACTGGGTATAGACCTTAAAGCTAAATATGTTCAGAAGCAGAATATGTTCAGACTCAGATTGTAAAGTCTATCGCACTCAGACTCAAATTGTAAAGTCTATTGCTCTCAGACTTTACATCCAGAATTCGACAGAACGTAATACAAGCCCAATCATACAACGGCTAGTGATCTGGTTTGGATTCCACATCAAGATTGATTTGATTGATTCAATCTAATTGATTGACGATTGGATTTTGAAGACAAGAACTTTCTATACAAAGAAGCTTTACTTATGGAAACCAAGATTTCGTGTGTATGGGCGATCGGAATCAATTTGAGATTCTACCTTTGTCACTCAACGGCTACCAAATCTTCTAGATACAGAGCTGTCCAATGGGTATATTGGAAGATGATTCTCCGGGATACTATCCAATGGGTAGTTTGGAAGTGGATGAGTATTTAAGGAGATCATGGACCGATGAGCAAATAAGAGATAGAGCGTAGAATTTATAATTCCAAAGTCCGAGCGATCTTTGTTCATACACTTGTCTTTGGAGAGCTTATACGTTTATGATCGTGAGAGAAATACCAAATGAGTGACTTAGTGAGATAGTGAGTGTTTGCACTCGAAGTTGTAATCTCTTGTTGATTGTATAGTGGAATCCAGCCAAGAAGGCTGTTAGCGTGGGAGAGTGGACGTAGGCTTGGATTAAGTCGAACCACTATAAATGTTGTGTTCTTATTCTCTTCCTTAACTCATTTGTTTTACTCGAAGTTTATTTTATTCCGCATATATTTGCCAAGGTTTATTCTATACACCTATTCACCCCCTCTAGGTGGTCAGACTAGCACTCAGAATAGCAATGGGTGAGAGACGATCCAGATGGAGTGGTGCTCGGATTGCTCGGATCTCGAATTCGCTCGCTCGTCAAGAGGATAGAAGATCCAGATTTTGCTCGCTCGTCGCGACGAACTTCGGCCTTGATGGAGTGGTGCTCAGAATAAAATCGTGATGGAGTGGTGCAAGTTGCAGGGAGAGAGAGACGAGAAGAGAGCCAATGGAGAACGCTGCAGAAGAGAGGAAAACGTGAAAAGAGTTAGGGTTTTGTTCAATATAGGGTAAAATTGGACTTTTAATGAAATATTGAGGGTAAAATAGGCATTCGGCAACAATTCATTAAACCAAGGGACCAGCATGTCGAAAATGCTGAAATGCCCAAGGCAGGTCCCCACCTGCT
Organism: Eucalyptus decipiens; assembly: GCA_014182575.1. NCBI lineage: Eukaryota > Viridiplantae > Streptophyta > Magnoliopsida > Myrtales > Myrtaceae > Eucalyptus > Eucalyptus decipiens. The sequence goes on from CM024615.1 coordinate 25,714,999, forward strand.
TTGGGCTTTTAGCATTCCAAAGGTCAGCATTTGGGAAATAGGGGCTCCAAATGCTAAACCAAACACTAATTTTTTTTTCCCAATGGACTTTCGGGGCAAAAAGCCCATTGGGAAAGCTAAACCAAACAGCCCCTTCAAGTTTGAACCAAAATTTTTACACTAAAGGACAAAAGATGGGCGCGCTATCTTTTTTATTATATTTTTCTTTTGAGGGCAAAAAGGTAATTATTTGAGAAAGAAACAAAGTAAGGGTTTGTTTTGCTTTTATTTCTCCTGCAGCCATACTTGCTCTCTTTATAAAAGTGGCATGAAAAGTGAGGACTCTACAATATAACTATAGTTTTCCCAAGGAACTTTCAGCCTCCAAAGTCCCTTAAGGAAATATTGCTTTGAGTGTGAAGTGCTTTGAGTGTCACGAGGAGAGGCATATTAGGAAATATTGTTTGAAGTGGAGAAACAAATGCGATAGATAGAATGCCACAAGCAATGTAGCGAACGTTGCTAAGCAGAGTACTAGTGATACAGACGTTCTTTTATGTGTGCTTGCTAGTTCATCAAGAGATGAATTAGTGCTAGAATTGGAGTATTCTTATTATATGACGCCTAATAAGAACTGTTTTACTAATTACCAGGCTATAAATGGTGGTAGAGTTCTTTTGGAGAATAACATAGCTTGCAAGGCTGTGGGGAGGGGCACAATTAGTATTTGGATGCACAATGGAGTGGAGTCATATGCACATTGATAGACGTGAGGCATATACTTTAATTCAAGAAGAACCTTATTTCTCTAAGGACACTTAATGACAAGTACATCACTTAAGGTAGAGTACTGAACATCTCTTGACGTGCCATGATAGTGATGAAATTGAAGAAAGTGAATACTCTTTATTAGTTACAAGGAAAGACCATGACTAGAATTATTGCAATTTCACTAGGTGTGTTAATCTCTTACTTAACTCAGTTTTGACATATGCATTCACGGCACATGAGTGAGGCAGGTATGAAGGAACTAAGTAAAAAGGGGTTGTTGAAGGGTAAGCATTGCATCTTTAGGAAGTTTCGTTGAATAAAGTTTACTTCAGTTGTTCATTCGACCAAGTGACTAGTTAAATACATTCATTCAAACATCTATGTTCCTTTGAAAGGAGGTGCCTGGTATATGCTAAAATTTATCGACAATTATTCAACGAATGAATGGTTATACTTTCTAAAGCACAAATATGATATGTTTAATCGGTTCAAGAAATTTAAGACATTAATTGAGAAGTAATTAGATAAACAAATCAAGTGCCTGAGAACTAATAATGACATGGAGTTCTATGATAAATATTTTACTGAATTCTATAAGAATGAAGGAATTATGAGACACCGCCCAGTACTTGGGACACCATAGTAGAATGGTGTGGCATTACACAATAACAAAACTTTGCTTGAGTGAGCTTGATGCATGCTTTTGCATGAAGGACTAGGCAAAGAAATTTCGGGCAAAGTAGTGAACATGGTACGTTAGCTGGTTACTTGAACTCCATCATTTGCTATCAAGTTTAAGACTCCTGAGGAAGTATGGTCAGAGAAACTGTTAACATCTAAATTTTACAATTTTATTTAAGACTTAATCGCGTAAAAAATTAGGGATTATTTTTCAAACCCTAGCTAAGAAAAAAAGAAAAAAAAAAAAGTAAAGTAAAAAAAAAAGAATTCATTAAAAGGTATTGTGTTTTCATTATTGCACCGCATATTGAATGGTCTTTTGATAATTTTTTCCAAAAACAAATTGTCATAAAAAAGAAAAAGGATTAAAAAATTATCAAAAGAAATTAATTACAAAAAAAAAAGAGAGAAAGGAAAAAGAAAGGAAAATGAGAAATATGAGACTGGGCCGGGGGCAGGTCAGCTCGGCCTCTCTCTTTCCCTTTTCTTTCTTTTCGCCTAGGCTGGCCCACTTTTCTTTTATTTTGCCCAAGATGAGCCCAGCCTTCTTTTCCCCTCTCTCTTTGTCCTTCACGCATTCTACAGAAAGGAGGCGAACGTCGGCGAGCAAGAGGAAGGACAGAGGTTGAAGGGACAAGCATGAGCCTCGCACCGGAGTTGGTGGTTGACGGGGCAGACTGGTAGCAACAGCTGGCTTGGCAGAAGGCCATGCGCGTCGATGCTTAAAAGCGAGAGAGGAGCAAGTGAAGACGAGCCGAAGGACAGAGAGCGGGGGGGAAAGTTTGAGCGAAGTGGGAGAAGAGGAGAGCCGCTCAAGAGAGGAGATCAGAGAGAAGTGCTTGAGAGAGAGTGGAGAGCCAAAGAGAGGCTCGACTGTGCACGAGATCCCGCTCCCCGACGCCCTTCTTCTGGATTCTAGAGGGCACTGAAAGAGGAAAGGTATGCGACAACGACAGGGCCAATGCCGCGGCGGACGCGAAGAGGAGCCATTTTTCGCAGGAGTTGCTCAGGAAGCCCAAGTACGAGCCCGACCACGACAGCGATGCGCTATACTTTAGCTCCACTTCCATTTCTTCCAACTTGAGCTCGGGTGGGTTCTCGTTGTCAGACACCGAGTCCGTCAAGGGCGCGAGAACGACGACCACTTCGTCGTCTTCTTACTTCGTGCCGTTCAAGCTCAAGCCCGTGAAGACGAGAGTCGCCACCGCCAAAAGGGAGGAGATACGGCATGCTCCCGTTTGGCGAACGGAGAGAAGGCCAAGAAAACCATGGACATCAATGCTGAAAAGCGAGAGAGGAGCAAGTGAAGAGGGGGGTTTTTTCTTGTTTTTCAGCATTGTTTTGAGCAACACGCGGATGCAAGGAGACAAGGAACAACGAGCATAACAAGGAGCAAGGAAATGAATGACCATTCCGGTGAAGTATTCTCACGAGTTCCTCACCCGACCATCATTCTTTGATAACCGGAAGTTTGATCTTGACTGGTGACCGTGATATGTTCTATCCCAAAGACGAGGTTAGCCGAGCTCGATCCCCCTTTTGTTCTGTTTTGTCTCGATTGACCTAAGGGCTGAGATTTGTTTGCTTCGATTATGCATGTGTGGGTCTCGAGTGAGTCACCTCTGACTTCAGGGAATGCGTTTGTTGCTTGATTTTGATTTTAGACATGACTTTGAGCCCTGAACTGAGAGTCGGTTCATGCTTAAACTCGAGATTGACGTGCCCTTGCCTCTGTGCTCGCTGAACCGCATTTGTTTTGTTTATCGCTTGTGGTGTTTCTACGTGATTGTTCCAAAATGGTTGGGTATTGTTGAGTTGGCGAAGGTTTTTCTTGGTTTCGTTAAGTGGATTAGTGGTCACCGGAGTTTGTGGCCGGCGGTGGTCGACACCGATGAGGATGGGAGTGAGTGGTGAAGGGCCGGTGGTTGTACAGCCACCAGCAACCAAGGATTGCCAACTGTGAAGAAAAAGATGCACTATGGAAGCTGTCGGTGAAGAAGAAAGCACGGGGAGAAGAAGACCCAAAGGGGAAAAAAAAAAAAAAAAAAATTGCAGAAAAAGTGAAACACAAAAGCTGGCTTTGGGAAAGAGAAGCCGCAGAGAAGAGGTGTAGTAAAAAAGACGAAATAGGGAAAAGACAAAAAAAATTGATTAAAATATTAATATTAATATTAATATAAAAAAAGGGTTTTAAGAAATCGGTTTTGTCTATTTTAGTTTTAATCTGGGTCTATGTCAAGCCAATGGACCGGATTGGGTTCACCGGTCGGAACCCATTTTAATCTTCATTTTTCTATTCTCAGTAGCTTTTGTTGACTTTTCTTTGCTTTGGCCTTTTGCCTACTTGCTTCCCACGTACCAGAAACTTCTTTAACATTTGAGAGTTTTCTTTTTTGGCTTGTACAAATGGTTGCCACCACTTTTTCCTTCTCCGAGTAGTCTAGTGTAGTCTAAAGTTTTCCAAAAATGGATCACTTTTTTTTAACACTCCCCCTTGATCCATTTTTGTGACACTCCAAGCATTTCCCGCAATGTCTTGAACTTGGCTAGAGGTAGTGCTTTAATGAAGATGTCCGCTATTTGATCCTTAGTCTTACAATACTTTAGCTCGATCTCTCCTTTGTTTTGTACTTCACGAATGAAGTGATATTTTATATCAATATGTTTCGTTCTTCTATGAAAAATTGGGTTTTTTTATATTGCAATCGTGGACTTGTGGTCACAAAATATTGGCATTAATTCAATTTGCGGCTGCTACAACTAGTAGTCATGCAATATGGCTTCGAAGAATTCTAGAAGACATTGGAGAACCACAAATGGAATCAATGCCAATATTTTGTGACAACAAGTCCGCGATTGCAATATCAAAAAATCCAGTTTTTCATGGAAAAATGAAACATATTGATATAAAATATCACTTCATTCGTGAAGTGCAAAACAAAATAGAGATCGAGCTAAAGTATTCTAAGACTAAGGAGCAAATAGCGGACATTTTCACTAAAGCACTTCCACTAGCCAAGTTCAAGACATTGCAGGAAATGCTTGGAGTGTCACAAAAATGGATCAAGGGGGAGTGTTAAAAAAAATGATCCATTTTTGGAAAACTCTAGACTACACTAGATTACTCAGAGAAGGAAAAAGTGGCGGCAACCATTTGTACAAGCCAAAAAAGAAAACTCTCAAATGTTAAAGAAGTTTCTAGTACGTGGGCAGCAAGAAGGCAAAAGGCCAAAGCAAAGAAAAGTCAACAAAAGCTACTAAGAATAGAAAAATGAAGATTAATGGAGAAGACACCAGAAGATGCGGGAGAAGTCGCAACAAGCAGAAGACAAGAAGAAGCTATAATTTTATATTAGTTTTTGTACAATGTCGGTTGTGTAAGGCGGTGAACTCACGCCTATAAATAGGAGTTGAGGTGTGTGTTTTATGTAGCATAAAAACCAGCAATACTTCTTCCTTTGTAATACAAATTTTCATAATAAAGTTATGTTTTTTTTACCCATACTCCCTTGCATTGTAGTCCTTTTTTATTCACACATAACACTTGCACACACACATGCTTTCGCAAAAACATCCAACATAACTCAAGCAGAAGTACAACCCAAGTGCCATAACTTGGCACCGGGGGACACTTGAGTGCCATAACTTTAAAATGGTACACTTGAGTGTCAGTTTTGAAGTTAAATGGGACACTTAGGCCCTGTTTGGCAATGTGCCAAATAGTAACTGATTCTGATTTTTTGTTCCTAGAATCAGTTTGGGACGAGAATCGTGTTTGGTAAAATTTTTGTTCCCGGGAACAAATTTGTTCCTAGAATCAGTTTGGGAGTAGATTTGAGAATCAAAAAAAAGTTGATTCTGCGTCTGAGAATCAAAAAAAGAATCAACACAATAAAACACTTCTTCTTTCCTTCCGTCATCCCGCGACCGTTGCCCGCTGCCGTTCGCCGCCGCCCGCCGCCGCCCGCCGCCAGTCGCCGGCCGCCGGTACGGCGAGCACGCCGGAGGCTCACCTGGCCAGGGCAAGGTCCGGCAAGCTCGCCGGGGCTGGGCGAGGCCCGCTTAGCCACCGGCCGGGCTCGCCTAGCATTACGGTGGCCGGGCGGGCCTCGCCCGGCCCCGACGAGGCCGCTGTCCACCGGTGAGGCGAGGCCCGCCCGGCCATCGGCCGGGCTCGCCTAGCCCGACCGGTGGCCAAGCGGGCCTCGCCCAGCCTCGGCGAGCCTCACCTAGCCCCGGTGAGGCCCGCCTGTCCACCGACAAGGCTCGGCCTCGCCAGATCTGGCGAGGCCAAGCCTCGGCAGGGCTGGGCAAGCCTCACCCAGCTGCCGGCGAGGCTCGGCCAACAAGGGCCAGCCTTGCCGAGGGCCGGCGATGCTCTGCTGAGGTCGCCGACCCTCATCCAGCCGGTTGCCGGTCTGGCGACCGACCACTAGAAGAAGAAGAAAAATATGAGAAAAAGGAAAAAATGAAAAAATAAAAGGAAAAAGGTTAAAAAAAAAGTAAAAAAGTAGAAAAATTATTTAAAAATTAAAAAAAATAATTTGGAACAGAGTCAATGAACACGTTATCAAACGCAATTCTATTCCAGAATCAGAAATTTTAGACAGTTACCAAACACGTTCTTTTACTCATAATCAGTTCCCGGGAACAGAATCAAAAATAATCATTTCTTGTCAGAATCAGTTCCCGGGAACAGAATCGTTACCAAACGCGCCCTTAAGTGCCACTTCGGCGAAGATCCGGCCAAATAGCTTACGTGGCAACTTTCCGGCAAGTTTGGTCCAAAACGACGTCGTTTTGCACGCCGACGTGGTGGAGAAAACGCAAAAACGATGCGCTTTTAGTGTCTACGTGTAAATAATAATAGAAAATTAATTAAATTAGATTTAAAATATTCAAAAAAATTTAAAAAAATAAGAAAAATTTAAAAATTTAAAAAATTAAGAAAATTTAAAAAAATAAGAAAATTAAAAAAGTTAAAAAAATTAAGAAAAAAATTTAAAAAAAGAAAATTTTAAAAAAATTAAGAAAATTTTTAAAAATTTACAAAAAAAAAAAAAAATTTTAAAAATTTTAAAAATTTTAAAAATTTTAAAAATTTTAAAGAATTTAAAAATTTAAGAAAATTTAAGAAAATTAAAAAAAAAGGGGGGAGGTCGAACGGGGCGGCCGAGGGCTGAGCCCTCGCCACCGCCGCCTCCCGCCATCGCCGGGAAGGGCCGGTGCCGTCACCACTTCTTTTTTTTTAATTTTTTCTTAATTTTTAAATTTTTCTTAATTTTCTTAATTTTCAAAATTTTTTTAATTTTTTAATTTTTCTTAATTTTTAAATTTTTATCTTAATTTTTAAATTTTTCTTAATTTTTTAAAATTTTTAAATTTTTCTTATTTTTTTAAATTTTCTTAATTTTTTAACATTTTAAAATTTTTCTTAATTTTTTAAAATTTTTAAATTTTTCTTATTTTTTTAAAAATTTTTGAATATTTTAAATCTAATTTAATTAATTTTTATATTATTATTTATACGTAGACATGAAACGGTGTCGTTTTTATGTTTTCTCCGCCACGTCAGCGTGCAAAACGACGCCGTTTTGGACCAAATTCGCCGGAAAATTGCCACGTCAGCCATTTGGCCGGATTTTCGCCGGAGTGACACTTAAGTGTCCCATTTTACTCCGATATTGGCACTTAAGTGTACCATTTTAAAGTTATGGCACTTAAGTGTCCCTCCATGTCAAGTTATGGCACTCCAGGTATCCCAACCTCGAATAATAATTATAGTCAAACGAGATTCAATAATTGGTTAGATATTCCAAAATCAAGGGAAAATTCATTACTCCTCGCTTTACCTTAGTCCATGCATTTGGCTCATAGAGTAATGACGGCAAACCCCCCGAGTAATCAGTAACATTGAATTTAAGGGACCTGCATATGGTGAACCTCAAAATACTATGTGTAAATACCTACTTGAAGATATTTGTAGCATCTGGTACAAGAAGGCATTCAAACCCGAACACCCGGGACCTCCATTCATGAAAAGCAAAAGAGGGTCGACTCCAGGATTCCCGGTGGACTGCACAAAGTAGTAGAAGAACTCAAACCTCGCCAACACTTATGTACCTGCATCAGCCAAAATACTCAAGTTAAGATCACCTGAAAAGCCAAATTCATCCCTGCATTCGGAAACCACACTTACTTATTTACAGTCAGCAAACCGGGATAACCCGGTATTTCCTTGACATTCCAGATAGAAAGGCAAGTGGAGCTGTTTTTGCTTAGACTGATGGAAGTCACTATTGGAGAGTTCACATGCTGGCACATCAATCTCGTTGGGAGGAGCCAAACTTATGTTAGCAAAATATTTTGAAGGTCGGTCAGTTTGCAGTAAGTCTACTTGATGACTAAAGTATTATGACTAGAGAAAATTTTAATGCAACTGATATACGGTAGATCTGTCCATTAGGATGAGTTCATTTCTATGCTCTTGCACAATATGAATCTAGGTGGGCTTCCTCCTCATTAAGAAAATGCAATTGTACTCGCTGGCGGGAAAAACTTTTACACAAGATTTCTGACAAGCGTGTATGTGCTAGAAGAATGACGAGCTGTGATTCAGTATCGAATCGATTTAGTTCTATGTAGTCGATTTGTGCACGCTTACTATCTAAAACTCTACCTTGATCCCAACAACATCCAAGTTTTCTTGCACATTTTAGTTCTTCCACATAATTGTTTGTCTCGCTTTAATGCTGTTGATTATCTGTCCATTAGGATGAGTTCATTTCTACGCTCTTGCACAATATGAATCTAGGTGGGCTTCCTCCTCATCAAGAAAATACATTTGTACTCGCTGGTGGGAAAAACTTTTACACAAGATTTCTGACGTGAGTGTGTATGCACTAGAAGAATGAATGAGTTGTGATTAAGTATTGAATCGATTTAGTTGTATATAGTCGATTTGTGCATGCTTACTATCTAAAACTCTACCTCGATCCCAACATCATCCAAGTTTTTTTTTCACATTTTAGTTCTTCCACATTGTTGTTTGTCTCGCTTTAATGCTGTTGATCGCATCTATTGAACCAACATCGTTGAAAAGAAAGACATGTACTTTCGGCATTTATTTTCTGCGAGATCAGAATCGTCCTGAAAATCTTCTACGACTCTATATTACAAGGTTAGAAAGAAATGAATGTGATGAACCGTAAGGACTGATGGCACAGCTCTCTGAAAGTGTGGAGTCTGGACTGTGGAAGGACCTAGTGGACACAGATAAGTAGAACATTGTAGGGACCAACTACGAAGTTCACCTAAGCTTGTGTCTTCACTTTTTAAAATGCTGCAATCTCAGCATCATCATGCATCACCAAAAATTAACCGCAAAGAAATGTTCACCTATTCCAACTATGGTGCCACTTGGGTCACCGTGCCCTCTGGTCGTGGACCACTGTTAATCGTTGTCGTAAGTTGCAATACGTGAAGAAAGTCTAGTTCAAATCATCATCGAGGGAGAGAGAGATGGCATGAAAGAATACAAACTGACCCGGTCTCGAGCTTAAAAGGAAGTCTTCCGGGAAAGCCAGGAAGCGTCTCCACAAGGTGCTGAGACGAAGCAGCTGAGGCAGACACTAGCACCAGCAAAATGCACGCCCATTTCTTCTCAAGACCTTTCCTTCTTGAGTTCCACATTGCCTTTTGCCTTGCCATTGCCTCTCTCTCTCTCTCTCTTGTCTCTCTGTGACTTCACTTTCGTGAAATGAAGGAAAAAAAGTGGTTCAAACTAGGAATGAAGTACCGAAAAAGGGTGAGAATAAGTACCTAAAAAGGAAATCTCGAATCAAGTACCATAATTAAATAAATAAAAGAAAGCCATTTTGGCACCCTCGGTCGAATAAAAATATCAAATTGATAAGAAGTTTGTGAATATTTTATTGAGCAGGTAGATGATCACTTCAATGCTATGCATTTAACTCTCTCAACAACTGAAGATAATGCACTTTAATGATGAAGCAGGTGCTCATCAATGCTTGCAGATCTTATAATGAGAATTTCAGTTGAGCCCAAAATTCGACCGACATGTAAAGCCAATAGGGTATTGAAAGGTAAACGAAGTATCATTGCTTGTGCTCCGAATAAATCGAGAATCCAAAAAAGGAGAAAGACACTATAAAAATTATAATTTTTATACGGAGTTCACTTTAATATCATAACCTTTCATTTTGTTCACTTAATTATCACATTAGTGAAATATCGATCATTTGAATATCTCTGGCAACGTATTCGTTCTTATCCCATTTGTGTCCTATGTTATGTACCTACATACATATTTATATATACCCATATTTGTTCTATTTACATATTTCACTTTTTTAAAAATTATTCTTTTCATCTTGTGGTTTGTTAAATTACTAGCAGCTTACATCCTCAATTAGACATCCGTTAGGAAAGGGCGGTTAAATTTACAAAAGTGTCATTACAAGATGCAAAGGATTCGAAACCGTCTTGGTAAAACATTGGGAACCGCTTTTTCTCGCAAAATTGGCCATCTATTTTAGTTCTTCTCACGCCTGTCTCCACTCATTTTATCTCCTTCAGCACGCTCCTATTTTTGTGGCTTTCCACCTTTTTATCTCAGCCCTCTCATTGCATATAATGGTGTTAGGTTTTTTATCAGTGAACTGGTGGGAAGAGGCCACGACTTCAGTGACTCCTCATGAGTGTTACCATAAAAATTCCACACGTACAATAAGAATTCAATTTGAGCCATGGTACTCATTTTGAGCAAGCCGGTCACCGCGGCTCCACCATACATGTTCTGTTAGATACCCATCATAGCCAGCCATGGGGCAGATATGATGCGGGAGCATCGGGCTTTATAGATAAGATTTCAAGCTCCACCCATATTTCATCGATCGAACCAACCCATTAGCAATTCACGCAAGCAAAATCCAGTTTTGGCTATAATTTAATTATGTGGGTCAAAAAATGAAGTTTCCAATTTTGCGGTATTGTTATTGAATTATAAGATTCGTTGTCGACTTCAAGGCTCCCAATCAACTACCCTAGCAATTGGTGGATGTTCTTATCGAATTCCTCCCTAGTTGTTCTTCTTCTAAAGTGGCTATTCAGCTTCCGAAGCTGGTGCACGAATTTGGAGAGCTTTATCAAGTTTCAAGGCATCTTATATTAGTAAAATGCATTTAGTCCTAGTTGTTGAGTCTCTTTATGTATAGATTTTTATGAGTCTTTATCGTGGTGTTGCTTTCAAGAATGTGAATTCCCCAAGAGTCTATTCAGTTTCTAAGAATTCCAAGAGTCTTCTCTTTTACGTAGCATTATCTCTATAATAGGTATGAAATCTAAATTGTAAGACAAGCAAGACTAGGGGTGAGCATGGTCCGGGTTGGTCCAAGCCACCCCCTAACCCTAGGACTAACCCGTACAGTGTTAGTCCTCAATTTTTAGGACCGAGAACCGACCCTATTAAGCCTAGGACCAAGGACCGGACCGACCCAATGGGTTCGGTCCGGTTCCAGGATCAAACACGGGACCAATCAATAATTTTTTCGTTTTATTTTTTATACTCCCTAAAAAAACAAACCTACAAATTCAAATTACACATCCATCGACAATGCGGCATTGTGCAACTAAACTATAAATCAATACATATTTAGCAAATTTAAGATGACACAATAATAGAAATTTCGTACCTACTAACTACTCATCGAGATATAGGAAAAGATGGAAAATTCTTGTAATCATCTATCTTTAATATTCATAACATCATATGCAAAAGCATTTTCCTGCATTTGATCATGTAGAGTCCATTCAACCAAAAAATGAGATTCACACCACTTGACTAGTAAATCACCGTAGAAACTGCAGTACTACTCTACTCTTCAAAAACTTCTACTATTTGACACAAATTGAAAAGTAAAGTGCAGCTGAAATTCATTAGTAAAATACAATTAAACCATAAAAAGTTCAAAATACTTAAACCATGAATATATAACTCCACATCTTGTTAATTCACTTGAACTTCTAAACACCTAAAAACAAAACAAACGACACATAATTAATACTCAACAAAAGTTTTAAATTGGAATTACTATTAGTGCTATTGATAGAACATCTCGATATAATATAATATAATAGATATTTTACTTAGGTTTGAATATATAAAAGAATTATAAATAATATAATATAATATAATATAATATAATATAATATACAAGGTTGGTCTAGGGTTGGACCGATCCAAAACTCTTAGGACCGAGGACCAACCCGTACAGTGTTGGTCCTGGAATTTCAGAACCAAGGACCAACCCAGTCCCCTTGGGAACCAGACCAGGACCGACAGGGTTGGGCTGGTCCAGGGTCAACCCTGGACCGCTGCTCACCCATAGGCAAGACTTGAATTAAGTATATATGAGATTTTCCTCTATGTGAGTGACTTAAATTAAGTATATATGTGAGTGTTGGTCCTGAAATTTAAGGACCAAGGACCGACCCAGTTCCCTTGGGAACCAGACCAAGACTGGCAGAGTTGGGCCGGTCCAGGGTCGACCCTGACCGCTGCTCACCCCTAGGCAAGACTTGAATTAAGTATATATGAGATTTTCCTCTATGTGAGTGACTTTCTATTCTTGTTCTTTATCATTGGTCGGTGAATTTTTTCTTGGTGGTGAACTAAGAAGACATTCTTTTAGGCTTTGGTGGTGTGCTTCTTTTATCCTGAAATCCTTTCCTTGGTGGGTGGCTTGTCCTTTAAGCCTTAATGGTGAACTTTGTCAATCCCAATCTTTACCCTCGGATGGTGGTGCATCCTTTAGACCTTAGTAGCAATCCTAATCTATCCTACATCTATGAGCATCCATTTATCATCTATCCCTTATCCCTCACAGCACATTTACCTACCCTGCATCTGCATCAAGATATAACAAGCAAGCAATGAGTTTTGGGATGCAGATGGAGCGATATTTCTTGCCTCGCATGACGGATAGAGCAAGGATGGTTTTAATAGGCCCCATTCCCATGAACCTCCCTTGCTTCCACCCGAGATCCGATGTTAAAGTTCAGAAATTTCTTGTATTACTGTAATTTCTCTATGTATTATGTATTAATTTGGTAATTAGGTTTCTTATTTCTAGTGTAGGTGTCAATATTAACTTGAATAGTTCCAATGATTTATTCCTATTGTCTCACAAATTAATAATGAGAATTTTTCAAACTAATTTCTATGTTAGTAGATCTAAGATTTTCAAATTCATATTTTTTGCCCATGCATGATTTATTCAAAACTTTTACATTTTCTCCATATATTATTGCATAAAATAAATTATGTTTAACAATTTTAACCTTGAAGCTATTGAGGATAAGGTGCATAAATATACTCACATGGGGCATGAAGCAAGGATGGGACATCTCTAATAGTAGTGGCCTGAGGAGAGGGATTGCAATCCCGCACTTGCCCCACCTCATCACCAGGGGATATTTACATCATGGAACAGTCAAACCTGCGTCAGAGATGAAGCAAGACCTCAGGAGTTTACGGGTGCGCATGACAAAATTTCTGGAACAGAAATTGATTTCTCAATTTCTATTTCAGAAATTGAGAAGTTAAAAATTTTAACTTCTGATTTCTTCTTCAAAACTATTTTTGGAATAGAAATCTGTTTCAAAAATAGAAAAATCAAATAGCGTTACCAAACAGATTTCTATTTCAAATCTGTTCCGGGGAATAGAGAAACAGAGAAATAGAGAAGTAGAAATTTTATCATGAGCGCCCTAAGAAGCAACTAGGGTTTTGAGAGGAGCAATTTTGCATGTTAAATAATCAACACCTCTTCTCCACAATTTCCCATACTACAACATGACTTTCTTCTCTCTAGATTTTGCCTTATCATTACTAGTTGTTTATAAACTTGTGGATAAAATCCTACGTTTTTTAACCCTTCCTTTTAACGCAATTAATTAGAGCATCAGGGGATGTCCAAGTGAGGAACTTGAAGTGACCTATTTAAATCTTACTAATGGGATTTCTGCGCCGGTGCCCCTATAGGAAAATCTATGTATTTTTTGCCTCCGCCTTTGCCTTTCCAAAATTTAAGATGGAAAATAATTTGCTTCTCTTCTTCTATTTCTTGCTTCTCCGTTTTTAATACCTGCCAAACTTTAGTTTTAACTTTTAAAATGGGGTTATCTTGTGAACTGTTTTGTCAAAAAAGTGACGAAATGCCTTTCTAAATATGGATTGATGTGGAAATCAATAACAAATGTGTAGGGTCATTTGCTGATTCTTGGATAAGAAAAGTAATCGACAAAAAAAAATTAATAGTACTAAGACAAGAGACAATCGTGTCCATCCATGTAAAATGGTATCGAAACATAAAGATAAATTGGAAGTAAAATTGAACAACTGGTGTCCATTGATTTTTTTTTTTTTGGTCGAAATTGGTGTCCATTGATTGACTGGTAGTTTTTTGCTTGAATTGTAATTCTCGTATTCATAACTACTATCGACGATTAATAATGGTTACAAAGAACACAATTGCATTTTATATGACTCCTAAAATTCAATCACTAATATTTACAATTGGTTAACTAACACCTAGACACACCCATTACTCGATGGCTATTCTCTAGCCAGCATCACCCCTCATACCACTACTCTACAATTGCAATAACCCACGTTTCTTAACCTATATTATAAGTGGCTTTTGAGATCCATGGCATTTACCACCCGATGATTGCATTTTATTGGACTGAATTTGATACCAATATAATAGGTTTAGGACTTTTTGGGTACTATTCCCCAAGTAATTTATATAATCTCTATGAATGAATTATCACAACGTCATATAGAGTTGCTCTGCAAGCGACATAAAAAGGGAACATGAATAAGTTGCCTTTAGACGTGAGAACTTGGTAAAACATCAGTTGATTAATGTATTGGAGAAAGCATGCGACCCAGATGGACGCCGGAATTAGATGGATGGTCAGTGAAGCTTTAAGGGGCTCTCTTGAAGATGTTTAAATGATATGATGGACCCATGCACGCCCATAATGTTTATAAAAGGAAAAGTAATTTGGACACCATCACTAAAATAAAAATATCAAATTTATAAGAAGTTTATAAATATTATATTGAGTAGGTAGCTAATCACTTCAGTGCCACACGTCAGATCTTCCCAATATAGTAGGTTTCCAATAGTTAATTCGCCTTGTCTACTCTTCACGTTGGAAGGATCCAAAACACTTTACTTAACAAAGTCCGGCTGAAGATAATGCTCTTTTCCACTGAAGCAGGTGCGCATGAATTCTTGCCAATTTCGTAACGAGACAGAGAATAGCTGAAATTAAATGTTCGACCGACATGTAAATCCAATAGGAGATAGAAAGGTGAACGACATGATTAGGTTTGCTCGTGCTTTAGAATATATTGGATCAAGAAAGTGGTCTGCACGGTGGACGTGCAGCCCATTCCCGGGCTGAAAAACAGCCTGGAAATCGGGCTTCAGCGGCCAGGCCACGACCTTACGCTAACCGCTGACAAAATCACTAGAACCACGACGCGGCCAGGTAAGCTTAATGTTGTTCGACAATAAGCATGCACATAGATGCAATCCTGTGTTCTATGTTATATATTTGCATACATATGTATATAGACACATATTGGCTCTATTTACGTGTTCCAATTTACTCCTTTTCATCTTGTGGCTTTTTTTCTTTTTTTTAATAACGAACTAGCAATTTGCATCATCCTTTAGATAATTCGATAGAAAAGGGCGGAAATCTTTACAAAAGTATCATTGCGGGATGCGAGGTATTGAAACCCATCTTCGTAAACATTTCAAACCAATTTCTCTTGCAAAACAAGGCATATATTGTCGTGTTTCTCACACCTATCTCTCCTCATTTCATTTTCTCCATCACACACTCTATTTTGTGAGAATTCCATCTTGTATTACGGTATTAGCTTTTCGATTGATAAAATGGTGGGGATGGGCGACCAACATCGGCGATTCCTCCCAAGCACTACCATAGACGTTCCATACCCACGACAAAAACATTCAATTTGAGCCATGGCTATTGCTCGTTATGAGCAAGCTTGTCACTACTGCCCCCACCAAGGATTTAGCGAGAGAATGGGCTCGTTTGGTTCGGCTTTTAGAGAATGTATTTGCAAAAATACAAATACTTTTGGGTGAAATGGGTTTTCTGAATAGCCACATGCCCGCTTAATTGGATTCCCCCATCGGCCTGTTTATTGGGCCTTTTGGGCCTCGGAACCCGTTGTTTTATTTCTAGGTCTTCCTAGCTCTGGATTTG
The DNA here is from genome assembly GCA_014182575.1 of Eucalyptus decipiens. Classification (NCBI taxonomy): domain Eukaryota; kingdom Viridiplantae; phylum Streptophyta; class Magnoliopsida; order Myrtales; family Myrtaceae; genus Eucalyptus; species Eucalyptus decipiens. Next base: position 25,730,764 of record CM024615.1, read on the forward strand.
TTTTTATATCAATGGACCCTTCGTGTCCGTAGACTCCGTACTTGTCACGTTTGGATTTGGAAAAAAACAAAATATTCTCCTTGTTTAAAGAAAGAGCAGCAATCATATGTGCTCATTCTCAAGAGAGCCCTTCTTTCTTTTTTTTCCTCGAATCTTTTGCACCCATCTTTGTCTTAAAGTAAGAGAGACTTTTGGTATTACATTCGAGGGTAATCGTCCAATCAAATTTTAAATCTTTTGTACAAATTCCAATTCAATCATAACATTTTAAAATTTTCAACTTCAGTCTTAATTATTTGCATGGAATTTCAATAGTCTTTCGGATAAATTTTTGATCGGAAATTATTGATGTGACCATATTCTAATGGGACAACTAGATATGACCAAACAATAAAGTCAACAATTTTCGACGAAAATTAGCTGAAAAAATTATAATGGAATCTCGAGTAAAGATTTAGGACTAATTGGCAAAAATCAAAAGTTTGAGAATAGGTTTAAGATTAATTGAGTAATCATTTCCATTCAAGTGTGTTATGGTGTGTAAGCTAACACATATCGGGATTACATGCATACTATTCAAATTGTTATTTAAAAAGGACACTTTTATGGTATACCCAGTGTATCACACAACATTACAACATAATATTGAAAAGTTTTTTGATATTCGTATGGTAGATACTAGATATCTTGTAGGACGGACTCGGAACTGGATCCAAAAGAAACAAGGATGGAAATTGGATAAAAGGAGAAAAGGACCCGAGGCAAAGGAAAATTATATGAAAAGCATGACGCACGATGTGCACGTGCCTTTTGGAATATAGTAATGAATTTGACGGATGGTGCGGTTGGGCTCGGTCTAGAGCAACCGTCAAGTGCTGCGCTAATTAGGTGAGAAAAAAACTAGAAAGTTAGGCAGATGGCTTGAGAGTCTTTGGTCCTATTATTATAATGTAGCAAATAATGAAAAGGGAAAAAAAGAATTGTGCTGAATTTTATTTTATTGAAAGTCTAATTAATTGTAAAATGTGCTTGGACCCTGATCACAATTTCTTACGTGTTTTTTGTAATTCTCATATAGAAATATCGTAACGCATGAAAACTTAAATGCTTTACAATTAATGGATAAGATTTGCTTTGCCATTTTTCTTTTATTTGATGATCATTAGGATGTTTGGAATCTGCTTTCGACAAAACCCTTTTATTTTGATGTTAAAGAAAACATACAAAGAAAATGTTTCCTACTTAACAAAAATAATATAAATAAAATCTTTAATTATCTCATATCATTTTTTGAATTTGAAAGAAAGATAAATACTATAAATCCAATCAATTCATCTCATTTTAAGTAACTTCCTTGATCCGGCACATTCATCCATTTGGGATATGGTCTAATGACATCACGCACGATGATCTAAATATAACCGATTCGAAATCCTCGACTTTAAATCGCAAGACAATTCACTCCCTCACATCCCCCTCATCTTGTCCTTCTTCCATAAAAACACATCTAATTCAAAACCAAACCTAATTCATCTTTCTCCCATGAAAACTAATCTAAATAAAAAAATATATATAAAACCAAAGTAAAAGGAATAAAACAAAGAGCACATCAAGCTCTTCTTCTTCACCACACATCAATCAACCTCTTCAATGAATAATTTATTCAAGAAAGATATTCTACACAGACTCCAATCCCTCTCTCCCCTCTCTCTCTCTCTGTGACAGACGCGACGCGAGTAAATTCACCGGCTTCACACGACAAGCAACGCCCGACACGCACGACAACATCCTTGGACATCCCAGAAAAGCCAAACCCAAACCCAAAGCCAAAGTGCGTTCTTAACCATCCTCCAATCTGCTCTCTCCCCTTTCGTTCGCGAGATTTTTACCCGAAAGAGATCGCGCCTTTTACCCCGTCCTTCTCTCCTCCCGACGCAAGAAACCCACCAGGCGAATCAAGACCCCGAACTTTCCGCCGCTGCAGCCTTTCCACTGCAGACGAATCTTCCCTCTTCCACAAATCCTCGATCCGCCATCGATTTCCGGGGACTGCCCATTACACCCTTTTGGTTTTCTTGGCTCCTTGGCTTGTCCCGTGCGAAAATGGAGCTCCCGAGATCGGCGCCGCCGACGCCGCCGAGGTTCTTGCTAGGGTTGGTCCTGCTGGTGGTGGTGGTGGTGTCGCTGGCGCCGCCGTCCGCGGCGAGGTTCGTGGTGGAGAAGAACAGCCTGGCGGTGACGTCGCCGGACAAGATCAAGGGCAATTACGACAGCGCGATCGGGAACTTCGGGATCCCGCAGTACGGGGGGAGCATGGCCGGGGCGGTCACGTACCCCGAGAAGAACCAGAAGGGGTGCAAGGAGTTCAGCGAGTTCGACATTTCGTTCAAGTCCAAGCCCGGCATGCTGCCCACGTTCGTCTTGGTTGATCGCGGAGGTAACCCTCTCTGTCTCTTGGTCGCTTTCGGTTGTGCCCTTTTCTTGATTCTGAGCAATCGGCCTGTTTTCAGCTGTTTCTTGACGAGTGCAATTAGGAACCCTCATGTGCGAGTTTTGCTTGTTCGTGAAATTTAAGGTTTGAGCGGGTTGTTTTGGGGGAGAGTGAGGTTGTGTTAATTTGGGTTAATCTGATTGGGTTTATTGCCTGCTGCCATCGGAAAGATGCTTGTCTTAATATTTCCTCCCCCTAAATCAAGTTTTTTTGTGGGGGGGCTTGATTGTTTTATGGTAGAGTGAGTATTTTCTGAGGTAGATGTCGAGACTTTGTCTGTTCTCTTGGCTGTTTTGGGTCTAATGCATGGCATTTCAGCTGTTGGTATTTTTTTTTAGCTCAGAGCGAATGAAAGAGAGAGTCAGTTTGAGATACGATAAATGCTCATTGTTTATTATGAGCGTGCTCTTTGGGTAGTTTTGATTCGGTATACTTCTACTACGTCTTATTAGACAGGTACGTCAAGCCTTATGGTATTAATTTCATTGTGGTTGACGTACAGTGAGTTTTTCATTTTCTTTCTGAGAATGCCAAAGAGCCCTCGCCCTTTGGTTGGAAGTTTGAATACTGTTGGACTTGGTTTGTAAGCATCTTGACGTTTTATGTTGCGAAAAGGTTGATTGTTTTTCTTGACATATAGCACAGATGAACTTGTAAATTTACATGGTTTGTGATGATGACTTCCCTTAATAGTTCATTCATAAATCAAGTTTTCCGTGGAGGGGCTTGATTTTTGTATGGCTGCAGTCAGTATTTTTCAAGGTAGATAGTGAGGCTTTGTCTGTTCTCTTGGCTGTTTGGGGTCTCATGTATTGCATTTCGGCTGTACTTATTTCGTTTTAGCTCAGAGCAAGTGAAAGACAGTTTGAGATATGATGAATGCTTATCGTTTATTAGGGAAGTGCTCTTATGGTAAGTTTGATTCAGTATGCTTCTACTATGCCTTATTAGATAGCTACGTCGAGTTCTTCGCTTAACTAGATTATATTAATTTCATTGTGGTTGATATACAGTGACTTTTGCGTTTTTGTTCTGAGATTGACAAGAGTCCTTATCCCGTGTTGGAAGTTTGAATACTGTCGGACTTGGTTTTTTGGCATCTTGACGTTTTATGTGTAAAAAAGGTTGCTGTTTTTCTTGATATTTAACCCAGACAAATTTGTAATCTGCATGGTTTGGGATGATAAGTTCTCTTGATATCTGCCCTTTTTGAGCTTGATAGCTGTCTTTTCTGTTTCCCAGATTGCTTCTTCGCCTTAAAGGTTTGGAATGCCCAGAAAGCTGGTGCTTCGGCAGTACTTGTTGCGGATGACATCGAGGAAAGATTAATAACTATGGATACTCCTGAAGAGGATGGTTCGACTGCAAAATACATTGAAAATATTACTATACCTTCTGCACTTATTGAGAAAAGCTTTGCTGAAACATTAAAGAAAGCAATAAGTAGTGGAGATATGGTCAATGTGAATCTTGATTGGAGAGAAGCGGTTCCTCACCCTGATGATCGTGTTGAGTATGAGTTATGGACCAACAGCAATGATGAATGTGGAGTTAAATGTGACATGTTGATGGACTTTGTGAAAGATTTTAAGGGTGCGGCACAGATACTCGAGAAGGGCGGATACACTCTGTTCACCCCCCATTATATTACTTGGTATTGTCCTCAGGCATTTACCTTAAGCAAGCAGTGTAAATCCCAATGCATAAATCATGGAAGATATTGTGCTCCTGATCCAGAGCAGGATTTTAGCTCTGGTTATGATGGGAAGGATGTTGTGCTTGAAAACTTAAGGCAACTATGTTTGTTCCGAGTGGCTAATGAATCTAAAAAGCCGTGGTTGTGGTGGGACTATGTTACTGATTTCCAGATTAGATGTCCCATGAAGGAAAAGAAATACAACCAGGAATGTGCTGACAGCGTTATTAGATCTCTTGGTAAAGAAATTAGTACATTTCAAACATTTGGTCTAATACCTAGTGATTCCTCCAATCAAGAATAAACCTATAGTACTCACTCTCTGCAGGCCTTGACCTTAAAAAGATTGAGAAATGCATGGGAGACCCAAATGCTGATTCTGATAATCCTGTTTTGAAGGAAGAGCAAAATGCCCAAGTATGTTTACCTTACTTCTTGATAATTACAGGAGCTCTTCAGCATATTTCTTCAACTCATTGAGAGGATCCTCTAAAGCTTATGTTTCAGTGGTTTAACCATAGAGCGTATATTTGTAGGTTGGAAAAGGATCCAGAGGGGATGTTACCATCTTGCCAACTCTTGTTGTCAATAATAGACAATATCGAGGTTTCACCCTTTCCTTGCCTATTTGTCCTAATTTTTCTCAGAAAAAGCTTTAGTTACATTATCTGGAACATCATCCAGGTAAGCTGGCGAAAGGTGCTGTTTTGAAGGCAATTTGTGCTGGTTTTGAGGAAACTACTGAGCCTGCTGTCTGTCTAAGTGATGGTAGGTTTTCTTCACATATCTTTCTTATATATTTTCTTTGAGGATATTAAGTAGTAAAGTAGGATATCCGTTGTGGCAGATGTGGAGACAAATGAGTGCTTGGATAATAATGGTGGCTGCTGGCAGGACAAAACAGCTAACGTCACTGCCTGCAAGGTATGGACTAGTTGTACTGCCTATGCATTTCATTGATTGTGTACATTGCAATTGACCATGCTCTTATCATTGTTCAGGATACATTTCGTGGGAGGGTGTGTGAGTGCCCCTTGGTTGATGGGGTGCAATTCAAAGGAGATGGCTACACCACCTGTGAAGGTACATAGAGCACATAATTTGTTTTTTTATTGAAAAGTTCATGTCCTATGGGTTAGTTTTGAATATTTTGTTTGGCAAATGAGATAAAGAAAAAGCTTTTTCTGCTCCTGAACGTCTTTAGGGGCCTCTTTTGCTTCTGCGAACTCCATATGTGATTCTTTCAAATTAAATGTACTTGCATTTAGTAATGTAGTCATGATGAAATGCATTTCTATCTAAAATGATTGTGTCATGGATGGTGGGGGTTTCCTAATAAGTTTCGGGATGGGTATCAGAGTATTCATAACTGACTCTAGCTCATAGTAAGTGTACGTGGAGCAGGTGAGAGGATGTATATCTACCTGACCTTGTCTTTCCGTTATCATATTTTTTGCATTTGTTTGCATGAGTACCATAAAAACTGGCATGTGCATTTCTATGCAATCATTGTAGTTTGTTTCTGAATGATCACAAGGAGAAAATAAATTGCACCTAATGTGAGTGCACAACAATTTTCCATGGTAGTGGTTTTTGGTTGAAAATCTGATGAGTAAAATAATCACCTTTAAAATATTCTGAAGTATTCATCTGCGGTGCTAACTCCTTGGAGTCTCAAGTGCTAAGTTGCTTTTTATTCTTGAATAACTTTTCCTCTTTACTGATAAATGTGTTTTCAAAGTTCTCCCGTTGATAGTTTTGCACCGGTGTCCTTTCAAATAGCAAGGTTGGTGCCTTTTTTAATTTTATTGAAGGATTAGCTTGTCGATTGGTTATCTTTTGACTTGGTATAATAAAACCTTTTGAGTGCACGGTGAATTTCTAAGATTCATAGATCTTTAATCTTAAGCTTGGAAATTTTATAGGGCAGTAACCTAGCCTTCTGATTATGGGCTAGTTCATATAGATAGTTCATATAGAAACAACCCTTCATAACCTATACTTACGGATATGGAGGTAGTACTTTGTTTCTGTTACTGTTGACTTGGATAAATTTGAACATGTTGCCTCATCGTAGTGGGCAACCTATACAAACATGGAAATCAATAGTTGATCAACCAACTTTTGTACAAGGGGCTAGTGTAGGTTTTGAAAGAAAACAGGAGGGCTCTGCAATTTGAAAGCTTTCAAGAACTTGAATGTAACAGCACTCATAGGGATCATTGCTATATGTACCAAATTATCTGAATCAGCCAGAGACAATTAAATAAGCTCATTAGTTTTGACTGCGCAAAGATGAGTGATCTTGAAATGTGCACTGTGAATAAATTGACTGCTCCCTAGGGGCTTCCTGCCTCTGCCAGGGTATTTTTCCCTAGGAAGTACGGAGCAGCCTTTCATTAATGGGGTGCGCCTCCCTCTCCCATAGCCCAATTTCTGGGGTTTATTTTGCTTCGCACCCCAGAATGAAGGTTCCCCATCCTCTGCTGGGCGTAAACCCCTAAAGAGGATGAGAGCAGTTTAAGGACATACTCAGGTCCAGACGAGACCGTGGTTAGTTGTATAATTGTGGGTTGGGTATATTACTACGCAAATTACAAGGACATTCTTAACGGGACTGTACTCTTCCCTGAGCAAATAGCTATATTTAACCCCTTCTCAGACAGATATAAAAAGAGAGCAACTTCATGAAAATGCTCTGGAAACGGCTCTGTACCAAATTTTTCAGTACCATTTACCATGATAATCAACTTTTTTACCACAACTTTCTGATTCAGTGAATTGTTGAATATCTTTCTATGTGTCTAATGCATCTCATATTTTATTTGCAGCAAGCGGACCTGGGAGGTGCAAGATTAACAATGGAGGTTGTTGGAATGATTCTCGGAATGGGCAGTCATACTCTGCTTGTTTGGTGAGTGATTTTCAAGCTTTCTCCTGGGTCTCCTTTCCGAATTTTCTAGACATCTTTTATAGTAACTTAAGCAAGAAAGCAATGAAGGTTTAATCACTTTTTTTATTGTCAATAGGATTTCGGGAACAGCAAATGCCAGTGTCCGCGTGGGTTTAAAGGTGATGGTGTCAAAACTTGTGAAGGTAATACTGATGTTATGCACTCATGTTTTACTCTATTATTCCCAGAATCTATATAAGGAATTTTTGACCTCTCAAATGAAGTAATCCAGTCCATTGAACTTCAGCATAAAATTAATATTGGCGTCCTCAGTTTTCTTCGGTGCCTTCTGGAGACACTATGCTAGCCTTCTAGATAAGCCTGTTAACTGATACCAGCTGTGCCAATTTCTATATTACCTCCTTTAACTGTTTTCAAAATGCTTTTCTCAATGTTTTACTAATCTAATTTCAGTGGTTATATCGCTCTCTTGCACTCAAGTTAATGGCAGTGATGTTGAATGCATACTTGGATGCTTGGAACATTACCATTTTTTTTTTGTCTGATACTGTGACAAATCTCGAACTGGCCCCCTAGGCTGACTACTAAATTCCTCCTCTCTATAATTGTGTTAGTAATGGCTGATTGTGATCACTCTGCCACTTTGGACTTTTATCACAAACATCTGTTAGATGGGTTTTCAGTCCTTCATACTTTTTGCTTTTACCTAGAAATTGATGAATCCAAGAGTAAGGCCTATTATTGCCTGGATCTGTGCAGATTAACTATAAATGACTTTCCCTTCTGTTATGTTTCTTCTTCACAGATATTGATGAATGCAGAGAGAAGAAAGCCTGTCAATGCCCTGAATGTAGCTGTAAGAATACCTGGGGAAGTTATGAGTGCACATGTAGTGGAGATCTTCTGTACATTAGGGATCATGACACCTGCATAAGTAAGCCCAGCTGATCTTGCTCACAAGCGTGTCTACCTTTTGTTTGCTTTTTTGCTTTTCCTCTCTTTTTGGTTCTCATGTGATTTCTCTGTGGATTCATATACGATGCATGTTAAGCATACATGCCTGCTGGCTTTGGTTGTTTGCAGGTAAGAGCAGTACAGAGACAAAATCTGCCTGGGCTGCTGTTTGGGTCATCGTGATAGGTTTAGCCATGGCTGGTGGTGGTGGATATCTTGTCTACAAATATAGACTGAGGGTATACTTCTTATTCTTGAGTTGTGTATCCTCTCTCTCTCCCCCCACAACCCTGCATCACAGCGCTGCACCCCCCCCAAAGAAAAAAAAAAAAAAAAAGGAAAAGAAAGAAAAGACCAAAGAGGTTTACTTTGTCTCTTTCCCCTCAACGTGAGTACTGGCATTGTTTGACTTTTCATCCTTTCTGTCAGCGGAGTCTTCAAGGTTTAAAATAATTAAGTAGCACTGGAATATTATTGTGTTATATGTGACTTCGTAGTCAAGTACTGTTAGAATTGACTTTGGTGGTGAAAATGGGCTTTTAAATACCTATGATGAATTACATTTTGACTAAGTCCCTTCAATGGGAGATATTGGATCGAACCAACTTGTCTAGCATTAAAATTTTGTGGGTATTTTTCACCTAAGAATTGAATGATGTTGCTACCATCTCTGACTGTTCTGATTTCCTAATCTGTCTAGCATTTTTCTGAGTGGTTGATATTTTTCATTAGAAACCTGTGAGTTTTGCAATTGAGAATAGCTGATGTATACACCTCTTGCATGTTAATGGGATTTAATTTTTTATTTGGACTTTTACCTTTCCATTGGTAGATATTGCTCTATTTATGGGGAGAATTACAGTCCTTGTGGTGTACTTATTGCATATCTGTGCATGCATGTACATGCACATCTGCGCTCATGCATGCCAGTGCAAGTAGTAGTTTTAGTATACTCGAGTGGATGTATGATTGCTGACTTTGGCAGTCAGGTTCTCTCGTAATAATCTATTTTCATACGTAGACATGGAATTCACTGCCAGCCTCTGCTTTGTATGAGTGCTAGTTGAGGGAACTTGCTGATACTCCTTTTTTCTGTTGTCATCATTGCAGTCATACATGGATTCAGAGATCAGGGCTATAATGGCACAGTATATGCCTCTCGATAGCCAAGCTGAAGTCCCGAATCATGTCAATGAGGTTCATGCATAGAGAGAGAGGGGCCATGCACGGTTTGGTCTCTTGAAGGTTTCAGGCGATGAAAAGGATTTAGTTTGAGCGGACTGCCCTTAATTTATCCATTCACATATTTTAAACGTGAATTGTGTCGCTGTAAATTATGGTGTGGCACAAAGTAATGGGTCACAGGTCACATATTTTTAGCAATTGGATTATTTCTGAGTGCTTCCTGATCTTATGCTAGATTAAAAAGTCTTCATGAGGAATGGGGTGTATATGACTTAGAGACAGTAGCTTCTAGGACTCTTTTCTCAGTTTTCATTAGATTGTTTTTCTGCTTTACATCGAGAATGAGCTCCCACATTCTATATGTTTAAAGTGCTTCGCCGCATACTGTCTTTGTTTTAGGACAACGTTTAGTTCTTGCCTGAAATGGATTCTTCCTTTTGCTTGTTGCATAATTGGCTTTTTAGTATTTGCTTTTTGAGCGAAGTACTCAACGTGACCTTATTTTAGTTGTTTCATCTTGTGTAGCTTAAGAGAAACTTGCCCTGGTTAAAATGGATACAAGGAAAAAAGTGGAATGAATAGGTCCTAGGGAGAACATGGTGGTTAGGATTGTTACATCGGTTCATGGGAGATTAGGTTCCTGGTTAGAAAACTTTCAGTGATTACATTAGGTGATAAATAAAAAGTAGTCTGTACATGAATTTGTGAAAGAAGTAACCTGCAAACTTGGCTTATATTAATCTAAACTAGAGTTGCATAATTGGTCGATGTAGCACGGAAGAGCATATATCAAGTTAACCTGAGATTGAGGTGGAATTGAGATTAGATAGATGAGAAAGAATTTAATAATTGGAAAGAGGTAGAGAAGATGGTGGAGGTAATTTAGTTCTTGGTGAGAGACAGAAAGGCAAAACAGGGCAAGGAACACAAGCTCTCAATTCTCTTTTCAGGTAGTAAAAGTGCTGCATATCAAACTATGCATGGAAACATGGTGTGATTTCGTGTGCAAAAGATTTTACCAGTAACTTTTGACGAACAACAAAAGAGAAAATCAAAAGTAAGAGGGTCTATGTGGACAAAATGTATTAACTACTTGAAGCAGGTTCTACAAGAATTGACAATTGAAGCGGTTCTCGTGGATTGTGAAATTTTGATCAGGAACATTACTAGGATGTAAAGGATGGACCATCCACAATACAACATGGAAATTGTCTACTTCGAAATGTTTCATAAGATTAAAATGTTATTTTGTACCGGCTTTAAGCAGAGTTTAGTAGTCAACTCTAAGATGATCTTAGAACCAAATGTCATAGAGTTTGATCTATAGACATTCCTTGTCATCGATGTATGGAGTTTTCCTATCGTGTTGCTCTTATACAATTCTTAAATTCACATTCATCGGGTCTTTTATAGTGTACCGGCTTTCTTGGGTCATGATAAATCTGCGTCATCTTCCCGCGAATTGTGTCTCATCTTGCATGGCGCTTTGCAAGTCCAATTTCCGATCTTACCATGATGTCTTTTAGGAAAAACAGTTAGTGTCCAGCTACACTGGATGTAGGATGAACAAGGTTAGGTAGATCTTCACTTCTAGGATCTAAAGCGTGTTGGGAAAATAAATTAATGTTTTTTTAATAGACTTCAAAAGATTTTGATATTCAGGAAACATTGTGCTCGTTCTGGAAGCATTATATCATTATTTTGGCCAAATCTAAAATGGAGGACCATCGAAGGGACAATGTAACCGAGAATCGATTTCCCTGTTGAGAAATTAGAACTCCTCAGAGTCACAAAATGGCTGGCAAATTTAGAAGAATCCCATTCAAGAAGCATCCGATTGACCTGATGATTCAGGATCAATTATTCCTCATAAAGTCATCTGTCAAGGAATGTCAGATGAGATTTAACATTTTAATGTCTATTTATGATATGAAAAAAACCACCCCTTCTCCGATTGCTCTTTCCTGTCGTCTCAGGCACAATCACCTCGAGATGTTGAGCTTCAGGTCGAGTCCGATGTCCATTCCGTTGTAAGCGATCGGGGCGTACATCCACAGATCGTCCGAGCTCAAGAGCTGGACAACATCAGAAACAATCTCGATTTAGGTTCATGCCGTGGTTTGGTATCATGATTTTAGCCTTTGGAGAGACTGTCGCTTAGATCTTACCTTGATTTGGAGCTGCAAAAACTTGACATATTGAACAGCTTCCTCAAGCATTGTGCTGATGTCAACCTACCAAACAGAACACAACTCGCTGTGAGAAGCAGTTCCTCACCGGTAAAACCCGTGTTTTCATCGACAAAAAACAAACGATTGCACGGTCGTTTGATGAAGGTATCTTACCTTGGTTCCATTCGGGATGAGTTTCTGCAGAATCCTCAAACGTTCGTTAATCCTCTCTCTTCGTTTCTGTAGATTAACACAAAAAAGTTATGTCATTCAACGCAATTGAATATGATTCAAATAAAGAACAGTAAATTGAGGTGGCTTTCGCTCTTACTCTAGCGTAAAGGCTCTGAGGATCGGTGGCTGAGCCTCGGCTGGCTCGGGTTTTGCTGCTGAGGTTGACTGCAGCTGGCTCCTTCGAGCTTGCCGTCGCAGCCGCTACATTCTTCTCGTGAGAAGTACTGGATTCCTCCTCCGAGCAGCAAGTGCTTGAGCTCTGATTGTTGCCTTGAGCATCGCCGTCTTCTTCGTCTTGGCCTGGAAGATCAAGATTCACGCTCTTCTTCGACTTGACATTCCTCTTCATCTTTTGAACCTGCACAAGCCAATGAAATCATCAGACCTTTAAAATGTCTATATGGAGAAAGATGTGACATTCAGCATCAATAAGTTGGTGAACCGAATAGGAAAATCAAAATTCTATTTATGTTTTTTCTGAACTTACATTGCCGGTCGTCCGAGATCTTTTCCTAGCATTTGCGATGGTGTCGCGATTGTTCTCTTCTTCAGCCACCTCTCGTTCCGAAGTTTCTGATTCTCCTTTCGGCTGAACGCTGATTTTGAGAGAACTATCTGCCGGAGCTCCTCCTCCTGACTCTTCCACATTGCACTCACTCATTTCTTGGTTTAACCCATTACTCCATCCTAAGCTAAACGATCCGGGATTCATCAGTTCGGTACTACTCGCCAAAATTTCATTAGGATGACTCAAATAGTAGTTCTCGTGACCTGAAGGAGGGAAAACTATGCTAGAGCTGCCGCAGTTACAGCTAATCGCTTGCGGGAAAAATTGCAAGCTGGAATTATTAGCAACATCAGTAGAACAAAATGAGCTCCCCTCGACCCCCGACAGATCAATGCTCGACTCATGACTCGGCCAATGCCCGTGCTGTGCACTGACCTTAGACCCGCCCTTGGCATTGGCATGGAGAGGCCAATCGTTAAGCAATTGGGCCATGAAATCTGCCTCCTCGGTGGTGTAAACCCCGCTCAAAGAGCTCCATTCTCCCTCAGAAACAGTCCCTAGAGGCTCCATACTCAGTTCTCTTTTCCTCTCCAACTACAAAAATGGGAAAGATTTTCTGGAAGCCTCTAGCGTTAACTGGAGAGGGAGAAGAAGGAAAGCTTGGTGGGGGTTAGCTTATTGAAATGCTTGAACAGGAACAAGTTTCAGCACACGTATTTATACATGCAGGCAGCAGGTTAGGCCGTTTTTGCAAGATCTGACCTACATTTTGTAATACCTGAGATCCCAAAATATTTAATCATCCAATTAGATAATTCAAGCGAAGTCTCTATTCTCCTCTCAACCCAATCCACACGAGTTGCGCGTGAGGCGGGTACAACTCAGCTGGGGACTTGGTTTAATAGTTCAACGACAGCAAATAAAACAAAGTTCAACCCCTCAGAGCCCTTAAAAGGCCCCGGACATAGACAAAATTAGGGAGGAGAGCTGTGTGAGCTTCGGGATCCTTCAAGCAGCAGAAATGGGCAAAACCAGGGATAACTGATAACGACATAACTGCAATTATTTGGTTTAAGACTTGTTAATTTCAAGAACTGGGTCCATTAATCGAGATTAAGCAGATTTGGAGGGAGAGAGAGAGAGAGATTCGTTGGGGGGAGAATCTAACCTGGCAGATGATCGCAAAGACGTGGGAGGTCTTCTTCTGTCAGGGTGGAGATATTAAATGATCGGTCCTTAAAAAACTATAGAAAAATGACGTGGGAATGAGATAGTGGAGATTTTTATTCCAAGAAAGACAGCACCAAATGATTTCTGAGTTCTGACATTCTTCGAGAAAGTGTTTTAAACTGCTCAGAACCAGACGAGCTGTCAGCTTGATGGATTCTTGTCTCCTCCGATGTTACCCTTTTAACTCTAACTAGGGTTTGAGCCTGCATCCAGGTGGTAATGGGGAGAATGTCCTGTTCATGACTTGAAATCCCACTCCCCTCTCAATTATGTGGTAGCTGAGTCCCAGAAGGCCAAAATAAAAAAGGGCAAAGCAGTGGAGTTCAAATTAATTTTGGTCTGTGGTTAAAAGGCTCAACTTTGTGCATTTGGTTGACATGTATAGTCACACTTTGCTTCTCAACTTTCAAAACGGGCCACAGATCTTCAAACATTTGAGGTTCAAACCCTACTTGTTGATTTCGATCCATAATTGTCACTTGCTCCGAACATGGACTATATTTTTTCTTTTTTATGATCAAATTAGTCTCAAAGCATCGAAAACTATCTCTTCCAATAGAGATACCTGTTTTGTGGGTCACTTGCTGAAAGATATCTTAGGAAAAAATTAGAACTTTTGTGATGATTTTAAGCACTCAAACTAAATGCAAATAACCATTAGGGATTCGTCCTAGTGGCCACCCTTTCAACTTGGAAGGAAGAGGTGGGGGGTTCAAATCCTCACCTCCTCATGGGGGGGGTGGGGACAATTTCGACAACTCCCAAATTTAATGAATGTTAGTCCTAAAAATACAAATTAGTGTCACAAAAGTGTAGGCACACACAAATTTAGGTCCTAGTTCTTGCACGTAACTAAATTGCATGCTAATCCAGTAATATAGCTTGACATAATCTAAAAGTTGTTTAAAGTATGTTTAAAATTCGAATCACTCGGAAGAATAAGGATATCAATATGAGAGTTAGATACTATAATCACAAAAAATAATTGTTCAAGGATTAATTGGGTTTTATCATCTATACATCTTTTTTTCATGTTGAGCTTCAGGCTTTAGATTTCTGGATTTTTATTACAGTTCATCAAATAAAAGTTTAGTGGTGTCAAGACTCCAAAAAAAAAAAAAAACGTTTTTTTAGCCATTGCAATCCCCATTTTTACACACATCGAATCATGAGGTTGAATTTCACCAATTTCAATGATGTATGTGACATTTTCCCTCACATTTCAAAATGCAACAATAACAAACTAATTACTGCAACAGTTGCATGGATCTCTGTATGGTCTTATACATCAAGTAAGATTAATCGAGTGCTTGAATAGTCTTAAATCTTAACAAGCAAATACTTTCAATTTCATTTTGAATAAATGGCTTATCAAGGAGTACCGATAAGGTAATTCATAACATGAAATGAGGCTTCGGGTAGTGATTCGACGCGAATCACACTCGATAGCAAAATGAATACAGGTTAAATATTTTCAAGGATCAAAATACAAACTTCTCCCCAATAATCTTTCAAGTGTTGTTTCTCATAGCATCTCACTTTGCAAGAAGAGATGATGCTAAAGGCAGTTTTCAACCTTTTATCCAAAAGAAAAAAGAAAAAATTACAGCCAATGTAAATACTGTACTAACCATGAAACTGAAATTATTATTGTTACTGCTCTTTTTGTATCGGATGGAATCAATTTTTGAATGAACATTCGCTTGGGACTAGATATTAAAATATTCGTGAGACGCAATTTGCGCCTGGTACGGATGCCTACGTCACACGCATGCGTGATTGCTTTTCTTGTTTTTTTTTTTAACTTTATATATAACTTCGAGTAATTCGACAATAATACCGTGGAAATGCATTTGGACAAACTAAATAAATATATGAAAAATGTTTTACTTTCAATTAGTTTCTATTTGAATCAATACTACGAAAAATCATAAATTGGTACAAATGTGACAAACAGAGGGTAGAACCTCAACCCGTATACCTGTCAATTGTCACCTGTTATCCAACTCAATAATTTAACGGCAAAATTTAACATAAACTAAATTAGAATAAATTTGTCACATGTGTATCGATTTGGATTTTTTTATGGTCAAAAAATTAGTTTATGATAAATTTGGTATAGGCATAGTAATTTGAGATTTTGGTGATATAAAACTTTTATTAATTGGCACATAAAAGAAAAATCATACCAAATAATGAAACATAAAAAGAACATAAAACCAATACTCTTCCAATAATAAGCTAGGAAGCATCGACACTTTTTGAGTGTTGAACGTTTCGACATGTGTTCGATATTCTCTAACACTCTTCGACATTTTCTGACACTCAATGAACGCGTGTCAAAAAATATGACACTTGGTCAATTCTCTCGACACACAAGTCAAGAATTTTGACATGTGAGTTCGGAATTTCAATATGTGATTCTGATACGCATGGGGTCAATTTAAAATAAGAAAATCAATAAATGAAGTATCATAATGTAATTATGTGAGAAAATAAAAAATAATAAACATAATAAATGGGGAAAGAAGAAACATCTTACCTTCTATTCTCTTCCGACTCTCACTTCCTAAGACATACAATTTAATCACCAAGTTTATTTTTTCCCTTCTCTTTTAACATGCTCTGACAAGTAAGTCCAGAATATGAATTACTTGTTTTTTTTCCTCCAAGTTTTATGGATTATTAGTGAAATTGAATTCGTCAAATTGAAACAATAAATGATTAATTTTTTTTAATGTAAATTCATTTTAAGCTCTTTTTCATTATTTATTTATTTATGAATTTGAATCAAATTAATTTGATTAAAATAATCATAAAAATGATAATTTATCATGTATATATAAAAATATACATTTAATATATAATGTGTCACAATATGTTGGAATTTTCTATTTTTTGAGAAATGACATGTCGGCGTGTCGTGTCATGTCACATGTTGGTGTCGATGTTACTTAGATAATAAGCATGGTGGACATAACCTAGAGAGGCAGTTTGGTTTAGTTAGAGAAGATTCAACTGGGATCTTGAAGCATATGCAATGACAACAAAAGCAACAAAACTATGTAAGATGTATATTGAATCACTATGAAGCAATGTGCCAGAAAAAGAACTTTGAAGAAAAGAAAGAAGTGAAAAAAAGAGAGGAATGATGTAGATGGGCCATTTTTACTTGAGAAAATAATTAGAAAAGTCTTAAACTTATTGTACGGTAATCAATTCAACTCTAACTTTTTTAATTGTGCAAATTTAATTATAAACCTTTTGATAATTTGCCAATTTAGTCATTCTAACTAAAATTGGTCATAAATCATTGATATGAATGCCAATTATCCTACACCGCATGCCTGGTGCTAACGTGAAATTTTTTTGCAATTTATTTTTTCAAATTTTCTGAATATTTTATTTCTTCTTCTTGTTGTTCTTCTTCTTATTTTTTTGCTTTTCTGCGAGGGTCGCGGCCGTTGCCCTACCCCTTGCATTATTCTTTTCTTTGTATATAATAACTTTAAATTAAGCTTCTTTAAAAAAAACTGAGAAATATTTAAATAAAAACAGCTTTCTTGAATTAATTAAAACCTAACACAACGTAATTTGAATTTCTAACATAGCATGTGAATTTCTAAAGTGATATTTCGAATAAGAATAAACAAAAAGCAGGGATTCAGATGCTCCAATGGTCAAGTTCCCAAACTGGTCCTGAAATTGTTGCTATATAAGCCCTAATCATTTAAGAAAGAGAAAATGAAATGCAAGCCAAGGCATTGAAAGTGAAAGCTGCTTGTATGGCTTCTCTTGATGGACAAAACAGGCCTTTCGCTTTAAGTCAACTACTAGTGCCAGCTCTTTCATGATAAATTATTTGTGAAAACATTTGGAAATCTTGATCGTGCAGGTCGGCCAAGAATCAGCATGGAAAAAATAATATAAAAATGAAAAGAAAAAGAAGCAGAAAGAAATTTATTATTCTCATAGTATCTATAGCATATTATTGCCATGTAAAATTTTTTTAACGTGCATGACTTTATGCGCCATTCATTTGAAAGAATGAATAGTTGTTTCGCCAAAGATATGGAAATCGATCCTTATGAGAATGTCGAGGAAGAAATTGAACTCAACTAATATTTGATGAAATGGTTTTTTTTTTTTTTTTTGTCTTTGATTTTATACAAAGAAAAGTGAATGACTGTAGTTATAGGCAATGAAGTGCAACTTCTAGTAATTTAAAGTTCAGGGAATGATAAAGGTGCTGCGATGATAAAGTTGCTGGAAAGCTAAAGATGAAAGTCGATGAAAAATAAGAATATTCACAAAAAGTTACGGTTCTCGAGATTCTAAGCATAAAAATCTCGGAATCATGTGCTCATCTTTATCTACAATTTGTGTATCAGACTAATATGTCGATAAATCTATGTCATTTATTTATTTATTAATTTCATTAAAGACGTCTTTAACATAGAGTTAAAATCTGCGATTGTCTGCTTTCGATGATTTTGTCAATTAATTTGCTTCAAGTTGTCGATTGGTGAAGAATTTCATCAATAGACTCAGTATTTATATCACCATCTTACTGCATAGACATCCTGCATTGTCCACAAACTTAGAGTCTATTGATTGTTTTGTTCATCGATGATTTTTGCTCTCTTCGACCGAGCTTCCTACTAATAAATGATATCCACAAAGATTTGGTCATTTTTCTTGTATCAAATTCTCGAATCATGCCATAGTTGGCATAAAGAAATATTACAACAAATGCGTAGGCTGAGAATGAGAAGATTTTGTTCTTGCTTGCATTAGAGAATGATGGTCATACGTGCGAAATGGCCCTCGATACATATATATATAATATGAGACTTTCATTTGAATTAAAGCGGATATTGCAAAGAGGTGGTAATGCTAATTATATATATATATATATATATATATATATATATATATATATATATAAAATTAGACTTTCATTTGAATTAAATTTTGGGTAGTTTTCTTTGGGGAAAAATTGCTTAGTTTTAGTTTTACGCGGAAAGAGAGAAGCGAGAAAACCGGCAGAATCTTAGGTTTGGACTGCTTCCTCGTTGGTTGGTGCAGCAAGAGCGACATTGGCAACACTGCATGCTTGAGTCTTTCTAGAATCAGGAAGGGACATCAACTGAAAAGGAAAATATATTTAAATCTTCATTATTCTTGTCAACATATTGCAAATAAAAAAAGGGGGAAATAAAAAGTATATTAAAGATCAAACTATGCATACACATATACATGGGACCCTGTCAAGTAATTAGGTACCAATCGAGGCTATGCACAAATGTCATGATATTGATTAAGGCCGTTTGTGTGCGCGTGTGGGGGGCGGGTGGGCGATGGGGGTAGGATGAGGTGTCATTGTTTCTATTATGGGCGTGTAAAGAGAACTGTCCGAATCGAAAATCACTTTGACCAAACCAAACTGGCCAAATTGAAAACCACTCGGACCAGACCAAACTAACCAATTACAAGCGATTCTTAAAGAGGGTGGTTTGATTCCCAGTTCCCATTCTTGGAATTGATGCCCGGTTGGTTTAGTTTCCGGTTCCAAGATGGGAACCAGACCGACCGGACCGATCAACATTGATATATATAATTTACTTGAGCAAAGAAAGATAGGATTTTTGGCAAAATATCCCAAGGAGCCATTGGTCAAGACTCAAGCTTTCCTCAAACTCATATCAAAGAAAGGAATGCATGCTCTCTAACGATCAAACAACTTCAGAACACAGGGTGCAAACTTCATTTTGAGCAGTGATATGACGTGAAGCTCAAGAGGGTTCACCACCCCATGTAGCGTCACTGCTATCAATGGTCAACCCACTAAATGAACCGACAGATCAGACAGAAACGTCCTTTCTTCCATCTTTCGCCATAAATATCAACAGAGGGAGCTGTAAATCAAATTGGAAATACAAGAAGCACAGCGTGCATGGAGAGAGCCTGAAGAGCTCACGCCCCTCTCAAACTCGAATTGATTAGCTGCAACATTTTTCAGTTTATTTTTTACCCGAAACAGCAAATTATCGATTTCATCAGACCAGACCGGATCAATCGATTAGTTTAGTTCTCGATCCGAAAATCTGAGAATCAGTCCTCTCAGTCTCGGATCGAAGAACCGATCAGTCCTAATTTGTATGGATCTTGATATCTTAGTCAAGGGTAAATTTACCTTCTTGATCATCGGATTAGGTCCTCCGCCTTTCTTGATGGTCTAGCACCCTTAAATCAGGACGGCGATCAACCGGTCATCGCACGTTTGCCATCATTAGGTGATGGTGGCGGCGAGTGTGGCCATCGCTGGATCACTCGGTTCCCTCCCGACTTTCCAAGAAGTTTACCTCATCTAGATTTTCCTAGCTTCACTAGCTTGCTGACTTTTTTGGCCCTAAATCGATCCCTCAATACCTTGAAATGACTCTGATTATTCTTATGCAAAGACACTTCATAAGAAACCAACCATAATATCCTGATCAGATTGGGCTAGTAGGTAAGTCCCTGTTGAGACTGGACCATTCCCTCGAGTTGGAAAGGACTCTTCATGTCGCTACAAGGTAAATCAATTCAGAGGTCGATTCCGATGCTAACTGGGCTAGAGATCCCATTGACTATTGCTTTACAACTCCTCAATCTTTCAGGACTGCAATGACAGACAAATCAGCAACATCCCAATCAAGTACAAAAGCAGAATACCAAATCGTTTCGTAAGCACTTTAAACTTAATTTCACAAATGGAATAAAATGTTCAACTTTTTAACTCAGCAATTAATCCTTAGCGCGTTCCAACGTTGTCGGCCTCCCTGCACAAGACACTATGAATTTTCTTTTGGGAGAACCTTGAGAAAAATAACCTTTTTCGGCCAACCATGAGAGGAAATAGAAAATTGCATCTTTTTTTTTATTTTTTCCCCTGGACCGACCCTTCAATAGTGTCTGCTTAGGGTCCCCACGTACGTGCAACGCGATACGTTTAATAAATAATACACAAGATGGGTCTTATATAAAATTAACAAAAGAATATAAATAAATAAATTCACAAGTAGCCGCATATCTCGGCGGCTACGAAAATATAGTCTTCGACCCGTCTAATGCATGGGCATCTTACTAGTTTATACGGTTATGTCGTGGCAAGAAATTGGGATAAATTGAGTCATCATTGAGGCATTTGAGATTTTAAGGGAAAATTGTAGAAAGTCGGAAGTCGATTGC
Source organism: Eucalyptus decipiens (assembly GCA_014182575.1). NCBI lineage: Eukaryota > Viridiplantae > Streptophyta > Magnoliopsida > Myrtales > Myrtaceae > Eucalyptus > Eucalyptus decipiens. The sequence continues at coordinate 25,751,380 of CM024615.1, forward strand.
ATTGATCAATTTAGTTATAAATCTTTTAATAATTTGATATAGTCATTTCGATCAATTTTGACTAGAAAACACTGATGTGGTGATCCAATTATTGCCGACCGTTCTATGTAGCATTATGGTATTGATGTGGATAATTTTCTAAAAAAAATAATTTTTTTTCCTTTTTTTTCCTTTTTGCTTATGGCTAGTCTCATGTGACACCCAGCCACCAACGATGCCCAAATAAGGCTGTGTAAAGTAGGGCGAGGGTTACCCTCGCACAGCCCTCTTCAGCAATTTGCCGTGGTCTGCCATCACTTAGGGCTGGCCACTAGCAAAAAGGAAAGAAAAAAAAAACAAAAACAAAAAAAATGAAAAATGAAAAAAAAATCAGAAAATTTTTAAAAAATCATCCACGTTAATACCACTACACCATATAGGATGATTGGTGTTGACCAAACTACCACATTAGCCTTTTTCAGTCAAAATTGGCAAAAAGGATTAGATTGGCAAATTGTCAATAAGTTAAGGATTGAATTTGCACAATTGCAACAGATTTAGGATTAATTTGGTAATTTTAAACTTTAGGCACCGGGGTATTGGATTTTCCGAAGAAGCTTAGATGATTGAAAGATATCCAAAATGACATTGGATAAATCCTCTCCCACCAGTCCAAGTAGCCCTTTGAAACCCTGAACTAAAGCCATCTGGACCTGGGGATTTATCTCCATCCATGGACCACAAGACCTCGCTTTAATCTCCTGAGCATTAACTGGTTTAACCAAGGCACGTCTCTTCTCTTCAGTAAGCCTGAAATCAAGCAATTGCTGCACCTCAGCCATCTCAGAATTAACATGCTCAGCAGATCCCAAAAGCTTCTTACACAAGTTCAAAGCTTCCTCAACTATGCTTTTGTTGCCAACAAGCTCCTAACATCTTTGGAGTACTAGTCTCAGTGAGTTCTTGGAATTGCAGACTACATATTATATATTATGCTTCTTCTTTTTTTCCGTAAATTTCGCCCTGATACTATATTAGATTTTCCTAAATCAAGTCAGCAAATGAACAAACTTTGCTAGTAATAGTTGCTCTAGTTAGGGTGAGTGCAATGTCAATTGGGTTTCTTTTTTCCTTCGTTTCAATGATAGACGCCGAAAGAAAAGGCATTCCTTCTGGTTTTATATTCATTGATAAATCTTACCAATATAAAACCCAGATCCCATTGAAACATATAGATGCTAGAAAAGCCAGATAGGCAAATCTTCAGCTCAAGCGATATTTTATGTAATTGAATCAGCTAGCCATGACACAAATTCCTTCTTGTTCAATAATTTGAGTGTCTGAACCTTGAATTTGACAAAGTCCTGCAGAGCACGGAGATCAGTCCGTGAAGACTTCATCGAAGAGGTGGTCAACGTGCACGTAATCTGTCGTTTCTGTACGAAGGGTTTGACCACCCAATCTTTGAGCAAAGAGAATTTCCCCGTTCCACCTAGTATACCACTAGAAAATGTAATTAGAGAGTATATAAGAAATTTGTGCATCTTTTGTTTCCTTTTTGTATAGTTTAGCCTCAATTTTGTGCTAAAAACTTTTGTAATATGTAACAGTGGTTCATTCTATGAGAAAATCAGACATTTCTCAAATTTCACGTCATCCTGGAGCTTCGTCAAATTCCCTAAAATCATCCTTTTCTAACCCAACAGCTAGTCGCCGTCTTCATATTTTCTAATTTAACCTCTATTTTGGCTTTGAACACAATTGAATTAACTCAATCAATCCACCCCATGTCTGCAAAAGGTGAGACTCTGGCACCTTAGTTCATCCAAGCTCGCCTTTCCTTCCTCCTTATGAGCTTTGATCCTAATCGCTTATTTGTTGTTTTTCTTTGAATGTGGACAACTAGCCTAGGTGGAAGCTGTTGATACAGAATGGATTCAACACGAAATTAAGATGAGATGTATGAATCCTCCAAATTTTTTCTGCATGGAGCAAAAGAATACTACTGTTTTCTTGGTAGTTGAATGCTATAGCTGTCAATTTGCATGACACTGTTGCCTATTTAACCCACGTACTTTGGGTTCATTTGCATGATCAGCTTTCGGAGGGCAAGTACTTCCACTTCGCAACCATCAACTTCGTTAAGAAACTGGTTGGTCTTTGGTGCTAGGTCTCACCCATTGCCACGATCTTGAGCAATTATTGAGCTTTGCAGCTTTTGTGCACTATTACAGTTTCTTGATTCGTGAATTAAAAATTTCAGCAGTTTCTCCAACATTTTTCAGCAGAAAGCATGAGCAAAGGTTGGTACGATATAAGTGGCTTCAATATCTCTCATCACCAGAAATGTCAATTTCCCCATCTGCCAGAGCCCAGAGTTCGACAACCGCTCTAATCACCGATTTCAACTGCAACCACAATCTGGAATGAAGGGTCATAATTGAGGGAAAACTGAAAAGCTTTCAAGCAATTAAAAAGAGCCTAAGGACTTGATAAATTGTGCAGTTACACTTACTACGCATGTGTAAGCACATGCTCATGACAATCATTGAATCTTTACTTATAATGAGATTCGACAACTTTCTCAAGTATGAAATTGTTTCCCGAAAGTAGGCAATAGTTGTAACCTATAAACATTTTGCTAAGTAGCCGCCCATATTACACTGTATTAGGTCACTTAGCAAGCTTGAAATGTATGTTTCATGGCTCGATCTCGCACATTAGATCGTCTAGCGGAATCTCATTCTCTTTTCGCCAGCGATCAAGTTTCATGAAAAGGAAAATCATGGTGAGTGAGGCCAATTCATGCCATTCTAACTACAACTTTCAGCAGATTGGCCCTCCTATTGTAAACTCTTCTTGACATTGACCAAATTCTAAAGCTAAACTTTCACCAATGACTCCACCTTTCTGTTTCTTTTTGGGGTCAAACAACACTATTCATCACTAATATGGAAAGAGAATAGGGCAACTCAATGATCCTATAATATTAAATGAAACCCTAAATGAGCAATATTATTGTTGAATAGAGCAAACCCTAAATCGGATATTCCGCAAATGATCCTACAAGACTTTCTTAAAATAGAATGCTAAAATCAGACTTTCTTGAATACTACTTTAAAAGAATAGGGCAAATCTCACCTTACCAATAAACCAAATATTATGACCTATAATATTAAATGAAACCCTAAATGAGCAATATTATTGTTGAATAGAGCAAACCCTAAATCGGATATTCCGCAAATGATCCTACAAGACTTTCTTAAAATAGAATGCTAAAATCAGACTTTCTTGAATACTACTTTAAAAGAATAGGGCAAATCTCACCTTACCAATAAACCAAATATTATGACCTTTTTCCTCCTATATTATCCATTTTTATTAAACATTTAATTTAATTCTCTCATCGCAAATGCCATGCATAAAGTCAAGTACTTTTAAAAATTAACGTCTCCGCTCTACAATGATTCTTTTTCCTAATTAAATTTGACTTAATTTCACCAAACTGTTAAAAATTACTAAGTTTGAAAATTTTATCGTACATACTTAAATTATAGCTGCTTTTTCAAGCATTTTACCAGGAAAGAATAAGTGCTATAAGCATAATCTAATTAAGTGATCAAATTCTTCAACTTCCTACTCAAAAGAGGAAACCTTTTTCTTTTTGTAAAGCAAATATTCACAATAGAAAAATGCTTGGAAGGCGGTACAGTCATTTTGTGGAAAGTGGCAGTACTCTCCTCTCCACACATTTCCAAGTGTGTTGAAAAGCAATAAATTTTGTATGGTCTAATAGTAGATTTTGTCAATAGTCAAATTGGGGATGTGTGATCAGAATAGTACCGTCACTCTATGGAAAGTGACCATATTGTCCTCTAAGCATTGTTCTTCACAATATCCATCATAATTTTGTTCGTTCATGCTATTTTGTATTATAGATAACTAATCTTCTATCTTTAAACTATCACATTACAATGACATCCCTATTTAAAACAATCAAGAAACACTTCATCAATTTGTCTTTCTTTACCTAACATCGATCTAATCTTCTCGTATAAGATAAAGATTATTACACCATTCACTACAAGATCCGAAATCCCCACCGGAGAATGCACCAACACGATGTGATTTTGATTCACTCTAAATAAGGCTTTACTCGAATTCTAGTTGAGAATTTGATTGATGTGTATTTTTATTAAGGGATAATCTCTGCATATTTCTTTTCTTGTGAAATTAACGTAACAACATTTGGAATAATTTAGCAAACATAGTCTTAAACCTATGGAACACACGGGCATCTTTGCTAGTTTATAAGGTAAGGTTCTAGTAGGAATTGGCCCAAATTGAGTCGTCATGGAGGCATTTAAGACTAGAGGCACCAGTGTAACACTCTAGGCAGCTTAGATCATTGGAAGAAATCCAATATAACTAGGGGATTCTCTTTTCTAAGCCTCAAATCAAGCAATTGCTGCAACTCAGCCATCTCGAAGTTAACCGGCTCAGCAGATCCCAAAAGCTTCTTATAGAAGTTTACAGCTTCCTCAACAATAATTTCATGGCCAACAAGCTTCCCACCATCTTCTGGAGTGCAGTACTCCAGGTGAGTTTTTGGAACTGTTACAACTTCTGTGAAAAAAACAGCAGACTACATATTATATTATGCTTTCTATGCCTATTTTGCTTGCTAAATCAAGTCAACACATAAACAAAGTTGTTAGTAATTCTGGACCTAGTTAGGGTGAGTGCAATGTCAATTGGGTTTTGTTTCTTTTTTTCCTTCTTTTCAATGATAGACGTTGAAGGAAAAGGCACTCCTGGTTTTTTCCATCGATGAATCTTACCTGTATAAAACACAGATCACATTCGAGCACATGGTTACTACGATTGCCGGATAGTTAATTCTTCAGCTCAAGCAATTTGTTATGTCATGAAATCACATATCAATAACAGAAATTCTTTCTTTTTTAATAGTTTGGGTGTCTGAACCTTGGATTTGACATAGCCCTACAAATCACGGAGATCGGTCCATCCACAAGTTCATTCAATAACTTTTCACCAATGGATAGTCAATGTGCACGTCATCTGTCATATCTAAAATAAGGGATTGACTACTCAAGGTTCGAGTGAATACAATTTCCCATTCCACTTAGTAGATGACTAGAAAACTTGGAGTGTAAATAAGAAACTAGTTCGTCTTTCGTTTCCTTTACATATACTTTCTCAATTTTCCTATTGGATCGGAGCTGGGTTATTTATTTATTTTTTTTGGTCGGAGATTGAAGGTGGTTCAAACTCCCTAAAATCACCCTTTTCTAGGCTAACAAGTAACAACTAGTCTCCATCTTCGCTTTATCTTCTAATTCAACCTTTATAATGGCTTTGAAAACAAAAGAAGCAATTCATCCCATGTTTGCAAAAGGTGAGCTTCTGGCATTTTAGTTCATCCAAATTCGCCTTTCTTTCCTTCTTCGAGCTCTGATCCTAGTAGCACATTTGTTTTTATTTATTTGAATGGTGATAATTACCCTAGGTGGAAGCTGTTGATGCAGAATTAGCTCAACATGAAATTAAGGTGAGATTATTAAATTCTCCAATTTTTCTGCTGGGAATAAGAGAATTCTACTCTTTTTTTTTTGATGTCAATTTGCATAACAATGTTGCATATTTTACACACATAATTTGCGTTCATTTGCATGGTTGAGAAACCATTCAATTTTAGTGCTCGATCTCACCCACAGCCAAGATCTTGAGTAATTTTTAAGCTCTGCAATTTTTATCCGTTTTCTAGTTTCCTGATTCGTGAATTGAAAATTTAATTAGTGTCTCCAACATTTTTCAGCTAATAATGAGAAAAAAAGTAGGTCCATATAGATAGCTTGAAGATCTCTCACGGTGTCAATCTGCATTAATAGCTATCTATCTTCTTACCGACTCACAGTGACAGGAAAAGTTGCATATGAAGTAGTTTTTCTCCCTTGAACAGCTTTATTTAATCATCAAGGCATCTGCCAAAGTTCAACAACTTCTGTAACCACCGATGTCGACCGCCACCACTTTGTGTATTGAAGGGTTGCTTGAATGAAAACTGAAAAGCTTTCAAGTGAAAGCGCAGCCTCATGACAATTGACAGCCACCACTTTGTGTACTGAAGGGTGCTTAAATGAAAACTGACAAGTTTTCAAGTGAAAGCACATCCTCATGACAATCATTGATTCTTTCCTCATAATGAGATTCAGAAACCATCTCGATTCTCGAAGCGTTTAGGAAAAGTAACCAAATGCTGTAGACTGTAAACATTTTGCAAAGTAGCTGCCAATAAATGCATGGAACTGCTTTGTATTGTCTGTGAAAGTACAAAATGACGATTTTATTTTCTGGCTAACCACGAAGCATGATTTCAGAAGCCAAAAGCTTCAGTAGTCCTTCGTTTTCACAAGTTATCTAGATTGCATGCATTCGCAGACATGAACAAAAATAGAAGATGCATCTTGACACATCTGTGAACACCACGAACTTTGAAAGGACATCCAGGACTGTTACAGCATTATTGGTAAAAAAGGTCATCTCTATTCCTCCTCTTTCACAAGCATTCTTTTTCCCTATCTCTGCAAGTCTTCTGGGTAAGCACGAAGCATGATTTCAGAAGCCACCAGCTTCAGTGGTCTTTCATTTTCACAAGTTATCTAGATTGAATGCATTCGCAAACATGAACAAACATAGAAGATGCATCTCAACACATCTATGAACATCATGAACTTCGAAAGGACATCCAGGACTTTACAGCATATATTGATAAAGTGGGCCATATCTATTCCCCTTTCACAAGCATTCTTTTTCACAATCTCTGCAAGTCTTGAATTGCTCAATCTCAGTATTAAGAACCCACCATGGATGCAATTATTTTTCTGTCACTTCCACCTGGAAATTACATCATGGTCATGTTCTTGCATGCATAGCATACATACGAAGTGTGTTTAATCTAAAAAGAGGATGTCATTCAAAGACTATACTCTGCAAAAGAATCTTGAACCGGTATTGGGATATTCTTCAAATGATCCTATAAGACTTTCTTGAGCCAGAATACTAAAATCAGTCTATCTTGAATACGGAGAATAGGACAAATCCCACCATACCATGGATCACAAAATTATGAGCCTTTTTTAATATTAGCTTGTTTAACTAGCATTTTTATTCCCTCAAAGCACAAGACATGCATAAAGTCAACTACTTCTAGAACTGAGGTCAACGCTTTACAATGATTTTATTTCCTGATAGATTTTGACTTTATTTTGTCAAAGTGTAAACTATGAGACATGCACAAAGTCAATTGCTGATTAATTTTGACTTAATTTTGTCTAAAGAGTAATATATGACTGAGTTTGAGAATTTTATCGATAAAATGAATTTTTATATGCCTTCTATTTGTGAATACTTAACTATAATTGAATTTTCAAGCATCTGTATCTAAAGAGTCGGCGCTATAAGCTCAAACGATTGGTTTGACTTTATCATGATATGTTCGGTCATTTTTTTAAGTAAGCGATCAAATTCTCGAATCTCATGCTCAAAAGAGGAAATATTCTCTTTTTGTAAAGCAAATATTCACGATGTCTATTCTGGTTTTGTTAGTTCGTGCAATCGTGTACTACAGAGAACATATTCTTTATCTCATTATTTATATCGCGATTACATCATTAGATAATTAACTTTAACAATCAATAACCACTTGATTAACTTTTCTTTTCTTCCTTAGTGTCGATCTAATCTTCTCATGTAACATAAAGAATTATTGTACCGTCCACGGTCAATGGAATCGGAACTTTACCGTTGGGTACAATATATGGAAACTATGGTTTATGTTTATGTAGTTACCTACAAATTAAGACAAACAGGATATCTGCCCAGCTATGGAAATAATTAAATGACTCTTGCTTAAGCAATTATGGGATTATTGATTCGAATAGATGTCGTGAAGGGAAAAAATGATCAAATGACACGAATTGCCACCCTAGTGATCACATGTGAATAAAAATCTAGTTTGAGAATCAATTGCTTATTTATTGATCACAATTTTTAAAGCAATTTTTTAATCACAATTTTCAAATTCACAATTTTTTTAGAGGAAACTTTTAATCATATTTTAAAGTTTTGATCCACTTGCTGTGAGAATAAATCAATAATTGACATTATTTATCTTTTTCATGGTAGAAGTACAATAAGAAGTTCCCTCTTTTTTTTCCCTTTTTGTGTTTATCTTTTGTTAATATCTAGATATGATCCAAATATAAACATGTTTAACATTTGATCATGTTTCTAACATATTAACCTTTTCCATATTTTGATCCATTATTTTTTTTTTCATTTTTTATCAATATCAACTAGATAATCAGATTGAAAGTTAATTTTCAACTTTGAAATATAGTTTAGTTCAAACTATTTGATAAAAATTAGGCAATTGAACGTGTATTCAAAAACTGTCATAAAAAAAAAAAAAAATCCATGTAGCTTTTGTGAGTAAAATATAATACCATAATTAGAATGAAGCAAAGTGACAACATGATGCACGATGAGATAATATCTTATTGGGTGTAATGGGGCATTTATAAGTGATAACCATGTGCTTATTTGTTACTTTTGCATGGGGGAATTTTGGTTCCAAATTTAGGGCTGATTCAGTCGGACATGACCCTCACCGGGAGGGGAAGAAATTAAAGAAAATAGAAAAGAAAAAAAAAAAAAAAAAAATTCAAAACATTCAAAAGATATAATTTAAAAATGTCCACATCAACGCCGGCAAAATTAGCCACCACAAATGCAAAAAAAGTTTAGAATTGAATTGACAACAAAAAATTGTTTATGCACAATTGCAATATATTTATGAATTTTTGGTAATTCTCTCAAGCTCATATGCATTTCCGTAACATCTTAAAGTTTCGTGTTGAACCAAAGATGTTTGCTACAAAGTGACAATACAAAGAAAGTAGTTCTTGCATAAACTTTTTGCACTCCTTGCCTTTTGAGCGATCAACAATATGTTTATGGTTAAATGAAAACAATATTTTGAAAAAGTTGCATGGATAAGCACTTGCTTATACGTGATGTGCTTCTAACGAACCATTCTCCAATTTAAAGTATCTTGATTTGGAGGCCCACCATTCTACTGGAGGAGCCTTGTCAGATCTACATAGAGAAAAGTACCAAAAAAGTCCTAAATCTATTGTATTTGTACAAATTTAGTCATAAACCTTTTAATTTGACCAATTTAATCATAAATATTTTCACATTGGTATAAATTTAGTCCTAAATTTGTTCAAATTAGTACTAATTCAATCCTAAATTTGTTCACACTAATACTAATTCAGTCATAAACCTTTTAATTGGATTACTTTAGTCATAAACATTTTTACATTGATATCAATTCAGTCCATCCAGCCAATTTTAATTGGCTGGCATAGACGTGGATGTCAGCTGATGACCGAACGTTAACGTGCTAATTTTTAAATAATTATTTTGAATTTTTCATTTCATTTCTTTTCCTTCTTCTTCCACCTTGGACTTTCTCACAGTGGCCAGCAAGGGTTGGCCCATCGGCGAGGGTCATGGCCTCACTAGCCTTGCCCTAGGCTGCGAGCAAAGCAGCTTAGCCCAAATTTGGGCAAGGCCAGCCTCGCCTTAGCCTCGCCTTGCCTTAGCCTTGCCACGAGCGAGGCCAACCTCGCCTTGGCCTTGCGTGAAGGCTGCCATTGCCTCGCCAACCGCTGGCGAGGCCGCCTTCCCTATGGCAAGGCTAGGGCAAGGCTAGCCTCGCCCATATTTGGGTGAAGCCACCTCACCCATGGGCTTGGGGGAGGGCCATGAGCCTCGTCGGTTGCCAGTGAGGGCTTCGCAGCACTTGCCCAATGGCCAGCAAGCCTTGCCAGGGGCTCGCCAGCCACACCAAGAAATTCCAAGGAGGAAGAAGAAGGGGAAAAAAAAAAAAGAAAAGAAAAAATTAATAAAAAAATTATCTAAAAGTTGCATTGCCCAACGTCCATGTCGGCGTCGGCCGACTAAAATTGGCCAAATAGACTAAATTGGTATCAATGTGAAAATATTTAGGACTAAATTGGTCAAATTAAAATATTGAATACTGAATTAGAACTAATACAATAGATTTATGACTCTTTTGGTACTTTTCCCAATCTACGTGAATGCAAGATTTATGTGCACTTATGCCAATTTGTTAAGACTGAGAAATCAATAGTGGGAATTTAGGGTGCGCATGATAAAAAATTTAGAATAGAAATTAATTTCTGGCCAAAAATTGATTTCTCAATTTCTATTTCAGAAATTGGGAAGTTAAAAATTTTAGCTTATGATTTCTTCTTCAAATATATTTCTAGTATAGAAATATGTTCCAAAAATATAAAAATCAAATTGCGTTACCAAACGAATTTTTATTCCAAACCTATTTCGAGAAACAGAGAAACAGAAAAATAAAGAAGTAGATTTTTTAAGTGTTCACAATCTTAAGCGTTAAAATAAAAAAAATTTAAATAGGCCACCAATAACTTTGCTTCCTTTATTATTAATGGATCAGATTGGATCATGCTTTGGAGAGTACTGATGTAATTTCGGGCCATGGCCCTTTTTTTATTACAAAAAATAAATACAATAAAAAATTGTTTGACAATCATTGAATATTTGTGATTTCTTTTCAATTACAAAACTACAATCATGTTTGATAGGCCGGAATTGAATAATTGGTAAGATTCTAACTACTATCAATCATTCTTCTTAATTTGCATGAATTAAGTAATCCATTTTTACGTATTGGATAAGTAAATTCATAAATTAATTAAATCTACTAAATTAATGCTAATTAAAGTTATCTAACGAGCTTAATTTCTAACTATAACATGGGAGAGGGCTGCAACCCTCTCTCAAATCTAGGCAAGTACGTATAAGGCCTTGGCTGTGGTTGACGAATGTCACCAACTATCCCTGAGGCCTTGTCAACCTTCATCCATCACAAAGGCATCGTAGGTTCTCCCCTTGTGGGTTTTTTATTATTATCAAACACTTAGCCGTGCTTTAATCTAGCTTAACTAAGATTTAGATTAATGCATTATGATTTCACTAAAATGACATTTTAGTCTTATGCTTAATGTTTAGTATGTCAATGCTACATAAGAGGGAGAAAATAAAAAAAATAGAAATACAACAAGCATTATTTATTTAAGTTGGACGAAATTAATGAAATGACTTGATTGTGTCAATTTGCTAAATTTTAAGACTTGGTTTCACATTTTTAAAGTTTTAGCGTGCAATTATACCTTCTTGATGAATTTTAAAAACTTTAGTACACTTACCCCTAAATGGATTGCTCCAAATGATCAACAACGGTAGACAAACTGAATTCTATAAGGGTAAGGATAAACTCTTGGATTCCTCCATCAAATCAAGAGTTAAAACTTATTGTAGATGGCATGTGGATAGAGGCTCTATTGTCCAAGCTTGGACAAGACAAGGAAGATGGAACTCACTAGGGGAAGTGGAAGCCGCAGCTCTTCTTCTCACATGCAAAGCTACTTAGTCTCTTCGCATCTACAAAGCAGTGTTTGAAAGTGACTGTAAGGTGTTAATTGATACTATTTAATGAAATGACATATGCCCTTAGTGTCCTCATTCTTTTATCTTGGACTCTCGTTACGAGTGGTATGACCAAAAAAAAAAAAAAATCTAGGATGGAGTTTGAAGTGGACTAATCGAATTAGTAATGAAGATACTCATGAGCTTACAAAATGGGCTTTTCATCGGTTAGGAGCTGCATATTATTTCCTTTTTAATGATCTCCCTTCTAGAGTTAAAATTTTAGTGTTAGTGGAGTCTTCCTTATTTATCTTGATGTAAGCTCTAGTTTTTTCTCGTAATATTTGAACTATTTTGACACAATGGAAGGTTTGTTTTAGCCAAAAAAAAAAAAAAGGAGAAGGAGAAGATAAAAAAAAATGATCGACAACGGTCTTGCATATCATAAAACGTCTTTTCCGGGCTGCTTCGTACCGCGAAGAAACAACTACTGCAGCTGGACAAGCCACGTAAGACCCACAACAGTCCACACTCATCAGTTACCACGTGTGCACGGTGGGTCCCACTCTGACTCCGTCAACTCGGCCTTTTCCCGTTTCTTCACGGTTCCCGTCACTCTCTCCCCCCTTCCTCCTTGCTACCGCGGATCGCCGGACCCAGGAAGCGAAAGCCGGAGAGAGAGAGAGAGAGAGAGAGAGAGAGAGATGGCGGCGGCCACCACCATGAACTTTGAAAGGACATCCAGGACTGTTACAGCATTATTGGTAAAAAAGGTCATCTCTACTCCTCCTCTTTCACAAGCATTCTTTTTCCCAATCTCTGCAAGTCTTCTGGCTAAGCACGAAGCATGATTTCAGAAGCCACCAGCTTCAGTGGTCTTTCATTTTCACAAGTTATCTAGATTGAATGCATTTGCAAACATGAACAAACATAGAAGATGCATCTCGACACATCTATGAACTTCATGAACTTCGAAAGGACATCCAGGACTGTTACAGCATATATATGTAAAGTGGGCCATATTTATTCCTCTTTCACAGGCATTCTTTTTCACAATCTCTGCAAGTCTTGAATTGCTCAATCTCAGTATTAAGAACCCATGGATGCAGTTATTTTTCTGTCACTTCCACCTGGATATTACATCATGGTCATGTTCTTGCGTGCATAGCATACATACGAAGTGTGTTTAATCTAAAAAGAGGATGTCATTCAAAGACTATACTCTGCGAAAGAGTCTTGAACCGGTATTGGGATATTCTTCAAATGATCCTATGAGACTTTCTTGAGCCAGAATATCAAAATCAGTCTCTCTTGAATACTCCTTCACAAGAATAGGACAAATCCCACCATACCATGGATCACAAAATTATGAGCCTTTTTTTATATTAGCCTGTTTAATTAGCATTTTAATTCCCTCAAAGCACAAGACATGCATAAAGTCAAATACTTCGAGAACTGAGGTCATCGCTTTACAATGGTTTTATTTCCTGATAGATTTTGACTTTATTTTGTCAAAGTGTAAACTATGAGACATGCACAAAGTCAATTGCTGATTAATTTTGACTTAATTTTGTCTAAAGAGTAATATATGACTGAGTTTGAGACTTTTATAGATAAAATGAATTTTTATATGCCTTCTACTTGTGAATACTTAACTATAATTGAATTTTCAAGCATTTGTATCTAAAGAGTCGGCGCTATAAGCTCAAATGATTGGTTTGACTTTATCATAATACGTTCGTGCAATTGTGTACTACAGAGAACATATCCTTTATCTCATTATTTATATCACGATTACATCATTAGATAATTAACTTTAACAATCGATAACCACTTGATTAACTTTTTTTTCTTCCTTAATGTCGATCTAATCTTCTCATATAACATAAAGAATTATTGTATCGTCCATGGTCAATGGAATCGGAACTTTACCGTCGAGTACAATATATGGAAACTATGGTTTATGTTTATGTAGTTACCTACAAATTAAGACAAACAGGATATCTGCCCATATATGGAAATAATTAAATGACTCTTGTTTAAGCAATTATGGGATTATTGATTTGAATAGATGTCGTGAAGGGAAAAAAATGATCAAATGACACGAATTGCCACCCTAGTGATCACATGTGAATAAATTTTATATAAAATCATATCAGAGTAACTAATTTTTAAAAGAACAGTTTCTAAATCAATTTTTGATAATAAAAAAAATGCTTAATGGAATTATATTAGTGTTGTGGAGAAAACTGATATGTATTTTGAATACTTACACAATGTGACAGAGGCGATGTCATTTCCACCTCCATTTTGGCTAGTTAATTGACACTCCCCCCAAATTATTTATTTTTTATTGGGCTAATCAATAGAACTGACTTTATTTCTATCTTTTCTTTCATTCGTTTCACAATATAAATAATCCATTATACCTAGCAAGATGTCATCTTATCCTGCGTTTTGTTATCATTTTGCTTATAGAAGGTTGTTAATTTTAATTTATGACCTCATATTTTTAATCGCTAAATCTAAATAGAAGATTATAAATTTCTATTTATGACAGCCCATGAATTCACAATCAATTGCTTATTTTTTTTAATTCAAATAGTTTGAGCTAATCTATATTTCAATGCTGAAAATTAAATTCCAATCTATATCTAGCCGATCTTGACCTTATGAGCATTTTTCCTGATTAATTTTGTAGGTTTTTTAAGTTAATATTGGTTATTTTGTAATTTCTTTTGAACTTTCACATTTTAATTGGAATTGCAAGATGAGGATTGAAAATCTAGTTACATCTCTTTCACTTTCAAATTCACAAATTTTTAGAGGAAAGTTTTAATCATATTTTAAAGTTTTGATCCATTTTCTGTGAGAATAAATCAATAATTGACATTAATTATCTTTTTCATGGTAGAAGTACAATAAGAAGTTCCCTCTTTTTTCTCTTTTTGCGTTTATCTGTTGTTAATATCTAGATATGATCCAAATATAAAAACGTTTAACATTTGATCATGTTTCTAACATATTAACCTTTTCCATATTTTGATCCATTATTTTTTTTTTCATTTTTTATCAATATCAACTCGATAATTAGATTGAAAGTTAATTTTCAAATTTGAAATATAGTTTAGCTCAAACTATTTGATAAAAATTAGGCAATTTAACGTGTATTCAAAAACTGTCATAAATAAAAAAAAAATTAAATTTTCCATTTGTGAGTAAAATTTAAGACCATAATTAGAATGAACAACTTTTTCTAAGCAAAGTGATAACATGATGCACGATGAGATAATATCTTATAGGGTGTAATGGGGCATTTATAAGTGATAACCATGTGCTCATTTGTTACTTTTGCATGGGGAAATTTGGTTCCAAAAATTATTTTTCCCGAGTCAAAGTTGTCCGAAAGAGGGGAAAATTGAGAAAGAAATTGAGAAAGAAGAGAGAGCTAGGGTTTCGAAATTCAGGGCTGATTCAGTCGGATATGACCCTCACAGATTCTAAATGGAGGGGAAGAAATTAAAGAAAAGGAAAAAGAAAAAAAAAGAAAAGAAAAAGATATTATTTAAAAATAACCATGTCAGTGACAACCAGTCAAAATTGGCCAGCGCAAATGCAAAAAAGTTTAGAATTGAATTGACAACAAAATATGTTAATGCACAATTGCAATATATTTATGAATTTTTGGTAATTCTCTCAAGCTCTTATGCATTTCCCTAACATCTTAACATTTTGTGTTGAACCAAAGATGTTTGCAAGAAAGTGACAATATAAAGAAAGTAGTTCTTGCATAAACTTTTTGCATTCCTTGCCTTTTAAGCGATCAACAATATGTTTATGGCTAAATGAAAATAATATTTTGAGAAAGTTGCATGGATAAGCACTTGCTTATACGTGACGTGCTTCTAAACTAACCATTCTCCAATTTAAAGTAATCTTGATTTTGAGGCCCACCATTCTACTGGAGGAGCCTTGTCTGATCTACATGGGGAAAAGTATCAAAAAAGTCATAAATCTATTGTATTTATACCAATTCAATTCTAAACCTTTCAATTGGATCAATTTAATCATAAACATTTTCACATTGGTAAATATTCAGTCATAAATTATTTCACATTGGTACCAATTCAATCATAAACCTTTCAATTGGATCAATTTAGTCATAATTTTTTTTTTTTACATTAATATCAATCCAGTCTATCCAGTTAATTTTGATTGGCTGGCATTGACGTGGACGTTGGCCGCTGACCGAATGTTAACGTGCTAATTTTAGATAATTTTTTTGAATTTTTCATTTTTTTTCTTTTCTTTTCCTTCTTCTTCCTCCTTGGACTTTATCACAGTGGCCAGCAAGGGTTGCGAAGCCCTTGTCGACCATCGGTGAGGGTCGTGGCCCTCACTGGCCTTGCCCAAGGTTGTAGGCGAAGCGGCTTTGCCCAAATTTGAGCGAGGCCAGCCCCGCCCTGGCCTTGCCATAGGTAAAGGCAGCCTCACCAGCGATTGGCGAGGCCATGGCAGCCTTCACCCAAGGGCAAGGTGAGGCTAGCCTCGCCCATATCTAGGTGAAGCCACCTCACCCACGGGCTTGGGCGAGGGCCGTGAGCCTTGTTGGTCTCCAACAAAGGCTTCGCAGCGCTTGCTAAGTGGCCGCCAGCCTTGTCAGAGGCTCGACAACCACTGCAAGAAAGTCTAAGGAGGAAGAAGAAGAAGGGGAAAGAAAAAGAAAAGAAAAAATTAATAAAAATTTTCGAAAAAATAAAAAATTATTTAAAAGTTGCATCACCTAGCATCTTTGTCAACGCCGATCGGCTAAAATTGGCCAAATGGACTAAATTGGTACCAATGTGAAAATGTTTAGGACTAAATTGGTCAAATTGATAAATTCAAGACTGAAGTAGTACAAATGTGAAAGGTTTAGGACTACAGTGGTCCAATCAAAAGTTTAAATCTGAATTGATATTAATACAATATAATTTTTTTTGTACTTTTCCCAATCTAAGTTAATGCAATGATTTATGCGCTATGCCAATTTGTTAAGATTGAGAAGTCAATATTGGGAATTTAAGGACTGATTTTTAAGTGCTCACAATCTTAAGTGTTAAAAATAAAAAAATTTAAATAGGCCACCAATAACTTTGCTTCCTTTATTATTAACGGATCAGATTGGATCATGCTTTATTAGGAGAGTAACAATGTAATTTCGGGCCATGGTCCTTTTTTTTATTACAAAAATAAATAAAATAAATAAAATAAAAAATTGTTTGACAATCAATGAATATTTGTAATTTCTTTCCAATTACAAAACTACAATCATGTTTGATAGGCCGAATCGTATGATTGGTAAGATTCTAACTACTATCAATCATTTTTCTTAATTTTCATGAATTAAGTAATCCCTTTTTTAACGTATTGGATAAGTAAATTTATAACTTAATTAAATCTACTTAATTAATGCTAATTAAAGTTATCTAACAAGCTTAATTTCTAACTATGACATTGGAGAGGGCTGCGAACCTCTCCCAAATCTGGGCAAGTGCATATAAGGCCCCGCCCATGGTTGATGAAGGTCGCCAACTATCCCTGAGGCCTTGCCAACCTTCATCTGTCACAAAGGCATTGTAGGTTCCCCTTGTGAGTTTTTTTTTTTTATTATTATTATTATTATTATTATCAAATACTTAGCCGTGTTTTAATCTAGCTTAACTAATATTTAGATTAATGCATTATGATTTCGCTAAAATGACATTTTAGTCTTATACTTAATGACATAAGAGGGAGAAAATAAAAAATAAAAATACAACAAGCATTATCTATTTAAGTTGGACAAAATTAATGAAATGACTTGATTGTGTCAATTTGCTAAATTTTAAGACTTGGTTTCACATTTTTAAAGTTTTAGCGTTCAATTATACCTTCATGATGAATTTTAAAAACTCTAGTACACTTACCCCTAAATGGATTGCTCCAAATGATCAACAATGGTAGACGAACTGAATTCTATAAGGTTAAGGATAAACTCTTGGATTCCTCCATCAAATCAAGAGTTAAAACTTATTGTTAGATGGCATGTGGAAAGATAACAATGGGGCTATAGGTTTTATTGCGCAATTGGATAGAGGCTCCGTTGTCCAAGCTTGGACAAGACAAGGAAGATGGAACTCACTAGGGGAAGTTGAAGCCGCAGCTCTTCTTCTCACATGCAAAGCTACTTAGTCTCTTCGCATCCACAGAGCAGTGTTTGAAAGTGACTAGAAGGTGTTAATTGATACTATTTAATGAAATGGCCTTTGCCCGTGGTGTCCTCATTCTTTCATCTTGGACTCTCATTACGACCCAGTATGGTGTGACCCAAAAAAAAAAAAAAAAAAAAAGATCTAGGATGGAGTTTAAAGTGGACTAATCAAATTAATAATGAAGCTACTCATGAGCTTACAAAATGGGCTTTTCATCGGTTAGGAATTGCATATTCTTTTAGATTTAATGATCTCCCTTCTAGAGTTAAAATTTTAGTGTTAGTGGAGTCTTTGTTAGACGCAAATTGCGCAACCCCAAGATCTCCATAACCAGAACAAGAACATGCATAATTGAGTAGAAAGATTAACGCACCTGTTTTGGGATCCATCGAATATAAAGCAGAAACATAAAAGGATTACCCACATATATCAAGGGGATCCACGCATCAAGTCATTCTCCTCTATTGCCCTCCGTATCACTGGCTCAATGAGGCGGCCCCCCTCATGTGCAGCGTTAGGTAAACGCCCCTTAAGTGAGGATATGTGAGAATTAGGGTTAGAGGAGAGACTTGAAGACTATTTATAGAGTTTCCAGCCAGTCCCTCATTACGGGCCAGCTCAACTCGGCCCACACTAGCCAGCCCATATTAGACTAATTAAGAAACCTTCTATCTCACCTTAGACCAACCCCGTTTTTACGGTAGCCGTAAAACAAGTAAATTACAATATCAATTAATTTAGTCCACAATTAGAAAAATTCTTACATTCTCCCACTTGGACTATATTAATGAAATCGTACCTTATGTGCGCACATTGGTCTAGAGATAATTCTTAATAGTCAATCCTATCCCATAAAGTCTTAAACACCGAATCATGGCGGTAATCGCATGTATACACACAGAGCCTTCCATGGTCACGAATGTTCTCAACTTTATTGATATGGATTCAATATGGTAGTGTGGCAAATGGATAACATCTCTCATAGAGAGATCCCATTTGTCAGTCACCATTCTCTTAACTTTAGGTGTCACAAAAACTTGTGCCACTAGAGAATGCTTTATGGTTCCAATGAACCCACATATGTCTTGTCCTTATGGTTAACCTTTCTTTATGTATCACAAGACATATGCACAAGGCTAATAACCGAATGCCCGGATGCCCCTAGCCTTCACTCAAGGTTTATACAATCCCTTGAGACTTTATCAATATGTATTCAACATAATAACAACACTTTCAAAAATATTGTATTGAATGCAAAAGTTGATACATATTAAACCGTTACAAAGTGTAAGGAACCACCGATGTGAACTTTATCAGAGTAAAGCCAAAATAGCTCCCACTAAATAACAGTATCCGAAGATACTCCTAACCCCATGCTAATGTCATGTCACTCAAATACACATGGGCGTAGGCCTTTAGTTAGTGGATCTGCAACCACATCATCTGTGAAAATATGTTATATTATAAATCACATTTCTGTACCGTTTCTTTATGATCAAAAATATTTGACCACCATATATTTAGACCCCTTGAGACCTCTGTAGTAAATAAATAATACTACAAATTTGTTATCTCAATACAACCGTATGGATCTATCCATCAAATTAAAACGATCAATTCCGTCATGAGGTTCATGAGCCTAATAGCCCAAGTAACAACCTAAAAGAATGTTACTAACACTGCAAGAATTAAACTTGTCTATAAATTAGCATTTAATCTCTTGTCTTCTTTAAGTACCTTTAAATCTTCTTGGCAGCAACCCAAGATCGCACCCTGGATTTGATCGATATCCGCCTAGAAGTCCCGTCACAAAGACAACATTTAGTCTAGTGCAAATTCGAGCATACATTATACTTTTAAGTGCACTAACACAAGGTACATCATTTAATTAGATTTCTCAATATCTAAATAAGGACAATGTGATAGATTTAGTCAATCACCCTTAACAACAGGAGCAATTCTTGGCTTGCAATGATGTATATTGAATATTTCCAATATACAATCAGCAAATATCCTCCGAGAAAATCTAATATAATATTGCAAAAACAATCATTACAGGCACTCGAAAAGGATATAAGATGTCTCAAGGTCACAACTTGTAAACAAAACATCATGTACATAAAGTATGAGGAAAAAAATAAATTTCCTCCCACCGACCTTGCAAGTATGTTGAATTACTTTGTTCCCAATTGAACAAAATAACAATACTATGAAACTTTAATAATATTGTCTGGAAACTTGCTTAAGACCATGAATTAGAACTTTTCGCCTACATACAAGTTCACTTGAATCTGCTGTAAAAACATCTAGCTGCACCGTATAGATTTTGTATCTATTTGGCGTAACTCCATATCAAAATAAGTTATTAATGCCACATTCACTCTGAAAGAATCTTTAAAAATACTAGAAAGAAATATTTATTTATTTACTAGTAACTATCCACCCTCTTTCGGAGTAAAAACTTTTTAGCTACCAATTTGGCTTTAAACTTCACAGTTTTTCTCAGTGAAATCCTTTTAATTTTGTACGCCAATTTGCAACTAATGAACTTGTAATCTTTAGGCAAGTAAATTAGTTTCCAAACCTTCATTCTGAAATGGCCTTTGCCCGTGGTGTCCTCATTCTTTCATCTTGGACTATAATTATTGCACCTTCATCATAAAATCAATATCCCTTTTGTACCCAGTATAAATTAGTCTTACTAATCATACTCATCACCATGTTCAATATGGTGCACCCAAATCTTTTGTCAAAAAAAAAAAAAAAGATCTAGGATGGAGTTTAAAGTGGACTAATCAAATTAATAATGAAGTGTTCTACTCATGAGCTTACAAAATGGGCTTTTCATCATGTGAGTACCGTTAGGAATTGCATATTCTTTTAGATTTAATGATCTCCCTTCTAGAATTAAAATTTTAGTGTTAGTGGAGTCTTGTGTAATTATTTTGATGTAAGCTCTAGTTTTTCCTTGTAATATTTGAACTATTTTGAGGCAATGGAAGGTTTGTTTTAGCCAAAGAAAAAGAAAAGAGATAAAAATGATCAACAACGGTCTTGCATATCATAAAATGTCTTTTCCGGGCTGCTTCGTACCGCGAACGAAACAACTACTACAGCAGGACAAGCCACGTAAGACTCACAACAGTCCACTCATCAGTTACCACGTGTGCACGGTGGGTCCCACTCTGACTCCGTCAACTCGGCCTTTTCCGTTTCTTCACGGCTCCCGTTACTCTCTCTCCCCCCCACCTCTTCCTCGTCGCTACCGCGGATCGCCGGACCCAGGAAGCGAAAGCCGGAGAGAGAGAGAGAGAGAGGATGGCGGCGGCCGCCACCACCGACGGCGGAGCCTCCGGCGAGGGGCCCGAAGATGGTGAGAAACAAGCCCCCAACAGCGAGAGAGAGAGAGAGGGTAACGGAGCCGTCAAAGGAAACGACACGGGAGCCCCGACGGAAGCCGGGGGTGGGGCCCAGCGCGTACACGTGTCGACTCGCGAATGGGCTCGAGCGCCCAATATTTTCTCCTCCCTCCGTCGAACCAAGCGTCGCTCGTTTCTTCTTCTTCTTCTTCTTCTTCTGCTGTAAGGAGTCAGGGAGACGCCACCGTCCATGGCTTCTTGTAGCCGTCGTCGCCGTCGCCGGAGAGAAGTTGGAGCAGTCGAGCGGGAGGTTCCGACCGGTCCTCCTCGTCTTGGGAGCCGTTGCTTCTTCAAGTTCATACTCTCCGGCGCGCTCGACTCTGGGAAGCTCGTGAGTCGGTCGAATCTTCGCACTCTGTTTTCAGAGTTTCTCGCGCTCTGTGCTGTGTACCCATCAGCCTGGAAAACGGGCCCGCTCGTTTGGTTTGGAATGAACGATGAACTTTTCGCTTCCAACTTAAAAAAGAACAACTGGGTATCGTCTAATATGGCTGTTGATCGAGCAAAATTTCTCCTTTTTCGTGCTTCGATGATATGAAAGTCTTCATCGGTTGTGCGCCCGGTTGTCCTGAACCACGGTGATGGTCGGCCTCATGGCCGCTGCCATTTCTTCTGCTAAAGTTTACTTTCTTGTATATATATTTTACGATTTGGGTCGATATGGGTTTTCGGACTATAGTGTTATGTGCATGGTTCAGGTTTCCACAATATCCTTTGAACGTTGCTATTCGGAAAAGAAGAGTAATTTCATGGATACACAGAGTTAACTTACAGATGTTGATATGACAAAAGTAATGGGCTTTTCCTACGGTGCCTGGCTTGTCCAATGAAGCAACTATCACTACAAATCAATCCACAACTATTTCGGTGTACACTTGTGGAAATTGATCTTTCATTCATGTAGCAGAATTTAAAATTTCTTAGTTTTTTTTTTTTTTTTCCTATTCTCTGCACTTTGGTTTGACTATGATGAGTTATTATGATGGACCTGTAAACTTTTTCGTAACAGGGAATTCCAAAGAATTTCTTGAGAAGATGTGGGAAGGATCTCTCAAACTCGGTGCTTCTCAAGGTTCCTGACAGTTCAACCTGGACTATAGAACTAGAAAAGCGTAACCATGACATGGTTTTGTTGGGGAAAGGGTGGCGGGAATTCATGGAGCATTACTCCATTGGTTATGGTCACTTCATAGTTTTCAAATATAAAGAGAACTCCACTTTTCATGTAATAATATTCGATAAGAGTGCTTCAGAGATAGATTATTCCTCAAGCAGGGGCAAAACATCATACCTTGGGAGTGAACTTTTCTCGCCAGAAGCAGAAGATGTTGTAGAAACAGATCTTCTGGAGGATGTCACACCCCATCAAAGAATGAGGATGGAGCCACATTTACCTTGTTCTCAGCTAGGTCCGAGCTACTCACCGCGAGGGTCTGAAGGTGTGACTCTTCATTTTAGAAGTCACGTATATTCTTGCATCACTCTCTTTTGTTAGTTCTTTTCCAAAAATACTTGTGAACTTTTCATAATCTAAAGCCGCTAAAAAGGCCTCTGTTATGGTATCATTAGATGAAAAAAAGGCCTCTGCTATGGAACAGAGTAGCTTTGCTTTTTCTATTTGTAGCAATGGGAAGTAGGTCGATTGAATTTATCGCTATCCTTTGTTTTGGAGCTAATAGGAAGCTGGTCTCCTCCGTATGTAGTTCCCATGGATACGGACCCTGAAGAGCCACATCTGTCTCAAGCGCAAGCTGGCCTGACAGATAGGAGTAAACAGCCAACATGCGGAGCGAGTCACTCTGAGCTGGATTTTCACGGTCCTATGCTTCCAAGGCCTCTCACTACTCCTGAATTAACCCGCAAAATTAATTCCGAATATCCCTTTTTCACAAAGGTGATTAGGCGATCTTATATGAGTAAACTGGTAAGTCCTGAGCTCATCACGGGTATAGTTCAATTATGATTGCTAGTACCTACAATGCCATGATCACATTAGCTGTGATGTCCACCTATTTGAGATTTTTTTCGCCTATCCATATCTGTGTGTATGATATAATACAATGGATTACTACAACAATACTCATTCCTGGGATTTCTCATTCCACTTAAATAATTTCATGTCTTGGTTGTTCAAACATGTGCAAGTGCAGAGTATTCCAGGTGGATTCATCAAGCAGCATAAGCTGGAAAAGCAAAGAGCAACTCTAAGGCATGCCAACAGATCATGGTCAGTGAGGCTTGGCGGGAGCAACGGACATGTCAGAAGGGCTTTGTGTCTGTTCTTTTCTGCTGGTTGGCATGCATTTGCAAGAGAGACTCATCTGCGCATAGGAGATGTCTGCATGTTTGAGCTAATTGATAGGGATGATATTGTATTCGAAGTCTCCATTTTGAGTGGTGAGGACTTGATTTACATTGTTAAAAATGAGTACTTGAGGTGTAACCTTAGGCTGTTTGTCGCATGACTTGCATTCTGGGTTTATAATTATGCCTCCCTTATTTGGTTGTTGTGCCTCTATGTCATTTTAAAATATACCTGTACGTTTTTATAAGAACTTTGTGTGTCCATTAGTTTTGTAATAATTGAGGTGGCATTCTAGTTGATTTGTCTCTTCCAATGTGAAGAGAACTCATGTCAAATTGTCTGAATTTTTCATTTCATGGTAATCATAACTTCCAATCAAGGTCAATTGAAGAAACGCTCAGACTAAAGTCCTTTTATTCTCAGTTCATCGCAGGAACAAACTGTCCAAACGCAGAGTGAATCATCATGAGCTGGTTATTCGTGGTCCTACACCTCCAAAGCCCCCCACCACACCTGAAGTAGCCAGTGAATTTGAGTCGGAGCATCCCTTCTTCAAAGTGGTGGTACGGCATTATCATATGAGACAAATGGTAAGATCTGAAGCCTAGTCCACAACTGGCGTATCTCGAGTTCAATTTCAATTGCTATAAATCATGCCTCGATATTGTGTTTTCCCAAGTTGATTTGGTTTGTATCGGAAACTTAGATGACATAATATATTTTTTAAAGTGTCCATGGAGAAACCTAATGATGGAGTAACGTGGAACCATAAAAAGATGAATAAGTAAAGACTGTAACGGGGTCGGGACTGTCCTCTACTGGGATGCCCCACAAGCTGCTCTTTTCACTATCCAAGTCAAGGGATGGACCGTCACTTTAATGGTAAACTAACTGAAAATAGCTATTAATGGATAGTCACTTCTTTAATAATGATTTTGATTGCAGGTTAAGATCGATAACTTTCATAAGCCCCTTAATGCTTGTTGATTAAAACTCTTGAACTAGCAATTATCGGCAAGAATATGCCTCATGTGCTTCTTCTTTTTCACGCGAGTGTAATCTTATGAGATGTCCTTTTAACATACAGTGGCTTGTTCATGCATGTACGAATGTGCAGTATGTTCCACTTCAATTTTCCCAGCAATATATTCAAGAAAACAAGGAAATGGCGACTCTCAGGTTTTCAGATAGATCGTGGCCGGTGAAGCTCTTAAGGTATACGCATAAAAACAAGGTGTATTTCTCCGCTGGTTGGCATGCGTTCGCAAGAGAAACTGATCTGCGTGCAGGAAACGTCTGCTTGTTTGAACTCATCAATAGGGATGAGACAGTGTTCAAAGTCTCCATTCTGAGAGGTGCTCGTAATGACCTGATTCATGTTAATGGAGATGAGCATCGGAAGTATTACCTGAGGCCATTGCCGCATCGAAATGAAATCAGGGGTTCCTAATGATGCCTCCTTTTATTAAGCAGCGCAGCAGCAAATCAATCAAAGGCACTCTTTCCTGCTTTTTGTTCTCCTTTCTTCCTTTTTGTGCTAGTTTCAATTCTATGACTACCTTGCTCGGAAAGAACCTCCCAAATCAGTGAATCTTTATGGTTTTGCACAGCGGCTCAACCTGACCAGTGGATCTACAGGACAGTGAAGACATAATGCTCTGATGTATGTTTATGGAGTATTTCTCCTTTTTATATGTTTTGTCCTTCAAATATTATGGCTTGTCCTCGTCCTCTTCGTTCCCGGAGAGAATACAAACTGTTCCCGAGCAGGAGACTCCTCCTCCAAGTAGTAGCCCTCACTTCTTCAGGATCATATTCTTCGGGATCGTACTCTCTGACAAGCTAATTTGCTAGTTTAAGAGTTTTGATCAACACCCTTCCTGAAAGTCATTGATCTCAATTAAGCAGCAATCCAAAGCATTTTCTTTTAGAAGTGACATGTCATTTAGGGTTTGTTTAGTAAAATCTATTTGTGTTCCTCATAACAAAAATTTATGTTATTTTGTTCCGATGAACGAAAAAAGAATACAAACATGTTTGGTAAAACTTTTGTTCCCAGGAACAAAAAATCTATTTTTTTTGTTCCTATAAAAGATTTGGAACAGAAATAAGAAGTAGAGAAAAATAATTTCTTATTTCCAGGAACAATTTCTTGAATCAAATTTTCTCCCTTCCTTTTTCTTCTCCGTTCTTCTTCTTCTTTCTTTTAGCCAGTTGCCGGCGTTGGCCGCAGAAGAGGGCCAGCGAGACATCAAGCCACGGTGAGGCTCATTGGTCCAAGCCTCGGCCTCGCTTGGGCTAGACTGGGTGAGCTTGGCCTCACCAGATCTAGGCGAGATCGACCTTACCCAACCAAGGTGAGGAAATATTCTCTTTTTGTAAAGCAAATATTCACGATGTCTATTATGGTTTTGTTAGTTCGTGCAATCGTGTACTATAGAGAACATACCCTTTATCTCATTATTTATATCATGATCACATCATGAGATAATTAACTTTAACAATCAATAACCACTTGATTAACTTTTTTTCCTTAATTTCGATCTAATCTTCTTGTCTAATATAAAGAATTATTGTAACGTCTATGGTCAATGGAATCGGAACTCCACTGTCGGGTACAATATATGGGAACTTTGGTTTATGTTGATCTACTTACCCACAAATTAAAGACAAACAGGATATCTGCCCATATATGGAAATAATAAATTGACTCTTGTTTAAGCAATTATGGGATTATTGATTCGAATAGACGTTGTGAAGGGAAAAAATGATCAAATGACACAAATTGCCACTCTAGTAATCACATATGAATACATTAAATATAAAATCATATCAGAGTAACTAATTTTTTAAAAGAACAGTTTCTAAACCCATTTTTGATAATAATTAAAAAAAACGCTTGAATTATATTAGTGTTATGGAGAAAAATGGTATATATTTTGAATATTTACACAATGTGATAGAGGCGATGTCAATTCCACCTCCATTTTGGCCAGTGCACTTATCGTTTTAGTTAATTGACCTAAATACTCTCTCTCTCTATTTTTATTTATTTATTAGGCTAATCAACAAAAATGACTTTATTTCTATCATTTCTTTAACCCATTTCATAATATAAATGCTCCATTATAGCTAGCAAGACGTCATCTTATCTTTTGTTATCACTTTGCTTATAGAAGGTTGTTAATTTTAATTTATGACCTCATATTTTTCATCTTTAAATCTAAATAGAAGATTATAAATTTCTATTTATGACAGCCCATGAATTCACAATCAATTACTTTTTTTTTTAAATTCAAATAGTTTGAGCTAATCTATATTTCAATGCCGAAAATTAAATTCCAACCTAATTATTTAGCCGATCTTGACCTTCTGAGTGTTTTTCCCAATTAAGTTTGTAGGTTTCTAGAGTTAATATTGCTTATTTTGTGCTTTCTTTTGGAACTTTTCATATTTTAATTCGAATTGCAAGATGAGGATTGAAAATCTAGTTACATCTCTTTCACTTTTAAATTCACAAATTATTTTGGAGGAAAGTTTTAAGCATATTTTAAAGTTTTAATCCACATGTTATGAGACTAAATCTTTAATTGATATTAAGTATCTAATTCATGGTAGATGTACAATAAGAAGTTCCCTCTTTTTTTCCCTTTTTGTGCTTAGGTTTTGTTAATATCTAGATATAATCCAAATATAAACATGTTTAAAATTTGATCATGCTTCTAACATATTAACCTTTTCCATAATTTGAGCCATTATTTTTTTTCATTTTTTATCAAGATCAACTAGATAATTAGATTGAAATTTAATTTTCAACTTTGAAATATAGTTTAGCTCAAATTATTTAATAAAAATTAGGCAATTGAACGTGTATTCAGAAGCCATCATAAGTAAAAATATAATAATAATCTTCCATATAGCTTTTGTGAGTAAAATATTAGACCATAATTAGAATGAACAACTTTCTCTAAGCAAAGTGATAAGATAACATGATGCGGGATGAGATAATATCTCGTTGGGTGTAATGAGGCATTTGTAAGTGATAACCATGTGCTCATCTGTTACTTTTGCATAGGGGCATTTTGATTCCAAAAATCAATTTTCCCAAATTAAAGCTGTCCGAAAGAGGGCAAAATTGAGAAAGAAATTGGGAAAGAAGAGAGAGCCAGAGTTTCGAAATTTAGGGCTGACTCAGTCGGATATGATCCTCACCGGCTCTAAGTGGAGAGGAAGAAATTAAAGAAAAGAAAAAAGAAGAAAATTTTCAAAATTTCAAAAAAATTATTTAAAAAGGTCAACGTTAGTACCGGCTAGTCAAAATTGGCCAACACAAATGCAAAAAGATTTTGGATCGAATTGATAATAAAAAATACTCATGACTTAATTGACACAATTACAATATATTTATGACATTTTTGGTATTTCTCTCAAGCTTTTGTGCATTTTTGTAACATCTTAACGTTTTGTGTTGAAACAAAGATGTTTGCAAGAAAGTGACAATACAAAGAAAGCAGTTCTTGCATAACCTTTTTGCATTCCTTGCCTTTTAAGCGATCAACAATATGTTTATGGCTAAATGAAAATAATATTTTGAAAAAATTGCATGGATAAGCGCTTGCCTATAGGTGACGTGTTTCCAAACGAACTATTCTCCAATTTAAAGTAATCTTGATTTGGAGGCCCACCATTCTACTGGAGGAGCGAATGCACTGATTTATGTGCATTTATGCCAATTTGATAAGATTGAGAAATCAATATTGGGAATTTTTTTTTTTAGTCAGTCCTACTCTAATCCTACTCTAATCCTACTCTAACACTCACTCTCAGACTTTTGTCCTGCCTCCTTGCAAGGTGCAGGAGTTGAAACCCACTCCAAAAATGAAATCGTCCCCACCCAAATCCCCCTTAAAAAGGTGAGGATTTGAACTCATCACCTCCCCATTCCAAGTTGGAAGGGTGGCCACTAGGGCGAACCCTCGGTGGTTAATATTGGGAATTTGATGACTGATTTTTAAGTGCTGACAATCTTAAGTGTTAAAGTTAAAATAAAAAGTTTTAGATAGGCTACCAATAAGTTTATTTCCTTTATTATTAGCGGATCAGGTTGGATCATGTTTTATTAGGAGAGTAACATCGTAACTTTGGGCCGTGGCCCTTTTTTATTACAAATAAAATAAAAAATTGTTTGACAATCATTGAATATTTGTAATTTCTTTCCAATTACAAAACTACAATCATATTTTTTTTTTGGTCGAAAATACGATTACTATTGATTTACTTAACCAAGTTTGGAGCAAATACATCAAAATCATCGACACATCATAAATCAAAGAGGGCGGGTGGGGGATTAGCTACCCAATTACTAGGAAGGCAGTTAGATTTTTAGGCTTTTGCAAGCCAATCTGTTGTTCTATTAGATTCCTTGCTACAATGGGCCAGAGAGAGGCCTGGTCTTGACCCGGTCCACAAGAGCCTCCACTTCTCAGTTTATCTTTATCGAAGACAGAACTCCTTGCACAAGCTGTAGATAGTCAAAGTGTACTTGCAAACTTAGATTGGTAAGATTCTAACTACTATAAATCATTTTCTCAATTTGAATGAATTAAGTAATCCCTTTTTATACGAATTGGATAAGTAAATTTATAACTTAATTAAATCTACTAAATTAATAATAATTGAAGTTATCTAACAAGCTTAATTTCCAACTATGACATGGGAGAGGATTGCGACCCTCTCCCAAATCTAGGTAAGGGCCTATGGGGCCTTACCTAGGGTTGACGAAGGTCGCCAACCATTCTTGAGGCCTCGCCGAACCCCCATCCATCATCGAGGCATCGTAGGTTCTTCCTTGTGGGTTTTCTATTATTATTAAATATTTAGCCTTGTCTTAATCTAATTTAACTAAGTTTTAGGTTAATGTATAATGATTTCACTAAAACAACATTTTAATCTTATGCTTAGTGTTTAGTATGTCAATGTTACATAAGAGAGAGAAAATAAAAAGTAAAAATACAACAAGCATTATCTGTTAGTTAAGTTGGACGAAATTAATGAAATGACTTGATTGTGCTAATTTGATAAATTTTATGACTTAATTGCACACTTTTAATGTTTTAACGTTCAATCGCACCTTTATAATCAATTTTATAAACTCTAGTGCACTTATCGCTAAATGGATTGCTCCCAATGATCAACAAAATTGAGGAACCAAATTCTATTGGGGTAAGGACAAACTCTTGGAGTCCTCCATCAAATCAAGAGTTAACATTTAATGTAGATGGCGAGGGGAAAGATAACAAAGAGGCCATAGGTATTATTGCACAATCGGATGGAGGCTTTGTTGTCCAATCGTGGGAAAGACAAGGAAGATGGAACTTGCCAGTGGAAGTGGAAGCTGTAACACTTCTTCTTGCATGTAAAGCTACTCAGTCCCTTTACATCCACAAAGCGATGTTTGGAAGTGACTATGGCCCCGTTTGGTTCGAGCTTTGGAGAAATATCTTTGGAAAAATGCAAATACCTTTGAGTTAAGGGAGTTTTCCGAAATACAAATAGTGTTTGGTAAATTATAATTTTAAAGTGTATTGGAAAACAACTTTGGCTAAAATGTCATTTGGTAAAAATTGTATTTGTAAAGGACTTTACTAAATTTAAAAAAAAAAAAAAATTGTAACTTTTTTTGAAGTCCAGCCACCGACCAACTAGATCTTCCTGTCGAACCGTCGGATTTCGCTGTCGAATGGCCTCGCCTGAGGTCACGCGACCTCAGGCAATTGTCTGGGTCATGCGATTTAGGCCATCAGTCGCTTGGGTCGAGTGACATAGGCATCGCCTAAGGTCCGGCGATAGTTGCTTGGGTCAAGTGACCCTCAGGTGGTGGTTGCCGGTGTGCGCAATTCCTTTGCCCGCGGTCATTGGCCTTCGATTAGTTTTTCCATGTGGCGTCTTTAAAAAGATGAATAGTAACCAACGCCAAGACTTGTATTCCGAAAATGCAACTTCTCAAAGTACCTCGAGATCTTTTTTGTACTAAAGACTTTTAGAGCCATTCGGAGATATAATTGTATTTTCTCAAAGTTAAGCAAAAACACGAACCAAACGCATTTGTATTTGACTAAAGGACTTAAAAATCCCAAAACCCATTACAATTGCCGAACCAAACGGGGCTTTTAAGGTATTAATTGATGCTATCCAATAAAAGGGCCTTGTATGACCAAAAGGGAAAAAAAAAACGAGGAAGGAGTTTGAAGTGGACTTGTCGAATTATTAATGAAGTTGCTCATGAGCTTGCAAAATGGGCTTTTCATTGGTTAAGAACCACATATTCTTTCATTTTTAATGATCTCTCTTCTAGAGTTAAAAATATAATGTTAGCAGAGTCTTCTTTAATTTATCATTTAAATGTAAGCTCTAGTTTCTCCTCGTAAAATTCGAACTACTTTACTGTGATAGAAGATTTGTTTTAGCCAAAAAAAGAAACTGATCAACAACGGTCTTGTCTTGTATGTGATAAAAGTGTCTTTTCAGGACTGATTCGTACCGCGAAGAAACGACCACCACCGAAGGATAAGGATAAGCCACATAACGCTCACAGGAGTCCACCCATCAGCTGCCGCGTGTACACGGTGGGTCCCACTCCCACTCCCACTCCCACTCCGACTCCGTCAACTCCGCCTTTTCCGTTTCTTCACGGCGGCGGCCGCCACCGACGGCGGCGAGGGGCCCGGAGATAGTGCGAAGACCAGCTCCATGTCGCGTCGCGCCCGCTCGCTCTCACGCCTCAGCCCGTCCGAGAACCCTTTTTGCCTCCACACTTCCTCCGTTCTCGACTCGTCATGGAACCGGCATGCGGCCACCAGGCGTTCGACGAAATTACTCTGAGGGGGGAAGAACAAGCAGAGAGAGAGAGAGAGAGAGAGAGAGAGGGGTAACGGAGCCGTCAAAGAGACGAGAAGGTAGGTAGGAAGCCGGGGGTGGGGCCCAGCGTGTGCACGTGTCGATTCGCGCATGGGCTCGAGCGCCCAATAATTTCTCCTCCCTCCGTCTCCGAACCCACGCGTCGCTCGTTTCCGCACTCCCCCCTCCACCTCCACCAGTGACGTGCCGAAGAAGAACAGCCAAAACCATCTTCTTCTTCTTTATCTTCTTCTTTTGTAAGGTGTCAGGGGACGCCGCCGTCTATGGCTTCTTGTAGCGGTCGCCGCCGCCGGCGGAGAGAAGGTGGAGCAGTCGAGCGGGAGGCCGCGGCCGGTCCTCCTCGCCGTGGGAGCCGTTGCTTCTTCAAATTTATACTCTCCGGCGTGCTCGACTCTGGGAAGCTCGTGAGTCGGTCAAATCTTCGCACTCTGTTTTAAGAGTTTCTCTTGCTCTGTGCTGTGTACCCATCAACCTGGAAAACGGGTCTGCTGAAGTTTACTTTTTTGTATATATATTTTACGATTTGGGTCGATATGGGTGTTCGGACTATAGTGTAATGTGCATGGTTCAGGTTTCCACAACATCCTTTGAACGTTGCTATTCGGAAAAGAAGAGTAATTTCATGGATACACAGAGTTAACTTACAGATGTTGATATGACAAAAGTAATGGGCTTTTCCAATGAAACTGATCTTTCATTCATGCTGCAGAATTTAAAATTCCTTAGATTTTTTTTTCCCTGTTCTCTGCACTTTGGTTTGACTATGATGAGTTATTATGATGGACCCGTAAACCTTTTCATAATAGGGAATTCCAAAGAATTTCTTGAGAAGACGTGGGAAGGATCTCTCAAACTCGGTGCTTCTTAAGGTCCCTGACGGTTCAACCTGGACTATAGAACTAGAAAAGCGTAACCATGACATGGTTTTGTTGGGGAAAGGGTGGCGGGAATTCATGGAGCATTACTCCATTGGTCATGGTCACTTCGTAGTTTTCAAATATAAAGAGAACTCCACTTTTCGCGTAATAATATTCGATAAGAGTGCTTCAGAGATAGATTATTCCTTGAGCAGGGGCAAAACATCATACCTTGGGAGTGAACTTTTCTCGCCAGAAGCAGAAGATGTTGTAGAAACAGATCGTCTGGAGGATGTCAAACCCCGTCAAAGAATGAGGATGGAGCCACATTTACCTTGTTCTCAGCTAAGTCCGAGTTTCTCACTGCGAGGGTCTGAAGGTGTGACTCTTCATTTTTTAGAAGTCACGTATATTCTTGCATCACTCTCTTTTGTTAGCTCTTTTCCAAAAATGCTTGTGAACTTTTACAAGCTAAAGCCGCTAAACTGATATGGTATCATTAGATGAAAAAAAAAGGCCTCTGCTATGGAACAGAGTAGCTTTGCTATTTCTATTTGTAGCCATGGGAAGTAGGTCGATTGATTTTATCCCTATCCCTTGTTTTGGAGCTAAATGGAAGCTGGTCTCCTCCGTATGTAGTTTCCATGGATACTGACCCTGAAGAACCACATCTGGCTCAGGCTCAAGCTCAAGCTGGCCTGACAGAGAGGAGTAAACAGCCAACATGCGGAGCGAGTCATTCTGAGCTGGATTTTCACGGTCCTATGCTTCCAAGGCCTCTCACTACTCCTGAATTAACCCGCAGAATTAATTCCAAATATCCCTTTTTCATAAAGGTGATTAGGCGATCTTATATGAGTAAACTGGTAAGTCTTGAGCTCATCACGAGTATAGTTCAATTATGACTGCTAGTACCTACAATGCCATGATCACATTAATTGTGATGTCCACCTATTTGAGATTTTTTTCTCCCATCCATATAGTGTTTATGATATAATACAATGGATTACTACAACAATACTCATTCCAGGGATTTCTCATTCCACTTAAATAATTTCATGTCTTGGTTGTTCAAACATGTGCACGTGCAGAGTATTCCAGGTGGATTCATCAAGCAGCATAAGCTGGAAAAGCAAAGAGCAACTCTAAGGCATGCCAACAGATCATGGTCAGTGAGGCTTGGCAGGAGCAACGGACATGTCAGAGGGGCTTTGTGTCTGTTCTTTTCTGATGGTTGGGAGGCATTTGCAAGAGAGACTCATCTGCACGTAGGACATGTCTGCATGTTCAAGCTAATTGATAGGGATGATATTGTTTTCGAAGTCTCCATTTTGCGTGGTGAGGACTTGATTTACATTGTTAAAAATGAGTACTTAAGGTGTAACTATAGGCTGTTTATCACATGACTTGCATTCTGCATTTATAATTATGCCTCCCTTATTTGGTTGTTGTGCCTCTATGTCATTTTAAAATATACTCGTACGTTTTTATAAGAACTTTGTGTGTCCATTAGTATTGTAATAATTGAGGCGGGATTCTAGTTGATTTGTCACTTCTGATGTGAAGAGCACTCATGTCAAATTGTCTGAATTTTTCATTTCATGGTAATCATAATTTCCAATCTAGGTCAATTGAAGAAACGCTCACACAAAAGTCCTTTTATTCTCAGTTCTTCGCGGGAACAGACTGTCCAAACGCAAATTGAATCATCATGAGCTGGTTATTCGTGGTCCTACACCTCCAAAGCCCCCCACTACACCTGAAGTAGCCAGTGAATTTGAGTCAGAGCATCCCTTCTTCAAAGTGGTGATACAGCAATATCATATGAAACAAATGGTAAGATCTGAAGCCTAGTCCACAACTGGCATATCTCGAGTTCAATTTCAATTGCTTTAAATCATGCCTTGATATTGTGTTTTCCCAAGTTGATTTGGTTTGTATCGGAAACTTAGATGACATAATATATTTCTTAAAGTGTCCAGGGAGAAACCTAATGATGGAGTAACGTGGAACCATAAAAAGATGAATAAGTAAAGACTGTAACTGAGTCGGGACTGTCCTTTACTGGGATGCCCCACAAGCTGCTCTATTCACTATCCAAGTGAAAGGATGGACCGTCACTTTAATGGTAAACTAACTGAAAATAGTTATTAATGGATAGTCACTTCTTTAATAATGCTTTTGATTGCAGGTTAAGATCGATAACTTTCATAAGCCCCTTAATGCTTGTTGATTAAAACTCTTGAACTAGCAATTATCGGCAAGAATATGCCTCATGTGCTTCTTTTTTTTCACATGAGTGTATTCTTATGAGATGTCCTTTTGACGTACAGTGGTTTGTTCATGCATGTATGAATTTGCAGTATGTTCCAAATCAATTTTCCCAGCAACATATTCAAGAAAACAAGGACATGGCGACTCTCAGGTTTTCAGATAGATCGTGGCTGGTGAAGCTCTTAAGCTATACGCATAATAAATACCAGGGGGTGTATTTCTCTGTTGGTTGGAAAGAATTTGCAAGAGAAACTCATCTGTGCGTGGGAAATATCTGTATGTTTGAACTCATTGATAGTGATGATGTTGTCTTTCAAGTCTCCGTTTTTAGTAGTGCTGGTAAGGATCTGATTCACATTGATTGAGATGAACATTTTCTATTTTATTCGGTAGTTGTGAATCATGAAAAGTATACTTTCTATGTTTCTGTTTTCTTCTTCTTTGCACTAGTCTCAATTCGATTTTCATGATGACAGTAATTTTCACACCAAATGACTATCAAATTTCTCATTGTTTTACTACAGGTGGGATAGAGAAATCTACATGCAGAGCGAGCTGTTCTGAGCTGGATTTTCATGGTCCTGCACTATCAAGGCCTCTCACGTTGCCCGAATTTGCTAGCAATATTGATTCGGAGCATCCCTTTTTCAAAAAGGTGACCCCCCAAAGTTATTTCCATGCCCTGGTAAGATCTAAAGTTTAAATCGTCACTCACATATCTCATATTCATTTTTCACTGTTTCATGTATTGGCTATTCAAAACATGCACATGTGCAGAGTGTTCCGGTTCAATTTGCCGAGCAACATCTTCAGGAAAACAAACAAGTAGTGACTCTTCGGTATGCGGACAGATCGTGGCAAGTGAAGCTCATTAGGAGCCTTGGACAGGCCAGAGCTACTCCGGCTCTGACCTTCTCCGCTGGTTGGCGTGCATTCGCAAGAGAAACTGATCTGCGTGCAGGAAATTTCTGCTTGTTTGAACTCATCAATAGGGATGAGACAGTGTTCAAAGTCTCCATTCTGAGAGGTGCTGATAATGACCTGATTCATGTTAATGGAGATGAGCATCGGAAGTATTACCTGAGGCCATTGCAGCATCGAAATGAAATCAGGGGTTCCTAATGATGCCTCCTTTTATTAAGCAGCGCAGCAGCGAATCAATCAAAGGCACTCTTTTCTGCTTTTTGATCTCCTTTCTTCCTTTTTGTGCTAGTTTCAATTCTATGACTACCTTGGTTGGAAAGAACCTCCCAAATCAGTGATTGTTTATGGTTTTGCACAGCGGCTCAACCTTACCAGTGGTCTACAGGACAGTGAAGACATAATGCTCTGATGTATGTTCATGGAGTACTTCTCCTTTTATATGTTTTGTCCTTCAAATATTATGGCTTGTCCTCGTCCTCTTCGTTCCCGGAGAGAATACAAAGTTGTTGCCGAGCAGGAGACTCCTCCAAGTAGTAGCCCTCGCTTCTTCAGGATCATGTTCTTTGGGATCATACTCTCTGACAAGCTAATTTGCTAGGTTAGGAGTTTTGATCAACACCCTTGAGAGGTTCCTGAAAGTCATTGATCTCAATTAAGCAGCAATCCGAAGCATTTTCTTTTAGAAGTGACATGTCATTTAGGTTTCCATACAATTCAAAATCAACTTTGGGAAAAAGCACAATACCAAAGCTTCGATCTTGTCAGCATGTAAGTATTTATAATGTTCAAATTAGTGGCGGAAAATATCACTTAGAATTTTGTTTTACACTGACGGTAAATGGTCTATTTTTTATTATTTTTTCTTTGATAGTACACGAGGCAAAAGCCTGAAAAAGCCTGAAAAGTAGAGTGGTTGGCAATGGCGAAAATTTTGCATACATGATCTAATTTTACATGCCATGATCTATATGCCAAAATAAAGCCTAGCAATGCAACTCCGGATTTTATAAGGATTTGCACAAGCAATCAACCTACGTTCTTTTGGACTTTCAACTTTGAACTTACAACTTTAAACTCCTTGCGAGAATGGTGTTTCGTGCACTTCGGCAAAAAAAAAAATCGAAATGACATTATGTTGGAAATTTAAGTAAGACCAATATGAACAAAATGGGGATCATCATGGATAGGTCGTAACACGTACATATATGAATGTAACCTATAAACAACTAGACGAAGGGCGAATAAGAGACTAACTATAAAAAGAGTTGTTGAAATAGCTTATTATCATGAAAATAGGTGATGGTTGGATATGAAGAGAAATGATGGTTGATCATGAAAAGTGATAATAATGGGGATAAGGTACATATTCTCAAGAGATGCATTGATTGGCTATACGTAAATACGACCAAATCATACATTATTCAATACTCTTGTTCAAGAATAGTAGCCTTCTCTTCTTCATATTATTATTCCCTACTATTATTTTCTTTTTTCATATACAAGTTTGATAATATATTCAAGGTGAAATTCCAAGAGAGAAATTAAGTAATCCTTGAACTCTTTTTTTTTTTTTTTTTTTGGTAGCTATAGTGTATATATTGGAGGTATATTTGTTTTAAATCAGTAGCAACAATAGGAACAAATAATACTTTAAAGATAGTCATCTTTATCACGCATCAAAGGACTATATATGAGCTTCAAAATGAGAAAGTAATTGATTTTGACGCTGAGACGTAGGATTCATTTGTTCGAGAGTCTAAATTATGGCATTTCCGTTTGAGGCACATTGGTGGGAAAAGCCTGAAGGTTCTGAGTGAAATGAATCTACTATGTGATTATGTTCCTAAAGAACTAAATGTGTGCAAGTGTTTTGACTTAGGAAACGACCAAAAGTGTAGTTCAATATGACTAAAGAAATCACAGAAATTGCAGAGTCGATTCACTTGAATTTTCATAGACTATCACAATTTTCTTCAAGGAAGAGTGACGGATCTATTCTAATAGTTATGGATGACTATTCAAAGAAGACATGGATGTTTGTACAGAGGCACAAGTTTGATGTTGTTATGAGAATTAGGTAGTTAAGAGTTTTAATCAAAAAGGTGACCGGTTGATGATGAAGTATGTGTAGATTGACAGTAGTATGGAGTTTTGCTAAGGAACTATTAAATGAATTTTATATGAAAGAAGGCCTCGTGAGGCATCACATTAGTGCTAGTGAACCACAACAGGTTATAGAGTTGATGAATAGAAAATTACTAGAGACACCCATGAAATGCTCTCTAGTATTGGTATGATTAGAAGATTCGTGACAAATGTGTTTAGTACGACAAATTACCTAGTGAATAGATCCACATAGAATGTGATTGATGATTTGGTGTCACGCCCCGAACCTCAAGCGCGTGCCCATCCCTCGGTGGTCAATAAAACTTGCGATGTCTCAAGACGTGTCGCCGACCCATTCATTTTAATGTACATGCGGAAGTGAAACAAAACCCTTGACAACAACCAACACCGGATAGAAAAGCGGGAAGCATATTCATAGTCAAAACACTTTTATTAACACCTCAGTTTATATACAATGCTAGACTATAGACAAAAGTCTACTCAACAGAAAAGCCTACAAGTCCTCTAGGCACTCGAATCCCCAACTGAAAACTTCGAGGTCTCCTAGGGACTCGGTTTTAGCACTGCACCACCAGGAGGGTCAGCTATACCCTCGCCATGAGCGACGTCTATCACCAAAGCTAGGACCTCACAATTCTGTGGGGGACCCTCTATGTGTCCAATGAGCCTACAATGATACCACGCTCTGAATCGATGGGGTATCCTCTGAGGTAGGCCCGCATCGACCCAGACAGTGGTTGTCACGAGTTCATAGACCCA
Source organism: Eucalyptus decipiens (assembly GCA_014182575.1). Classification (NCBI taxonomy): domain Eukaryota; kingdom Viridiplantae; phylum Streptophyta; class Magnoliopsida; order Myrtales; family Myrtaceae; genus Eucalyptus; species Eucalyptus decipiens. The sequence continues at coordinate 25,789,745 of CM024615.1, forward strand.
GACCTCGTGGCCCCTGGGAACAGGAATATCAGTAACCTGTTTGGTGACCCTTTTAACCTAACCAAAACATTCCGGAGGAACCACCATCTAAGAACCTGAAAAGATTAAGTCCACAATGGGGTGAGACAATAATGCGAGCCTAGGGTAGGCTTTCTCAAACAGTAGAATCGGGAGAGTAACTCGCACACGAGAAACAGGACGAATAATGCAGGCTGTATCAGATAATGTCTCAACAAGTTTACCCCCTAAACTCCAACTAGGAATGAAATACACTTAAAGGCAGTCTATGCACAATCAAAACAGATGACTTACTTTGTCTTAGTTCCTTTTTGCACGTCAGTACAATTTATATACTCAATCAATTGATTCAATTCAAACTATCGATCAATCGATCCATCCAAATCAATCAATTCAATTCGATACAATCAATAGGATCTATACCATCTATCAGTTCAATCAATCGATCATTGCTCACATAAGTTGAGGTATATTTATGCTCACACTAGCTGATGTATATAATATAGCTCACCCAAGCTGATATAGTATATTGCTCTCACAAGCTAACTGATCAATGCTTTCACAAGCTGACATATAATAATGCTTGAATAAGCCGACGATTCAAATTGAACCGGAAAAATTGATATTCACACTTTTAAAATCCCATGATTCAATTTGGTCCTCAAAATCATTTTCGATGTCAAAACCCAACACTTGGGATTTTCCAAATTAAATATTAAAATTTCACAATTTTGGAATAAATAACCAAAATCACCATTTTCACTCACTTTGCACAAAATAGCATTCAATTGCATAAACTAAGTACACCATTGCAATCAACACGAAATTCCGGTCACCGGCTATCCCGGTATAATTTTTGGAAAATAATAAATAATTAAATAAATATTTAAAATAATTTAAAAAATACAATTAATTACCAAAAATACTAACTTAGGCCGGAAATGGTAAATTAAACATCGAAACGGGCCTAGAAAATTTCCGAACCAATCTAGATAAATAGTACAATCTATTTAGTCCTTAATTATACCATTCTAAATACCTAACATGCACAAACGAATAATTAAATTGCTAATCCATTCTAACTAACCACCTAAACCCTAATTAGCTTAAACTAATTAACCCCTAAGCATCATTAACTCCCATAAGCAGAGTTTAGCAAGTAAACTCACCAGTTTAGCGTTCCAGTAAGTCCACGATGATGTGACATGGAGACGAGCGACAAACTACCTTGCGGCGGCACCAAACAAGGCCCAGAAGAGGCCTAAAACGAGCCCTTAAAGCCATAAAGCCCTTGCTGGCTTCGGTTCTGGTTGCTTGGTTGAGAGAGCTGGCGCGGGCTCGGTTTGGGGTTGGAACGAGCAAGGCAGCGGACGGGCGGTTGCAGCACGCAATTTGGACAACGACGGTGGAGCTGCGGTTGAGCTCCTACGGCGACCGGGGCTACTGCGAGATGGCGAGGAGGCTTGGTGCAAGCGGACGGGCATGAGGACGGCTGGACGACGTGCATAGGCTCGTGGGCGAAGAGCGGCAGTCCTAGCGGCTCAAGGGTGGTTGACGGTGAAGGAGGGTGCTGCTCAGTCACTCTCTGGTTCTCTCAAGCTTTCCAAGGCTCCAACAATGGATAAAGTGGGCCTTGAGAGGAAGAAGAAGCTGCTGAAGACTTGGAGGGTCCCCCTTGGCCGCAAAAGTCTTCTATTCTATCCCTTTGTCCCTTGGCAAAGCCCCACCAGCCTTGGCTGTCTTCCTTTGCCAATTTGCAGCCCTCAAACTTCCCTAGCAAGCCTACTAAGTGGTCCAAATGTTGCACACCAAGGGACCTACGAATTTTAGAACATTTTCCCCCAAATTGAACTAAATCCCCTCCAATTGAGCCTAAATCAATCCCCATAAATTCAACCAAGGTGCCCACACTTAAATTCACATTTTTCTTCACCAATTGAATCAACTTGAATCCCAAAAACATGACCAAAAATGGTTCTCTGATTTTTTCGGTAAAATACGGCCCTACTTTGAATTTTCGCCAAAAATCTCGGTTTGCAGAAAAATCTTTGGAGGATGAGTCGACATTCCTAAAATGAATCGTGACATGACAGAACTTTCAACTTCTGAAATCGGATTTAAATTCGTGGCTAATTTCAATCTGACGTGATTTTAGAGTGATTTAACATACCGGGTAGCTTTTAGGAATTTTTAGTGCAATTGACCTGTGGTCGATTATTTTCGAACCACATTGTGCATCTTCGACACATTGGCGACTCTCAGTTGTCGTGAAAATCTCGAGATTTTACACAGGGTACCAAAACGATAGAAAAATCGTCTAGTGTCGATTGACGAAAATTTTGCAATTAGGTGGAATTACCCACATACTAATCACATACCTCAATCGGATTGATCTATCTCTAGTCTCTAATCGATTTTTAAGTGCGTCATAATGACCATTGCAGACTAGCACGGTCAAACAGTCGATTTTTGGTTGAATTCTCAAATTTATTGCGTTAAAATCTATTAACGGCTTCACCAGATAAACCAGTTATCTTGTAAGTGATCAGCTTAGAGAATAGAACTACAGGCGCGTTGATAAAAAGCCCGATTCATTCAATTGAAAATAGAACTGGAAATTCATAATGTCACATTTGGACTCCCCACAAAGTGTGGTCAAGTGAGGTTGTTGATTATTTTATTATATTATAATATTTGGTTACTCGTGTAATGTTTGAGTAAGTGATGATATTCCTAGGCTATGTATAAGGTGAGCGGGGCTATCAATTGTGATGTTCGAAATTAAATTCATCTTTTGTCAATAGAGAAATTTCATTTGATGAGTTTCCAATATCTCTAAGTAGAAGTGACTGTGGCAATGTTTATATTGATTTGAGCAGTGTTTAGTAGAGTTACAACCAGAAACTCTTAAGGTGCCAGGTACTGGCATAATAATCAACACAGATGGTACTTGGAGAAAAGTGGAGCATATAGAGCCAAGAGTTGTGTAACTACTAAATATAACAAGATGCGTATTTGATCTCCTAAGAAATATGGATGCGAGGACGGTTTTGCTCTGTTTGTTGTTAAAGTGGTTGTATTGGAAAATCCTTATGGAGTAGCTAAAGGTGCGAGTGGGTTGGTGTTTTGATGAGATCAACGGCACTAGTGAAATTCAAACGAGGCTTGGACTTAAAAAATATCTGTGGCAATTGAGTCCATGAAGGACTGGGGAAGACTAGCAAAGAAGTGTTCATATTTTTTGGAGAAGTTCAAATGCTCGTCAATTACCTCCCAAGTGTTATGAGGCCGTGAAATATTGTGTTAACATTTTGTATATTTCTTTAACAAAATTGAGAGATTATTCCGTGAGTAATTATGAAATTAAATAGAGTATGAGTCATTATAACTAATTGGGGATTAGAAAATCCTCGAATGTTTGATTAACTCGAATGTAGTTATAACCTCGTTGTATCGTTAATTTATATTTCTACCCTTTTCCCCCAGACACCTTTTTCTTTTGGGTCGAAGATCCCCTGACGTTTTGCCTCCACGTTACGAGAGGCTCGTATCTGATTAACACTTCCCATGAATCTTTGCCTTGATCACCGAGCCATCTGATTTTGCCAGGACGATGGCCTCAAGAACGAAGGCTCCGCGCTCCGGTAGTTGAAGTCGCAACCCCACAAACAATCTTCTTCTTCTTCTTCTTCTTCTTCTTCTTCTGTGAGGAGCCAGGGGACACTGCTGTCTATGGCTTCTCGCAACGGTCGTCGTCGTCGCTGGAGAGAAGATGGAGCTGTCGAGCGGGAGGTCGCGACCGGTCCTCGTCTTGGGAGCCGTTGCTTCTTCAAGATCATACTCTCCAACGCGCTGGAATCTGGAAAGCTTGTGAGTTGATCACATCTTCATCAGTGTTTTAAGAGTTTCTCGCTCTCTGTGCTGTGTACCCGTCAACCTGAAAAAACTGGTTTATGGATTCGGTTTGGAATGAACTTTTCGCTTCCAGCTTAAAAAAGAACAAGAGGGTATTGTCTAACATGGCCTGTTTATCAAACAAAATTTCTCCTTTTTGCATGCTTCGACGATATGAATGTCTTCATCGGATGTGCGACCGGTTGTCCTGAACCGTGGTGATGGTCGGCCTCATGTCCTCTTGGCTGCTGCCATTTCTTCTGCTAAAGTTTGCTTTTTTGTATATTTGTTTTACGATTTGGGTCGAAATGGGTTTTCGGAATATAGTGTAATGTGCATGGTTCGGGTTTCCACAACATCCGTTGGACATTGCTATTGGGAGAGTAATTTCTTGGGTACACAGATTTAACTGACCAAAAATGATATGACAAAGTAATGGGCTTTTTCTAATGTGCCTTGCTTCCTTGGGCAGCCGATCTCAGTGGTGGGAGAAAAGAAAATCGATGTCAGCTGTTGTATGACAAAACGTCTTGGCCATGGGATCAAGATAAATTTATGTCAACTGTAGGATTTGGCACGCCAATTTCACTAATCTCAGTATAAACGAATTTTGGATTCTTGAGCTTTATTCTTGTCCAATGAAGCAACTAGAACTACAAATAAATCCACGACCATTCTGAAGTACAATTGTGGAAACTGATCATTCATCCATGTTGCAGAATTTAAAGTTTCTTAGTTTTCTTCCTATTCTCTGCACTTCAGTTTGACTATGTTGATTTATTATCATGGACCTTTAACTTTAATTTTTTACATAATAGGGAATTCCAAAGAATTTCTTGAGAAGATGTGGAAAGGGTCTCTCAAGCTCGGTGCTTCTTAAGGTTCCCGGCGGTTCAGCCTGGACTATAGAACTAGAAATAAGCAACAATGACTTGGTTTCGTTGTGGAAAGGTTGGCGGGAATTCATGGAGCATTACTCTATTGGTCATGGCCACCTCATAGTTTTCAAATACAAAGGGAACTCCACTTTTCATGTAATAATATTCGATAAGAGTGCGTCAGAGATAGATTATTCATCGAGCAGCAGCAAAATATCGTACTTTGGGAGTGAATTTCCCTCACCAAAATCAGAAGATGTCCTTGAAGCAGAAGATCTGCAGGATTCCACACCCTGTCAAAGAATGAGGGTTGAACCACATTTACCTTATTCTCAGCTAAGTCTGAGCTACCCACCACAAGGTTTGGAAGGTGTGACTCTTCATTTTTTAAGTCACGTTTCTTCTTACATCACTCTCTTTAGTTAGTTGTTTTCCAAAAATACTAGAAAACTTTTTTATTAAAGTTTTTTCCTAAGCCAGTTTTTCATGTTCCTACACCTCTGAGGCCTCTCACTGCTCCTGAATTATCCAATGAGTTTTATTCAGAGCATCCCTTCTTCAAACTGGTGATCAATCAGGGTGGAAAAATGGTAAGATCTCGAGTTTCATCCACCGCTGGCATATCTCAAATTCAATTAGGATTGCTTGCTAAATCTTGCCTCAGTATTGTGTTTTCCCAAGTTGATTTGGTCTGTAACTGATACAATATGACATGTTATTTCTCGGGGTATTTGTGGGGCATCCGTTGATTGAATAATGGGAAACAGGGAAAAAGAAGAATTAAAATGTCAGGACTGTCCATTCACTTAGATATTCTGCATAAGCTGCTCTAATCGCTATCCAAGTGAAAGGATGGACAGCACTTGAATGGAAAACTGTCTGTTAATGGACATTCACTTTTGGAGAATTCTTTAGATTGCAGGTTAAGATTGATGATGCTTTAGATTGCAGGTTAAGATCATTAAATTTTGTGAGCCTCTTAAAGTTGTTGACTGAAACTCCTGAAACTAGCAAATATCACCATGATTATTCTTCTTGTGTGCTTTTTCCTTAAAATTGTGTGCTGACTCGTTTGTACAAACATGTACATATGTGCAGAATATTCCTGTTGGATTTGCCTGGCAATATATTCAAGCAGACAGGGAAATGGCGACACTTAGGTTTTCAGACGGATCGTGGCTGGTGAAGCTTTTAAGAAATTTGCAGGATCACCAGGCATGCTTCTCTGCTGGTTGGACTGCATTTGCAAGAGAAAACTGTCTGCATGTAGGAGATGTCTGCATGTTTGAGCTCATTGATAGAGATGACGTTGTGTTCCAAGTCTCCATCTGCCGTATTGCAGGTACAGACCCGATTCACATTGATTGAGATTAACATCAAAACTGTTACTCTAGGCCATACGCAGCGTCCATAGGAATTCAGGGTTCCTAATTATGCCTTCTTCATATGGTAGTAGCTAGTCAATGAAAAGTAGACTCACGTTTTTTTGTTTCCTTCGTCTACTAAAGTCGATTCTATAAGACCCCATTTGGAAAGAATCTCTCAGATTAGGGACATCGGCAAGTTTTCTGGTGGCTCGAACCTGACCTTTAGAACGGTAAAGTGCAGTGACATTGAACACCCTTGCCTTAAGCCAATAAGGGATAAGTGCATTGGAAGTCTTAAAAGTTGTTACGAAAGTGCTATGAGTCACAAAACTTCAGAAAGTGTAATCAAGTCATAAAACTTATCACAAAAGTGTAATTAAGTCCTAAAACTTTCAAAAAAAGTACAATCAACAGAAGGACTTGATTGGACTTGACAAGTTTTTGTACTTGATTGCACTTCTTAAAAAAATTTAGGACTTAATCGCACTTTTTTGACAAGTTTTAGGACTTAATTGCAATTTTTGAAAGTTTAAGAAAATTGCACTTTGGTTACAAGTTGTAAGACTTTAATGCACTTATCTCTAAGCCATGTACCGACTCTGAATTACAAGGTGCAACCCATGGTTTTACAAGCTCAATTTGAACTTATCAGATTCTTTTCATTTCTCTATTTGCATACTTGAAGACCTTATAGGAAGTTTATTTGCCTAGGGGTGCATGTTGAAGTTTATTAGTTTCTTTTCATGTGGAGAGCATTCAGAATTTATTTTGTCAAATTACCTGAATCTTGATGTGCATGACAGAACATTTTTCCAATCTATACTAAATCTTTTCGTAGTTAGTCAGTTAAAGAAATCTTCACATGAATGTCTGCTAAATTCCTCATTGTTTAACTGGGGAAAAAGGATATCTATTCTCCTGCCTTACCACTCGACCATGCTGCCAAGATGATAAGGTGTCATTCGAAATAGATTTAAAAAGTCGCCCACTGTGGAGCAGAGTAGCTTTACTATCTCTATTTGAGCTGATTCCTATCCCTAGCAGTTTTGGAACTAAACGGAACCTGGTCTTCTTGATATGTAGCTTGTATTGATGCTGACCCCGAAGAACCAGATGTGTCTCAAGCTCCGGCAGACTTGACGGATAGGATCCAACAGTCTACATGCAGGGTGAGCCATTCGGAGCTGGTTTTTCATGGTCCTACACTTCCAAGGCCTCTTGCTCCTCCTGAATCAGCCTGCAAATTTGATTTGGAACATCCCTTTTTTAAAATGGTGATGCCCCGATCTTACTTGAATTGCCTGGTAAGTCTTGAGCTTAATTCATCACTGGTATATCTAGAGTTCCATTATGATTGCTATCACCTACAATGCCATGATCACATTAGCTGTTGATGTTTACGAGAGTTTTTCTATGTTTACAGTGTTCATGATGTAATCCAATAGATTATTACATCAATAATCATTAGTAACACGTATTAAAAAAGGATGTGGGCTAGCGATTTCTTTCATCCTTGAGCACTTTCAAAAGGATAAATACATCTGTGGATTTCTTAGACCTCACATTGTTACCTTCTTGCTTTTTGCCCTTCAATTTATCCTTGGATTTCTCATTCCACTTGAACAATTTCATATCTTGGTTGTTCAAACATGTACATGGCCAGAGTATTCCGCTTGGATTCATCAAGCAACATATCCAGGAAAAGCCAAGAGCAACTCTTAGGTACTCAGACAGATCATGGTCAGTGAAGCTCATCAGGAGCAACAGACACCTCAAAGGGGCTTCTGCTCTGTCCTTCTCTGCTGGTTGGCCTGCATTTGCAAGAGAAACTCATCTGCGTGCAGGAAATGTCTGCTTGTTTGAGCTAATTGATCGGGTTGACATTGTCTTCAAAGTCTCCATTTTGACTGGTGCCAGTAAGGACTTGATATACGTTGTTGAAAATGAGTACTTGAAGTGTATGCCTCCCTTATTTGGTTGTGCTGCATAACTGACAAGTACACTTTCTTTTCTATGTTAATTTAAAATATAGTGATTTGTCTCCCTTATTTGGTTGTGCTGCAGAACTGACGAGTACACTTTCTTTTCTATGTTAATTTAAAATATAGTGATTTGTCTCTTTCGATGTGAAGAGCACGAATAATATTTTCATTCAAATTGTCTGACTTTTTCATTTCATGGTAATCATAATTTCAAATCAATTTATATATCTTATTATCGTAGGTGGTCCTACACCTCCGAAGCCCTTCACTACTCCTGAATTAGCCAGTGTGTTTGAGTCAGAGCTTCCCTTCTTCGAAGTGGTCATACAGCAATGGCATCAGAATAAATTGGTAAGAACTCAAGCCTAATTGACCGGTGGCATAATTCAAGTTCAATTACAATTGCTGTAAATCATGCCTTGATATTGTGTTTTCCCAAGTTGATTTGGTTTGTATTGGAAACTTAACGACGGATTATATTTCTCAAGTGTCCATGGGGAATCCTAATGATGGAGTAACATGGAACTAGGAAAAGATGAATAAGTAAAGACAGTATTTGGGTTGGGACTGTAATTGAATATTCCTCACAAGCCACTCTATTCACTACCCAAGTGAAAGGATGGACAGGCACTTGAATGGTAAACTAACTGAAAATAGCTATTAATGGACAGTCCTTTCTTAAATAATGCTTTGGATTGCAGGTTAAGATCGGTGGCTTTCATAAGCCCCTTAAGGCTGGTGATTAAAACTCTTGAACTACATCATGTGCTTTTTTCCTTGTTTTTCACGTGAGTGTATGTTTATGTGATGTCCTTTTAACATACAGTGGTTTGTTCCCACATGTATGGATGTGCAGTACGTTCCCCGTCAATTTGCCAAGCAACACATTCAAGAAAACAGGGAAATGGCGACTCTTAGGTTTTCAGACAGATCGTGGCTGGTGAAGCTCTTAAGCTATTCGCATGGAAACCTGATGTTCTTCTCTGCTGGTTGGCCTGCATTTGCAAGAGAAACTCATCTGTGTGTGGGAAATATCTGTTTGTTTGAGCTCATTGATAGGGATGATGTTGTATTCCAAGTCTATTTTCAGCAGTGCCGGTAAGGATCCAATTCACATTGATTGAGATGAACATAGGAAGGGTTACTTTAAGCCATTTGCTGCATTAATATGAATTCTGCATTCCCAATTAGCCTCTTTTATTCAGTAGTTGTGAATCAATGAAAAGTAGACTTTTTCACGTTTCTGTTTGCTTCTTTTCTGCACTAGTCTCAATTTGGTTTTCATGATGACAGTGATTTTCAATCTATGCTGGATCTTTTCATAGCAAGTCAATTAAAGAGACATTCACACCAATTCTATTAAATTTCTCATTGTTTTACTGAAGGTGGGATAGAGAAATCTACATGCAGAGCGGGCTGTTCTGAGCTGGATTTTCATGGTCCTGCACTATCAAGGCCTCTCACGTTTCCCGAATTTGCTAGCAATATTGATTCGGAGCATCCCTTTTTCAAAAAGTTGACCCCGCAAAGTTATTTCCATCACCTGGTAAGATCTAAAGCTTAAATCATCACTCACATATCTCATATTCATTTTTTACCGTTTCCATGTATTGGCTATTAAAAACATGCACATGTGCAGAGTGTTCCGGTTGGATTTTTCAAGCAACATCTTCAGGAAAACAAACAAATAGCGACTCTTCGGTATTTGGACAGATCGTGGCAAGTGAAGCTCATTAGGAGCCTTGGACAGGCCAGACGTACTCCGGCTCTGACCTTCTCTGCTGGTTGGCGTGCATTCGCAAGAGAAACTGATCTGTGTGCTGGAAATGTCTGCTTGTTTGAACTCATCGATAGGGACGAGACTGTGTTCAAAGTCTCCATTCTGAGAGGCTCTGGTAATGACCCGATTCATGTTAATCGAGATGAGCATCGGAAGTATTACCTGAGGCCATTGCAACATCGAAATGAAATCAGGGGTTCCTAATGATGCCTCCTTTTATTAAGCAGAGCAGCAGCGAATCAATCAAAGGCACTCTTTTCTGCTTTTTGTTCTCCTTTCTTCCTTTTTGTGCTAGTTTCAATTCTATGACTACCTTGCTTGGAAAGAACCTCCCAAATCAGTGAATCTTTATGGTTTTGCACAGCGGCTCAACCTGACCAGTGGATCTACAAGACAGTGAAGACATAATGGTCTGATGACCTTTCATATGTTTTGTCCTTCAAATATTATGGCTTGTCCTCGTCCTCTTCGTTCCCGGAGAGAATACAAAACTGTTGCCGAGCAGGAGACTCCTCCTCCTAGTAGTAGCCCTCACTTCTTCAGGATCATATTCTTCGGGATCGTACTCTCTGACAAGCTAATTTGCTAGGTTAGGACTTTTGATCAACACCCTTGAGAGGTTCCTGAAAGTCATTGATCACAATTAAGCAGCAATCCAAAGCATTTTCTTTTAGAAGTGACATGTCATTTAGGTTTCCATACAATTCAAAATCAACTTTGGGAAAAAGCACAATACCGAAGCTTCTATCTGGTCAGCATGTAAGTATTTCTAATGTTCAAATTAGTGGCGGAAAATATCACTTAGAATTTTGTTGTACACTGACGGTAAATGGTCTATTTTTTATTACTTTTTCTTTGATGGTACAAGAGGCAAAAGCCTGAAAAGTTGTGGTTGGCAATGGCGAAAATTTTGTATACATGATCTAAGTCTACATGCCATGATCTATATGCCAAAATAAGCCTAGCAATGCAACTCCGGATTTTATAAGGATTTGCGCAAGCAATCAACCTACGTTCTCTTGGACTTTCAACTTTGAACTTAAAACTTTAAACTCCTTGCGAGAATGGTGTTTGGTGCACTCCGGCAAAATAAAATCAAATGACATTATGTTGGAAATTTAAGTAAGACCAATCTGAACACAATGGAGATCATCATGGATGGGTCGTAACATGTACATATATGATGTAACCTATAAACAATGATTAGAAGGGAGAATAAGAGACTAAATATAAAAAGAGTTGTTGAAATAGCTTATTATCATGAAAATATGTGATAGTTGGATATGAAGATAAATGATGGTTGATCATGAAAAGTGATAATAATGAGGATAAGGTACATATTCTCAAGGGATGTAAATACGACCAAATCATGCATTATTCAATACTCCTATTTAAGAATAGTAGCCTTCTCTTCATATTATTCCCTACTATTATTTTCTTTTTTCACATACAAGTTTGATAATATATTCAAGGTGAAATTCCGAGAGAGAAATTAAGTAATTCTTGAATTTTTTTTTTTTTTTTTTTGTAGCTGTGGTGTATATATTGGAGGTATATTTGTTTTAAATCAGTAGCAACAATAGGAACAAATAATACTTTAAAGACAGTCATCTTTATCACGCATCAAAGGACTATATAAACTACTGATCTATCTTCATCAGAGAATGAAGTTCCCAACAAGAGCATGATGGTTGAATGAATGAAACTGTGTAATGGAAACTGAGTTAACACAAAAGACTGAGGTTGGTGGGAATTAATTTAGAACAGAAGAACCTGATTATTCGGCCAACGAGTTAACAAAGGATAAATCGAAAACAAAAACCAAGGACGGGCATGCTGGCTTTGTTCTGTCGTTGACATACTAGGAAGGCATGACGTTAGATCACAATGAAATTATAAGACACGATCGGGGTATTGTGGAAAATCAATCATCTCATACCTGGGACGACCAAATGATGGAAGGTTTTCCTTGATAGCTTGCGGTTTCGCTCTTCTTGAATCCACGAAAGAGAACATGCTTCCGATGCTCTCCTTAAAACTCTCTCTCTCTCTCAGTACGAGCATATGATCGGATGAGTTCTCGGGTTATGGTGACTGAGACAGATGATAAATATGAGAAAGTAAGAGAACCCTTCTTCTATGTCTAACGTATTTTGCTGAAATTCTTGTCGTGACTTCCCCAGAGGTGAACCATCGAGGAAAAGTTAAATAATGACTAAGCAAACAAGGGTCTTCTAAACCCATACTAGTCACAACTTTGGGATTTTAATTTAATCAATTAAAGGCACAAATCAATTTATTGGAGTTGCTACTAATCTATTATGGGTAAATTGGAAATCCAAATACAATGTAGCGGAACATTTCACTTATGCGAATAAGAGATTTCGTGGATAAGAGGGCCTAGTCGCACTAGCATCTCAGTACTTTTTCTCTTTATTTCAAAATGTTTGGCGAGTAGTCTTGATCAATTTTAATCCTAAATCACTAATCATTAGGGTGTGCAGACACTAATTTAGCACTCAATAAATTACAACAAGAAATAAATCACTTCAATAGGATAAAAATATCAATGCGTTACCCAAAGCAAAAGAGAAACTTTATTATTATCCAATGCACCATGTGTTCTTTAGTTATTCTTTTTAGGAAAAATGATACAATTGGGTCTGAAACTTTAGTTCAATGTGCAATATAGTCTCCAAACTTTTAATTTATTCAATATGATTCTTGAACTTTAGCCTAATATGTAATGTTATTTATGAACTTTTAATTTGTTATTATGTTTTGAAATTTTGATACATTTTCAATATGGTCCGTGGATTACATGAAAATGTTCAATATTATTCTTGAACATTTTCATATAATCTAGGGACTAACTTGAACACATACCAAAAGTTTAAGGACTATATTAAACAAATTAAAAGTTCATTGTACATTGAGTCAAAGTTCAAAGACCACATTAAACAAATTAAGAGTTTATAGACTACATTTCATATAGGTCAAAATTCAAGGACTATTTATGTCATTATTCATTCCTTTTACAAAAACCACACTATACGTAGTGCATAAGATGCAATAATTAAATCTATTTACTTGATGTAATTTCTATCAAGACACTAATAATGAATTAAGTGACTCACTAATGTGACATGCATACTAAAGAACTAGTTAATTCTATATAAGATATGTATGCAATATATATATTTTAACTTTCTTTATGAATTAAAAATAGGAAATTGGCTAAATCTGCATGATGACCGAGATTAAATTAGGTAATAATTTATACTAAATATTAATCTAAATTTGGCAATTTCCTAAGTTATTACATGATTCCTAGTGCACCTTAGATGTTATTTTTTAAATTACGAAGCATGCATGAATCCAATCTAAATTAAATGCAATGGGCTACATGTCTAATTATTAAGAAACATCACGACCAAGTAAGAAAAAAAAATTTAATCGAGGGCCCAGTCTTTACTCCCTAAGATCAAATCCCCAGGTATCAAGCATATGTATGTAGAGACTAAAACAAGGAAATTGCCTACTAAAAGAAAAAAAAAGCCTAATGTTGTACAAGCTAGTGGGGGTGCGTAGGGGTGAGCGGTTCCGGGTTTCTTATAGGTTTTGCCTCGAACCTAGAACCTACCATCGGGTACAAGTTCGGGTACAAGTTTCTCATTTTTTGAAACCTATAACCTACCCGTCAGAATCAATAACATGTTACAAGTTCCAGGGTCAATTACAAGTTCCAACAGGTTCTTTTTTTTTTTTTTTTTTTTGGGTTTCATTCTTAGTTTTAAAAAAAACAGAAAAACAAAAGTGAACGCAACAACTATAAACAAGATTGTCATTGATTAAAGAGAATACAAAATGAACAAAACTATCAACAGAGGAAAAAGAATTCTTGGCAAGAAATTCAACTAGATAAAAGAAAGAAAATGGGATGAATGTTTGCATTGAAATGGAACCAAGTACCTTGTTTGTGGCACTCATGATTGGAGATGGCTCTTCATTTTCACTACCAAACAATTCCAATTATCATCTCCTCACATCCCTCCACCTCTATTAGCACGTTATATTGATACATTAACTTCACACTACACAAAAATAATAGAATATAGTTAGAAATTTCAAAATGAAAATCAAACATTTATAAAATAACAAAACAAACTACTACTCATGTATTTCAATTTGGAATAACCTGTCAAATTCTAATTTGGAATGGTATGTACTTGTATTTATTCATCATAAATCTAACCATTGTTTAGCCCAGTGCAGACCAATATTAGCTTTGGGATCTAAGAGGAGCTCATGCTCGTGAATTACATCATAAGTGTTTTGAAGCCATGCAATCTTATGTTAAGATTTTCTATAATTCTTTTTTAAAATTGAGAGATTATTTCATGAGAAATTGTGGAGATAAATATTGTGTGAGTTTATTGGGAGTAATTATGGGTTAGGAAATACTAAGAGTGTTTGAGTAACTAGAGTGTGATTGTATTCTCCATTGTATTGTTTAATTATTAGTGGAATTCTTTATTGCTCTCCTAGTATATGCAGCTCATTCCAACTAAATTATGTAAATATGGAATTCGATTCATTTCCTTATTTTATCTATTTAATTGTTCAATTACTTATTTTCATAACAATTAGTATAAGAACCAAATTTGGCTAAGTTGAAGCGAATTGATAGCATTGATTATGTTTCATCTGTCGCTAAGGATTTGTCGTTTGCTAGATGGATTATGATTTCGGTTGTTCATTTTTTGTTAAACCAAACAAAAGCTGGTTTACTTCTTATCAATGCATAAATAGTAGTATAATGCAGCCGAGGAACAATACTAAGTGCAATGTTGTAGATATTGGCAATGTCAAAATCAGAATGCATGATGGTATCGTGAGGTCATTAATTAGAGTAAGGGTACGTTCCAAAGTTGACAAAAAATCTAATTTCCTTGAGTGCCCTATATTTAGCTAGGTGTCACTATACTTCAGAATGTGGAGTTTCGAAGGTTGTTCAAGATGCCTTGATGATGATGAGAGAAATTAAGCAGAGTGGCCTATACGAGCTTCAAAGTAAGAAAGTAAAGGATTTCAACTTAGAGATGTTATATGCATTTGTTCGAGAGTTTAAATTATGGCATTTCTATTTGAGGCACATTGGTGGGAAAAAACTGAAGCTTCTGAGTGAAATGAATCTACTATGTGATTATGTTCCTAAAGAACTAAATGTGTGCAAGTGTTGTGACTTAGGAAATTACCAAAAGTGCAATTCAATATGACTAAAGAAATCACAGATATTGTAGAGTCGATTCACTTGGATTTTCATAGACTATCACAATTTCCTTGAAAGAAGAGTGCCGGATCTATTTCGAAGAAGACATGGATGTTTGTATTGAGGCACAAGTTTGATGTTGTTGTGAGAATTAGGCAGTTAAGAGTTTTAATAAAAAAGGCGACTAATAAGATGATCAAGTATGTTAAAAATGATAGTAGCATGGAGTTTTGCTAAGGAACTATTAAATGAATTCTATATGAAAGAAGGCCTCATGAGGCATCACATTAGTGCTAGTGAACCATAACAAGTTATAGAGTCGATGGATAGAAAATTACTAGAGATGCCCATGAAATGCTCTCTAGTATTGGTATGGTTAGAAGATTCTTGACAGATGTGCTTAGTACGACAAATTACCTAGTGAATAAATCCACATAGAATGTGATTGATGATTTGGACTCCCTAAAAAGTGTGGTCAAATGACATTACTGATTATTTTATAATTATAATATTCGGTTGCTCATGTAACGTTTGAGTAAGTGATGATATTCTTAGGCTATGTACAAGGTGAGCGAGGCTATCAATTGTGATGTTTGAAATTAAATTCACCTATTGTCAATAGAGAAATTTCATTTGATGAGTTTCCAATATCTCTAGGTAGAAGTGATTGTGACAGTGTTTATATTGATTTGACCAGTGTTTAGTAGAGTTACAACCAGAAACTCTTAAGGTGCCAGGTACTAGCATAGTAATCAACACATATGGTACTTGGAGAGAAGTGGAGCATATAGAGCCAAGAGTTGTGTAACTACTAAATATAACAAGATGCAAATTTGATCTCCTAAGAAATATGGATGCGAGGATGGTTTTGCTTTATTTGTGGTTAAAGTGGTTGTATCGGAAAATTCTTATGGAGTAGCTAAAGGTCCAAGTGGGTTGGTGTTCTGATGAGATCAACGGCACTAGTCAAGTTCAAACGAGGCTTGGACTTAAAAAAATGTCTATGGCAGTTGAGTCCATTGAGGATTGTGGAAGACTCGCAAAGAAGTGTTCATATTTTTTTGGAGAAGTTCAAATGCTCGTCAATTACCTCCCGAGTGTTATGAGGCTGTGAAATATTGTGTTATGATTTTGTATATTTCCTTAACGAAATTGAGAGATTATTTTGTAAGTAATTATGAAGTTAAACAGAGTATGAGTCATTATAACTAATTGGGGATGGGAAAATCCTTGAATGTTTGATTAACTCGAATGTACTTATAACCTCGTCGTATCTGATTAGCACTTCCCATGAATCTTTGCCTTGATCACCGAGCCATCTGATTTTGCCAGGACGATGGCCTCAAGAACGAAGGCTCCGCGCTCCGGTAGTTGAAGTCGCAACCCCACAAACAATCTTCTTCTTCTTCTTCTTCTTCTTCTTCTTCTTCTGTGAGGAGCCAGGGGACACTGCTGTCTATGGCTTCTCGCAACGGTCGTCGTCGTCGCCGGAGAGAAGATGGAGCTGTCGAGCGGGAGGTCGCGACCGGTCCTCGTCTTGGGAGCCGTTGCTTCTTCAAGATCATACTCTCCAACGCGCTGGAATCTGGAAAGCTTGTGAGTTGATCACATCTTCATCAGTGTTTTAAGAGTTTCTCGCTCTCTGTGCTGTGTACCCGTCAACCTGAAAAAACTGGTTTATGGATTCGGTTTGGAATGAACTTTTCGCTTCCAGCTTAAAAAAGAACAAGAGGGTATTGTCTAACATGGCCTGTTTATCAAACAAAATTTCTCCTTTTTGCATGCTTCGATGATATCAATGTCTTCATCGGATGTGCGACCGGTTGTCCTGAACCGTGGTGATGGTCGGCCTCATGTCCTCTTGGCTGCTGCCATTTCTTCTGCTAAAGTTTGCTTTTTTGTATATTTGTTTTACGATTTGGGTCGAAATGGGTTTTCGGAATATAGTGTAATGTGCATGGTTCAGGTTTCCACAACATCCGTCATCCGATGGACATTGCTATTGGGAGAGTAATTTCTTGGGTACACAGATTTAACTGACCAAAAATGATATGACAAAGTAATGGGCTTTTTCTAATGTGCCTTGCTTCCTTGGGCAGCCGATCTCAGTCGTGGGAGAAAAGAAAATCGATGTCAGCTGTTGTATGACAAAACGTCTTGGCCATGGGATCAAGATAATTTTATGTCAACTGTAGGATTTGGCACGGCAATTTCACTAATCTCAGTATAAACGAATGTGGGATTCTTGAGCTTTATGCTTGTCCAATGAAGCAACTAGAACTACAAATCAATCCACGACCATTCTGAAGTACAATTGTGGAAACTGATCATTCATCCATGTTGCAGAATTTAAAGTTTCTTAGTTTTCTTCCTATTCTCTGCACTTCAATTTGACTATATTGAGTTATTATCGTGGACCTTTAACTTTAATTTTTTACATATTAGGGAATTCCAAAGAATTTCTTGAGAAGATGTGGAAAGGATCTCTCAAACTCGGTGCTTCTTAAGGTTCCAGGCGGTTCAGCCTGGACTATTGAACTAGAAAAGTGTAACAATGACTTGGTTTTGTTGTGGAAAGGTTGGCGGGAATTCATGGAGCATTACTCTATTGGTCATGGTCACCTCATCGTTTTCAAATATAAAGGGAACTCCACTTTTCATGTAATAATATTCGATAAGAGTGCTTCAGAGATAGATTATTCGTCAAGCAGCAGCAAAATATTGTACCTTGGGAGCAAATTTCCCTCACCAATATCAGAAGACGTCCTAGGGGCAGAAGATCTGCAGGATTCCAGACCCCGTCAAAGAATGAGGGTTGAACCACATTTGCCTTATTCTCAGCTAAGTATGAGCTACCCACCACAAGGTTTGGAAGGTGTCACTCTTCATTTTTTAAGTCACGTTTCTTCTTACATCACTCTCTTTTGTTAGTTGTTTTCCAAAAATACTAGAAAACTTTTTTATCAAAGTTTTTTCCTGAGCCAGTTTTTCTCGGTCCTACACCTCTGAGTTCTCTCACTGCTCCTGAATTATCCAATGAGTTTTATTCAGAGAATCCCTTCTTCAAACTGGTGATAAATCAGGGTGGAAAAATGGTAAGATCTCGAGTTTCATCCACTGCTGGCATATCTCAATTTCAATTAGGATTGTTTGCTAAATCTTGCCTCAGTATTGTGTTTTCCCAAGTTGATTTGGTCTGTAGCTGATACAATATGACATGTTATTTCTCGGGGTATTTATGGGGCATCCATTGATTGAATAATGGGAAACAGAGAAAAAGAAGAATTAAAATGTCAGGACTGTCCATTCACTTAGATATCCTGCATAAGCTGCTCTAATCACTATCCAAGTGAAAGGATGGACAGCACTTGAATGGAAAACTGTCTGTTAATGGACATTCACTTTTGGAGAATTCATTGGATTGCAGGTTAAGATCGATGATGCTTTAGATTGCAGGTTAAGATCATTAAATTTTGTGAGCCTCTTAAAGTTGTTGACTGAAACTCCTGAAACTAGCAAATATCACCATGATTATTCTTTTTTTTTTTTTTGGTAAGTGTCACCATGATTATTCTTCTTGTGTGCTTTTTCCTTAAAATTGTGTGCTGACTCGTTTGTACAAACATGTACATATGCGCAGAATATTCCTGTTGGATTTGCCTGGCAATATATTCAAGCAGACAGGGAAATGGCGATGCTTAGGTTTTCAGACGGATCGTGGCTGGTGAAGCTTTTAAGAAATTTGCAGGATCACCAGGCATGCTTCTCTGCTGGTTGGACTGCATTTGCAAGAGAAAACTGTCTGCGCGTAGGAGATGTCTGCATGTTTGAGCTCATTGATAGGGATGATGTTGTGTTCCAAGTCTCCATCTGCCGTAGTGCTGGTACAGACCCGATTCACATTGATTGAGATTAACATCAAAACTGTTACTCTAGGCCATACGCAGCGTCCATAGGAATTCAGGGTTCCTTATTATGCCTTCTTCATATGGTAGTAGCTAGTCAATGAAAAGTAGACTAACGTTTTTTAGTTTCCTTCATCTGCTAAAGTCGATTCTATCAGACTCATTTGGAATGAATCTCTCAAATTAGAGACTTTGGCAAGTTTTCTGGTGGCTCGAACCTGGCCTTTAGAACTGTAAAGTGTAGTGACATTGAACACCCTTGCCTTAAGCCAATAAGGGATAAGTGCATTGGAAGTCTTAAAAGTTGTTACGAAAGTGCTATGAGTCACAAAACTTTAGAAAGTGTAATCAAGTCATAAAACTTATCACAAAAGTGTAATTAAGTCCTAAAACTTTCAAAAAAAGTACAATCAACTTGATTGTACTTGATAAGTTTTTGTACTTGATTGGACTTGATAAGTTTTTGTACTTGATTGCACTTTTTAAAAAATTTTAGGACTTAATTGCATTTTTTTGACAAGTTTTAGGACTTAATTGCACTTTTTGAAAGTTTAAGGAAATTGCACTTTGGTTACAAGTTGTAGGACTTTTAATGCACTTATCTCTAAGCCATGTACCAACTCTAAATTACAGGTGCAACCCATGGTTTTACAAGCTCAATTTGAACTTATCAAATTCTTTTCATTTCTCTATTTGCATACTTGAAGACTTTATAGGAAGTTTATTTGCTTAGGGGTGCATATTGAAGTTTATTAGTTTCTTTTCAGGTGGAGAGCATTCAGAATTTATTTCGTCAAATCGCCTGAATCTTGATATGCATGACAGAACATTTTTCCAATCTATACTAAATCTTTTCGTAGTTAGTCAGTTAAAGAAAATCTTCACCCCAATGTCTGCTAAATTCCTCATTGTTTAACTGGGGAAAAAGGATATCTATTCTCCTGCCTTACCACTCGACCATGCTGCCAAGATGATAAGGTGTCATTCGAAATAGATTTAAAAAGTCGCCCACTGTGGAGCAGAGTAGCTTTACTATCTCTATTTGAGTTGATTCCTATCCCTAGCAGTTTTGGAACTAAATGGAACCTGGTCTTCTCGATATGTAGCTTGTATTGATACTGACCCCGAAGAACCAGATCTGTCTCAAGCTCTGGCAGACTTGACGGATAGGATCCAACAGTCTACATGCAGGGTGTGCCATTCGGAGCTGGCTTTCCATGGTCCTACACTTCCAAGGCCTCTTGCTCCTCCTGAATCAGCCTGCAAATTTGATTTGGAACATCCCTTTTTTAAAATGGTGATGCCCCGATCTTACTTGAATTGCCTGGTAAGTCTTGAGCTTAATTCATCACCGGTATATCTAGAGTTCCATTATGATTGCTATCACCTACAATGCCGTGATCACATTAGCTGTTGATGTTTACGAGAGTTTTTCTATGTTTATAGTGTTCATGATATAATCCAATAGATTATTACATCAATAATCATTAGTAACACGTATTAAAAAAGGATGTGGGCTAGCGATTTCTTTCATCCTTGAGCACTTTCAAAAGGATAAATACATCTGTGGATTTCTTCGACCTCAAATTGTTACCTTCTTGCTTTTTGCCCTCCAATTTATCCTTGGATTTCTCATTCCACTTGAACAATTTCATATCTTGGTTGTTCAAACATGTACATGGCCAGAGTATTCCCCGTGGATTCATCAAGCAACATATCCAGGAAAAGCCAAGAGCAACTCTTAGGTACTCAGACAGATCATGGTCAGTGAAGCTCATCAGGAACAACAGACACCTCAAAGGGGCTTCTGCTCTGTCCTTCTCTGCTGGTTGGCGTGCATTTGCAAGAGAAACTCATCTGCGTGCAGGAAATGTCTGCTTGTTTGAGCTAATTCATCGGGTTGATATTGTCTTCAAAGTCTCCATTTTGAGTGGTGCCAGTAAGGACTTGATATACGCTGTTGAAAATGAGTACTTGAAGTGTATGCCTCCCTTATTTGGTTGTGCTGCATAACTGACGAGTACACTTTCTTTTCTATGTTAATTTAAAATATAGTGATTTGTCTCCCTTATTTGGTTGTGCTGCATAACTGACGAGTACACTTTATTTTCTATGTTAATTTAAAATATAGTAATTTGTCCCTTTCGATGTGAAGAGCACGAATAATATTTTCATTCAAATTGTCTTGACTTTCTGATTTCATAGTAATCATTATTTCCAATTGATTTATATATCTTATTATCGTAGGTCAATTGAAGAAATGCTTGCGCTAAAGTCCATTAAAGTTTCCATTTTTAGTTCAGCGCAGGAACAAACTGTCTAAATGCAGAGTGAATCATAATGAGCCCGTTTTTCGTGGTCCTACACCTCCAAAGCCCTTCACTACTCCTGAATTAGCCAGTGTGTTTGAGTCAGAGCATCCCTTCTTCGAAGTGGTAATACAGCAATGGCATCAGAATCAATTGGTAAGATCTGAAGCCTAATCGACCGGTGGCATAAATCAAGTTCAATTACGATTGCTGTAAATCATGCCTTGATATTGTGTTTTCCCAAGTTGATTTGGTTTGTATTGGAAACTTAACAACGGATTATATTTCTCAAGTGTCCATGGGGAATCCTAATGATGGAGTAACATGGAACTAGGAAAAGATGAATAAGTAAAGACAGTATTTGGGTTGGGACTGTAATTGAATATTCCTCACAAGCCACTCTATTCACTATCCAAGTGAAAGGATGGACAGGCACTTGAAAGGTAAACTAACCGAAAATAGCTTTTAATGGACAGTCCTTTCTTAAATAATGCTTTGGATTGCAGGTTAAGATCGGTGACTTTCATAAGCCCCTTAAGGCTGGTGATTAAAACTCTTGAACTACATCATGTGCTTTTTTCCTTGTTTTTAACGTGAGTGTATGTTTAGGTGATGTCCTTTTAACATACAGTGGTTTGTTCCCACATGTATGAATGTGCAGTACGTTCCCCGTCAATTTGCCAAGCAACACATTCAAGAAAACAGGGAAATGGCGACTCTTAGGTTTTCAGACAGATTGTGGCTGGTGAAGCTCAAAAGCTATTCGCATGGAAACCTGATGTTCTTCTCTGCTGGTTGGGCTGCATTTGCAAGAGAAACTCATCTGTGCGTGGAAAATATCTGTGTGTTTGAGCTCATTCATAGGGATGATGTTGTATTCCAAGTCTCTATTTTCAGTAGTGCTGGTAAGGATCCAATTCACATTGATTGAGATGAACATAGGAAGGGTTATTTTAAGCCATTTGCTGCATTAATATTAATTCAGCATTCCCAATTAGACTCTTTAATTCGGTAGTTGCGAATCAATGAGAAGTAGACTTTTTCATGTTTCTGTTTTCTTCTTTTCTGCACTAGTCTCAATTCGATTTTCATGATGACAGTGATCTTCAATCTATGCTGGATCTTTTCATAGCAAGTCAATTAAAGAGACATTCACACCAATTCTATTAAATTTCTCATTGTTTTACTGCAGGTGGGATAGAGAAATCTACATGCAGAGCGGGCTATTCTGAGCTGGATTTTCATGGTCCTGCACTATCAAGGCCTCTCACGTCTCCCGAATTTGCTAGCAACATTGATTTGGAGCATCCCTTTTTCAAAAAGGTGATGCCCCATAGTTATTTCTATCGCCTGGTAAGATCTAAAGCTTAAATCATCACTCACATATCTCATATCATTTTTCACTGTTTTCATGTATTGGCTATTAAAAACATGCACATGTGCAGAGTGTTCCGGTTGGATTTTTCAAGCAACATCTTCAGGAAAACAAACAAATAGCGACTCTTCGGTATTTGGACAGATTGTGGCAAGTGAAGCTAATTAGGAGCCTTGGACAGGCCAGACGTACTCTGGCTCTGACCTTCTCTGCTGGTTGGCGTGCATTCGCAAGAGAAACTGATCTGCGTGCAGGAAATGTCTGCTTGTTTGAACTCATCGATAGGGATGAGACAGTGTTCAAATTCTCCATTCTGAGAGGCGCTGGTAATGACCCGATTCGTGTTAATCGAGAAGAGCATCGGAAGTATTACCTGAGGCCATTGCAGCGTCGAAATGAAAGCAGGGGTTCCTAATGATGCCTCCTTTTATTAAGCAGCGCAGCAGCGAATCAATCAAAGGCACTCTTTTCTGATTTTTGATCTCCTTTCTTCCTTTTTGTGCTAGTTTCAATTATATGACTACCTTGCTTGGAAAGAACCTCCCAAATCAGTGAATCTTTATGGTTTTGCACAGCGGCTCAACCTGACCAGTGGTCTACAGGACAGTGAAGACATAATGCTCTGATGTATGTTCATGGAGTATTTCTCCTTTTATATGTTTTGTCCTTCAAATACAAAGTTGTTGCCGAGCAGGAGACTCCTCCAAGTAGTAGCCCTCGCTTCTTCAGGATCATATTCTTTGGGATCGTACTCTCTGACAAGCTAATTTGCTAGGTTAGGAGTTTTGATCAACACCCTCGAGAGGTTACTGAAAGTCATTGATCACAATTAAGCAGCAATCCAAAGCATTTTCTTTTAGAAGTGACATGTCATTTAGGTTTCCATACAATTCAAAATCAACTTTGGGAAAAAGCACAATACCAAAGCTTCGATCTTGTCAGCATGTAAGTATTTATAATGTTCAAATTACTGGCGGAAAATATCACTAAGAATTTTGTTTTACACTGACGGTAAATGGTCTATTTTTTATTATTTTTTCTTTGATAGTACACGAGGCAAAAGCCTGAAAAGTAGAGTGGTTGGCAATGGCGAAAATTTTGCATACATGATCTAATTCTACATGCCATGATCTATATGCCAAAATAAAGCCTAGCAATGCAACTCCGGATTTTATAAGGATTTGGACAAGCAATCAACCTACGTTCTCTTGGACTTTCAACTTTGAACTTGCAACTTTAAACTCCTTGCGAGAATGGTGTTTGGTGCACTCCGGCAAAATAAAATCGAAATGACATTATGTTGGAAATTTAAGTAAGATCAATCTGAACACAATGGGGATTATCATGGATGGGTTGTAACATGTACATATATGAATGTAACTTATAAACAATGAGACGAAGGGCAAATAAGAGACTAAATATAAAAAAAGTTGTTGAAACAACTTATCATCAAGAAAATAGGTGATAGTTGGATATGAAGAGAAATAATGTTTGATCATGAAAAGTGATAATAATGGGGATAAGGTACATATTCTCAAGAGATGTATTGATTGGCTATACGTAAATACGACCAAATCATACATTATTCAATACTCCTGTTCAAGAATAGTAGCCTTCTCTTCTTCATATTATTCCCTAATATTATTTTCTTTTTTCACACACAAGTTTGATAATATATTCAAGGTGAAATTCCAAGAGAGAAAGTAAGTAATTCTTGAACTCATTTTTTTTTGGTTTAATACCCTAAAAAACCTCAAACTGGTACACTTGTGACAAATTTACCCCAAACTATTTTTTTGATCATAAAAAACCCCCAAATTGGTATACACTTGACAAATTTACCCCAAAATGGTACACTTGTGACAAATTTATCCTCCGTTAGTTTTCGTTAAATTTTACTGTCAAATTATTAAGTTAAATTACACGTGACAATTGACTAGTATATCAATTTATGATTTTACGCATCGTTGTCACAGTTTACAATTTTTGTAATTTTTTTGTGGTATTAATCTAATTTAGCGGAAGGTATATTTGTCACAAATTTATTAGTTTGGGGTTTTTTGCGGTCGAATAAATTAGTTTAGGGTAAATTTGTCATAAATGTACCGGTTTAGAATTTTTTATGGTCAGTCAGGGTAAATTTGTCACATGTGTACCAGTTTAGGGTTTTTCATGGTCAAAAAAATAGTTTGGGGTAAATTTGTCACAGATATACCAGTTTAGGGTTTTTTAGGGTATTAACCCTTTTTTTTTTCTTGTAGCCATAGTATATTTATTGGAGGTATATTTGTCAATAGGAGCAAAGAATACTTTAAAGACAGTCATCTTTATCACGCATCAAAGGACTATATAAACTACTGATCTATCTTCATCAGGGAATGAAGTTCCCAACAAGAGCATGATGGGTGAATGAATGAAACTGTGTAATGGAAACTGAGTTAACACAAAAGATTAATTTAGAACAAAAGAACCTGATTATTCGGCCAACGAGTTAACAAAGGATAAATCGAAAAGAAAAACCAAGGACAGGCACGCTGGCTTTGTTTTGTCGTTGACATACTAGGAAGGCATGACGGTAGATCACAATGAAATTATAAGACAGGATCGGGGTATTGTGGAAAATCAATCATCTCATACCTGGGACGACCAAATGATGGAAGGTTTTCCTTGATAGCTTGCGGTTTCGCTCTTCTTAAATCCAGGAAAGAGAACATGCTTCCGATGCTTTCCTCAAAACTCCCTCTCTCTCTCAGTACGAGCATATGCTCGGATGAGTTCTCGGGTTATGGTGACTGAGAGAGATGATATATATGAGAACGTAAGAGAACCCTTCTTCTATGTCTAACGTATTTTTCTGAAATTCTTGTCGTGACTTGCCCAGAGGTGAACCATCGAGGAAAAGTTAAATAATGACTAAGCAAACGAGGGTCTCCCAAACCCATACTAGTCGCAACTTTGGAATTTTAATTTAATCAATTAAAGGCACAAATCAATTTATTGGAGTTGCTACTAATTTATTATGGGTAAATTGGAAATCCAAGTATAATGTAGGGGAACATTTCATTTATGCGAATGAGAGATTTCGTGGATAAGAGGGCCTAGTCGCACTAGCATCTCAGTACTTTTTCTCTTTATTTCAAAATGTTTGGCGAGTAGTCTTGATCAATTTTAATCCTAAATCACTAATCATTAGGGTGTGCAGACACTAATTTAGCACTCAATAAATTACAACAAGAAATAAATCACTTCAATAGGATAAAAAATATCAATGCGTTACCCAAAGCAAAAGAGAAACTTTATTATTATCCAATGCACCATGTGTTCTTTAGTTATTCTTTTTAGGAAAAATGATACAATTGGGTCTTAAACTTTAGTTCAATGTGCAATATAGTCTTCAAATTTTTAATTTATTCAATATGATCCTTGAACTTTAGCCTAATATGTAATGTCATCCTGAACTTTTAATTTGTTATTATGTTTTTGATACATTTTCAATCTGGTTTGTGGATTACATGAAAATGTTCAATATTATTCTTGAACATTTTCATATAATCTAGGGACTAACTTGAACACATACCAAAAGTTTAAGGACTATATTAAACAAATTAAAAGTTCATTGTACATTGAGTCAAAATTCAAAACCACATTAAACAAATTAAGATTTTATAGACTACATTTCATATAGGTCAAAATTCAAGGACTATTTATGTCATTATTCATTCCTTTTACAAAAACTACACTATATGTAATGCATAAGATGCAATAATTAAATCTATTTACTTGATGCGATTTCTATCAAGACACTAATAATGAATTAAGTGACTCACTAATGTGACATGCATATTAAAGAACTAGTTAATTCTATATAAGATACGTATGCAATATTTTTTTAAAACTTTCTTTATCAATTAAAAATAGGAAATTGGCTAAATCTGCATGATGACCGAGATTAAATTAGGTAATAATTTATATTAAATATTAATCTAAATTTGGCAATTTCCTAAGTTATTACATGATTCCTAATGCACCTTAGATGTTATTTTTTAAATTACGAAGCATGCATGAATCCAATCTAAACTAAATGCAATGGGCTACATGTCTAATTATTAAGAAACATCACGACCAGTAAGAAAACAAATTTAATCGAGGGCCCAATCTTTACTCCCTAAGATCAAATCCCCAGGTATCAAGCATATGTATGTAGAGACTGAAACAAGGAAATTGCCTATTTATTTTTACTTTTTGGCTGAAAGGAAATTGCCTATTAAAAGAAAAAAAGCCTAATGTTGTACAAGCTAGTGGGGGTGCGGAGGGGTGAGCGGTTCTAGGTTTCTTACAGGTTCTGCTTGGAACCAACCCTCAGGTACAAGTTAAGGTACAAGTTCATCATTTTTTGGAACCTAAAACTTACCCGTCTAAATTAATAACCTGTTATAGGTTCCAAGGTCGGTTACAGATTCCAACAGGTTCTTTTTTTTTTTTTGGTTTCATTCTTAGTTATAAAAAAAAAAATGAATGCAACAATAATAAACAAGATTGTCATTGATTAAAGAGAATACAAAATGAACAAAACTATCAACAAAGGAAAAGAATTCTTGGCAAGAAATTCAACTAGATAAAAAAAAGAAAATGGAATAAATGTTTGCATTGAAATGGAACCAAGTACCTTGTTTGTGGCACTCATGATTGGAGATGGCTCTTCATTTTCACTACCAGACAATTCCAATTATCATCTCCTCACATCCCTCCACCTCTATTAGCACGTTATATTGATACATTAATTTCACACTACACAAAAATAATAGAATATAGTTAGAAATTTCAAAATAAAGATCAAACATTTATAAAATAACAAAACAAACTACTACTCATGTATTTCAATTTGGAATGATATATCAAATTCTAATTTGGAATGATATGTACTTGTATTTATTCATCATAAATCTGACCATCGTTTAGCCTTGGTGCAGACGAATATTAGCTTTGGGATCTAAGAGGAGCTCATGCTCGTGAATTACATCATAAGTGTTTTGAAGCCATGCAATCTTATGTTAAGATTTTCTATAATTATTTTTTAAAATTGAGAGATTATTTCATGAGAAATTGTGGAGATAAATATTGTGTGAGTTTATTGGGAGTAATTATGGGTTAGGAAATACTAAGAGTGTTTGAGTAACTAGAGAGCGATTGTATTCTCCATTGTATTGTTTAATTTATTGAGGAATTCTTTATTGCTCTCCCAGTATATGCAGGTCATTTCAACTAAATTATGTAAATATGGAATTCCATTTATTTCCTTGTTTTATCTATTTTATTGTTCAATTACTTATTTTCATAACAAGTGGTATCATAACCAAATTTGGCTAAGTTGAAGCAAATTGATGCTGATAGAAGAAGGAAAAGCGAATCGATGGCGATAGAACATTGCTCGTAATGTTGTGTTTAACATTGTGAAAAAGAAAACAATTGCGGGTTGGAGGAATGCCATGTTGGACATGAACGAGAAATCCTCTAAAATAGACAAGGTCGATTTGATGTGACTTTTGCTTACGTCAAAGATGAGTAAAGGTGCATTAGTTGCTTATCGCATCAATGAATTCAATGTGGTCATTAATCAATTGAGTTCAACTAAGATTGACTTTGAATGTGAGATACGTGATTTGATTTAATTATCCTCATTACATGATAATACTAATACTACCATTACTGTTGTTAGTAATTCCTAGGTCAATAAGCTCGACGTTAATGGATTCGCGATTTGATTTTGAGTGAGGACATTCGTATGAGAGAATTTTGTGAACTTATGCCTACTACTTTAATAGGTGAAGGTAAAGAAAGAACTAGTACTTGTATTAGTAGGGGTAATGCGAATTTGAATAGACATAGTTAGTCTAAGACGAGGGGTGCTGTTCTTTTTTGTTGGAGTTGTAAATAGTAGTAAGAGCAGAACAATACTATCTTTGTAGAAGGAATTGCATAATCGGTGTCAAAGTTGACTCTAATTTTCTTACCCTATATTCAGAATGTGGAGTGTCACTATACTTCAAGGTTTCAAAGGTTGTTCAAGATACCTTGATAATGATGAGAGAAATTATGCAGAGTTACCTATATGAGCTTCAAAATAAGAAAGTAAAGGATTTCTACGTAGAGATGTTAGATGCATTTGTTCGAGAGTCTAAATTATGGCATTTCTATTTAAGGCACATTGGTGGGAAAAATTTGAAGGTTCTGAGTGAAATGAATCTACTATGTGATTATGTTTCTAAAGAACTAAATGTGTGCGGGTGTTGAGACTTAGGAAATTATGAAAAGCGTAGTTCAATATGACTAAAGAAATCACAAATATTGCAAAGTCGATTCACTTGGATTTTCATAGACTATCACAATTTCCTTGAAGGAAGAGTGACGGATCTATTTCAAAGAAGACATGGATGTTTGTACTAAGGCATAAGTTTGATGTTGTTGTGAGAATTAGGCAGTTAAGAGTTTTAATCAAAAAGGCGACCAATAAGATGATCAAGTATGTTAAAAATGACAGTAGCATGGAGTTTTGCTAAGGAACTATTAAATGAATTCTATATGAAAGAAGGCCTCATGAGGCATGGCATTAGTGGTAGTGAACCATAAAAGGTTATAGAGTCAATGGATAGAAAATTACTAGAGATGCCCATGAAATGCTCTCTAATATTGGTATGGTTAAAAGATTCTCGACAGATGTGCTTAGTACAACAAATTACCTAGTGAATAGATCCACATAGAATGTGATTGATGATTTGGACTCTTCAAAAAGTGTGGTTAAGTGACGTTGCTGATTATTTTATTATTATAATATTCGGTTGCTCATGTGATGATATCCCTAGGCTATGTACAAGGTGAGCGGGGCTATCAATTGTGATGTTTGAAATTAAATTCACCTATTGTCAATAGAAAAATTTCATTTGATGAGTTTCCTAAATCTCTAAGTAGAAGTGATTGTGGCGGTGTTTATATGGATTTGAGCAGAGTTTAGTAGAGTTACAACCAAAAACTTTTAAGGTGCCAGATACTAGCATAGTAATCAACACATATGATGCTTGTAGAGAAGCGGAGCATATAGAGTCAAGAGTTGTTGTAACTGCTAAATATAACAAGATGCGTAGTTGATCTCCTAAGAAATATGGATGTGAGGATGATTTTGCTTTATTTGTGATTAAAGTGGTTGTATTGGAAAATCCTTATGAAGTAGCTAAAGGTGCAAGTGGGTTGGTGTTCTGATGAGATCAACGGCACTAGCGAAGTTCAAACAAGACTTGGACTTAAAAAATGTCTATGGCGATTAAGTCCACAGGGGACTGTGGAAGACTAGCAAAGAAGTGTTTTTTTTTTTAGTTTGAGAAGTTTAAATGCTCGTCAATTACATCCTGAGTGTTATAAGGCCATGAAATATCGTGTTAAGATTTTGTATATTTCCTTAATGAAATTGGGAGACTATTTCGTGAGTAATTATGAAGTTAAATAGAGTATGAGTCATTATAACTAATTGGGGATTGGGAAATCCTCAAATGTTTGATTAACTCGAATGTAGTTATAACCTCGTCGTATGGTTAATTTATATTTCTACCCTTTTCACCCAAACACCTTTTTCTTTTGGGTCGAATCTTTTTTGCCTCCACGTTCCGATCACCCATGAATCTTTGCCATCCATCCGATTTTGCCAGACGATGGCCTCATGAACGAAGGCTCCGCGCTCCGGTAGTTGAAGTCGAAACCCCACAAACCATCTTCTTCTTCTTCTTCTTCTTCTTCTGTGAGGAGCCAGGGGACACTGCTGTCTATGGCTTCTTGTGGTAGTCGTCGTCGCTGGAGAGAAGATGGAGCTGTCGAGCGGGAGGTCGCGACCAGTCCTCGTCTTGGGAGCCGTTGCTTCTTCAAGATCATACTCTCCAACGCGCTGGAATCTGGAAAGCTTGTGAGTTGATCATATCTTCATCAGGGTTTTAAGAGTTTCTCGTGCTCTGTGCCGTGTACCCGTGGTTTGTGGGTTCGGTTTGGAATGAACTTTTCGCTTCCAGCTTAAAAAAGAACAAGAGGGTATTGTCTAACATGGCCTGTTTATCAAACAAAATTTCTCCTTTTTGCATGCTTCGATAATATCAATGTCTTCATCGGATGTGTGACCAATTGCCCTGAACCATGGTGATGGTCAGCCTCATGTCCTCTTGGCTGCTGCCATTTCTTCCGCTAGAGTTTGCTTTTTTGTATTATTTTACGATTTGGGTCGAAATGGGTTTTCGGAATATAGTGAAATGTGCATGGTTCAGGTTTCCACACCATCCTTTGGACATTGCTATTGGGAGAGTAATTTCTTGGATACACAGATTTAACTGACCAAAAATGATATGACAAAGTAATGGGCTTTTTCTAATGTGCCTTGCTTCCTTGGGCAGCAAATTTGTCGTGCGCGATCTCAGTCGGGGAGAAAAGAAAATCGATGTCAGCTGTTGTATGACAAAACGTCTTGGCCATGGGATCAAGATAAATTTATTTCAACTGTTGGATTTGGCACGGCAATTTCACTAATCTTAGTATAAACGAATTTTGGATTCTTGAGCTTTATGCTTGTCCAATGAAACAACTGTAACGACAAACCAATCCACGACTATTCTGAAGTACAATTGTGGAAACTGATCTTTCATCCATGTTGCAGAATTTAAAGTTTCTTAGTTTTCTTCCTATTCTCTGCACTACAATTTGACTATGTTGAGTTATTATCATGGACCTTTAACTTTAATTTTTTACATAATAGGGAATTCCAAAGAATTTCTTGAGAAGATGTGGAAAGGATCTCTCAAACTCAGTGCTTCTTAAGGTTCCAGGCGGTTCAGCCTGGACTATTGAACTAGAAAAGTGTAACAATGACTTGGTTTCATTGTGGAAAGGTTGGCGGGAATTCATGGAGCATTACTCTATTGGTCATGGTCACCTCATAGTTTTCAAATATAAAGGGAACTCCACTTTTCATGTAATAATATTTGATAAGAGTGCTTCAGAGATAGATTATTCGTCGAGCAGCAGCAAAATATTGTACCTTGGGAGCAAATTACCCTCGCCAAAATCAGAAGATGTCCTAGGGGCAGAAGATCTGCAGGATTCCAGACCCCGAAGAATGAGAATTGAACCACATTTACCTTATTCTCAGCTAAGTATGAGCTACCAACCACAAGGTTTGGAAGGTGTGACTCTTCATTTTTTAAGTGACGTTTCTTCTTACATCACTCTCTTCTGTTAGTTGTTTTCCAAAAATACTAGAAAATTTTTTTACAAAAGTTTTTTCCTGAGCCAGTTTTTCATGGTCCTACACCTCTGAGGCCTCTCACTGCTCCTGAATTATCCAATGGGTTTTATTCAGAGAATCCCTTCTTCAAACGGGTGATAAATCAGGGTGGAAAAATGGTAAGATCTCGAGTTTCATCCACTGCTGGCATATCTCAATTTCAGTTAGGATTGCTTGCTAAATCTTGCCTCAGTATTGTGTTTTCCCAAGTTGGTTTGGTCTGTAACTGATACAATATGACATGTTATTTCTCGGGGTATTTGTGGGGCATCCATTGATTGAATAATGGGAAACAGGGAAAAAGAAGAATTAAAATGTCAGGACTGTCCATTCACTTAGATATGCTGCATAAGCTGCTCTAACCACTATCCAAGTGAGAGGATGGATAGTACTTGAATGGAAAACTGTCTGTTAACGGACATTCACTTTTGGAGAATTCTTTAGATTGCAGGTTAAGATTGATGATGCTTTAGATTGCAGGTTAAGATCATTAAATTTTGTGAGCCTCTTAAAGTTGTTGACTGAAACTCCTGAAACTAGCAAATATCACCATGATTATTATTCTTCTTGTGTGCTTTTTTCTTAAAATTGTGTGCTGACTCGTTTGTACAAACATGTACATATGTGCAGAATATTCCTGTTGGATTTGCCAGGCAATATTTTCAAGAAAACAGGGAAATGGTGACGCTTAGGTATTCTGACAGATCGTGGCTGGTGAAGCTTTTAAGAGCTTTGCGGGATCACCAGGCATGCTTCTCTGCTGGTTGGACTGCATTTGCAAGAGAAAACTGTCTGCGCGTAGGAGATGTCTGCATGTTTGAGCTCATTGATAGGGATGACGTTGTGTTCCAAGTCTCCATCTGCCGTAGCGCAGGTACAGACCCGACTCACATTGATTGAGATTAACATCAAAACTGTTACTCTAGGTCATATGCAGCGTCCATAGGAATTCAAGGTTCCTAATTATGCCTTCTTCATATGGTGGTAGCTAGTCAATGAAAAGTAGACTCACGTTTTTTTGTTTCCTTTGTCTGCTAAAGTCGATTCTATAAGACCCCATTTGGAAAGAATCTCTCAAATTAGGGACTCTCTTATTAAGCAGCGCAGCAGTGAATCAATCGAAAGCACTCTTTTCTGCTTTTTGTTCTCTTCTTTCTTCCTTTTTGTGCTAGTTTCAATTCCGTGACTACCTTGCTCGCAAAAACCTCTCATCTTTTTTAGTACATCTGCAAGAGTAAAGATATCACTTCCTGATGTAAGTTCATGGAGTATCTCTCTTTATATATGTTTTATTTTTCAATACTATGGCTCTTCTTTGTCTTTGTCCTTGTTGTTGCCGAGAGAATGACAAAAAAAAGGAATTAGTCGAGTAAAAAACCGAAAAGAAAAAAAAGAAGAAAATCTCCAATGAATTTGTTCTCGAGTAATACTCAAATTAGTGGCTGAAAATATCACTGTAAAAATGGTCTATTTTTCGTTCTTTTTTCTTTGGTGGTACAAGAGGCAAAAGCCT
Organism: Eucalyptus decipiens; assembly: GCA_014182575.1. Taxonomy (NCBI): domain Eukaryota; kingdom Viridiplantae; phylum Streptophyta; class Magnoliopsida; order Myrtales; family Myrtaceae; genus Eucalyptus; species Eucalyptus decipiens. The sequence continues at coordinate 25,823,351 of CM024615.1, forward strand.
GTTATCTGGAGTGGTTGGCAAAGGCGAAAATCTTCTATACATTCGGTCTAGCTATGGACCCAGTGGATCTTAACAATTGGTGTTTTGAGGAATTACTTGCTTGTACCAAGTCCATCGAAGCCAAGTCTATGTCAGTGCTGAAATCACGTGACGTAATCCATACTTTAAACCTAACTTAATGCCATGATCTATGTGCCGAAATAAGCCTAGCAATGTGACTCTGATTTCGTAAGGATTTGTACAAGTAATCAACCTAAGGTCTTTAAACTCCCTGCGAGAATGGAGTTAATGCACTCCGGAAAGATAAAGAAATCAAAAGGACATAGCGTTGCAAATTTAAGCAGAAATTGGGAGAATTGTCTAAAAAGTCCTAAACTTATTACACTTTTGCCGATTCAGAAACCTTTTAACTTTACTAATTGAGTCTTAAACATTTTCACTTCTTGCCGATTCAATTCATCCGGCCAATTTTGGCCTGAAAATGCTGATGTGGATGCCGGCGGTGCCATGTAGAACTACTGGTGCTGACGTGGACAATTTTTAATAATATTTTAATATTTTTTTTGAAATTTTTTGAATTTTTATTATTTTTTCCCTTTTTCCTTTTTTTTTCTTGGCCTTTTCCGGTGGCCGACCACCGGCCACAGCCCGGCCGGCGGGCGAGGCCAATCGGCCGTCCCATCTCAACCAACACTACACACTAAACCAGAGCCACCCCCACCGTCGTCTCCACTGGAAATGGTCCTCCATCTTCGTCGTCTTTGTGGTCATCTTTACCCGTCATTGGCCCTAAGCAAATGGCCAAAAATCTGGGGAAAAATTAGGAAAAATTAGAAATCCCTTGAGAAAAAAAAGAACTTGCAGGAAAAATCTTTGAGACAAAGAAGGGGGCAGTGGGTCTCTTGTACTTTTAGCCAACAGATATGAAATTTGGAGGGATTTACAGAGCAACATGGGTAAAAAATCAGCGGGTCTCTTGGCCGAAAGGTAGAAGACATGACCACAAACGACTTGAATTTTGGGAATTCTGTGGAAGCTGGGGAAGAAAGAAAGAAGAAACCTGAATGCCGAAGCTCTCCCATTTTTCATCGCAGCTCGTCAGGAGAACAAGGGAAAAAATTGAATCCAGAAATCAAATATGGCCGCGACTTCCTCTGTTCGTCTCCCGCTTCGTCTTTCCGGCGGCCTAGCTCCAGATCTAGAGCAGAGCCTCGTCCATGGCGACGACGAGCAAGGTCGAGATTCTGGCTGTGATTGGGCTTCGGCGGTGTGGGGATGGGGCGAACTCGCTCGCCGCCGACGTGACTACCGCGGCAGGGGTAAGGGCTCGTGGAAGGAGGATTGCGAGGGGGGATCCGCGCGGGAGCCCTCGCCAGATCTAGCAAGGCGGACCCTCCCCCAGGCTAGGGCGGCCTCACCGGCGCTGGCCGCCAGGTGACCTTGGCCAGCCGCGCCCGGGCGAGGGCTCTTCTTGCCGGGCTCCTCCCGCCCGACCGGGCCTCGCCCGTGGCGGGCAAGGCCAGCCGGCTGGAGTCAGGCTGGCCGGTGGCCGTGGCTGGCCACCGAAAAGACCAAAAAAGCCAAAAAGAAAAAAAGAAAAAAAAAAGAATAAGGGAAAAATAGAAAAAAAAATAAAATTCAAAAAAATTCAAAAAAAAAATATTAAAATATTAATAAAAATTGTCCATGTGAGCATCGGTAGTCCTAAGTGGTACTGACGGCATCCACGTCAGTATTTTCCGGCCAAAATTGGCCGGATGGACTGAATTGGCAAAAGTGTAATAGGTTTAAGACTTTTTGGACAATTCTCCCAAGCAGAAATGTAGCCTATAAACAACTACAGCAAGAGCGGATTGATGGCTAAATATACAAGAACTATATGCATTATATATCGAAAACGAAAACCAAGGATAGGCATGCTGGCTTTGGCTTTGTCGTTGACGTGCTAGGAAGACATCACGTTAAGCATCGTGGAAAATCAATCATTTCAGACATCGGACGAGCAAATGATGGAAGGTTTTCGTTGATGGCTTGCGGTTTCGCTCTTCTTGAATCCACGAAAGAGAACAAGCTTCCGATACTCTCCTCAAAATTCTCTCTCTGCGTACGAGAGCGTGAGAGAATCCTTCTTCTCGGTCTAACATATTCTTCTGCAACTCTTGTCCCGACCTTTCCCAGAGATAAATTACCAAGAGAAATTTGATGGACTCCTAAACCAACACTTAGCGCGGACTCTTCCAAACCAGTATCAATCAAAACTTTAGAGTTTTAATTTAATCAATTAAATATGTCAATCATTTCATTTTGGGGCCATCGCTGATCTATTACAAATTGATTAGAAGTGTAAGTGAAATGTGGAAGAATATTTTACTTCTATAGAGTAGGGATTTCGTCGTTACAGAGGTTTAGTTACTCTAGATAAATCTAACACCCTTTTTGTACATTTTCTCTTTATTTAAAAAATATTTGACAAGCGGCCTTGATTGATTTTAATCCTAAATCATTAAGATGTGATGGGTTATCATGCAGGCACTCAAACAATGATTTAGTACTCAATAAATCAAAGCAATAAATAAATCGCTAGAAAAGGATAGAGAACCGTGATGCATTTCGCAAAGCAAAAGCGAAGCTTCATCATCCAATGCACCATGTGTTCTGTAAAATATTAACTAAAGACCAAACAAGCATGCATGCAGCATGCCCTAAAACATGACTTCTAAATGCAATGTCTACTAGCTTTTTTCTGGTTATTTTCTTTTATAAAAGCTAAACTATACCCAATGCGTAAGATGCAATTATTAGTTAAATCTATTTATGTGATGTGACTTCAATTACGACACAAATAATATTTTTTTTTGGGGGCCGAACACTATTAATAAATTAAGCTACTCACTAAATGACATGCAATTTGTGACATGCACATTATAGAACTAGCTAATTCTGTATGAGATATGTATGCAATATTTTAAAGATTTTCTTTATGAATTAAAATAGGAGATTGCCTCAATCTATATGATGACCTATATTAAACTAATAAATAATTTATATTAAATCCTAATCTAAATTTGATAATTTCCTAAGTTATTACATGATTCCTAACACTCTTAATATATGAACTTCTAAATTAGGAAGCACGCATGAATGCAAATTGAACTAAATGCAATGTGTTATATATATATATATTTTATATCATGCATGTGCTTAATCAAATGACATATGAAATCTAACACTCTACATGACTAATTATTAAATATCACCATGCCCAAATAAGAAAATAAATTCAATCAAGGGTCCAATCTTTAGTCCCCAAGATCAAATCCCCAATTATCAGACCTATATATGCAAGGACTCAAACGAGGTATCTGCCTATCTAGAAATAGCCTAACACTTCAAATCAAATCGGATTAGAATCTCATAATTCCATCTTAGAAAGTTTTTAAAAAAAAAAATCAATTGTGCATGTACATCAGGAAATCACCTAAATTTGAATTGATTTCCTAGTTTGAGCACGTTTCCTAAAGAGTTTTCTTATTTTAGATCCACTTCTATATAATTAGCGGGTGTTCTTTATGAAGAATATCTAAGAGGAGCTCATGCTCGTGAATTACATCACGAGTGTTTTAAAGTCGTGAAATCTTGTCTTAAGATTTTTTGTAATTTTCTTATGAGATTGAAAGATTGTTTCATGATGATTACTAGGAAAAATTTTGTGTGAATTATTGGGAGTAATTAGGGGCTTAGAAACACAAAGAACATTTAAGTAACTCGATTGTTATTGAAATTCTCCGCTATATCTTGGTAAACTTAAGTCACACCAACTAAACCACGTGAATATGATGTCCAATTTATATAGTTCAATTACTTGTTTCCGTGACAATTGGTATCAAGTCTAGACTTTGCTTACTTGAAGTGAATTGATGATGATGAGATGGAAAAGTGAAAATCAACAAATTTGATTAAAAGAATTTTGATTTCTAAAAAATATAGATTGAGGATTATTTGTACCTAAAGAATCTGCATACACCCCTATTTAGGGAGAAGCTAGAGTCAAGGAAGCAAGTTGATTGAGAATTGCTAGATACAAACGTTAGATGTTATTAGGCTAACATTGGCTTGTGATATTGAGTTTAACATCATGAAAAATAAGATAATTGCGGGATGGATGAAGGCCATGTTGGACATGAACAAGAAGCCCTCTAGAATGGACAAGGTTTGTTTGATGTAATGTTTGTTTAACTCAAAGATGAATGAAGAGTGAAGGTGTGTCAATTGTTGATCATATCTATTAATTCAATGTGGTCATTAGTCAATTGATTAGTTGAGATTGACTTTGAAGATGAGATATGTGCTTTGATTTAATTATCCTCATTGTGTAATAATTGGAATACTACCGTTACCGCTATTACTAATTCTTAGGATAACAAGTTTGACATTTGATTGGGTTCATGATTTGATCCTAGGTGAGGACATCTATGAGAGAGAATCTAGTAATCCTATGTTTGCAACTCTAATAGGTAAATTTAAAAATAAAATAAAAAAAAAGCTAGTGCTTGTGTTAATAGAGTACTGCAAATCTAAATAGACGTAGCAAGTCAGACTAGGATTGTGGCTCTTGAGTTGTAGCAAGAGAGGGCATCTTAAAATAGATTTACCTTAAGTTGAAGAATGAGAATGGTAAGAGAGTTAAAGTTAAGTCAACTAATGATATTGCTGCAATTGGTGATAGTACTCGTGAGGTCATGGAGTGAGAAAGGCACATTCTAGAGAAGAAGAATGTAATTTCCTTGAATATTATGGATTCAGCCAAGTATTAGTATCTTTAGAAAGTAAGTTTTGAAGGTTGTTCAAGGTGCCTTGATGATAATAAGAAAAATTAAGAATGACATCCCATAAGAGCTTCAAGGTGAGATTGTAATGGGTTCCCACGAAGACATCATATGCATCGATTTGAGAGTCCAAATTATGGCATATTTTTATTTGGGACACATTGGCTAAAGAAGCCTAAAGTTTTGTAAAGAACTAAATGTATGCAAGTGTTGTGATTTAGAAAATGATGAAAAGTGTAGTTCAATATGACTAAGATAAACCACCGTGTAGTTTCCAACATGGAAGGGGAGGTGAGGGGTGACTACCTTAGGATGGGGTGGGGACGATTTCAGAGTGGGTTTCGACCAAGAGGCGTCCGAGAGTGAGTGTAGAGTAAGAATATTGACAAAAAAAAAAAGAAATACATATATGACTATTAGATAGACCATGAATATTGTAGAATTGATTCACTTGGATGTTTACAAGCTATTGCGGTTTTCTTTGAAGAAGAGTGCTAGATTTATGCTAAATGGTTGTGGATGAGTACTTGAAGTAGACATGAGTGTTTGTGTTGAGGCACAAGTATGATGTTGTTGTGAGGTCAGGCAGTTAATAGTTTTGATTGAAAGGGAGACCGGTAAGATGACCATGCATGTGTGGATTAATAGTAGCATGGAATTTTACTCAGAATTGTTAAATGAATCCTACATCCTCATGCTAGTACTAGTGAACCATAATAAATTGCAAGGTTGATAAGTAGAATATTACTAGAGACAAAGCATAAAATCCTCTCTAGTGTTGGTATGACTAGGACATTCTTGGCAAATGTACTTAGTGTGATGACCTACCCAATGAATTTGTGGTTAGGTAGCATTCCGATTATTTTGTTATTAAAATATTTAGATGCCCATGTTATATTTGAATAAGTGATGGTAGGTTCAATGGGAGGACAAGAAAATACATATTATTAGGCTATGTATATGGTGAGTGGGGCTATCAATTGTGATCCCAAATTTAAATTTTTTGTTGTCAATAAAGAAATGACATTTGACAAGTCTCTAATACTTTTAAGTAGAAGTAATTATGGGAGTGTTTATAGGAATTTAAATAATATTAAGCTCAATATGGAGTTATAACTAGAAACTCTTGAAGTAGTGGGCATTAACATAGTAATCAACATGGATGTACTCATAGCAAGGTGGAGCCTTGTACAACCAACAATTGTTGTAATTGCTAATTATAATAAGGTGCATATTCGATCTCCTAACAAATATAGATGCACCAATATTGATAAATTTTGGTGACTCGGTCATTTATTTATTACATAGAAAATTATGGGTTAATTTTATCCCCAAAAAAATATTAATTGCATAGCATATAAATTTAGGTACATTTATTTTGCATTTATTTGGACCGGTGGCGGATAGGTTCGAATTAGTGGTTCTGAGCTTTAAATTGACAAGCCGGACTAAGCTCACGAAGAGAGCAAATTGGCCCAAGCCCATTTTTTTTATTTATCGGAAATTATCTCATGATAGGAATTTGAAATTTTCCGAAATATGATGGAATTTTTTTGGATAGGGCAAGTGGAAAGCAAATATTACGTTTGGCAAAATGAATATTGCATTTGGAAAAAAAAAATTCTTAGATATCGATTTGAAAAAATTAAAAAAAAAAAACATAATCATTAGCTTAAAAATAAGTTGTTCACATAAGGTTTCGGAGAGGCCACACATTGAATACACGGCCACATTAAGGGGCTTCTTCGTTTTCTCTCGAGTCAAAAGGAAAAATTTCTACACTGAAAAGGAGGAGGAGCTTTCCTTGGGACTTTTTCCTCGGTTTCGTAGGTGAAGAAAACCTCAAAACAAAAGGGAAAAGTTTCTTTAGACTTTTCTTTTAGCAAAGTCAGCAGACTGACCGGACGTGCAGTGAAGAGATACTGTTTCTCTTCTTCGGGCTCCCTGCCGACGCCCTCGAGTCGCCGGTTCCTGCGCCGCGGCTGTCCACCGGTCGCCGTCCATGAAGCCCGACGCCGGAGCCGCTCCTACCCCGCTTCGTCTCGCCAGAAGCCGTCACCGCCGCGCGACTCGACGCCCGCTGCTACTGTCCTCGCCACGCTCCGCCTGTGGCTCGTTCGCCATTGCTGCTCCATGCTGCCTGGTTTCTCCGCCCGAACGACAGCCCAGCTCCGCCGGTGTCCTTGCTTCGCCTGCGACCTGCTGGCCCGCGACCCTCCTGCCGTCCGTGAGCCATGCCGACCATCGCTGGGCCTCCATCAGAGCCGGACCCGAGCCAAATCTGTAGCCCACCGCCCGCACCGCGCCTGCTCCGAGCTTCCTCGAGCCCTGCAGCCCCGCAACGAGGTCCGGCGAAGTCCGGCAAAGGCAGACCAGCAGCGAAACAGGGAGTTCGGAGTCGCGGGGCTGCAGGGCTTGAGGAAGGTCGGAGCAGGCACGGTGTGGGCGGTGGGCTACAGATCTGGCTCGGATCCGGCTCTGATGGAGGCTCAGCGAAGGTCGGCACGGCTCACGGACCGCAGGAGGGTCGCGGGCCAGCAGGTCGCAGGCCGAAGCAGGAACAGCGGCGGAGCTGGACTGTCGTTCGGGCGGAGAAACAGGGCAGCATGGAGCAATGGCGAACGGGCCACAGGCGGAGCGTGGCGAGGATAGCAGCAGCGGGCGTCGAGTCGCGCGGCGGTGACGGCTTCTGGGGAGACGGAGCGGGGCAGGAGCGGCTCCGGCGTCGGGCTTCACGGACGGCGACCGGTGGCACGGCTGTTGGCAACGGCGCAGAACCGGCGACTCGAGGGCGTCAGCAGGGAGCCGAAGAAGAGAAACAGTGATTTTTTCTCTCTCCACTGCACGTCCGATCACTTCCTCTGTAAAACCGAGGAAAAAGCCCCAAGGAAAGCTCTTCTTCCTTTTCAGTGTAGAAATTTTTCCTTCCACTTAGAGAAAACGAAAAAGCCCCTTAATGTGGCCGTGTATTAAATGTGTCTGCGCGAAATCCTACGCGAACAATTTATTTATAGGTTAAGGATTAGGTTTTTTTTTTCAAATTTTTCTAAATTAATATCTACAAATTTTTTTTTTCAAACGCAATATTCGATTTACCAAACATAATATTTGCTTTCCACTTGCCGTATCCGAAAAAATTCCATCATATTTTGGAAAATTTCAAATTTCTATTTTCATGAGATAATTTTCGACAAATAAAAAAAAAGGGCTTTGGTCAATTTGCTCTCTTCGTGGCCTAATCCGACCTGTCAATTTAAAGCTTAGAATCACTAATTCGAACCCATCCTCTACCGGTCCAAATAAATGCAAAAAATACAAATTAAAAATAAATGCACCTAAATTTATATGCTATGCGATTAATATTTTTTCGAGAATAAAATTAACCCCTAACTTTCTATGTAATAAATAAATGACTACATCATCAAAATTTAAGTGTCAACAATCGATTGTTTCGCTTTATTTGTCATTGTGTTGAAGAATTCTTAGAGAGTAGCTAAAAGTGCAAGTAGGTTGATGTTCTAATGAGCTCCATAGTACCGATGAAGTTCGAGTGAGGCTTGCACTTGAGAGTTGTCTATAGCGGTTAAGTCCATGAGGGATTGTGGAAGTGTAGCAACGAAGTTCAAATGTTCATTGAATTACATCCGGATGTTTTGAAGACGTGAAATCTTGTATTAAGATTTTGCATAACTCCCTTATGAGTCAAGAGATTATTTCATGAATAATTACAAGGCTAAATACCGTGTGAATTATTATAGTGTTTGACTAATTTAAGTGCAATTATAGTCTCTCTTGTATTATTTGATTTTATAGTGAAAGTTTTTACTACTTTTTTATAGATTATTATTTGATCGCTTGTTTTGCAACCTTTCTGTTAGTCGAACCATTCGTCGCTTCCATTCTTTGGCACAGTAACGTGTTTCTGCAAGACTCCAAAAAACTCCATTCTCAGAGGCGTCCCATAACGAATGCTGGCCCCCGAGGCAAACCGGTTCTCGGCGCTACTTTATTCCCTGCCCTTCGGTCACCCACTGACATTTGCTTCCACGCTATGAGAAGCTCGTGTCTGATTGACACTTACAGAGAATCTTTTGCTTAGACCACCGAGCCATCCAATCTCACCAGGACGATGGCCTCAGGATCAAAGGCTTCACGCTTCTGTAGTTGAAGTTGAAACCCCACAAACCTTCTTCTTCTTCTTCTTCTTCTTCTTCTTCTGTAAGGAGTCAGGGGACACTGCTGTCTATGGCTTCTTGTCGTCGTCGTCGTCGTCGCCGGAGAGAAGATGGAGCCGTCGAGCCGGAGGTCGTGGCCAGTCCTCGTCGCGAGAGTCGTTGCTTCTTCAAGATCATACTCTCCGACACCCTTGAATCAGGAAAGCTTGTGAGTTGAGCAAATTTGCAGAGTCTATTTCATCCGATTTTGCACGGTTGTTAAGAGTTTCTCACACTCGTGCTGTGGACCCGTCAAGCTGGAAAACCGGTTCATGTGTGTTTGGTTTCGAATGAACATTTTACTTCCAGCTAAAGGCAAAGAAAAATAAAAAATTAACAGCAGGGTACTGTCTGCGTGCATGGCCTGTAAATCGACCAATATTTTTCCTTCTTGATACTTCAACACATGAATATCTTCATCGGATGCGCGATCGATTGTCCTGAACCATGGTCGTTCTCTTGTCCTTTTCGCTGCCTTTCTTCTTCAAGAGTTTCTGATTTATTTACATTATGATTTGGGTCGAAATGGCTTTCAGAATGCAGTACAATACTGTGCATGGTTCTGGTTTCCACAACATGCTTTGAACAATACTAAGAAGTATCTTGGGTTCTCTAGCTTTGCTCTTGCAGAAAGAAGTCAGTATTACTAAAATTCAGCCCACCGTTATCAAAAGCACGCTTGTGGAAACTGATCTTTCATCCATGTTACAGAAATGACAGCTTCTTAGTTTTCTTCCTGTTTGTCTGCACTTTGGTTCGACTATGATGAGCTTTTATCAAGGACCTTTAACTCTAAACTTTTCATAATAGGGAATTCCAAAAAGTTTCTTGAGAAGATGTGGAAAGGATCTCTCAAACTCGGTGCTTCTCCAGGTTCCGGGCGGTTCAACCTGGACTATAGAACTAGAAAAGCGTAACAATGACATGGTTTCGCTGTGGAAAGGTTGGCGGGATTTCATGGAGTATTACTCAATTGGTCATGGTCACCTCATAGTTTTCAAATATAAAGGGAACTCCACTTTTGGCGCAATAATATTTGACAAGAGTACTTCAGAGATAGATTATTCGTTGAGCAGTGGCAAAAAAACAGACCTTGGGAGCAAATTTCCCTCACCAAAAACAGAAGATGTTGTAGAAGCAGAAGATCCAGAGGAACTCACACCCCATCGAAAAATGAGGGTCGAATCACATTTACCTTGTTCACAGCTAAGTCCAATCTACTCGCCACGAGGATCCAAAGGTGTGACTCTTCATTTGATATGTTGCCTTTCTTCCTATGTCACTCTCTTTTAGTACATTTTTTTCCAAAATACTCAAAAACTCTTTTAATAATGCTTTATGTTGACTGACAAGATGACGTTTTTGGTATTTGCAGAGTAAATAATCTTTTCAGAGTGAATCAATTGCTTACCTAATGAAATTTACAACCCTACGACATTTAAAGTTCTCATTGTTTGTAAATTACAGATGGGATCAGACGGTCTAGATGCAAAATGAATCGTTCTGAGCCGGTTTTTGGTGGTCCTACATGTATCAGCAAATTTGAATTGGCCAGCAAATTTGAATCAGAGTATCCTTTTTTCAAGGTGATGATGCAGCCGTCTTACCTTAAGCATCATATACTGGTAAGATCAGAAAAATAAATTCATCAGTATTAAGTGGCACATTTCCAATTCAAACACGATGCTCTCTGTATCTTTGTTATATGCTAGTGTTTTCCTAAGTTGATTGGGTTTTGGTTGGAAATAGCGTGATGTTATTTTCCTCAGAACTGTTCATGCGTATCCGTTTAAAGGAAGAAGATGCTCTACCCAACCATGAGTAGAGACCAACATTTTGACTTTTATCCGGTTAAAACTGCTGATTATAAGTCCTGAAAACAAGAAAATACAGCAATCAATCTACATTTTTTGTGCTTGCATTATAAGCATGTTCTTTCTTTGTCATGCAGTATGTTCCCCAAAGATTTATCATGCAGCACATTCGGAAATTCAAGGAAATTGCAATTCTCAGGCATTCGGGCAGGTCATGGCCAGTGAAGCTTAGGAGCTGTGGACATCGTGGGGCATGTTTTGGTTCTGGTTGGTTCAGATTTTTGAGAGAAGCTCGTTTGCGCTTAGGGAATGTCTGCGTGTTCGAGCTTATTGATGGGGAGGATATTGTGTTCAGAGTTTACATTTTCAATGGTGCTGGTAAGAACTAGACAACCTTGTTTGAAATGCACACCGCAGTATCCCTTAGGCTGGTTTTAGAATGAGATCTGAATTTACAACTACACCTCCTTTATAAGTTGTGCTGCTTCTCGTAAAGGTACACTTTTTCTTGTCTGTTCTTTTACAGTCTACTTGAAAACGTTTGACTAAGGTAACCTAATGATTTAGGTGGTGCTAATTCTAGTTGATTTTTCCCCCTCTTGTGAAGGGCATTTACAATTTATTCAGTGAAATTATCTGAATTTCCTTTTTTCCTGATAATAGTTACATGTTCTGCCAAACCTTTTCATAGTAGGTCAATTAAAGAAACATTCGCACTGATCTCTATCTAAGTTCTCCTCTTTATCTAAAGGTGGGAGCAAACAGTCTACATGCACAGCAAGCCTTTCTGAGCCAGTTTTTCCTAGTCCTACACCTCCTAGGCCTCTCACTACTCCTGAATTAGCCAATGAGTTTGATTCGGAGCATCCTTTCTTCAAACTGGTGATACCTGAATATCAGGCTAAAAAAATGGTAAGATATCTAGTTTCATCTGCCACTGGCCCATCTCAAGTTCAATTATGATTGCTTTCTAAATCTTGCCTCATTATTGTGTATTTCCACATTGCTTTGGTTTGCAGCAGATATATATAAAATAGTACTTCTTGGAGTGTTTGGGATGCAGGGAAAAAGAAGGTTAAAAATATCACGACTGTCCATTCACTTGAATATTGTCTATAAGCTGCTCTAATCACTATCCAAGTGAAAGGATGACCAATTTATTTGAATGGAAAACTGTCTCTTAATGGACAGTCACTTCTTGGAGAATTCTTTGGATTGCAGGCTAGGATTGATGATGTTTTAGCTGACAGATTAAGATTGTTGAATTTCATGAGCATCTTAAGGCTGTGGACTAAAACTCCTGAAATTAGCAAATATTGCCATGAATATCTATCTGTGTGCTTTTTTCTTATGATTGTATGCTGATGTTATGGTCCTTTTAGCATACATTCATTTCTACAAATTTGTACATATGTGCAGAATATTCCTGTTGGATTCACCAGGAAATATATTCAAGAAAGCACGGATATGGTGGCGGTGCTCAGGTATTTAGACAGATCATGGCCAGTGAAGCTTTTAAGATATAAGCAAGACCACAAGGCATTCTTCTCTGCTGGTTGGCCTGCATTTGCAAGAGAAAACTGTCTGCATGTAGGAGATGTCTGCATGTTTGAGCACATTGATAGGGAAGATTTTGTGTTCAAAGTCTCCATCTTCTGTAATGCTGGTACGGCCCCAATTCACACTGATTGATATTAATATCAGAAGTGTTACTCTAGGCCATTTGCACTGTCCATATACTTTCGGGAGTCCTAATTATGCGTTCTTCATTTGGTAGTGGCAAGTCAATGAAAAATAGACTCGTTTCTTTTTCTATCGCCTGCTAATGTTTTTTTTTTTTTTTCGGTAACCCAGGGAATCTCGTAAGCCAACAGCCAGCAAGCAAACCCTGGGGGAGCGACTGCAAGACCCACCACCACAGTACTCCAGGTAAAAATCCCTAACGACGCCTCTGGGATTCGAACTCCTCCCCTTCGTGAGGGGGAGAGAGCCCGAGCTAGCTGCGCTGCTGAGAGCGGTGGTATCGCCTGCTAATGTTGATTGCCCTTTCCGAAAGAATCTCTCAAATTAGGAGCTTCTTTAAGGTGGATCCAACAGGACCATTAGAACTGTACAAGTGTAGTGATGTCAAACACACTTGCCTTAAGCCCTATGCCAACTCTAAATTTCGAGGCGCAACCCATGGTTTTACAAGCTCAATGTGAACTTACATCAGATACTTTTCTTTTCTCTTTTCGAATACTTGAAGACTCTATAGGAAGTTTATATGCCTATGGGCGCAAATTGAAGTTTATCAGTTTTTCCTTTCATGTGAAGAGCATTCAGAATTTTTTTCGTCCAATTACCTGAATCTTGATATGCATGACAAAGCAATTTCCAATCTATACTAAATCTTTTCATAATTAGTCAGCTAAAGAAATTTTCACACCAATGTCAGCTAAATTCCTTATTGTTTATCTGGGGAAAAAGGATATCTACTCCCCTGCCTTACCACTCGGCCGTGCTGCCGAGATGATATGGTATCATGCAAAATAGATTTAAAAGGTCACCCGCTGTGGAACAGAGTAGCTTTACTATTTCTATTTGTGATAATCTGAAGCAGGTTGATTGAGTTGCTTTCTATCCCTACCAATTTTGGAACTAAACGGAACCTGGTCTCCTTGATATGTAGCTTGCATTGATACTCACCCCAAAGAACTAGATCTGTCTCAAGCTCCTGCGGACTCAGCAGACAGGATCCAACAGTCTACATTCAGAGCGAGCCATTCGGAGCTGGTTTTTCATGGTCCTACACTTCTAAGGCCTCTTGTTTCTCCTGAATTAGCATGCAAATTTGATTCAAAACATCCCTTTTTCGAAATGGTGATCCCGCGATCTTATATGAATTGCCTGGTAAGTCTTGAGCTTAATTCATCACTGCTATATCCAGAGTTACATTATGATTGCTATCACCTACAATGCTGTGATCACATTAGCTGCTGATGTCGAGTTTCTCAACGTTTATAGTGCTTATGATATGATCCAAAAGATTATTGCAACAATACTCATTAATAACATGTATCAAACAAGGATGCTAGCTAGTGATTTCTTTCATCCTTGAGCACTTTCAAAAGGATGAATAGATCCACGGAGTTCTTCCACCTCAAATCGTTACCTTCTGGGTTTTTTCCCTCCAATTTATCCTTGGATTTCTCATTCCACACAATTTCATATCAGCATTGTTCAAACATGTACATGTGCAGAGTCTTCCGGTTGGCTTCGTCAAGCAACATATTCAGGAAAACAAGGGGATCGCAACTCTTAGGTTTTCTGGCAAATCGTGGTCAGTGAAGCTCTTAAGCTATATTCAGACCAGAAAAATACTCTCAGGCTATAGTCATGACACCCGGGTGTTCTTTACTACTGGTTGGACTGCATTTGCAAGAGAAACTCATATGTGCATGGGAAATATCTGTGTATTCGAGCTCATTGATAGGGATGATGTTGTGTTCCAAGTCTCCAATTTCAGTAGTGCCGGTAAGGAGCCTATTCACATTGATTGAGATGAACAATGGGAACTCTAAGCCATCTGCAGTGTTGATATGAATTCAGGATTCCTAATTATGCCTCTTTTATTCGGTAGTTGTGAATCGATTAATAGTAGACTCTTTTATGTTTCTGTTTTCTTCTTTTCGGTGCCAGTCCAATCATGTGATTTCCTTTAGAAAGAAACTCTCAAATTTGGCACTTCTTTAAGGTTTATAGTGGTTCAACCTGACCTATAGAACTAATGAAGTGTATCAATATCAATTACACTTTCCTTAAACATCCTGTGGTTTTACAAGGTCAACTTCTACATACATCACATTCTTTTTGCCATCTATTTTCAAATTCTTGAACATTTTATGCAAGTCTTTTGCATGCTGGTGCAAACTTGTAGTCTGTTAGTTTATTCTGATATGAAAAACATCTTGTGAGGCTTCCACATCACCCCCTGATGATAGCAGTAATTTCCAATCTACGCAAGATGTTTTCACAGCAAGTCAAAGAGACGTTAACGCCAATGTTTGTTGAAGTTCTCATTGTTTCACTACAGGTGGGATAGAACAGTCTACATGCAGAGCGAGCTGTTCCGAGCCAGATTTTCAGAGTCCTACCCTTCTGAGGTCTCTTGCATCTCCTGAATTAGCCAGCGATATAGATACAGAGCGTCCCTTTTTCAGACGGGTGATCCCGAGATCTTACATGAGTTGCCTGGTGAGTCTCAAGCTCTATCATGTTCAATTCACAGTTCTCAAGGATTGGATATTTGAAACACGGACATGTGCAGGGAGTTCCAGTTGGATTCGCCAAGCAACATATTCAGGAAAACCAACAAACAGCGACTCTTTTGTACTCGGACAGATCATGGACAGTGAAGCTCGTTAGGAGCTATGGACGGACCAGACGGATTCCGGGCACATTCTTCTCTGCCGGTTGGGGTGCATTTGCAAGAGAAACTCATGTGCGTGCAGGAAACATCTGCGTGTTTGAGCTCATCGATAGAAATGCTGCTGTGTTCCAAGTCTCCATTTCGAGCGGCACTGATGATGACCCGATTCACATCGATTGAGATGAACGTCAGAAGCATCACCTCAGGCCATTTCCGCGTCGATATGAACTCGGTAGTCCTGATAATGCCTCCTTTTATCGAGGAGCGCAGTGGAGAATCGATGGAAAGCAATCCTTTCTGCTTCTGTTTTCTTACTTTCTTCTTTCTGTGTTAGTGTCAATTCTCTAACTACCTTGCACGGAAGGTTTTGCACAGCAACCTGAAGATCTAGGAAAGTGTAAAACTATCATGCTCTGATGTAAGTTCATGGAGCGTTCCTCTTTGGTTATGATCACCCCATAGTTTCGGAACACGACGGTAAATTGGACTTACATCCTGTCACGGTCCGACACGGCACCCGACACGGCACCCTCTTCCACGTGAAAAGCCGGCAAGCAGGCCACGGAACCACCCGTGCCGCCGCAGACCTCATCCGAGATCCGAAGCACGGGCTGCCGAAGAACGAAAGTGACGGCGGAAGTGAGCAAGTTGAAGATGAAGAAGCGACACACGAGTTTACGTATGGCATGACTTCAGCCTGCGGTCAAAAGGGCTCAGAACCTGATATTGAATTGGCCAAAGAAAATGCTCCCATCATCATCTCTTTTTCAAACTTCTTCCTTTTACTATATCTGCGTGTTCTAGATCTCGACGCAAGTTGACATTTTGACCAAAGAACGAAGCCCCTCCATATGCCACATCCCTCCTTTTGACAAAGTTGGAAGGATGGATGATGCAACGAGACTGGTTTTTCTTTTTCCTTTCTTGTACAGTAAGAGCACGCTACTTCCGAGTCCCCCGTCATGTACGTATTTCGCAACGATGCCGAGCCGTGTACTCTATTGGAACCAATGTGCTGGTCTCTATGTCCGTTTATCGCCAGCCCATTTTACCATGTAAGGTTTAAAACCCGTCTCGCCTTACCTCTTCACCTCATCAAAAGTGCATATCTATACACGTATATGACACCGGCCAATCAATTAAATACTTTCTATCATTCGAAAGTATTTTGCCCATGAGTAGATATTAGTGGTGTGGATAAGGATGCGTTTGATAATATTTCTATTTAAAAATTATTCTAGGAAATAGAAATAGAAAAAATTATTTCGAACTTGCCTAGCTAAGGTGAGGCCGAGCCTCGCCGGGAGCCAGCGACGCTCCAGCAAGGTCGTCGACCCTTGACGGCCGGTCGCCGGCCATGGCCGAGGCCGGCAACCAGCCAAACAAAAAAGAAAAAGAAAAAGGTGAAAAAAAATAAATAAGTTTTATGTTTCTTTTTTTTAATATCCAGGGAACCCGTACAGCCGGCAATAGACGAGTAAATCTTGGAGCAACGCTAGCGGAGGACCCACCACCCCGACGTCGCGCTTAAGATCCCGTGCGACCCCCAGGATTCGAACTCCTCCGTCCTATGTAGACGTCATGGAAGCTCTCATTCAACTAGGCCACCGTAAGCGGTGGTTAAGTTTTGTGTTTTCATTTTTTTGTTTCTTCAAAAAGTGTTCCCAGGAACAAAAAACGAGTTTTTCTTGTTTCTTGTTTTTGTTCCTTAGAACAAAAAAATAGATCTTTTGTTACCGGTAACAAAAATGTAAACGAACGAGTTTCTTTTCTTTTTTTTATTCCTCGAAAAGTGCATATCTATACACGTATATGACACCAGCCAGTCAATTAAATACTTTATATCGTTCGAAAGTATTTTGCCCATGAGTAGATATTAGTGGTGTGGATAAGGTTACGTTTAGTAACGTTTCTGTTCAAAAATTGTTTCAAGAAACAAAAATAGAAAAAACTTTTTCGAACTTACCTAGCCAAGGCGAGGCCGAGCCTCGCCGGGGGCCAGCGATGCTTTGGCAAGGTCGCCGGCCATGGCCGAGACCAAAGCCGGCCAAAGAAAAAAAGAAAAGAAAAAGGAGAAAAATAAATAAATAAGTTTTGTATTTTTGTTCTTTTGTTTCTTCAAAAAGTGTTCCCGGAAATAATAAACAAGTTTTTCTTGTTTCTTGTTTCTGTTCTCGAAAAAAAAAATAGATTTTTTGTTCCTGGTAAAAAATATAAACAATTCAATAAAAAAAGTGTAGATAAACGCGTTTCTGTTCCTTTTTTGTTTCCCGAAACAAAAGAACGGAAATTGTGTTCTCGGGAACAAAAAAAAAATACAAACAAACAGGCTCTAAGTGAACCGATTAATATGAATTTGATGAAGGGTGATGTAAACAGTAATTGGTTCGGATTTTTTTTTTTTTTTTTTTTTTTGGAATCGGAAACCTAAATATCGTACTTAGCAACTGCAAGGTTTGGGAAGTTTCCCTCGGCCTCGAACTATCACAACGTGTCTTAAAGGACATGTGGGCTCATTCAAAGCGGACAATGTCATGTTGCCAAAAAAAGGTCCGGGGTGGGGTCGCTCGAGGTAAGTGGTATCGACATTATCTAGATAAAGGTTGTCGCGTAGTGAATACGGTCATCGAATTTGAGGGCCGCATGAGATGGTCAGCATATGGCACGAATATAATGATCGCTGCGTCATTATCTCATTTACTGAGCTACCGACACGTGAAAAATACTTTTCGATCCGGCCCTTTCCAAGAATAATAATGCACAAAATAATTCACATTCAAATACTCAACAACCATCTTCCAAATCTTCTCATAAATTCATACTAATAACACTAATATTTCTTGAACTTTAGTGTGTAATATAGGTCGTGAACTTTATCCCAATATACAATGCGGCCCATGAATTTTAATTTATTCAATATGATTCTTGAACTTTTATACATATTCAACTTAATCTCGAAATGATATGAAAAATGTTTAATACTATTCTTCCATTAATTCGAGTTTAGGGACAACATTAAATATTTGGATTAATACCCAAAAAACCTCAAACTGATACACATGTGACAAATTTACCCCGAGTGATCATAAAAAATCATAAACCGGTACATTTATGACAAATTTATCCCAAACTAATTTATTTAACCACCAAAAACCCCAAACTTGTATATTTGTGACAAATAAATTTTCCGTTAAATTGGATTAATACTACAAAAAAATCACAAAAATTATAAACCGTGACAAACGAAGAGTAAAATCTCAAATATGTATACTAGTCAACTCTCACGTGTCATTCAACTTAATAATTTGATAATAAAATTTAACGGAAATTAACATGTGGTAAATTTGTCAAAAGTGTACCAGTTTAAAGTAAAATTGTCAAAGTTGTACCGATTTTTGATTTTTGGTGGTCAAAAAATTAGTTTATGATAAATTTATCGTCAGGTTTGTGATATTTCATGATATTAACCCTAAATATTTTGATATAATTTAAAATTTTAATGATCACATTACGAGCTAAAATTCAGGATTTCCCATCAATTTAGCCTGACAATTTTATTTACTCCGGCATTAGCAGCACCGAAATTCGGATTCGCGAGGATAATGCCCAAATGGAAAAAGGAATAAAGAAAAGGAGAGGGGAAGTAGGACATACGTGTCGAAAAGCGCACGTGAACCGTCCACGTGGCGGCCCCTCCCTGATCCCCAACAGACGGGGCGGCTTTCAATTGCTTGTCGGCCCGCCAACCACGTGAAACTGCAGCCGTCATCCGGAAAAAGCGTCCAACGGACGGCGCCACGTGTCGATCGTTCGGTGGAGGCGTGGGTGGGGGGGATGGAGGTGCGCCGCGTGCCGTCCGATCGGCAGTTACGCGTCGGTGCAGGATAAGTGAGGAGTACCGTATTCCCACCCTCTCTAATTGCGTGAGTGGACTGAAAATCACTTTGGCCAGCTTGCTTTAGGTGTCTCTGTTGAATCTCCATGACATATGTTATTACGACATTATAATTTGTTTTATGTATTTTGTCCTAAAACATAATTAAAAAATCGAAAGAAAAAAAGCAGCAAGACTCGACAGTGCACATACACTGCATCAATTAGGAAATATAGGGTCCAGAGAATTCGAATTTCAAATGCGAAAAAAAACATTTTAATCAGTAATCACGTCCTTTTCAGGTAATTGATTTTCATCAAGTCTCTTTATCTTACATATGAAAAGCATGGGTATATATGAATTCATGAGTCATGCGAATAACGATAAAATAGGGTTCAATGGGAAATCAAGCACTTAGTTCACGCACGGGAACTTTTGTGATGGAATCGCACTGTTACTCGTCTGGAAGAAATCCCGCAAATCACGCTAATCATGCTGTGAATCAAGGCCATATCAAACTCATATGAGACAGAGTTTGGAGTGCACTTATTGAGATATTGAAGATTCGAATAATTCATAATTACGAAAGAAAGTCTCATCGTAACTCGTTTGCTTCTCCTTTTTTTTAATAAAAAAATGTGATTTGATGTATATCACTCTCATTTGTGTTGACAATTAATTATTTTATTATCGAAATTGACTACGCAAGGACGATGGGGATTACCTTTACCGTCACAAAAAGGGAAAAGTTGCAGCCGGCTATTCCTTTTCTTGACTTTTTTCTCTTATTTACTGATTTATAAGCCTAATTAAAACAAGTTTTATCCTCTCTTTTTTATTAATTAAAAATGCTAAGCAGCCAGTGCAAATAATTAATTTGCAAATACAACTCTCTCTCTCTCTCTCTCTCTCTCTAATACTACTACCAAACGAATAAAGAAATTAAAATTTTGAAAAAATTAAAAAAAGATAAACGAGGATTAATCATGGGAAGATGAACTGATGAACACGTGGCCAATCATTAAATCAACGTGAGCTGTCTCTCTAGATTCACGACCCCACGGGCATATGCCTTAGGCCCAAAAGGGCCCCCACAAAGTTGACCCACGTCATGAAATTGGAGAATTCTACTCTCTTTTTCTATTTTTTATTCGGGTAAAAAATCAACGTGATCCGTGACGTTAATTTCGAAATAAATAAATGATTAGATAATAGTCTTTAATTTAAAATAAGAATAACAGTCTGATCACAAAAATTAAATAATAAGTAATTATAAATTATTATAGAGTCCATTCGTTTAAGAATTTATGACTTACAAAAAAATATTATTTTCATAGTAGCAAAAACCTATAATGCTTGCAAAGCCCTTCGAAATATTATTTGATAAATTGTAAATGTGTCATGAAAATTAAATGAACTCTACTTTTTAACATTACCTATGATTTTTTATTTTGTTCATAAAACTAATTTTAATTGGGAAATTGCAATTTCACCGTTTGGTCATGCGTTGCTTCATTCAAGAGTCAAGACGTGCATGAGAATCTAAGTAGCACAATATTCATGCGTAGAGAGAGGGCAAAAAAGAGCATCCACTCTTGTTTTTTGACCATGGACACTCCAACGAGTTGACTTTATTCACCATTTTGATTACTCAAATTCACTAGCATGGCAATGAATAAATTACTATTGCCATTTAGCCTTTTACCTTTGGATAGAATGCTATTCGTTAAAATATCACAAATGACTTGGTGATGGAGTTTATATGTTTTTTATATATGTATTATTTTCTTTCATCTATTAATTCAAACTTTCAAATTGGACATTATAGCATGACATTAAAATCAGATTTTACCCTGAATTATTTTGGGTATGTGGCCTTCCTTTCCTTGAATTCCACATATTGTCTTTAATCTGATTAGCACGTGAGAAAGGGTGTCAAGGTATCTCGTATTACTTGTCTAACATATTTATATGCTTTTATAACACACGATCTCCTTGTACTTATTAACTTAAACGGTTGGGTTGGACAACAGTAACTTTCACAAATTTAGGACAAACTAGCCTTCTTAAAGGATCAAAGAGTCCGTATTTTGGAACTTCTTGTGATGTGACCTTTTTGAGTCAATATAAGCGACGAAAAATTGAGTTACAAGCTACTTGGCGGTTTAATTGAGATGATGTGAGATACACATGATTTTTTTTCTTTTTTTGGGGGAGAAGTTGTTGCAATTTTGACAAAATTCAGAAAGGTAAAATTGATGTGTCCGATAAATTTGAAATCACAAATTTATTTATTTATTTAGCTATAGGAGAGTCAATTGTTATTTATGAGTTATTTACCCTCCAATATATGACTAATTAGTGAAGAGAGATCTAATGGCTGAGGTAAGAAATGGATATTGACCGTTCATCTATTATTTAAAATTCCTTATTTTCTGGCGGGGGGGAGGGGGATTTTTTATGAGAAAGTCTACATATGGACATCCAAACCTAGAGATATTGTCTTGATATTATTATGATATATAAATTATTGTGATCGGTACTGTAGTTAGAGTGGAGATGATCCCAGAGAGGACCCAAATCAGTTGTCTCTTGAAATATATATATATATTGCCTCCTCTTTATAAGTAAAAGAAAATCACATATTTTCCTTCTGTACTATTACTTATGTAGCTCAGTGCATTGAGAAAAAATAATTTTCCCTTTTATTGGACATAGACAGTCACCGTCCTACATGTGATTTGGTATAATCGATTCTATTTATGGTGTTTGATAGATCATCAAAATTGATTCGGAACGCGTGGTTTGATGCGTATATCGAATTTGTAAAAATCAATTCACATTTAATGATATCTCTTGAGTGATGAATTTGACTTTCGATCTCGAGCTCATGATATCATAAGCACGTACCCAATTTAGTGAAGACTTAAAGTAATTCAATTTGTGAAAATGGAAAAAAAAATTAAGAACAAAAAAAAAAAATGGAAAAGGAAAGGAAGCAGGCGTGCCATTGTGTTTTGACTTGACAAAGTCACTTAAGCAAGCTGAGTCCTCCTCTTCCTTCCCACCTCCCTCCCTCTCTCTCTCTATCTCTAAAAATTCAGTTGACCGACTTCATCTCCAACCCATCTCTGCCCTTATATAAGGACAGACCCATGCTCACAAAGCTTCCACACCTCTCTTTCTCTCTCTAAAAACCAGCAGTCTCTCAGCCACTGAACATGGCGCTCGAAGCTCTCAACTCGCCCACCGCCGCCGCCCCCTTCGGCCACGACGACGCCGACGGCCAGCCGTGGGCCAAGCGGAAGCGCTCCAAGCGCCCCCGCGTGGACCCTCAGGACCAGCCCTCCGAGGAGGAGTACCTGGCCCTCTGCCTCATCATGCTCGCCCGCGGCGGCGGCGGCGGCGGCGGCGAGGGCAGCCAGCCGCCGGTGGTGGCGCCGAAGCTCTCCTACAAGTGCTCCGTCTGCGACAAGGCCTTCCCTTCCTACCAGGCCCTCGGCGGCCACAAGGCCAGCCACCGCAAGTCCGCCGAAGCCGCCTCCGCCGCCCCCGCCACCCCCGGCGATAACCCCACCTCCTCCTCCTCCGCCGCCGCCGCCGCACCCGGCGGCAGCGCCAGGCTCCACGAGTGCTCCATCTGCCACAAGGCCTTCCCCACCGGCCAGGCCTTGGGCGGCCACAAGCGGTGCCACTACGACGGCGGCAGCAGTAGCAGCGCCGCCCGTGCCGCCTCTTCCTCAGAAGCCGGCGGTCCTAGCCACACGACCGTCAGCCACCGGGAGCCGATCGACTTGAACTTGCCGGCCTTGCCGGAATTCTGGGCCGGCGCCGACGAGAGCAGCAACCGGGACCGTAAAATCCAACTCTCCGGCGAGCAAGAGGTGGAGAGCCCTCTTCCGGCGAAAAGGCCGAGGCTGTTCATGGATCAAGAGGACGTGGGGACTTCCCAAAGATGATTTCAGACATTTACGTGAATTACAAAGCTTACCCTTCTTTTTCATTTCCATTTTCATCTTTCTTTTCGAAGGATTTATTCGTTCATTAGGCTTTGGTCTTTAGCTAGGGTTGATCCGATTGTTCTGTACAGCAAAAGAAACTGATGATTGTCATTTGTGGAATTCTTGCAGCCTCTCTTGGCTGCCTATATTATCTAATTAGTTGTCACTGAAATATCATTCTTACATTCTTTGAATGAACAAATTACAGAAATATGACGTCATAAACCCATCGCCTCGCTGTATTGATCTTTCTCCGCAAGCTAGGGTTAGGTGTGACGTCCAGCCAACTACGGAATTCCGATTCAACTTCTCGCAATTTGCACATAAATTATACCTAAGTCAAGGGCCACATTTTTTAAAAATATTGGAAAGTAAACGGAGAACAGCGCAGCTACAGCAGGCGAACGAACGGGGCAATCACTCGAACCCATGTTCGATTTGCGTCCGATGCTGCTGCTGCCGTCGCGAACCTTTCGAACGTGCGGTTTCTTCTGAGGAGCGGAAGAAGCTTTTAGGAAGCCATTCAAGTTACGTTACTTCGAGTGAAGCAAAGCGACTTTTCCACGTATTGCCAAGGGGGCGGGAAGGGGGGTTAACTTCGAGATCACAGCAACTTTTCTGGCTGCGGGATGGCGTGCCGTGCGGTCAAGTGGGAATGAATGGATGGGAACGGATCGATTGTTTTCTTTAGATTTATTCTCGTCACGGGATCGGCCGACGATTCTTGCCTTAACTGGCAGAGCAAGAGTGTGGGAATGTTCTTTCTTGGGAGTTTTTACAGGTCAGGCTTCCCAAGAAGATGCCTTGATTTGTTGGACACTTGGTGGAGTTTTGATCCTCAAAAAGTATAGTCAATCGGGTCCTTGAATAATGTTTGGCCAAAAAGAAAATCGGGTCGTAATGTTCAGCCTAAAAAGAAGATTGGATTCCGAAATTTGGAATGTTACTGGGGTTAGAAACTCTTTTAATCACGTATGATAAATTTTATCAAATTTTGCCTAGACATGAAAGCTATCCGATTGTCAAATTTCTCGTCCTTGCTATCTTTATGATCCATATAAAGAAAATTTCATCTCATCTGATATTACTTTTTGGGTCGAAGATTGAGAACCAAATAATTCTTGCTGGGTAATTTCGTACCTCGATTCCGAGATTTTTATTGGTTAGGTTTTCTGAGAACATATCTTCTCAGTGCTGTTCACTAGATGTAACGCACTTCAGACAAAATCGAACAAGAAAGAACCCGCAGAGCACGACATCAAACTAATCGGTACACATGCAGGTGTCGTCAATTGCCTTATTTCTCTTCTCATACGACACCGACTTTCATATGGAGATAAGCTCGAATTATCATACTGCGAAAATACACACCAAAATATCTCGATTCTACCATCTGGAACCGATCATTCAGACATTTCAATTCGTAGACGCGGATCGTTCGGCTCGATTCATGCGACAATTCGTCATGACTTAGCTTGACCAATCGGAGGACACTTAAGAAAGTACAAAAAGCAGCAAGTGTTCTTTGCGTGTGGGGAGCAAATGTGAAAGCATCTGTTCACATTGATACAAAAACATATATAAATATTTTTTTAATTACATTTTGCGAATGGTTTTGAAGTTGTCAATGAGATGGAGTTTAGACCGGGCTATAAGCAAAGGAGTTCAGTACAAGGAATAATTCGACGTGCCTTTCCCTGCCAAATCACATGGGAGAGACGCGGGAGATACGCTATCCATGTCTACTCAAGCTCATGAAACCCTAGAAATATATAAGCGACTAATTTGGATTTATTGGTTGATTAATTTCGTGTACTGTTCTCTTTGGATTTATTTGTTAACTAATTGGGCTAAGCAAGAGTTCAGTACATGGAATGATTTGAAATCCCAGATCGATTTTACGTACTTGAGTCAGGAAATTTTCCGAAAGATGTGCGCCGTGTGTACGAAGAAGACATTGTGCAAAGCCAACTAATCCACTTTTGGATCTCTCACTAACCATCAATTCAATGGTGGATAAGGCAGCTTGTTGAATAGTATTTTACGATATTAGTGTACGCTAGAATCACTCATTATCAAATGTCATCGGTGGAGTCTTTTCTAGTGTTGTGTTTCACGCACGATACCTAATAATTTATCCTCACCGGATGTAGTTTTAATGTGATCTATGTAATTTATGATACTCATAAATACGACCTACAAAGCAGCAATGGCCAAGTCCTTTTGGGGCATGGGCATCACGATTCAGACCGGGCGGCATTGGATCCACCGTCGTGGGTCTGCTCTGGCCCGACCTGCTCCCTACCGCGGGTTGTGCACCGATCGATTCGAGCACGCAACTTTCCGATGCTAAGTCGATTTGCAAATTTGTTTGTAAGCTAGTTAACAGGTCAAGTCGTGTGTGCAGACTGCTTCATTGATTGTAACAACTACCGAAGGTGATTGTGAAGAGGTGACCAAGTCAACTGCCACCAATTATCGTACCGAACTGTCCAGAACATGGTCGTTAGGATAGTCACTGTGTCGCATGTTGTAATAAAATAGTCACGTTTTGATAATCGGAATTAGGTAAAGAATAATGGTTTGGCCACTAGTCGAGCCATTGGATGGTTATTTATGAAGCTAAAAGTTCACCATATAGATTAATTAATTTATGTGATGAATAAGTGTCTGTGTTGACATGGGAATTTTCACACAAAGTAAAATATCTCGTTCCTGCAGAGTAATATTTTATTACTTAATTACAAAAATTCATTCGAAGATAATGTTGATATCATTACACTTTTTGGATGTATATGCGAAGCACCGTCATTGTCGTCTATGTATTCTAAAGTTTCACCTAATCACACTTCCAAAAGTCTTGTTGTAGTCGCCGTCATCAGCGGATACTGAAGTTGTCGTTTCATTAGCTTTTACTGAACTTTGACTAGATAAAAACTTCAGTACCTTATCACCCGCCGTGGTGGCACCGATGGTAGATCCCAGTGCATTCCTCCGTGGAGGCCTGAAGATGAACGCAAGTTGCAGGGGGACAGGTCATTTGTGTGCTTGCCTTACTGCGTGGGGTAGTGGTTTGTTGCCCGGTGGCGTTTCTTTCCCCGCCGGCCGTGCGGCTCCCGGTCACAAAAAAAAAAAAGAAAAAAATTCAGTACCTTAGCTGGCTTGGACTATTTCCCCCTCACGAAGAGGAGAAGTTCGAGGTTCCCTATTTTACCAAAAAAAAAAAAAAAAAAAAAAAGAACTTCAGTATCTCGGAGAATTTCAAGAATCAAGTTCTTTCATTATTTAATTTGAAATCAATAGTCGAGGCACTCGAATTAATGTCAAATCAAGTATCAAATTTAGGGATTGTACTCATCTTGCTGATATTAATAAATTTGACACCAATTTTCTAGTAAGATTTCAAAACTTATAACTTGTCTGGGCACTAATCTTCGGTGCCCCTCTTGGGACATCTCTATCAGTCTATCTCTACATTTTAACTCATTTTCTTTCCCAAATTATGGCTTCGATAGTTTTTATTCAAATAATATTTTTTACAAAAAAAAAAAAAAAAAAAGGACGGACCAAGGCCACAATTTTTTTATAATTCCATTATATATTTTGATTATTTTGATTATTTTTGGCCAAGTAAACACCGTTCACTTTCCCTATCGTGGCCGGACCACCACGACAAAGGCGACCAATCACTCTACCGCCCACGGGAGCAAGGCCAAATCATTTAGGCCACATTGGATCTATATTTTCCTAGTTCTAACGACATAAATCGCTGTTAAAATCCGAATATATGAAGTCGAAAGTACCATTTGTCTCACTTTTGATATGTTCCACTAATACCCTTGTGTCGAAAAAAATGAAAAAAAAATTAAAACTAGTTATTCTCAAGCATCAAGTCAAGCATAGTTGAATTATTCTTTTTTTTTTAAAATTCATTTTTTGGGCCGACCATAGTCGAAAAGATTTGAAATTGTATATTGATGGCATCAAGGTTAGGCAAGGCAAGAAAAGCCCAACAAAATAGGCGGCCCAAAGTCGTTGAACTACATTTGGAGGCCACAATGAAGGCCTCCAGCATAATCCCGACTTGAGATTTAAGTCAACAAAATTAGTAAAGGCGTTGACCTGAACTTCAAGCCTAAAAAAAATGGAGGCATTTGGTCGAGGGAAATTACTAATCTTTGGATTTATCAAATAATAATATTGATGGGTACATACATGTGTTGATTATGTTGATACGACGACGGATTACACGCAATTTCACTAGAGGCCGCTCCAGATCCCGCGATTCCCTGGCGTCTTGTTCCCTCGTCCACATTCATTTCAACCTTATGCAAGTCCATTCAATCGACATGATGCCATGTACGCGTTTGCAACTCGACGAATCAGAAGATATTGACAATCTTTGTGTTTGTAATCAATTGATTGGAAGATTCAATGGAGAAAGTTTCTTGTGATTAGGAATCGAGAAAAGTATTGGCCCACCCATAAATTCATTTAATTGAGAAAAATCACTAAAAATCATCATCATAGTATTTTTCCAATCCTGATATTCTTATACCCTTTAATCGATTCAAAACCCTATATTTTGCGCATGACAAAATTTCTGAAACAAAAATTGATTTCTCAATTTCTATTTTAGAAATTTAGAAGTTAAAAATTTTAGTTTCTGATTTTTTATCAAATCAATTTTTGAAGTAGAAATTTATTCTAAAAATAAATAAATAATCAAATTGCGTTACCAAACGGATTTCTGTTCCAAATTTGTTTCGGAAAACAAAAAAATAGAAAAATAGAGAAGTAGAAATTTTATCATACGCAACATTAACGTTTTGAAACCCCTCACCAACCTTAAAATGTAAAATGATAATTATCATCATCATCGTTATTTTCAATTCTATTAACTATGCGATTTGCTTTATATTTTAGTCCACAAAGGATAAATTAAACTCTGCGAAGTACCTGCGGTAAAATGGATTGAAACTAGATAAGCAATTCAAAACGAGCATTACCCAATTAATTAAAAATTTGGGGGAGGTGCTTGCCCTAATTGAAAATGAAACAGGAAAAGGGGCTTTTTGGTGATCAAATGTTTCCAAAAGGTTTTCAAAAGTCAATTGCTTTTTCCCAGCATTTCGTCCCGCAACTTTTTTGCTCGCATGCCTTTTCTCTTTTTCACGATGCATGCACGTTCAACCCTAGAATCATGAGATCCATGCACATCAAAGTGAGGAATAATACTATATACAAAGAGTCATGTACTAAATGGGTTTATTAAAAGATGTGGCAGATTTTGAGGAAATTGTACAATCATTCTAAACATAGTATACAGATATCAATTCAACACTGAACTTTCTAATTTTACTAATTTAACCTTAAACATTTCGTGAAATTCCGACAGTCCTTCCAACCAGTTTTTACTGGAGATTACTAATGTGGCGATGTGCCATGTGGAACGGCCGGTGATGATTGAACAACAACATCAGCAATTTCCTAAGAAAATTGGTCAAAAAGACTTCATTGGAATACTTGTAAAAGTTTAGAACAAAATTGGTGAGATTGATAAAAATTTAGAATTGAATTAATATTCATACAATAGATTTATGATTAATTAGTTGCTTAAAGTAGCCCCACTAACTTAAATAACCACTTACAATATGCCACGTAATCTAATAAATTCATGTACTGTGGGGATCTTAGTAAATTTTTTATTTTATTTTGCAAGATCTTTTCTTTGGTCGTATATTTTGCAAGATCTTAAAGATCAATTACTTTAACGTTGTTCCAACTTCCTCGTTACGAAACCTTTTTCTCCTCTCTCTCATGCACTTTTTCCGGAGTGGATTAGTTACAACGCATGCACGGAGCGCAATTGATTAGAAAAAGTTCATTAATTTCTGAATGTAAGTGGGAATGGCAAAAAAATAGGTATTATATAGAAAAAATAGATGGAAACTATTTAGTTTATGTATGAAAACTTCTATATAAGTGTTAATTTGAAGGCATGAGCTCTCAAGTGAATATTGCACGTTGGATAGGCCTAATTATACTCGTAGTTTACTAGGCACTTGGGTCAATTTAGGCTTGAACTGTTTAGACAAATGTGTCTGGTAAAAGTAAACTATTCAATCCAATCCAATGTTTGAGCTTATTTACAACAAATTACTTTCGGACTTGAGCAAGTCCTTAAAAGGCTCACGGATGAAATAGGCGGGAGAACCACCTTAGGGTGAGAGACCCCGTGCTGTCCTCCTATTCCCTCTTTGTCGTGAAGACAAAGATAGATAAGGAATTAGAGGGCCTCACAATGGTGAAGATAGACACCACGCCGGAACTTCGGTTCTGGCTACTATCGGGTAGGCAGGTATAGTAGCCTCCCGTGCTTGGAGTAAGTGAGGATGGGTTAAATGCCTACAGCTGGGTGGACATGCCTTACTGCACTGCCCTCAACAAATATTTGAGCCTATTTACAACAAATTACTTTGTTTAGAAAAGATTTTTTTGATTTTCATATGTTTGTATTAAAAGAGTTTGAAGGCTAAGCTGCATTCTAAGGGTATCATCGCCTTAAGAGATTCCATACCCTTCTTAACCGATCGGTACCATTGTCTGTGCTACTTTTATTGCGCGTGCAAGCAAGATGAAAAAGAACTAATTCTTCTTTGTTCTAGTATATATTTATTCTCTTGTTGATATGTTTCTAGTGCCACATTATCTGGATTTCAATAATGTGCTTGCTGCTTACTGAGCTGAAAAATGGACAAGTATGTAATGAAGATTGAAGAACATGCTGGATTGCAAAGTAAAATACTTCATCCACAAGTGTATCGTGTTGATAGCTAGAAGAACAGTTTAATATCAATTGTATAGCTCGCAAACATGCTTAAAATTCTCCCAAAATCAATCTCATAAATGGGTTTCAATTGCACAAGATGAGGCCAACCTCATAAATAAATGTCACGGAAAAAATGAATGTCCCACGATATACTTCCACATATATACAATATGAAGAGAAAAAGAAAAAGAAATATATATCAGTATTTACTTATATGTCCAAGCAATGTAATCTTTCCATTTTACAAACACGACCTTCAGGATCATTAATTTAGATAATGACTTAGTTCTTATAAATGTGATTATCTATATTAATTTGATGATGGGGTTACTTGTACATAAAAAAAATTATAGCTGGTTGAGTAGTAAAGATTAATCCTATAAGTAGAATTCATCATTCCTTGACTTATGCTTGATATTGAAAGTTTCCATTGAACTTTATATTGGTTTATTTGAGTCCAACTTAAGATAAAAAAAAATTGAATCGTTATAGTTGATTAAAGTATTAAGGGATTTCCAACGTAGAAGCTTAAGGTAATCATTTCAAATTTCATGGACTAGATGCAATCCGTTGAGTGTCATTGAAGCTACCTAAACAAGCCAAAACATGAACTTAATTGGTTCATAAAAATTGTTTGAATGTTCCATAAACCTTCAGATAATCAGGTCTCTATGCTCATGCACCTAAATTATAAGAAAATAACTTATGCATAAATGACTGTTGTTGTGAAGTACACATTTCATTTACACTCGATACTCTGAATGTGTTGAAGCTAGTTGGCAGAGATTTTGTAAAAACTAGATTTCTCTCTGGCTACTAGTAAAAGATTAAATCGTTCTCCATCCAACATGCGAAAGACTACTAGAAAATTTAGGGTTCTTGCGAATCATGATTTCTTATCAAACCCATTTTCTCGAATCGAGCTACAAACTCTTGGCCTTCTTATCAATTCAGCTCGGTCATACATTTCAAATCAGCGAAGAACACATGCAATCGATCCCAAAAAAGGCTCCCCCCCAATTTTCTAATGTCGTGCAAAAGTAATGGACTAGTATCGTGCCATTACTCATGCATTTTTTTAAGACATACGTACCTGACATGTGTTAGACGCCAACTCGAGCACGGCGGCAACATTTGGAGTTTCTTTTATGGATTAAGCTAGGTTATCTTGCCTTATTCTAGGAGCCGATCGGATAAATTCGCTTCAAAAAGTGGATAGGATAACATAATCTAGGATTCCTCACTTTTTTCACCGGTTTGGTGACGATCCCTTTATTAATAATTTGTGCTACCTCTTCAATTTATTGGAACTTGGGTTTGACCCCACTCTCGAAAAGGCGATCGACGCAAAATTATTCATGCCCCTTTTTCTCGTTAGGCGCCAATTAGTTGTAATGTGGACCACCTTCATTAGTTTAGCAACCACAGATTTGTCGCAATCACAGTAAATTGAGGTCGTTGATAGTCCTTATAGGCTAAATTATGTGCATCTAAAAGTCGTCAAAAAAGATAGGTCCACGACATTAATCCCGGCCTCCCGACACTAAACAAAAGAGTTTAATGAAAGATCATAATATAATTTTTTTTCTGTCGGAGGCATTATTCAAGTAGGGGCTTAATTGTCGCTTTTCGAAAACTACAAGGGTAATAGATTCTGCTTTTCTATGCCATATGGAGCGTGGTGGACAATGAATTACACGATAAAGAGGAGATATCAAAGTGGGCTTCATTTATTTAAGCCAATGAAAGGTTTCGTCTCTCTAAAGTGATTGATATTCATGTAACTTGGAAGAACTCTTATTGTATAAATTCAGTCAATTACAGTGCTGACATGATAGATAAAATCAATTGCAATAAACTTGGTGAAATATGGACATTATTATACATAACCAAGATCAAAGGATTAAATGAATAGGATGGGTTATTGGGTCAGCTCTCCGAGATATTGACGCTTGGTTCAGGGTGCGCCGCGCACTTTACGGGATGTGAGCTACTTGGCGTAAGCCCGACGGGCCAGGCGGATCCTTTACCAAAAAAAGAAGATTAAATGAACGAAATGCAATCAAGGCGTCTAGGAGGGGGAAAAACGAGGACTGAGGCCGTTGAGGTGACCAATTAAAGGAGAATCGTTTATTCTTGGCTTATTATTTATTAATTAATTTTGCAAATGTAATGATTGGATATATTGAAAGGACCATGTTAAGGAGTGCTCTCGACAGTTGTTAAGTATCATTAATTTTGAATTATTTAACTTTCCAAGCATCCATTGAACGTAACATGATGACAACCAATACATTAGAAATTGCAAAGTTTTTCGAGTTTGTTTATTTTGTGAAAAATGAATAATTTAAAAAATATTTTTTAAAAATAATTATATGTATCACATGAGATAATTAGTCAACATAAATTATTTTCATTATCAACAACAATTTATACTAAAGATTTTCATGGATGATGAGATTTTTTTTTTTTTTCACTCATTTATTTTTATAGGTGACCATTTTTATGAAAATATTTTTTAAATTATTTATTTTTTTGAAATGAATGAATCCTTAAATAGCTATGTAACAAGCGCTCTCAAGCACTCTTTAATTGAATCCACCTCAAAATCAGTTGATCCGATCCACATATTAAAATGACTTTTTAAATTATTTATTTTCCGTGAAATAAACAAATCCTTAAATAGCTACGTAACAAGTGCTCTCAAGCACTCTTTAATTGAATCCACCTTAAAATCAGTCTATCCGATCCATAGATTAAAATGACTTTTAAACTACTCTTCCTATTTCTTTGTAGAAATTATTAACTCCGCTCCTAGGTTCTTCATCTCTCATCCAGTCAATCAATGCATTGGACCGTTCGTTCTAGGAGGCAGTTATGATACCAAACTTCTATAAACAAATTCATTATTTAATTAATATGCCGAGCAATCCCATACCTTCATTTATATTTTATTCATTCGAGAGATCGAGAGAGATGTAATAATGTCAAAGGCGACATGGTGGGGATTATCCTAACAAGCAAAAGTAGTTTATGATTTAGGATCGTACTTGCAACTAGATGGTTGAGCTTGCACTAAGTACACTATCGCCTTATTTTAATTAAAATAATAAGAATAATAATAACAAAGTCTAATAATAATAATAATAATAATAATAATAATAATAATAATAATAATAATAATAATAATAATAATAATAATAATAATAATAATAATAATGAAAGAGTGACTTTGAGATCCTTTTAAACATCGATATATGCAAAGAAGATAGTGGCGTAATTTGCATTAGCGTAGCAACGGTTTCAAATTTATCGAGACACTAGATTAAGACACATTTAAATTAAATAGATTTCTTAAAAATATGCAGTTGCGATCTTCTAAGTTTGTGGATTATCCATAATATTTTCCGATTAACTCTTTTAGCGTCCTCAAGACACCCATGATTAGTGAATCCCTTTTGACTCAATAGCAATAATTGGTACCATGTCACTATATTCTTATCATCGGTTATTCAAATCGATTGGAGAAATTGTCCAATTTGTATTAAATCTATTATTCATGTGTCAATTTGATTTTAAACTTTTAAATTTTGACAATGTAGTTTTAAACTTTTGCACGGGGATCTAATGTAGCCATTTTCGACCGATTTTCGCTAGAAATCACTGACGTGACGGTCAACAGATTTATGATTGATTTAGTAATTAATCTCAATTATAATGTATATAGTTTTTTTTTGTTTGTTAATAATGAGTGAAAACGTATCTATTCTTATCGATTTCAAGTAAAAGTCATGTCACGGCGAGTTGAGATCGCTCTCTCAATAAATTCAAGGTACGTTCGATTGGTGCAAGTAGTTGTCCATCTATGTTTCCGATTACAACAGTCCAACTCCATCATGTGCTAACACGAGGGAGAAAGGAGGAAAAGAAAGGACTAACTCCATCAGTCGCTCCCGATCAATGAATCTCAACTCATGGCACATGGCCACCGTCAAAATAATTAAGCCGAAAAGACCATCTCCCTTTTGCACAAAAACAAAGTATAATAGCGACCGCCGCTCTAATCTCTCCATGTGATGTTTAGTACTGAAACTGAGTGAGCAGCAAAGAGATTCCATGGATGCTCTCAATTCCATGGATGCTCTCGCTCAGTCCTAAATCTTTTGTTCAGATGTCAATTCCGTGTCAAATTTTTTGATCTTACTAATTTAATCTTAAACATTCAAATGAAATTTCAATATGGCATTTATGGCCAATTTTAATTGAAATCATTGACATGGGGTTGTGCCATGTAAGGGGTTGTGCTATGTAGGATGGACAGAGATGAGTCACATTTGGGATTTTCGACGAAAATTGATTGGAAAAACTATATTGGAATTTCAGGCAAATTTTTAGGATTAAATTGACATCCATATAATATACTTAAGATTGA
Source organism: Eucalyptus decipiens (assembly GCA_014182575.1). Lineage (NCBI taxonomy): Eukaryota > Viridiplantae > Streptophyta > Magnoliopsida > Myrtales > Myrtaceae > Eucalyptus > Eucalyptus decipiens. The sequence goes on from CM024615.1 coordinate 25,857,755, forward strand.
TGAAGCGATTTTTTCCAGTGGAGAATAAGGTTGTATCCAGCACAAACATAATTATATTTTCTCTTTCTTTGTCTTTAGATAAACGTAGTGGAAAGTTGCCATGACCACTCCCCATTCATTTCTCCGTAATTACAACGTCGCCGAACCCTATTGGACGAGAAAAAGTACAAGCATTTATAGCTCGTGTCTCATTGATAGTGGCATCTTGTGTGGTGTCCATTTTGGCCTAGGGACATTAGGCCAACAATTAATTGACGCATTTCTTCCTCGGAACTTGGGGGGATTTACTTTGTACCAATTGGGAAGAGATTTCACTTTAATGTTGGGAAAAGAATCATTTAACAAAGTTGGGAGTGCATGCCAAATAAGAAGCAAGTGCATGTGTTAATTGTGTGGATCAAGGTTGTCATAAGATTGACCAAAATGGTCTGTTTACAATAATGGTAATAATAATATACTTTCGACTTTGTTCTTCCAAATCACACGATTCAAGCAATTCTTAGGACTTATCAAATTTTAATTATAGAATATTAAATTTTGGCGGGAAATATCAAAGGAAACTTCTTTGTTTAACATAAGAGAACACACACGCTGGCTATAAACACTGATTTATGGGATTGATTTACAAAATAAAGCGGTAAACTCTAGCAACATGCGTATCAAAGGAGAGGGAAGAGTCCCATTTAAGTATCCAATGAGTATTTGACCTTTATATAATAAATTGATTTTATAAATAAGTCTAAAGTGTAGAAAATTTGTGGCACCATTGTTAACTATTAAAAAAATTTAAGTTGTTAGATGGATATGTAGTTTCATATTTGAATATTTTAACACTCTCTTTCATGTATAAGCTGAATTTTGGTGTAAGCCTAATAGTAAAATATATAGTGAGGGAGTTGAATAAGGAACTTGGAAAGACTAAATATCTAAAATTTTGTAGAATAGTTACCAACTATTAAAAAAATTTATATTAGTAAATAAAAGCGTGATTTAATATTTACATTTTTGAACATCTATATATCTAGCTTTGTAGTCATTTATTGGTGGTGAAAACCCTAGTTCTTTCCATGAGACGTTGACTACTAAATTCCATGGTCAAAAGCTTCTCTGCTCGGTGACCTTTCATGGAAGCTGTTCATATGTCATCTGACGGGAGCTGGAGCTTTGACCAAGATCGAAGATGGAGGAATCGAGTGTTTCACAAGAAACCATGTCCTAATATCATTATTTATTTATTTATATTAAAAGATTTTGTAAAAGCATATGCGTGCACAGTCAGCACCATGTGAAAGGGTTATGAGATAACATGCAAGTCAAGGAGGACAAAGAGAATTTGAGATTTGATTCTCTTTTTGCGCGACAACAACAATCGGAATATTAAACATTATCGAAAACCCAATTTAATTTCTTTGCCTTTTCAACTTCTTATGAAAGAATAATTTCATTTAAATCCGTACTCAATTTCGTACATAACAAGGCAGCCTAATTTTTTTTTTTTTTTAAACTGAAACTCGAGATCTCTAATTATGATATCATGCACAAATTTTGAGAAAATTACCCAATCAATCATAAATCCATCATATAATTGTATATTCAGTGCTAAATTTTGTAATTTTGCCAATTTAATGGTAATTCAATGTATTTCATATCAATCAATTTTTGCCAAAAATCGTTGACGTGGCGATTTCCAAATGAAAATTCATCAGAATGACTATGTTGGAATTTCACGAAAAGATTGATGACTCAATTGGAAACTTTAAGATTGAGTTGACATCCCTACAATAGGGTTAAGATAGATTGGACAATTTTCCTATAAATTTTTTCAAATTATTGCTAACTATTCTAAAAATTTCAAGAACCTAGAAAAATATGTCGTTTGATACTTAAATATTGCGCGAGAACTTTGAAAAGCAAAATCTAGAAAGTACCAATATATTCATATTGTGGAACAGTAAGTATGGTCATAGCAATTACATGGATTTTTGGGTGAACTATCTCAATAATGCGAGGAATTTATTGCCGGAAGTTTTCGATAATGCCAAAGGAACGTACAATACTTAAAAAGGAGGTGCATGGTGTGCATGAAAATGATGGTATAAGCGTGAGGTGCGTGTCCATATGTGCCTTGTTTCCATCTAATAATAATTTCTTGGTGGTCAAAAGTTGGCCACATCGTCGGCAAGAATGATCCAAACCCACACAAAAGTGGACGTGGACATCTCCATTTGTAGATTTACATTCTTCTTTCTCCATCAATCCTTCAAATCATTGACTGAAAAAAGGGAAAAGATGTTAGATTAATCATCATGCTCCCCATGTCAATGATATGAAAATAGATTGTGAATACACTTGATTCAACCAGACATGCCTATCAAAAAATTGTCTAAGAAATCTCAAATCTATTGTATTTTTACTAATTCAAATATAAACCTATTAGTTATGTCAATTGAGTTTTAAATATTTTCATATTTCACTAATTTAGTCCATCTAACAAATTTTAATTGGAATTTACTAACATAAACAATTTTTAAAAAATTGATTTTTTAATTATATTTGTAACAATTTTTTTTTTCCTTTCCTTTTTTTTTTTTTATACCAAATTCATTGATGGTCGTTGGCCAACCCTAATCAACTGTCGGGAGAGGGTCCTGGTCCTCCCCTAGATTGGACAAGGGCTACAACTCTTACTTGCGATCGGTGAAGTCTGGCTATAATCCTCATCAAGATTGGAAGGAAAAAAAAAAGCAAAAGAATAAAGAAAAAAGAAATGAAGAAAAATATAATTAAAAACAAAACAAAAATTCAAAAATCATAAAAAGTATTCACATTAGCATTGGAAGATGTTCACGTCAGGTGATTTGGTTAAAATTGGCCGGGTGGATTCAATTAGCAAAATTTGAAAATATTCATGACTCACTTGACAAAATTAAAAGATTTAGGATTAAATTGACAAAAGTTTAATATGTATATGACTTTTTTTAACAATTTTCCTATTCACATAGAAAGAAGATAATGTGCTAATTATCGAGAAAATGGACAGACAAGGAGGCACTTGTGACCTAAATTTGTATAATAGATACTAGTGTTATCCAAAATAGGACTCATACACGTGTAATCAACAACTATCAAAACTTGATAAGAGGATAAAATTTTGTCTGTCTTGAATTAGGATTACAGTCCGATTCATGGTCCCACGAAAGTCTCTATCGAGCTATAAACTCACACAGTCTAGACACATACCACGTCGCGCGGCATGTCGCCCCTTTGATGCCTCGATGAAATTTAATTGTAATAGGAAGAGGGCACTGCTTCAACAGTTCAGGCTACAGACCAACGAAGCGGGACCGAAATGGAAAGGCAAATCGAGAAACATAGATATCCACGTTTCTCCATTAATAAATCAATCGTCACTATTTCCAACTGGTGGTTGCCCTAATGATACCAAGTCACATGCCCTTTTTTAGTATTTTAGGGCGTGGACGATGTTGGGTCGTTGCGAATAGCAAGGCACACAAGATGTCACCACTTACGTTTCTTTGGCATTCCCATTGTGGGGGCACATCTCATTTATAATATAGTTTTGCAAAAAAGGGTGTGCATGCATGGAAGTCATGCACAAGTCCCGTCGCCGTCTCATCCCTTTCTTCCAAACAAAAGAATATCATTGCATTCAATATGCCCTTCTTTTCATTCCCATGACGTGCGCATTTGGGGTTCTTACATATATATGGTAAAGAATTGGGATGATCTTTGGAGCCAAATCGCTAATTCAAGTTCCAAATTATTAAGTTTTGTAAACCAAAGTTTAAATATTTGATGAAATTAGTGAATATTGAATTGATATTGTTAAGAGTCTTGCTAGTTATTTTATCGTTAAAAACTATCATTGTTAAGAGTCTTGCTAGTTATTTTATTGTTAAAAACTATCAATGATAATAGCGGGCATCCACTTTCAGTTTATAATTGTAATACTTAAGATTGTCATCGCTTAAAATTTAGTACTTAAATTATTAGCTCTTATTTTCCAGTTATACCAAATAAGCCCTTACACTTTCTATGAATATTTTAGCTTATTAAAAATGAAAAGTAACTTTTGGGCTTTCTTGGAAATGCAAAGAGTACGTTTGTACAAACCATTAAATAACAAAATAATCGTAAGTGACTTTAGATGACTCTAAGTGATAATATCTATGTATGTATTTTCTAATCTCAAAAGCTGAAGAAAATTGAAAGCTATACTTATGCAATATGTTCTCAAGGCAAACTTGTGGAAGTTGAGTATAAGAATGCAAGAGAGTTTAAACACCGAGAATTTTATTTTTCTTAAACATAACAATGCATATATAACATATCTTTCTACATACCATGTGAATTCTAATCGAGTATGATTTAAGGACTACATTCGATATACGCACCACACCAACCTCATCTTCAAAAGAATTGTCAACTTTCAATCTGGCATTGCAAAATGAGGTAATTATTTTTCTTCTATTTTATTTTTGGGTAGCAACTAAATTGAAAGGTGAGAAAAAGAAATTATAGTGGTTCTGGACCTAATTAAGCTAACAAACATTGGAGGGTCTCGTGGTACCTATAGCTAGGATTCCTAGCTGTTAACTTGAGGCTGCTTATGAAAAATTATGCAAAAAGCTTTTGTGGGCTAGGAAGATGATAAAGTTAGGGTTAAAGTCTTTTAGTGGAGAAAGTACAATACAAAGCGCACACCATTTGAGCTGTTCATTTATTGCGACACTTCTCTTATTTTTAACTCGTGAAGTAAAAGCATGTTCAAGTTTCTTCAAGAGACACCCTCGATAGGAAATGTCTAATGTGATCAATAACAGTCACAAAAGAAATCGACCGTAACATGCGTGGCTCTCTTTGATTCGCAATTGAAACTCGGAATGAAGATTATATGCTAAACGAGTTACAATAGCAAGTCTTTTTAACTCCTCTAGCATCATTTGCGACCATTGATTTAACTTTTTTAAATACAAACTGTTGATTAATGTACCAACCTCTCTATTCCTTTATTAACCCGCCTCAATTGTAATAACAAGACTACGTCTTTAGTAATAGAAACTTTGTATTTTTTTTAATTATAAGAATGCCTGTTCTAAAGAAGAAAACAAGAACACGTCTCTCTCTCTCATTTCCCCTTCGTTTATACTGCTTTCCCAAAAGTCTTTTCCCAAAGGGAGTCGCCAAAGGGGGGATGAAATCCTGCTTCTTTTCACATTTCACGAATGACAAATTTCGCTTTCAACTTCAATGATCATTACTCCACAGTCCCAGAGCGCTCTGCGATGCCCATCATTATCATGGGAGCAAAGGCAGGAGTAGTACTACTCTCTCTCTCCTCCTCTCTCTCTCTCTTTCTCTCTCTAGCAAGAACTAGAGGCTTGAGTGCCAAGCCTAGGGGAAGAAAAGGGATGAGGAGAAGCAATAAAGCAGGTCCTTTGATAAATAATAACAGCAGCAATAATAACAAAGCAGGGGAGAGCAGGAAGTGAGTGTCGAGGAAGATGGACGTTGTCAGGCTTGGCGTGCCAAACTGAGCAATGTCCTGCGGTGAATGAAATGCCTCTCCCTGAACTACAGCCTCCCCCTCTCCCTCTCTCTAACCCGAAATCGAATGAACAGCATCAAACTTTCGCCGAGCTGGTAAAAGTGACTGAGAAGCAAATGGAAAAGCAGAAACTGAAAAAAAGAAGAAGAGAAAAAACAAAAGAACAAAAGAGAAAAGGGGAAGGAAAATTCATGTCTTATTTGGTAACTGGCCAGTTCTTCATTATTTTTGTTCCTTTGTTTTCTGAAATAAAAAAATAAAAAAAAATTATTTGATAACGTTGGCTAATTTTTGAATTCCTTATGGCCATGAAATAGATTTAAAATATAAAAAAAGTAAATAAAAAAAGGTTACTTTTGGTTCTCAGAAATAATTTATGAAACACGTCGTTTTCTTGTTGGCGATTTGCTAAAGAAAGAAAAAGAAGAGGAGAAAAAAATTAAAAGAGATTATATATCCAAAAAAAAATTGAGTCTTACCAAACATATTCAAGTTCTTTTTATTTTGATAATAAAAATTTCGTATAATTACTAAATATACTAGAACATTCAAAATTCATCTAAGAATTGAATTAAAAAAAAATTATATTTGCGAGTAGAATAATTACCAAATCCACTGTTAATGGGCTTATAGACAATAAAGGGCAGTGACTGGTTTACATCAAGCTTTGGGGTTTCATCAATTCCAGCATGAAAAGTCTCGTTTGTTTGGGAGCCTTTTGTTCCTCCTCAAACCTGGGTACCTACTTCCTTCCCTTTCCCCTTGTTCGTTGAGTTGCTGTGATTGGATTCTACAAGCTGGGGAACAGCTCATTCCCCTGATGGGTACTTCCTCGTTGTCATTATTCCCCCTTGGGATTTTGTGTTCAGGATTTTCCCACCCCCTCCTCTCTCTCTCTCTCTCTCTCTCTCTCTCTCTACAAGTTCTGAAAGCAAAATTTAATGCTGCTGCTATGAAGTAAACGACCCTCTCGTCCTCCCGGACTCGAAGAGTGTACTCGTATGCATTATAAGATTCCCCCCCTCTTCCTGTTCAATTATCAGCATCCTGCCATCTCAGTTGAGCTTTGAAGCGATGCATGTGATTTTCTTGTCATCCTCTCTCGTCTAATTTTGCAGATTTTTAGCAACAAAAAAGAGAAAGAAAAAAGTGGGCTTGGGTTTCGATGGGTTGTTGTGCAAGGAGAGTGAGTTTTGGGTTTGTGTCCTTCTTGCTTCTACGCGAAAAACAAATCTCGAAAAGATAAAAATGTCGCCTTTTTTTTTTCTCCCTCTCTGTTTTTGCTTGCCATTTCCTTTTCATGTGGGGCTTGTGAAGCTCTGCGCTTTACAGAATATTAGGATCTCCTTTGCATCATTATTTTACTTGATTCCCGAGATATGCTCTCATGGGGGGTACTCCTCTCTCTCTCTCTCTCTCTCTCCTCCCTCTTTCTTTCCCCTGTTTTCTTGTTTTTTTTTTATAATAAATTTTTCAGTTTCCCCTGTTGAATTGATTTCGTTGTTGAGTCCCTGTATGATCCTCCGTTACTATACTAATTGACCGACCATATTCTGTCCTCTCCTCTCTCTCTGAATTATTCCTGCGAAGAAAGAGGAGGGAGGGGGGGAACACTTAAAAGATAGATAGATGCTTATTGTCTGGCGTTCTGGTGGGTTTTCCCTCAACTAACACCGAGATGCTGTTTTCAGTTGCAGGTTCCTCAAAGCTCCAACGGTCGAAGAGTGGTCGATATTAGTGGAAATTGAGGCCGCCCAGGCATGAATCTTCAGTACCCTTTTCTTTATTTTTTTGTCCCCTCTCTGTTTTTTCTTCTTTTTTCTTTTTGGGTTGCTGAGACTGAGAGGGATTCAAAGAAACAGAGCGTTCAGGGAGATCAGAGGGAGAGAGAGAGAGGTTTTTTTAAAGGGGGGAGATGGCTGTAGAGATGGTGCGTTGCGTCAGACTCTGCTAAATGGTGTGTTTGAGAATTATATTTAAAGTGTTAGTGGGGGGAGGTCTGAGTGATGGCTGTGTCTCCTCGGCTCACAAGGTGCGCCCTTACTCTGTGGGCTTTGCCTTCAGCCAAGGAAACAAGGTCTTCCCTCACCTCTCAGTCTCTTCCCATTCAAGAGAACCTCCCCTATTAAAATATTGCCACTCTCTCTCTCTCTCATTCTCTCTCTTTCTTACTCAGACTCTGTGCCTTGGTTGGTGTCAAGATTCGGTCATAGCACTGAGGAGCATTGGAGCGCATTATTATCCTCCCCTCCGCTTCTGAGATCTAATCCTCTCTTGGCGCCCCCCAGAAAGTCGGCCACATTCGTGAACTTCTTCTGGTCCCCCCCGATGTTCGGAGTATCCGCCTTTCCGTCCCCGGGAAAGATTGTCGGCCTCGGGTTAGGAATCATGTGAGGTCGTTGGACAGTGCTTTTTAAGTTCATTTGATCTAACGGGGATCAGTTGAGTTGTGAGGAAGGTTCGTTTTGCGGGGTGGTCCTGGTTTTGTCAAGATGAAGTTTATGAAACTCGGGTCGAAGCCCGATTCGTTCCAGAACGAAGGAGACAATGTCAGGTAACATCTCCGGAGCTCTTTGCGTTTTTCGTAAGTTTCTCTTTTGATTAGAATAAGAGGGAAAGTTTCTGGATGTGCCCTCCATCGTCTTGCGGTTTTGGATTGATTTGGTTTGGTTGGTTGGCAATGAGAAAGTGATCCTTCATTGCCGACCAGCCAATGGCCGAAGTGGTGTCTGCACTAACGGACAGATTTACCGAGCTGGGTCCCTTTTTTTCGAGTTTCCATGGCTTCCAAAAGACATGATTTCACGAGTAGGAATGGCTTTTTGATGAAAAATTTGCTCCTTCAGTAGCGATGCATATGCTCTGTCATTGTCTTCTTCATCCTTCCCAACTTCGGTCAGATTTAAGTATTACTGGACTCCATGGCTTGATTTTACCCTTTCACAGCTAGCCTGGGGGATTAGGCGGGGAAATACCGAGAAAAGCTTCACATAAGTGTTGGGAGAAATTTTTCTTTAACTCGTTTCGAATTTTATCCTGTCAATTTTCTTGCTCTGTCTATAGAAAAGTTTCAATGTAAATTGTTAATTTGAATTGGATCGATGGCCTTGCGCTATATTTGTTTCTCTTTTAGTTCTTGCAAGGTGTTTAGGAACCTGCATAGATGCAGTTTCCTTTTTCGGCTAAATATGTGGAAAATAAAAGCTGCATTAAAAGATGCATTAGTTGGCATTGCAGCAGGAGATGGTCAGGCACAGAAAACTAGGAACTCTGCCAATGTGTTTGCTACATCAACTGATCATTTATGGTAGGCATATGGTGCTCAATGGAGATCCATCTTAACCTTGACAGGAAAGTGTTGAAGTTCAAAATTTGCATTTTGGTGATGCCTTAATGTGCAACAGCATCCAGTCAGTCGTAAGACTGATTTCACTTTAATGAAGATTGTTGTTAAAACCAAGCTGTCTTTGACAGCAGTCTGCAGTACATCAACATTTGCACAAATTTTCTCTTTGATAGACTTAACTTCTGGGTATGTTTTTATGGTTTTTCTCTCTCAAGCAGTTCGATTGGCTAAGAAATTGAAATAGTTCTGTGCTTTGTAAGTGGGAAGATTCTTGATACGCCAATGCATGCCTATGCAACTTCATGTGGAGGTTTTTTTATCAGTGATGCCTTAAAGTGCTTGAATTTTGTGCATTGTGTTGTGAAAATTTATTTTGGGATTCATGTCTGCATAATTGTATCAATAACACCTTAAGGGGGCATGACAACGTGCAGGTATGTTTCAAGTGAGTTGGCAACTGATATCACCGTCAGTGTTGGGAGTGTAAAGTTCTACTTGCACAAGGTATGGTCAACTCAGAACCCTTTCTACACAACCACAACAAAAAAGCAATGACATTGTGACTTTCTCAGCTTATTTTGCCACGCATAACCAAAATGTGCTGATATTACCTTTTAAGGTTCTGTTCCCGTCACGTTAATGTATAGCCATGCCATGATAAAGTAAATGGGACTAAGTTTTGGCCTGCTTCTTGTGCTCCTTTACTTGAAATGAGGTTCCCACTAGTAATTCTGCACAAAGCAAAAACTTGTTATGACTTACTTTAGCACTACCATAGTTTGCCTATCTAGCTTGACTCCTATGTTGGACTCCTCAGATTTCTGAGGACAATGGATAGATTCAGTCTTCGTCGAATATCAATTTCAATGGAAAGCCGGACCCGTAATTTGTTTCTTTAGTTGAAAATTGGCAGGTTAAGTAATTGTGATTGAACTATGAATTCTTCTGATGAACCATCAGTGCATAAACTTGCCCTCGCATAAACTTCCAACGTCGACCTCATAGAGTTGTCTGTTCGTTAGTATATCCTGTAGAGATTTGGTACTTCTATCTTAATAAGGGATTAATCTGCTTGTTGCAGTTTCCTCTTCTGTCGAAGAGCGCACTTCTGCAGAAACTGGTTGCAGCTACCAATAATGATGACGGCGATGAAGTCAACATCTCGGACATTCCTGGTGGGCCTGCCTCGTTTGAGGTCTGCGCCAAGTTCTGTTATGGCATGACTGTCACCCTGAATGCCTACAATGTCGTCGCTGCCAGGTGCGCAGCTGAGTACTTAGAAATGTACGAGACAGTTGAAAAGGGGAATCTTATCTACAAGATTGAAGTCTTTCTTAGCTCTAGCATTTTCCGAAGTTGGAAGGATTCGATCATCGTTCTTCAGACCACAACATCCTTATTACCACGTTCTGAGGAGTTGAAGTTGGTCAATCAAAGTATTGAGTCAATTGCTGTGAAGGCCTGTGTTGACATCTCCAAGGTCGATTGGTCCTATTCGTACAACCGAAAGAAGCTGGCAGAGGAAAATGGGATGGACTCAAATGGTGTCCGAACTCGTGTGGTTCCAAAGGACTGGTGGGTTGAGGATCTTTGTGAGCTTGATATCGAGTTATACAAGCGCGTTTTGATGAATATCAAAATGAAAGAGGTACTTCCGGGCGAAGTCATCGGTGAAGCACTGAAAGCTTATGTTTACAGAAGGTTGCCCGGGTTCAGCAAAGGGATGTCCAAATGTGGAGATTCACCGAAGTATCGGCTGGTGGTTGACACAATCGTGCGGTTGTTGCCTGAAGAGAAATGCAGTGTCTCCTGTGGTTTCTTGCTGAAGTTGTTAAAGGCAGCCATTTGGGTCGATTCAGGGGAGACAGCAAAAGGGGACTTGATCAGGAAGATAGGACAGCAACTAGAGGAGGCTAACGTGAATGATTTACTCATACGAGCACCAGAAGGAGAAAGTATGATGTATGATGTTGGCACTGTAATCGCTGTAATTGAGGAATTCTTGTCACGGGAGAACCAGGAGATCGAGTCCCTTGAAGAAGAGCATGAGCTGCGAGGCATCAGGAGGCCAGGGATCTTGTCCGATGCTTCCAAGCTGATGGTGGCAAAACTAATTGATGCGTACCTTGCCGAAATATCGAAAGATCGTAACCTGCCTTTGTCAAAGTTTGTTGAACTCGCTGAGATGCTGTCAAGTGTTCCTCGGCCTTCCCATGACGGACTTTACCGAGCCATCGACATGTATCTCAAGGTAAGAGTTTTGTGCCTTTCTCTTTTCTCTTGGACTTTAAGATGTATTAGTATCCGACGCGCACGGAGCATTTCAAACTGTTGGGTTCATTCTGAATAGATCTGATTTCAGTCTGTCTTACTGAAGAAACGCAAGTTCTGATTAGGGATCATTAATGTTGATGATTTGTGTTGAACTGTCATCGATGCAGGAGCATCCTGGGATCACCAAGAGTGAGAGGAAGAGAATTTGCAAGCTGATGGACTGCAAGAAGCTCTCAGTTGACGCGTGCATGCACGCCGTGCAAAACGAGAGGCTCCCTTTACGCGTCGTCGTGCAAGTTCTCTTCTTCGAGCAGGTCAGGGTGGCTGCGTCATCCGGGAGCAGCACCCCAGACCTCCCCAAAAGCCTCCGGGAGCTGAACAACGGGTCCCATGGGAGCTCGAGGTCCGCCAATACCAACACAGAGGAAGACTGGGATGCCGTGGCCACAGCGGAGGAGCTCAAGGCCCTCAAGACCGAGCTGGCCTCGCTGCGGCTAAGCATTGGGGCCCGAGGAGGGCCCGAGAGGAACGGGGAGGGAAAGCCGAATGTGGACAAGGCCGCGATAACCAAGATGAAAGGGCTGCTCCGGTCGAAGAAAGTGTTCATGAAGATGTTCTCGAGCAAAAGCCAGAGCGAAAACAACAGCGGCTCGGACTCCTCCGAGAGTCTCGGCTCCGGCAACGGCAATGTGGATGAAGTGAAGTCGACGCCGTCCCAGAACAGGAGGTACTCGGTATCATAGCGAAACTGTGAATCGGGGGGTAGTTTTTACTATGTTCTTTTTTTGGCACCCGACTTAATAGGATTTAGAGACATCAAATGTTGGATAATGTCCTTTTGAAGTGAAAGTGAAGAGTACATATGATGGCTAAGGATCGCAGGTAAGTGCTGGTCTGCTGAAGAAGAATTTGTATTTTGTTAGCAAGAGTTGTTCAAGTTGACAGCAACTTCTATTTCAGGAAAAGAAGATGTAATTTGCCCTTTATAAGAAGCGTCAATTATGACGTCATTATTAAGTAGATTCAGCAATGGTTAGTGACTCGTCCTCGTCGAGATTTTGAAAACTCTAAGTTGGCCCCTACTTTTTAGTAATATTTGCAAATGTGACCTTTAAAGGTAGTATTCTTTTGACCTGTTAATCGAACAGAGATTGATGTCAATGGCGTGCCTCCAAGAAACTTAAAGCCACTCTCTTATTCTGAGGTAACGCAAACGAATAATTGACTGCCCCTCCTCCTCAATTAGTGACAAAGCAATGCTGTACTTTCTAAAATTGATTTACAAAATTAATTTACTAAATGATTTGTCGGATTGTTGTGAGTGACCCTTTAAATAAAAGGACCGTATTCAAGAACTAATAACATTCCGACACTTAATCTTGGCATGTTTGGTGTTTCTCTTAGTAATGAGTTAAAATTAACCAAAAGTAAAAGTCATTTCTCGTTTGTAATTTGTTAATTAAGACCTAGGAAACTTATTACCTCCAATTCCTATTTGAAAAGAAGTGAATAAAATGGGACGTCTGTTATATTTACTTAAAGTTGGAAGTGAGAGAATATTCGTTTTAGTACTCGTCATGTGTCACCTCACTTTGCGCTTGCAATTAACGTATGGCATGATGCATGACATAATTTCATGGGGCTCACAATCGACAACTAAGCATGAGTTTGCATTTCATTATTATCAATCAACTTTTTATATGTAAGAGTTTAAAATTCAAAAAATGAATAATGAGAAAATATTTCACATATGTTTAATATTCTATCTCTTATTAGTGTAAAACTTGAAATATGAATAACTGGAAATCATCTTCAAATAAGGTATAACAAGGTTCATCAAATAGAAAAATTTATTTAAATTGAAAAAAAAAACATTTATATATATTCTTATTACTAACTTTTAGATTATTTCTAATTTAAAGTATAACCTATATTACTCAAGTATGGACTCGACAAAATGTATAGATTTTGTTTTGCAATGAAACTAATATTCATTTTAGACTTGCAGTTTACAAACTTGTGCATTTTTATTAGGTTAAATTTCAAAAAGAAAAGAAAGATAAGGAGAAAGTATCGTTGGAATGTAATTTATACACAAATCTTTATGGTATGTAATTATGGGATGAACATCACTTGAAAAATAGAAATATGGTCATCAACAACTACACCGTTTGCAATTTCAAGTGCAACCCATTCCATCACATCACAAATCTCGTTTGACAGAAAATTCGTTTAGTTTACATATTCCTATATACAAGCTGCAGTATAGCTATTTTATTACGCGAAGAGATTACTTCATCTTAGTATATTCTATATAAAATTTCAGCTTTTGGGAGTCAGATTTTAGTGGCTATATCGACACAAACGGGACCAAGAAATTGCTGGATCGAATGAGGGCAGTTCTTGCCCAAACTGATCCGAGGAAGGGCTGCCCTCCCCAAACCAGGACAGGGTGTCCCTTACCTAAGTCGGAGGAAAAAAGAAAAAGAAAAAGAAAAAAGAAAAATGAAAAAAGAAAAAAAAAAAGAAAAAAAAAAGTAATTTAAAAATTCAAAACATATTATTAAAATTTTTTACATTAGGCTACATAGGACAATAGTGTTCGTGTTAGTAATTTCTAACCAAAATTTCTAGATGAATTTATTTGGTAAAACGTGGAAATATTTAGATCTTAATTAGCAAAATAGAAAGGTTTTCAATTGAATTAGCTTAAGATTTTTTAAACAATTTTCCTTGCACTAATCCTATGACATTAGAATTAAGACGAGGTCCCGATAGACGAAACTCCCACACGTTCGGAGTTGTCACTTAATTCATCATTCAGGCCCAAGAGTTCCCACAATCTTGGAATGTTACCTTTGACTTTACCTCATCGAACTATTCCGGAGCTCCAGGAATGTTAGAAATTTGACTTTGAGTTTGCCTTACCTGCCGGACTCGATTTTAGGCTCCAGGAAAGTTGGAACATTAAGTTCGAATCTCACTTCTTAAGCTCAAATTCCAATAATGTTGGAAAGTTTTATTTCGAGCTTTATCTCTTATACTTGAACATAAATTTAAGCTCATTCCACATGCCGAACTTTCTCTTAAGCTAACCACCTCATGACGGGCCACATATCGAGCTTTCCTCAATCTAGTCGCAACATGCTCGATGCAATGGGTTAGTACCAAATGCTACGCAATTTGATGCCATGCAAATATAGAATATGCAACATTAATATTTTTGTTAGAGATCAGCACTGATCCCTAGTTATTTTGATGCAATGAATGATTAATCTAAAGCAAAATTCATGTATCTACACTGCTCAAAAAAAAAAAAAAATCAACTGTGGGGTTAAAATTTAATAGTATAATCTCAAAAAAGAGATCTCTAAAGATCCGGTACTTAATACACGAAGTGGTTTTTGTTTATTTCGAAGGTAAGGCGAGAAGCAATGATGTTGAGAAGGATCTAGCACATCGACAATAAGGGGGGAGCACATTGCCCCGTGCTCCAATTTGAACAAAAAGCTGGGCGATTTTTTTTGTTTTTTTTAATATGGTTAGGAAAAAAATCAAACTGAACCACAGTGTAAATTAAACAGATATCAAATCAAAACGCTTTTTTGTATATCATTTCATTTTCGTCCTTTTTTTGGGGGGGCTGCTTTTTTCTTGAATCTAAAGTCACTAAAATTGGAAAGGGTGTCAATTTCTCTTTCTCGTCAAAAAGCTTCCACTGGACCAAGGCCTTCTCTTCATATGGGCCTTTTAGCCTTTTTTTAGCCATTTGCTCTTGTATGTTTTGTTGTGGGCCCTCTAAAGCTTTGTGTTTTTTTTATTATGTCTTGGGCCTTTCCGGCCTTTGTGTATTGTCGATTCGGTTGTATGTTGGTCAATTAAGGGTTGGGATAATGATGCTTGATTCCTAAATTTTGATTCAATATGTAATGTGATCTTAAACTTTTTTTAACATGTTCAATGTGGTTTGTAAATTCCAATCTAATGTGCAATCTTGTTCATTAACTTTTAATCTATTCAATGTGATCTACAAACTTTGGTCCATTGTTCAATATGGTTACTAAATTTAGAAAAAGCAGATAAAGAGAAAGTATATTTGAAATTAATATTATTTTTATTTCATCAAATAAATGAATTCACTTAAATTATCTAAATTACAATTTATTTTGTTCAAGTTGTCAATTTTAGTGAATCAAATAATAACAAAAATTAAACAAAATACAAGTCATACTCTTCAAATTTAGAATTAAATTACTATTTGCAACTTGCGATATATCATTGAAATATTGAAAATGCTAAAATTCATAAACTATTGAAAACATAGTGTTTCTACATTCTACTTAGCATTGAAAATAATAACTAAGAGAATTTAACTTAGAATTATCTTTCTAGCCGAATGGGGCATGGTAACATTTGAACTTAGGACCTCCAACTCTTTTATTGTTCAAGTTGTGTTTATAATATCATTCATGAAACTCTTCATATAGATAGTGCAAGTGACTTGTAATTGATCGCATGCTGCACTGTATTTGGGATATACAAAGCCAATTATAATGCTAATCAAGTAATATTTATCATAAAATATACTATACAATTATAAAAACAAATAGATTTATTCTAAAGTTCAGGATGAAGAATCATAAGTGGTAAAACTTAGGTAAGGCGAGTTATCAAAATATTAAAAAAAAGGTATAATATGACTTTCTTTTTGTGCGAAAAGCGAAAAGAGCAATGTAACAAAAAGAGAGAAAGATGTAGTTAAAGTTAAATTTTTTATGCTGTAGGCTTACCATTACATCAATCATCTTAATAAAAAGTAGTTGGTAGTAAATTGGACATCCATTTCAAATGCTGTGTTGAAATAGAAACTTTATGATAGAAATTGTAAGAGTATAAACAAATTTATTAGAGAGTCCGGTATAGGAAAGTAATCAAAGTATTATAAAATCCTGATCAAGAGGTAAGATAATCTTTGTAATATTTAAATTCATCTAATGTATTGTTGACACCCAAAATGTTGTGGAAGTCTTTGAGCTTTGACCTGAGTTCCAGAGGCAGAAGATCGCTAATATCACCTTTGCTGTGCTCACCCATTAGTGACTTGAGTTGAGAGAGAATAGTTTGGTTGTTCATCACCATGGATATACCACCACTCAAGAGATACAGAAATCGTAATAGCTTAATCCTTAGCTTGTTGAAATTAGCTGCTTCTGGAGATGAACTCCCTAAGGCCAAATCCATAAGCATCAGCAGCTACAACACGAGAGGGTTCATTTAGAGCATGAATTGTCTTGGCTAGAATAGTTGGGGAAGTTCTTTTCTCTTCGTGGGCTTTTGACACAATAAGAGTTAAAGGAGAAGCTAGCAAGGGATTTTGAGTAACATCAGCAATTGAAGGAGTAACAGTTGATGGAGTCTGGGGTGCAAGTGCTGTCATTTTCCAAGAAAAAGAAGTAAAGAGTCAAAGTTAAGCCACTCACTAGATCAAGTCGAGAAAACCTAATACGTACCAGACTTCGCAACAGTTTTTTCAAGCAAAGGCTGAGGCATTAGCATGCTGAGGTAAACCAATACTGCTAGTTGATGCATTAGCAGCTGTCATTCCAGAATTATGTTAATGCATGAGACTAAAGACAAACGAGTGAAGATATACAAGAAGAAGGAAAGGAGCCTAACGAAAAATCGCCAAAGGAATTGGAGCAAGCGTAACTCCAATGTTTGTAGTGGTTGAAGGATGAAGTTCTTCACGTGAAATCCTCTTTCGTGGTCTTGAGAGGGCTTCCCTGATGATAAGGAATATTTAAAGACCTGATGTCGACAGGACTAGCCTCGATAGGAACTAAGGCTAGGTTTTAGGCAGATAGTTTGGGTTGCTTTCTCATTGAAGAATGAGAGGTTTTCTTCTTTCTCTTAAGCTGGGAAATCACGACATCTGGGGTGTTTTCGTCTTCAATATGCAGTGAAGATCCAAACACATCTAGTTAGCAGAGGAGCAAAAATCAGGAAAAGTACAGTGAGACTAGAGAGAAGTGATTAGGAATACATTCAATAATGTTAGCTTGACTCCTGGTTGACCTTTCTCTATTGTCCTTTTCCTCCGGCAGCTCTGTTGCATGAGGATCTTCATGTTGTGGTGAAATTAATCCATGAGCATTAGTACCCTCTGAAACCCCAATTTTGAGCACCTTCGACACAGTTAGAGAATCAAGTTTAAGAGGATATTCAAGTATATCTTTACCTTTATTAGTCATGCCCTTTGGTTTTGAGTCACATTGCTTGATTCGATGAAGAGCAATCTTGATAGTATCTTCATATGGACTCTCAAATGAGAAGGAAACCACCAGCTTGTGAACTCAAACGTAACACCTGGGGAAACCATAAAAGGTTGAGGGCTCAAAAGAACTGGGCACACATGTTGCAGTTATCTGAGAACAGCAAACAAAAGGGCCGTTGTCCTTTAGATTGTACTTCCACCTATTCATCAAAGGATATTCCATGGAATAAGTAATTAGCATTGGCACAGCTTGATAGAGACCAAACTGCCTGGCGCAATAATGTGGAGAGTAAGTTTCAAATCCATGATAGAATATTCCTTAGTACAAAGTCATATTGGAAGATCCATTGGGGTCTCTGAATAGAAAAGGTAATTGAACTTTGAAGCCTCGTAAGGAAAAGGTTTGACATACACAAGGTCGAAATCTAGGATTAGTCGAAGGTAATGAACAAAAGGAGAAAAGCTAATCATCAGGATTCTTTGAAGGAGAAAAGCTAAGCAATTGATAGCTCAGGCAGACAGGTTTTGGTCGCTTGGATTTTGATAATGAATAGTGTGAGATTCATGATGAACCTTGCTGAATAGGAAAGGGAAATAAAGAGCCATCCATGCTTGCAGAATCCAAAACGGACCAGATAAAACCCCACTCTCTTTAGACATCATTGAAAGGGTAGCATGGGTCAGGCTCCTATATAAAGTGGTCAAGACAAGTGGGCCAAGAGAAAATCGTCTTCCTCTCGCAAGGTTAGCAGCAAGGTCAGGATAATCTTTTGAAATCTTGAGAGTTGGATTGAAGAATACATACTTTGAAAGTTAGTAAAGTACGGAAGTGACATGCTCGGTAAGATTAATAGGCCCAGAAGTTTTACGGTATCAATCAATAAATGTTCCATAAGCAAGGAAACTATCGGAAATGTAAAAGTCCTCGAAGATTTCTATTTGCTCTATAGGACAGCCATGTAGTATAAACCCAGAGATAGTAAAGACGTCCAAAAAGGTTACGGACACGAGTCCCCTGGGGAAAAAGAAACAATTCATCGATGGAAACCCGAAACAGACCGCAGAACCCAATAGTCCTCTATCTAAATCATGGACAGCATACAAACCTCCAATGCCATCTCTATGTCTGCATTCTTCCATGATAGTTGAGTTTCCAAGTCATCCTTTAGTCATAAGTACTAAGAGTGAAACTTTTCTTCAAATAAGGGGAAACTTCAGAATTGAGTAAGGGCACCTGTCTAGAGATCCTCGATGGAAGAATGCCGTGTAAGAAGTTTTTCATTCCTCTTAGTTGGAAAGTAGGGCTTAAGAGATGATGGAACATGACTATGGTCCAAGAGTAAAGGCCCGAGAAGCAGTGATTCTGGATGCTCTTCTATAGTACCTAGCAGCTGAAATTGATAATAATCACTTCGGTGAAGGTCACGAAGTGTGCGATAAAAGACTTTGGATGGAATTTGGGAGTTTTGGTTGCCATGGAAAAGCTTGAGAATAGGATGTAAAGGGTTTAGGGTTTAAGAAGGAAGACAAAATAATATAGAGAAAAAGACAGCAGATGCATACTTCTATTCGGAGTAGAAGATGACGATTTAATAATTAAGGATATCTGCTTGAAGTTGAAGCGACATGTCAAGATGTAATATGAGCCGTTGATCTGATTAGATGTGGATATGTCAAAGAACAAAAGGTGTGATCATCATCCGTAGCGGATCGTGTGTAAAACAAAGTTTTTCCTTTAAAAAAAATAAATTTTCAATTTACTTTTTTGTAAAATGGAACATATGTTGACATTCAAAATTATCCTTATTGTTGTCACGACCTACCCCTCGGGGAAGGGAATAGGTTTAGGGGTATTGGCTAAAGATAGGTTCACAGCCCATGATTATGTGCGAGCTCTTCCAAACCCATACCTCGCGTGACATTGGGGTGTTTTTAAGAATTTTGCAATGATGAGTCGTCACTAGCCTATTGGGGTTGGCTATAAACCAAGTGAGGCATGAGAGCATCCCTCACTTTCTAATTGATTAATTAGTGTTCTTTCGGTATCTTATCTTGTTTATTTTAAAAGAAATTTTTTTTACTAGGTAGTTTAGATTGATTTTATACCTATCCATTAATATGAGAAATGATCATGTGGGTACGCAATTATTAAAATAACAATCAGCAACTAAAAGAAGCATTAAATAAATTGTAGGAAAAAATAAGTATGTAGACTTAAGAGATAAATAAATGACAATCTTAATTAGGCTAAGGGAGAAACCATAATCATCGCATTGTAAGCGTGCAATCAAGGGCAACTGTATCCGATGATAATTAAGACCCTAAGATAAAGCCGTAAGGGCTTGTTTAATTTTAAGCACAATCTTAGACCGATGATTTTCCCACACGTTTTAAGATAAAATTGTCTAATAATTATTTTAGAGTTTTTTAGGGAACTCTAAAACTAACTTGGAATTTTTGGGATTTTTTTTTAATATTTTAATATTTTCAAAGTAAGTGTTAAAGTCTGATTTATTCTACAAAGTCTGTAGTCAACCAGACTCGGGTTAAAAGTAAAGTTTTTCACTGCATTTTGCAAAATTTGTTTTCACACTTATTCACTCCATTCTAGGTATTCTCATTAGCCATTTCAATCGTGACATGATAGAACTTTCAATTTCTGAATTTGGGTTTAAATTCGTGGTTAATTTCAATCTGATGCAATTTTAGCGTGACCTATCCTACTGAGTAGCTTTTAGGAATTTTTAGTGCAATTGACCTGTGGTCGATTATTTTCGAGCCACATTGTACATCTTTGATTCATTTGCGACTCTCGGTTGTCATGAAAATCTCGAGGTTTCAAATACAGGCACATGGTACAGAAATGATAGAAAAATCGGTCTAGTGACGTTCGACGAGAATTTTGCAATTAGGTGGAATCACTCACACACTAAACACATACCTCTATTGAACCGACCTATCTCCGATCTTTGATCAATTTTGACGGTGTCATAATGACCCTTGCAAATTAGCATAGTCGAGCAGTCGATTCCTAGTTGAATTCTCAAGTCTATTGCGTTTAGATTCCTTTAACGACTTCACCTAATAGACTAGTTATCTCGTGAGTGCCCAACTCGGAGAAAAGAACTATAGGCACGTCAATGAAAAGCCTAACTTGTTCAATTGAAAACACAACCTGAAAATCAGGATGTTACAGTCTATGTAGCACGGACACTCTTTGGAAGCCTTCGTGTCGCGTCTAACATTCTGACATGTGTCTGACACGCTCCGACACGTCCTGACACGCTCCGACACGTCCCGACACGCTCCGATACATGGTCAATGAGTGTTGAAAAATCTGACACATGGTCAACTCTCTTCGACACGCTTCGACATGCGAGTCCAGAATTCCAACACGCGATTTCGACACGCACGGGGTCAATTTTAAAAATTTCTAATACTTGAGGGGTCAAAATATAAATATACACAAAAAAAGTAATAAAAGAAGTAATAAAATTGCTATAAAATAACACGAACGGGATCAATTTTTTTTTTCAGTTTTGTTTTTTTAGAATTGTTTTATTTTTTTAAAAGTCTTTTACTATGAAAGAAGTAATAAAAAATACTATATATGATAAACAGATAAATTTAAAAATATCATTTCAGCATTTTTCTTTAAATTTTTTTTTTCCAAGTTTTGTGTATTATTGTAACAAATTAAAATAATGAATGATATTATTTAATATTTTTCATGTAAATTAATTCTAGGCTATTATTATTATTATTATTATTATTATTATTATTATTATTATTATTATTATTATTATTATTATTATTATTATTATTATTATTATTATTATTATTTATGTATTTATATATAAAATATATTTAATTTATAATGTGTCGGAACGTGTCGAAATTCTTTATTTTTAAGAAATGACGTGTCGGCGTGTTGTGTCGTGTCGTGTCGTGTGTCCCGTGTCCGTGTCGGTGCTACATAGGTCACAGTACATGTAAGATGAACTTGAACTTATAGGTAGAGGAGACTACATGTATATATATTTTGATACCCTCTCTCACCGGTAAGCAGAATTCGCATTGACTTGAGTAATTTGACGAACAAATGGTCACATAGGTAAACTCAGGCTTATAGGTATAAGAGACAATATATACAAAAAGAGCTTACAAATTCTGTAGACGACATGGGATAATAAAATGAAAATTATTCAGTATATTTTAGAAACGGAGTTATCGCCATGTCGGTAACCTTTTCTTTGTGGGTAAGATGCAGAAATATATTATAAATTAATTATGCATTTTTTCTTTTCTTATAAACCTAAATTGCTTGTGTCAATTATTACCTTGAGGCTCAGTAAGATGAACCGTCGTGTTCTTATCGACCGCAATACAGCAAGGGTATAATCTTGGACCCACTGCTTTCTGTCATTCACTGGCCGTCTCCAATTGATCATGTCAGTCCTTCATGCAATTTAGGCTTATTGGGCTAGTGTTTTTATTCTTCCCATAGCTGTCTTGGATCAAATTGAACGAACCCTCAAACAATTCCTCCTAAAGGCTCGGCCTTGGGTAGAGGAGGTGCGAAAGTCTCTTGGGAGGATGTTTGCCTTCTGAAAGAAGAAGGAGGTCTTGGCATTAGGAGGCTTCGGGACTGTAATAAGGCGGTCATGCTCAAACATATCTGGATCCTGTTCTCTGATAAGGAGTCCTTATGGTGCAGATGGATCCACTCCACCTTTTTAAAAAGGAAAAACTTCTGGGTTGCCAGTAAACCAACCTGTTGCTTGTGGGCTTGGAAGAAGATCATTCAACTCAGGAGGCAATTCCGTCACTCCTTTCTTTGGACTATAGGGGATGGTTTGTCTGTTTCTCTCTGGTTCGACAACTGGCACCCAATGGGGCCTTTAAACCTAATCTTTTCAGACTCTCTTATTCACAGCTCTAGTTTTCCTAGATAAACAACTGTCGCTGATCTCTTTTCCCCCTCTAGCCAGTCTTTAAAGGCTATTTTGGAATCGTGGCAGATTGCTCTCCCCATCCTCTCTCAGAATTTGGACCTTTGCCGATGGAAGGAGAGCCATTCCGGTAGGTTCAC
This sequence comes from Eucalyptus decipiens, assembly GCA_014182575.1. Lineage (NCBI taxonomy): Eukaryota > Viridiplantae > Streptophyta > Magnoliopsida > Myrtales > Myrtaceae > Eucalyptus > Eucalyptus decipiens. Next base: position 25,880,310 of record CM024615.1, read on the forward strand.
GGTAGCTTCGGCTTGGGAGGCCATTAGGTGGAAGAAGGACTGAGTCTCGTGGCATGATTTCATTTGGAACTCCTCCATCTCATCTCGATACCAATTCAACATATGACTTATTACCAAGCATAGAATTCCTACCCAAGCCCGATTATTATCGTATGGCATTATTGATAGTGCCTTGTGTGCTTACTGCAGTGTTACTCCGGATTCATTGATCATTTGTTTTTTGAGTGCTGCGTCACTGCCAGCCTTGCCTTCTTTTGGGCTGCCAGGTGCAACCTTCTGTGGCGCAATAGGTCCTAGGCGGATAATCTTCATCAGGCTATGACTCTACTCTCGAGTAAAGGTTTTATAAATGTATTGCCCGTTTCTCTTTTAGAGCTCTTTGTCATATCATTTGGAAAAACAGGAATGATATCCTGCTTAGAGAGCAAACTCTTGCAATCACGGCCTTGAAGAACCACCTCTTCAAAGCTATCAGAGATAAGGCTGTGACCTTTAGGAATATTGAGGATACTACGAGGGATAGGAGACTCCAGTGCACCTGGGGGATTGACCCAATTATTTTCTCTCCAGTTGATTTCGGTTCATCTCCTTGAAGTTGTTGGCGACGACCTTGGGATGTTTCTAGCAGTGGTGTTCATCCCATGGCGGTTCGCTGGATCTTCGAAGCTTTTGCCATGGTTGGCTAGGGGGTTGCTTGATTGGGCCTGTTGGCTGTTGAAGGTTGCTTGGGAGTGATCAGGCTGCGTTCGTTTGGTCCCTTTGGCACCCTTTTTGTTTCTTGCTGCGTTAGCTTGGCTTGCCACTGTTTTGGCTGTCTGCGTTTGGTTGTTGCGGGCTAGTTGCTTTGCCATTGTTGCCTGTTTCCTTTTTCGTCTTGGCACTCTTCCACTCGCTTTGACGTTTTGTCATTTTGAGTGTAAGTTTTTGGTGCCGTGACCTCTTCTTGTATAGTTGGTTAAAGCTCAATATAATCTCTTACTTTCACCAAAAATAAAATAAAATTGCTTGTGCTTTGTGTGTATATGGAAAATGAAAAAAAATCCACGTGGATAGGTAGAGTGACATTAAAGGGAGTAACTGTCACGCCCTGATCCTCGGGTACGCACACATCCTTCTACCTGGTCGATTTTATAATGCGATATCCCAGGACTATGCATCGCCAACCCTTTCTTTTATTAAGCACATGTGGAAGCAGTTATAAATCCCCAGACATTAAATAGATGGGATAGAAAAGTAATGCCATATTTTTCATATTGAAATTCACAACTATACTTTTATACAAAGCATAACTCAAAGTATTTTACAAACTATTCACGACTTTCTAATTTCACTCTATTCACATCAAAACAGGATTCCCAAAATAAGATGGAATCTCAGTCCATCCGGGTCGTACTCAAGATTCCTCTCGATATTATCTTATTCTTCCAAAAATCCTTCTCCTCAGGTTTCATCTCAGAGTTCTCATTCTCAGATTCCTCCTCCTCAGCTCCTCATCGGGATCCTGAAATGTTGTCCCACAATTGGGATGAGACTACGTCTCAGCGAGTTTTACCCCACTAAGAGTCAATTAGGGAACTAATACACTACTTGGTTGCCTAAGCACATCACGAGTCAGAGGACTTACCTTGACCTCAGTCTCAACCTGCAATTCAAGGTTATATCTGAACACTTCATAAATCATAACGAACAATCAATCAAATCACGACAATCTAATCAAATTATTGATCAATCGAACTAGTTGATTACATGTCAGATGGACCATTCTAGGTCATTGATTCCACACCATATAACCTCCCATCGGGCACTTGGTCACAAAGCCACATCAATGCTCTCGGGCGTCAAGTTCGCCAAGGTGACTTATCCACTAGACAATTGCGTGCGTTCATTAAGGCGCCGTTTTCGCCAGCGACATGCTTAGTCATCGAACCACGCATGCCTATAACCATGTATTCAATAGACAATTGTGTGCGTTCTTTAAGGCGCCGTTTTTGCTAATGATGTCCTTAATCACCGAACCACACATGCCTATGACAATGTGTTTAATAGACAAGTGCATGCGTTCTTTAAGGCACCGTTTTCGCCAGTGATGTCCTTAATCACCGAACCATACATGCCTATGACAATGTGTTTGATAGACAAGTGTATGCGTTCTTTAAAGCACCGTTTTCACCAGTGATGTCCTTAATCACTGAACCATACATGCCTATAACAATATGAGTACTAGACCGATACGTGCATTCTTTAAGGTGCCGTTTTTGCCAGTGATATTTGTGACATCCTGAAATTCGACCCCGTCTCGATAAAGTGAAATGGGCATGTCGTCAACGTGCCTATGGTCCTTTTTCTCTGAGCTGATCACTCACGAGTTAACTAACCAATTGGGTGAAGCCGTTAAAGGATGTATCTGCAGTAAAATCCCTAAAAGCTACTCAATTGGTTGGATTGGACTAAAATCGCGTTTGATTGATTCTAACCATGAAATTTAATTTGGTTTCGGGAATCGAATATTCGAGCGTGTCACAATTCATTTTTAGGATACTGTCTCATCGTCCGTCAAATTATTGACGAGTCCAAAGTTTCAATAAATAAATTATCGGAGGAAAAATTGAAGACCAAAAGAAATTAGAAAGGGAAAGGAAAAGAGAAAAGGAAAATAGGAATAATGGTATTATTAATTTCCCTTTTCTCTCTTTTTCTCTCTCTCTCTCCTCTCCCCTCCCCCTCGTGCGATTCCCCCTCCCCACGTCTACTCTCTCTTTCTTTTCCCTCTTTGACCAGTTAAAAACCCCTTTTCTCTCTCTTCTCTCCTCTCTCGACATTCTCTCTCTCCCCTTTGTTGTTGAACTGAACCAGAAGCGGAAGAAGAAGCCGCACGGCTGCAGCTCGCCGAAGCCAGCCACCGTCGCCGCCCGTCCCGCCGCCGCACCGGAGCCGAACCGCCCGCGCGCTCGCCGCCGTCCCGCCGTCCGCGCACGCCCCGCGTCCGTCGCTCGCTACAACGCCTCCCTCGCGCGACCCAGCCCTCGTCCGGCCACCTCCGGCTGCCGTTCGACCTCGCCGGACCTCCCCGGCGTCCCCCTCGCCCTCCGCCGGCCTCCCCTCGCCGCCCTAGCCGCCGGACGAGCTTCATCCAGCCAAGAACAGTGGCTGGAAAAATGGGTTTCCAGCACTGTTCAAGGCCCGCTTTGGGCCGTTTCCAGGCCTCGGACTTGAGACCCGCTTTGGAGTTTATTGTTCCTCACGTCGCCCCCGTCGGATTGATCCGATTTGCGCGCGATTCCGGTGAGTAATCTCACTAATCCCGGATTAATTGGCTAATTATGCTTAATGTTGGTTTAGTTTTAATTAATTATGTTTAGGTTGATAGATTAGAATAAATTAACAATTATTAGTCAATTGTGATGCGATTTAGATAAATTGATTGTGCAATTAGCAAGTAGACGTGGTCTACTATTTATTGGAAGTATCTCGGGAATTTTCCGACCTCTTAGTGGGCTTCAATTAGGCTTTTTGGGCATAAGTGGAATTTTTGGTATTTAAATATTATTTTTCAGAATTAAATTAATTATGATTTATTTTCCGAAAATTCAATTGAGATAGCTAGTGACCGGAATATTATGCTGATGACCATGGTGAAGTCCGTTTATTTAATTGGGCTTTATTTTGAGCTAAATTGGATTTTTAATATTTATTAATTAATTATTTTTCGAAAATTCAACTGGGATGGCCCATGACCGGAATATTATGCTGATGATCGTGGTGAAGTCCGTTTATTTAATTGGGCCTTATTTTGAGCTAAACGGAATTTTTAATATTTAATAATTAATTTTCGAAATTAATTAATTAATTAATTAATTATTTTTCGGAAATTAAGATTGAGATGGCCGACGACTGAAATCTCGTGCTGATTGTCGTGGCGCAGTCTGTTTATTTATTTGAGCTTTAATTTGTACTGAATTGATTTAATTGTAGATTTTAGGATATGTTCCTAAATTGATTATTTGGGTAAATTGAGTACGAATTAAGGTTGTGGATAATTACTTTATAAATGGGATGGATCATCATGAAAGGCACGGGGCCTGATGATTAGATATGTCACCTCGGAGAATGCACATGGCTCGGTGACGAAATATGTCGCCTTGGAGAATGCATGTGGCTCGGTGACTAAATGTATATATCACCTCGGAGAATGCACATGGCTCGGTGACGAAGTATGTCGCCTTGGAGAATGCATGTGGCTCGGTGATTAAGTGTGGCACTTGAAAGAGACACATGGGCTCGGTAATTTGATGCATTACCTCGGAGAATGCACGTGGTCTCAATGAGTACATTTGGCATCTTGAAGAGACACGTGGGCTCGGTGACTTGATGCATCGCCTTGGAGAATGCACGTGGGCTCGCTGATTTAAAATGACATTTTAAAGAGCACGTGGCTCGTTGATCGGTTCCATCACCTCGGAGAATGCACGTGGCTCGGTGATAAAGAATATCGCCTCGGAGAATGCACGTAGCTCGGTGATTGGTTTTATCAGTTCAGACTGAATAGCAATAGCTTGAATGACCTAGAATGATCCGTCTGTCATGTAATCGACTAGGTCGATTGATCATTGTTTTGATTTGATGTTGTGAATTGATTGACTAAATGGAAATGACCATGAGTGGTCTTGTTGGCATATAATCGACTAGGTTGATTTGATCGATGCTTCGATCTGTGATGTGATTGCTTGGGTGTCTATTTGACCTGTGTTAACATGCAGGTGGGATCTGAGGCCAAGGTACGTCTTCTGCCCTGTGCGTGTATAGGCAGCCTATAGTATAATGGTTTACTAATCGGGCTTAGTGGGGTAGAACTTGCTGAGACATAGTCTCATCCCAGTTTGGGGAAAACATTTCAGGACACCGATGAGAAGCTGAGGAGGAGGAATCTGAGTGGGAGAACTCTGAGGTGAAACCTGAGGAGAAGAATTTTGGAGGAAGAAGATAATCCCGAGAGGAGTCTTGAGTACGGCCCGGATGGACTGAGATTCTATCTTCTTTTGATATCTCCATTTTGATGTGAATAGAGATAGAGTAAAAAGTTGTGAAGTGCTCTGATTTGCGTTTTGTATAAAAGTTTGGTTATAAGTTTCAATATGAAAAATATGGCGCTGCTTTTCTATCTCATCGATATATTGTCTAGGGATTTATAACTGCTTCCGCATGTGCTTAATAAATGAAAGGGTTGGCGATACTAGTCCTGGGATATCGCATTATAAAATCGACCAAGTGAGAAGGATGTGTGCGTGCCCGAGGATCGGGGCGTGACAATATCCCAATCACCGAACCACGTAGGTCCACAATAATGTATGTACTAGACCGATACGTGCGTTCTTTAATGTGCCGTTTTTGCCAGTGATATCCCAAATCACTGAACCACGTAGGTCCATACACAGTGTTTGATCGGTTCAAGCCTAGAGTATTTAGATTTCACTCTCACGATTCTACTCACTTTATAACTCAACCAAGCATTATAAATGCTAAATAAACATACTTGGCCAACTACTAGTAAATCAATCAATCCCACTCAATTTCAAACAATTTAGGGTAAATCCTAAAAATCACAATTTATTTAATTCCATGCAACGTAGAGCTCAATTAAATAAACGGACTGCGTCACGACAAATCAGCACGAGATTTCAGTCTCGGCCATCTCAAACCTTAATTTCCGAAAAATAAATAATTTTTTAAAAATTAAATAATTAATATTAAAAATTCAATTTAGCTCAAAATAAAGCCCGATTAAATAAACAGACTTCACCACAGTCATCAGTATAATATTCCGATCATTGACCATCCCAGTTGAATTTTCAGAAAATAAATAAATAAATAATTAAATTCAGAAAAATAATATTAAAATACCAAAAATTCCACTTAGGCCCAAATTGTCAAATTGAAGCCCGATAAAGGGTCGGAAAAATCCCGAGCTACCCTCAATAAATAGGAGACCATGTCTACTTGCTAAATACACATTCAATTTGTCTAATTTGCATCACAATTAACTAATAAACACTAATCTAACCACCTAAACCTAATTAAATAAAACCAAACAACCATTAAGTATAATTAGCCCACTAAGCAATGATTAGTGAGATTACTCACCGGAATCGCTCGTAAAGTCGGATCAATCCGACGGGGACGACGCGAGGAACGATAAATCTCAAAGTAGGTTGTTGACACCTGAAATTTTTTGTCCACACATTAATCATCCATTTTGTAAAAATATAAAAGATAAAGAGCAAAAAGGTAAAAAAAAATGATGATGAATGATATAAAAGACACTCTTACCAAAAAAAAAAAAATGATATAAAAGACATAAAAAAAAAAAGAGAGAAAAGAAAAAGAGAAAAAAAATATAAAAGGAGCGCTCGTGAGGAAAAGAAGGGGGGCTCTCTCATTTTTTGGCATGGATTCTCTCTTTCCCACTCTCCCAGACGCTCTCTCTCTCCCTGGTTCCCGCTCTCTTGGCTAAACGACCGAACAGACTTGCACACTCCCTCTCTTTCGCCGTAACAACCTCCTCTGTCTCTTGATTTCTTCCCCATCTCGGAGGCCGACGAAGAACCCTCCGGCGCTGGCCATGGCTCCGCTCCCTCTCTCGACGATTGCTTCCAAGTCTCACGGTGCTCCTCTTGAGAAGTAGCACGCCGGATCCGGCATCCTCACGATCGGAGACTCTCTCTCTCCTGATCAACTCTAGAAGACAAAACAACTGTTGATCGAGGAACTCGTGGTGCGAGACTCGGAATTGCACCAAGTTGTCAGATATATCAGTTCAGTTCCAGGGGTAGGGATCCGAAGACGGTGACATCGGCGGTCAGAGATCAATGCTTTCTCTCGGTTGGAGCTCGATCAGTTAGGGTTTTCCTTTATTGGCGCGATCGGAGGTGCGGGAGCTCGCTGGATTGGACTCTCTTGATCGTTCATTCTCTCTCTAGATCTGGGGTTCCGGTTTAGCTCCAAGGATTGAGCTTCGAGACCGATTGACTACATCGGCGGTGACGGCAACAACGGTGATGATAGGACGTTTAACCATTTCTCTCTCGGCTCTGTTGTTTGCTCGACGGTGAGCTCTTTTTCTCTCTCTCAATCCGCTGAGTTTTTGGCATCTAGTTTCTCTCTCCTTTTCACTCCCTCTGATTCGAACGCTTTTTCCCTCTCGATTGCTCTCTCGCGCACCCTATCTAACCCGCCGGAACGGTCGGTCGAGGAGCTTGAAGTTTAGGGCTCAAACAGTGTCGTCAACGGCAATGGTGACAGCGACGGCTTCTGATCCTTCGCCTATTCATTCAAGGTAAGCTTCAGCCCTTTCATTGCTGGTAGGTACTGCAACCTTGTGATTAAAAAGGAGAGTTTTCTTGATGATGTTGTCTGGTTCATGCGAGTTTTGGCCTTGTCTATATGCATGCTGCGATTGCGAGGTCTTGGGTGTTTATTGTTTTTGAATCCCTACTCAAGCTTAGTCTCGGTGCTCCCTGTTCTTCTTGCGCCTATTTAGCGTTCGATGAAATGCCTAAGCTAAACGCACGTTCATAGTTTTTACTGTGCTCGAGGTTTGCTGTCCTTTTGTACTGTGCTTAAGGCTTACTTCTTTCTTGATATTTTGTAATGGATGCCGTGAGCTTTTGGATTTGGTCATCATTTACTAGATTCGACAATTGTTACAAACAGAGCTTACAATTTGTAAATGATTAAGTGTTCTGTCTTCATGCTCTACTTTAATGACCTATGCTATTTGCCATTTTCGCATGATTTTTTGTGATTAGATTCTGAAGTTGATGCCCAAATGAAAGTTGTTCATTAAGTTCCAATCTATATCAAATAAAAATTTCGTGATAATTGAAGATCATTTACCTAAGTCGAATATGTCTAGAATATCCCTGACTTTGTTTGAAATTTTGCTGTTCTGATTGGTTCTCTGTTTTGGATGACCTTTTGTACAAATGACCTGATACGAGCTGGTTGCTGTGGTTTTCTGTGTTTGATGCCTTCATGAGAGTTGACGATGGTTCAACTAGCTTTCCAACAAGCTATAACACACCATGATCCGATATCATTAGCCACATGAAACCTTCTTTAAAAGTTAGGGAGTAATTCTGGAAAATTTTTGTGTTCGTACCAATGTGTTATGTTACAGATTATGTCTATTCTGTGCATGCTTGCTGTTCATATGCCTTGGTATGTGGAACTGTTCAATCGTGCATCTGATTTTGCTGTTTCTTTGTGTTCTATTTTTGTTGTTTCTTTAGGTCCTGATTTTGTTGGTTTTTTGCTTTGAGAGGCAAATTGTCTTGAAAAGATATACAATAATAGATTGAAACGTTTGAAAATTCAAATCGCAAGTTTGTTATCTGATTGTGGGAATAACGTAGCCATATTTTTTTAGCAAGTTGAGAAAAAGTTGGAAATTTATACCAACCCTGCCAGCATGTTGCCACGCTTTTCTCTCGCATGATTTGCAATAAGTTGATGATTATTGATGATGAACTTGATTTGCCTTGATCTGCAATTTCGTATGCTTGATATGTCACTTTCTGTTTTGGCTGAAATGAGGTGATAGATGAGCTTTTTTGACCTTGAGCCCTTCTAGACATAAAAATACACTTGTAGAGCTTCGATTTGATATGTCGCACACCCTGAACGGATGTCATTTGGTCGCTCAAAAACACTTACAAAGTCTGTTGATTCTTCAGTAGTTTTAGATTGATTTGCTGTTCTGACTTACTGCGATTTTCTGTTTTAACTGGAATGAGCTGGTAGATGATGTTATTAGGATGTAATATCTTCTAGAGATTCGTAATAGACTTCTCAAGCTTTCCATAGACATATTATACGTGCAATTTGGCCACCATTTGCCCTATCATATGTTTGTTGCAAAAGTAGAGGTCATGTTCTCATGAATTCTACTCCTATATCTGAAAGTCTGCTATTCCATAATGATTTTTGTGTGTTCATCGATTTTTATAAAGTTGTGTGTTTTGAATCTGACGGTAAGGTCATATTGCTTGAATGCTTGTCGTGTTATACGTTTGATTGTTAGATGAATGATTTAGGTATGACATACAATAATGTTGAACCTTGGGGTATTACCTAGGATTCGACCTATAGGCTTTGTGACTTCGGTTACTCTTCTTGAACACAAAAGATGTCTTGTTCTTTTTTTTATTGTTTTGATATGTGATGATTGTTTCTCTCATTTGTATGCATCCGGTCATCAAGATTTCTTAGATTAGGTTTAGAATAGGATCCTGAACATGGATAAAGCGTGAAGATGGTGGAGGTTGATGTCCATTCCGACCATTGTCATGTACTATTTGTTTTCCCAACATATGTCTCGGGTCCTATGCATTGTATAAAACCCAATGAGTTGCGGGTTTTCTTTTTTTCCTAATTTTTTTCATTTTTATATTTTTTTTTAAAATTGCATGATTAGGTTTAACTGTTTTTCTTGATTGTTTACTTCATGTCTTGCAATTTCAATTGCACTTATTGTTTGCTTTTAATGATTTTCTAGAAATAGAATAGAATGAAAGTAATCCACCACGCATGGTCACTTAGTATAGAATTGACGATCCTAAAAATATAAAAAGAAACGTATGGACATGTTAGGAAAAACACAACATACTGTTTAGGTACCGAAAGGACACTAATAGCAATATTAGCGTAATCCAAGTCCCCGAACCTAGATTTCTGATTGCGTAGGAATCGAGAGAACACTCCCGACTCTCGATTGGGTTTCTAGCCAACCCCCAAAAGTGAGGCTAGTGGTGACTCCCGTATATTCTTAGGTTGTTAAACAATTAGACCGCATAAATAAACCCGCTATCACGTGGGGAACTCTCATGAGGGAACTCTCGTGATCAAGTACCCCTAAACTCGACCTTTCCCACCTTGGACATTTCGAGAGGCGGTGAAATTCGGGTCGCGACACGGGTCTCGGGTTCGGGGCCCGGAAACGGCCCAAAAGCGAGCTCGAACCAGATGGAAACCCACTCGCTGGGTTGCTGTTTTGGGTTGGCTGAGGTTGGTTCGGTGGCTAGGGTGGCGAGGGAAGGTCGGTGGAGGGCGCGGGAAGCTTCGGCTAGTCCGAATAGTGGTCGGAGATGGTCGGGTAACCGCCGGTGGTGGCCGAACAGGGGGTGGGCAGAGGCGATTGGAGCTGGACGGTGCTGGACTGACACGAGGGGAGGGACGGACGGCAGCTTGGTGGGGCGGCGCACGTGTGAAAGGCGGAACGGCGGGCGGCTGCAGGTCCGGCTTCAGGTGAGCTGCTTCCGTTTCTGCTGTCTTCGCTTCCAGATGTCTGCTTCTTACATTTCTGTTCGCTGGTTTGCATGGGCAGAGAGAGAGAGCGAGAGAGAGAGAGAGAGAGAGAAGAAGAAGAAGAAGAAGAAGAAGAAGAAGAAGAAGATAAGAGTTTGACTATTCAAAAAAAAAAGAGAGAGAGAGAAGGCAAAGTGGGAAATGGCAAGTCAGTCGGTTGGGGGTTTCTCGCACGAGGGGGAAGGGAGAGGAGAGAAGAGAGAGAAAAAGAAAGGGAGAGAGAGAAAGAGAAAAAAGAAAAGAAAAGAATAAAAATAATAAGATATTTATTTATTCTTATTACCATTATTATTTTCCATTTCTCTTTTACTTTTTAATTTCTTATGGTCTTCAATTTTTCCTCCGATAATTTCTTTCCTGAAATTTCGAACTCATCAATAATTTGACGAACGATGAGACGAGGTCCTAAAAATGAATTATGATACGCTCGAATATCCGTTTCTGCTGTCTTCGCTTCAGCTTCAGCTTATGTTTTTGTTCGCTGGTTTGCACGGTCAGAGAGAGTATCGAGAGAGAGAGAGAGAGAGAGAGAGAGAAGATAAGAGTTTGACTAGTCAAAAAAGAAAAAGAGAGAGAGAGAGAAGGCAAAGTGGGAAACGACAAGTCAGTCGGTAGGGGGTTTCTCGCACGAGGGGGAGGGGAGAGGAGAGAAGAGAGAGAAAAAGAAAGGGAGAGAGAGAAAGAGAAAAAAAAAAAAAAAAAAAAAAAAATAAGATATTTATTTATTCTTATTACCATTATTATTTTCCATTTCTCTTTCACTTTTTAATTTCTTCCGGTCTTCAATTTTTCCTCCGATAATTTCTTTCCTGAAATTTTGGACTCGTCAATAATTTGACAGACGATGAGACGAGGTCCTAAAAATGAATTGTGACACGCTCGAATATTCGATCCCGAAACCAATTTAAATTTCATGGTTAGAATCGAATCGATGTGATTTTAGTTCAATCCAACTAATTAAGTAGCTTTTAGGGATTTTACCGCGGATACATCCTTAACGGCTTCACCCAATAGGTTAGTTAACTCGTGAGTGATCAGCTTCGAAAAAAAGGACCATAAGTATGTCGACGAAATACCCATTTTACTTTATCGAAACGGAGTCAAATTTCTGGATGTCACAGTAATGGTGCCGTTATTCCCTGTAATAGGTGTTGCCGTGTTGACCACAAATTACTATTCAACGGGAATTAGCAACTGTAACCTTAAAATGGAGCAGATTTGAAAAAACAATCTTGTTGGAATATTCTCATAAAATGAAACTATAAAGAAGGAAATATACTTGATGCTTGTCAACATTGATAAAACCCGATTCTTTTGAAGGACACTGGTGAAAGTAGATAATGCGGAAGTCAAATTAGTAACAGGCACTTGTATTTTAACCAAAATTTCAAAATAATACCGAATAAATGAAAAAAATTGAAAGTTGACTAGCATGATAAAAAGAAGAAGAAGAAATTGTATGAAAAGAAAAAAAGTGGAGAGGTAAACAAGTTTAATTAAACAAATTCAATATACTTCAAGTTTTTAAATGAATCATCATTTATGGTTAGACAAGGAATGATTATGACTTTGATTTTCGAGTTAACTTAAATTTTCATGAGCACAATTTATTGACACTTTAAGTTGTGTAAATTGATAGTTTTAATTTTAACAAAATTGAACTCATTTTGCTAAATGAAGATTTTTTTTTTTTTTTTAAGACTATAAGTGTGAAAAATGTTTCATGTTGGAGATGTTGCTAATAGAAATCTTACATCTATTTTCTTATAATAAAAGATGTTTTAACCGTTCATTATACATTGCATGTACAGATATTTTACTACGAACGTGATAAATTAGCAATACTAGTTGTAATTTTAAAAGTAACGTACCGAAAGAACCTTAGGAGCACGGACATGGAAAATCGGGTTGCCTCAAAACTCATAAAACACTTCGTAAATTTCATCAACCGGTTAACTTCGTACCGTCAATTCGTTCAAAGTCCCATGGATGTCAACGATTCCTTCATAAATCGATCGCTGAAAATTTTTATAATCCTAGCAATTCACATGGGAAAAGGAAAGTCCCTCGAATCAGCCCCCGTTGGGCGCGAAACCTAAAGGTTTTGCACTCATATCGATGCGAACCTGACAATAATTCCAACGACGTCCCCACGTTGATCGATATGATTATCTTTCTTATACCCAAAAAAAAAAAAAAAAAAAGAACAAAGCCAGGAAGTTGGACAGCACCACCAGGGCAGAATCACGAAGTAGGAGAAAGTCCAGTGTTCCTGCCCAAATTGGTCAAAAAGGCCGATAGATCGCATTGGCTTTCTTCAGTCATACTCCAAGAAACGAAAAAGTTGTCATTGGGGCTAAAATTAATGCAAATATAGACCAAAATTCCAATGACGTCCCCACGTTGATCGATATGATTATCTTTCTTATACCCAAGGAAAAAGTTGGGGATTCGGACTGACTTGGGGATCGATATAATTGCTCTATTCATTAATCATCGAGGATACACGACTTGGGGATTCGGACTGACTTTAAGGAACGAAAAAGTTGGACTCACTACAGAAGATATTCATTGTACAGGCCAAGGAAAGTGAAATCGATGATGCTTTCAAGATCCTTATACCGGGGGCTTCCTTGGATCCTTGGTTCGGTTCAAGGAGACTTCATTTGCTTGAAGAAGTTGAAAGGATGCTAAGGGTGCGTTTGATAACATTTCTATTTAAAAATTGTTCCAGAAAACAGAAATAGAAAAAAGTGTTTTTGTTTCAGGAAACAATTTTTGAACAAAAAAACTCGTTTGGTAAACTTGTTCCGGGAATAAAAAATAAACAGAAACACGTTTAGTAAATTTGTATAATTTTTTATTTCTTTTATTTTTCTATTTTCTTTGTTATTTTTCTTTTTTCTTTTTCTTTTTTTCTTCTTTTGGCTGGTCGCCGGCCTCGGCCATGGCCGGCGACCGCCCGACGAGGGCCGGCGGCCTCACCCAGCCACGGCGAGGCTCGCCGGCCCTCGGTGAGGCTCGGCCTCACCGAGCCACCGCCCGGTTGATGGCTCGGCGAGGCCGAGCCTCGCCGGCCGCCGGGCGAGCTCGACCTCGCCGGATCTGGGCAAGATTGAGCTCGCCTAGCCCGATGTGAGGTCGGCCTTGCCTTGGCTGGGTGAGCTCGAGCTCGCCCAAATCTGGTGATGCCGACCTTGCCCAGCAGCCGGCAAGCCTCGCCGTGGCTGGGCGAGGCCACCGGCCCTTGTCGGCCGGTCGCCGGCCATGGCCGAGGCTAACGACCGGCCAAAGAAAAAAGAAGAAGAAAAGAAGAAGGAAAAAGAGAGAAGAAAATGAAGAAGAAAATAAAAAAAGTGTTTCTAAATTTTGTTTCAGAAACAAGAAATAACTTTTTTTGTTTTTGTTTTTACATTCCAGATGTGTTTTGGAAACAAAAAAACAATTTTGTAACAAAAACGCACCCAAATGCATTTCTATTCCTTTTTTGTTTTCTGAAACAAAAAAAATAGAAAAGTTGTTTAAAAACAAAAAAAAACAAACGAAAAACAAACGCCCCTAAATGACTGTAAAAGGTGGAAATCATATGCATGAGACAAAACAGCCTTCTCGCATACTTTAACGTAGATCCGTCCCCTCGATGCCTGACAGAGATGAGAAAGGACTCGAGAAAAGAGGTGGGACAGTGATCGAAAGCAGGTGCGGACGCTCGAAGGCGGTTGCTCCCCGACATCACCGTCACCAGGGCAACCTCCGAAGAGACGGCATCCCCAGTCAAAAATTACTGCACTCCAGATGACTTTTTAAAGAAAAAAAAGCTTTCTTAAAGATCAATTTTTCACAAAAATATGATATTTTTTTAGTATTTAGCTAGATGAATTGAAAAATATTTTTCATCATTTGATAAAGAAGATCTGATATGATAGGAAATTGTTGGCATGGATGCCGGTCATCCGATGTGACATAACCATGCTAACTTAAACATTTTTTTTATTGTAATTTAGAAAAATGATCAAATTTTTTTAATGGCTTTTCATTTTTCTATTATGTTCTTTTCTTTGCTTCTTTTATTTAATATTTGATTACCACAAAGCATATTCAACAATAGAAATCCCCAGCAAAGAAAGGGTTAGACCAAAAAGGAAAAAAAAAGGCAAAGAAAACTTAAGGCTTATAGAATATGTGGCTTAATATCATCTGAAATAATAAGATATATAAGTCTCACATTGATCAAAGATTCAAACAATAGGACTAATGATTGCATGTCTCGATAGCAGATAGCAGATTGACCATGCAATTTGTAAAAGAGATAGATGATTGCCGCGACTCGAGCTCCAAACTGACCTTGCTACTTTCATGACCAATCCATAGGAATCTGTAACTCAGTGATCATTTGATCGGCATGCACCCTTATGCGGCCCAAACCTGCCTAAGAAAATGAAACAAATTATAAATTTTGTCTCAACTTGCAACATCATCATTAAACTTTTAATCATCAAATTTTAATGGTCCTTGAACTATTCCAAAATGTATAATCTAATCCCTCAACTTTTCATAACAAAGTGAAATCATCCTTTAATAATATTTACAAATTTTCATATTTACACTGCTGCCCAAATCTTAGGATATATTTTCATTTCATTTCAAGATTAAAATGTAAGCACTGGGTTTTCCTAACTCAAAAAAAAAAAAAATGCTGTCTTTTTGTTGTCTTTTTTCATTTTTTGGTCTAATATTAATATAGTTCCATTTTTTTTAATATATTTTAACTTATGATCTTTATAACAGTGAAAAGCACGACCTCACTAGTTATATCAATATTCATTTTCCTTTATTTTAAAATATTTTTTTTCATAAGAATATTTAATAATGAGATTAATTTATATATAAGTTTCTTGTACTTTTTATTAGATCATGTTCCTAATTTTTTGCATAGATAAAATATTCAATTTTTTTTTTGTGTTTTTCCTTATTATATTTAAACTTAGTTAAATTTGTAAATTAGGAAATTAGAGAAGTAGGGAAATTAACTCGATACAATTCTAAATGAAGTTCTATCATAAGTGAAATATGTTTAAATCAAACCATCGTTATATAGACCAAAAAGGCTAAAATTAATGCAATTATAGCAATAATTTTTTAATTGATTTAGAAATGGATCAAAATGAAAAAAATTTTAAAATTCCCGCAATAGTGCAATTATGGAAATCTTTTACTTTGTTGTTGGAAGTTGATGGACTAGATTGAACAAATCAATAGTTTAGAGACTAGATTGAATATTTATGAATAATTCAAGGACCGCATTGTATGAATTAAAACTTCAATGACGATAGTGCACATTGGGGCGAAATTTGGCGACTATTTGTTTAATTTTCCCGAACACGAGAAGACTTTGGGGTTCTTTCGTTAATCACTGCAATTTATTAATCTATATCAAGTAGTCTTCTAAACTAATCCATAGAGTTCCATTAAAATTCAAATTATTCATCACAATGACAATAATTATGTTGTAATATCTTATTTACGTTTCCAGCAAGTTGCAAAAATCTTAGGTAATTTTAACGTTACTATTAAATGCTATCCTCAATTTTAAGAATATGCGATTTACATCTTCAGACAAAAACTTCAAACTAAATGGACCAAAATGCGCATCCAACTCATCTTAACCCTAATTCCATCCCCCCCTTTCGCTTCCCCCAATGGTCTCACACGGTGGTGCAGGATCTTTTGTAATCATTGGTTCAAGCTATATATTCTTACTCTTCACAAAATAAAAATAAAAATGAGGACTTGTTTTGAAAAAATCCCTATTTATTTCATTCTATATTAACATAATATATAATAATGTTTCCTGGAATGCAAGAAAAAGAGAGATTATTATGAGGACAAACATTCACACATAAATAGCATTAACTAAGATGCAAGGAAAATGATGACCGAGGATCATCGTGGTGGCAGATTTAGTTCGTAAAGGACGGCGGGTGGCGGGGTCGATATCCATTATAAAATAGGTCAAGGTGCTTGCATTGCGAATGAACACGGTACAGCTCTTTCTTTACTTTGATTCTTGGGGGCGTTTCAATGGCATATTCTAGTAAGATGGTGGTCCAACTTGGCCAACTCAAGAGCAAGCTTTTCCCTCCTTTTTCTCCTTCTCCTTTGTATGAGAATTCTAACTGCAATCCAACTTGGCCAAACAAGAGAGCATCACAATTCGAACTGCGATTCCCTCCCATCTCTTTCCCCTCTTTCTTCCCACTCCATTTCTCTACTCTCAAACATAGCTTCCCAACCAGACCACAACTCTTCTTGCCTTCCTTCTCCATCCCTCGGTGTGCTCATGATACGTTCATCAGTTATAAACATGCCGACACGCGCAACTTCGTAAGCCATCTTCACGTCGCTCTCGAGCGGAATAAGGTAAGGGCCTTTGTCGACCTCACTCTGGACAGAGGTCTAGAGATCGCACCGGCAATCAACGAAGCGATTGAGCAGTCGAGGAGCGCCATCATTGTCATCTCTCAGACCTACGCCTCCTCGCCGTGGTGCCTGGAGGAGCTGGATAAGATCCTCGAGTGCAAGGAGAAGAAAGGCCAGCTGGTACTCCTCATTTTTGTGGATGTCAACCCCAAAGAGATGCGCGAGCAGTCTGGACCATTCAAGCGGATTGGCCAAAGTGAGAAGGGTTTCGGGCAGGAGAATGCTGACAAGGTCCGGAGGTGGAGAGACGCTCTCCGAAAAGCCGGCAATCTCACCGGTTGGTCTCTCGGAAACAGGTTCTGAATCTCTTTTTTCTTTTAGTTTTTGCTTGAAAAGATTCCTAAAGGAAGTTGCTTATTTTGTCCAGGAAACAACAGAACTTGCTTTTAAAGCCCAATCATTTGGTCTTGGGGCAGTGGGAATAATTGGAAATGTTTGGAACCTTTTTACTGGGAATTGAACTTTCCTAGAACAGGAGTCTGACTTCGTTGTTTGTCTTATCAAAGAGATTTAACATTGACAGTCCAGTATCTTTTCAAATACATTTTCGATATAACAGCTTGCAAGAAAAAAAGAAATGACGTTTTGTGATTGTTAAAGTGGCACTCCTTGACACCGGTCTGTTATCTTCCATGAAGAAACCTTTTCTTTTAGCGTTAGCAGATTTTACCCTCGAAGCATATGATTCAGCATATGCAGGTTTCCTTCAGCAAATTAGAAGTGTTCAGCTGAATAAAACGATAGATAACCTTCTGTGAAACGTAAAAGGAGAAGAGAGGAAAAAAGAGAAAAATAAAATAAAATGATGGAGGTCCCTTTTTCCCAGTTTTGACCCTCGTTTCATATTTCATATTTCATAACTAAACAAGCAAGTTTGTTCCCCTCACTTCTTCCCTCAAGCTCAAAGAAATCTCTAGTGAGCAATGATTTTTGCCATTGCCAATTTCCTTCAAGCATCATATCCCTCACTTATTATGTGCCCCATTGTCGAAAAGATACAAGTGAGTGAATTCCAAATAATATCAGCTTCTTTTTCTATTGGAAGTTATCAGAAGTCCCATGCTTGCTTTTCGTTAATATTAAGGAAAATGAAAATGGGCAAGTCCAGACATCTTAAACGGCCAATGCAGGGTAAACCCTAGCAGTGATGCAACCCTTCCCTTCATCGCCAAAACTCTTCACTATGGAACGATATATCAAATGCAAAAACAAAAAGAAAAAGAACTTGTCATTCTTTGTATTGTTTGGACTGTGGTACCAAGCGAGGGTTCAAAAGAAAGTTACAGCCTGCAGTTTGTCTCTCTTCTATTCTATTGCCTGCTCTCTCTCTCTCTCTCTACTTTCTATTTTTATTTTATTTATTATTTATTATTATTTTTGTGGTGAGGATAAGAGATGTATAGATTTTGCCTAAAAAGAATACAAGATGGAGGCCTGGCACCAACAAAAGACAGACATACTTTCTATATTTATTTCCTGTTTTGCCCAAGAAACTTTTTATATTAGAAATTTTCCGGTGAGCATAGAGAATGTTTTTGATCGAATTATTTCTATCCTCTTCTTTTGAACTGTTGCTAAAACGCTTAGCCAAAAAGATTTTCTCTTGTTTGTTAAATATGTATAAAATTTTGTATATACATGCACGACCAAAAATTGCTAAACTTCGGAATGTTGACCTAAAATTTGGCATAGTTTTTTTTTTTTTTTTTTTTTTGAAGGGCAACACGTGCAAAATTTTCCCTGGTAATCTCGATACGTAAGTCAAATTTCAATCGGCTTAACATAACATTCAACGATAACTTTTTATCAACAACGTGGGTCATGATTAAAAGCTATTCATCTTCAGGGATATTTTGTTGAGATAGTTCATATGGCATATTTTGTTGTCGACCCATCTAAAATGGGATGCTTCATGATAAAAGTGGAGAGAGGCATGTTGTTTGAATATTTTAGTCTCATAATTAACATGAATTTCTCGAGAAGAGTATAGTCAATATTGTAAAAAAAAGGCGTGACATATGCAAACTAGGATATGTATCATTTCCAATCGAATGAAAAGTAGCAGAAAAGGTGTTTGCCCCCAAAAATAGGGACAGAAAAAAAAAAAAGGAAATCCAAACATGAAAGAGAGGGAGACATGCAACTATTATGAGCGCACGTCACCCTCTCACGTGCCATTAGTTTCTATCATATTGGATTAGATATTGGATAGTGATTAGATTAGATGGACGATACTCTAGTTCAAGAATACGTCCTCATTGGTATTTTCTTTACCTTTTACACACACAAATAACCAGTCACACATATAGTTATTTATAATTTGCAGACTTGAAGCTGAATTTATCCAATCAGTTGTGGAGAAGATCTCAAGAAGTTTGAGCCTTTCACACGAGAACCTGCTTACTTTCCATCCAGTAGGGCTAGATTCTCAGGTACAAGCCTTGTACTCCTTACTTCAATTGGAGGTTAAGGAGGTCCAAGTCATGGGAATTTCCGGGGCCAAAGGAATCGGTAAGACAACTCTTGTGAGAGCTATGTACCATCTAATTAGAGATCAATTTGATTGGAGCTTTCTCGCTAATGCCAAGGATATATCGAGCCAAGAGGGCCTCCTCAAAATGCAGGAGATCCTTTTTGGCGACATTCTCGATAATGGAGATTCGGAGTTTGGCAATGATAGTGATGAAGCAATAAACTTCATGAGGAGGAAGCTTCACAACAAGAGGGTTCTGTTGGTGCTTGATGATGTTGAAGGGTTGTCGAAGTCACTGAGCCTCTTGATCGAGGCAATCAACTTAGGCTTAGGAAGTAAAGTTATTTTGATCTCTCGACACGAAGAAACCTTAATGGGTGTATGCAGGGATATCTATGAGGTAAGAGCGCTAAATGATGATCAAGCTCTTGAGCTTTTCAGTTGGAATGCGTTTCAAGAAAGATATCCAAAAAATGATTATAGGATGCTCTCAAACTGCTTCATGAGCCTTTCCAAAGGTCTTCCTTTGGTTCTCATTGTACTGGGTTCTTTCTTAAGTGGCAAAAGTGTCAAGGAATGGCAAAGAGCTTTTGATCAACTAAAAGAATCCCCTCAAGGAAAGGCTCATGAAATACAAGGATTGTTATTGAAGGCTTAGAGGCCAACGAGAGGACAATTTTCCTAGACATCGCATGTTTTCTTAATAAATATGACAAAGAAGAGATCATCAAGTCCCTAGACCAATGTGGTGTGCATACAAATAGTGGGATTGAGATTTTGACTAAAAAGTCACTAATATATATCGATGAAGATAACAAAATATGCATGCATGATTTGCTACAAGAAATGGGTAGACAAATTGTGATTCAAGAATGCCCTGAAAATCCCAGCAAGCGAAGTAGAATATGGTGTCATGAGGATGCTTTACAAGTGGTTAGGCAAAAATCAGTAAAAGTCCAATAACCTATTTCAATATGCACAATCATTTTCAAGTGCTTCCGTTGTGCATGATTATATATATTTTATTTTAACAGGGAACAGATGTGATCGAAGGTATTAAATTAGACAAGGTTGATGTAGAAGAGTTAATCGTGAATGCGGACTCGTTCAAAAAGATGAAAAAGCTCAGACTATTTATAATGGCTGACTGTTTTCCTCATTGTGAACCGGCTGGACATCTATCGGAAAAATTGTGGAGGTGTTTTGCACGGCACAACAATAATAAATTTGCGTGTTGTTGGAAGCGGCTGGGGAAGCAAATTTCCAAATTCTGGTCTCGCGGAGCCTGAAGAACAATACAACGGTTGGATAATAGAAAAAAAGTGGACTTGCGTGTTTTTTGGACCTTACTTCATGTTGACCTCTGAAATGGTTGACCTCCGTGTAAATAGAAGACTAGCGCACTTACTTCATTAAGGCTTGAACATACATGGATAATAAGACTTCGTTTTTTGGACCTCGGGCCAATAGCCCAATTTAAATGTCTAGTCAAAAAGCTTTACACACTTACTTTATTGAGGCGCTCTCTTTCTCTCTCTCTAGATGTCTAGTTAAAAAGCTTTGCTCACTTACTTTGTTAAGGCTCTCTCTCTCTCTCTCTCTAGATGTCTAGTTAAAAAGCTTTGCTCACTTACCTTGTTAAGGCTCTCTCTCTCTCTCTCTCTCTCTCTCTCATATTATTTTGAAAAGATTTACTTTTCATCCTGAAAATGTCACTACATTTTTTTAATCATTTCCTCCTAATTTGACTCCTTCCTCCAAAGGCACGTTGGCTGAATTTGTCAGAATTTTATAGCCAAGGGATTTGATTTGACATTTTGTGTAAGTGAAAAGACGATTCGAAAAATTGGAAGTATAGGATTTGATTAATGTCATGCAAAATCGGAAGAATGGATAAAATCAAAACAATCTAAGTGGGAAATAATTGCAAAAGAAAAAAAAAGTAAACCTGACATTGTGGATTAACGTGACTTGGCCGGTAGCCTTCTATCGCAACCCTTCCAAGGTATACCTGAAAACAAAAAAAAAAAAAAAAAAAAGTCTAAGCGAGCGTGAATGAGCCTTTTGTGAGGTCGGGCTTGGGGTAGTGCTTGCACTTCATAAGGTTTTCTCAAGTCCTATCAATTGCAATTTGATTTTCAAGTTTGTTTATTCATGTGATTTTAAACTAGAGTCTCCACTAATCTATTTTAGGCCTATCAAGAGCAAAGTAAGTCAGGGGAGCCTGTCTTTAAAATAAATTCATGCATAAAATGAAACCGAATCTACTCTAAAACAATTTAGATATGTTAGGGAAACATGACATGAAATTAAATATGGCGATGCAAGCCAAAACTACTAAAATTAAAAAATATTTTATATGTACATGTAATTCAAACGTGAAACAAAAGAATGATGACGCGATCTGAATGACCTAGCAATGCACAATTCCATGAAAACCTTAACATGGACAGCAAAAGTATTCAATTTAAATGATCCAAATTTATCAATCAAAAATATGCATGCACATGTATAGCCTATCAACAAGACTAACCCTAATCCAGTTAAGATTCATAAGATTCACGGGATTAAGTATTGAACAAAATCTGACCAGCCAATATTTAGTACAATTTCACGATCTAACTTGCAATTCCAAGAACAATTAAACATCAAACCGCTTTAGGACCAAGTATCAACGATCTAAGATCGAATCGACAGCAAGTTCTCTTCTAATTCTTTTTTGAAAATCGAAAAGTGGATCGTTGTACTTGACATCAACTCTACTAATTAAACAATCAAACTGAACCCCTCTTCGTCCAATTCGCCATACGCCTTCTGATGAAAATTCACATGAAGCTATCTACTAAAGATCCACTCACCCCATCTTCGTGCGATCAAAGCGGCAAATCAGTGAAATCTCAACCAAAGCCATGAGAGCACCAATCACTTCGCGTGAAGCCATTGAATTCGATGACACCGACGACGGCATTCAACCAAAATTGCTTCGTATGCTGAAAAAATTAACACTCTCTCTGGCATTGGCATTAGAGACTTCTATGCATTTATTAAACAAATTCCTAGTAAGGTAGTTTTAAAGGCTTTTTTGAACTGAGGATGGGAATGAAACCTAGCTTATGACACTTGTATATTAGGGCTGTTCAGCAAAAGTAAGAATTTACAATTCACATACAAAGAAATTGGATTTGAGAATGTCTAGTGGTTACATAATTGGTTAAGTAGAAAATTCCAAAGAGTATAGATTTCATTGTTGCAATCATGGTACAAGAATTGTTGAATCTAAAAATGTTTGGTTCATTGAATATGATGACATTAGTGGGAGTGAAATAATGTGTGATGTTTTTTTTTTTTTTTTTTTTTTTTTTTTTGGTAACGGTAAGAATATATACTAAGCATAGGACAAATGTACAAACGGCGCCAAAAACTTACACTCTAGCTGCATAAAAAAATAGGAAGAGTGGAAGGGGGCTGCAAACAAGCCAGACGGCAGAACAAGAAAACAAAACTACAAAGCAACCGGCACAACAACACCAACCGAACCTCCACGCACGCTAGGGGAAGACCGCTGAAAAGTGCAACTCCCGACAGCTCAAAACACCGGAGGATTAGTGAATACTAACGGGTCAAAACCCCATCCTCTCTGAAGGTGACGATTCCTTGGAGTGTCAGGGACATTTTATATGTAATGACCTTATCTTTGACCATCTTAAACAGGTGGTTCTTGAGGGCAGGAATAGCTAAGGTATCTCCTTGAAATATCATGTCATTCATTTTCTTCCAGATTAGATAACATAAAGCTCCAAAGGAAAATCGAGCGATGCTATGAAAGAAATCCTTACCCGCAAGAAACTTCATAGCCCTGTAAAGGTTGTCCACCCAGGTGCCATTTCTCCATGGCAAATTGCATCTAGAAGCCCAGAAGTAAACTAGAGTAGCCGAGGTATTGCATTCAAAGAAAAGGTGGTCAATAGAGTCCGGTTGGGACTTGCAGAAGATACAGACCAAGTGATCAATCCTGCCAAAAGCAAGAAGACGCACTTGTGTCGGCAGTTGATTCTTGATGATGAGCCACATCAAAAATTGAAAACGAGGAGCCAAGGCCCCATCCCAGACAAAAGGACCCCAGGGGACACGAATCTTCCTGACTCTGATGGAGTTCCAAGCAGAGGCCACAGAGAATGATCCCGAAGGGTCTTTGCGCCAAACAAACCAGTCATAGGCCGAAGAGAGGGTCGGAAATGAGAGATCCCATTCCTCCAGCCGTAATTTGGTGGAACCAGCTGCATGAGAGTAGAGAGTCGCCACAACCGCATGCACAGGAAGGTCTGGGTCATTCAAGAAAGAGTCAAGGACCAGTGAATAGAGAGGGCCACAAGGCATCCAATTGTTGAACCATAATGAGATTGACCGCCCATTCCCAACTTCCTAGCCAAACGACTGCCTAAAACCACTATGAAGTTGAAGAATTTTCTTCCAGCCCCAAGAGCAAACAGAAGGTTGAGGGGCTACCCAAAAATTATGTTTCTTTAAGAAATTTGAATGGATCCACCGACACCACAAAGATTCTTTTTCTGTAAAAAGGATCCAAATATATTTAAGCATAGAGGCTTTGTTACAGTCCTTCACAGACTGTGTACCCAATCCTCCTTCATCCTTAGGCACACAAACATCCAACCAAGAAACTTTAGCCCCCCCTTAGTGAGGGAGGAGCCCTTCCATAGAAACCGGCAAAGAATGCTTTCAATACCTAAAATGACCGAGGACGGCAAAGTAAACACACTAGCCCAAAAGGCTTGAATCGAGTGGAGAACTGACCTTATAAGCTGGAGCCTCCCGGCAAACGATAAAAATCTATGAGCCCAAGAATGAACTCTAGCCGTAATATGGTTAATCAAGTGAAGGCAATCCGCCTTTCCCAACCTTGATGAGATTATTGGCACCCTTAGGTAACAAACCGGAAGTTTTCCTTCTCGAAAACCAAATGCTAAAAGGATACTATTCCGCAACGATGGCGTCCCACCTAACAGGAAGATATCAGATTTACTCTTGTTGGGAATCAGTCCACTCCACGAGGAAAAAATGTCCAAGCTTCTCTTGAGAATTACTACCGAATTCCAATCCGCTTGGCAAAAAAGGAAAACATCATCAGCAAAAAATAGATGAGAAAGCTTAGGGGCCTTGCACCTCCAATAGAACTTGAACTCCTTGACAGAAGTCTTTAGGTTCAAAATCCCAGAGAAGATTTCCATAACTAAGGTAAAGAGATATGGTGACATCGGGTCTCCCTGCCGAAGTCCTCTACCTCCAGGAAAGAATCCATGAAGCTCTCCATTAATAGAGATCGAGAACCTGGGTGTACACACACAAACCATAATCAACCGGATAATCCACTGAGGAAAATGGAAAGCTTCAAGAGTAAGTTCCAAGAAATCCCAATCAACTGTGTCATAAGCCTTGCGAAAATCTACTTTGACCGCACATTTTGGAAGATATGGTTCAAGGTGGAATCCGGCAAACAGTTCTTGAGCAAGCAAAATATTATCTCTGATCCTTCTTCCATTGACAAATGCATTTTGGGACGGGTTGACAAGATCCTGAAGGACCGCCGCAATTCGGTTGGCCAAAATTTTAGTGATAATCTTATAGACAGTGTTGCAGCAAGCAATTGGTCTAAAGTCATTAACCTCACAGGCATTCGGCACTTTGGGAACAAGAGCCAGAATAGTTGCATTCACTTCCTTAAGGAGGCAACCTGAGTAGAAGAAGTCTTTAACAGCTTCAAGGACTGAGGACCCTACTATGTTTTTTGAAGAATTCGGCTGTGAACCCATCAGGGCTTAGGGCTTTACCCTTAGCAAGCGAAAACAAAGTATTCTTAATCTCAGAATCCGAGACCAGTGAAGCAAGCAAACATACCTGGTCATCTGAAAGAGGCTTCCGAATAAGTGATGTCAATTCATGCAACGCAGGCTTTGTCAAACCCGAATGCGGAGCAAGGAAATCCGAGAAAAAAGATACAAAAACTTGTGGCACCAAGTTGGGGTCCGAAACAACCGAACCTGAATTGTCTTTAACAGAGAGAATCCTGTTGTTTAGATGTTTGGCTTTGACAAAGTTGTGGAAGAATTTCATGTTTCGATCGCCTTCTTTCAACCATCTAACTCTGGATTTCTGCTTATAGAAGGATTCTTCTCGGCCCTGAAGATCCACAAAAGTCCGACGTTGGCCTTTCTCCAATTCAGCAAGAGTGATATTATTGGGGTCCGAGTGAAGAAGAAGCTGGGTGGAACGCAAGGCCTCCCTTGCTTCCAGAGTCCTCATCGAGATGACCAAAAAGGCTTCAAGGTTGAGGGCTTTAAGGCGGCCCTTTAGGATCTTCAGCTTGGAAACAAGCTTATACATGGGCATCCCCCAAACATGGCTGTCCCATGCTTGACGAACTGTATCACGGAAGTCAGGGTGATTAGCCCATAAATCAAAATATTTAAAGGGCTTCCTTCTCATACTCTGATCAACAACCCTAACTACCATAGGGGTGTGGTATGAAATTCCGGGATTAAGAAAAGACGCCTCCGAAAAGGAGAAAAATTCATCCTCCATTTAGTGTTGACCAGCACTCGGTCGATTTTCCGCATTTTCCTGCCTGACCCCGAAGAATGTGTGATGTTCCTATACTCAAAACTTCTAAGATAGTTATTGCTGATACTATAGTTTAACTCAACAATAATCAACAATAACAAATAAATAATTAAATACTCTATAATGAAAATGTCAATGATGAACCTATAGTAGTTAAGCCACAAGAAATAACATTAAGAAGATGTCAAAGAGAAAGGAGGTATGTTATTTCTAATGACCATATGGTTTATATACAAAAGTCAAAAATTGACTTAGAATTGTTGGAAAAAATAATGGATAAGGAAAAATGGAATTTGACTTTGAGGCATGAAAAGACACTATCTTTGAGAAATTAATTGTCCCACAAGGTTGTTAGCAAAAATCCTTCATGATTCAACAAAATCTCGAAAAAGAATACCATATAGTAACTCTGGTATTTTTCCAAGAACTTTCAAAAGGAAACATTTGGAGAATAAATGTAGTATATTTAAGAAAGAAATAAGAAATCAAAAAAGTGAAAACAATTATTGAACCAGAAATGTGAATATATAATAGCGAAACCCTTTTGTGAACATACATATGACTTCAAAAGAACACAATTTTTCACGTTTAAAATAAAAATTATAAACCACCCAAAAAAAAAGAAGGTCAATTCAAAAGGTACACAGAAAAAATACTGTCATATCTTTTTGTTGTGGAACAGGCATCTCTTTGTTTGTTTTCTTAACAAGCTACCGAATCTTAAAATTCCCAAAGTCTATAAGGTACGTGCTCTCTCTCAAACACAAACCCTTACCCATCAATCCTTTTGACTCCCGAGTTTCAATCGATCCCAGACTCCCCTTGTTTGAATCTTAGTTCCTCCGACCGCCGTCAAGGAGCCCTCCACAGTAGGCGGTGCAGACCTACTTCAATGGGTATCGAGCTCTTCAGGAATCTGCTCTGTTCTTGAGCATCAATCACATTATAATATCAGTCATCGTGTTGGGATAAATACCGGTGATCATGGCATACAACGGAGGAAAAAAACGAAAATTTTACTAAAAAGAAACTAACAAAATTATGTAAATGTTGAAAGCTTTCTGCTAAAAGTCAGCTCAAAATTATCAAGAATCATATGGGTTTTGCCCCAGAGCTGAAAAGGAGCTGATTTCTTGATCAGAGAGACAACACCCATAATTCTGAACTAAAGAAATAAACGTAAAATTTTGGTTTTTCCGGTGATGTTATGTCCTTTAGTGAATTCTTTCATGGAAAAAAGATCAGACAAAAATGCAAGTAGTTCGAATTTGAGTTCGGATAGGAAAACAAAATATCCCATTCGTGTTTGGCAACGTCGACTGGATAAACCGGATATATCTGAACAAAACGTCGGATAAAAAAATCCGACTTAGGGGGTGAGACAAACTCAAATTGGATAAAAGAAAATTAAAAAATAACTTAACACTATCCAATGTCACTAGCCACTCCACCTCCAAGACAATGATCATCATTGCATCTGATTGCCATATATCGTTATTGTTGACATCTAAATTTTGGCATCCCATTTACTAATTCATTACATAGAAAATTAGGTCAATTCCAGCCCCTAGCAAAAACGTTAAGTTAAATTGCATATAGATTATAGAAGCATTTTTATTAATAGGCCCATATAATTGCAATTACATTAGACCAGCAGTGGATGGACTCGAATGAATGGTTTCAAAATTAAATAGATAAGCTTGCGGTGGCCAGTATCATGTGTGCCAAGTTAGCAAAATTTGATGACAATTCGAAACAATAAAGATATTATAGTATCATGATTTTTCTGTCACATGGCAGATGAAAGATCAGTGATAAATTGTTGGGGTATATGTGCGTACATGGTTCTATCAATCCGATGGATTTTAGGAAAATTCGATCAAAATTGAAGGAAAGGAAGAAAGAGATTCGATCATGAGGGGAGTATTTGGGCGTGTACATATGCATGGTCCAACGTGAAAAGAAGCAAAAAGCGAAAGAAGGAATGTCAACAAACTATTCGCATGGGAAAGAAAGAGAGATATACGCGTGATCAGTAGGAAAGGAAAAGGAGATCAATTCTTTCCATGTGCTTGCAATTTATTTACCGCTTTCCTTTATTCAGTGTTAAATAATGATTGCGTACCCATATGATCACTTCACATGACAATAGTAACATAAAATCAATGCAAGTTGCTTGTAAAACCCTTTTCTCTTTTGAAATAATAGAGAAAAAAATACCGAAAATGCGTTAGAGAAATCTAACTAATCAAGTCTTTGTTCTCAAAGTTTCTAGTTCGTATGAGTAAAGTAATCCTCCTATTGCTTTACTTGGGTTCAAAAATAGATTAGTGGTGACTCATGATTATTCATTAGCCAAATCTCAATATGGTTTCACCCACTACAAGGAAGTGGTGACAGCTTGTCATATTTGCTAAGGATTCAAAAACATTTAGTGGACTTAGGCCAATTTTCTCTTTTCAAAAAACATATTTTTTTTTTTTGGTAATGAGGATTTCAAGTACATCCCTAACCATTTGAGGTGTTAATTGTTTTTGCATATGGGAGTTATAATAGGTGGAGTGATTGTTAACCCCTTATCTTGTAGGTTGGAGTTGGGAATGAATATTTGAATTCAAATTATAGAAGCGCTTGCGCATGCTTATGCATTTACACAACACTATTGCACATATAACATGTTGCATGACCTGGGCCGCACATGATCACCTAGAATGATATTGAGATTGATACCACTCTAGCCACATGCTCGTGGTATAAGTTGTTCATCTCAATCTTAAAATTTCTTTCTTAAAGTCAAGAGTAATTGCCTTGGTTCGCATGCCTGCAACTCAGGTTGGCTCTTTGACAAAACCGAAGTCATGAAAACTCGACTCAGTCCCCATGCCCGTGGTTAGTTTGATTATCCTTGTGACTACATTTTGTTAAGTTATCTAGAGTAGAAATCGAGCACGTGTTATGTGTAAGTGCTAATATGAACACCTAGAGGGGGGTTGAATAGATGTGAAGAAAATTTTTCGTAAAAAACAGTAGAAATATTTTACTTTTGAAACTGAGTCTGAAGAACAACAGACTTTGAGCGAATTCGGACTTTAGCAGTTAAATAGAACTACGAACAAAATAAATAAATTCAAGGAAGAGAATAAGAACACAGAATTTATAGTGATTCGGCTTAGATCAAGCCTATGTCTACTCTTCCACGCTAATAGCCTCTTGGCTGGTTTCCACTATGAATCAAAAAAGAATTTACAATCTTGCGATCTCGACTTCACAGTAAAGAGTCTACTACTCTCCCACGAAGTCACACTATAAGTATCTCTCTCTTTTGAATATAACTTTGAGCTCAGTGTAAGAAATAACAAGAAAATGGAAAGCTTCAGACTTTAGAATTTCACTTTCATGCACTTTATCGAATGATTGGAAATGTCTCCTTAAATACTCATTCATGCATTCTTGACCGTTGGCACTTTCCAAAGGAATTCTTCCAATCAACCTATTGGACAGAATCAATTAAAGAGATCTCGACCCATTTGAAGATTGTGATGAAGGCCCGTCAATCATGTTTGCCCATACAATCGGGATCTTGGTTTTCATAAGTAGATTCTTTTTAAATTTACTTACTATCCAAAAAGATTTGGTGTATCTAAATTGATTCCAATAAAGATAATCAATCTCGTAGGCGATATTTCCAACCATAAGACCATATATAATATGTACGAACTAACTCTTAAAGAAAAAAATATAATCCTCGCATCTGGATAAGTCTTCATTCTTCACTTGCGTTCAGTCTGGAATTTGATAGAGTGGGCAGGCTTCTGATGTAGAACAGACTTTGACACTAGAGTCTGGCAATCTTCAGACTTTGACACAGAAGTCTAGAAATCTTTAGAGTAGACCTTGGATAAGTTTTGTCAACTTCAAAACATCAAAAGAGTTTTCTCTAACAATCTCCCTCTTTTTACTGGTGACAAAACTTCCCTGTAGATTTAAAGATTTATACCTTGCAAAACAACTCTTAGCAGTACATGATATCTTATAAAAATAAATAGTTAAGGATTTGGAAAGCATCGATTCAGAATATAAACTAACACATCAAGATTTAAACATCCACATCTATAAACTACCACAAAGATTGTTGCAGAATATAAATGTTCAAAACATCAAACAAACTCAAATCAAATCTACAAAAAGTTAAGTTCAAAAGTAAGTTCAAATCTGCACATTCTTCCCCCTTTTTGTCAATAGCAAAAAGTGGAGAAAGTCAAAATAGAAAAGAGATAAATGGAATCAAGGTTGTCGAGGAACTCGAATTAGTTGGAAATCCCCCATGGACTGCATTGCCTCCTCAACCTTCTGGCACTAGTGATGAACATTCTCAACTTGATTCTGAACAGGCTTGAGAAGTTGAATAGTCCGATCATTCTTGGCCACAGTTTGAGAGACTTGTTGATTCAAAGTTTGTACCTGAGCATCTAAAGACTGTACCTTTCCAATGTGAAAATCAAAAGAGGATCTAAAGGCAATGTGAAGTTTCTCAATTTCAATCTTCATAGCGTATTGCTGAGCTTTTATCTCCAAAAGGAATTCTATCAACCTTGGATAGTCACCATTCGGTTCAATCTGCGCACTAGCTTCAGCGAATTGAATTCGTGGAGAGTCAAAAGTTGAGGGAACATCAACTTGTCTAGCCCCAAGTGCGGGAGGACGTTCCCTCGGATAGTCGCTTGATTAGATCTTTTACATGTGAAGGTACCTTGATTCAATTTCTAGGATTAGACGGATTGGAAGGTTTCCACATATACCTGTCGTTGCGCCAACTCAATGGCTGACTCCCCCTTTCCTTTGATTTCCAAATTTTCCCCTAGCAGCTCTTCCACCTTCCTTTCTCCCCACTATGAACCACGAGCCACCCACTAGCCCTCACGAACACCAAGGAAGATCGACCCCTACACACCAGCCACCGCTGTAGCAGCTTGCCTGCTCGTCGTCGTAAGTCGGGCGCTATCATGAGCTGTTGAGCTTAGTGTGTGGAGACTCGAACCCGGGCTAGGAAGTCAGATCTGACGATGGCCAAGACCCATGTAGCTCGAGGCAGAGACGAGGACACAATGGTGACGGTGAGGGGATGCAAGGCTGATTTTTCTTTTATTTCTTTGGAATAATTTGGTAATATATATTGGGTTAATACAATAAATAAGAAAAAACCCCAACCAATACATCTGTATCACATATGTTCCAAATTAATTGTTGTGTCATGAAAACTTCCAAACTAGCACATCCGTGCCATACTTACCTCAAACTAATATATTTGAGCCACATTTACCCAAAAAGAATCTTATAGTTTGAAATAAATGTAGCACATATATACTATTTTGAGGTAAAAGTGGCATGCCAGGTAGAGGTGAGCAAACAGAACCAACCGAACCTGGAACCTCTCAAATTGGACCAAATAGACTGGCTGGGTCTAGTCCCCAGAGATGCCGGTCGGATTCCAAATCCATAAGAATTGTTATTGATGGGTTCTTTCTTGAGCAGCAAAAGGGTCAAGGAATGGCAAAGATCTTTTGATTGACCGAAAGAAATCCCTCAAAGAAAGGTTCATGAAATACTAAGAATTGTTATTGAGGGCTTCAAGGCTAATGAGAGGACAATTTTTCCAGATGTTGCGTGTTTTCTTAATAAATATGAGGGAAAAGTGCCAAAAAAGTTCTAAACTTTTGTCTTTATACCAATGTAGTCATAAACTTTTTTTTTGTGTCGATTTAGTCCTAAACCTTTTCACGTTGTACAAATTCAGTTATTTCCATCCAATTTTGGCCAGATTTTGCTGACTGGACGCTAGCCGGCTAACATGGATTGATCGGTGCTGATGTTGACAATTTTGAATAATATTTTAATATTTTTGAATATTTTTGAATATTTTTTGAATATTTTTGAATATTTTTAATTTTTTCCTTCTCCTCTTCTTCCTCCAGGTTCGGCGATTGGCTAGAGGTGACGACCGGCGAGGTTGAGGTCGACCTTGCCGGCCACCTCGCTAGTGGCCGCGAGGCCGCCCTTGAGGCCCGGGCGGCGCGGCAAGGGTGAGCCTAGCTAGATCCGGCGAGGGCAAGCCTCGCCGCCCGGGCCTCGAGGTCAAGCCTTGCCGGCCATGGGCGAGGCTCGACTCTCACCAAATCTAGCGAGGGTGAGCCTCGTCGGCCGGTGTGGGGCTGCCCTTGCGGCCACCGGCAAGGTGGCCGGCGAGGTTGACCTCGACCTCGCCGGCCGTCGCCTCCGGCTGGTCGCCAAGGTCCGGGGGACCGGTTGGAGGAAGAAGAGGAGAAGAAAAAAAAAAAGAAAAAGATAAAAGATAAAGATAAAAAAGAAAAAAAAAAAAAAAAAATTCAAAAATATTAAAATATTATTAAAAGTTATCCACGTTAGCGCCAATCAGACCATGTTAGCCACCTGGCGTCCAGTTAGCAAAATCCAGCCAAAATTGGTCGGAAATGATTGAATTGGCACAATGTAAAAATGTTTAAGACTAAATCGACACCAAAAAAGTTTTAACACTAAATCGGCACGAAGATAAAAGGTTTAGGACTTTTTTGGCACTTTTCCCATAAATATGACAAAGAAGAGATCATCAAGTCTTTAGACCAATGTGTTGTCCATGCCAATAGTGGGATTGAGATTCTGGCTCAAAAGTTACCGATATATATAGATGAAAACAACAAAGTATGCATGCATGATTTGCTGCAAGAAATGGGGAAACAAATCGTGATTCAAGAGTGCCCTGAAAATACTAGCAAGGAAAGCAGAATTGGGCGTCATGAGGATGCTTTACAAGTGTTTAGACAAAATTCGGTAAAAGTCTAATAACCTATTTCAATATGCATAATCATTTTTAAGTGCTTCCACTGTGCATTATAATTTATATTTTGTTCTAACGGGGGGACGAATGCGATCAAAGGTATTAAATTAGACAAGGTCGATGTAGAAGAATTAATTGTAAATGCAGACTCATTCAAAAAGATGAAGAAGCTTAGTTTATTTATAATGGTTGATCATGTCCCTCATTGTGGACCAGCCGACACCTGTCGAAAAAGTTGTGGAGGTGTTTCGCACGGCAAAACAATAATATATTGGCATGTTGTTGGGAGCGCCAGGGAAGCAAATTTCCAAGTTCTGGTCTCGCGGAGCCCGAGAGAATCACGTCAACGAATGCAAGGGGGACAATGTAGCAATAAACTCCTTCGGAACCAAAATGGTTGACCTTCGTGTGAAGAGAATAAATAGAAGACTTGCCGAACCCCCAATCCCCATAATTTTATACGCATGGATAATAAGACTTTGTTTTTGGGACCTCAGGCCACTAGTCCAATTTAAATGTGTCGTCCAAAAGTTTTGCACACTTACTTTATTAACTCTCTCTCTCTCTCTCTCTCTCTCATATCAATTTTTTTTTTTGGTTAGTCATACTCTATTTCTACTCTACACTCACTCTCAGACTTTTGCCACGCCTCTTGCAGGGCGTGAGAATCGAAACCCACTCCTGAAACTTAATCGTCCCCACCCCATCCCTCCTGAAAATGTGGAGATTTGAACCCCTCACCTCCCCCTTCCATGTTGGAAGGGTGGCCACTAGGGCGAATCCCAGTAGTTTCTCTCTCCTATCATTTAAAAAGTTTGCTTTTCATCCTGGTAATTTCACTACTATCTAATCAATTCTTTCTAATTTCACTGCTTCCTGCAAAGGCACGTCAATTGGATTTGTCCGAATTTTATACCCGAGGGACTCGACTTGACATTTCGTATAAGTGGAAGGACTTTATAAGAAAAAAATGGAAGTGTAAGGGATTTGATTAGTCTCACGGAAAGTAAGAAGGGCAGACAAAATCAAAACAATCTAAGCGGGAAATAATTGCCACAAAACAAAAGTAAACCTAGCACTGTTGATTTACGTGGCTTGGTCGGTAGCCTTCTAGCTTGACTCTCCCAAGGTATGTCCGAGAAAATTTAACAAATGTCTAAGCAACCGCGAGTAGTGTCTTGTGAGGTAGGACTTGGGGCAATGCTTGTGCTTCGTAAGGGCTCTCCAATGTCCTACTAATTGCAACTTAATTTTTGCATTTGGTACTCATGTGATTTTAAACTAGAGTTGCCACTAACCTATTTTAGGCTGGTCAAGAGAGAAGTAAGCCATGGGAGCATGTCTTATCTCTGCAATTTCTAAAAATAAATTCATGCATAAAATGAAATAAAATCTACTCCAAAACGATGCAGATATGTTAGGGAAACATCACGTGAAATTAAACTTGGCGATGCAATCTAAACCACTAAAATTCAAAATATGTCATATGTACATGTAGTTCAAATGTGAAATAAAAAACGTTGACGTGATATGAATGACCTAGCAATAAACAATTTCATGAAAACCTTAAAATGGACAGCAAAAGTATTCAATTTAAATGGTCCAAATTAATCAATCAAAAGTATACACACACATATATATGATGATGCAGGAGTATCAGATTCTATCAATCAACTTACAAGCTCAACTCAGACCTCATTGATTCATCTAGCTCAATCCTTCCTTTTGCAAGCCAAAGGCCAATTTCATATACAATCTACCTTGATGGGGGTGAAAACAACGCAAGTGCTATAACCTTCGTGCAAAACTTACTTGAGTGCTATAACTTTGAAAGATCGATCACTTGAGTACCATCACCAATTTGCCTCATTAGAAAGTTTGATGTGGAAGCTAATAATCCTATGTGGTTTCGTTGGTACTAATGTGGATAATTTTGTAACATTTTAAATATTTTTTTAAAATTTTGAATTTTTATTTTCTTTTTTTAGGGCTTGCTAGTGCCGCCTTGTCCTCAGTTGTAAAGGCCCTCACTAGGTTTGGGTGGCTATGGGTGAGGCCACCTTACCCAGGCCCTTCATGGCCAAGGGCAAGGCAACCCTCACTTGGTGTGGCGAGTGTATCGCAAAGGGTGAGGGTCATTGGTAGATCCGTTAAACGGGTGGGTCGGGTCGGGTTTGGGTCGAGTCATAAATGATCCGATCCAAATTGACCCATTTAACCCGTTTATGACCTATTTATTGCAGTATAAAATTTTTTACCCATACCCGACCCGACTCATACTCGATCCATATCCAACCCATTTAACTAAACCTAAAAAAGTTTATTTCTTAAATATATATATGTGATATTGCTAAAATAGTTTTATACAATACAAATTTAATGGACAATTTTTATAATTTTTAAAATAATTATTTTAAAAATCGAATTTTAATTATATTTTATTTTTTAAATTAAATTTTAATTATTTAATTATTTATTTTTTAAGAATAAAATTTTTATATTTAATTTTCTTTTTATCTTTTTTTTTTGTTCTTCTTCTTCGTTGGCCGGCCTGCGGCCACAACGATAGCCGGCGACCGGTCACAAGTGAACCTCGAGCTCGCCCGGCTCGTTAGATTGGCGAGGATCTAGCGAGGTGGAGGCCTCGAGCCTCGTCGGACGTTGGTGAGGCCTTCGCCTTGCCAGATCCGGCGAGCTCGAGGCTCGCCCGATTGCCAAGGCTCAAGCCTCGCTCGACACCAACGAGTTCGAGTCTCGCTAGATTGGCGAGGATCAAGCCTCACCGGACGTTGGCAAGGCCTCTGCCTCGCTAGATCTAGCGAGTTCGAGCCTCGCTGGACGTCGGCGAAGGCCACCGCCTTGCTAGATCCGGCAAACTCAAGCTCACCCCTCGCTGGCGTCGAGCAAGGCTTGAGCCTCGCTCCACGCCGACAAGTTCGAGCCTCACCGGCATCAGGCAAGGCTCGAGCCTCGCCCAATGCTGGCAAGTTCGAGCCTCGTCGGACATCGGTGAGGCCTCCGCCTCGCTAGATCCTGTGAGCTCGAGCTCACCCCTCGCCGGATCTGGCGAGGCTCGAGCCTCGTCGGACATTGGCGAGGTCTCCACCTCGCCAGATCCAGCGAGCTCGAGCTCACCCAACGTCGGCGAGCTCGAGGCTCACCAAATCAACAAGGCTCAAGCTCTCCCCTCGCCGGATCTGGC
This sequence comes from Eucalyptus decipiens, assembly GCA_014182575.1. Taxonomy (NCBI): domain Eukaryota; kingdom Viridiplantae; phylum Streptophyta; class Magnoliopsida; order Myrtales; family Myrtaceae; genus Eucalyptus; species Eucalyptus decipiens. The sequence goes on from CM024615.1 coordinate 25,916,313, forward strand.
GAGGCTCAAGCCTCACTCAACGCTGGTGAGCTCGAGCTTTGCTAGACATCGGCAAGACCTCAACATCGCCAGATCCGACGAGCTCGATCTCGCTAGACGCCAGCGAGCTCGACCTCGCCCGACGTCGGCAGCTTGAGGCTCGCCTGGCTGTCGTTAGCCATTGCTATGCCGGTCATTGAAAGGAGGAAGAAGAAAGAAAAAAATAAAAAAAATAAAAAATAAAATAAAATTAAAATACAAAAATAATTATAATTTTAATTTTTATAAAAAAAATATTTTTGTAAAGTTAAAGAGGGAAGAGAAAGATTGTTAAGTTTTGGTTGAAAATGGGTTATAAATCCAACCCATTTAAGACCCACTTAAAACCCACTTAAGATCCACCTATCTTAAGTCTTTAATTGTTAAACCCATTTAACTAATTTCTTTAAGAAATAAGTGACCCATCTATGACCCATTTATGATTTAATGGGTCATATATGGGTCTAAGACCCATTTTGCCATCTCTAGTAATTGGTGACCCTTGTCGGCCAAGAAAGAAAATGGAAAAAAAAAATCAAAAAATTCAACAAATATATAAAAATGTAAAAAAAATAAAAATCCAACATCGGATGGGAAATAAATAAAATAATTCACATAGGATGATTTGCTAAAAATAACATTCAAATGATCGATTTTACTTTGATGTGGTACTTAAGTGAGCAAAAAAAAAAAAAAAAAAGAGTTATAGCACTCAAGTGAGCACAGTACAAAAGTTATGGCATTTTCGCTGTTATTCTCCCTTTTAACTTATGGTCTTTATAATAGAAGAAATATAATCTCGTTTAGAGTTACATCTATATTCACTTTCCTTTATTTTGAAAATGTGTTTTCATAAAAAATGTTTAATAATGATATTAATTTATCTATAGATTTCTTGTACTTTTATTAATTTAGATCACATTCCTAGTTTTTTACGTAGATAAAATTTTCAATTTTTTTGTTCGACTACTCATAATTAAACTTAGTCAAATTTGTAAATTAGGAAATTAGAAAAGCAGGAATATCAAGCCGATATAGCTCTAAATGAAGTTCTATTATATCATTATGAAGATGATAATCGAAAATATATTTACTAATCGTATTATTTATATAGACCAAAAAGGCTAAATATTAATGAAAATATAACTGTTTTTTTCTTCTCTTTTTTTTTTTTTTTTTTTTTTTTACCTAGGAAATGATTTGAAAGGGATAAAATTCTAAAATTCGTGCAATAATGTAATTATGGAAATTTTTTACTTTGTCATTGGAAGTTGATGGACTAGATTGAATAAATTAATAGTTTATGAACTATATTGAACATTTATGAATAATTCAATAATTATATTGAACAAATTAAAATATCAATGATGGCATTGCACATGGGACCGATTTAGTGACTATTTGTTTAATTTTCCCTCTTCAATATAAAATACAAGGAGAATTTGGGTTTCTTTCGTTGATCCTTGCAATTTGTTAGTTAATATCAAGTAGTCTTCTAAACTAATCCATAGAGTTTCATGAAATTTTCAAATTGTTTATTGTAGCGACGATAGACGATGATTATATTGTAACATCTTATTTAGTTTTCTAGCAAGTTGCAATAATCTTAGTTAATTTTAACATTAATAGTAAATGCTATCCTTAATTTTGAGAATATGCGATTTGCACCTTCAGACAAAAAATTTCAAACTAAATCGCCCTAACTGTCTCTCTTCGGTTCACTCCCAACAGCATCATATATAATGCTAAAATCTAATAACCTAGTCAAGCCCTTTTTCTAAACTTATTTCTAAATATATATATTTTTTTTTTTTGAACTTTGAATTTTTTAAGAAAGATAATTTTTTCTTTTTATTCCAAAAACAGTGACCCCGAGCCAGCCCTGTTGGGCCTGGTCCGAATATGGGACTCGACTCACAAAGGCGCGGGCCTAATTTTTTAAAAAAGATAGTTTTTTCTGTGGCCCGTGTCCGCATTAAGGTCAGGATTGGGTTATATAATACAAGGACATGATGAAATAGGCCTATTTCAATTAAAACTTCACGAGCTCACATCTTAACATTGCCGCAATAGACCCACTCTTTAGAAGCCCACGTTCCTTTAAAAACAAAATAGGCCTGCTTCAAGCCACGATGGCTTAAGCCGCCTTCTTTTTTTTTTTTTTTTTTTCTTACCAGCTACTGAACGAACCTTAGTCTCTTGGTCGCTGTCTTCTCCTCCGTCACTTTTTGCGCTCAACATCAAACATGCTCAGGATTAATCCTTTTCTCGCCCAGAACCCCACCGAGTGACCTCCTGCTACATTGGGAACTCTCCTTGATTTTTATTTTAATGTCTCTTCCCTCAGTCATTAATGCCATGCGCCAACTGAACTTTCGACAATTGTAGTTCCAATAAGACCTTGAGGGCTCGCACAGCAAGTTTCACGTTACAAACTCAACTCGCGTCCTATTCAGAGTTGAAATGAATTCGTAACGCTAATGAGGAGGACATGAACTAATACGAACGACTAGCAATACGTGAGCTTACTGAGGGGTTTTCGAACAAGCAGTAAATCATGTAAGACATGGAAACATGAAAACAAGTTTGACATAAATCAGCGACGAGCGGAACAAATAATAATATGACTAGAAGGTTACCACTAAGTGACCCAAAAATGAAAGAGAGGGAGGTCCTCGGAAATATAGAGCCTCGAACACAACCCATACAAAAGGTGGAGCCCCCTTTTCCTACCTTGACAAGATGAAACCTGGCTAGATCTGCCTCATACATGGGACCCAGCTAACATGCAAAAAAACGAAGAAAAAAGGATATGTTTCAGTGCCAGTTTCAAAACTTATTAAGAAAGTATAATTGAGTTTTAAAACTTACAAAAAATACAATTAAGTTGTAAAATTTGTCAATTGATACAATCGAGCTATTTCGTTAATTCCATCTATTTGACTAACAAAAATATTGATGTAACTTTTTTTAATATTTTATTTCCAAACGTGATGATGATGTTGATTAAATTCTATTTTTTTAACCAAAATATTAATTAAATGAAATAAAAAAATTAATTTTTTTTAAAAAAGATGGTGCTATTTCCAACCCCTATATGACTAAATCCGCCCAATTTTCCAAAATTATCCTCCATTATTCAATTGCAACTAAGATTTGTGGTCCCGAATTTATTTACTTTCCTTTTCTTTTTGGTTTTTCTATTATATATATATATGGAGGATCTACTTATCACAATCAAAAATTTTATATGTTTAGTTTTTTGTTTATTGTAGATTTTCCCTATATATTAAGGCACTATATAGATTTTATTGTTAGAATTACTTCGATAAAAAATTATTTTCTCAAAAAGCAAAATTTCCAAAAATCTTTTTATTTTCAGTTGTCTATTATTATTTATGGATAAATTATTAAGTGGATGGAATTTAATTAAATCAAACATTGCATAAAGTAAGAATTTTTCTTGGAAATGCCAGTGAAATATCATTATTTTGGATTGACAAAAATTAATGTCATCTATGAATTGTTTACAAAAAAATATCAAGACACCTCATTGTGCATGATGTTTTAAATGCATTCCAATCTATTCCTCTAATGTCTTACGTGATTTATAAAAACAGTATCTTATAATAAGGAAAAAAGATAGATTCTTTGATATGGTAAATAAAGAGACTTGACATATATTGTAGACTAATGAAATTCATAAAAAAATTCACCAATAAAGTGAACTTTTGAAATAAGAGGAACAAAAAATAAATAAGTTATTTTCTTGCTTTCACAAAAAAAAAGTTAATATAATATCAATGATGAAAAATAATTTTTTCAGTTTATACTATATCAAAGAATATCTTTTTTACCTTACTGGTAGCGAGATGATTTTACACAGCATGTAAAACAATATAAGAATATCTTGAGAATGCACTTTTCTTCAATGATGTGTACGCGAGCGAGTGATTTTGAAACGAGGGAATTTTCACGTTAAGTGTATTGGAATGGTGTGTGTGGGGAATTGTTATCGATGGAGGGAATGTAAATGCAAGATAGTGTTGGGAAAATATGGCTTCGAATTGGGTAGAACAATGAAGTCGGATCTTTAGAATACTCAAGTCAGACTTTGAGGCGTGATATCACTTTCTTTAAGGATTTATTTGCCCAACTACGTTGCTAATGGTCACCGGCAAATTTCATCCAGGATCTCAAACGAGAATACTACATAGCAATTCTAGTATTTCTCCAGGATCTCTCATGGGAAACAATTAGAAACAATGGCTGTAGTTTCTTTCGAAAGAAAATGAAAAAATGAAAGAAGATATTGTTTGATCTCAAAACAAATGTACTTATATATGTCTTCGAATAGAGGCAACTCTTCAAAAGATTACAAATGAACAAAGGCAACCTTTCGGGAAAGGTTAGAAAATGAACAAGTATGTCTCAAAAGTTACGTTGAAAATACATAAGAAATTCGAAATTAAATAAATAAAAAATAAAAAATAATCGTAACTTTTCGTGAACAGTCGCACTGTTTCAATAAGACTTTATAATTAATTTTTTATAAAATTAAATCCGAATTTTCAATAAATAAAATTAATGATTGTCGGTTAGTGCCAAATCTCGTCCACGTGCGCACTCACATCTTTTCGATGTGGGACAAGGCACCTTTTCATTTGTTTTATAAACAAATTACCAACAATCCCCCACTTTTGTTTATAAAACAAAAACAAAAAATAAAACGTTAAAAATATACGGCCAAAATTTCCGTGAGATTAATATACATACATAAAGGTCTCTTTCGAGTTAAACCTTTACTTAGTGCAAGTATCTCAAAGCTATCAAAGTGACAAGTAGCTCGGCTTTAAACTTGTACTTTTATATAATAAAACCGGACATACCGCACATACACTAATCTCTTGTTTCAACGAGAAGTTCTATATTACTCCGCACTATTATGGCATTGTGCTTGATCTTGTTTCATGAGCTCTCTAGAAAGCAACCCTAACTTTCGTAAGAAGCGGCACCACTTCTAAACTCATATAGGTGAAGTATCTACCATGTGTTTCTGTTACTATTAACACACTACAAACTTGTATCATACTTCATTAAGAATTCAATTCAGCCTACAAAACGTAACAGATGATATTGACTTCTCATATCAGGGCTACGTCAGTATCAAACAATCACATTCAATAACTTGTTCTTACCCATTAAACCTTGTAACTGGTGATGTTCTTGAAAAAGGTCGGGTTACCATTATTGGTGATTTCAATTAAAGGGTTTCAGACCCGTTTCTTATGAGGTCATTATTACCATATCTCTTGGTAAAGCCTTTGTCAAGGAATCGGCACGACTATTACTTGACCTCACGTAGACAATTGTTATGGTACCATCTTTAATCAATTGTCTCATATACTCATGTCTTAGACTAATATGTCTAAAGACTTACCATTATAGGTGCTATTATAGGCTCTTGCCAAAGTAGCCTAACTATCACAGTGGATAGAAATAGGAGGGATTATGCCATAATTTGATATCCAACAACAAATTCTTAATCCATTCGGCCTCTTTTCCAGTTGCTACCAAGCAATGATTCAAATTTCATAGTTGAGTGAATTATGCACATTTGTTTCTTGCTCACCCAAGAAACAACACATTCACGTAATGTGAAAATCCATTCAGAAGTTTCATCTCCCACACTTGTAATCCAAATAGTATCGGCGTATCCTTATAATATAGCCAGATTATTATAGAACAATAAGTAACTCTCACATGTTCTATATTTGGATTATTAGTATTTACTCAACTTGCATATATAAAAGGTAATATAAGATCTAGTATAATGTATCGCATACATTAAAGACCCATAGCACTCATATTAAAAACTCTCCACTAGGAATCAAATGGAGTACTTATATATTTGAAAACAAGATGTTTAAATCTATACAACATCTTCTCCATGTAATCACTTTGGCTCAAAGGATAACCCCACTATTTTTTAATTTAACACTTAAGATAGTATATGTTTCACCCAAATTTTTCATTTTGAAAATGAAAGTCAGATACTTCTTAATCTCAATGATTCCAATCATATTAGTTCCAAAGTCCCCTTCGGACATAACCCCACTTCAAGAATATTCCAAGAGGTAATTAATTGAAATTATGCATCATCAAATTTTCATCATCAATGAAATACATACATCAAAATAGTAAATCAATGCAATTATACTCTCTTGGCTCATTTATGCTATTCCATAGAATCAAATCTATGAGGGGCAAAGACAACAAATGGAACCACATCAAAACCAAACAAGGAACACCCTTCATTGAACATTGGACATAAACCGTAGAGTTTGCTCTAACATAACCAACCTAAATGGTGGTTCGACACATGCCACAAACTCTTTCTAGTTGCTAGCATCAAAGTCCAGTTTGTTCACCACAAATCAAGATAGATATGGATGCATCAAAATAAATGATATCAGATAAGGGAAAACCTTTGTATCTATATATAGATAGCATTGTCAGATCGTTCATTCCTATTGATCAAATCCACAAAATTGTCAATTTTCTTTTGCAACAAATTCATCCATAAATTGACGATACCTGAATTTTGCATTTTAAAGTTTCGATTTTTTTTTCTTTCTCAATAAAGGTTAGAAACTACTATATGCAGAAGTAAAAATCCCATGGCGCAATTGATATCTCAGAGACAAACCCTTCACTTTACCCTTACTAATTGATTTATCCCTTGTACGTACACAAATTCCATCTACAACAAAGATCCTGCTATAGAGGCGCAAGAACATAAATATGTGCAGACAAATGTCTCAATAAAAGAAACATACCCAGGATGTCACCACTGGCTAATCATGCATGAAACACTCATGAACTTCAATTTGATTAGAAACAAGAACCTGCATTGGAGGAAGCTTTGATGACCATTTTCTTGCTTGCCCCACAGCCAATCCAAATTTTATTTAATAGGCCACATCAAACTCAATGATATCGATGAGATTAGCAACATTCAACAACGGTGAGCAACTCAGTTCAACTCAACTTGTCAAAGGTCCAACTCAAGACCAATGAAATAATAAATGGAATGAAGCAAATAATCGAGAATATTATCACAGTTGATATAATAATTTTCTTCCCAAATTTCAAACAATGAAGTTACATACCTTGCTGACGGTGTACGCAAGACCGTTATTGGCAACTCTGATGCTGATGATGATTACATGGGTAGCGTCAAAGCCATTCTCCAGCGAGCAATTGCCATTCGCAATATCACACGGTGATTCGTCATGCATAGTGACGTAATCTTCATGCTCCCTCGGAACCTTTGCTCTCACGTCACCATTCCTCCTATACAGAACGTAGAGAGGACAAGGCCCACAGAGATGCGAGGAAAGTCCCCATAATGTAGTGATAGATCACCACCATCTCCATTTCCTTCTGTCTCCTTCGAATGAATCAACCAATGAGACCATAGAGACAGAGACAACGGAATGGAGATCTCTTGCTCTCATCTCACCCTGTCTCAGGCAATGCCAATGTCACGCAGCACAAGAGCGAATTGCAGTTCCAAAATCACCCTTCGTGGCCAGAAATTCATGACGCAGGAGTGACGTTTCATATGGGACATTTAAAGATGGATCACGTAAATTGACGAAATTGGGGAACAGCAGAATGGCAAGGTCTCCATCCCTCCTTGGGGAACCAACGTGTCAATGCCATATGTCAAATTCGCCAGAAACCACTGCAACACTTCGCTGAGCCCGTCCACGGACCTGCAAAACAATGAAAGCTCTCTGGTGCAAACCCAAAAACAGGGAGTGGCATGGGGTGAGACCCAGCAGCGATGGCGTGGGTACGGTGAAGCGTCGTGTCTGTTCGCTGAGGAGCAGTTGTGGGTGTGATCTGATGCCAGAGTCACGGCTGCAGTTTAGGCATGGGGCGTCTCCAAATAATTCCTCGGACAACTTTAAGATGGAGACACATATCCATCACTTTGAAACTGTTCTCAGTGATAATCACAGTGAACAAACCAGCCATGAAGGTAGACAATCCTCCAGTTGCTAGTTTTTTTTTTTCATCAAACGGTGGAACTGCGAACAGGGAACATCGGGGAGGCTTCTCTCCATCTCTTTTTTTTTTTTTTTTTTTTTGCTTTTCGTCTTTTCTCCAGCACGTTATTCACTGAGTAAAGCCCAATAAGGATAAAAACAAATTCGCTGTGATAGGACGCCTCCCCATGACCCGCGAACTCTCTTCTTTTCTCTCTTTTACTTTGTGCCAGACTCTCCTTCCTGCAAACTTTCTCTCTCTCTGTCCTTCCTCCTCACACAAGCCCACAATCTCAGCCAACTAGACCGAGGCGGACTCAAAGTGAACCACTTCAACTTTCCCTTTACCCACTTTGGCCTCTTTCTTCCACCGTCGTATTCTGCTGCCCACTCCAAAAAATCCTCTCTTATTCACGGTCCTCAACGGCGCATTCTCTTCAGGAGTTCGACCCTCCTATGGACGCTGCTGCTTCACCAACGTCGTCATGCTTTGAAGACAATGATGGCGGAGTCTTGAATTATGACGCTTATTTCCCAGAGCAAAAGGTGATGAATGAGGCTCTTGCTCACTATACGAAATCCATCGTGGACATATCACACGAGACGGCATCTCATCTTATAAAACAATGCCGAGGATGCCGAGACTCTGATCCATGAGATCGAGTGCAAGTTACAAAGGCTTCGGTTGACATTGACTATCGGAGTTACGGCCAACAGAAAGGTCTCAATTGAGATCCAATCGCTTCAGGCTCTCAGCCACGAAGCAGTGCAGAACAGAACACTCGGTGCTTCTTTGAAACTATGGCCAACGGTGATGAGTGATGATTGTCAGGAGATCTGCCAGAAATAACTGAACTGTCCCTACCACATCAATACGATCCGAAGTTCCACCAAAGCCCTCTGCCCTGGTTCTCAATTCGAGCAAAATTGCACTGGCGACAAAGAAGACGAATGTGCCCGACAAAACTTGACTTTGATTAACTCCAACTTCATTGTTGTAGAAAATAAATCCTTAAAATTGTTGGGAAAATATGGCTTCGAATTAGGTAGAACAATGAAGTCGGATCTTTAGAGTACTCAAGTCAGACTTTGAGGTGTGATATCACTTTCTTTAAGGATTTATTTGCCCCACTACGTTGCTAATGGTCACCGGCAAATTTCCTCCACGATACAACAAAATCTCAAACGAGAATACTACATAGCAATTCTAGTATTTCTCCAGGATCTCTCATGGGAAACAATTAGAAACAATGGCTGTAGTTTCTTTCGAAAGAAAACGAAAAAATGAAAGAAGATATTATTTGATCTCAAAACAAATGTACTTATATATGTCTTCGAATAGACGCAACTCTTCAAAAGATTACAAATGAACAAAGGCAACCTTTCGGGAAAGGTTACAAAATGAACAAGTATGTCTCAAAAGTTACGTTGAAAAGACATAAGAAATTCGAAATTAAATAAATAAAAAATAAAAAATAATTGTAACTTTTCGTGAACAGTCACACTGTTTCAATAAGACTATATAATTAATTTTTTATAAAATTAAATCCGAATTTTCAATAAATAAAATTAACGATTGTCGGTTAGTGCCAAATCTCGTCCACGTGCGCACTCACATCTTTTCGATGTGGGACAAGGCACCTCTTCATTTGTTTTATAAACAAATTACCAACAGATAGAATACAACACCACCAAGGTTTAAAGGATGCACAAACAATTGAAGAAGAAGATCGAGATAGATGAAATTCACCACTAAGGCTTAAGGGACAAGCTACCTGCCAAGGATAAAGGATTTCAGGATAAAAAAGCTCATTGCCAAGGCTTAAATGATATCTACCAACTGAGGATAAAGTGTTTCTTGGCTCATCACCAAGGAGTAATCCACTCTCATAGGATAAAGAAACCGATAAAAGAAGTTATCCACTTTCCAAAGATATCCACTCACACAAAGGAAATCTCATGTATATTCATTCATCAAAATTGTCTCTTTACCATTGAGAACTCTCCTCTATTTATAGGAGGACTACGACATAGGAAATAGACAACAATTAAATAGACATTGAAACTACCTGTGCATTAATGGACACATGAAGCATAATAAAGACCTAGGAACTTAGAACTATGACTCTTGAAACTTTACATAATATTAAAGACTCCTAGGAATTTAGAGATGCAATAAATGATATAGAAACTCGTACTCTTGATTCTTCGGTCTTCTAAAATTCGTGTGCCCGCCTTGACCAGCATATAACTACCTTGAAAGTTCATCAAATACCCATGGAAATTGCCCAGCATAGCCTCCCATTGATAGGTTGTTGTTCGGCCTTGAATCCAGCATATAATATGGTGAATCGACTTCTTCTTGATTAGTTTCATGATCAATAGTTTTCTCTATTGATAATTTCATTTCTGGACCAAATCACATTATGTCCAAATTCTATTTTGGCTTGGATCACCATTGATAGTGCTGAATTTGTTGATGAAGCTAAGTTGGATGCTCCCACTTAATTTAATATGCTAAAGAAAAAACATGAGCTTAATTATGGTAACTATCATAAATTAAAAGAAAAAGAAAAAGAAAAAGAGCTGTGCCTTCAATTTAAACTGCAATTAAAAGAATAAGGGAGTTTTGTCTTTTTAGTGAACATCAGGGTGGATGAAGGATTTAAGGGGTGGAAATAGCGCTGCCCATTTAAAATACACAAAAGAAGCCAAAGGCAAGGGTGACCTTGCCACTAAGCCCCCATCGATGGAAAGGGTCAGTGGGGGCTCGGTGATGGCTGGTGTGCGATGGTGGTAGGGATGTGTTGCCATTGCCCTCGGCTCTTTTTTTTTTTATTATGTGCTTTTTAAATATTTATTTATATTTAATTTAATTAAGATTTTAACAAAATTAGAATTTAATCCAAAATGACATCATTTTAGTCTTGTGTTCCATGTTTTGGCCACGTCATCACAACACAGGAGAAAGAAAATATTAAAAATAAAGCCATGTCAACATTTTCCATTGGTCTAAATTAACGGAGTTAATGGAAGGACTTTGTTGTACAAATTTAGGAAGTTTAAAGATTTAATTGCACTTCTTGTAAGTTTAAGGACTCAATTATACTTTTGTTATAAGTTTTTGGATTTCTAGAGCACATATCCCTAAAAAAAATAGGAAAGTCAAAAATTCAAAAAGCAAAAGAATAAAGAGTAAGAGAAGAGAGAGAGAGAGAGAGAGAGAGAGAGAGAGGGAAGGAGAAGAAGAAAAAGGTACACAGATTTATGGTCTTGATTCGAAGGCCAAACATTATCAAAAGTGGCTCAAATTTCAATATATTTTTTGCTAGACCAAAGACTACGAGTTGATTGAGAACTTTCTTTGAAATCTCCAACTACAAATGGAGTTTTTTTATAATGCTGTTTATTATTGATATTGAGCCTTTAGTATGTGACTAGAGAAAAACACTTTGTGTATCCTACTATTTTTGGTGATTAGTGGAAGTTTTTGGATGGTCCATGATTTTTCAGCATTGAGCTTTCCACGTAAAATATAGATATTTTTGTTGGCTTTGTCTCATAATCGTTTCAATATTAAATTTACATACTATGAGGTTGTATTGTTGGTTGTTGTTGGAGTTCAATCGATTTAGTTTTTTTTTGGGGGGGGGGCAGATATTGATCCTGGATTGGGTTAGTTCTTGGTGAATTGTTGCCCGGTTTTTCCCAACGAGGTGGTATCAAAACTAGGTGGAGATTCTATTGTTAAATGGAGGAAATTAGCTGCACAATGATTAAGTTAAATGCCTCATATTACCCCATTTGGAAGCCCCGCATGGTAGATATTTTATATTGTAAAGATTTGTCTTATCCCATTGATGGGGATGAGGTTACATGAGACAAGAAAGACAAAGAATGGTAGTGAATAAATTGAAAAATTATTATATTTATTTGGCAATAGATTGACGATACCATGTTTCATTATGTTGCTCAAGAAACAAAAGCGGATATTTTGTATAAGAAATTACAAGATTTTTATGAGAGAAAAACTCGCAAAAGAAAGCTTTTCTAGTAAAAAAAAAAAAAAAAAACTTGTCAATTTGAGATATAAGGATGGAAGAAGCATATCGAAACACGTGAGTGATTTTCAAGATTTGGTAAAATTAATTGACGAATCTTGAGATTAACCCGATGAGTTGCAATTATGTCTATTGCTTGGTATATATTCATAAAATTCCCAATTTTGAATGAACGTGTTGAATAAATAGTATAATGATAAGAAAAGACATCATCCATAGAGATTGATGATATAAATCAATTAAATTTTTAAGATGGACTAACTCTAAAATTTATCTAATATATCAAAATAATAAATTAAAATTGACAATCTTAAAGGCAAAAATTTTGAACTGAACATAGTAAATTAGTCAAATAAATATGTTAGAGCATATGATCTCTCCATATCCACTAGATATGAGTTTTAGATTACTATGCCTACAAAAACGATATCAAATATGTGATAGCAGAATTTCCTACTTTATTTACTATCCTATCTTTAGGTATAGCAAGTCTACTCATTTTATCAATCCACCATATCTTTATGTGAATTTAAATAAACATAAGTGCATTAAAATTTGTGAATATTCTCGATTTATAATGAATCTTTTGGACCACTTCATCATTGAAAGTTACACAAATAACACGATATATCTCTATCCACATTTAATTTATGGTTATATATTATAATGAGTAATTACATATTATCATTTCTTATTCTCAAACATACATATCAAATCATTCAAATGGTGGCTAGTCATTTAAAAGGATTAAGCACAATAATATCATGGTTAGGTTACATCGTAATCCTAGGAAAATAAAATTAGAACATAATAGAAGAACAAACGAAAAATATAAATTAATCTCAACATCTTGAATTGAAGAATAAGAATTATGTCATCACTTTTATCATTTCTTCAAAATACTTGAAAAACTCCTAGAACAATGAAAAATGATTTAAAAAATAAAAACCTAACCATCTCTCCAAGCTCTCAATATTATCCTATTTATAGGATATATCCAAGACTCCTAACATGAGGCAATTGCTTATTTGTCACATAAAATTAGGGAATAAATCACATAATTGCAGATTTGTTATGACATCCCGAATTTTCGGATCTGTTTTCCATTGAATTAATGGGGCATTTCATTGATGCACCTATAGGGTTGTTCTCAGAGTTGATCACTCTCGAGGTAATTAGACTATTTGGGGAAGCTATTAAGGATTTTAAGGCAAATAGACTAGAGAATTTGACCAAGAATTGGCTTATTGACCGTGATTGTCTTTAGAGGCCATTACGGCACAATTAAAAATTAATTTGAGATCAGAGATAGGTCTGTTTGACTGAGATGTTTGGCCGATCGTGGGTGACTCCACTAAATTGGGAAATTCTCATCAACCGACACTAATTTGATTTTACTATCGTTTTGGTACCTTGTGCTCGTAATTGAATCATCGAGATTTTCACGACAATCGAGAGTCGCCATTGAGTTGAATGGGTTCATAGTGGTTCGAAGAAAATCAACCATGGGTCATTTGCCTTAAAAAGTTCTAAAACTACTCAATAGTCTAGGTCACGCTAAAAACGTGCCGAATGAAAATTAACCGCCAATTCGAGTTCGATTTCAGAAATTGAAGTTTCGGCCTTGTCACAATAAATTCTAGGAGTGTTGACTCAGTCTCAGAAGATTTTTCTGACAACTGACACTTTTTGGGAAAAAGTCATCGTCGGGTTGTTTTTGTGCAGAAATTGCTGAAGATGGTTTTTGGTCGTAAAATTGAGATGCAAGATGGGTAATTGGGTGAGGAAAATTATCAATTTGATAATTGATATATCAATTGAAATTATGGTGGCCAATGGAGAATGAATCAAGAGAGAATTGAAGAGCAATTGAAGCCTTGCTAAGAAATTCGTAACTCACCTCCCCCTAGCCCAAAATTGAGAAGTTGTGAAAGGTGGCCTAATGAAGGCCAAGGGATAATACTTGGCCTAGGATAAATCTTAGAGAGCAAGATTGGAAAATATCAAGCCTTGGTGAAGCCCTCCATTCTCTCTTATCCTCAAAACCGTGCGTGACCAGCGAAAAGGGGGCAGAACCAGCGAAACTCCAAGTCCATTGAGCGTCCAACTTCTCTGCAATTCCACCGAAGACTCAACCCCACGATCCCTCTCTCTCCCTTCGCCCGTTTCCCCCTCTCACGCGGCCAACTCACCCCTGCTCCACCATCTTTTGCCTTCTTGGTCAACTGCAGTGAATTCTTTCAAGTGAATTCTTTCAAGCGAAGTCCCCAAGTGTTGACTGAAGTTGCTGTGCTTTGTCCAGCTCCACTCGGTTGAGACAACTCACGGCAGAAGCTGCTGTCAATTGTCCACGCCAACACACTCACCGACCCACTCAACAACTCCACGCGCCCATGGCCTGAACTCCTTCGGTCAACAGCAGCAAGCCCACCGAAACGTAGTGGTTGACCGAGCAGCTTTGTTTTGCTACCATTTGGCTGTGAGCCTTCAGTCGGTGCCTTCCCCACACGCCCACCGAACGAGCTTCCATCTGCGTGTCTTCCGTCTGCCCTTTCCTTCGATCATTAACAGTAACCACCGAAGCTGCTTTTGCTTTTTGCCGCGCCCATCAACCCAGTGAAGCCACGAATCCCACCATCTCGGCCAACTGCTTCCTCTCCGTGGCCTGCGTTTCCTTCGTGCGTAACGTCATCCACGAAGCCAGCTCGTGGATCAACCAGCGAAGCTAGAAGCCCACCGTCCACGAAGTAGACCGAGAAATCCAGCAGCTTCAGCGTCCGGGAGCCCAGTAGCTCAATTGAGGCCCAAGTGAATTTCGCAAGCCTAGTCCAACGAAGCCCAGCAAGTTTTAGTTTGTAGCTTTGGGCCTAGCCTGTTCTCGGCCCAGTTGAAGTCTTCAAGCCCAGTGAAGTCAGCCCATTTTCCAAAATAGAAAAGCCCAAGTATCAGCCCAAGAGCGAGCCCAATCCAACGCTAAAACAAATCTCAGTTGGGCTAAGATTTGTTGGGCCAAGCCTAAGGCCCGACCCAAGCCCGCCGGTGTTGTTGAAAACCCGATTTCGGCCACCGTTGCGTCGCCGTCACGGTAATTCAGTCTTCGCTTTTACCAAGTGAGTTTTACTTACTAATGCTTTCTCAGTTTGCTAATTATGCTTATGGGTTGGTTAGATTTAATTAAATGCAATTAGGTGGTTAGAAATAGACATTAGCAAGTAGGCATGCCATGTTATTTATGGAACGAGTCTCGGTAATTTTTTGGTCTCGTCTCGGCGTCCAATTCGACATTACGAGCCTAAATTAGATTTTTATAATTTTTTATTTAATTTTCGAAATTAATTATTATTTATTTTTCCGGAAATTCAACCGAGATGACCGGTGACCGGAATTTCATGCTGATCGTCGTGGTGCAGTCCATTTATTTATTTGGTGCTAAAGTAATTTATGAGTGATTTTAAGACTCATTCCTAAACTAGATCTTGAAATGGTCGGGTGGGATCGTAAAGCCATTAGATCTTGAAAGGGTCGGATGGGACCGTAAAGCCACTAGATCCAGAAAAGGTCGGGTGGAACCGTAAAGCCACTAGATTCAGAAAGGGTCGAGTGAGACCATAAAGCCACTAAATCTAAGAAGGTTGCTTGGTGTGGGATGAATGACCTAGAAATGGTCCGACTGAAATATAATCAACTAGGTCAATTTGATCGATGCTTCGATCGGTGATGTGATTATTTGAGTACCTATTGAACTGTACTAATATGCATATGGAATCTGAGGCCAAGATAAGTCCTCTGATTCGTGCAGTGCTTAGGCAACCGAGTAGTGTATTGGTTTACTAATCGAGTCTTAGGGGATAGAACTCGCTGAGACGTGGTCTCATTGGTTATTGAATAACCATTTCGGGACCCTGAGAGGGAGCCAAGGAGGAGGAACCTAAGAAGGAGAGCACTGATATAAAACCTGAGAAGGAGAAAGGTTTTTGAAGCAGAAGATGATCTAGAGAGGGATCTTGAGTACAACCCGGATGTGGATTGAGATCACATCCCTTTTGTAAACCCTGTCTTAGTGTAGATAGGTGTGAGACAAGTATGTTGTGAATAGTGTTGTAAATATACCATGAGTTGTGCTATTAATAAAAGTGTGGTTGTGAATTTCAATATGAAAATATGGCCTGCTTTTCTATTCCATTATTTTATTGTCTAGGGATTTATAACTACTTCCATATGCGTAATAACTAGAAAGGGTCGACGATACTTAGTCCTACGATATCGCACTTTAAAATCGACCAGTTAAAAGAAGGACGGGCGCGTCCCCAAGAGGATCGAGGCGTGACATTTGTTATCTACATTCCAAAACTCCCTAAGTTGAATTCCTGAATCATGAAATCTTCCTTTCCTTCTTTTTGCCATTTTTGTTATTATTTTCTCCATATCTCATTATGTCGTATAAATAAGGAGAATCTGAATAAATAGAAGGAAATCCAAATATTTTCTCATAGATATTACATTATTTGTTACCTAAAATAGATAAAACAACTTTATTTTTATAAAGTTATTACTATTCTCCCTGTTTGCTGGGAAACCTTGATTATGGCATTAACCAATTTGGCTCTTTTCGATGTGTTTTTTATGAGCATAATTAAAGGAAGCCTATTCAATGAAGAATTAGGGAGAAAATGCTTGAATTATCCTTCTAAATCTAAGGCTCTTGTCATAGAAAATATGATGAACGCCAATTAAGAAAGTTTTTGAGTAATGCTAATAGGGGTAAGCCAAGAGGAAGGTCAAACTCAAGGTTGGGGAAGAGTGTGGAGTGTATAATTATGACAAAATAAAACCTTATGCCAAAGAGTCTTGGTTGGCAAAGAGGGATATATTTCATGATAAAAATGAAGATTGAAAGAAAAAAAGAAACATGTTATAACAGCAGTTGCATCTAATGGCAATATTGTGTTTATTTGTGATGGTGCTTTTATAAACCTTACATATTAGGACTTAGGTTACTCTCATTACAAGAGTGGATATAACTTGCAATGAATCTTGAAATTTTTTTAAAGATACATTTGTTCAGTGGAAAACACATCATTTGAAAAATATAATGATTGCTTAAATCATTTATAAAAATGAATAATATGTTCACTATTCACCGAAATATTTAGATATAAATTGTCATCGGAAGTGAAAATATTTTCATTGACTTATTATTTCAAACAATGTAAGTGATTATTTTTTGAAAATGCTTTTCAAATTATTCATTCTACGAGAAATAAATGGAGCTTTAATGAGACAAAGTTTGTTCAGTTATTACTTTAGTAGTAACATGATGTTCTTGCGCTTGACAATAGGATGGTGATTAAATTTATGAAGGTTTTGTTTGTCCACTGAATTTTCACTTTTTAGAAATTTAAGAGTTTTAAACTTTGTCGATACGTGGGGGGAAATGAAAATATATACAATTGACTTAGCATGCGTATCTTGTGAGGATTTTAATGGGCAAAATGATAGTTTTCGAGCTAAAATAACTTATTTTTACTAGTATTGGAATACAAAGAGTGGGGGGACGAGCCTACCCTTACAAGTTCAGCCCTGACCTTAGAAGTTGGAAAGTGATGGACAAGCACAGTCCTAGAAGGACACAACAACTGCTTGCAACCGAGGGTACATAAATTACCCTGTGGTAAAGAGCACCGAGTGTCTAAAGGTGCATTTGGTTCAGCATTTTGAAAGCCCATTGAGAAAATTCAAAGTAGTTTAGCCTTAATGACTTTAGGCAAATGCAAATGCTGTTTGGTAAACTATGCTTTTAGAAGCAATTTTGAGAGAAATGTTGTTTGGTAGAAAACACATTTGAAAAGCCCTTTAAGTGATTAATAGTAGTTTTTTTTTTTTTTTAAATTTCATTTGTTTAAAATCGAAAAAAATAATGTATGCAACTTTTTAAATATAAATCTTGACAATAATACTAAAAAAATCAAATGCATATATAATTTTATTTTTAAAGAGACCAAACCCTTTATCGAAATTTTTTAATTTTTATTTATTTAAATTTGAAAAAATAATGTGTGGAACTTTTTAAATATAAATTTGAAAATAATGCTAAAAAAATCATATACATATATATAATTTTTTTTTTTAAAAAAAGACCAAATCCTTCTTTGGAATTTTTAATTTTTATTTATTTAAATTTGAAAAAAAAAATAATGTATGGAAATTTTTAAATATAAATTTGAAAATAATGCTAAAAAAATCAAATACAAATATATATATATATATATATATATATATATATTTATATAATACATATATATATTTTTAAAAAGACCAAACCCTTCATTGGAATTTTTTAATTTTTATTTGTTCAAAATTGAAAAAAGTAATGTATGCAACTTTTTAAATATAAATTTTGACAATAATGATAAAAAAATCAAATACATATATATAATTTTTTTTAAAAGACCAAACCCTACGTCAAATTTTTTTAATATTTATTTGTTTAAAATTGAAAAAATAATGTGTGTAACTTTTTAAATATAAATTTGAAAATAATGCTAAAAAAATCAAATACATACATATATATATTTTTAAAAAAGACCAAACCCTTTGTCAAATTTTTTAAATTTTTATTTGTTTGAAATTGAAAAAAATAATGTATGCAACTTTTTAAATATAAGTTTTGATAATAATTTTAAAAAATTAAATATATATGCTAAAAAATCAAATATATAAATATTTTTTCAAAAAAGACCAAAATATATTTAATTTTTTTAGCGTTTATATAAATTTGATTTTTTTAGCATTATTTTGGTATTTAAAAATAATAATGAGGGCAAAATAAGAAATTTGAAGAATGACTGATGATAGTTTTGGAAAAAAAAAAAAATAAGTTTTAGCATTTGACCAACCCGTACGTATTGGTTCTCAATTTTTGGGAGCAAGGACCAACCTTATTGAGCTTGGGACCGAGGACCAGACTAACCTAGACCAACCCAATGGGTTCGGTTCAGTTCTAGGGTCAACTCAGAACTAACTAATAATTTTTTATTTCATTTTTTGTACTCCTTAAAAAAACGATGAGGGTCAAATGGGGTGAGCGTCGAACAGAATGAGTATCGAATGTCGAGCAGGAAGCAACAAGCCAAGCGATCATCAAGCGGCGAGCGGCACGAGTGACCTAAAGCGAGTGAGGTGAGTGTTGAGTGGGAAGTGGAGAAATTGTTTCTTTTGATTTTGGAAAATTGAAGACTAAGAGGACAAATAAGACAGAAGCGAGCGAATACTAGAGGAGAATGCCAAGAGATACCTTTTTGGACGCCGTGAGGACTTCTCACAAAAATATTTTCCTCCTTTGTAAATTATGATTATTGACGCCGTAAAAAACATTAGAAACCTAAGTTATTAAATAACAATGTAAAATTACTTGAACTTCTCACTAAAGAGCTGTTTAATGTTGTTGATGCCGTTTATTTTAAGATTATATATATATAATCAAGGTTGGTCTGGGTTGGAACGATATGGAATTCTCAAGACCAATGACTGACCCACATAGTGTTGGTCCAGGAATTTCAGGACCAAGGACTGACCCAATCTCCCTGGGAATTGGACCAGGACTAGCAGGGTTGGGCCGGTCTAGGGTCGGTCCAAGGTTGACCCTAGATCAATGCTCACCCCTACGAGGAGTACAACGACCTCAAGGAGAAGCGAGACAACGATGGTTGTGGGTGATCGATAGATGATAGTTTAGTAGGCCAATTGGTTTCCATTAGTGTGATTCGCGATGGTCTCTTTTTGGTGTAGGTTGCGAGGATGGGTGGAAGTGACAGGTGCATATGATCACTGTTGTTAATATGTGGGAACGGGTATCTTTTTGGAGTACTCCCAGGGTTAGGATTAGTTGTCTTTTGTTGTAATCCGCCCAAGTATGTTAATAAGGCTAGTGAAATGGAAACCAACCTTCCTTAGTCATACCTCGAATGAGTTTTGTCTCGCATAATTCATGTTATACATGCTTCCATGCGTAAGAACAAGTCAAGACTATTACGTTCGTGTTACTAGGGTGGTGTATCTGGGGCACCACAACTCACGTGTGAGTAATATGAAAATTGTACTTTTTCCTTCCTTTTCTCTTTGTTCAGTGCATGCATGATGCATGCGCCATACTGATCTATCACTTTTGAATTGACAACCCACTAATCGTTCTTTATCCCAAGAAAAAAGAAGAAGAAGAAATGTCCCGCATTGTTTAATCACAAAGTAAAAGATGGAAAATATAAAGAAATTGAGGAATTGGAGGGTAGTGGACGGTAGACGGCACGCGCTTTCGAGAGGTTGGCATTTTGTGATTGCTTCAAATAAAGATATCTTTATATTTTCACTCATTCAAATATAGTCAGTCACCAATTAGGTTATGATTAGAACACATGCACAAATGTTCTCAAATTGAACAATGGAGCTTTAGATATGGGAGGTGTGTATGTAAAATATGGGGAAATGTAGAATAAACAATTATTTGTCTTATTTCAAGGAGGACACTTGTCAAAGTCGTGGGTGAGGGGACATCCTCTTCATCCTCGATTGCATACATTAAGTATCTTAATTCACAACTTTTTATTGTGGTATTTATCATGTTTTAATGCATCTAATAATTAGTCACATGCATTAAATCTTTTAATTCACAACTTAGACTTGCCATCCGAGGCCTTTGCCAAATCTTGGTTTGTCAATAGTGTATGCATCTTGACACTCCCCAATCCAAAGTTGTTCTTGCTGTCGAAATTACCACTTTCTACTATCGCTCTAAATATAATTGCAACAACAAAATTTCCAGACAGAAATCAAACATGCAAAAACCCCAAATCGAAATTCAAAAATCCTTTCTCTTGGCTCTAGTACCTTTATAATGGGAGTTCACCAAGAGGGAGTCGTAATTTTGAGCCTGTCCACATCTTTAGGTAGACTCATTTTTACTCAAAAGCTTAAGTGAATGTGTTATAGGTCAATTAATTGCAAATCACATCAATTCTTCGAAAGGAATATTTTCTAATACAACCCATGCATGAAATATGCGCAAATTGTACCTTTTCTTCCCTTTCCTCTTCGATCTGTGCATGCATGATGCATGTTCCATATTAATCTATCACTTATCAATAACAATCCATAAATCATTCTTTATCAATAAAAGAAAGAAAAAAAGAAATGCCTCCCTAATTGTTTATTCACAAAGTAAAAGATGGAAAATATAAAGAAATTGAGGAATTGGAGGGTAGTGGACGGCAGGTGGCACGCACTTTCGAAATGTTGAAAATTATTTGTGATGGCTTCAATTAAAGCTATCTTTATATTTGCACTAATTTAAATATAGGGTGTTGAAAGTGAAGTACCCACCAATCACCCATGAGGTTATGATTAGAACACATGTTCAATATATTCTCAAATTGCACAATCATGACCAAAATCTGAAACTTTAGATATGGGAAGTGTGCATGTAAAATATGGGGAAAAGTAGAATAAACAAAAAATTGTCTTGTCTTGAGGAGGACACTAATCAACATGGCCGGCAATGGAGGCATCCTTTCCATCCTTGATCAGGGTGAGAAATGCCTCGTCTTCATCTAATTTACATGTGTGATGATTCTGTCTACTGTTGGATTTAATTCATGTGCTCTCTCAAGTTTTGTTCGCAAGGGAATGTTAGAAAAGTGTAGAAACATGGAGTTAGAAAAGTAGTTAAATGCAAAGGAAGCCATCTGCTTGATGCCAATAGATGATAAAGAAGAACGAGTACGCATTTTATTTATTTTAAAATGAAATTAAACTAGTATTTAACAAGAGGATACATGATTTTCGAAAAATTGTCTTAGTAATTTCATGTTTTCTTTTAAGTCAATTTCTTCCCCTGATATTGAAAGAAAGTTGTGGGATATTCGAGTGTTTTCTACAAAGGAAAAAAAAATGTCTTTTATTCTAATGGAGGTTAATCCGATCTACCATGAATTAGTTAATAACACATGGGACACGTGTGTATATGAATCAACTCAAAAGCACAAAGGAAGGCTCGTGGTGAAAGGACACTTGCAATAATTTGGTATCGACTATACTAAAATTTTCGCTCGTGTCCCCCGTCTCGACAC
Organism: Eucalyptus decipiens; assembly: GCA_014182575.1. Lineage (NCBI taxonomy): Eukaryota > Viridiplantae > Streptophyta > Magnoliopsida > Myrtales > Myrtaceae > Eucalyptus > Eucalyptus decipiens. The sequence goes on from CM024615.1 coordinate 25,938,570, forward strand.
TATTAGTGCTTTCATAGTCTTAGCAACGCAAAAGAAATGGAAGACTATCACCTAGATAAAAAGTCAGCATTCTTAAATGAATATCTTTAAACAAATTTATAAATGAATATCTTCAAAAAGAAATATATGTGGAATAATCACCAGGCTATATCGCCAAAGGCAAAAGAGAAAAGGTCATAAGGCTCCAAAGCACTCTTCACTAAGCCAAATTCATTTTGGAGCTACCGAAAAAATTCTAAAGTATTTACGAGGAACAAAAGAATATTGCATTTGTTTATCGCCCAAGTGCACAAGCTAAGCTCCTTAGTTACATCAATGATGACTAGGCAAACCTGGTTGATGATAGGAGGAGTGCTACAAGTTACGCATCCTCACTCGGTTGTGCAATATTCTCATGGGCATCCAAGAAGCAAGACTCAATAGCATATAGAAGCTGGGTACCTCTCGGCTGCTAGCACCACTAGTTAAGCATTATGGCTTCCAAAAATACTAGAAAACATCAAAGAAGCATTGACACGACCTACTATGATATTTTGCGACGACAAGTTTGTGATCGCTGTATCTAAAAATCAAGCTTTTCATGAAAGAACTAAACTTATTGCTATCAAATATCACTTCAATCGAGAAGTGCAAAGTAATTAGAGCTCAAATATTAGAAAATTGATTATCAAGTTGTTGACATATTTAATAAAGCGTTACCACAAGCTAAGTTCAAGATATTGTGAAGCATGGTCAGAGGATCATAAAAATTGATTAAGGAGGAGTGTTGAAATCATGATCTAGAAAAGCTTGGATTCTACTAATATCTAGTCCAATAGTTTTTGAAGTTTGTGATGACTCCTAGTACTAGTAACAATTGAACTTTGTGGACGTTGTTTTGCAAAAAAAAATGTGGAGATATTATGCATGTGTTGAGTTGGTTACTAAGCTATAAGCAACGGGTAATGTTCGGATGAGTAAGTAGTTGACCAACCAATTAAGAATAGCTCATCTACTCATGTTATCGTAAAAGCAAGCAATTGGACAATAAAATAGATAGAACAAGAAAATATATTACTAAATTTACATGGTTTGATCGTAGTGACTTACGTCCATGGGAAGAATAGCGAAAAATTCTACTATAGATCAAGTGATATAATGTAGATTACAATCATACCGAGTTATTCATATTGTACCCATTAACTCATACAATGTTTAGTCTCACAACTCCTCACAAAATAATCTTTTAATCTCACAAAAGAAATAAAGAATTTAATTGACTGAAACGCTTATGTATCCTCACCAGGATGTAATCACCAAAAAACTCACGATGAAAATTGCCTCTGCACATCAACAATGCTCCCGCAAGAGCCATATATATCTCGTTTGTCCTCTGCTTGAAGAAGTGCAACATTTGATCGTCAAAGACAGCTACGCGTAAAGAGAGAAAGAAATAAAATCGAAGTGGGATTCAGTTGACAAAGTCCAGTCATCTTGGACTTTCCTCTTCACTTTTCTTTTGGCTGACTCCAAAACTAACACGATTTCCGTGTATTTCCCTAGCACACTAGATTTCCTTTTTCTTTATTTATTAATTTCTAAAATGCATATTTTCTTTTCAAACTCAAACTTGAGATATAATTTTAACACATATAATACACAAACAGTCTAATACTGTCGCTCAAAATGCAAATCACGTTTTTAACGCCATGAACACGGAAATAACTGTGCGGTATTATTTTACCAAAAAATAATAATAATAACTGTGCGGTATTATGATTTGAAGACATGCAAGGACACTTCGAAGACTATATAACATCGTTTATTCCAATACCAGAGACTTCATATTAGACCATTCTGGTTTGCTCTCCTTACATTAACCTTCCCATCAGCTTTTGCCAAATTTCAATCTCTGTTTTCTCCGATCTCAAGTTCAGAGAGAGAGAGAGAGAGAAATGGGGAGTTTGGGAGCGTTTTTGAAGCATCCGGATGAACTCTACCCTCTGCTGAACCTGAAGATGGAGGCGAGGAATGCCGAGAAGCAGATCCCTCAGCAACCTCATTGGCGATTCTGCTACTCCATGCTCCGCAAGTTCTCCAAGACATTCGCTTTCGTCATCGAACAACTCCCCACTGAGCTTCGCGATGCGGTAAGCGTGGTTTAAATTTCAAAATTCTTCTTATAATATTTAATTATTAAAGCACACCTTTATATAACGATTTAAGCTTTTAAAATAATTAGCGATGGTCTTATAAAATCTAACATGTTATCAAAGCATCCTAAGTTTTAGGCCCAAATTTTTACTTCAATTAATTTAGTTGCTTAACAAAAATGTACCAAAAGCCAATTGTCCAAATGCTGTTTGTTTTGAACAAATGCTCCGTAAGTTAAATTACTTTATATAGATACAAAATCATTTTCCCAAAACTTTTTCAAACGCACCAAGTTGTTGCGCCTCTTGCCAGAAACAGCAGGCGCGGCAACTTAGATAAAGCTAAGGATCAATGTCTTATGTGAAGATTAATTCATTAATCTCACAACATTACCTGAAAACTTCCCCATAATTTACTCAAAAAGACTAGACAACAGAATCGATCAAATTAAAGCGTTATGCTCGTTTAGGTTGGATCCAAGTAGCTTGATATATATAGGGGAGGACCCAAAGGAGATTAATTATGTTAATGGTGACGTAAAACCATTAATCTCTAAGTGGCTTTATGTGTGGCCTCCAAAAATCATCACCATGTTTTGATATGTATCCCAATTCTAGGCTTCTAGCAACCCCTCATTTTTGTGATTCTTGCTCCACCATCATTTTCGTGGAGAATTATGATGATTTAAAAACATGTCAGCCATATATATTTCAATAATTTTTTAGGAAGTTTCTTTACGAATATAGATCTCTCTGCCATAATATCCACCATGCTCTTGTGGTAAAGTTGTGTATAAAGTTGCCACAAATGTATGGCAGAATATATAATTTTTTGGGAAAGCTAAACTTATTGCAATTGTTTTAGTTCAGTTTTAAACCTTTTTTTTTTATGTCAATTAAGTTCTAAACTTTTAACATTTGTATTGATTCAGTCTATTCAACCTATTTGGCAAATCGGCACTAACTTGGATGGTGGCCATCCTACATGGTGTGGCTAGTACCAACGTGAACAATTTTAAATATTTTTTTTTCCTTTTTTCATTTTCTTTCTCTTCCGTTTTTTTCCTTCCATTCTTTTTATTCCTTTGGTTGAGCGGCAAGGGCTGGGCAAGGGAGCCTTCGCAAGATGGTTGGGTGAGGCATAGCTTTGCCGGCCCTCATCTCTGGCCAATTGTCGATGGTTGGGTGAGGCATAGCTTTGCTGGCCCTCCATGCTTATGAAATTGTTCAAATATTTATTGTGATTGAAATCCTTATACTTGGTGGGTTATTTTTGCTTGGGCATTTCCAATTAAGTTTTCTCGAGTTGGTAATATAGTCTTGTTGAGTCATGCATGCTCAAATAATCTAATCTAGTAAGATGACGAGTCAATATGAATTTCTTAATTATTTAAATATTGTTGAGACATTGACACATGTATAGATTTTTTCTTCCTCTAAATTATGGGGAATGATATGGCTAATTTTACACACTTTTTTGATAAATCCACCTAAATTCATTTCCCCACGCACTTTTCTCTCAAATAAGTGTGAGTTCCCGTGAGCAATCCCTCCTCCTCCTCCTCCTCCTCCATAGAAGATCACCTAGTCAATCAGAAAACAAAGAAAAGAAATTATCCAACAGCTAATTTTTGCAAAACATGCCTAAAAGTATACGAGAATTTTTAAATTCACAAGAAAAAGAAACTATAATTAAAATGGATACAGGACGGTAGGAGGTGCCACGTGACGACAACCTAAAACCCGACGTACAGATGTTCAACACGGAATTTACTGCTCAGCCCCAACTCCATTTTTATAAGCGCCTCCTCCTGCAGGGAGGACCCGTCATGCGTCAATGGGAAAGTGCATATTATTAGCTAACCCATTTAAATTAGCTAATCAATTTTTTCTTGTACTACTATTGAATCTGAGAAGTCAAAGAAAAGTGCTTTAGGCACTTCAAATCGAAGTATGATCTCGAATGGAACTGCGTGATATTACTGCTAATGCCAATGCAATGCTCATCCATAGAATTATATGGTTATTTCTTGTTTTCTATTGATTCTTTTTCCTACCTCACTTCTGCTGTATGCTAATCCAAGTGCAAAGATGTAAATGAACTGTTAGATTAGTTAGTGCAAATGCCACTCACAGCCAACGCAAAGTCCAGTAGAAATTGTTAGATTTGTTTCTCTCAATGTGCTTTTATCTCTTCAACTTTTCTTTTGCATTTTTGCAGGTGTGCATACTCTATTTGGTCCTGCGATCCCTTGATACAGTTGGTTTGTCCCATAACACTGCATTAGTTCTCTGTCTTTCATTTGCAAGATATTACCCTCGCTCCATTAGCACTTCTGGTTGGTTAAATTTGAGCCATCTATCCCCTGTATGTCGAATGTTTACTATAGCACGAACTCACTGGAGTTTCCTTTTTATGTTGATAACATTCATGGAAATATCTGTGTAGGTTAGAGCGAGTTCTTCACATCTAAACTTGAGTATCTTTGTCACCACTAACCATCATAAATGGAAGTGGATTTATTAAGGCCTTGGTCGATTTATCATGTAATAATGTTTTGGCTTATATTTAATCAGTTGAATAATCCATAGAAGAATCCGTTTCAAAATTAGTACTTAATTCCTCTGCCTAGTTCTTGTTAGTATGACGTTGAATAATTGTTTCCAGCTCCATATTGACATGAGTATGTGATTTTGTGCTGAAATCTTGTTTCTTCTAATTCTCCCTTTCCAGAGGATGACACAAGCATACCTATTGAAGTCAAAGTGCCTATCCTGAAAGCTTTTCTAGAGCACGTGTTCGATAAGGAGTGGCATTTTTCATGTGAGTTAACATGCTATCATGCTACCCTTTCTTTCCAGTTTAAAGCTTTTGGTAATCTAAGACTGGTTTTCCCTGCATTTAAATTCTTGGTTCAGTATTCTTGTCCTTTCCCGACCTTTACATAAAATTCAGAGCGTGGGTTAGATATTTTGTCAAAAAACTTTGTTTGACTTGTCTCTCTTAATGTAACCTTGTAGAAATATGTCAGTGTGTATGTGTAAATAATTGACGTCCTTGACATTTTGCATTAAGCATGATCGTCAAAGCTACATGGAGATTCTATCTTTGACAGTATCTTGTAGAAATTATGCATTATTTGAAACTGACTTCAAATTGACCAAAATAATTTTCTATAACACTGCTATTTGAAGAACAAGATATATCAACAATATTTTGCCTCTACGTTATGATTCTACATGAGAACCTCTACAAATTGTCCCATCTCAATTCTTTTTTGTGCATTCTTTTACTGACTTCTTTAAGAACCAACACTAAAGTAAGATAAACACTCTCTTGCTGTGATAAATTCTTGTGTTATTTCCAGCATATGAAGAAACTGGACGACCAAGCATAGGGTAAACGATTGTCAATATATTTCTGATGTCAAGTTGGGAACAAGGTGTTTCTTGGTTATTTAGATTCCACCATGCCACTGATTTTCTACAACTAGCAACTTTTGGGGCATTCACAACTTGGTTGGGAATGCTGCTTTAAGTTGCAACTGTTGTTATCTTGTAATTTTTATTATTGTTTAGTTATATTGCTGTCTTAGTTTACAGACAATCTGTAAATGGTGCTTATCCAGAAGTCTGTGTTGGCTATACGAAGAAGTTGGAGCTGGGCACCGAACTATTTAGCTGCCCAGAATTCTATTGAGTTCACTGACTTGATTTTTTTATTGCCGTATTAAGGTGGTACAAAGAAGTGCAAGGTTTTAATGGACCAATTTCATAATGTTTCAACGGCTTTCCTGGAGCTTGGGAAAAGGTTACTAACTTGTGATTTCTTTATAATTATGATGTGAACAACTTTTGCAAGATCAGGATATTCTCTTCTTCAACCTGATCTTCTTAAGCCTCTCAACTTAACCATGTGTGTTTCCATTACCAACATACCTAGCCATCATAGTTCCGTAACCATATTATCATTGTGTACCAAATGTTCTTTCCAACCCATTGTTCACTTCCACTGAGGATGAAACTCAAAACCAAACTTTCCTGCAATTAACCCAAAATTGTTTAACCGTTTCTATTGATTGATGTGCTGACAGCTTTTCCTTTATAAACTGTGGCTTTGTTTATACTGGCAGGTATCAAGAGGTAATTGAGGATATTACTAAAAGAATGGGAGCAGGAATGGCGAAATTTATTTGCAAAGAGGTTTGTGATCTTGTCATGTGACACTCCTGATATTTTCCAAGACCCTACCTTGATAAATAGCCAAGCTGAAGGAACTCTTACAGAGATTATAGATTTTGGTTGTGTTTGGACTAGGTCAGTACGTAGCTAGTGCATAAGCTTTTCATGAGGATAATCCTTGCCTCCAATGGTTGAAAATGAATACGATATTTTTCAGTACCAGTAGAATGGTTGCACATACAATGGCCAACGGGTAGCCCATCTGGCTGTTCACTATGACCATGGTGGAGTAAGGATTTGACCGTAGCTGTGTGGCTCTACTCCTTAAAGTATTCACTCCCTTACAGAAAATGAATTCGTATAGAAGTGTATCATTTAGCCTTAATGACCATTCTTCCATCTTCGAAGGTCCACATGCTTGCGAACTGATTATTGACTCCACTACGTGCCTTGTCTGTGGTAATTGACCTGGCTGGATTGGAATGGATTTGACCAAATACTAATATGAAAAGGGTTTAAGAGCTGTAATATTCTTTTGCACAAAGCATTTCAAGGCTAGTTGTAGTCTTGCACCTTCTGGTAGAAATGCTTGTAGTGGAGATTAATCTGTTTAATAGGTTATTCCAACAAAGATTTCCACTAATTTTTCCTCATTGCAGGTGGAAACGGTTGACGATTACGATGAATATTGCCACTATGTGTCAGGACTTATAGGTTTAGGTCTGTCAAAGCTTTTCCATGCTTCTGGAGCTGAAGATTTGGCACCAGATTCTCTATCCAATTCAATGGCTTTGATTCTACAGGTACCTCAAAGACACTTAGTTTCATTCAGATGACCACATATTTTGAACTTCTAACATTGTTTTATGGATGTAAATATCAGAAACAAGACATTATTCGAGATTATTTGGAAGATATCAATGAAATTCCAATGTCACGCATGTTTTGGCCTCGTCAGATTTGGGGTAAATATGTAAACAAACTTGAGGTATGCCTCTTCAACATGATTTGGGACTATTAAAGGCTTACATAGATTGTGCTTTAGCGCTTTTACCATATAAAATTGATTTTCCATCACTTACTTTGTAGATGAATTGTCAAGATACTATGCACCTATAATGCTGAATTTCGCACCGCATGCACATCCTTATTTTCTCTTTTCTGAAATTGGCCCTATCTACATAGGACTTGAAGTATGAAGAGAACTCAGTGAAGGCAGTACAATGTTTGAATGAGATGGTCACAAATGCTTTGACACATGTTGAAGACAGTTTGACATACATGTCTGCTTTAAGGGATCTTGCTATATTCCGATTTTGGGCTATTTTTCAGGTACATTCTTCAAGACAAGAGTGTTTCTTATCCGTAAACAAGAGTTGTTGCCTTATATCTATCCTATATATTAAAAAATTTTGAAGACAGTCATCGATTTCAAAAATTTTCCTACGTAAAAATTGCCTTAGAATTTTTCTCATGAGCATACTACAGGCCCAATCTCTGCACTACTTCCCCTGTCCCTGCTCTTTGACACATTTGCACCCGTGCGCAGCAGGTGTACAGCGACACAAGTTGTCCCTTTCTCTCTCCTTGTGTACACGTGTGTGCATGAGTTTTGGTTTCACACATTGACTTTACAAAATTTCCCTATTATAATAAGTTGTTTACATTTTTGAACTTATTCTTCATAATCTTAAGAATTTCTGTATGTTGCTTTCATTGATGTTTAATGTTGATATATTCTTTTTAATGTCATTAATCTTTTGATTATCTGGGAGAAGCTCCTCTACCAACATTTTCTACTTTTTCTAGATAATGGCGATTGGAAATTTAGCTTTATCCTACAACAATATTGAAATTTTCAAAGGCGAAGTAAAGATCAGGCCAGGTAAAAAAATGATTTGCTGATATTTTCTTTCATCATTGAAATTAAGCTATCCTAGACACGATGAAATAATTAGGCATACTGAAGAACTTGAATGGCACTAGGCATGGAAAATGTAGATTTATAGGATGAAATAATGGGGCAAAATGAAGAACTAGATCCAGGCATGACGGAAATATAACTTGTCAGACAATCTCCATTCATCATTTACATTCTATCCATGGGCCTTTGTACATTTGTTTATGTTATGTAGTACCTTCGAGATAATAATTGCTGAGTTGTTCCATTTGTCTACCTATACTATTCAGGTCTTGCTGCTAAAGTTAGGGATCGCACAAGGACAATGGCCGATGCTTATGGTGCTTTCTATGATTTTTCTTGTATGATAAAATCCAAGGTATGAACATCAAAAACTAGAGTGCACCATCTTTTATACGTGAATTTTAATTATTTCTTACTTGAAAATGTACTAGACCTTGTAACCTGCAAAATCTTCAGCGATTTGACGGGGTATACAACAAATTAGATTGTATGTAAAGGCTACCTATCTTGAATCCAAAATGGACTTGACAGTACTCCGTGCCTGTGAAGTGAAAAAATTAAAAAAAAATTAAAAATTCTGTCTTCTGCAAAGATATTTTTGTATGAGGAACCACTTCTCCTTTAGTGGTAGCTTTAATAGCATAAGGGATTAAAACTTTCTTAGAAGCATTGCGGATTCTCACTTCTGCTTCCTGACTGTGGAGCGGAATATTCTTGATGATCTGTTAATCCAACTTTTAGCTACAATAGTAGTTGATGCTTTCATTTGTTGCCTGCTTTTTCATCTCTGTGCTTTTCACACTATGATTTTTTAGACATACAGACTGAGACATTACTCACACAATTATGCTTTTGGCTCCTGTAGGTTGACAAGGATGATCCTAATGCTACAAAAACATTGAACATAATCGAGGGTATACAGAAGGCTTGCAGAGATTCTGGCCTCCTAAACAAAAGGTTCCCCTCCCTCCCTCCCCCTCTCTCTCTCTCTCTCTCTCTCTCTCTCCATGGAATGGATGTTGATTACGTCTTTCTACTTAAACAAACTTCCTTTCGTAAATTTTGACAGGAAATCTTACATCCTTGCGAGTGAACCCACATATAGTTCTGTTTTGGTGAGTTTACAACCGTTCATTTCACATTGTTTGGCTAGTCTTAGAACTATGTGTTGAACAGTAACCCAAACAAAAGAGAGAACAATAGCTTACCACGATCTAAATTGCAGGTTGCCGTTTTGCTCATTATACTGGTAATAGTTGTCGCTCATCTCTCCGCAAGCCAATCGAGTAACTAATGTGAGCTATTAGCATGATACGCCCGACCTAAGATTGCTGCAAACTTGTCTCATGATCATCCAACAACTTTTCTTCCGTTGTTTTTCCTTGTGTAGATGGCTTTGTGGGAAAACCAGCAAATGATGGAGATAGTGTTGCTACAGATGCATCTATTGTAGAATTATGCTTTTGTATATGTTTGTATCTTGCTTTCCGATGTGTGCTACTTATATATGTTTGAAGCATCCGAACATAATTGACGAACTCCTATTTTCAATTTTAAATTGTTTTTCTTTTGGAACATGTGATCCCGACCCATCCAAATATTTAATTAAATATACTCTTCTTGGCTTCCTGTATATCGAAGGAAGCTAAGGTAGTTTTGGTCTTTCTGAAGCTACTATACTTTTGCCCATTTACAATAAATTACTACGTAGCTAGGTGTTTGACATACAAAGTTTCTATCTTGGTGAATTGGCTTGGAATTCTATGGTAACATCTTCAAATATTTTCCTAACAATCCTTTAGGCTGTGCAAAAAATTAACCCATATTAGAGGGATAAGTACAATAAAAGCGCCAAAAGTTATATATGACACTCACTTTAATGCCAAAAATTTTCACTAGCTCACTTAAGTATTAAATCATAGGAAAAACGATCACTTTAGTGCCAATGGTGAGAAATTCTGACCAAATTGAGATTGTGTCATTTATAATTAGAATTATAATAAGACTTGGCAAATTTTTTTTAAAATCCAGTCCACATGGCATTTCCATGTGGCATGCTTAGCACTGAAGTGATCATTTTTAACAATGGCTAGCACTGAAGTAGTCACTTTAAACAAAATTTGGCACTCAAATGATCACTTTAAATAAAATTTGGCACTTAAATGATCACTATTTACAACTTTTAGATGATGTTGTTTAGGGGTTATATGTTGACTAGGCATGCCAGCGAACCACGTAGGACTGAGAAATTAATAAAATATAGCCACGTAAGATTTCCGGCAATCTGGACTAGAGTTGGAACTTCTTAAAAAAGTAGCACTTAAGTGATCTGAAAAAAAATTTTGACATTAAAGTGAGCGTAACTTTTGGCACTTCTAGTGTACTTACTCCCATATCGGACAAATGGATTTGATGATACTTTTGATTGGTAATTTCACTTTGATTATGGTCATAGTGGTTAACGTCAAAGAAAAACTTTGTGAGATGAAGAGAGTCATACTTTAGTTGAGAAGTCATGTTTAGTTCAACTTTTTCTTCCCCTTCCACATTTAAGCATTACATATTCTGCCAATCAACCCACAAAAAAAAAAAGGCCTTAGATATTGATTTTACGGTATGTATCAGTATTTCTTTCTTAATCAAGACATCAAATTGCTTTACCTAAATCTGCTCTAAAAATTTGAGCTGCACTTATTCTATCGAAGTTATAATCCTAATGTTTCACCAAAAAAGAAACAATAAAATAAAATAAGAAAACTTTTGCAAAGGGATGGATTGAATTGACTATGCAAAAATTATGAAAGGTTTCTTTGTTTATTTTGGACATAAAAACAAATGTCTTGAAAGGTAATGGAATTGAAAATGCAGGTGCTAGGAATTTAAAGTGCTACTAAGATTTGTTGGAAAATGAAGATAAACATAAATATGCACAAACAAGAGTTATGTGATTGATTGGACGAACCTTCACAAAACAGTTATTGATTTTGTATCTATAAATAACTTCCTAACCCTACTTATAGTTATTGGTAAAAAGTTAAAATCTCTAGACAATGTCCTATTATCTAGCAATGATTATAAGTAAGATGTAACAAATCTTGAGACTATTGGTGTAACCACTCAGCAATTGTGCATTTTTATCGAACCACTATCTTTGTCTTCAACTAACATGTTGGCAAACCTCTATTACGTTCATTAATAGTACTTCCATAATAGTAAAACATGATCTCAGATCGCTTGCTATAAATGTGACATCCAGATTTTTCAACCCTGTCTTCTACTGAATAAATTTGGCATTTTATTGTCACACCTATAGGGTTATTCTCAGAACTAATCATTCTTGAGATAACTAGACTATCGAGGGAAATTATTAAGGAATCTTAAGGCAATAGACTTGAGAACTCGATCAGAAATCGGCTTCTTGACCATGCTCATCTTTAGAGATCATTACGGCATAGTTAAAAATTGAATTAAGATCAGAGATAGGTCAGTTCAACTGAGATCTGTGGCCGATCGTGGGTGACTCTTCTAAATTGGAAAATTCTCGTCGACCGACACTAATTTGATTTTACTGTCATTTTGGTACCCTGTGTCCATAATTGAATTCTCGAGATTTTCATGACAATCGAGAGTTGCCATTGAGTTTAGCGGGTTCATTGTGACTTGAAGAAAATCGACCACAAGTCATTTGCCCTTAAAATTTTTTAAAAACTACCCGGTAGTTTAGGTCACGTTAAAAAAACTCGCCAAATGGAAATTAATCGCCGATTCAAGTCTAATTTCAGAAATTGAAGATTCTGTCATGTCACAATAAATTCTAGAACCCGCGACTCAGTCTCAAAAGATTTTTTTGACAACCAACACTTTTTGGGAAAAAGTCGTCAATGGGCCCTTTTTGTGCAATTGAAGCCGAGGATTTATTTTGCTTATAAAATTGAGAAGCATGAGAGATTCTTGGATGAGGAAAATTATCAATTTGGTAAATGAGACATCAATTGATTTTATGAGAGCAAATTGAGAGAGAATCAAGAAGGAATTATTGCCAATTGAAGCTTTATTCTTCAAAATTCGTAATCCCCCACACCCTAGTCAATTTTGGACCCTTTGGAAGGTTGAATGGAGTGTGGGTGTGGCCTAATGGAGGCCAAGCAAATATACTTGGCCTAGGATGATTTGAGAAGATATTTTGGTGAAAATATCAAGCTCGGTGGAGCCCCCGTCTCTCACTCATCTCTATCCTCTCTCTCTCTTACCTCAACCGGCCATCTCTCTCTCATCTCCCTCATTCTCTCACACCACCAGCAGCAAGGAGAGAACAGCAGCAGCTCGCCGTCACCAACAAGCCACCGCCCGTCGCCGCGCCGGTGCCATCCTCGCCCTCGCACGCGCGTGCGCGTGGCCATGCATTGCCGTCTCCTTGGCCGCCTTCCTCTCACGTCCAGCTGCTGCCCTTGGTCAGTGGAAGCCTCGCCGGGGCTGGTTTTGGTTGTTTCTTCACCGACAAAGACCATGGCCCAGTTTGGCCTATTTCCTTCTTACCAATCAATTCCCATGCTAAACCGAGTTGTTTACTTCAATTTCCAGCAAGACCAGAACAGAAATAGAGAGGGTTTTGCAGCAACTTCCAACCCCGTTTTGAGGTTGTGTCGGACCTCGAAAGTTGGCCCACCTTTGGAGTAAAGTGTTCCCCGCGCCGTTCCCATCGGTTTGAGCCAATTTGTGTGTTATTCCAGTGAGTAATGTCACTAATCCTTGCTTAGTAGACTAATTATGCTTAATGGTTGATTAGTGTTAATTAAGTAGGATTAGGTGGTTAGATTAGAATGGATTAGTGATTATTAGTTAGTTGCATTGCATATTAGTTAGGTGGTTAGTGTAATTAGCTCGAGGATATCTTATACTATTTATTAAATGTCTCTCGGGATTTTTCCCGACTCTTATCGGGCTTCAATTAGGCATTACGGGCTTAAATTGGATTTTTAGTATTTATTTATTAATTTTCGAAATTAATTTAATTAATTATTTATTTTTCGGAAATTAGGCAGGGATAGCCAACAACTGGAATTTTATGCTGATTGTTGTAGTGCAGTCCATTTATTTATTTGAGCTCTACGTTGCATGAAATTGAATTAATTGTGATATTTAAGGAATTATTCCTAAATTGATTGACATTGAGTGGAATTGAATGATTGATTGGTAGATGGCCAAGTATGGTTTTTTTAGCATTTACAATGCTTGATGAGTTGTAAAGTAGAGAGAATTGTGAGGGTGAATTGGGAATACTCTTGGCCAAGACCGATTAGGTATGAGGTATAGACATACGTGGTTCGGTGATAAGGAAATCACTGGTGGAAACGGCGCCTTAAAGAATACACAAGTATTGTCTATTACATGCATTTTCATGGACATACGTGGTTCGGTGATTAAAGATATCACTGGTGAAAACGGCGCCTTAAATAACGCACGAGTGCTATCCATTGCATACGTCACCTTGGCGAAAACGACTCCCTAGAGCATTACTGTAGCTCTATGACTGAGTGTACAATTGGAGGTTATACATTGAGGAGTGAAATGACCCGGAAATGGTCCGACTGACATATAATCGACTAGGTCGATTGATTAATGATTTGATCCATTTGTTGTGAATTGATTGAATGTTTGATGCAATTTAGGAAGCATCTGTATATAACCTTGAATTGCAGGTTGGAACTAATGCCAAGGTATGTCTTTTGACTAGTGCTGTGTTTAGGCAACCATGTGGCGTATTTGTTTCCTAATTGAGTCTTAATGGGGTAGAACTTGCTAAGACATAGTCTCAATGGTTATTGTATAACCATTTCAGGCCCTTAGGTGGAGGATCTCAAAGAGGAGGAATCCGAGAATAACCTAGCGAAGAGTCGGAGGAGGATCCAGAGGATAATCCTGAGTATGACATAGATGAGGATTGAGAACTTATCATCTTTTTGTGAACCCTGTTTATGTGTAGATAGAGTGAGGCTTAAAAGTTGTGAATAGTTGTGAAGTACTCTGGATTGTTTTATGTATAAAAGTTTGGTTATGAGTTTTAACATGAAAAATATGGCTTTGCTTTTCTATCCTATTGTTTTATTGTCTGGGGATTTATAAATGCTCCTGCATGTGCCATTGTAAATAAAAGGGTCGGCAATACATAGTCCTGAGATATCGCATTATAAAATCGACCAAGTAGAAGGACATGTGCGTGCTTGAGGATCAGGGCGTGACAATAAATGACTTGGTCGATTAATTTCTCTCAAGCTCTTATGACTTTGTATAACTTCTACATTATGTGTCATTGATTTCCTTGATTATTGACAAGCTAGTAATTAGTCGATTATCTTGCTCAATAATGACTTATGTTTTCACCAAACTTTATTTTTTTTGTTGTCCTAGCTCATTACTAGTCAATAACCCAAAATTTAGTCATATTATTTGTGTCAAATGAGGAAAGCTCAACCCTATAAGGTTGACTTAGGGACTGTCGAGACCAGCCCCTTTGGGTAGTATGATCTCGAGGAGTAGGCTTAGAAGCATTTGTTTATGAAGTCAATCCAAATGGTTCGTACAAATGGAAATCTCAAAAGAAATGCCAAACAATCCCTTAGATAAATGTAAAATCCGAATGGTACATATGAACAATAGTTTTGAATGAGTTCTCCAATTTTGTTAACAACATGAATGGATTGTTAGTTATAAACTCAAGTCCGCTCAAACTCATGCTTCGCATGAAGTCGTTTCATTTTAACTTTTTAGACAGCCTAAAAACATTATCTAGGAGTCACCACTAGCCTCTTTGTTGGAGGCTAGCTGAAAACACAATCAAGGGTTTAGAGACCACTTGATTTTCATGTGGTTTCGGAGACTTAGGTTATGCTAAAGATTTCTTTTATGAGTATGATTATTATCCAAAGTGGTCATAAAGTCTTTTAACATTTTTGTACAAGTTAAAAGATAGGTGATCACACACGGATGGTTCATTTATACCATTTTTATACTATCTATCTAAAGTGTAAAAATGAAGGACACAACTAATTGAAATGACAAAGCGCGAAAGTAAATACCCAAATCGTTTAAAGATATCACAAGAAAAACCTAAATAAACAAATTTAAGTGCGAAAAAAGAAAACCCACAACTTGTCAAGCATTCATACAATGCACAAGGAGACCCCAAGACATATGTAGGGAAATAAATATTACACAATGAAAAAGGTCGGATTGGATATCTACCATCCAATATCTTCATGCCTTCGAGGTCATCACCTCCACCTTTTGGACCTATTCTAATTCTAAACTAATGGTAAACTAACATATAAGATCATACAACATACATCAATGAACTCAAGCGAGGAGCATAAATACAATGAATTGAGGAAATGCACTCAACCGATCAAACATGACCTTGGGATTGGCTCTTTATTTGCATATGTCATCCATTCTTAAGACACCTAGTCAATTATATTCATGATCAATGATAATTAATTATCACTTGTGTTCACAAGCGGTAATTAATACTGAATGGTCCTAATTTGGGTCTAGGTGATCCCAAGGGTTGCCCACGTAATCATGCATCACACCTAAATCATCTATCTAAAAATCACATGCATTTGAGAGAAAAAGCATGCACTTAGGCCATATGATCTTGATTCTCAACCAATTAATCAAGTGAACGAGCCAAAATGGGTCATTTATTCAATTAATTGAACAATCACATACGCCAAATAATATGATCATGCAACGCATAAAAATGACAAACAAAAACAATCGAACAAGGGAAACGTGATTCATATGATGCAAAAGTAAGTTTGTCAACAATTTGCAAAGAAGGGCTCAAGTTCATGAAAATTGCAAAGATGGACATAAACGTTACATATTTACAAACAAGTCCCTAAGAAGAACAATTGGCAAGTTCTAGCCATTTGGCAAGCAATCATAACAATTTTATAGGAGTATGAGCAAGTTCTATGTCATTGGGAAATGGATTCTAGAACCGGGGTACAAATAACGCCGGCACATTGATCGAGGTCCTTCGGACCATCAAACAAACGTCAAATCCAACAAAATTAGTATCAAAATAAAGTTTAGGAAATACCAAACAACTTAGGACGCATTTGGTAACATTTCTGTTTAAAATTTATTCTAGGGAACAGAAATAGAAAAAAATGTTTTTGTTCCAGGAACAATTTTTTAATTAAAAAATGCATTTGGTAAACTTGTTCGAGAATAAAAAATGAACAGAACACGTTTGGTAAATTTGTGTTCTTTTTTGTTTCTTTTAATTTTTTAATATTTTTAATATTTTTAATTTGTTTCTTTTTTTTTCTTTCTTTTTTATTTTTTTCTTCTTTTGGCTATTTGCGGGCCTTGGCCATGGCCGACGATCGGGCGACAAGGGTCGGCGGCCTCGACAAGGCTCGCGGCCCCGACGAGGCCGCCTCGCCTTGCCCCGCGCTGGCGAGGCTTGGCCTCGCTGGGCCACCGCCAGGCCGGTGAGCCTTGCCGGTGGCTAGGCGAGCTCAGTCTCGCCGAATCTGGGCCAGCCTAAGCTCGCCCAGCCAAGGTGAGGCCAAGGGTTTGGCGACGCTCGGCCTCGCCGGGGGTTGGCAACGCTCCGACGAGGTCGCCGGCTCTCAACGGCATCGTCGGCCCTCGACGGCCGGCCGCCGGCAATGTCTGAGGCCGGCAACTGGCCAAAGAAAAAATAAAAAGAAAAGAAGAAAAAAAGGGAAGAAAAAGAGAGGAGAGAGAAAATTTGTTATTAAAAATTGTTCTAGAAACAAAAAACGCGTTTTTTCTTATTTCATTCCAAATGTATTCCTAGGAACAAAAAAATAGATTTGGAACAAAAACGCAAACAAACGCATTTCTGTTCTTTTTTGTTCCCTGGAAAAAAAAACAGAAATTTTGTTCATAAACAGAAATAAAGAACGTTAAAAAACAAGGCCTTAGTCGATGAAAGCCTTTTAAGATTGGCATCAGATAAATTTATAATACTCTCATAATAAGCAAAGGCCAATTTAGGAAAATGATTTTCACAAAAGCCCTGCAACTTTGGAATAGTTGGTAAAAATAGTAAACATGCTTGATATTTTCTGAAATTTTTCAACAGTGAAGTTCAGCACATATCATTAAGGACAGACAAATCACAATAGCAACTAGGCCCAGTTTAGGGTTGCTCAACCTATCCCAATGTGGTCTAATCCTCATGAAAATTTATTTATTGTTTACAAAGATATAATAAATGACTTTCGTGAAGAATCCATTTCCAAAATCACAGCAGGTGCTTTTATAAAAATCATGGAATCAATGCAAGACAATCAATAGCACAAAATGGCAGCAGGAAACACGTTCAATCTATGGCCCAATGACCTTACCAATTATGCTGAAACATTTTCAAATTTTTCTATGTTATATACTTACACGTGAACGAATTTCAAGAAGACATCGATTTAAAATTTGATCCTTAAAAAATCGTATGAAAATGGCAAACGGCAAAAGTCATTGGAACAAGACATGCAAACAGAACAAGAAAATTTTGCATATTTCAGTTCCGTTTTGTGATTAATGTTAGACCTAGTAAACGATCTTCAAATCATGCAAACAAGATGTCAAAACAAAGTTTATGATGTCTCCTATGAATCTCTAGAAGGCCTCAAATGCCAATTGAGACCATTTTCCAGCTCAAACAAAGATAAATAGCAAATAGATGAAGTCTGAAACAAAGTTTACAGACTTACGCATGAATAAC
Source organism: Eucalyptus decipiens (assembly GCA_014182575.1). Taxonomy (NCBI): domain Eukaryota; kingdom Viridiplantae; phylum Streptophyta; class Magnoliopsida; order Myrtales; family Myrtaceae; genus Eucalyptus; species Eucalyptus decipiens. The sequence goes on from CM024615.1 coordinate 25,956,568, forward strand.
ATGATTTTAATCGAACTAAACAATTTGAAAATTCTACGAAATTTTTACATGATTTAAAACTAAATGTCAAGATCAAATCTCATGAAGACGCTCACTCCTAAATCAAAATGCAAAAAATCATACAAAATTGTCAAATCAAATAAGTCAATTAGCGAAAACATTTCAATAGTACATGCATGTTTCCAAAAAGATCATCCTATTTGCGAACAGGTTTTGATATAGCAAACGAGGTCCAATTTTACGTGCATGCGGCTATTAAAAAGCTCTTGAAACTAGCTTCAAATCTCATGAAGAACTAGAAACCTAAAAATGACATTATCTAGCTCAAATGAAGACATTTATCACATCAGTCTTATGATAATCCTTGTTACAATCCAGTTTTTAAGAATGGAATTATTCCGACAAGTGATCATCGGACAAGAGTGTCTTGAGGATCGATAAGTCACAAGAACATCAAGAAAGGCCGTTTAGAGGCAAAAACTTGGTTTTTCATCAATAATGACATTTGAGTGCAGAAAAGTGGAAACAAGCCACGGACGAGGACCCATGGTGACCAGGCCCAAGGCCAACACACCCAAGGGGTGGGTGGTCAAGGGAGGCCATGGGCCATTCAAGCCCATCAAGCCCACTTTGAACAAAATCTTAGCATTAAATGCACAAAAGGACGTGAATAGTGCATAAATAGTGCGAAATCTTGGTGAAATAATCGAAATGTCCTCCCATTGGACTAAAGACAAAGGGGTAAAAATGGAAAAAAAAAAGGCAAGGAAGGGGCAGCGGCATTGAAATTTGGGCAAGAAGGAGGAAGGGAAATAGGCTACCTAACTTAGCCTAGCCTTCACCTATGTACTTGAGTGCAATCTCTTCATTAAATGCTAGATCTTTGCTTCTAAAATTGGATAAACTTGATGGACAAGAGACAAAAGAGTTGATGAGCATTTATGGAGACAATACCATTCTTGTCTCTCTCCCTCCTTTTCCTCACGCTTCGTTCCCTCACTCTCTCACTTTTCCCCTCTTCAAAATGTCACATCTTCATTTAATGGAAGGTTTGGGTTAAGAGATAAGGAAAATTTGTGGGGCAAAGCATTAACAAGGGACAAGACCTTTCTCTCTCCTCCCTTTCTCTGCCCCCCCTCACGTTCGATAGCCCTCCTCTCCCTCTCTCTCACTTTCACTTCCATTTTAACTCTCTTTAACTCTCCTTTCTCTCCCTCACCTTGGTTAGCCGAATCTCCTCAAGCCATTTTCATCTCCATTCAAGCTCGTTCTTCACTTATTTCCTTCACTGGAGGCCGTACCGACGCCAAACTACCACCAGACCGCCGCTGAGCCAACACCGGAGCTGCAACCAGCCATCATCCAGCTCCCTCAAGCGCGGTAGATGCACAACCAGCAGCCTTTAGCTACTGTTCAGTCTTGTTGTTCCTTCCCCCGACATGTTTCGAAGCCCGGATCATCCGTGAGTGGCTTTCTAGCCTTTGTTTAGGGCTTTTGTTGCACTTTAGGAGTAGATTAGGACTTGTTAATTGTTTATTAGCATGATATATGCTATTTAGGTTATGTACTATGTGACTCTATGGTTAAGTATACTATTTAGGTTATGTGTCCAAATCAAATTGGTGGCCAAAAATCCAATTAAAGGTGTCCATCCGAATTTCTCTTGATTTCTTGATACCGAATTTTATTTTCCGCAAAAATTCCCGACTTGACGGAATTTCTTCAAAAGATTAGACGAGATCCAAAAAATAAATCGTGACACGCTCGCATGTTCGATTCTCGAAATTGAATTCAATTTCATGGTTAAAATCGATCAGACACGATTTTAGCGCGACCCAACCTATTGGGTAGCTTTTAGGGATTTTAGCGCGTTTTGACCCGTGATCGATAATTTTGATCCACATTTGTGTTTCTTCGACTTGTTGGCAACTCTTAGTTGTCATGAAAATCTCAAAGTTTCAATTACGGGTACCGAGTACAAAATCAACAGAAAGTTGGGTTAGTGTCGTTCGACGCGAATTTTGTGATCAGGTGGAATCACCCACCATTTAATTGTGCGTTTCTATCGAATCAACTTATATTCAATCACTAATTGATTATAATGGTGTCGTATTAACTTTTTCCGATTATCACAGTCGAGTGATCGATTTCTGATTGAATTATTAAGTTTGTCGCGTTTATATCCCTAATAGGTTAGTTAACTCGTGAGTGATCAGCTCAGAGAAAAACGACCATAGGCGCGTTGATGAAATGCTTATTTCATACCATTGAGATGGTTTCAAATTTTCAAGATGTCACAGAATTAGGGAAAAAAATGCTTGAATTATCCTTCTAAATTTAAGGCTCTTGTCATAAAAAAAATATGATGAATGTCAATTAAGAAAGTTTTTGAGTAATGCTAATAGGGGTAAGCCAAGAGGAAGGTCAAAGGTTGGGGAAGAGTGTGGACTGTATAATTATGGCAAAATAAAACCTTATGCCAAAGAGTCTTGGTTGCCAAAAAGAGATACATTTCATGATAAAAAGGAAGATTGAAAGTAAAAAAGAAACATGTTATAACAGTAGTTGCATCTAATGGCAATAGTGTGTCTAGTTGTGATGGTGCTTTTATAAACCTTACATATTAGGACTTAGGTTACTCTCATTACACAAGTGGATATAACTTGCAATGAATCTTGATTTTTTTTTAAAGATACGTTTGTTCAGTGGAAAACACATCATTTGAAAAACATAATGATCACTTGAATCACTTATAAAAATAATTAAACAAAAAATATGTTCATTGTTCACTGAAATATTTAAATATAAATTATTGTTGAAAGTGAAAATATTTTTCATTAACTAATTATTTCAAACGATGCAAGTGATTATTTTTTGAAAATGCTTTTCAAATTATTACTTTTTGGTAAGGAGCTTTTCAAATTATTCATTCTTCGAGAAATAAATAGAGCTTTAATGAGACAAAGTTTGTTAAGTTATTACTTTAGTAGTAACATGATGGTTATTAAATTTAGTTTGTCCGCTGAATTTTCACTTCTTTAGAAATTTAAGAGTTTTAAACTTTTTCGATACGTAGGGGCAAATTGAAATGAAAATACTTACAATTGACTTAGCATGCGTATCTTGTGAAGATTTTAATGGGCAAAATAATATTTTTCGAGCTAAAATAACTTATTTTTACTGGTATCGGAATACGAAGAGTGGGGGGAAGAGCCTGTCCCTACAGGTTCAGCCCTGACCTCAGAAGCTGGAAAGCGATGGACAGCGCGTGCGTGGTCGAAGTCCCAGAAGAACATGGCAACTGCTTGCAACCGGGGGTACAGGAATTACCCTGCGGTAAAGAGCACCGAGCGTCTAATTGTTCAATTTTTAATGGCATCATCGGAATATGAAAGCGGAGGGCAAGAGCTGCCCCGACAGGTTTGACACTGACGTAGGTGCTCTTTGTCTGCGAGGTATCCTTTTTTTTGACATCATCACGTTTTAATTTTTTTTTTTTTTTTTGGCGTCGTACTACTTTTCATTTCTTTCATATCCGAGTCTCCCTCTCTCTAGCTCATCTCTGTCCCTCTGGTTCTCCTACCCTTTCCATGCAAATTCCGAGGATGTCGGTAGGATTGGACCTTGCAAATGTGAAGTTTCCCTTATCAGTGCTTGGTAGCTTTGTTTATCCGAGAAGGCGATGAGCTGAAGGGACACCTTTGCTTCTGGGATGACAGCGACAGTGACCCTTGCGACGGCAGCAGCAGTAACAGACCCGAGGAGTACAGCGACCTCGAGGAGAAGCGGGACAGCGATGGTTGGGGTGATCGATAGACGACAGTTTAGTAGGCCAGTTGGTTTCCATTAGTGTGATCCGCGACTGTCTCTTTTTGGTGTAGGTCGCGAGGATGGGTGGAAGTGACTGGTGCATATGATCACTGTTGTTAATATGTGGGAACGGGTATCTTTTTGGAGTTCTCCCAGGGTTAGGATTAGTTGTCTTTTGTTGTAATCCGCCCAAGTATGTTAATAAGGCTAGTGAAATGGAAACCAACCCTCCTTAGTCATACCTTGATTGAGTTTTGTCTTGCATAATTCATGTTATACATGCTTCCATGCGTAAGAACAAGTCAAAACTATTATGTTCATGTTAGTAGAGTGGTGTATCTGGGGCACCACAACTCACGTGTGAATAATATGAAAATTGAACATTTTCCTTCCTTTTCTCTTTGGTCAGCGCATGCGTGATTCATGCGCCAAACTGATCTATCACTTTTGAATTGACAACCCACTAATTATTCTTTATCCCGAGAAAAAGAAGAAGAAGAAATGTCCCGCATTGTTTATTCACAAAGTAAAAGATGGAAAATATAGAGAAATTGAGGAATTGAAGGGCAATGGACGGTTGGCGGCACGCGCTTTCAAGAGGTTGGAATTTTTTGTGATTGCTTCAATTAAAGATATCTTTATATTTGCACTCATTCAAATATAGACAGTCACCAATTAGGTTATGATTAGAACACACGCACATATATTCTCAAATTAAACAATCAAGATTATGACCAGAATCTAGAGCTTTAGATATGGGAGGTGTGAAATGTAAAATATCGGGAAATGTAGAATAAACAATTATTTGTCTTATCTCAAGGAGGACACTTGTCAAAGTGGTGGGTGAGGGGACATCCCCTTCATCCTCGATTGCATACATTAAATATCTTAATTCACAACTTTTTATTGTGGTATTTATCAAGTTTTAATGCATCTAATAATTAGTCACATGCATTAAATCTCTTAATTCACAACTTAGCCTTGCCATTCGAGGCCTTTGCCAAATCTTGGGTTGTCAATAGTGTATGCATCTTGACACTCCCCAATCCAAAGTTGTTCTTGCTGTTGAAATTACCACTTTCTACTATCGCTCTAAATATAATTGCAACAACAAAATTTCCAGACAGAAATCAAACATGCAAAAACCCCAAATCGAAATTCAAAAATCATTTCTCTTGGCTCTAGTACTTTTACAATGGGAGTTCACCAAGAGCGAGTCTTACTTTTGAGCTTGTCCATATCTTTAGGTAGACTCATTTTCACTCAAAAGCTTAAGTGAATGAGTTATAGGTCAATTAAATGCAAATCACATCAATTCTCCGAAAGGAACATTTTCTAATGCAACCCATGCATGAAATATGAGCAAATTCTACCTTTTCTTCCCTTTCCTCTTTGATCTGTGCATGCATGATGCATGTTCCATATTAATCTATCACTTGTCAATAATAATCTACAAATAGTTCTTTATCAACAAAAGAAAGAAAAAAAAAATGGCCCCCAAATTGTTTATTCACAAAGTAAAAGATGGAAAGTATAAAGAAACTGAGGAATTGCAAGGTAGTGGACGGCAGGTGGCACACACTTTCGAGAGGTTGGAAATTATTTGTGATGGCTTCAATTAAAGCTATCTTTATATTTGCACTAATTTAAATATAGGGTGTTGAAAGTGAAGTACCCACCAATCACCAATGAGGTTATGATTAGAACACATGTTCAATATATTCTCAAATTACACCATCATGACCAAAATTTGAAGCTTTAGATATGGGAGGAGTGCATGTAAAATATGGGGAAAAGTATAATAAACAAAAATTTGTCTTGTCTTGAGGAGGACACTAATCAACGTGGTCGGCCATGGAGGCATCCTTTTCATCCTTGATCAAGGTGAGAAATGCCTCATCTTCATCTAATTTATATGTGATGATTTTGTCTATCATTGGATTTAATTCATGTGCTCTCTCAAGAAATAAAATCAAAGTGGGATTCAGTCATCTTGGACTTTCCTCTTCACTTTTCTTTTGGCTGACTCCAAAACTAACACGATTTCCGTATATTTCCTAGCACAGTAGATTTTCTTTTTCTTTATTTATTAATTTCTAAAATGTATATTTTCAAACTCAAACTTGGGATATAATTTTAACACATATAATACACAAACAGTCTAACACTGTCACTCAAAATGCAAATCACGTTTTTAACGCCATGAACACCGAAATAACTGTGGGTATCATGATTTGAAGACAGGAAAGGACAATTCGAAGACTATATAACATCGTTTATTCCAATACCAGAGACTTCATATTAGACCATTCTGGTTTGCGCTCCTTACAAAAACCTTCCCATTAGCTTTTGCCAAGTTCAATCTCTGTTTTCTCCGATCTCAAGTTCACAGAGAGAGAGAGAGAGAGAGAGAGAGAGAGGGAGTTTGGGAGTGATTTTGAAGCATCCGGATGAACTCTACCCTCTGCTGAAGCTGAAGATGGAGGCGAGGAATGCCGAGAAGCAGATCCCTCAGCAACCTCATTGGCGATTCTGCTACTCCATGCTCCGCAAGTTCTCCAAGACATTCGCTTTCGTCATCGAACAACTCCCCACTGAGCTTCGCGATGCGGTAAGCGTGGTTTTTGATTTCAAAATTCTTTTTATAATATTTAATTATTAAAGCACACCTTTATATAATGGTTTAAGCTTTTGAAATAATTGGCGATGGTCTTATAAAATCTAACATGTTATCAAAGCATCCTAAGTTTTAGGCCCAAACTTTTACTTCATTTAATTTAGTTGCTTAACAAAAATGTACCAAAAGCCAATTGTCCAAATGCTGTTTGTTTTGAACAAATGCTCCGTAAGTTAAATTACTTTATATAGATACAAAATCATTTTCCCAAAACATTTTCAAACGCACCAAGTTGTTGTGACTGTTGCCAGAAACAGCAGGCACAGCAACTTAGATAAAGCTAAGGATCAATGTCTTATGTGAAGATTGATTCATTACTCTCACAACATTACCTGAAAACTTCCCCATAATTTACTCAAAAAGACTAGACAACATAATCGATCAAATTAAAGCGTTATGCTCTTTTAGGTTGGATGCAAGTAGCTTGATATTTATAGGGGACGACCCAAAGGAGATTAATTATGTTAATGATGACATAAAACCATTAATCTCTAAGTGGCTTTATGTGTGGCGTCGAAAAATCATCACCATGTTTTGATATGTGTCCCAATTCTAGGCTTCTAGCAATCCCTCATTTTTGTGATTCTTGCTCCACCATCATTTTCGTGGAGAATTATGATGATATATAAACATGTCAGCCATATATATTTCAATAATTTTTTTGGAAGTTTCTTTACGAATATGGATCTCTTTGCCTTAATATCCACCATGCTCTTGCGGTAAAGTTGTGCATAAAGTTGCCACAAATGTATGGCAAAATATATAATTTTTTGGGAAAGCTAAACTTATTACAATTGTTTTAGTTCAGTTTTAAACATTTTTTTTTATGTCAATTAGGTTCTAAACTTTTAACATTTGTATTGATTCAGTCTATTCAACCTATTTGGCAAATCGGCACTAACTTGGATGGTGGCCATCCTACATGGTGTGGCTTGTACCAACGTGAACAATTTTCAATATTATTTTTTTTTCTTTTTTCCTTTTCTTTCTCTTTTGTTTTTTTTCCTTCCATTCCTTTTATTCCTTTGGCTAAGCACCAAGGGTTGGGCAAGGGAGCCTTCGCAAGATGGTTGGGTGAGGCATAGTTTTGCCGGCCCTCATCTCTGGCCAGTTGTCGATGGTTGGGCGAGGCATAACTTTGCTAACCCTCCATGCTTATGAAATTATTCAAATATTTATCGTGATTGAAATCCTTTTACTTGGTGGGTTATTTTTGGTTGGGCATTTCCAATTAAGTTTTCTCGAGTTGGTAATATAGCCTTGTTGAGTCATGCATGCTCAAATAATATAATCTAGTAAGATGACGAGTCAATATGAATTTCTCAATTATTTAAATATTGTTGAGACATTGACAAATGTATAGATTTTTTCTTCCTCTAAATGACGAGTCAATTAGAATTTCTCAATTATGGGGAATGATATGGCTAATCTTACACACTTTTTTGATAAATTCACCTAAATTCATTTCCCCACGCACTTTTCTCTCTCATATGTGTGAGTTCCCGTGAGCAATCCCTCCTCCTCCTCCTCCTCCTCCTCCTCCTCCTCCATAGAAGATCACCTAGTCATTCAGAAAACAAAGAAAAGAAATTATCCAACAGCTAATTTTTGTAAAACATGTATAAAAGTATACGAGAAATTTTAAATTCACGAGAAAAAGAAACTATAATTAAAATGGATACAGGACGGTAGGAGGTGCCACGTGACGACAACCTAAAAGCCGACGTACAAATGTTCAACACGGAATTTACTGCTCAGCCCCAACTCCCTTTTTATAAGCGCCTCCTCCTGCAGGGAGGACCCGTCCTGCGTCAATGGGAAAGTGCATATTATTAGCTAACCCATTTAAATTAGCTAATCGATTTTTTCTTGTACTACTGTTGAATCTGAGAAGTCAAAGAAAAGTGCTATAGGCACTTCAAATCGAAGTATGATCTCGAACAGAACTGCGTGATATTACTGCTAATGCCAATGCAATGCTCATCCATAGAATTATATGGTTATTTCTTGTTTTCTATTGATTCTTTCTCCTACCTCACTTCTGCTGTCTGCTAATCCAAATGCAAAGATGTAAATGAACTGTTAGATTGGTTAGTGCAAATGCCACTCACAGCCAACGCAAAGTCCAGTAGAAATTGTTAGATTTGTTTATCTCAATGTGCTTTTATCTCTTCAACTTTTCTTTTGCATTTTTGCAGGTGTGCATACTCTATTTGGTCCTGCGAGCCCTTGATACAGTTGGTTTGTCCCATAACACTGCATTAGTTCTCTGTCTTTCATTTGCAAGATATTACCCTCGCTCCATTAGCACTTCTGGTTGGTTAAATTCGAGCCATTTATCCCCTATATGTCGAATGTTTACTATAGCACAAACTCACTGGAGTTTCCTTTTTATGTTGATAACATTCATGGAAATATCTGTGTAGGTTCGAGCGAGTTCTTCACGTCTAAACTAGAGTGTCTTTGTCACCACTAACCATCATAAATGGAAGTGGAGTGTGCGTGCTATGCCCTAGTTATTAAGGCCCTGGTTGATTTATCATGTAATAATGTTTTGGCTTATATTTAATCAGTTGAATAATCCATAGAAGAATCCGTTTCAAAATTCCTCTGCCTAGTTCTTGTTAGTATCACGTTGAATAATTGTTTCCAGCTCCATATTGACTTATATGTGATTTTGTGCTGAAATCTTGTTTCTTCTAATTTTCCCTTTCCAGAGGATGACACAAGCATACCTATTGAAGTCAAAGTGCCTATCCTGAAAGCTTTTCTTGAGCACGTGTTTGATAAGGAGTGGCATCTTTCATGTGAGTTAAACATGCTATCATGCTACCCTTTCTTTCCAGTTAAAGCTTTTGGTGATCTAAGACTGGTTTTCGCTGCATTTAAATTATTGGTTCAGTATTCTTGTCCTTTCCCGACCTTTACATAAAATTCAGAGCGTGGGTTAGATATTTTGTCAAAAAACTTTGTTTGACTTGTCTCTCTCAATGTAACCTTGTAGAAATATGTCTATGTGTATGTGTAAATAATTGACGTCCTTGACATTTTGCATTAAGCATGATCATCAAAGCTACATGGAGATTCTATCTTTGATAGTATCTTGTGGCAATTATCCATTATTTGAAACTGACTTCAAATTGACCAAAATAATTTTCTATAACACTGCTATTTGAAGAACAAGATATATCAACAATATTTTGCCTCTACATTATGATTCTACATGAGAACCTCTACAAATTGTCCCATCTCAATTCTTATTTGTGCATTCTTTTACTGACTTCTTTAAGAACCAACACTAAAGTAAGATAAACACTCTCTTGCTGTCATAAATTGTTGTGTTATTTCCAGCATATGAAGAAACTGGACGACCATGCATAGGGTAAACGATTGTCAATATATTTATGATGTCAAGTTGGGAAACAAGGTGTTTCTTGGTTATTTAGATTCCACCATGCCACTGATTTTCTCCAACTAGCATTTTTTGGGGCATGCACAACTTGGTTGGGAATGCTGCTTTAAGTTGCAACTGTTGTTATCTTGTAATTTTTATTATTGTTTAGTTATATTGCTGTCTTAGTTTACAGACAATCTTTAAATGGTGCTTATCCAGAAGTCTATGTTGGCTATACAAAGAAGTTGGAGCTGGGCACCGAACTATTTAGCTGCCCAGAATTCTATTGAGTTCACTGACTTGATTTTTTTATTGCCGTATTAAGGTGGTACAAAGAAGTGCAAGGTTTTAATGGACCAATTTCATCACGTTTCAACGGCTTTCCTGGAGCTTGGGAAAAGGTTACTAACTTGTGATTTCTTTATAATTATGATGTGAACAACTTTTGTGAGATCAAGATATTCTCTTCTTCAACCTGATCTTCTTAAGCCTCTCAACTTAACCATGTGTGTTTCCTTTACCAACATACTTAGCCATCATAGTTCCGCGACACTATTATCATTGTATACCACATGTTCTTTCGAACCCATTGTTCACTTCCACTGAGAATGAAACTCAAAAGCAAACTTTCCTGCAATTAACCCAAAATTTTTTAACCGTTTCTATTGATTGATGTGCTGACATCTTTTCCTTTATAAACTGTGGCTTTGTTTATACTTGCAGGTATCAAGAGGTAATTGAGGATATTACTAAAAGAATGGGAGCAGGAATGGCGAAATTTATTTGCAAAGAGGTTTGTGATCTTGTCATGTGACACTCCTGATATTTTCCAAGACCCTACCTTGATAAATAGCCAAGCTGAAGGAACTCTTACAGAGATTATAGTTTTTGGTTGTGTTTGGACTAGGTCAGTACGTTGTTAGTGCATAAGCTTTTCACGAGGAGAATCCTTGCCTCCAATGGTTGAAAATGAATACGATATTTTTCAGTACCAGTAGAATGGCTGCACATACAATGGCCAACAGGTAGCCCATCTGGCTGTTTACTATGACCATGGTGGAGTAAGGATTTGATCATAGCTGTGGGGTTCTACTCCTTAAAGTATTCACTCCCTTACAGAAAATGAATTCGTATAGAAGTGTATCATTTAGCCTTAATGACCATTCTTCCATCTTCGAAGGTCCACACGCTTGCAAACTGATTATTGACTCCACTACGTGCCTTGTTTATGGTAACTGACCTGGCTGGATTGGAATGGATTTGGCCAAATACTAATATGAAAAGGGTTTAAGAGCTGTAATATTCTTTTGCACAAAGCATTTCAAGGCTAGTTGTAGTCTTGCACCTTCTGGTAGAAATGCTTGTAGTGGAGATTAATCTGTTTAATAGGTTATTCCTACAAAGATTTCCACTAATTTTTCCTCATGCAGGTGGAAACAGTTGACGATTACGATGAATATTGCCACTATGTGTCAGGACTTATAGGTTTAGGTCTGTCAAAGCTTTTCCATGCTTCTGGAGCTGAAAATTTGGCACCAGATTCTCTATCTAATTCAATGGCTTTGATTCTACAGGTACCTCAAAGACACTTAGTTTCATGTAGATGACCACATATTTCGAACTTCTAACATTATTTTATGGATGTAAATATCAGAAACAAGACATTATTCGAGATTATTTGGAAGATATCAATGAGATTCCAAAGTCACGCATGTTTTGGCCTCGTCAGATTTGGGGTAAATATGTAAACAAACTTGAGGTATGCCTCTTCAACATGATTTGGGACTATTAAAGGCTTACATAGATTGTGCTTTAGCCCTTTTACCAAATAAAATTGATTTTCCATCACTTACTTTGTAGATGAATTGTCAAGATATTATGCACCTATAATGCTGAATTTCGCACCGCATGCACATCCTTATTTTCTCTTTTCTGCAATTGGCCCTATCTACATAGGACTTGAAGTATGAGGAGAACTCAGTGAAGGCAATGCAATGTTTGAATGAGATGGTTACAAATGCTTTGACACATGTTGAAGACAGTTTGACATACATGTCTACTTTAAGGGATCCTGCTATATTCCGGTTTTGGGCTATTTTTCAGGTACATTATCAATTCTTCAAGACAAAGAGTGTTTCTTATCTGTAAACAAGAGTTGTTGCCTTACATCAATCCTATATATTAAAATTTTTGAAGGCAGTCATTAATTTCAAAATTTTTCCTAAGTAAAACTTGCCTTAGAATTTTTCTCATGAGCATACAACAGGCCCAATCTTTGCACTACTTCCCCTGTCCCCGCTCTCTGACACATTTGCACGCATGCGCAGCAGGTGTACAGCCACGCAAGTTGTCCCTTTCTCTCTCCTGTGTGCACAAGATTTGGTTTCACACATTGACTTTACAAAATTTCCCTATTATAATAAGTTGTTTACATTTCTGAACTTACTCTTCATAATCTTAAGAATTTCCGTACGTGGTTCATTTGCTTTCATTGATGTTTAATGTCGATATATTCTTTTTAATGTCATTAATCTTTTGATTATCTGGGAGAAGCTCCTCTACCAACATTTTCTACTTTTTCTAGATAATGGCGATTGGAAATTTAGCTTTATCCTACAACAATATTGAAGTTTTCAGAGGCGAAGTAAAGATCAGGCCAGGTAAAAAAATGATTTGCGGATATTTTCTTTCATCTTTGAAATTAAGCTATCCTAGACACAATGAAATAATTAGGCATACTGAAGAACTTGAATGGCACTAGGCATGGAAAACGTAGTTTTATAGGATGAAATAATTGGGCAAAATGAAGAACAAGATCCATGCATGATAGAAATATAACTTGTCAGAATATCTCCATTCATCATTTACATTCTATCCATGAGCCCTTGTACATTTGTTTATGTTATGTAGTACCTTGGAGATAATAATTGCTGAGTTGTTCCATTTGTCTACCTATACTGTTCAGGTCTTGCTGCTAAAGTTAGGGATCGCACAAGGACAATGGCTGATGCTTATGGTGCTTTCTATGATTTTTCTTGTATGATAAAGTCCAAGGTATGAACATCAAAAACTAGAGTGCACCGTCTTTTATATGTGTATTTTAATTATTTCTTACTTGAAAATGTACTAGACCTTATAACCTGCAAAATCTTCAGCGATTTGACGGGGTATACAACAAATTAGATTGTATGGAAAGGCTAGCTATCTTGAATCCAAAATGGACTTGACAGTACTCCGTGCCTATGAAGTGAAAAAATTTAAAAAAAAAAAAAAAAAAAGTTCTGTCTTCTGCAAAGATATTTTTGTATGAGGAACCACTTCTCCTTTAGTGGTAGCTTTAATAGTAGAAGGGATTAAAACTTAAGTCTTAGAAGCATTGCGGATTCTCACTTCTGCTTCCTGACTGTGGGGCAGAATATTCTTGATGATCTGTTAATCCAACTTTTAAATACAATAGTAGTTGATGCTTTCATTTGTTGCCCTGCTTTTTCATCTCCATGCTTTTCACACTACGATTTTTTAGACATATAGACTGAGACATTACTCACCAAATTATGCTTTTGGCTCCTATAGGTTGACAAGGATGATCCTAATGCTACAAAAACAGTGAGCATAATCGAGGGTATACAGAAGGCTTGCAGAGATTCTGGCCTCCTAAATAGAAGGTTCCTCTCTCTCCCTCTCCCTCCCTCCCTCTCTCCCTCTATCTCTTTCTCTCCATGGAATGGATGTTGATTACGTCTTTTTACTTAAACAAACTTCCTTTCATAAATTTTGACAGGAAATCTTACATCCTTGCGAGTGAACCCACATATAGTTCTGTTCTGGTGAGTTTACAACTATTCATCTCACATTGTTTGGCTGGTCTTAGAACTATGTGCTGTACAGTAACCCAAACAAAAGAGAGAACAATAGCTTACCACGATCTAAATTGCAGGTTGCTGTTTTGCTCATGATACTGGTAATAGTTGTCGCTCATCTCTCCGCGAGCCAATCGAGTAACTAATGTGAGCTATTAGCATGATACGCCTGACCTAAGATTGCTCCAAACTTGTCTTCTCATCGTCCAACAACTTTTCTTCCGTTGTTTTTCCTTGTGCATATGGCTTTGTGGGAAAACCAGCAAATGATGGAGATAGTGTCGCTACAAATGCATCTACTGTAGAATTATGCTTTTGTATATGTTTGTATCTTGCTTTCCGATGTGTGCTATTTATATATGTTTGAAGCATCCAAAATAATGGACGAACTCCTATTTTCAATTTTAAACTGTTTTTCTTCTGGAATATGTGATCCCGACCCATCCAAATATTAAATTAAATATACTCTTCGCGGCTTCCTGTTTATTGTAGGAAGCTAAGGTAGTTTTGGTCTTTCTAAAGCTACTATACTTTTGCCCATTTACAATAAATTACTACGTAGCTAGGTGTTTGACATACAAAGTTTCTATCTTGGTGAATTGGCTTGGAATTCTATGGTAACATCTTCAAATATTTTCCTAACAATCCTTTAGGCCGTGCAAAACAATTAACTCATATTAGAGGGATAAGTACACTAGAAGTGCCAAAAGTTGTATATGGCGCTCACTTTAATGGCAAAAATTTTCACTAGCTCACTTAAATGTTAAATTAGAGGAAAAATGATCACTTTAGCGCCAATGGTGAGAAATTTTGACCAAATTGAGATTGTGTCATTTATAATTAAAATTATAATATGACTTGGCAAAAAATTTTAAAAATCCAGTCCATGTGGCATGCTTAGCACTGAAGTGATCATTTTTTAACAATGACTAGCACTGAAATAGTCACTTTAAACAAAATTTGGCACTCAAATGATCACTTTAAATAAAAATTGACACTTAAATGATCATTATTTACAACTTTTAGATAACGTCATTTAGGGGTTATATGTTGACTAGGCATGCCGGCAAGCCATGTAGGATTGAGAAATTAATAAAATATAGTCACGTAAGATTTCCGGGGACTAGAGTTGGCACTTCTTAAAAAAGTGACGCTTAAGTGATCTAAAAACACTTTTGCATTAAAGTGAGCGATGTACCTAACTTTTGGCAATTCTAATGTACTTACTCCCATATTAGAGGATGGATTCAATAATACTTTTGATTGGTAATTTCACTTTGATTATGGTGAGAGTGGTTAATGTCAAAGAAAAACTTTGTGAGATGAACAGTCATACTTTAGTTGAGAAGTCATGTTTAGTTCAACTTTTTCTTCCCCTTCCACTATTTAAGCGTTACATATTCTGCCAATCAACCCACCAAAAAAAAAAAAAAAAAAAGGGGCCTTAGATATTGATTTTACAGTATGTATCAGTATTTCTTTCTTAATCAAGACATCAAATTGCTTTACCTAAATCTGCTCTAAAAATTTGAGCCGCGCTTATTCTATCGAAGTTATAATCCTAATGTTTCACCAAAAAGGCAAAAATAAAATAAAATAAGAAAACTTTTGCAAAGGGATGGATTGAATTGACTATGCAAAAATTATGAAAGGTTTCTTTGTTTCTTTTGGACATAAAAACAAATGTCTTGAAAGGTAATGGAATTGAAAATGCAGGTGCTAGGAATTTAAAGTGCTGCTAAGATTTGTCGGAAAATAAAGATAAACATAAATATGCACAAACACGAGTTATATGATTGATTGGATGAACCTTCACAAAATAGTTATTGGTTTTGTATCTATAAATAACTTCCTAACCCTACTTATAGTTATTGGTAAAAAGTTAAAATCTCTAGACAATGTCCAATTATCTAGCAGATGATTATAGGTAAGATGTAACAAATCTCGAGACTATTGGTGTAACCACTCAGCAATTGTGCATTTTTACCGAACCACTATCTTTGTCTTCAATTAACATGTTGTGTGACAGCCTGAATTTTCAGATTTCGTTTTCGATTAAATAAATCGAGCCTTTCGTTAATGCGCCGATAGTGTTATTTTCTAAGTTGATCACTCACGAGATAATTTGACTATCTAGGGGAGCAATTACGGAATCTAAATGCAATATACTTGAGAATTCGACTAGGAATCGACTGCTCGACCATGTTGGTCTGCAAGGGTCATTACGGCACTGTTAGAAATCGATCAGAGACTAGAGATAGGTCGATTTGACTAAGGTATGTAATCAAAATGTGGGTGATTTCACCTGATTGCAAAATACTTGTCGATCGGCACTAGACCGATTTTTTTGTCGTTTTGGTACCTAGTGCCCATAATAGAAACCTCGAGATTTCACGACAACCGAGGATCACCAATGTGTCAGAGATGTATATTGTGACTTGAGATAAATCGATCGTGGGTTAGTTGCACCAAAAATTCCTAAAAGTGACCAAGTTGACTAGCTTACGCTAAAAGCTCACCAGATTGAAAATAATCGCGAATTTGAACCCTATTTCAGAAATTGAAAGTTTTGTGGTGTCACGAGCTATTTTAGGAACGTCGACTTATCCTCCAAATTTTTTTCATAAATATTTAAGAACTTTTGCAGAAAATCGATTCGGGCATTGCGGAAAATTAAGCGGAAATTCGGATGGGCCAAATTAAGGGAATTTGGACTTCCAAGCCGAGCCTTTGAGTGTTGGGGACTCACAGAAAATTGTCGGGATTTTTCTTCATCGAAATTGGACCTTAATTTAGGAAATTGAGTGAAAAAATTGAAATTAAAATGGTGAAATTCGAAATTAGGAATGGGGTTGTAAATTTGAACTTCAATTTGAATATTATTGTGAGATTTAAATTATGGAAAGAATTAGGGGGACAATGCATTTAATTAAGAGGATGAAACTTGGACTCTTGGACATTTTAATCATTCCTTTGACCAATTGGCCTCATCTCTTCATTTCTTCAGCCATCTTCATTCGGTCCTGCCTGCTCTTCATTTTGCCTCCATCCGCAGCGTCCCAAGCGAAGACCGAAGCAGCCTCTGCCGCTTGCTTCTGTTCTCATCTTCCTCTGAATTTTCATCCACGCGTCCAAGCCCACCGAGGAACCAACCCCGCGTCTCCGTCTCTTCCCCACGACCAGCACGCCCACCTCCACTAATAATTGTCTCCTTGGTCAACAACATCCACAGAAACCTCCCTTGTTGACCCTTGTGCAGCCACGAATCCAGCTGCCCCTCCACGAAGTCAAGTTTCACCGGCCTGTTTCCTCTCCCGCGTGTCTTCACCTCGGCGGATCCAGCAACGTTGCCTCTCAGCCACGCGTCTCCAACTGCGCAGCAACAACGCCCGCGTCGCCCTCCACTTTCCTTCTTGCAGCTCGTCCACCGAAGCTGCTGTCCGTGTGTCGCCCAGCAGCAACCCTTGCTGCTTCCTTACTTGGGCCCATGTTCGGCCCGCTCGGTCACTCCACGAAGCCAACAGCAGCTCGCCCATGCACGAAGCTGCACGCGTGTGTCCTCGGCCCAGCTCGCGATTTCCATGTCCCCAAACCGTGTGCAGCAGCAGCCCAAGAGGACAGCCCATTAATTGAGTCTTCAGCCCACCGGTCCAGCCCAACTTCAGCAAGCCCGATTCAGCAAATCCCAAGCCTGCGTCACTTGAAGCCTACAGCAGTTTCAAAGCCCAGCCCAAAAATTTCAGCAGCCCATCTTGAAGCCAGTCCATTTTCAGCAGTTAAGCCCGTGACCTTGAAGCCCAAGAAGCAGGCCCAAGCCCAGATCAAGCCCAGTTCAAGTCTGTGTTGAGATTTGTTAGGCCCGTTTTAGGCCCAGTCCGAGTGTCTGCCGACGCCGTCGAAAATTCAGATTTTGACCGCCATCGTGCCGTCGTCGCGGTGAACCGGTTTCCACAATTAACCGGTGAGTTTATGCACTAAACTCTTCTTAGTAGGCTAATTACATCTAAGGGGTGTTTAGTGTAATTTAATTAGGAATTAGGTGGTTAGTTAGATTAAATTAGTGATTTAATTATTCAATTATGCATATTAGGTGGTTAGACTAGATTAAGTGAGGCCTAGATAAATTGCATTACTTATCTAGAAGGATTCAGGAATTTCCCGGGTCTGTATCGGTACTTAATTTAGTGATTCTGGCTTAGGTTATTAATTTTAGAATTTAAATTGATTTACTTAATTAATTTTCGAAATTGTTTAATTATTAATTATTTTCTGGAAATTAGATCGGGATAGGCGGTGACCGGAATTTCATGCTGATTATAATGGTGTGGTTAATTTCTGCAATCAAGTGTTAAATTGTGAAAATTGAGTGTTGATTGGAAATTGAGTCAATTATTCCAAAATTGGTGAATTTTGACATTTATCCAGAAAATCTCAGGTGTCGAGTTTTAAACATCAATACTATATAAACCAGTGGGGTTTTGAAAAGAAATGATATCAATCTTCTAGGGTGAATTGACCATGTACCCACACATGACGATTTTCATGGGTTTTCTAATACGAAGAAAATAGGTCAGGTTTATTATTTTAATGGAGATATTTTAGTGCAATGCATGATGCCCTGGGCCATGTTTGAGTGATCGTGTGTTGGTTAAGAAAACATGTCCCGAGCTATTAAGCTGGACGTTACCCCTATATGGGATGCCCTACCAATGGATGTTGGTCGCAATAGATTCTGAATCAATGCTCCTTTATGGAATGCCGTCGATATAGTGACGATGCCATGCACAATGGTGTGAGATGATGCCTGACAATGCCAGAGGACCACCGAACAGAAAGTAGGCTGTACCATATGCCGAGAGTAAAACTAGGAACGCATGATTGATTGAGTGTGGCATTCCTATTATTGGAGCTTAATTGTTGCTCAGGCTGTCTGTAATATAAATTGTATTGACCTGCAGGGCGGGACTGAGGCGAGTTAAGTCATTTATACTAAATGCGTGATTGTGTGGTTAGGGTGCCTCTGGGCATATTACCCTCCTAATCGGGGTTTAGAGCATGGACTTGCTGATATGTTGTCTCACTGGTTACTGAATAATCATTTTCAAGTCCTTAGAAGGTGGTCATGGAGGACTAAGGCCCCGAAGTCTAAGGAGGAGGAGTATGGAGGATTGGTGGATGTGTCCTATTAGTATGTCGTAGGACAGCCTCTTTTGAGAGTCGACCTTTTTGTAGGCTTTCGACTAGACTCGTTTATACCTAAATCTCGTTGTTTATAAAAGTGTGCTGTTGTGAATTTGTTATCCTGCTTTTCTATCTTGAGATGATTATTGTCAAGGGATTTATTTTTGCTTCCGCATGTGCAATAAAACAAAAAGGGTCGGTGACTCGTCTTGGGAAGTCGCAAAATATTATCGACCAGAGAGGGATGGGCACGCGCTTGGGGTTCGGGCCGTGACATGTTGGTAGACCTCTATTACGTTCATTAATAGTACTTCCATAATAGTAAACCATGATCTCAGATCGCTTGCTATAAATGAATTGGTTGATTAATTTCTCTCAAGCTCTTATGACTTTGTATAACTTCTACATTATGTATCGTTGATTTCCTTGATTATTGATGAGCTAGTAATTAGTCGATTGTCTTGCTCAATAATGACTTCTGCTTTGACCGAATTTTATTTTTTTTGTTGTCCTAGCTCATTACTAGTCAATAACCCAAAAGTTAGTCATATTATTTGTGTCAAATGAGGAAAGCTCGACCCAATAAGGTTGACTTAGGGACTGTCGAGACCTGCCTCTTTGGGTCGTACGATCCTGAGGAGTAGGCTTAGAGGCATTTGTTTATGAAGTCAATCCAAATGGTTTGTACAAATGGACATCTCAAAAGAAATGCCAAACAACCCCTTAGATAGATTAAAATCCGAATGGTACATATGAACGATAGTTTCGAATGAGTTCTCCACTTTGTTAACAACGTGAATGGATTGTCAGTTATAAACTCGAGTCCTCTCAAACTCATGCTTCGCATGACAGCGTTTCATTTTAACTTTTTAGACAGCCTAAAAACATTATCTAGGAGTCGCCACTAGCCTCTTTGTTGGGGGCCAGCTAAAAACACAATCAAGGGTTTAGAGGCCGCTTGATTTTCACGAAACCAGAGATTTTGTGGTTTCGGGGACTTAGGTTATGCTAAAGATTTCTTTTAGCATCCTTTCAATACCTATGAGTATGATTATTATCCAAAGTGGTCATATAGTCTTTTAACATTTTTGTACGAGTTAAAAGATAGGTATCACAACGGATGGTTCATTTATACTGTTTTTATACTATCTAAAGTGTAAAAATGAAGGACACATAATTGAAATGACAGAGCGTGAAAGTAAACACCCAAATAGTTGAAAGGTATCACAAGAAAAACCTAAATAAACAAATTTAAGTGTGAAAAAAGAAAACCCACAACTTGTCAAGCATTTATACAATGCACAAGGGGACCCCAAGACATATGTCACGAAATAAATATTACACAATGAAAAAGGTTGGATTGGATATCTACCATCCACCATCTCCATGCCTTCGAGGTCATCACCTCCGAGGATCGCCTTTTGGACCTATTATAATTCTAAACTAATGGTAAACTAACATATAAGATCATACAACATACATCCATGAACTCAAGCGAGGAGCATAAATACAATGAATTGAGGAAATGCACTCAACCAATCAAACATGACCTCAGGATTGGCCCTTTATTTGCATAAGTCGTCCATTCTTAAGACACCTAGTCAATTAAATTCATGATCAATGATAATTAATTATCACTTGTGTTCACAAGGGGCTAATTAATACTGAATGGTCCTAATTTGGGTCTAGGTGATCCCAAGGGTTGCCCATGTAGTCATGCATCGCACCTAAATCATCTATCTAAAAATCACATGCATTTGAGAGAAAAAGCATGCACTTAGGTCATATGGTCTTGATTCTCAACCAATTAATCAAGTGAGCGAGCCAAAATGGGTCACTTATTCAATTAATTGAACAATCACATACGCCAAGTAATATGATCATGCAATGCATAACAATGACAAACAAAGACAATCGAACAAAGGAAATGTGATTCATGTGATGCAAAAGTAAGTTTGTGAACAATTTGCGAAGAAGGGCTCAAGTTCATGAAAATTGCAAAGATGGACATAAACATTACATATTTACAAACAAGTACCTAAGAAGAACAATTTGCAAGTTCTAGCCATTTGGCAAGCAAGGATAACAATTTTATAGGAGTTTGAGCAAGTTCGATGTCACTAGGAAACGGATTCTAGAACCGGGGTATAGATAACGTCGGCACATTGATCGAGGTCCTTGGACCATCAAACGAACGTCAAATCCAACAAAATTAGTATCAAAACAAAGTTTAGAAAATACCAAACAACTTAGTCAATGAAAGCCTTTTAAGATTGGCATCAGATGAATTTATAATACTCTTGGAATAAGCAAAGGCCAAGTTAGGAAAATGATTCTCACAGAAGCCCTGCAACTTTGGAATAGTTGGTAAAAATAGTAAACATGCTTGATATTTTCTGAAATTTTTTGACAGTGAAGTTCAGCACATATACATACAAATCACAATAGCAACTAGGCCCAGTTTAGGGTTGCTTGACCTATCCTAATGTGGTCTGATCCTCATGAAAATTTTATTTATTGTTCACAAAGATATAATAAATGACTTTCATGAAGAAACCATTTCCAAATTCACAATAGGTGCTTTTATAAAAATCAAGGAATCAATGCAAGACAATCAATAGCACAAAATGGCAGCAGGAAACACGTTCAATCTATGGCCCAATAACCACTGGGATTCGCCTCAGTGGCCACCCTTCCAACACGGAAGAGGGAGGTGAGGGGTTCAAATCCCCACCTTCTTAGGGGAGGATGGGGTGGAGACGCGTAAGTTTCAAGAGTGGGTTTCGACTCCCACGCCCTGCAAGAGGCAGGACAAAAGTCTGAGAGTGAGTGTAGAGTAGTAATAGAGTATGACTGACCAAAAAAAAAAAAAATCTATGGCCCAATGACCTTATCAATTATGCTGAAACATTTTCAAATTTTTCTATGTTATATACTTACACGTGAACGAATTTCAAGAAGACATCGATTTAAAATTTGATCCATAAAAAATCGTATGAAAATGGCAAACCGCAAAGGTCACTGGAACAAGACATGAAAACAGAACAAGAAAATTTTGCATATTTCAGTTCGGTTTTGTGAAAATTGTTAGACCTAGTAAATAATCTTCAAATCATGCAAAAAAGATGTCAAAACAAAGTTTATGATGTCTCCTATGAATCTCTAGAAGGCCTCAAATGCAATTGAGACCATTTTCAACTCAAACAAAGATAAATAGTAAATAGGTGAAGTCTGAAACAAAGTTTACAGATTTATGCATGAATAACATGATTTTAATCGAACTAAACGATTTGAAAATTCTACGAAATTTTTATATGATTTAAAAATAGGTTAATGGAATACTAAGTCTTTAAACTTAACCCAGGCTTTCCCAAGCCCATACCAATGCGCAACTTAAGGTTCAAGAATTTAGTATGCAAAAGATTATTATCTAAGAGTCGCCACTAATCGATTTATGGTAGTTTGATTATATGCCTAAGTAAAATAATGGGAGAATTATTTTACTTCTACGAACCAGAGACTAAGGGTACATGGACTTTGTTACACTAGATTTCTCTAATGCCCTTTTGGTACCATTTCTTTTTAATTTTCAAAAATATTTTTGCAAACGGCTTGGATTTATTTTAACCTATATTACTATCATGCAAATATGGTGACCACACAGATGCTCATCCACTACAAAACATTCAAATAAAAAAAATCATAAATAAATAAATTGCACCACACAAAGCAATCAATCATTTTTTTGGGTTTTTTTTTTTTTTTATAAAACATGCATTTTAACTACATAACCTGATTTTACTAATAAACATATTCTAGTTAAATGATCCTATTATGCAAATTAATTAACATGCACCTAATATTTTTGTATTTTTTTTTATTGAAATTTGGAATTAATGAAAACCATAATTAAAGAATCTAAAATGAATAATTTTCTAATTTAGTTTAAGGATTAATTTGACTTAAACCCTATCCTATCTTAAAAAAAATTTTTTTTTAAAAATGAAATTATTAAAATGTGCAAACATTATTTAAAAAGTTTGTCTATAAAAAAATAATTCTAATTTATTACAAAAATTATCTATCTAAAAATGCAATCCTAAAATGTAATCTTAAAAATACAATCCTAATTTACTAAACCTACATGCTCTAACGCAAGATTTTGATTTTTGATTTATTTATATTTTTTAGTATTTTTCCAAAACAAGTAATTATCAAATAAACCTTACATCTACACAATCAAGATATTCAACAAATAAATAATTAAAATAATCGGAAAAATAACATGTTATCTCACGAGTTAAAT
Organism: Eucalyptus decipiens; assembly: GCA_014182575.1. Lineage (NCBI taxonomy): Eukaryota > Viridiplantae > Streptophyta > Magnoliopsida > Myrtales > Myrtaceae > Eucalyptus > Eucalyptus decipiens. Next base: position 25,979,796 of record CM024615.1, read on the forward strand.
TAGCAATTATTATAACCTGAACATCACGGCACATAAAATGGTTCAAAATAATTAAAAAACCGATCCGAAATCTCACGGATCAAACAAATAATTATAATGATTTAACAATTGAAATACTATCAAAATGCCCAAAATCTAATGTAATTAAAAAAAAAAATGATGCGACATTTTATGGATGAAATTAATAATTACAATAATTTGGATAAAATCCCTACGGATAACGTTAGAATATACATAAAATGAAAATCACATCCCTGTACAATAATATTGAAAAATAAAAAATAAACTAAAATAGCATAAAATAAATAAATAAAATATAAATAACAAAAGCCACCTAAAGGGGGACTTGGAAAGAGGGAGCAACGGCGCCGATCAGTGAGAGGCGGAGCACGGCGGAGGGCAGGCGGGGGCGCGGCACGGAAAGCGTGGCGGCGTCAGGCTCCGGCGGCGGTGAAGCGGACGAGCAGTGGTGGTGCAGTGGCGCGGCGTCGGCGAGGGCAGGAGCGCGGTCGTCGGGGCGCCTGGCGTTCGATGCTGCTGGTGCGGAGCGACGAGGCAGCAGCGGAGTCGCGGGCAGAGGCGCTGTGATCGGCGGGCGGGTTGCTGCGGGTGCTCGAACAGAGGGCAGAAACTGATGCAGAGGTGCAGTGGCAGAGCGACGAGGAGGCGAACGGCAACGCAGGCGTCGGTTCGTCGTGGCTGTAGCGAGGACTACGAACGGCAGTGCTGGTGCGGTGACTGGCGCGGGGGGGCGATAGACAAACCGACGCGGGCTGCAGGTGAAGCAGGGCGCGGCGGTGGTCGGCGGCTTCGCAGCTTCTGGGCAAACGGGACGGAGGCTGGCGCGGTGATGCGATGCGGTGGCGAAGACGGTGGCTGCGGCAGCGTCACGGCTTCTGGGCAGCAACAACGACGCGAGATCGCGGGCGACGGAGCGACGGCTTGGGCAACAGGGGGGATGCGGCAGATCGGGCACTGGATCGCCGGAAGGAGGACGGTGGTGAGCGGAGATGCGGCAGGGACTCGGCGAGGGGGCAGCGGTGTCGCTGGGTCGCAGGCAGAGCGGCAGAGGGAGACGCCGGCGTCTGAAGGAGCGGCGGCGTCGAGGAGGGGCTACACGAGGAAGACGAACAGTGGCCCTCTTTTGATTTTTATTTTTTTTACTCACCAGTCGCACGTCCCTCACGTCTCCCTCACTGTAGCGGCTGACTTTTCCTTTTTCTTTTGCAGCCTGTCGGAAGAGAAAAGAAAGATCACTTTCTTTTCGGCTGAAGATCAACGGAGGGAGCTTGTCTCATTTTTTTTTTTTTTTTTTTTGAATTTTCGAATTTTTCTCCTTCTTTTGGTCACGAAAATTGTTGCTTCTTTTATAGTGATTCTTGAAAACCCCAATTCATGCAATTTTCGAACTTCCTATTTCCATTGCCTTAATCCATGGTCCGTAAATTGGAGCAAAATCTTGCAATCGACTTGATTTTTCCTTAGATGTTTCGATTTGTTTCCTTTTATCAAACTCATTGCTTTTTTATTCACCAAATTTATTTGATCGAGAATTCGCTTCCACATTTACTATGATTTGAATATTCACCGGAGCAATAATGGTTAATCAGAATTTCCACATTCCATTCATAATCAAATTAGATTGATCTTCCCCTTATTTTCCTTTTATTTGCTCTAATGCAATTTTTTTTTTTTAGGGGTTAAAATTAATCTCTAATTTTTATGTAAAAACTCAATGATTGGGCTGCAAAAATTTAGGTGTCAACCGTCACTTTTTGCTCTCAACATCAAACATGCTCAAGATTAATCCTTTTCTCGCCCAGAACCTCACTGAGTGACCTCCTGCTACATTAGGAACTCTCCTTGATTTTTATTTTAATGTCTCTTCCCTCAGTCATTAATGCCATGCGCCAACTGAACTTTCGACAATTGTAGTTCCAATAGGACCATGAGGGTTCGCACAGCAAGTTTCACGTTACAAACTCAACACGCGTCCAATTCAGAGTTGAAACGAATTCGTAGCGCTAATGCGGAGGACATGAACTAACACGAACGACTAACATAGCAGGAGCAATACACGAGCTTCCTGAGGACTTTTCAGCCAAGCAGTAAATCATGTAAGACATGGAAACATGAAAACAAGTTTGACATAAATCAGTGATGAGCGGAACAAATGGTTATATCACTAGAAGGTTACGACTAAGTGACCCAAAAACGAACAAGAGGGAGGTCCTCGGAAATATAGAGCCTCGAACACAACCCATACAATTTGGCAGCATGGAGGGCTCCCCTTTTCCTACCTTGACAAGATGAAACCTAGCTAGATCTGCCTCATACATGGGACCTAGCTAACATGCAAAAAAAAAAAAAAAAAAAAAATGATATGGATAGTGTAAGTCGCAAAACTTGTTAAGAAAGTATAATTGAGTTCTAAAACTTAGAAAAAGTAAAATCAAGTTATAAAATTTGTCAATTGGTACAATCAAGTTTTTTTTGTTAATTCCATTTATTTGACTAATAGAAAATGTCAATGTAACTTTTTTATTATTTTATTTCCTAACTTGGTGATGATGTTGATTAAATTTAATTTTTTTAACCAAGATATTAATTAAATAAATAAAAAAATAATTTTTTTTAAAAGGATGGCGCTATTTCCAACCCTATATGACTAACTTCACCCAATTTTCCAAAATTGTCCTCCATTATTCAATTGCAACTAAGATTTTGTGGTCCCAAATTTATTTGCTTTCCTTTTCTTTTTGGTTTTTCTATATATGTATGTAGGATCTACTTATCACAATTAAAAATTTCATATGTTTAGTTTTTTGTTTATTGTAGATTTTCCCTATATATTAAAGGCACTATATAATTTTTATTGTTAGAATTACTTCGATAAAAAATTATTTTATCAAAAAGATAAATTTCCAAAAATCTTGTTATTTTTAGTTGTCTATTATTATTTATGGATAAATTATTAAGTGGATGGAATTTAATTAAATCAAACTGTGCATAAAGTAAGATTTTTTTGGAAATGCCAGTGAAATATCATTATTTTGGATTGACAAAAATCAATATCATCTATGAATTGTTTACAAAAAAAATATCAAGACACCTCATTATGCATAATGTTTGAAATGCATTCCAATCTATTCCTCTAACATCTTACGTAATTTGTAAAAACAGTATCTTGCTAGTATAATAAGGAAAAAAGATAAATTCTTTGATATAGTAAATAAAGAGACTTTACATATATTGTAGACTAATGAAATTAATAAAAATTCACCAATAAAGTGAACTTTTGATATAAGAGGAACAAAAAATAAATAAGTTATTATAATATCAATCATGAAAAATAATTTTTTCAATTTTATACTATATCATAGAATATCTTTTTTACCTTACTGGTAGCGAGATGATTTTACACAAAGCATGTAAAACGATATAAGAATATCCTGAGAATGCACTTTTCTTCAATGATTTGTATGTGGGCGAGTGAATTCGAAACGAGGGAATTTTCACATTAAGTGTATTGGAATGGTGTGTGTGGGGAATTGTTATTGATGGATGGAATGTAAATGCAAGATAGAATACAACACCACCAAGGTTTAAAGGACGCACAAACAACCGAAGAAGAAGATTGAGATAAACGAAATTCACCACTAAGGCTTAAAGGGCAAGCTACCTGCCAAGGATAAAGGATTTCAGGATAGAAAAGCTCACCACCAAGGCTTAAAGGATATCTACCAACTGAGGATAAAGTGTTTCTTGGCTCACCACCAAGGAGTAATCCACTCTCCTAGGATAAAGAAACCGACAAAAGAAGTTATCCACTTTCCAAAAAAAATCCACTCGCACAAAGAAAATCTCACATATATTCATTCATCAAAATTGTCTCTTTACAACTGAGAACTCTCCTCTATTTATAGGAGGACTACGATATAGGAAATCAACAATTAAATAGACATTGAAACTACCTGAGCATTAATGGACACAAGAAGCATAATAAAGACCTAGGGACTTAGAACTATGAATCTTGGAACTTTGCATAATATTATAGACTCTTAGGAATTTAGAGATGCAATAAATGGTACTCTTAATTCTTCAGTCTTCTAAAACTCGTGCGCTTGCCTTGAGCAGATAACTACCTTGAAAGTTCATCAAATACCCAAACTTCCTCATCATAGCCTCCCATTGATAGGTTGTTGTTTAGCCGTGAATCCAACATATAATATGGTGAATCAACTTCTTCTTGATTGGTTTCATGATCAATAGTTTTCTCTATTGATAATTTCATTTCTGGACTGAATCACAATATGTTCAAATCCTATTTTGGCTTGGATCACCATTGATAGTGCTGAATTTGTTGATGAAGCTAAGTTGGATGCTCCCACATAATTTAATATGCTAAAAAACAAAACATGAGAAATGCTTAATTATGACAACTATCATAAATTGAAAAAAGGAGTTGGGCCTTCAATTTAAATTAAAAGAATAAGGGAGTTTTGTCTTTTTAGTGTACATTAGGGTGGATGAAGGATTTAAGGGTTGGAAATAGCGCTGCCCATTTAAAATACACAAAAAAGCCAAAGGCAAGGGTGACCTTGCCACTAAGCCCCCGTTACTAGAAAGGGTTAGTGGGGGTTCAATGATGGCCGGTGGGCAATGGCAGCAAGGATATGTTGCCATTGCCCTTGGCTCTTTTTTTTTTTGTGCTTTTTAAATGTTTATTTTTATTTTATTTAATTAAGATTTTGGTTAAAAAATTAGAATTTAATCCAAAATGACGTCGTTTTAGTCTTGTGTTCCATGCTTTGGCCATGTAATCACTACGCAGGAGAAAGAAAATATTAAAAATAATGCCATGTCAACATTTTCCATTGGTTTAAATTAACGGAGTTAACGGAAGGACTTTGTTGTACCAATTTAGGAAGTTTTAAGATTTAATTGCACTTATTGTAAGTTTAAGGACTCGATTATACTTTTGTTATAAGTTTTTGGATTTCTAGAGCGCATATCCCTAAAAAAAAGGAAAGTCAAAAATTCAAAAAGCAAAAAGAATAAAGAGTTGGGCTACTTTATTCGTGGAGAGCAAGAGAAGAGAGAGAGAGAGAGAGAGAGTGAAGGAGAAGAAGAAAAAGCAACACAGCTTTACAGTCTTGATTCAAAGGCCAAGCGTTATCAGAATTGGCTCAAATTTCAATATATTATTCGTGAGACTGAAGACTACGAGTTGATTGAGAACGTTCTTTGAATTCTCCAATCGCAAATGGGTTTTTTTTTTTTATTTTTATAATGCTGTTTTATTATTGATATTGACTCTTTAGTATGTGACTAGATAAGAACACTTTGTATATCTTACTATTCTTGGTGATTAATGGAAGTTTTTGGATGGTCCATGATTTTTCCAGCATTGAGTTTTCCATGTAAAATAAAGGTATTTCTGTTGGCTTTGTCTCATAATCATTTTGATATTAAATTTACATATTATGAGGTTGTATTGTTGGTTGTTGTTCGAGTTCAATCGATCTAGTTTGGGGGGAGATATTGATCTTGGATTGGGTTAGTTCTTGGTGGATTGTTGCTCGGTTTTTCCCAACGAAGTGGTATCAAAGCTAGGTGGAGATTCTATTGTTAAATGGAGGAAACTAGCTGCACAATGATTAAGTTAAATGCCTCAAATTACCCCATTGGAAGCCTGGCATGATAGATATCTTATATTGTAAGATTTGTCTGATCCCATTGAAGGGGATGAGGTTACAAGAGACAAGGAAGACAAAGGAAGACAAAGAATGGTAGCAAATAAATTGGAAAATTTTTATAATTATTTGGCAATAGATTGACGATATTGTGTTTCATTATGTTGCTTAGGAAACAAAAGCGGATATTTTGTAGAAGAAATTACAAGATTTTTATGAGAAAAAAACCTCACAAAATAAAGCTTTTATAGTAAAAAAAAAAAAAAATGTCAATTTGAGATATAAGGATGGAAGAAGCATATCGGAGCACGTGAGTGATTTTCAAGATTTGGTAAAATTAATTGACGAATCTTGAAATTAACCCGATGAATTGCAATTATGTCTATTGCTTGGTATTTATTCATAAAATTCCAAATTTTGAATTAACGTGTTGAATAAATAGTATAATGATAACAAAAGACATCATCCCATAGAGATTGATGATATAAACCAATTAAATTTTTAAGATGGACTAACTCTAAAATTTATCTAATAGATCAAAAAAATAAATTAAAATTGACAATCTTAAAGGCAAATTTTTTTTAACTAAACACAGTAAATTAGTCAAATAAATACGTTAGAGCATATGATCTCCCCATAACCACTGGATATGAATTTTATATTCCTATGCCTACAAAAACAATATCAAATATGTGATAGTGGAATTTCCTACTTTATTTACTATGCTATCTTTAGGTATAACAAGTCTACTCATTTTAGTAATCCACCATATCTTTATGTGAATTTAAATAAACATAAGTGCATTAAAATCTGTGAATATTCTCGATTTATAATGAATCTTTTGGACCACTTCATCATCGAAAGTTACACAAATAACACGATATATTTCTATCCATATTTAATTTATGATTATATATTATAAGGAGTAACTGCATATTATAATTTCTTATTCTCAAACATGCATATCAGATCATTCAAATGGTGGCTCAAAAAGTATTAAGCACAATAATATATAACTCGTACGAATGAAATCACTTGCAAAACATAAAAATCATGAAATTCATATTATCATGGTTAGGTTACATCGAAATCCTAACAAAATAAAATTAGAACATAATGGAAGAACAAATGAAAAATATAAATTAATCTCAACATCTTGAATTGAAGAACAAGGATTCTTTCATCACTTTTATCATTTCTTTAAAATATTTGGAAAACTCTTAGAACAATGAAAAAGAATTTAAAAAATAAAATCCTAACCATCTCTCCAAGCTCTAAATGTTATCCTATTTATAGGATATATCCAAGACTTCTAACATAAGGCAATTGCTTATTTGTTACATAAAATAAGGGAATAAATCACATAATCCCAGATTTGTTATCTACATTCCAAAACTCCCTAAGTTGAATTCCTGAATCATGAAATCTTCCTTTCCTTCTTTTTGCCATTTTTTTTTCTTATTTTCTATATATCTCATTATGTTGTATAAATAAGGAGAATCTGAATAAATAGAAGGAAATCCAAATATTTTCTCATAGATATTGCATTATTTGTTCCCTAAAATAGGTAAAACGACTTTATTTTTATAGAGTTATTACTATTCTCCCTATTTGCTGGGAAACCTTGATTATGGCATTAACCAATTTGGCTCTTTTCGATGTGTTTTTTATGAGCATAATTAAAGGAAGCCTATTCAATGAAGAATTAGGGAGAAAATGCTTGAATTATCCTTCTAAATCTAAGGCTCTTGTCATAGAAAATATGATGAACGCCAATTAAGAAAGTTTTTGAGTAATGCTAATAGGGGTAAGCTAAGCGGAAGGTCAAAATCAAGGTTGGGGAAGAGTGTGGAGTGTATAATTATGGCAAAATAAAACCTTATGCCAAAGAGTTTTGGTTTCCAATGAGAGATATATTTCATGATAAAAATGAAGATTGAAAGAAAAAAAGAAACATGTTATAACAACAATTGCATCTAATGGTAATATTGTGTTTATTTGTGATGGTGCTTTTATAAACCTTACATATTATGACTTAGGTTACTCTCATTACACGAGTGGATATAACTTGCAATGAATCTTGAAATTTTTTTAAAGATACGTTTGTTCAGTGGAAAACACATCATTTGAAAAACATAATGATCGCTTGAATCACTTATAAAAATGAATAAATAAAAAATATGTTCACTATTCACCAAAATATTTAGATATAAATTGTTGTCGAAAGTGAAAAGACTTTTTATTGACTAATTATTTTAAACAATGTAAGTGATTATTTTTTGAAAATGCTTTTCAAATTATTCATTCTTCGAGAAATGGATGGAGCTTTAATGAGACAAAGTTTGTTCAGTTATTACTTTAGTAGTAACATGATGTTCTTGCGCTTGACAATAGGATGGTTATTAAATATATGAAGGTTTTGTTTGTCCACTGAATTTTCACTTCTTTAGAAATTTAAGAGTTTTAAACTTTGTTGTGGGGGCAAATTGAAATGAAAATATTTACAATTGACTTAGCATGCATATCTTGTGAGGATTTTAATGGGCAAAAATGATATTTTTCGAGCTAAAATAACTTTTTTTTTACTGGTATCGGAATACGAAGAGTGGGGGGAAGAGCCTGCCCCCACGGGTTCAGCCCTGACCTCAGAGGCTGGAAAGCGATGGACATCGCGTGCGTGCTCGAAGTCTCAGAAGGACACGGCAACTGCTTGCAACCGAGGTACAAGAATTACCCTGCGGTAGAGAGCACCGAGGGTCCGATTGTCCAATTTTGAGTTGCATCGGAATATGATAATGGAGGGCAAGAGCCCGCCCGACAGGTTTGACGCTGACCTAGGTGCTCTTTGTCTGCGAGGTGTCCTTTCTTCTGACATGATGACGTTTTAATTTTTTTTTTTGGGTGTCGTGCTACTTTTCATCTCTTTCATATCCGAGTCTCCCTCTCTCCAGCTCATCTCTGTCCCTCTGGTTCTCGTGCTCTTCATTATGTCGGTAGGATTGGACCTTGCATGTGAAGTTTCCCTGATCAGTTCTCTGTAGCTTGGTTTATCCGAGAAGACGATGAGCTGAAGGGACACCTTTGCTTCTGGGATGACAGCGACAGTGACCCTTGCGACGGCAGCAGCAGTATCAGACCCGAGGAGTACAGCGACCTCGAGGAGGAGCGAGACAGCGATGGTTGGGAGTGATCGATAGATAGACGATAGTTTAGTAGGCCAGTTGGTTTCTCGCTAGTGTGATCCGTGACGGTCACTTTTTGGTGTAGGTCGCGAGGATGGGTGGAAGTGACTGGTGCATATGATCACTGTTGTTAATATGTGGGAACGGGTATCTTTTTGGAGTACTCCCAGGGTTAGGATTAGTTGTCTTTTGTTGTAATCCGCCCAAGTATGTAAATAAGGCTAGTGAAATGGAAACCAATCCTACTTAGTCATACCTTAGATTGAGTTTTGTCTCGCATAATTCATGTTATACACGCTTCCATGCGTAAGAACAAGACTATTACGTTTGTGTTAATAGGGTGGTGTGTTTGGGGCACCACAATTCACGTGTGAATAATATTAAAATAGTACATTTTCCTTCCTTTTCTCTTTGGTTAGCGCATGCATGATGCATGCGCCATACGGATTTATCACTTTTGAATTGACAACCCACAAATCGTTCTTCATCTCAAGAAAAAAGAAGAAGAAATGTCGCGCATTGTTTAATCACAAAGTAAAAGATAGAAAATATAAAGAAATTGAGGAATTGGAGGGTAGTGGATGGTGGGCGGCACACGCTTTCAAGAGGTAGGAATTTTTTGTGATTACTTCAATTAAAGGTATCTTTATATTTGCACTCGTTCAAATATAGTCGGTCATCAAATAGGTTATGATTAGAACACACACAAACAATCAAGATTACGACTAGAATCTAGAGCGTCAGATATGGGAGGTGTGTATGTAAAATATGGGGAATTGTAGAATAAACAATTATTTCTCTTATCTCAAGGAGGACATTGGTCAAAGTGATGGGTGAGGGGACATCCTCTTCATCCTCGATTGCATACATTAAGTATCTTAATTCACAACTTTTTATTGAGGTATTTATCAAGTTTTAATGCATCTAATAATTAGTCGCATGCATTAACACAACTTAGCCTTGCCATCTAAGGCCCTTGTCAAATCTTGGGTTGTCAATAGTGTATGCATCTTGACACTCCCCAACCCAAAGTTGTTCTTGCTGTTGAAATTACCACTTTCTACTATCGCTCTAAATATAATTGCAACAACAGAATTTCTAGACAGAAGTCAAACATGCAAAAACTCCAAATCAAAATTCAAAAATCCTTTCTCTTGGCTCTAGTACAATGGGAGTTCACCAAGAGGAAGTCTTAATTTCGAACTTGTCCACATCTTTAGGTAGGCTCATTTTCACTCAAAAGCTTAAGTGAATGAGTTATAGGCCAATTATTTGTAAATCACATCAATTCTCCGAAAGGAACATTTTCTAATTCAACCCATGCATGAAATATGTGCAAATTGTACCTTTTCTTCCCTTTCCTCTTCGATCTGTGCATGCATGATGCATGTTTCATATTAATCTATCACTTATGCATAACAATGTACAAATCGTCGTTTATCAATAAAAGAAAGAAAAAAAAAAGAAATGCCCCCCTAATTGTTTATTCACAAAGTGAAAGATGAAAATATAAAGAAATTGAGGAATTGGAGGGTAGTGGACGGTGGCATGCACTTTTGAGAGGTTGGAAATTATTTGTGATGGCTTCAATTAAAGCTATCTTTAATTTGCACTAATTAAATATAGGGTGTTGAAAGTGAAGTACCCACCAATCACCAATGAGGTTATGATTAGAACACATTTTCAATATATTCTCAAATTACACAATCATGACCAAAATCTGAATCTTTAGATACAGGAGGTGTGCATGTAAAATATGGGGGAAGGTAGAATAAACAAAAATTTGTCTTGTCTCGAGGAGGACACTAATCAACGTGGTCAGCGATGGAGGCATCCTTTTCATCCTTGATTAGGGTGAGAAATGCCTCGTCTTCATCTAATTTACATGTGAGATGATTCTGTCTACTGTTGGATTTAATTCATGTGCTCTCTCAAGTTTTGTTCGCAAGGGAATGTTAGAAAAGTGTAGAAACATGGAGTTAGAAAAGTAGTTAAATGCAAAGGAAGCCATCTGCTTGACGCCAATAGATGATAAAAAAGAATGACTACGCATTTTTTATATTTTATTTTAAAAATGAAATTAAACTAGTAGTTAACAAGAGGATATATGATTTTCGAAAAATTATCTTTGTAATTTCATGTTTTCTTTTAAGTCAATTTCTTCCCCTGATATTGAAAGAAAGGTGTGTGATATTCAAGTGTTTTCTACGAAGGAAAAAAAAAAATGTCTTTTATTCTAATGGAGGATAATCAGATCTACCATGAATTAGTTAATAACACATGGGACACATGTGTATATGAATCAACTCAATAGCACAAAGGAAGGCTCGTGGTGAAAGGACACTTACAATAATTTGGTATCGACTATACTGAAATTTTCACTCGTGTCCCTCGTCTCGACACTATTAGTGCTTTCATAGTCTTAGCAACACAAAAGAAATGGAAGACTATCACCTAGATAAAAAGTCAGCATTCTTAAATGAATATCTTTAAACAAATATATAAATGAATATCTTCAAAAAGAAATATATGTGGAATAATCACCGGGCTATATCGCCAAAGGCAAAAGAGAAAAGGTCATAAGGCTCCAAAGCACTCTATACGGGTCAGATTGATGAATACTTCACTAAGCCAAATTCATTTTGGAGCTACCGAAAAAATTCTAAAGTATTTACAAGGAACAAAAGAATATTGCACTTGTTTATCGCCCAAGTGGACAAACTAAGCTCCTTAGTTACAACGATGATGACTAGATAGACTTGGTTGATGATAGAAGGAGTACTACCAGTTACGCATTCTCACTAGGTTGTGCAATATTCTCATGGGCATCCAAGAAGCAAGACTCAATAGCATACATAAGTTGGGAACCTCTCGATCGCTAGCACCACTAGCTAAGCATTATGGCTTCCAAAAATACTAGAAAGCATCAAAGAAGTATTGACATGACCTACTATAATATTTTGTGACAACAGGTTTGTGATCGCTATATCTAAAAATCAAGTTTTTCACGAAAGAACTAAACTTATCGGTATCAAATAACACTTCAATTGAGAAGTGCAAAGTAATTGAGCTCAAATATTAGAAAATTGATTATCAAGTTGTTGACATGTTTAATTAAGTGTTACCACGAGCTAAGTGCAAGATATTGTTAAGCATGGTCAGAGGATTGTAAAAATTGATTAAGGAGGAGTGTTGAAATCATGATCTAGAAAAGCTTGGATTCTACTAATATCTAGTCCAATAGTTTTTGAAGTTTTTGATGACTCCTAGTACTAGTAACAATTGAACTTTGTGGACGTTGTTTTGCAAAAAAAAATGTGGAGATATTATGCATGTGTTGAGTTGGTTACTAAGCTATAAGCAAGGGGTGATGTTCGGATGAGTAAGTAGTTGACCAACCAATTAAGAAAAGCTCATCTACTCATGTTATCGTAAAAGCAAGCAATCGAACAATAAAATAGATAGAATAAGAAAATATATCACTAGATTTACATGGTTTGATCAAAGTGACCTACGTCCATGGAAAGAATAGTGACAAATTTTACTATAGATAAAGTGATATAACGTATATTACAATCACACCGAGTTATTCATATTGTACCCATTAATTCACACAGCATTTAGCCTCACAATTCCTCACTAAATAATCTTTTAATCTCACAAAAGAAATAAACACGAATTCAGAACACAAGAATTTAATTGACTGGAACACTTGTGTATCCTCACCAAGATGTAATCACCACAAAACTCACGACGAAAATTGCCTTTGCACATCAACAATGCTCCCGCAAGAGCCATATATATCGTTTGTCCTTTGCTCGAAGAAGTGCAACATTTGATCGTCAAAGATAGCTACGCGTAATAGAGAAAGAAATAAAATCAAAGTGGGATTCAGTCGACAAAGTCCAGTCATCTTGGACTTTCCTTTTCACTTTTCTTTTGGCTGACTCCAAAACTAACACGATTTCCGTATATTTCCCTAGCACAGTAGATTTTCTTTTTCTTTATTTATTAATTTCTAAAATGCATATTTTCTTTTCAAACTCAAACTTGAGATATAATTTTAACACATATAATACACAAACAGTCTAATACTATCACTCAAAATGCAAATCACGTTTATAACGCCATGAACACCGAAATAACTGTGCGGCATTATGATTTAAAGACATGAAAGGACACTTCGAAGATTATATAACATCGTTTATTCCAATACCAGAGACTTCATATTAGACCATTCTGGTTTGCTCTCCTTACAAAAACCTTCCCATTAGCTTTTGCCAAATTCAATCTCTGTTTTCTCCGATCTCAAGTTCAGAGAGAGAGAGAGAGAGAGAGAGAGAGAAATGGGGAGTTTGGGAGCGTTTTTGAAGCATCCGGATGAACTCTACCCTCTGCTGAAGCTGAAGATGGAGGCGAGGAATGCCGAGAAGCAGATCCCTCAGCAACCTCATTGGCGATTCTGCTACTCCATGCTCCGCAAGTTCTCCAAGACATTCGCTTTCGTCATCGAACAACTCCCCACTGAGCTTCGCGATGCGGTAAGCGTGGTTTTAAATTTCAAAATTCTTTTTATAATATTAAAATATTAAAGCACACCTTTATATAATAATTTAAGCTTTTAAAATAATTGGGGATGACATGTTATCACAGCATCCTAAGTTTTAGTCCCAAACTTTTACTTCAATTAATTTAGTTGCTTAACAAAAATGTACCAAAAGCCAATTGCTTAACATAAATGCTCCGTAAGTTAAATTACTTTATATAGATACAAAATCATTTTCCCAAAACTTTTTCAAACGCGCCGAGTTGTTGTGCCTGTTGCCAGAAACAGCAGGCACAACAACTTAGATAAAGCTAAGGATCAATGTCTTATGCGAAGATTAATTCATTACTCTCACAACATTACCTGAAAACTTCCCCATAATTTACTCAAAAAGACTAGACAATAGAATCGATCAAATTAAAGCGTTATGCTCGTTTAGGTTGGATGCAAGTGGCTTGATATTTATAGGGGATGACCCAGAGGAGATTAATTATGTTAATGATGATGTAAAACCATTAAGCTCTCAATGGCTTTATGTGTGGCCTCGAAAAACATCACCATGTTTTGATATGTGTCATAATTCTAGGCTTCTAGCAACCCCTCATTTTTGTGATTCTTGCTCCACCATCATTTTCGTGGAGAATTATGATGATTTATAAATGTGTCAGCCATATATATTTCAATAATTTTTTTGGAAGTTTCTTTACGAATATAGATCTCTCTGCCGTAATATCCACCATGCTCTTGCGGTTAAGTTGTGTATAAAGTTACCACAAATGTATGGCAGAATATATAATTTTTTGGGAAAGCTAAACTTATTGCAATTGTTTTAGTTCAATTTTAAACTTTTTATTTTTATTTTTTATGTCAATTAAGTTCTAATCTTTTAACATTTGTATTGATTCGGCCTATTCAACCAATTTGGCAGATCGGCAGTAACTTGGATGGTGGCCATCCTACATGGTGTGGCTAGTACCAACGTGAACAATTTTAAATATTATTTTTTTCCTTTTTCCTTTTCTTTCTCTTTCATTTTTTTTTCCTTCCATTCTTTTTATTCCTTTGTTTGAGCGCCAAGGGCTGGGCAAGGGAGCCTTCGCAAGATAGTTGGGTGAGGCATAGCTTTGCCGGCCCTCCATGCTTATGAAATTGTTCAAATATTTATCGTGATTGAAATCCTTTTACTTGATTGGTTATTTTTGGTGGGGCATTTCCAATTAAGTTTTCTCGAGTTGGTAATATAGTCTTGTTGAGTCATGCATGCTCAAATAATATAATCTAGTAAGATGACTAGTCAATATGAATTTCTCAATTATTTAAATATTGTTGAGACATTGACACATGTATAGATTTTTCTTCCTCTAAATTATGGGGAATGATACGGCTAATCTTACGCACTTTTTTTTGATAAATCCACCTAAATTACGTTGACACATGTATAGATTTTTTCTTCCTTCTAAATTATGGGGAATGATATGGCTAATCTTACGCACTTTTTTGATAAATCCACCTAAATTCATTTCCCCAAGCACTTTTCTCTCTCATAAGTATGAGTTCCCGTGAGCAATCCGCCCTCCTCCTACCAAGGTTTTACTGTTTTAGTATTATACATTATGCATTCGTGCAGCATAATAATATAAAGGTTATTGAGAAACATAACATATAATTTTCTAAAAATCTCAATTCTTTTAAACAAAAGCTCATTGAGATATTCATACGCATCATTAACGGGGAGAAGACAATACATGTGCCCTTTGTAGATTGGATAGAAGATCACCTAGTCATTCAGAAAACAAACAAAAGAAATTATCAACAGCTAATTTTTTTAAAACATGGGAAGCCTAAAAGTATACGAAATTTTTAAATTCAGAAGAAAAAAAAAACTATAATTAAAATAGATACAGGACGGTAGGAGGTGCCACGTGACGACAACCTAAAACCCGACGTACAAATGTTCAACACGGAATTTACTGCTCAGCCCCAACTCCCTTTTTCTAAGCGCGTCCTACTGCAGGGAGGACACGTCATGCGTCAATGTGAAAGTGCATATTATTAGCTAACCCATTTAAATTAGCAAATCACTTTTTTCTTATACTACTGTTGAATCTGAGAAGTCAAAGAAAAGTGCTATAGGCACTTCAAATCGAAGTATGATCTCGAATGGAACTGCGTGATATTACTGCTAAGGCCAATGCAATGCTCCATCCATAGAATTATATGGTTATTTCTTGTTTTCTATAGATTCTTCCTCCTACCTCACTTCTGCTGTCTTCTAATCCAAATGCAAAGGTGTAAATGAACTGTTAGATTAGTTAGTGCAAATGCCACTCACAGCCAACGCAAAGTCCAGTAGAAATTGTTACATTTGTTTATCTCAATGTGCTTTTATCTCTTCAACTTTTCTTTTGCATTTTTGCAGGTGTGCATCCTCTATTTGGTCCTGCGAGCCCTTGATACAGTTGGTTTGTCCCATAACACTGCATTAGTTCTCCGTCTTTCATTTGCAAGATATTACCCTTGCTCCATTAGCACTTCTGGTTGGTTAAATTTGAGCCATCTATCCCCTGTATGTCGAATGTTTACTATAGCACAAACTCACTGGAGTTTCCTTTTTATGTTGATAACATTCATGGAAATATCTGTGTAGGTTCGAGCGAGTTCTTCACATCTAAACTAGAGTGTCTTTGTCACCACTAACCATCATAAATGGAAGTGGAGTGTGCTATGCCCTAGTTATCAAGGCCCTGGTTGATTTATCATGTAATAATGTTTTGGCTTATATTTAATCAGTTGAATAATCCATAGAAGAATCCGTTTCAAAATTAGTCCTTAATTCCTCTGCCTAGTTCTTGTTCGTATCACGTTGAATAATTGTTTCCAGCTCCATATTGACATTAGTATGTGATTTTGTGCTGAAATCTTGTTTCTTCTAATTCTCCCTTTCCAGAGGATGACACAAGCATACCTATTGAAGTCAAAGTGCCTATCCTGAAAGCTTTTCTTGAGCACGTGTTTGATAAGGAGTGGCATCTTTCATGTGAGTTAAACATGCTATCATGCTACCCTTTCTTTCCAGTTAAAGCTTTTGGTGATCTAAGACTGGTTTTCCCTGCATTTAAATTCTTGGTTCAGTATTCTTGTCCTTTCCCGACCTTTACATAAAATTAAGAGCGTGGGTTAGATATTTTGTCAAAAAACTTTGTTTGACTCGTCTCTCTTAATGTAACCTTGTAGAAATATGTCTGTGTGTATGTGTAAATAATTGTTGTCCTTGACATTTTGCATTAAGCATGATCGTCAAAGCTACATGGAGATTCTATCTTTGACAGTATCTTGTAGCAATTATCCATTATTTGAAACTGACTTCAAAATTGACCAAAATAATTTTCTATAACACTGCTATTTGAAGAACAAGATATATCAACAATATTTTGCCTCTACATTATGATTCTACATGAGAACCTCTACAAATTGTCCCATCTCAATTCTTATTTGTGCATTCTTTTACTGACTTCTTTAAGAACCAACACTAAAGTAAGATAAACACTCTCTTGCTGTGATAAATTCTTGTGTTATTTCCAGCATATGAAGAAACTGGACGACCATGCATAGGGTAAACGATTGTCAATATATTTCTGATGTCAAGTTGGGAAACAAGGTGTTTCTTGGTTATTTAGATTCCACCATGCCACTGATTTTCTCCAACTAGCAACTTTTGGGGCATGCACAACTTGGTTGGGAAAGCTGCTTTAAGTTGCAACTGTTGTTATCTTGTAATTTTTATTATTGTGAGTTATATTGCTGTCTTAGTTTACAGACAATCTGTAAATGGTGCTTATCCAGGAGTCTGTGTTGGCTATACGAAGAAGTTGGAGCTGGGCACCGAACTATTTAGCTGCCCAGAATTCTATTGAGTTCACTGACTTGATTTTTTTATTGCCGTATTAAGGTGGTACAAAGAAGTGCAAGGTTTTAATGGACCAATTTCATCATGTTTCAACGGCTTTCCTGGAGCTTGGGAAAAGGTTACTAACTTATGATTTCTTTATAATTATGATGTGAACAACTTTTGTGAGATCAGGATATTCTCTTCTTCAACCTGATCTTCTTAAGCCTCTCAACTTAACCATGTGTGTTTCCTTTACCAACATACCTAGCCATCATAGTTCCGCAACCATATTGTCATTGTCTACCAAATGTTCTTTCCAACCCATTGTTCACTTCCACTGAGAATGAAACTCAAAACCAAACTTTCCTGCAATTAACCCAAAATTGTTTAACCGTTTCTATTGATTGATGTGCTGACAGCTTTTCCTTTATAAACTGTGGCTTTGTTTATACTGGCAGGTATCAAGAGGTAATTGAGGATATTACTAAAAGAATGGGAGCAGGAATGGCGAAATTTATTTGCAAAGAGGTTTGTGATCTTGTCATGTGACACTCCTGATATTTTCCAAGACCCTACCTTGATAAATAGCCAAGCTGAAGGAACTCTTACAGAGATTATAGATTTTGGTTGTGTTTGGACTAGGTCAGTAGGTAGCTAGTGCATAAGCTTTTCATGAGGAGAATCCTTGCCTCCAATGGTTGAAAATGAAACGATATTTTTCAGTACCAGTAGAATGGTTGCACATACATTGGCCAACGGGTAGCCCATCTGGCTGTTCACTATGACCATGGTGGAGTAAGGATTTGACCGTAGCTGTGTGGCTCTACTCCTTAAAGTATTCACTCCCTTACAGAAAATGAATTTGTATAGAAGTGTATCATTTAGCCTTAATGACCATTCTTCCATCTTCGAAGGTCCACATGCTTGCGAACTGATTATTGACTCCACTACGTGCCTTGTTTGTGGTAACTGACCTGGCTGGATTGGAATGGATTTGACCAAATACTAATATGAAAAGGGTTTAAGAGCTGTAATATTCTTTTGCACAAAGCATTTCAAGGCTAGTTGTAGTCTTGCACCTTCTGGTAGAAATGCTTGTAGTGGAGATTAATCTGTTTAATAGGTTATTCCAACAAAGATTTCCACTAATTTTTCCTCATTGCAGGTGGAAACGGTTGACGATTACGATGAATATTGCCACTATGTTTCAGGACTTATAGGTTTAGGTCTGTCAAAGCTTTTCCATGCTTCTGGAGCTGAAGATTTGGCACCAGATTCTCTATCGAATTCAATGGCTTTGATTCTACAGGTACCTCAAAGACACTTAGTTTCATGTAGATGACCACATATTTCGAACTTCTAACATTGTTTTATGGATGTAAATATCAGAAACAAGACATTATTCGAGATTATTTGGAAGATATCAATGAAATTCCAATGTCACGCATGTTTTGGCCTCGTCAGATTTGGGGTAAATATGTAAACAAACTTGAGGTATGCCTCTTCAACATGATTTGGGACTATTAAAGGCTTACGTAGATTGTGCTTTAGCCCTTTTACCATATAAAATTGATTTTCCATCACTTACTTTGTAGATGAATTGTCAAGATATCATGCACCTATAATGCTGAATTTCGCACCGCATGCATATCCTTATTTTCTCTTTTCTGAAATTGGCCCTATCTACATAGGACTTGAAGTATGAGGAGAACTCAGTGAAGGCAGTACAATGTTTGAATGAGATGGTCACAAATGCTTTGACACATGTTGAAGACAGTTTGACATACATGTCTGCTTTAAGGGATCCTGCTATATTCCGATTTTGGGCTATTTTTCAGGTACATTCTTAAAGACAAGAGTGTTTCTTATCCGTAAACAAGAGTTGTTGCCTTATATCTATCCTATATATTAAAAAATTTTGAAGACAGTCATCGATTTCAAAAATTTTCCTACGTAAAATTTGCCTTAGAATTTTTCTCATGAGCATACAACAGGCCCAATCTTTGCACTACTTCCCCTGTCCCTGCTCTCTGACACATTTGCACGCGTGCACAGCAGGTGTACAGCCACACAAGTTGTCCCTTTCTCTCTCCTTGTGTACACGTGTGTGCATGAGATTTGGTTTCACAAATTGACTTTACAAAATTTCCCTATTATAATAAGTTGTTTACATTTTTGAACTTACTCTTCATAATCTTAAGAATTTCTGTACGTTGCTTTCATTGATGTTTAATGTCAATATATTCTTTTTAATGTCATTAATCTTTTGATTATCTGGGAGAAGCTCCTCTACCAACATTTTCTACTTTTTCTAGATAATGGCGATTGGAAATTTAGCTTTATCCTACAACAATATTGAAGTTTTCAGAGGCGAAGTAAAGATCAGGCCAGGTAAAAAAATGATTTGCTGATATTTTCTTTCATCATTGAAATTAAGCTATCCTAGACACGATGAAATAATTAGGCATACTAAAGAACTTGAATGGCACTAGGCATGGAAAACATAGTTTTATAGGATGAAATAATGGGGCAAAATGAAGAACTAGATCCAAGCATGACGGAAATATAACTTGTCAGACTATCTCCATTCATCATTTACATTCTATCCATGGGCCTTTGTACATTTGTTTATGTTATGTAGTACCTTCGAGATAATAATTGCTGAGTTGTTCCATTTGTCTACCTATACTATTCAGGTCTTGCTGCTAAAGTTAGGGATCGCACAAGGACAATGTCCGATGCTTATGGTGCTTTCTATGATTTTTCTTGTATGATAAAGTCCAAGGTATGAACATCAAAAACTAGTGTGCACCATCTTTTATACATGTATTTTAATTATTTCTTACTTGAAAATGTACTAGACCTTGTAACCTGCAAAATCTTCAGCGATTTGACGGGGTATACAACAAATTAGATTGTATGTAAAGGCTACCTATCTTGAATCCAAAATGGACTTGACGGTACTCCGTGCCTATGAAGTGAAAAAATTTTTAAAAAAAAAAAATTCTGTCTTCTGCAAAGATATTTTTGTATGAGGAACCACTTCTCCTTTAGTGGTAGCTGTAATAGCATAAGGGATTAAAACTTAAGTCTTAGAAGCATTGCGGATTCTCACTTCTGCTTCCTGACTGTGGAGCGGAATATTCTTGATGATCTGTTAATCCAACTTTTAACTACAATAGTAGTTGATGCTTTCATTTGTTGCCCTGCGTTTTCATCTCCATGCTTTCCACACTATGATTTTTTAGACATACAGACTGAGACATTACTCACCAGATTATGCTTTTGGCTCCTGTAGGTTGACAAGGATGATCCTAATGCTACAAAAACAGTGAGCATAATCGAGGGTATACAGAAGGCTTGCAGAGATTCTGGCCTCCTAAACAAAAGGTTCCCCTCCCTCCCTCTCTCTCTCTCTCTCCATGGAATGGATGTTGATTACGTCTTTCTACTTAAACAAACTTCCTTTCGTAAATTTTGACAGGAAATCTTACATCCTTGTGAGTGAACCCACATATAGTTCTATTTTGGTGAGTTTACAACCGTTCATTTCACATTGTTTGGCTGGTCTTAGAACTATGTGTTGAACAGTAAACCAAACAAAAGAGAGAACAATAGCTTACCACGATCTAAATTGCAGGTTGCCGTTTTGCTCATTATACTGGTAATAGTTGTCGCTCATCTCTCCGCAAGCCAATCGAGTAACTAATGTGAGCTATTAGCATGATACGCCCGACCTAAGATTGTTCCAAACTTGTCTTATCGATGTCCAACAATTTTTATTCCGTTGTTTTTCCTTGTGCAGATGGCTTTGTGGGAAAACCAGCAAATGATGGAGATAGTGTCGCTACAGATGCATCTATTGTAGAATTATGCTTTTGTATATGTTTGTATCTTGCTTTCCGATGTGTGCTATTTATATATGTTTGAAGCATCCGAACATAATTGACAAACTCCTATTTTCAATTTTGAACTTTTTTTCTTCTAGAACATGTGATCCTGAGCCATCCAAATATTAATTTAAATCTACTCTTCCGGCTTCCTGTATTTCGTAGGAAGCTAACGTAGTTTTGGTCTTTCTGAATCTACTAAACTTTTGCCCATTTACAATAAATTACTATGGAGCTAGGTGTTTGACATACAAAGTTTCTATCTTTGGTGAATTGGCCTGGAATTCTATTGTAACATCTTCAAATATTTTCCTAACAATCCTTTAGGCCGTGCAAAACAATTAACTCATATTAGAGAGATAAGTACACTTAAAGTGCCAAAAATTGTGCATAATGCTCACTTTAGTGGAAAAAATTTTCACCAGCTCACTTAAGTGTTAAATCAGAGGAAAAAACAATCACTTTAAGACCAATGGCGAGAAAATACGGCCAAATTGATTGTGTGTCATTTATTATTAAAATTATAATATGACTTGGCTAAATTTTTAAAACATCTAGTCCAAGTGGCATTTCCACATGGCATGCTTGGCACCGGAGTGATCATTTTTTAACAATGACTAGCACTTATTTACAACTTTTAGATGACGTCGATTAGGGGTTATATGTTGACTAGGCACGCTGGCGAGCCATGTAGGACTGAAAAATTAATAAAACATAGCCATGTTGGATTTCTTTCAATTTGGACCAGAATTGGCACTTAAATGATCGTTTTCTTAAAAGAGGTGGTGCTTAAGTGATCTGAAAAAAAATTTTGGCACTAAAATGAGCGCTGTACACAACTTTTGGCACTTCTATGAGTTATAATTTTTATGGTGCCATCTTGCACCAATTGTCTCACATACTCATATCTTAGACTAATATGTCTAGACTTACTATTGTAAGTGTTACTATAAGCTCTTACCAAAGTAGCATGACTATCACAATGGATAGAAATATGAGGCTAGATGATTAGGCTTAATCCATCAATTAATTTGATATCTTAACAACAAATTCTTAATCCATCAACCTATTTCCCACTTGCTACTAAGCAATAACTCAAATTCTATAGTTGAGTGAGTTATGCACATTTGTTTCTTGCTCACCCAAGAAACAACACATTCACGTAATGTTAAAATCCATTCGGAAGTGGAATGTTTATAACCCACACTTATAATCCAACTAGCATCAATGTATCATTCTAATACAACCGGATAATTATTATAAAACAATCTTAAATTTTTTAATTCTCCTAAGATGATAAAAAATTTGCAATATAGCCTTCCAATGTTCTATATTTGGATTACAAATATATGTGCTCAACTTACGCATGGAACAAGCAATATCAAGTTTAGTACAATCATCGCATACATTAAAGACCATATAGCACTCACATATTCAAATTGTGCTATTGCTCTACTAGTATTGCAATTTAATTTTATACTGAAATCAAACGGAGTATTCATTTCTTTGAAACCAAGATGTTGAGATTTATTTAACATTTTTTCAACATAATCACATTGGCTCAAAGAATGGCCCCCACTATATCTTTCAACTTTAACTCCCAATATAGTATCTACTTTACCCATAATAGAAATTTCAGAATGGTCAAGATCAAAAAGGCTATACCAGGGAAGAAGCATGCGGTTTTCTATGCTACCGACACCCATCCCTTGTGATCGTCAGAGATGATGGTCCTCCAAAGTTGAACAGCAAAGTAGCTAGCAATTACACTAAGAATAATGTAGAGGAATAGCATACTTGTGATAAGCGTCCCACCGAAAGCAACGGACATGAACTCGAGCGTAGCAAATAATATGGTCACCGCTGCCTTTCCAAGAATCTGGACATTATCTCCGACCATTATGCACAAAAGAACGGGGTTTGACGGAGTGCGAAACATATACCCAACCACGAGCTTCCACCTAAATAATTACTCGTTCATCTGAGCCTGTGCCTCCTTGTCAAGGTCCTCGTATCGCATCAAGTCACGACGGACAGTCTTCAAAAAGATCACGAGGATGATACCGTCAAGAAAGGTGATCACCATCAGAGAATTGAGGATGGAGAACCAGAGGACTTTGGATCCTTCCATCTTCAAATAAGCATCCCAACGAGATGGCCTCTTGATATCGATCTCCTCACAGGCGACCTCATAAGTGAACACTGAATACAATGGATCACATTTAATCGGAGAAGAGTACTTCCCGTATATCTTCAAGTTCTTTACTGAATCAACATTATGCATGATACTACGAGGCACAACCTCAAAACCTATTCGACCTTCAGGTACAATTTGCAACTTCTCTGACCTTGAGTTTGAATCTCAACTTGAATGACTAGAACCCATGCCAGCGGATCGGTATATGAAGATACACTTCTTACCACTGAGATTGGACATCCTCGTCGAGACAAAACCTTCTCAGATTAGAATAAACCCCAGAAGCCATCCGTTGTGGAAAAAAGCTACTGACTAAACCAACGTCGTGTGAAGCCCTCTTGGCGGCAAAGAAATGGCCATGAAAGCCAATACCAAACATCTCTCGCAAAACCAAGCCCACAGCAACGTTCTCATACTTCTCCTTATTGACTTTATCCACAAAGCAACGCCTGAGAACGCCCAATGCCGATTTGGGCATGGCATAATCGACCCTATCTCTA
This sequence comes from Eucalyptus decipiens, assembly GCA_014182575.1. Classification (NCBI taxonomy): domain Eukaryota; kingdom Viridiplantae; phylum Streptophyta; class Magnoliopsida; order Myrtales; family Myrtaceae; genus Eucalyptus; species Eucalyptus decipiens. The sequence goes on from CM024615.1 coordinate 26,003,696, forward strand.
GGCATACACTCCACAGATTGAATCTCACTAGAATCCAACGTAGCACCTGCGCCGCAACTGCACTCGGCTGAACCTCCCTAATCGAGCACTCGGCGTTCTGGGCAGATCGCTCGTAAATCACGGACTGCAACTTGAGTTCCCTCACAGCATAAACGAATTGCTTCGTTTGGGAGCTGGAAGTTACCGGACCAATTCATTTGATACTTTCAAGACATCGAATTTCAGCCTAGAGAAGGGCCATAAAGATTGCAAACTCCAAGGAAAGAAAGCCTCATCAGGACCACATCAAATCCCTTCTACTTCTATCGCATTGCATCAAATCACATGAGCAAAATTGTTGCCATCAAACAGGTCTAGTTTCACCATGTCTGGAGCAATGACTTTGATTGACTCCAACTCCATTGTTGCACAAATTAATCCTTAAAATTGTTGGAAAATATGGCTTCAAATTGGATAAAATAATTAAGTCAGACTTTGTGGTGTAATATCACTTTTTTAAAGATTTATTTGTCCCACAATATTGCTAATGGTTCTTTACCCAAAAAAACATTGCTAATGGTTACCAGCAAATTTCCTCTAGATACAACAAAGTCTTAAATGAGAATACTAGGTAGTAATTCTAATAATTCTCTAGTATCCCTCTAAGAAATAATTGGAAAAATGGATGTATTTTCTTTCGAAAGAAAACAAAACTAGAAGAAGATTCTGATTTAATAGACACATTCGGTAATTTATAGCCAAAACAAGATGTTATATCTGAACAGACACAACCTTTTAAGGATCAAGAAGTTGTGTTTGAACAAGTATGAACTCTTACGTAACTGTTACAAGATTAAATAAATTCGGAATTAAATAAATAAAAAATAAAATAACCGTAATTTCTTTGTGTTTGAACAAGTATGAACTCTTATGTAACCATTACAAGATTAAAAATAACGATTGTTTGTTAGTGCTAAGTTTGGTCCACATGTACGCTCATATCTTTTTGACGTAGGATAAGGCACCTCTTAGTAAAACAAACTAGCAACAATAGCAAGTCCCTATTGTAAACGACTAGGGACACTCTTGCTAGCTTCTCAGTCAAAGCCAGCAAGTCCACCCTTTTCTTTGCAGGTCTCTCGAGCACTCAGAGACATTCTTCGAATCTTTAACATACAGGTGCACCATACGGAAAAGATGCAAGAAGGAACAAGTTCTTGGGACTCCTACACTTGCTTGCGGTCGTCTGCCGCTAATCGTTCCATTGGATTTCTGTTATTACTAGTCCTCAAAGGCTTGTCCGCTGCCAGCATAGCCAAGGACATCGAAAACTGTTGGTCCGCCATCGTCCTGACCGCCACCTGTCATCCATGATCACAAGCCAATTTCGTGGAAGTTAAAATTTGGATGAGTGATCCACAAAATTAGGTAAAATCTTATCCAAATATGATTCAAATTTATTACCTAATCCACAACCGTATATACTCTTTAATTCTATCTATAAGGCTTTAGATGAAATTATCGATTGTGCTTTCGGATTACACCCATTATCTCAAGTTTTGGTATCCTTGATATTTTGATCTTTAAGGCCGAAGATCAATTTCTTGATTTTCTGGAATTTTGGATGATTAGATATTGATCTATATCTGAATTGATTGGATGATACCTTTGTGGATTAAGTGGTTTGAATATTTTGATTGCTTTCTTAGTCTTAAAAAGAAACAAAAATATTGCATTGCATATCATGTAGATTAATTAGGTTATATTGCATGTTTAATTAGATTCTGTAAAATTCAAGATAAGGATTCTAATTTAAATTAGGAATTTGCATTGTTTAATACGTAAATTGAGCTAGATATTATCTTTGTTCCAGGTGGTTAGTTTCCCTTATTTTTAATAATGAATTTCAATAAAAATTCCAAAATTGTCACGTGCGTGTCATATGTATTAATTGCATGTTATCCATGTATCTGCCATGTCGTATAGTTTAGGTCGAAATTAATGCATGTCATAAACATGTGTCATTTAGTAATTGCCGAACAGTTTCATTTAGTTAAATTGCATGTCATGTAGAGTTGCTTAATTAAGGTCGCATGTCATGTAGAGTAGTTGCATATTAATTATTGTCCACCATTATAATTAGGCTAGATAGTTAAATTGCGTGACATATAGCTTAGTTTTCATTTAAACAAGAGAAAATCCAAAAAGAGATCTAAGTAGAATTGTGTGATAACTAGAAACCATATTTAGGTTGGATATGTGTTTCTAATTAATATTTGTCGCATATGCTTAGATTGCTTCGAGGTAAGTGTTTTTCCCTTATGCTTGCAATTTACTTATAGCTTGGCTTTATTGAGTGTTCAATAATGGTTATGCACCTGCATGATCCCCTTGCTAGTTAGAGAGATGTTAAAATCAATTCAAGTTGTCCTCTAAATATTTCGGAAAATAAAAGAGAAAAGGTATTGAAAGGGTGTTAGAGTAATCTATCGTAATCAACTCCTTGAACTCATTTAATCTTCGGTTCGTAGAAGTAAGGTATATTTCTTGATACTTTACTTGGGTATCTAATTGATTCGCCACAACTGATTAGTGGCGACTCCTATATTAATATCATTTACATGTTCTAATCGACTTGGTGGTGATTCCTAGATAAAAATCATTTGCATGCTGAAAAACTCAAACCTAAGTTGTGAATTGGAATGAGATCGGGAGAGCTTGAGTTAAGTTTAGGTTTAATAATCCATTAGCCAAACTCGGAACCTAGGTGGTGCATAGCGAAGGCAAGATCGCAACAAGAGGACTTCACATTTGAGAGTAACTAACAAAGAAATACTTTTAGATAATAATAAAATATATTTTTTGTTGTAAAATATTGTGTTGCGAATATATAATAGAGAAGAGATTGAGAAGAGAAAGCAAGTGAACACTAGAGATAGTAGAGAAAGCCAGATGTTTCACTGTATTGTGATTGTTATTGTGATAGTTGTTATTGTACATCAAAACTAAACTCCTATTTATAGAAGAACAAGAATGTACTTATCATTAATATTAATGTATCGAATGATACATGTATTGGATAAGGGAGATGGACGTTCATTGTATAAGGAGATGTACTTAGAATATATTATACAAATGTACCATAATAAGTACATTAGATAAGATGAATATAATGAATATTCATTCATATATTCTATTCATTCATTTATTTCATAAAACTCCCCCTTGAATATTCATCATATTCATTACGAATGTGCATCGAATGATACTGCCTCATTAAAAACCTTAAGCTGGAAAACCCAGTAATATAAAAACTGGACAAAATGGAAAAAGAGTGCAGAGCACACATGTTATGATCTCTCCATTTTATGGATGCATTAATTGCCTCATTAAAAACTTTAAGCCAGAAAAACCCTATGGGAAAAAAACCGGACATAAAGAAAAAATGAATGCAATGTATATATAGCCACTCCTAGGACTAATCATTATTGCATCTTGTGAACTAGCCGCATATCAATGTTGCAATGCATAGTTCATAATATCTCCCCTTCAATAGAGCCATATAGCCACTTCTGGAGCTAATTAATCTTACATCTTATGAACTCGCCTCATACCAATGCAATATACTAATTTCTCAAAACTTGATGTTGGCAATGATTTGGTCAAAAGATCTGCAAGATTATTTATGGATCGAATCTGTTTAACATCAATTTGTCGACTTTCTTGGAGTTCATGAGTATAGAAAAATTTCGGCGAGATATGCTTGGTCCTATCACCTTTGATATATTCTCCCCTGACTTGTGCAACACAAGCATCATTATCTTCATAAATTATAGTGGGAGAATTTGTAACCGGTATTAAGCAACAAGAATTATGAATATGTGTTATAATAGATCTTAACCAAACACACTCTCTTCCAGCTTCATATAAAGCAATAATCTTAGAGTGGTTAGAAGATGTAGCTATTAGTAATTGCTTCGTAGAACGCCAAGAAATAGCGGTGCCATTATAACAAAATTAATACCCGGTTTGAGAGTGAGCCTTATGTGGATCGGATCTATATCCAGCATTAGCATATCCAACTAAACCAGAGTTAGTGGAATCCTTGGAATAATATAATCCTAAATCTATGGTTCCTCGGAGATAATGGAAAATATGTTTAACTCCATTCCAATGTCTCCGAGTTGGCTCAGAACTAAAACGTGCCAATAAATTTACCGCAAAAGCGATATCTAGTCTCGTACATTGTGCCAAGTACATCAAAGCCCCAATTGCATTGAGATATGGTACTTCAGGACCAAGTATCTCTTCATTAGATTCTCTAGGACGAAATGGGTCCTTTTGGGGATCTAGAGACCTTACAATCATAGGGGTGCTCAATGGGTGAGTTTTGTCCATGTTGAAACATTTAAGCAATCTTTCAACATATGTTGATTGATGGACGATTATTCCATTTGCTTTATGCTCAAGCTCTAGACCAAGACAAAGTTTGGTTTTACCCAAATCTTTAACTTCAAACTCCCTTTTCAAATATTCAGCAGTTTCAGCTAACTCTTATAGAGTTCCAATTAAATTTATATTGTCGACATAAACTGTTATAATAACAAATCCGATTTCTGATTTCTTAATAAACACGCATGGGCAGATAGGATCATTTTTGTATATTTCCTTAATTAGGTACTCATTTATGCGTTGATACCACATGCGACCGGATTGCTTTAACTTGTACAAGGATCTTTGCAATTTTATTGAGAATAAATTGCGGGGAGTGCATGCTTCGGGTATTTTGAATCCCTCATGAATTTTCATATAAATATCAGAGTCTAATGAGCCAGATAGATATGCCATCTAATCTTTCAAAGATTGCTAGGCTAATGAGAAAACGAAATGTAATCATATCCATCACAGGTGAATATGTCTCATTATAATCAATCCCAAGTCTCTAGGAGAATCCTTGGGCAACTTGTCGAGCTTTATACCTGACAACCTCGTTTTTTTCATTTCTTTTTCGGATAAATACCCATTTATATCCAACGGGCTTTATATTATCGGGGATACGAGTTACAGGTCCAAAAACCTCTAGTTTAGTTAGGAAAGCTAATTCAGCTTTAATTGCTTCCTTCCACTTATGCCAATCTTTCCTTTGATGACATTCAATAATAGATTGTGGTTCATAATCATCATCCATAATTTGATGAGCAACTGAGAACGCAAAAACATCATCAATGATGATTTCATTTCGATCATAAATTTCATTACAATATCTAATGGAATTCTCAGTATTCCCGGGGCTAGTGCTCCTTTCATGGGTTTGCCCATCTTCAGGGGCAATAAGCTCTTTGGGAGCAAGCACAACGCCAGGCTCTTCTGGAGCGGATTTCTGATTCTTTCCCTTTCGTTTTCGAGGAATAATATCTTTTGATCCTAACAGTATACCGCACTTTAAGTGTGCAAGTAAACATGCAAAGATGACATTGCGAGTAGATAATAGGCAAACATGGGACCATCTACAGGATGCGTCCACTAGTACCATAAAATATCAAAATGGTCCACTTGGTGGTTGTATTGGTCCACAAATATCACCTTGAATTTTTTGCAAGAATAAAGAAGATTCAAATTAACCTTTGTTATATAAGGTTTGATAATGAGCTTTCCTTGTGAGTAAGCCTCACAATTATAATCTTTGGATAAAAATACCTTTATATCCTTTAAAGGGTGCCATTTTGTATTTTGAATTATTCTACGCATCATTGAAGCGCCAGGATAACCAAGGTGATCATGCCACAGTCCAAACTGATCAGGGCTTACCAATCTCCAGGATGTGGTGGCGTAGGTTTCAACAGCCTTAATTATGACACAATACAAACCCATAGAAGAAGATTCTAGCTTCTCATGAATGGTCTTCAAGCCCATCTTATAAGAGGAAATGCCAATATATTCATTATCTTATTCATAAATAGTCTCAACATGGTACCAATTACGGCGTACATCTTTGAAACTGAGCAGATTGCTTTTTGATCTAATGATGAGAAACGCATACTCAATATGCAGGATTGTGCCATTTGGCAAAATAATTGTAGCATTCCTAAAACCATCAATAATCGCAACATGACATGATATTGTATGGATTTGTGCCTTACGCAATATTGTACTCGAGAAAAAGTGTCTACTACAAAATATAGTATGTGTTATTGCACTATCAAGCAAACAAACATCTTCCTTTTTCTCGGTATTTTCCATTTGCATTTATATTGACAACTTCAAGTGTCAAGTATCATAAAAGTTGCATATTAGTTATATAGTCAAATAAAATTTCGAAGATAAATATTATGTAAGGTTCATAAGTATTTCATAAAGAACAATAAAAAAAAGTAATACATTTAAAGCGAAACAACATAAAATTCAAAGTTCAAATTATCATCCACCAATCTGATTCGTCAAAGTAATCAGAGGTCCTCAAAGAAATCAGAGACATTCAATGATGCATTTGCTACTTCAGGAATAAGAGGAGTCCCACCAACGTAGATATTGTTGGCCTCAACAGTGGTTATGACAGTAGGATTGATTTCAATGGCATGAGATTCACCACGCTTGCCCATATTCTTTAAAGATGCTTGGTATATGTCAACAAAATGTTTTGGCGTACGACAGGTACGTGACCAGTGCTCAGTCATGCCACAGTGATGACAAATACTTTCATTAATCACCTTCTTTTGCTTCTTTTCTTTGCCATGATTTAGGCCAAAGTTTGATTTCTTAGGGCGGTTAAATTTCTTGCCATCCCTTTTAGGATTATGTTCTTGCTTGCGCTTATAGCCCTTAAAATGGCTAGTATTTTTCTCAAAGTTAGCATATGCTTCAGGCAATGCTTTTGAGCCAACAGGTCTAAGATCATGATTTTTGAGCAGTAATTCATTGGTTTGCTAAGCAGTAAGAAGCACATAAATTAATTCTGAATATGTGGCAAATTGACATTGCCGGTATTGCTGTTGCAATACAATATTCGAAGCATGAAAGGTGGAAAAAGTTTTTTCAAGCAATTCTGCATCAGTGAGTTTGATACCACATAACTCAAGCCGAGAAACGATATCAAATAAAGCAGAATTATTGTCAGACACTGATTTAAAATCTTGCTGTATGAGATTTTGTCAATCATATTGTGCTTGAGGGAGGATAACAGTTTTGGTATGATCATACCTATCCTTCAACCTCCTCCACAAGATCTGCGGGTCTCGAACGGATAAATATTGAGTATGCAGGCTCTCATGCAAATGACGGCGAATAAAAATCAGCGCATTTGCTTTATCCTTTTCATTTGAGGTTCCATCATCTATAATTATATTAGCGAGACCTTGCCCTTGGAGGTGCATTTCCATATCAAGGCACCAGGATAGATAATTCTTTCCACTCACTTCCAGGATGTAGAATTTGGGTTTTTCAATATTTGCCATAATCCTTGCAAAAATAAATCATTAAATTAATTAAAAGGATTTCCAAATATCCACCGCTACTTCAAGAGCAGAAGATACTTTTAGATTTAAAATTTGGCTTCGGGCCAAGAAAAATTAAAATGAAGAATTGATAGAAGAAGATGAAGTATAAGTCGATCAATAAAAAGAATACCCACCTTGCAAAAATTACTTACTCAGTCGGTAGATTTTCATGCTGATAACGTGTTGTAAAATATAGTGTTGCGAATATATAATAGAGAAGAGATTGAGAAGAGAAAGCAAATGAACACTAGAGATAGTAGATAAAGCTAGATATTTCACTGTATTGTGATTGTTATTGTGATAGTTGTTATTGTACATCAAAACTAAACTCTTATTTATAGGAGAACATGAATGTACTTATCATTAATATCAATGTATCGAATGATACATGTACTGGATAAGGGAGATGAACGTTCATTGTATAGGAAAATGTACTTAGAATATATGATACAAATGTACCATAATAAGTACATTAGATAAGATGAATATAATGAATATTCATTCATGTATTATATTCTATTCATTCATGTATTTCATAACATTTTTATTCATTTTTCGGAACCTTGCATTTTTGTACTCTTCTAATAAAATTTAACTAAGTTTTTCTTTTTTATACAAAGAATGAGGTGGTGTTCTGAGTTGATTCGCCTTCCCGTGATTTTAAAGGCACACTCATTTACATTGGCGCTATGCATTTAAAATTGTACTCAAATTAACCAAAAAAAAAAAGAAAAGAAAGCAAACTCATTTTTCATCTAAGGAAATGTTTATGAAACAACTTTTTAAAACAGATGAAAGAGATATTGAGGAAAATGAACAACCAAAATATATTTTAAATTATTTATATACAAATATTAAAAATAAGTTGTTGACAATGATGAAAATATTTTTTTAGACTAATTATTTCAATTGATAGAATCTATTGATTTTTTTAAGCGATTGAATGGAGCACGAAAGTCGAAATGTTTTTCGCTCTGCCAAAAATGAGGAAAATTGTCCAAAAAGTCCTAAACCTTTTAATTTTGCCAATTGAGTCATAAACCTATTAACTTCTTGCTAATTTAGTCCATTCGGCCAATTTTGGCCGGAAAATGTTGACGTGGACGTTGGCGGTGCCATGTAGAACCGTCGGTGCTAACGTGGATAATTTTTAATAATATTTTAATTTTTTTGAATTTTTGATTTTTATTTTTTTTAGTTCTTTTCCTTTTTTCTTTTTTTTTTTCTTTTTTTTTGGCTTTTTCTTTTTCCTTTTCCGGTGGTCGGCCACCAGCCACAGCCAGTCGGCTGGCCTCGCCTACCACAGGGGAGGCCCAGCCGGGCGAGGAGGAGCTCCGGTGAGGGTAGCCCTCACCCAGGCGCGACCCAGCAAGGGTCGCCTAGGCGAGGGCCAGCCTAGCTAGATCTGGCGAGGGGAGCCCTTGCCGGGCTTGCCTAGACCAGATCTGGCGAGGCCAGCCCTTGCCCCTAGCCAAGCTCAAGTGGCTTGGAGTTGTTGGCCGAAGGCGATGAACAACAGTGACGAAGACGATGAACGATAGCGGGGCGAAGAGGTAAGGCGAGAGGCATGTCTTCCTCAATGGAAAAGACGAAGATGATGGTAGTGGCGGCGGCGGCGGCGCCGATGCCGGAGGAGAGAGGTGATTTCATCGGGGTGGGTGGCGTCGGCCGGCCGGGGGTGAGGGTGAGCCCCGGCAAGGGCTCCCCTCGCCCGGCGTTGTCGTTACCCGGCCGACGCTCGGTGAGGCCGCCCTGGGTGAGGGTCGGCCTTGCCTAGGCGACCCTTGTTGGGTCGCACCTAGGCAAGGGCTGCCCTCGCCAAAGCTCCTCCTCACTCGACCTAGCCTCGCTTGTGGCGGGCGAGGCCAGCTGGCTGGCTATGGCCAGTGGCCGGCCGTCACCAGTGGCCAGTGGCAGGCCACCGGAAAAGGCAAAAGAAAAAGCCAAAAAGAAAAGAAAGAAAAGAAAAGAAAAGAACAGAAAAAAACAAAAAAAAAATAAAAATTCAAAAAAATTCAAAAATATTAAAATATTATTAAAAATTGTCCACGTCGGCACCGGCGGTCTTACGTGACACCACCAGCATCCACGTCAGCATTTTCCGGCCAAAATTGGCCGGATAGATTGAATTGGCAAGTGCAATAAGTTTAGAACTTTTTGGACAATTCTCCTGCCAAAAATGTTCCAACGTTGAGCAAATGCTGTCGGTTTTGTTTCTCACCGGAAGAGAAGCAGGGAGGAAGAATATACATAAAATATCCAATTAATCAATGTTGTGGCATTATTAATTTGGTAGAAAATGGCATGCGATGCTAATGTGGAGCCAAATGAGCAACAAATTAACAAAAACCAAACTAAAAATAAAGAAAGAAAGAAACCCTAATTCGATAGGATTAGTTTCACAGGTAAACAGTTGTTAAGAAAGTTAATTGCAAGAAAAAAAATTTAGAAGACGAAATTACACAAATTGAGAAAGATAAAGAACTTGATGGCATTTGAGAATAAGTGAATTTCGATACTTATCTACAAGGAAAGATTTTTAGATAATAATAAAATGTATTTTAACTGATTTTTTTTTGGAACCTTGCATATTTGCACTTTTCTAGTCATATTTAACTGAATATTATATATATATATATATATATATGTATGTATGTATGTATGTATGTATGTATGTATGTATATATGTGTATATGATGTCAAAGGTGCACTCATTTACATTGGCGCGAAGCAATTAAAAATTTTACTCAAAATGAAAAAGGGCAAACTCACTTTTCATATAAGCGAATGTTTATGAAATAGCTTTTTAAATTAAGTGAAAGAAAAATTAAGGAAAATGAATGAATGAAAAATATTTTTAACACGTTTAGTTTTGTGTACGGAACACAACCCTAATGGAGAAGTCTCCGTTTGTTATTTTAATATCCCAGGATGTCAACTTTTTTTTTTTTTTTGTGACCCAGGAACCCTTGTAAAGCCGGCAACCGGTGAGGTAAACCCGGAGCGGTGCTAGCGCATGACCCACTATCATGACACTGCACTTAAGACCACTAGCGACGCCTCTGGGATTCGAACTCTTCCCCTTTCGTGAGAGAGAGGGAGCTCAAGCCAGCGACGCCACCACATGGGGTGATCTAGGATGTCAACTTTGGTCCTTAGCTATTTTACTAAATAAGAATACTGGTTATTGCACTAGATGAGCATACAAAGCTAGGCGTGGTGCTAATAACTCAAACTCAAATTAACTGATGATCTTTTCCACAAACTATTCTAAGAGATTTGGTGCAACTATTTGTGTGAGGATGCAATTCAGGCAGCCTAGTTTCATATGTAGCATATAGATCGAGTTATCCACCAAAGATGGTGTAACATCCTCAATTTCGACCCTTATTTTGGTCTCAACTAGGAGGCTAAGCTAGATAGGTCAATTTTTTAAGAAGAAGAGTCAAATGCACTAAATGGGGTAATGAGTATAGAGGCCTAGGTGTTCTAAGTAATTAATGAAAGAAGATGACTTATAAGCTTAGGTGTACAATCATCATGACAAGCCATTAATAAATGATGTAAATCACATGTCCATGTGTCCCTATTATATTAGGGTCATCATTTCCTCTACTTTGAGACTTGGAAGACAAGTTATTTCCAACTTTAAATGCTTGATGAATCATCGGCCAAGTAATTAATGAAGGGTGGTCATGGAAGACCATTAGGGGTGCCACCTCTCATCTATAGACTTGCCACATTGAGTTTCATAAATTTTGACTTCCTAGTTTTTCAAAACTGCTGGACCTTTCCTGCTTTCCAATTTTATAGAACCCTTTAAGCTTTGAATTTGGAGAAACTTCCTTCATGAAAGTTGTTTGAAACATCTTTATCTATAACATAATTAAATTTCATATTTTTCTGAGGTAAAATGATTGAGACAAAGGCCCAATTAATTACCGTATAAAACCTATCTAGTATACTGAAAACGGTAACTAAGTTGCTTTCTTGAATTTTCATAAAATCTTCCCTTTCAAATTTGGATATGCTTCCTTCATAAAATTTTAAAATTCCATCCATATCTATAACATATTAAAATTTCAAAGAATTTTGTGAAGATTTGGATTTCGAAATGAGTCTCTCTCTCTCTCTCTCTCTATTAAATTTGTTCGACGGATGAATTTTTGGGTTATGTTTAATGATTTACTGCTCCTTCCACATAAATAATTTGGCTTAAATTCCTCATGAAATTATTTTCTAAGGTCTTCTCTATAATATATTAAAATTTTATAGTTTTTTGAGTTCGTTTGATAAGGTAATGGTACTGATTTTGAAAGTTGCTCAAAACTGTTTTCGTCTTAAAATGTGAGAACCACATGCCCAGCTTGGAGGGAAAGGGGGCTATACGCGCAACTTGAGGAGCAAGCTAATCTAGAGACTTCTTGGCTTGAAGATAAGAATGCATTAAATGTCTTTGGACCTTAGTGTGTTAAAGAGAAGAAACTTTGAAAGCAAGTTGGCTAATGTGAACACATCTAAGCTTAATGATTGCATGAAATTTTGGCAAATAATGAAAGAGGTGAGTCACCTACTTAGGTGTCCCCTAGAATCTTAGGTGAATCTTAGGTTATGATGGCCTAGCTTGTAGTCTTGGTGAATAAAGTAAGGACCAACAAATTAGAAGAAAACATTAAGCATTAAGGGGGCTTATGTATCCCTTAGGCACTATAGGCAATAATGAGCCTAGATTGAGCCTTGGAGAGCAAGTAAAAAGGTGGACCAATCACAAGCCAATACCAAAGGACTTAGGCACCAACTCAAGAAGATAGGTAGGCCAATTGGTCATTTAGGCGTAATCATAAATTTGTATAAAAATCTAAGAGGAATATGCCTATAATTAGGAGAAGGCATCCTCACAGTTTAAGGCTTGGCATTTTTCTCCTTTCCTCTCCCTTCCTCCCATCTCTTTCACGCCCTTCTCTTCCAAACCGCCCTAAATGCCGACTGACCACCAAAGCAGCATCTTGGAGCTAGGTTCAAAAAGTAGTAAGTAGATTTTTCTAACTCTTCGATAGGGTGATGTGCTACACTTATCGATTTTAAGATCATGTAATCGTTTGCTTGTGTTGGCTTTGTATTGTTATGCTTGTTGTATCTCTATTGCTTGTTGTTGCATTAAGTAAGTTCATGACCCCGCATGAATGTTGAGCACACCCGGATGTTGAGGAAAGGTCTTGGTGACTATGGACAATGCTAAAGGGTGACTATGGACAATACTAAAGCCTGAGCGAATGGTTCCACGTCAAGGTCACAAGCCCGAATTGCATCCGGCATGAGTTTGATTTAATAAAATACAAGAGTCGTTCATTAGTTCACCTTGCATGGCATGCATTCGAGCCTTTCATTCGGCTAAAAGTTTAAACATAAAATGAATCAGTTGATGCTTGAGATGCATGAACACACAATGGACTTATATGCCGATGTTGGGGGATGCCGGGTCATTGCCTGGGGTAAAGCCCCATATGTCATTCCAATATTGAGATCGTGGATGATGCCGGCCCGGGTGAGGCCGATGCCTGGAGGTTGCCCTGGATGTCGTCTTGATAATGAGATCAGGATGATGCCGGTTGCAAAGGGAGGGACCAATGCCTGATTGATACTGGAAGAGTCGATTAATTTCAACTAATATGATACTGAAAAAGAAAAATGAAAGTCCACATGTGGTCCATGACTGATACAGGTGTGATATTTGCAAAAGCTGGATTTGTTTTGATATGTATTGTTAAGTCCTTATATCAATTTGAGCATATGTTTGAATTGGGTTACTTAGTGCTTAAACAAGTTTCATGAGATACATGTACCCCTTTTTATTACCGAAATGATCATAAGCCATGGACTTTTGGAAAGTTTGTTTATATGCACTAACTCCTTATCTTTGATTCTTGAAAGCACATAGACGATTAAGAGCCTTTCGTATGAATAAGCAAGGCAAGGCATGAACCTTGCTATTGATTTGCCATCAACAAGTGGGTGGTGATATTGTATTCGACAGTTGACGGTGAGACATCTTCCTATAGGAGAATTAGGAATTTCTATTGACTGAATCATCGACTCACTCTTGTTGTTCTCACAATTTCAGGTATGTCATGAGTGAACCTGGGTCCAAGAATGGAATGAACTTAGTATGAAGGCCGCTTTTGGGAGCAACTCGGTAGAGGAGCTAGGCTATCCCAACCCTTTTGATTGACTATATATGGAAACAAAAATAAGTAGCCTAAGACTAGGATGAACATGTAATCAAAATAGCTTTTGATATGTGAATATGTACATGAATATGTTGCTTTTATTTGTTTGGCTTGCATATATCTTGCCCGGCTTCCATGTTTATTTGTACTGGGATTGTTTACGATTGCTTTTGTATGTGCTTAACTAAAGATAAAAGACTTTTAGGACGTTCGACATTGCTTGGGTCGTCGATGCTAACCCACTAAGTCATGCTCTCGAACCAAGGACGGAACGGGCGTGTGACAGGTGGTGAGCTAGGTTTGTTTGTTCGGAGAGACTATCTCTTCCTTTGGTAAGACGAAAAAAATTCTGTTAATGTGCCAAATTCTAGTCAATTTTGGTCGAAATGGAGAAATTGATAGACTGTCCAAAAAGATTTGTTATTAAGTTGCCAAAATTGAAATTTTAATAGCTGAATAAGCCGCCATAGAATAGGTTAGGACTTTTTAGACAATTATCCCGATCATCCATTTGGTTCATCTTACAGCATGTACGAATCTCCAATAAAACCCTTCCAAATGAATGATTTCTGTCTAGTGTTGCGGCTAGAAATTGAGCCATACTAAATTTCTAGTTATTAGGTCAATGTTTCCCCAACTTTGTTATGAATCTAGTTTAATTGCATTGCGTGAGTACTAACATAATGTTCCACGGCTTAAAATTTTGGTAATAACTAAGTCTTTGTAAATTTTATTTGTCTATTGAGACTAGTAGAATTGTTCCTTGAACTTTGTCGATACGTGGGAGCAAAGTGAAATGAGAACGCCACGCAAATGATCGACAACATGAGCATTCACCAAAAGGAATCACAACAGTCAAAAGCATCGAACTTTTGTGGCATTGAAATTGATGAAAATGCATACGAGTCAATGAATAGTATCGAAATGGTTCCAATTTTTTTTAATGGCATTTATATAGTACATACAACGTGTAAATTTTATGCCACGTACCAGAACCAACAAAACAAAATTGGTTATAGATGGCAATAAGGGTAGAGGAGAAGTATCGGTTTCATGATGCATGTTAGAAATAGTCATCAAATATCTTCAATATAGAAAATTATCCTAGAGAAATTTCTAACTATCTCTCACAGTTAATTTTTTTTTTCGAAGTTGGTGTCACGCCTCGAACCCCGAGCGCGCGCGCATCCCATTGCGATCGATCAAATATGCGACATCCTAGGATACGTCGCCGACCCATTCATTTTATTACGCATGTGGAAGCGAAACAAATCCTCTAACTACATTTAACTTGGGATAGAAAAACAGGCAATCAATCGCAATACCGAACACTCATTTACAAACATAAAGGGTTTAAATACAACACTAGGCTGTCTACAAAATAGACCAGCTTGATAAAAGGGGAATTATCCTAAAACCAACTAGCAGGACACGTTCTCCAATCCTTATGACTTCACCTCTGCAACTCCTTAAGGCCAATCAAAGTCATCTGCATGCTCCATCCACCAGGGACCTGAAATTTTAATCCCCCAACCGGGATGAGACAATGTCTCAGCAAGTTCAACCCCCTAAACCTCTATTAGAAAGAAAATACGCCCAAGGGTGGCCTAGCCACATAACACAGAGAACTTACCTCGCCTCAATTCCTTCCTATAGGTTAGCACAATTTGTATCACACAATCTCAGGTAGCAATAATAATTCAAACAATTGGAACGCCATCACTTTCATATAAATCACAGTCACACTTAGCACGCATTCCAATTATTATTCACTGCCACACAAGGGCATAGCCTACTTGCAGTTCGGCTATCTTCTAACATTAATGCTAGGCATCGCCTCCACCCCTTGAAGCGTGGCTTCGTCACTACATCGACGGCATTCCCGAAAGAGCATCGTCTCCCCCCTTGGAGCACGACTTCGTCACTACGTTGACGGTATTCCCGAAGAAGCATCGATCTAGTCGGCCCAGCCTCTACTGCGACTGGCATCCACCGCGTGGGCATCCCATATAAGGGTAAGTTCGGCTCAACAGTCCAAGACAATTTCCTCTTAGTTATCACACAGCCAAAGTATACTCGGCCCCAGGACACTTTGCATTTCACTCAATATTTTCACTTAAAATAGTGATCCCGGCCATTTTTCTTTATATTAAAAATATTCCAGAAATTACTCACGTGTGTGGGGGCACGCTAATTTCGAACCAGAAAGCCAATACCTCACTTTTTCATACCCCACTATTTAATATAATCATTAAAATTCAATTTTTGCATCAAAACCCGAGACTTGGGTTTTTATGAATGAAATCCCTATTTATCACAATCAACACTCAATTTGCAACATCCATTCATCAAATTCAAATTATAAATACACAAGCAGCGATCAGCACGAAATTTTGAGAGTTTAGGGACCTGACAAAATTTTTGGAATTTAATAAATAATTAAATTTATTCCGAAAATAATTAAATAATAATGTCCATATTTTTCGCAATCCACACTCAATTTATAATATCCAACCATCAATTTCAAAATCTGACTACACAGCAATGATTAGCACGAAATTCTGAGCAAATGAGGTCCCGAGATAATTTTTGAAATTTATTAAATAATTAATTTTATTCCGAAATTTATTTAAATAATAATATTATAATAATTTCGAATAAATATATATTATTAAATTATTTAATAATTTCGGAATACTTAAATAAATCAAAAACAAATGCCTTTAAGTCACATCAAAGCTTATATTAATATAAACATACTTAACTTTAAACTAAACACACTTTAACTTAATTAAACACTCTAATCTAATCATCAACCAAATAAACTAATCTAACCACCTAAACTTACTTAACTTAGACTAAGCACACTTAGGGCATCATTAACCGTATAATCAAGATTTAGTGAGCTAAACTCACCCGGTTAGCAATCCGACGGACCAAAACGACGGGATCGATGCGAGGATCGACTTTCCTCAAAGTGAGCCAAGCATCCGGGGTCGGGAAGCCGGCCAAAACGGGCCAAGACCGGGCTGCAATACCCATTCGGCGAGCTGCTGATTGGGGCCGAGAAGAGGTGGATCTGAGCTCGATCAGGCGGAGGAACGGCGGGGAAGAGGCGACGGCTGCTCGGGGTAGTGTCGGATGGCGACGGTGACAACGAAAGAGGCTCCGGCGACAGCGAACGACCAAGGGCAGCAGCTGGTCGACGGGGCTTGGTCGTGCGGGCAGACGAAGGGGAAGCGGCAAAGGGGCGACGAGGCGTGCATGGGCACGCGAACGAACGGCGACCGCGACAACTTCAACGACGGCGACGAATGGTGGACGACGAGCGGCGAAGGGGTGGCGTCGAGCAGCTGTTGGCCGGCTGGATTCTCTCTCCCTCTCTTCCCATTTCGAAATCCAAGGAGCTAGAGGTTGAAGATGATGTTGATGGGTGGCTTTTTGAGATTAAATCTCCACCCTTCACTTGTCAAGCTCTCATCACTTGGCTCCAACTACCATGACATGAGGTGATGTGATCTTCCACTATCTCCCATGTCCCATAACCTTATTCCAATAGGTTCAATTTCTTTTTTTGCCGAGGCCTAAATTCTTGTACATTAAATTCTTCAATTCTATTCGATTTTCTTCCAATTGAATCAAATTGAAGTCCATAAATTAACCTCATGTCACCACACTTCAATTCACATCTTCACTTGTCCATAGAACCAACTTAAGTCCTAAAAGTGCGACCAAAGGCGGGCCTACTAATTTCTCAAGCCAAATTAACCAAACTCGATTATTATGCTGAAAAAGCTCGGCTTGCATGAAAAATCTTCCGAAGATGAGTCAATATTCCTAAAATGATTTGTGACACACCCATACTTCCAATTTCTGAATTCGATCTCAATTTCATAGTTAATTTCACTTTGGCACAATACTAGCTCGTCCTAATTTACCAAGCAGCTTTTAGAAATTTTTATGCATTTGACATGTGGTTGATCAATTCAAGCCACATTGTACATCTTTGATACATTGGCGACTTTTGGTTGTCGGGGTAATCTCAAGGTTTCAAATACGGGCACAAGGTACCCAATCGACAGAAAAGTCGGTTCAGTGCCGATCGACAAGAATTGTGCAATCTGGTGGAATCACCCATACCTGATCACATGTCTCTCTCGAGTCGACCTATCTCCGATTTCTAATCGATTTTTAATTGTGTCGTAATGACCCTTGCAGATTAGCTCGGTCGAAAGATCGTTTCCTGGTCAAATTTTTGAGTTTGATGCATTAGAATTTCTTAACGGCTTCACTTAATTGACTAGTTTTCACATGAGTGGCCGACTCAAGGAAAAGAACTATATGCGTGTCAACAAAATGCCCGTTCTCCAGTTGTGCCTTTTCAGTATTTGGTCTATCTTGTAAGTGTAAATTGAAGAAGTTCATGTCAAGATTTAACTAGAATGATTGATTATAATCCTTAGAAACCACAAGTTATAATAGGAATTACAGGTTCTGATGGAGTGGTGCGCTAGGCGCGTCTGCTTAGCTTTTTGCCTAACTGAAAAGTTAAAAGCACGACGCATCCTTTTGCTTCTAAACATTAGTTCCTGTGCCACCATTAAAAAGTTCCTTTTCATCTAAATTTGCGCTTTCTACGGGCACCTGAATCTGTCTGAACACTTTTAAAAAAATAAAAATAAAAATAAAAGTCAAGCAACAAGTAGGCCATTGATTACTCATTGTTGCTTAGTATGACACAAAAACTTTCAGTCATTATTCCATTAACAATAGTGGGACCTTCGAAAAAATATTGTCGGTACCCAACTATATTCTCAAGACATCAAAAGCCAAATGTTATATATAGCAAGTAAAGAAAATAACTGACTTCGGAATTTCAGAGACTGACAAAAAAGAAAATATTCTGGAAAAGTGCATTTGCTTCCATCATGTAGCTTTGAATATTATTCAGGATAAGAAAGCTTTGAACAGCGCTCCAGAGAGTGGAGATTGCATTCATTTTTGCACTAATCCGTTCTCTACCTCGAACAAAATTAATTCATAGATATTTATTCTGTAGATCTGCCTTCAGCGTCGCAAGAAATTTCTTCGCTTGCCTTTGCACTCGTTCACGAGCTTCTAGAGAAGCCGCAGATTGTATTCTTTTATCTTCTTCGACATGATGCAACGAACATGTCCTCTTCGAGTCCTTGAGCTTCTCGACAACCACCACCTAGTGCCTGAGCACTGCTGCCCTCTTCGATCTTTTCCGACGACATGGGTTGTGAACCTCTCGCTGCAGATCCAAGCGAGGGTCACGGCCATTATTGCCGAAGGGGCGAGAGCCACTAGCGGCAAGGTCACGGGCCAAACCCCTCTGGCAAGTGGCAAGGACCACTCCCTCGCCCGGCTCACTAGCCACACACATCCACTTTGTGTTTTTCCTTTTTCTTCCTCAACACGTGATAATGATGGCGAGGGCCACGTTGGATTCACCTGAGTCCGGAGAGGGATCCTGGCCCCTTTGCCGGTGTGTGGGGTGGCCGCCACACCGCCACTGCCTCAACTGGAGTTACTACTGTCCTTCTCCGACTTCTTTCTCTGCTTCCTACGCGTTTTGCTTTTGGTCTCTCCCCCCATGTGTGATACTAAAGAGCCCATTTCGACCAAATTTTTTTATATATATTTTGTATAGATAAATAAAACTAGAGAACCCACCATTCAATAAAGATACTGACGTCACCTCCCATGTCCATTGTCCTGCACATTTCTTATCCTTTTGTCAAAGGATTCCAAATGTGGAACCTTCAGCAGGTCTCTAACAATCGCTCATGATATTTAGTAGATCTCTAGCAATCACTCCTTTATTTATTCTGATTTATTCTTGATCTGTTTATATCCCTTTAGCCGCGCCTATATTTGTATACGCCTTTCATATCAAGAACCCTAGGAATATTGTACCGTTTCTTATAAATAGAAGCTGTAAACAGAGATCAATCATCTCAAATATAATACAGTTTTATATTCTCACACAATTGACCTTTGCCGTGTTTCTTTTGTGCCCACATTGCAAGATATTGTGGGGTTATTTATAATCAAGAATATCACTTCTTCCCCTTTTCTGCATTCCAAGTTGTGGGCCGGAATGTTCTTGCCTCCATAAATTTCATTTGTCTTGGAGGGCAAACGATGGAGCAATTGACTTCCAAGCGGTCTTGTTCTTATCCTTTTTTTATTAATTAGAAACAAAAAAAAAATTAGAGAAATTATTGAGCGGCAGTCTTTAACATACTGTGATGATAATAATATTTTATTCTGAATAAAAAATGAATAAAAAATAATTATTATAAATTGTTGTGAAGTCTAGTCCTTTAAGAATTCGTGACTTTCAACGTGCTATTATTCTCACGGTAGCCCAAAAACTATCATGCTAACAAAGCTAAAATAGAAAAATGATTGGGTGATTGTTTTTTTATCTATTATGAAAATAACAGTCTTTTCTAGATCACGAAAAAAGAAAAATAAATAATTATAAATTGTTGTGGGATTCACTATTTCAAAATTTGTAGCTCCCAACATGCTGTTATTTTCACTAGCCCAAAGACTTCATGTTAGCAAAGCCCAATAAGAGAAATGATTGGACGATAGCCTTTAATCTACTGTGAGAACAATCTATTATGAAATATGAAAAATAAATAAAAAATAATTATAAATTGTTGTGGGATCCACTCTTTCATGAATTTGTGATTCCCAATCCGTTATTATTTTTATAACCCAAAAACTGTCATGTTAATAAAGCCCAAGAGAATACCTTCAAATATGTTCTCAAAGAGCACCCGGTAGGATGACGTCACTTCCAATTAGTGACGGGTCCACAGATTACTCCACTTGTGATGGGCACATTCTAGAAGGAATCACAAAGGCCAAAAATCCACGCCGTGATATTATTCAAGAATAGAAAACTTCATGGGAAATTTACCAAACTCTATTGTCAGGTCAATATTGCTCCAAAATAATACAGACAGAATACTTAATAATTCGTAAAAGAAGGAAAGGAATACATAGGTGGTAGACATGCTGACGTTCCTTTGAATTGGTAAATTTGACAAATGACAACTAAGTTTTGGCTGATTTCACGTTCAAGCAACTGAATTTCCCTTCTTTTTTTTTTTTTTTGCCAAATATTTTTTTTTTCTTTATATAACTGATGCACTGTGATTATGACCTGTATTTGACATACTTCTGTAGTGAAATATTGATGCAATGGTCACGTAACCATGGAATCAACTCGGAAGAATTCACTACATGTGCATTTTTTTTTCAACATGGATTGAAGAATGGTAACTCCAAACATGGATTGACATGTTGAGGAATATCGATATTGATAAATTCGAGAATGGTATAAATTGACATGGATTCAAAATACGTAGTTCTTTAGCATGTCAAATGAAAGTGTAAGATTCTGTACTTACACATCGAATTTGACTCATGAAAATGTATTAAGAATCCTCTAATAATTAGATCCAATAATCAGTTAATTCTAGTGGACAGGATGCACATTCAGTTCTTTACATCTTTCTAATTACATCGATAATCTCTTTTTGTGCTAAGGCAGTGAGTAAAGGAGCTTCTATAAGCAGAGGCCAAATGGGAGTCCTCCCTCATATAACCCAATTTCTTAGTTGCCTAGAAATATGTCGATAGTTTTTGACTTCCATGCGCCGGAAATAGAAGCTCCGCCCGATCCAAGAATCCTTCTTACAAAAATAAGTAAATAAATAGGCCGAAGGCAGTCAAAGCGGATGGACTTAATTTTCCCACGAGGAATCGATTCCTATTTTAAAGGCGGCGGAGTAATGTCAAAAAGAGCTCTCCGCCGTCGGCGCACTGTGGAAAAATTCATATTATAGTGAGCCGGGAGAGAGAGAGAGAGGCTGAAAAATTGAATTTCCAATATAAATAGGTAAAAAAACGAGCTTGCATTGTGGATGAACTCGGTTGAGTTCTTTCTTTACTTTGATTCTGGGGGTCTTTCGATGGCAAATTCTAGTAAGATGATGATCCAGCTTGGCCAACTCAACAGCAAGTTTTTCACCCGTTTTACTTCTCCTCCATTGTATCCAAGCGTCAGAAACAAGAGAGCATCGCAATTCCAACTGCAATCCCCTCCCATCTCTTTGCCCTCTTTCTTTCCCCTCCACTTCTCTTCTCTCAGACATAGCCTAACAACCAGGCCACAACACTTCTTTCCGCCCTCCTCTACCCCTCGATGGATTCACGATGCATTCATCTGTTATAAACAGGCCGACACGCGCAACTTTGTGAGCCATCTCCACAATGCTCTTGAGCGGAACAAGATAAGGGTCTTCGTTGATCATAGTCTGGAAAGAGGACTAGAGATTGCACCCACAATCAATGAAGCGATTGAGCAATCGAGGAGCGCCATCGTGGTCATCTCTCAGACATTTGCCTCCTCGCCATGGTGCCTGGACGAGCTGGATAAGATCCTCGAGTGCAAGGAAAAGAAAGGCCAGCTGGTATTCCTCATTTTCATGGATGTTGACCCCAAAGAGATGCGCGAGCAGTCTGGACCATTCAAGCGGATTGGCCAAAATGAGAAGGGTTTAGCGCAGGAGAACGCTGACACGGTCCAAAGGTGGAGAGAAGCTCTCCGCAAAGCCGGTAATCTCACCGGTTGGTCTCTCGAAAATAGGTACTAACTTTCTCTCTTTCTTGAGTGTTTTCTTGAGAGGATTCCCCGAGGAAGTATCTTATTTGTCCACAAGACAACAAAACTTTCTCTTAAAACCCAATCTTTTGGTCTATGGGCAGTCGGAATATATGGAAATGGTTGGAATCCTTTAACTGGGAAACGAACTATCCTGGAGTAGGACTCCAACTCAGTTGCTTGGCTCATCTAAGAGACTTGACATTTACAGTGCAGCATCTTTTCTTATACATTTTCAATTTTTATAGATTGCAGGGAAACAATACCGACATTTTGTGCTATTTCAATTGTTAAAGTTACACTCCTTGACGTTGTCTGTTATCTTCTATAACAGCCTTTTTTTTCTCTTTAGTGTTTATCAGATTTTAACCCTAAAGCATATGTTCCAGCCCATACTGATTTCCTCCATATATAGCAAAAGTGTTCAGCTGAAAAAAACGATAGATGACCCCTTCTGTTAAGCCTTAAGGAAAATAAAAAGAATTGATGGATGTCCCTTTTTTATCCAGTTGTAACGCTCTCATCATATTTTGTACTAGACAAACAGACAAGTTTATTCCTCTCACTTACTCTGAGTCCCATTGTTGAAAACCTTACCTATGGGTGAATTCCAAAGCGTACGAGCTTCTTTCACTATCGAAGATTGTCACAAGTCCCCTCGCTTTCTCAGAATTCAAAAGGACGAAAATGGGCAATATCTTGCACGACCAAACCCTAGCTTTCTGCAATCAGTCGCTGTCAATCTTTTTGTTGTTTGGACTGCGATACCTAGCTAGGGTTTTGGAGAATGTTTCTCTTTTTGGTCGGAGGGTTTTAAAGAATGCTTCTCGTATTGTTTTGACTGCTGGACCTAGTTAAGAGTATTAAAGTTCAGCGTCGCCTTGAGTCTCTCTCTCTCTCAAAACTTTCTATATTATATGCTTGTCTGTCCGAGAATCTTTCTATAGGGGAACTTCTTTTTCGTGGAGAATGTTTTTCATCTTCTTATATCTATCCTGCTTCTTCTAATTTGTTACTTAAACGATTAACCGTAAGATTTTGTCTTGTTTGATACATATATGTAAGATTTTTTACACGCATGCATAACCAAGAATTGATATCTTTGGAATGTTGACCTCCAAAGACCTTGCTGGGTGTTTGAAAAGATAGATTTATCGTACAATAATGTAATACTCGTTTGGAAATTATTTCTTACATGTTAATTCTCTCGTGGGGGAAAAAAGAGCAATAGAGTCCAAACACATGACCCCTCAACAAAAAAGAGAAATGGGGATCATGGGAAGAAGTTAAACAACCGGTTCAATGTCAACTCAACTTGAGAAGTCGGCCAGCTAACCCTAATTAATCAATCCAGTGCTGAACGGAATCAATGAAAGATCCAGTGGTGACCAAATTCGAGTAGAAAAACAAAGTAGATCCAAAAAGGGAGAGATTTAAATTCAAAAAGAAGGAAAATTGAAGCAACCCATGGCTTAAACCAGCATGCACACACAACAACTATTTCATGTAGTCAAGCTTTTCTCTTGCACGATTTAGATTTTCTATGATGATAATATGCCAATTTGTATGAGAAATCTCGAAATTTCATTAATCCACATGTAAAATTTCACGAAATGTGTGTTCTCCATGAATATCTATATGATTATGTGCCGTGGAGATTTAAGAGTACCAATAAAAATTGCTCCTATTCCGAAACTAATTCAGACATTATTATTAAAAGCCAAAATGCATTTCATGAAACTGTTTATAATCAAGTCAATTTCAGATGAAAGTTTGATCTTGGCTAGTGCTCCCTCGAACACTCCAGGTGGAACGCACAAAAAGAAGAGATTCTGGTCCTCCCATTTTCGGATCATTTTGCTCATTATAATACTAGAATGCTAGCCTAAGAAATCCATGCTATACACAGAGAAAAGACTCATGAAATAGATTAATGGATATAACTCTCGAATTTCACTTTATCGTTACATTGGCGAACTTTTTATACATTGTCTTGTTAAAAAAATTAGTTGAACATGAAATTCACATCGGTGTATGGTTCTAAATGTCCATTCATTGCATATTCTTTTCTGAAGTGGCTGGACCATATCTCACGAAAAAGTAGTTATCTTTTAGTTTTTTTTAGAGATTGACTTATTTAGATGTACAAAGTAGTCATTTGAGTGTTTCCTCATGAAGAATTACAGTTAGTGGAAAAAAATGTATTTGCCTACCTATCATTTGGTTATAGGGTGATCTTCAACATATAAAATAATTCAACAAATATAATCTTGACACTTAAGTCAAATTTCAATTGACATTAACATAACATTGAACTAAAACTTTTGATCAATGAAATGGATGTTTAAAAGCTAATAATCTTTATGGATATCTTGTTGAGATATGGCATATTCTATCGTCGACACATGTAAAGTTGGAATGTCTGACTAACATACTTTATCCTAAAAGTAAAAGTAGGCTTTTTAAATATTTTAGTCTCATAATTAACATGAATTTTTCAAGAAGGATATAGTCAATATTTTGGAAAAAGGTGTGACATATATTATTATTATTATTATTATTATTATTATTATTTTGGTCAGAAAGGTGTGACATATTCAAACTACTACAGAAATGTATCATTTTCAATCAACTAAAAGGTAGCAGGATGGATTTTTTTCCCAAAAATAAGAACAAGAAATAAAAAAGGAAAGCCAAAACATGAAAGAGAGGGGATGCGCCACTACTATGAGAGCATATGTCAACCTCTCACACGTCAATATTTTCTATTATATTGGATAGTAAATTTATTAGATGGACGATACTTCTGAGTTCGAGAGTTATCTTTTCTTTATCTTGAATTAGAACAAATAATCGGAGTCATGACTTTTGTTGTTGACAATTTGTAGACTTGAAGCTGAATTCATCCAATCCGTTGTGGAGAAAATCTCAAGAAGACTTAGCTGCTCATACATGGCCCAGCTTGCTTTCCATCCAGTTGGGTTAAATGCTCAGGTACAAGCCTTGTTCTCCTTACTCCAATTAGAGGTTGAGGAGGTCCGAATCCTGGGAATTTCTGGCACTAGGGGAATTGGTAGGACTACACTTGCGAGAGCTCTTTACCACCGAATTGCAAATCAATTTGATCGGAGTTGCTTTGTCGCGAATGTGAAGGATATATCAAGCCTGGAGGGCCTCCTCAAAATGCAGGAGACCCTTTTTGGTGATAATCTCTGCGATGGAGATTCAGAGTTTTGCAATAATGTTCATGAAGTAATCAACTTCATGAGGAGTAAGCTTAACAACAAGAGGGTTATGTTGGTATTTGATGATGTTGTAGGGTTGTCGGAGACAATGAGCCACCTAATCAAGGCCTTGAACTTAGGCTTGGGAAGTAGAGTCATTTTGATCCCTCGGCACAAAGAAACCTTAATTGGAGATCTATGCAGTAATATCTACGAGGCAAGAGCACTGAATGATGATCAAGCTCTCAAACTTTTTAGTTGGAATGCATTTAGAGAAAGGTATCCAAAAAAAGATTATAGGATGCTCTCAAACTGCTTCACAAGTTTCTCCAAAGGCCTTCCTTTGGTGCTGATTGTGATGGGTTCTTTCTTGAGTGGCAAAAGTGTTAAAGAATGGCAAAGAGCTTTTGATCGACTGAAAGAAATCTCTCAGGAAGACGTTCATGACATACTGAGGATTGTTATTGATGGCTTAGAGGCCAACGAGAGAATGATTTTCCTCGACATTGCGTGTTTTCTCAATGGATATGACAAAGAAGTAATCATCAAGTCCCTAGATCAATGCAGTGTCTATGCAACTAGTGGGATTGAGATTCTGGCTCAAAAGTCACTTATATGCATTGATGACAATAACAATATATGGATGCATGATTTGCTTCAAGAAATGGGTAGACAAATTGTGATTCAAGAGTGCCCTGAAAATCCCAACAAGCAAAGCCGAATATGGTGTCATGAGGATGCTCTACAAGTGATTAAGCAAAATGTGGTAAGAGTTTAAGAATGTCCTGAAATATTTTTGTTACTAGCATTTACTTGGTGTGAAAACTTTAGATTGCATACTTAAGAGAGACAAATGCAATTTTAATTTTTCACAATTAGGGTTTACAGTCTTTATTTGGGATGATTGTTTAAAAAGTTTCAAACTTATTGTACGGCAACCAATTCAATCCTAAACTTTTCAATTGTACCAATTTAGTCCTAAACCTTATTACGATTTACCAATTTAGTTTTAAACTTTTCAATTGTGACAATTTATTCCTAAAACTTTGGAAATTTTAAAAAGTTAGTCCTAAACCTATTATTTGGATAATTGGCAGAAAAAACTATATTGACAAATTGTCAAAAGTATTAAAACTAAATTAACAAACCGTCAAAATGTTTAGGACTTAATTATACAATTGAAAAGTTTAGGACTAAATTGGCAAATCGTCAAAAGATTGAGGATTACATTGACACAATTGAAATATTTATGACTGAATTGACTAATATGTAATAGGTTTATGATTTCTAGGGCAATTTTCCCTCTTCATTTTGTAAATGGTGTTTATTGTCGAACTAATTATTGTATAACTTGATATAAAATCCTCTCATTTGTTCTTTCATCGTAAGATGAAGGTACTTTCATTTAGAAACTGCTAGTGTCATAATGGGTTTCCTACTAGCACGGTTTTAAAACAATTTTAAACATTTTTCTTACACTTGTTACTTTTTGGAAGGGTTCAGATATCTACTTATTTTCAAGTGCTCCAAATGTGCGTAATAATTTTAACTTCACTCTAACAGGGAACAAATTGCATTGAAGGCATTAAACTAGATAAAGTTGATGTAGAAGACTTGGTTGCGAATGCAGACTCGTTCAAAAAGATGAAGAAGCTTAGATTGTTTAAAATGGCTGATCATGCCCCTCATTGTGGACCGGCTGGACATCTATCGGAAAAGTTGTGGACGCGTTTCGCACGGAACAACAATGATATGTTTGCATTTTGGGAAGCGCTGGTGAAGCAAATTTCGATGTTCTGGTCTCGCGGAGCCTGACGAACATGCTCAACGGATGCGAGCGGGGCAATGCAGGACTAACTTTCTTAGAAAATAGAAATCCATAAGCAAAAATGCTGGACCTTAGCGTACATAAGACTCCCCCGCCAGTATAATTCTACGGACGTCGATCCAATGATCCAATAATTTTGTTTATTGGACTTTGCCCCATCAACCGATACAAATGTTTCATTAAAAGCCTTTGCACACAAACTTTTTATTAAGGCTAAGTCTCTCTCTCTCTCTCTCTCTCTCTCTCTCTGTGAAAAGAATTTTTACTTTTCAACCTTGTATCATCATCATCTTTCTAAATGACTACTCCATGAACTTTCATTTTATTCTAATCCAGTCTTTTCAACATGAAATATGGCCAAATCCAGCTGATATGGCTATAAAAAAAACACACCGAAACGTGATGTGAGTGACATATTATCTATGTAAACATCCATCTTGGCTAGTGAGTCGTTCGGAGATATAAAAAATTAAAAAAAAAAAAAAAAAAACTAATCCATTCACTATTTACAGGCCCCTGGTGGGTGTTCACGTGGTCAATATTCGATTCCCACTACTCTTCGGCTTCTTTGGACAGCCACTTCAATTGGCTTCAGCCAAGTTTCATGGATAAATTTCTTGATTAAACATTTTGTATAACTGAAAAGAAACTCAAAGTATAGGGACTCGGTCACACAAGTGAATCTCCTTCTTCCTCAATAAGCATTAGTTTGTATTTGCATAACAAATTCTGTTTCATAACAACAAAGATTACAAAAAAGTGTTATTTTGTTTACGATTGAAGCAAAATATTAATATTAGCGAATGAGGTAAGGAACTCTTGTGAATACAAAAATTGAAATTAGGCTTGAAGCAATACAAGTTTGTTCCAAATAGCATGAATGCTACCTATCTTAGGGATGAGAAAGACAAACCAACCAAATTGGGAAACACTCAAACTGGGCCAAACTGGCTAGTTCTGGGTGGTGAAAATTGAGTACACCCTCCTAAGCCTGGATTGCTAAGGATGATGCTAAAGATGACTTCCAAAGGATGGGCAACCGGAAAGGAAAGATCATCCTTATGAGACGTGGAGATGATGAGAGAGCTGTTGCAAAGATTGGAGAAAGACTTACTGAACTGACCGAACAAGAGAAGAAGAAGCACGCTAGGGCACCAACATGGCCTATCGCCCCTCATGCACCAAGACTAGAAAGATCACCATCAATCTACCTTTCCTGCTGCCAACCTTGCCCAGCTTTAGGCTGATGTTCAGGAAATCAAAATCACTCTCCTCTGTGACTCGATATATGGTGAAGATTGAGTACACCCTCCTAAGCCCGGATTGCTACAACCTTGTCCATCCTGACCGTAAGGCAACAGAACTTGTACTCCCCACCTCCTCGCAGCAACACAAGCACCCTCACATTTAAACATTTCCAAATCTTTATGTGCTCATATTTTCCTTTTGTTGCTTAGACCGTACCTATCACATTCCCGCCCACCTTTGGTACAAGAGCGTGACCCAGCGGGTCAGCATCGACGTCCTAGGCACGTCAATCATCCCAAAAATATTTTATTTTTGATTAAGCACATGCGGAAGCGAATTAAAAATAATCCCTGTACGCACACAAATAATTCGGGCAACATGTATACAAGCCAAGAAAATAAAAGTAACATATATTCATACATATATACACATACCAAAAGTTATTATGATTACATGCCCATTTTAGTCCTGGGCTACTTATCTTCATTACCACATATCGACAATTAAAAGGCTAGGATAGCCTAGCTCTTCTATCGAGCTCCTCCAAAAATGACCCCCATCCAAGGCCATTCTTTTACGATGCTCCTATAGGATCCACCAGAAGGATGAGGCCTCGAATGGAACCTAAAACGTCCCCATAAAAAATGAGGCACCACCCTCCTACACAAGAGGAACCAAGGTGTCTATCCCTTCCTGGATCCATGCAGTGGTAATATACTTCTGGTAAGTGACGTCCTCTTCTAAGTCTACTATATTCATCATGGTAGTAACCATATCAATTAGAAGACCGGGATGGACGAGTGGTAGGTTTGGTTAACCCATCCCACACCTAAAATAGTGAAAATAGCAAAAGTGAGTTGATGACTCAGTAAGTAGAAATCTCTAATTCTCCTATAGGAGGATGTCTTGCCATCGATCCTCCCATATAAGATCACCACCCACTTGTCAATGGCAAATCATTGGCAAGGTTTGCACCTTGCCTTGCTTATGCATATGAAGGGCTCTCAATCAGCTATGTGCTTTCAAGCATCAAAGATAAGGAGTTAGTACATAATAACAAGCCCTCCAAAGATCCGTGACTTACGATAATTCTAGTCACTAAGAGGGATGCATGTATCATATAAAACTCATTCAAGCACTAAGTGGCCCGATGCAAACATATGTTCAAATTGATGCAATGACTCAATAATACATATCAAATAAACCCAGCTTTTGCAAGCCTCAATTCCATTATCGATGCAAGCATCAATTCAAGCATCACACATGCATCGGTCATGGACCACACGTGGACTTCCAATTTATTTCAGTCAGTTTAGTTGATTGAAATCCATCGACTCTTCCAATATCAACCGAGCATCAATCCCCCCTTGGCAACCGGCATCGTCCCGATCTCATTATCAAGACGGCAATTAGGGCGACCCCCAAGCATCGGCCTCATGTGGGTCGGCATCGTCCATGATCTCAATATCGGGACAACATCCAGGGCTTTACCCTAGGCAATGACCCATCATACCCTAGCGTTGGCAATAAAGGTCCATCGTGTATCCATTCATTCAAACATCAATCAATCCATTTTTATCTTAAATTATTAGCCGAATGAAAGGCCCAAAGGCATGCCATACAAAGTGAATCGATGACTTTTGTGCCCTATTACTAAACTCATGCTAGATGCAATTTGGGTTCGTGTTCTTGACTTGGAATCGTTTGCTTTGGCTTCAGCATCAACCCAATGCTTGTCCCAACTAACAACATCCTTCAATGTTGTCCTGAGATCAAGTGGGGCCGTGCACCTACCTTGGCACACATCCAATTTGTTGAGACCTTTCCTCACCATCCAGGTGTGCTCAACACCCACGTGAGATCATGATTTACTTAATGCAAAGACAAGTAATTGAAAAAACTGTAACAAGCACAACATATAAGCAAACACAAGCAAGTGATGATAAGATCCTAAATTGATATGCGTAGCACATCACCCTATCGAAGAGTTAGGAAAGTCTACTTACTACTTTTGAACCTAGCTCCAAGATGCTCCTTTGGTGACTGAAAAGCTCCTGAGGCGGTTTGGTGAGGAAGGCATGAAAGAGAGGAGAGAAAGGGAGAGGAAATGAGAGAATGACTAACCCTTAAAATGTGAGGATGCCTTCTCCTATTTATAGGCATCTTTCTCTTGGATTTTATGCAAACTCATGATTAAGCCTAAGATACGAGTTGGCCTATCTAGCCTCCTTAGTTGGCACCTATGCTTGTTTGTGTTTAATTTTGATTGGTCCACCTATTTGCTTATCCTCCAACGCTCACTCTAGGCTCATTTTCCTATGATGCTTAAGGGACACGTAAGCCCCTTTAATGCCTAATGTCTTCTTCTAATTGGTTGGTTCTTGCCTTGTTCATCAAGGCTATAATCTAGGCCATCATGTCCTAAGATTCACCTAAGATCCTAGAGGACACTTAAGTTGATGATTCATCAAAATCATTAATGAACTAATGTCCAAAGCCCTTAAATGAGTGCCTAGATATTTTTTTTAAGATACTTGAGAAGCAAGTTTTCTCTCCCTGGAATTGACATGTGGTATATAATGGATAAGGATAGACTATGGTCAAAGGTTATGGAAGATTATAGAACCCCCAATTACCTCTTAATACTTGTCCAATGATTATCCCCGCATTAATTGATTTGTGTTAAAATCTCATCCAAGGCAATCATGAGACTAATATAAGGTGTCGCCTAATTGGGGAAGTCATTCATAATTGTGCACGATCGACGGTTCTATGAGAATTGAGGTTCATGCCAAAATTTACTAAACTTTAACCAAATGAGTGTGACTAAGTCGGTAGCCTTCTTAAACTTGTCCATGATCATTTTCAATTAGAATTGGTCCATTGGATGTTTTAAAATAAACTTCATGATTAGTCTTGGTTATTTGCCCTACTCAAGTTTTGGTCGGTTGGACCGGGTCCCTACTGAACATGTCATGCCTTGGTCTATCCAAGATTTATATCATCGATTCCTATGATTGACCCTCATACCTTATTCTTATGGCCTGGAATCAAGGATGTTACAATACCCATATATTTAATCTCATGTATTGCCCTTTCATTTGCTATCAATGAAATTGATTGATGACAAAAGGAGGGAGAGTTGACTTGATATAGATGTTTGCTCATAATATTTTCTCGCTCATGATTTTGCTTATAGTATATCTGCCCATGTTAACTTGGCATGAATTTCTACTAACTTGATCTGCTTATTCCTTGATGAATTTTACTAACTACAAATTTGTTAAGTCATCAGGAACTGCTCATCAAAATAGAGGAAGCATTTAACTGTCATTCTTCAAACCCTAGATATTCGAAGATACACGCTTGCTAGAAGATTCCTTTGCTAACATCTTCCATTCTATAAGATCGTTTGGCTCATATATCTAGACTCATTGCAAACATCTCGAGGAGATCCTATTTAATTTTTTTTTGCAAATTCATTCAAACAATACTTATTATTTATTCACATCAGCGGATAATTTTGTTATCATAAAAAAAATTGGAGATTGTTGGAGAAACATCTCCAAGTGATTTTGATGATGTCCAAACTATCCTTAGTATAACATTTATTATGATGTATGCAGATGTTTGGACCAAAGTACCACGCAATATCCATGGTGTGATCCATTGAAAGAAGTTCGCAAAATGTCCTGATATGGTTCTGTCGTAAATAGTACCAATGGACCTAAAAGATCAGCAATTGATGATGTTTATGTTAAAGCTATAAGATTGGGTCAATGGTGCTATGACAACTTTGTACATCTAATGATGTTCGTTCGGTCAGCAAAGTAGCCATTATGGCCTTGGACTTGCACATCAACAAAATTCAGATGAAACATGTAGCTAGATAGCTAGGTTGTTTGACATGTGTGTTAGAGATTATAGCAAGAAGACAGCAACAGTTGCTATTTCTAAGTAGCTTGCAAAGGTTTGAGGAAACAGGGCTATATGGACAGTTCCATCCATAAACAATAGCTCGACAATAACTCCAACGGTTATCTATTTCTCCAATCCACCTTCAACAGATAGATGGAAGATGGCTATGAGTCTTGATAGTAAAATCTATCTTGTAAAGAATAAGTGCTAAGCCATTTGTAACTTTCCAAGCAAATTACTAGTGGAATCCAACCCATCTTGTGGCTGTTAGTATGAAGAGTGGACATAGGCTTATGGATAAAGTCGAACCACTATGATTCTCTAAGTGCTATTGTTTTCATTTGTTTACTCTTATTTGCACACAGTTGCTTCATGACTTTTCAAAACATGACGTTGACATGATCTTTACTTAGCAATTAGCTAACTTCTACAAAAGATTTTCAAATTCTAAAACAACCTATTCACCCTCCTCTAGCTTGTATTGTTAACCACTAATAAGGGCCAGTTTGGTGTATCACATCATGCCCTCAAAATGAACTTACTTTTTATGGAATGGAAATAAAATCAATTACATTACTTGAAAGGGACATGAAAGCAATCAAATCCTAAGAATGAAAACATAAACAATTATTGAAATGCTACAAAGCTGAAAATGTTCCCATGTAGAGGAGTGTGCAAATAATTATAAAAAAAAAAATTACTCTAAGTATAGCAACTGAAAAGGCCGGTCCATGACAATGGTCAAATGCCCTTTTTTAATTATGAAAAATTGTTCACTTATAAAATATTAAAATTACGAACTTTGAACCATTGGTTTAAAGTGTTTTTCAAATGGCGTGACAATTGACTCATGAACCAACGCAAAATTAAAACTATGATGGAGTAAGTTAATTG
This sequence comes from Eucalyptus decipiens, assembly GCA_014182575.1. Lineage (NCBI taxonomy): Eukaryota > Viridiplantae > Streptophyta > Magnoliopsida > Myrtales > Myrtaceae > Eucalyptus > Eucalyptus decipiens. The sequence goes on from CM024615.1 coordinate 26,037,214, forward strand.
CATATTAAAGGTTGTAGAGAACTAACTTGACCAACGAAAAGTGGCAATCACATATACATGTGGATCAGACGTGTGATTCAATTTGTAACTAAAAGGTTTAACAAGGTGGAGCCAAAAGGATGATATGACTAGTTGTAGGCTCATGTACTATGCCAAATCTTTGTAACTCTGGTATAGTAAACAAGGCTACCCAATTGTGATGCAGACTTGCAGACTAAGGTAGTTACTCTTGATACCAAGAAAAATTTTTGGGAATGAGATGGACAACTTCTACTACATAGGTTTGCGGTCAAAGTCTTATCCATCTCAATACCATTCTAAGTTAACTATACGGCCTAAGTTCGATGGGAGGTTGTGTGTGCAATAGTGTAGTGCTAAAGCATTAAAGATATGCACAACAATTTATAAGTAAACACCGTTCAATATTGAATTAAAACCATTCATTCTCACGCCTCCCTACAAGACAAATCTTAACAAGCACTTTGCCTCTTATAATTCCATTTGCGAAAATATTTAACACTCAATATTAGGGACATACCTTATATCTTTACTGCCAAACAAATTTATTTTTGAATAGAGAAATCTCAGGCCAACACTAAGAATTTTATTTCAAGCCTTCAACGGAGTAAGCTATCACAACCTTTCCTCAAATGAATCACTTGGTGGATGGCTAATGGATTACTAATTTTAGGCTTAACTCAGGAACTCCCAAACCCATATTAGCTTGTAACTCTCGGGTTAATTAATTATTAATACAAATGTTTATAATATCTATATGCAATTTGATTAATATTATTATTTAGGGATCGGGGTCAATCTCTTATTTTCTATGTAAAATATGCCTAGATGGGTTGTCAAAATTCAGGTGGCAACATGTATGTACAAAAAGCTTTAAAAATTAGATCTCATCACATTTATATTTATATCATGGCGTGTTGATGACTTGCATTTGCTAACAATTTGGCCCTTCGATGACATGTAATCACTCTGATTCTTTGTTTAGCTCTATATTCTCATAACCCGCATTTGAATTTTCATCATAATAATATCTGAATTGTCAAGTAGTAAAATTACAATTGCAAGAATGACAAAATATTTATGATTGTAAATTCAAAAAATTGATCGTATTATGTACGACTTGTAATGTGATGTATATACAGAAACAATCATAAAAGCCAAAAGCTAAGCATGCTCTTGCAATTTGGGCTCTTGAGAGGAAACCAATTAATAGGAGTAAGCGTGAATGATAAGCAAGACATATGGTGTGGCTTGCGAAACCAAAATGGACCTATAGAGCTGAACCTCCTAATTTCAAAAGGCCTAGTTTTAAAACCGCAAAATCAAATCAAAAAGAAGATTAACATTGACCACAACGGGCAATTCACCCACAGAAGAATCAACCTGGATTAATGAGCTTTAATTCTTTTCTAATAAGTACTGTTAACATGAAAGAAACACGAAGTTGTAAGATAGGCTCATTGGAGAGCCCATTTGAGCAACACGGATAGGTCAAGCACTCAAACACCAATTCAAAAAAGGCCAATTTATTACTACGTGTTTTAATCATCCGCTAAGTGTTAATGATCATTCATTAAATGAGAAAAATACCCAAAAAATCCTAATCATTTTGTACATATGCCAATTCGATCTTAAACCTTTCAATTTGGCTAATTTATTTTAACATTTTGATGATTTGTCAATATAGTTATTTCAACTAATTTTAATCAATGATATCTAACGTAGATGATGGTCATCTTATGTGACACAATTGACAATAATGCAGATAATTTTTGTAAATTTTTAATGTTTTCAATTTTTTTTTAATTTTGTTTTTCTTTTTTTTCTTTTCTTTTCTTTTCTTTCTTTTTTATTATTTTCTCTTCTTCCTCAGGTGGTCACCATGGCCAACGATCAACCACAAGTGAGGGCAAGCCTTGCTCGAGGCCAACAAGGTTGATTCTCACCAGATTCGATGAATTGAACATGCGCCTATGGCCAATTGCCAACCATGGTGATCGGCAAAGGAAGAAGGAAAAAGCAAAAGGAAGAAAAGGGGAAAATAAAGAAAAAAAATGCAAAAAACTATCCACGTCAGTGTCGGCTATGTCGCGTAAGACAACCGGTGTCAACGTTAGAGATTATTAGCCAAAATTGACCAAACTACATTAAAGTTGTCAAAATGTTTAAAATTAAATTGACCAAATTGAAAGATTTTTAATATTGAATTGTCATCCGTACGATAGGTTTAGGGACTTTTTGGTAATAATCTCTTCATTAAACTTTAGGAAATAGTTTAGTGGGAAAATCATAAACCTAAACTTAGAAAATAGAAAATGGGATTAGGATTAACAAGAAACAAAAAAGTTGAAGGAACAATTTGTTACATAAAATGATCCTGTGCCGGCCAAGGATAGAAAGTTGAGAATACTTGCATGACTTTACTGCTTGCTTAGTTCCAAAAACACAAGCAATGATAGAATGTCAAACCTAAAATCTTTAGGTGGGGACCTGCATATGTACTCTCTTACCTGCAAACTGAATTAGGAATAACCTAAGTAATTTGACAAATGGAGGGCTGCACATGTAAGATAAACTAGGGCTTATAAGTAGAGGAGACTACATGTATATATATTTTGATACCCTCTCCCACCTGCAAGTGGAATTTGGATTGACCTGAGTAATTTGACAAAGAGATGGTCACACATGTAAGATAAACTCGGGCTTATAAATAGAGGAGACAATATATATAAAGTGCATATAAATTTTGTACATGACATGGGATAATAAAGTAGAAAAATAATTCAAGATATTTTAGAAACAAAGTTGTTAAATTATGACTCGAGTTTGAGCGTTTGCTAAAATGCGAAATTCGGTGGACTCGCGAAGGAATTACAAAAAAATAAAAGGAAAATGAAGTTTTTCCCAACTTCCCTGCGGTTACAAATTCTTATTGTAAAGGGAAATTAGAACGCGGGCCCAGAGTCAAAGTTGTTGACTCTGGGCACACTCATAATATTGATTTAGGAATTTTCTCCTTGGCGTGAAGCTGCTGCAAATTCGTCGAAGCCTGTGCACGAAGAAGGAAAGAAGAGTCCGCACGCGTAAGAAGCAAAACCAAGTGGACCCTTGACGTGGTGGGCCCTTGACCTTGGCACATATAATATAAGAACAAAATCGTTCTTTTCGTGCGCGCATTGAATTGCCGAAAAAAAAAAGTCGCAGAAGGGAGCCGCGAAAGAGGTTTTCTTTCAGGCGGTTGCTGCACTCGTACGAGAGAAGGAAGAAACCCTACGGAGCCGCGAGGATTCATAAGCCGCCTGTGTGAAGCTTTGATTAAGAACGCGAAGCCATAGAGCATTTTTGTTTCGAGCTTGAACGTGTAGTAATTTTTGCTGTGAGTTGGGTTTGGGGTTAAATTCGGGTTTGGGAAACACTGAGAGAGTGTTTGAGTGACTTGAGTGTGTAATCTCATTGTATCGCTTGATCTATAGTGAAATTCGCTACTGTTCTCCCTGTAGACGTAGATTTTTATGACTGAATCACGTAAATCTGATGTCCGATTTATTTTCTTTTTCTGTCTATATTATTGTTCAATCGCTCGCCTTATCGCAACAAGTGGTATCAGAGCTAGGTTTGGATAAGTTGAAGCAAATCGATGGCGACAGAATAAGTAAAAGTAAGAATCGACAAATTTGATGGGGAATGATTTTAGTTTCTGGAAGATGCAGATTGAAGATTATCTTTATCAGATGAAACTGCACTTGCCCTTGTCTCGGGAGAAACCAGAGACGATGAAGCAAGCTGATTGGGATTTGCTGGATAGACGAGCTTGTTATTCGGCTAACGTTGGCTCGTAACGGTTGTGTTTAACATCCTGAAGGAGAAGACCACTGCTGATTTGATGCAAGCCCTATCGGATATTTACGAGAAGCTCTTTACGATCAACAATGTCTGTATGATGCGACGTCTGTTTAATTTAAAGATGAGCGAAGGTGCGTCAGTTGCAGATCATATTAATGAATTCAATGTGATTATTAGTCAATTGAATTCAATTGAGATTGACTTTGCAAATGAGATATGTGCTTTGATTATGCTATCCTCATTGACTAATAGTTGGAATACTACTGTTACTACTGTTAGTAATTCCTCTGGGTCAACAAATTTGATGTTTGATGGGATTCGAGATTTAATTCTGAGCGAGGACATTCGTAAAAGAGAATCTAGCGAACCTATATCTACTACTTTAGTAGGTGAAAATAGAGGAAGATCTATAACACGTGTGGGTAATGATAGTACTAATATGAACAAACGTAGTCAGTCTAGGATTGGTAATGTTGTTTGTTGGAACTATGGCAAGAGGGGGTATCTTAGAAGGGATTGTCTTAAGTTGAATAATGAGAAGGGTAAGGGAATTATGGTTGAATTTGCAAATAATGTTACAGCTGTAGCAGATAATGCCGATTATATCTTGTTTGTCACTGATTATTCATCGTTTGATGGATGGATTATGTATTTTGATTGTTCTTTTCATGTCACGCTAAATAGAAACTAGTTTATCACTTATCAATGCATGGGTAGTGGTAAAGTCCAGTTAGGGAACAACGCTGAGTGTGATATTGTAGGTGTTGGTGATGTTAAAATCAAAATGCATGATGGAATTGTGAGGACGTTGACTGGAGTAAGGCATGTCCCAAAGTTGAAAAAGAACTTAATTTCCTTGGGTGCCCTAGATTCAGCTGGTTGTAGGTATTCTTCAAAAGGTGAAGTTTTGAAGGTTGTTCGAGGTGCCTTGGTGATAATGAAAGGAATCAAGCATGGAGGCTTGTATAAACTTCAAGGTGAGACAGTGACAAATTTCGCTGCGGAGACGTCGAATGCATTTGTTTGAGAGTCTACTTTAATAGGTGAAAATAGAGGAAGATCTATAACACGTGTGGGTAATGATAGTACTAATATGAACAAACGTAGTCAGTCTAGGATTGGTAATGTTGTTTGTTGGAACTATGGCAAGAGGGGGTATCTTAGAAGGGATTGTCTTAAGTTGAATAATGAGAGCGTTTTTGTTTCGAGCTTGAACGTGCAGTAATTTTGTGCCGTGAGTTGGGTTTGGAATTAAATTGGGGTTTGGGAAACACCGAGAAAGTGTTTGAGTGACTTGAGTGTGTAATCTCTTTGTATCGCTTGATCTATAGTGAAATTCGCTGCTGCTCTCCCTGTGGACGTAGGTCTTTATGACTGAACCATGTAAATCTGGTGTCCAATTTATTTTCTTTTTCTGTCTATATTATTGTTCGATCGCTCGCCTTTTCGCAACAAGAGTTATGGTCATGTAGGCAACTTGCTGAAGTATATTATAAATTGATTGTGTGTTAAGAGTGAATAGCAAAAGCCCCATACTATTCACCTAGGGTAATCACCAAGAAGAAGCCTAAATCGAAGCCTATCAACATATCTAGTTGGACTCATATTCACTCAAAAGTTTAAGCCAAAAAGTTATAGGCTAAATAGGGGCAAAAGATCTCTTCATGTGCCATAACTTGGCACAAAGGAATACTTAAGTGCCATAACTTACGAAAGTGACACGTAAGTGCCACATTTTAAGAAAAGCGGGACACTTGAGTGTCACCTCCAGCGAAGCCGGCCGAAAATCATACATGACAATTAAATATTCATATTTCTTGTCAAGGTGGCTTGCCGGAGAGCTAACTCAACTCTAATTCACCCAAAACGACGTCATTTCTATAGTTGACCAAAATAGAGTCATTAAATCTACCAAAACAACATTGTTTTGGCATAATTTGAATTTTAATATAATAAAAAAATTAATTAAATTAAATTAAAAATAATATAATAATATAATTTATATTTAGTTATTAAAAAAAAAAAGCACGAAGGTGAAGGAGGAAGGCAGCTGGCAGCTGAGGGCTGAATCCAATAAGGGTTATCGGCCCTCTCTTGGCCGACCCAAGGGCCGCCGCTCGCTGGGGCGACCCTGCAGTAGGTGGTGGCCCTTAGGTCAGCCAGGCAAGGGCCATTGACCCTCACCTAGATCTGGGGCAAGGGCACGCAGGCCCTCATCGCCAATCAGCTAGGGCCGCCGACCCTCGACCAGGGCTCGGCGGCCCCCGGCCCTCGCCACCAATTGCCTCCCTCATCCTCCTTCCCCCCCTCTTTTTTTTTCCTCCTCCTCCTTCCTCCTCCTCGCCTTGCCGATTGCCTCCCTTTCTCCTCCTTCCCCACTCGCCGGATCTGGGCGAGGGCCGCGAGCCCTCGCCGATTTGGGCGAGGGTCGACCCCTAGTAGGTGGCAACCCTTGGCCCAGCCGGGCATGGGCCGTCGACCCTTGGCCCGACCGGGCGAGGACCGCCAACTCTCGCCAAATCTGGGTGAGGGCCATGACCCTCACCCCAGATCAGGGCAAGGGCTCGTGGGCCCTCGCTGTGACATCTTGAAATTCGACCCCGTTTCGATAAAGTGAAATGGACATTTCGTCGACATGCCTATGGCCCTTTTTCTCTGAGCTGATCACTCAGGAGTTAACTAACCTATTGGGTAAAGCCGTTAAGGGATGTATCAGCTATAAAATCCCTAAAAGCTACCTAATTGGTTGGATTTGGCTAAAATCACGTATGATCGATTTTTAACCACGAAATTGAACTCGATTTCGGGAATCGAATTTTAAGTGCGTCATAATTCTTATTTTTAAGATCCTATCGCATTGTCCGTCAAATTGTTGACGAGTCCGAAATTTCAATAAAGAAATTATCGGAAGAAAATTGAAGACCAAAGGAAAATAGAAAGGAAAATGGGAAGAGAAAAGGAAAATATGATTAATGAAATTAATTATTTTCTTTTTCTCTCTCTCCCCCTTTTCTCTCTTTTTCCCTCTTTTCTCTCTCTCTTCTCTCCCCTCTCCCTTTTTCCCTCGTGCAAATCCCCCACCGCCTGCCCTCTCTCTCTCTTTCTTTTCCCTATTTGACCAGTCAATACCTATCCTCTCTCTCTCTCTCTCTCTCTCTCTCTCTCTCTCTCTCTCTCTCTTTCTTTTTCTTCTTCTTCCACCTCGTGCATCCAAAGAAACGAACCAGAAGAGGAAGCTCAAGCGAAGCCGTTTGCGCCGCCGCTCGCCGCCCGTCCCGCCGCCCGCACCCGTGACACCCGCCCGCGCACGCCGTGCACTCCACCCTGCGTCCGTCGCCGCTGCCGCTCCTTCCTTGCGCGAATCGGCCCCTGCTCAGCTCGGTTCCGCCCTAACCAGCCCCAGTCCAGCCACCTCCGGCCACCGTTCGACCCCGCCGGACCTCCCCGGCGTCCCCCTCACCCTCCGCCGGCCTCCCCTCGCCGTTTTGGCCGCCGGAGCAGCCCCGGCCAGCCCTGACTAGCAACCCACGAAATGGGTTTCCAACGGCTTTAGGCCCGCTTTTGGGCCGTTTCCGAGCCCCGAACCCGAGCCGTGCTTTGGGAGGAATCGTTCCTCGCGTCACCCCCGTCGGATTGATCTGATTTGCGGGCGATTTGGTGAGTAATCTCACTAATTCCGGATTAGTTGGCTAATTATGCTTAAGGTTGGTTTAGTTTTAATTAATTATGTTTAGGTTGTTAGATTAGAATAAATTAGCAATTATTAATCAATTGTGATGCGATTTAGATAAATTGATTGCACAATTAGCAAGTAGACGTGGTATACTATTTATTGGAAGCATCTCAGGAATTTTCTGACCCCTAATCGGGCTTAGTGGGGTAGAACTCACTGAGACGTAGTCTCATCCCAATTTGGGGAAAACATTTTAGGACCCCGATGAGGAGCTGAGGAGGAGTAGTCTTGGAAGGAGAACTCGGAGATAAAACCTTTCAGAAAGAATTTTGGAAGAAGAAGATAATCCCGAGAGGCGCCTTGAGTACGACCTAGACAGATTGAGATTTTATCTTCTTTTGAGATCTCCATTTTGATGTGAATAGAGATAGAGTAAAAAGTTGTGAAGTGCTTTGGTTTGTATCCTATATAAAAGTTTGGTTATAAGTTTCAATATGAAAAATATGGCCCTGCTTTTCTATCCCATCGATTTATTGTCTGGGGATTATAACTTCTTCTGCATGTGCTTAATAAATGAAAGGGTCGACGATACATAGTCCTAGGATATCGCATTATAAAATCGACCAAGAGAGAAGGATGTGTGCGTGCTCGAGGATCGGGACGTGACATCCAGTTTAAGTGGTATCAGAGCGAAGTTCAAGATTAGAGTGATAAGGAGCATTGACCATGGGATAGTTAGTAGGAAATGCCTTTAAATTCATGCTGGTGCATGTCTGTGTTAGCTGAATGCTAGAATTGTTTGATGTGTGTGGATTGCTCACCTTCTAATCCAGTGTGGGTTTGGAAGTCGGGTTTCAGTGTAAAGACTGAACCATGAGTGAGCAGGAGCTAAGAACTCCTAGTAAGAGGACAATGTCCTCTGTGACTCGGGATAAAGCACTGACAAAGGTCGGTACTCGAGGTGGTTGTGGCAGAGTGTCGGCTCTGGCCAGCTCGAGCGTAAGAGTACCACCGCAGGTTGGTACTAGTGTAGCAGCGTCGAATGATCCTAAGTTCGATAGGATTGTTTTGATGCTAGTGTTCCTTGGGAATTGATGAGCCAGGAGGCTCAAGATCGAACCGCCATCAGTGTTGCAACCACTGTTGTTGCCGTACCTGCTGAGATCCAGAGTGGAGATGTGATCCGGGAGCAAGTCATTGCATTCGAGCCAAGGTATAAATTCAGTTTAGGCAAAAATGGAAATCGGTAAGGGAAAAGATCAAGGTCGAGAGTGGTCCTAGCAAACTGATGGGGCAACCAGAAAGAGTGTTCTGTCACTTGGCAGGAGATAGAAGACTCACCTGATAGGTGTCAGAATTGTAGAAGGAAGCATGGATGAATCCAGTGTCTGAGTATGACTAGAACATGTTGTGATGATGACCGATATGGCCATTAGGTGAAGGACTATCAGTGGAAGTCTAAGGTAGCATAGATATCGCTACTGCGGCCAAAATGCCACTAGGATGGCGAAAGGAATGGGAGTAAAATTGACCTTGCACCGATCAAAGAAAGAATGTGGGAAGTGATTTTATCAGAGCAGCGCAGCAGAGTTTTGTGCTAAGTTGTAGAACTTTAATTGTTGAAGAAAAGTGAAGGAAAGAAGAATCACTAGCTATAGTCATACTTGACTAGTTGCCTATGTATAACTTTGATACCATATATAAAAAATTTTGATTCGAGGAGCCTTTGTTGTAAGGAAGTGTTGTTGTAATGAGATACAATTTAATTCGTCAACGGAGGAAAAATTTCGAATTTATCAGAAGTCGAAGAAGGCCCTTGATTTCCCTAATCTTGTCATAAAAGATAGAAAGTGCGATCGAGCTAGCACCAAGATAGAGCTACTCTCGAAGGCTTCTTATCAGCTGTTGTTGTCTAAACTGGTAGAATTGAAGACGCAGATGTGAAGATTGAAGAATGAGGAATCCGTGCATATTAGTGCATCACTTTGGGGAAACATCAGTTTTGTTTGTGAGGAGAAGAAAGATGGTTTGTTGCGAGTGTACATCAACCATCGTCAACTCAATTATGTGAAGATCAAGGACAAGTGTTCTTTGCCAAAGATCAATGAACGGTGTGACTAGTTATAAAGAGTATTGACGTTTTAAAGGTCGACTTGAGATTATGAAGTCATCAGTTACGAACCAGGATGGAGGTTGTACGAAAATCAGCTGTTTGTACTTGATATGGTCTTTACTAGAGTATTATAAGATCATTTGGCCTGATGAACACTCCAGTTGCTATCATGGATATGATGAACAGAGTGTTCAAGGAATATCTAGATCAGTTTGTGATCGTATTCATAGATGATATCTTGGTCTATTCGAGAAGTGATAAAGAGCATGAGAATCATCTGAGATTAGTACTTTAGACCTTAAGAACTCATCAGTTATATGATAATTTTAGCAAATGCGAGTTTTGGCTGACTCGTGTTGCGTTCTTAGGTCGTGATTTCCAGGGAAGGAATCTCCGTCGACCCGAGCAAGATAGAAGCCGTGATCAAGTGGCCGAGACCGACAACAGCGACAGAGATCAGAAGTTTTCTAGGGTTAGCAGGTTATTACAGACGGTTTGTGGAAGGGTTCTCATCGATAGGGTCACCTCTGACAAAGCTCCTGAAGAAAGAAGAGAAATTTGTATGGTCAGACAAGTGCGAGCGTAGTTTCCAAGAGCTAAAGGAAAAGCTAACTACCGCACCTGTGCTGACGATTCCATCTAGTCCTGGAGGATTCGAGATCTATAATGATGCGTCATTTAGGGGATTGGGTTGCGTGCTAATGCAACATGGCAGAGTTGTTGCATACGCTTTCCAGCAGTCGACACCTCATGAATTGAATTATCCAACGCATGACTTAGAACTCGCAGCCATCATATTTGCGTTGAAGATTTGGAGGCACTACTTGTGCAAAGAAAAGTTTCAGATCTTCACAAAACATCAGAGTCTCAAGTATTTGTTCTCTTAGAAGAAGTTGAACATGAGACAACGCCAATGGATGGAATTACTGAAGGACTACGACTGTAATATTCTATATCACCCGGGAAAGGCGAATAAGGTCGCCGATGCTTTGAGTCGGAAGTCTTCAATAGCACAAATCTTGGTTAAGGAGTGGAACTTAATCGAGAGAGCTCGGGATTCGGAATTCAAATTTGAGGTAGGCCACCTTTCAAGTTTTATGGCCACCCTCGGAATTGAACCGAATGTCCAGGTCAGAATTAAAGAACTCCAACCGACAGATCCAGATGTACAGAGAATTCTTCAAGAGGATACCGATAAAAGAAAGGCTGATTTTCAAGTTTCAGACGATGGGACTCTAAGGTTCCAAAGACGTTTGGTTGTACCTGACGATGTTGAGCTTAAAGAAGAAATTTTATCTAGGCATATCTTAGTAGTTCCAGCATTCATCCTGGAAGTACCAAGATGTATCAGAATCTGCGTCAACATTACTGGTGGTCAGGTATGAAGGCGAATATCGCCAAGCATGTGGCCAAATGTTTGACTTGTCAGCAAGTAAAAGCCCAGCATTGCAAGTTGGGAGGACTTCTACAACCTTTTGCGATCCCAAAATGGAAATGGGAGCATATCACGATGGATTTCGTGACTGGACTACCAAGGAGTCAGAGGGGGAATGATTCGATTTGGGTAGTGGTTGATAGGCTGACAAAGTCGACTCACTTCATTGCAGTTCGAAAGGACCTGAGTCTTGATAGGCACGCAGACCTGTATGTGCGTCAAGTGGTTTGAATGCATGGAGTGCCGGTTACGATAACATCCGATAGAGACTCGAGGTTTACTGCTGCTTTTTGGAAGAGCTTGCAGAGTGCTTTATGTACAAAGCTGCAGTACAGTACGGCATATCATCCTCAGACGGATGGCCAGTCTAAAAGGACAATTCAGACTCTTGAGGACATGCTGAGAGCGTGTGTAATAGACTTCAAAGGAAGTTGGGAAGATCGGCTTCATCTGGTGGAATTCGCCTACAACAACAATTATCAGCAGAGCATCAAGATGGTTCCATTTGAAGCCTTGTATAGCAGAGCATGCAGAACTCCGGTGTGTTGGGATGAAGTCAGAGAAAGGAAGATAGCAGGCTCAAAGTTGGTTCAGCAATCAGTAAATATCGTGGCAGTGATCAAAGACAGGTTAAAGACAACGCGGAGTAGGCAGAAAAGTTATGCCGATAAGCGTCGAAGGTCTTTGGAATTCTAAGTTGGTGATCACGTTTTTCTGAAAGTGTCATCGATGAGGGGAACTTTGCGCTTTGGTAAGAAAGGCAAGCTAAGTCTGAGGTACGTAGGTTCGTTTGAGATTCTTGAAAGAATCGGAAACCTAGCGTATAGTCTTGTGTTGCCGCCAAGATTGGCGCAAGTGCATGACGTCTTTCACGTGTTGATGTTAAGGAAGTACGAACCCGACCCGACCCATGTGCTCAATTTCGAGGAATTAGACATGGATGACCGTGTGTCATATGTGGAAAGCCCGGTTCAGATTGTCGATCGCAAAGAGCAAGTCTTGCGTACAAAGACCATTCCGTTGGTCAAAGTGGTCTGGCAACACCATGGCACTGAAGGAGCGACTTGGAAGATTGAAGAGTCGATGAGACAGTTGTACCCCCGCCTTTTTGAACAAAGTGTAATGGTTTAAATTTCGAGGACGAAATTTTTATAAAAGGGGAAGAGTTGTGACATCTTGAAATTTGATCCCATTTCGATAAAGTGAAATAGACATTTCGTCGACGTGCCTATGGCCCTTTTTCTCTGAGCTGATCACTCAGGAGTTAACAAACCTATTGGGTAAAGCCGTTAAGAGATGTATCAGCTGTAAAATCCCTAAAAGCTACCTAATTGGTTGGATTTAGCTAAAATCACGTATGATCGATTTTTAACCACGAAATTGAACTCGATTTCGGGAATCGAATTTTAAGCGCGTCATAATTCTTATTTTTAAGATCCCGTCTCATTGTCCGTCAAATTGTTGACGAGTCCGAAATTTCAATGAAGAAATTATCGGAAGAAAATTGAAGACCAAAGGAAAATAGAAAGGAAAAGGGGAAGAAAAAAGGAAAATATGATTAATGAAATTAATTATTTTTTTTCTCTCTCTCTCTCCCCCTTTTCTCTCTTTTCTCTCTCTCTTCTCTCCCCTCTCCCTTTTTCCCTCGTGCGAATCCCCCACCGCCTGCCCTCTCTATCTCTTTCTTTTCCCTCTTTGACCAGTCAATACCTATCCTCTCTCTCTCTTTATTTTCCCTCTTTGACCAGTCAATACCTATCCTCTCTCTCTCTCTCTCTCTCTCTCTCTCTCTCTCTCTCTATTTTTCTTCTTCTTCCTCCCCGTGCATCCGAAGAAACGAACCAGAAAAGGAAGCTCGAGCAGGAGCCGCCGTTTACTGAAGCCGCTACTCGCCGCCCGTCCCGCCGCCTGCACCCGCGAGGCCCACCCGCGCACTCCGTGCGCTACGCCCTGCGTCCGTTGCCGTTGTCGCTCCTCCCCTGCGCGAATCAGCCCCTGCTCAGCTCGGTTTCGCCCTGACCAGCCCCCGTCCGGCCACCTCCGGCCACTATTCGACCCCGCCGGACCTCCACGGCATCCCCCTCACCCTCTGCCGGCCTCCCCTCGCCGTTTTGGCCGCCAGAGTAGCCCCGGCCAGCCCCGACCAGCAACCCACGAAATGGGTTTCCAGCGGCTTTAAGCCCGCTTTTGGGCCATTTCCGGGCCCCGAACCCGAGCTGTGCTTTGGGAGGAATCGTTCCTCGCGTTGCCCCCATTGGATTGATCCGATTTGCGCACGATTTGGTGAGTAATCTCACTAATTCCGGATTAGTTGGCTAATTATGCTTAATGTTGGTTTAGTTTTAATTAATTATGTTTAGGTTGTTAGATTAGAATAAATTAGCAATTATTAGTCAATTGTGATGCGATTTAGATAAATTGATTGCGCAATTAGCAAGTAGACATGGTCTACTATTTATTGGAAGCATCTCAGGAATTTTCTGACCCCTAATCGGGCTTAGTGGGGTAGAACTCGCTGAGACGTAGTCTCATCCCAATTTGGGGAAAACATTTCAGGACCCCAATGAGGAGCTGAGGAGGAGTAGTCTGGGAAGGAGAACTCGAAGGTAAAACTTTTCAGAAAGAATTTTGGAAGAAGAAGATAATCCCGAGAGGGGCCTTGAGTACGACTTAGACGGATTGAGATTTTATCTTCTTTTGAGATCTCCATTTTGATGTGAATAGAGATAGAGTAAAAAGTTGTGAAGTGCTTTGGTTTGTGTTCTATATAAAAGTTTGGTTATAAGTTTCAATATGAAAAATATGGCCCTACTTTTCTATCCCATCGATTTATTGTCTGGGGATTATAACTGCTTCCGCATGTGCTTAATAAATGAAAGGGTCGGCGATACATAGTCCTGGGATATCGCATTATAAAATCAACCAAGAGAGAAGGATGTGTGCGTGCTCGAGGATCGGGGCGTGACACTCGCCACCTATCGGCCGAGGTCGCCAACCCTTGGCTAGGGCGCGACGACCCCGGTTGACCCTCCCCCCTCCGTCGCCAACCCTTGCTAGCGGTGGCGGGGGAAGCGGCAGCGGGCGAGGGCAACCCTCATTCACATCCCTTTTTTAAAGTTTTTATTTTTTATTTTTTAAAATGTTTAAATTTAAAACAATTTTAAATATTTGTATTTTTTAATAAATGTTTTAAATAAATTTAATTTCAAATTAAATTTATTTAATTTTTATAGTAATTTTTTATCACATCAACATCAAAACCACGCCATTTTGCACTTGCTTCGCCGGAAAATTAACACGTCAACGTTTTGGCCAGATTGACACTCAAGTGATCCATTTTGCTTCAATTTTAGCATTTAAGTGTCACTTTTGTAAGTTATGGCACTTAAGTATCCCTTTGTGCCAAATTATGACACTCTAGGGGTCCGCGCGTCGCTAAGTAGGATATATTAACAACTCTAAATCACACCAATTCACCAATGTGGGATTTCTCTAATGCAACTCACATGTACATCCTAAAAATCTCCTCCTAACGTGTGAGCTCTCCCTTAATTCAGGTATCTTTTTGCTCAAATATGAAGTTAGGTCACTAGCCTATATTGTTACACCACAATGCCCATCGCATGGAAATTACACTAACTTCATGCACCAAACATCAAAAAACAATCCACCAAACATCGAAAACCCCACTAATTGACCATTGGCTGTGATACCAATTTGTTAGGAGCGAACAACAAAAGCTCGATACCTTTTGTTTAGGGAGATCACCAAGAGAGAGCTTAAATCAAAGCTTCTTAATATATCCAATCAGACTCACCTTCACTTCAAATTTTAAGCCAAAGAATTATAGACCAACTAGAATATATTAATTGTTCTACACCACACCAATTCATCGATGTGAGATTTCCCTAATACAACACACACGTGCATCCTAACATTATGCATGTTTTCTTTTCTTATAAGCCCAAATTGCATGTGTTATGTGTGCATGGAAAATGAGAAATATGCACTTGGATAGGTAAAGTGACATTAAAAGGAAGTTGCTATGGTAACGACACTGTTATACCCTATAATAGACGGTGCCTTATTGACTACAAATTGCTATTCAATGGGAATTGGCAACCGTGATGTTCTAATGGAGTAGATTGGGAAAAAATACTTGTCGGAATATTCTCAGAAATTAGATAATATATTTTTTTCTACAAAAGAAAATTAAACTAAAAAGGCGGAAATATACTTGATGCTTGTCAACTTTCTTAAAACTCAATTCTTTTGTAGGATACTCACGCAATTGTAGATAATACGGAAGTCATATTAGCAGCGGACAATTGTATTTTTACCAAAAATTCAAATATTACCGAACAAATGATAAAATTTGAAAGTTGGCTAGCATGATTAAAAAAAATGGAATCATATGAAATGAAAAAACGGAGTAGTAAACAATTTGAATCAAACAAATTCAATATAATTTAAGTTTTGAATAAATTATCATTTTTGGTTGGGCAAGAAATGATTTTGATTTTGATTTTGATTTTCGAGTTAACTTAAATTGTCATGGCTTGAGCATAATCTATGGACATTTTAAGTTGTGTAAATTAGATTTTTGAGTTTTAATTTTGACAATTGTATTCATTTAACTAAATGAAGAATATTTTCTTCTTAATGACTGCATGTGTAAAAAATGTTTTATATTGGAGATATTGCTAATAGAAATCCTACATCTATTTTGTCTTATAATAAACAAATAAAAATGTTTTGAGCGTCCATCATACATTTCATATGTAGATATTTTGCTAAGAGTATGATAAATAAGCAACATTAAATTGTAATACTCCTGGGGCATGGATGTGAAAAATCAATTGTCCCGACGCTCATACAACACTTAGCAAATTTCATAAACCGGTTAACTTTGTACAATCATTTCGTACAAAGTCCCATGGATGTCAACGATTCCTTCATAAATCGATTGCTGACAAAATTTATAATCCTAACAATTCAGGTGAGAAATACGTGACTGAGCTTCATAATTAATTTTCTTAAGAAAAAAGTATAGAAGTTGGATTACACTCCCTGGGAAGGATCGCGAAGTTCGAGTAAGTCCAGTGCACCAACACAGATAGGTCAAAAAGGCCGATCGATCGCATTGGTTTTCTTCGACCATACTCCAAGAGAAGAGAAGAGATAGTGTATAAATTTATTAATCCTCGAGGATACACGACTTGGGACTAGGACGGACTTTTATATTTTATTTTTTTGTCGGTCCTACTCTATCTCTTACTCTCAGACTTTTTTCCTGCATCATTACAAAGCGTAGAAGTCAAACTCACTCCAAAAACTAAATCGTCCCAACTCCAACCTCCCATGAAAAGGTGGGGATTTAAACCCACATCTCCCTCTTCCATGTTATAAGGGTGGCCATTAGAGCAAACCCCAGTGGTTGACTAGGACGGACTTTAAGAAACGAAAAAGTTGGAGGAACATGCTGCTACAGATGATAATCATTATACGGGCCAGGGAAAGTAAATTCGATGACTCTTTCAGGATCCTCATACCAGGGGCCCGATCCTTGGTTCGGTTTAAGAAGAATTCATTTGCTTGATGAATGAAGAAGTTTTTTTTTTTTTTAGCAAGATGAATGAAGAAGTTGAAAGGATGCTAAATGACCGTTGACGGCGGAAATCATATGCACGAGAGAAAACAGCCTCCGCACATATTTTAACGAAGATCCGTCCCCTCGATACCTGAGAGAGGCGAGAAGGAGCACGAGCAAAACAGTAGGGACAGGGATCGAAAGCACGTGCACACGCTCGAAGGGGCCTTGCGACGACTCAAGAAGAGACAGCATTCCCAGTCAAAAAAGTACTGCACTTGCAAGGACATTTTTTAAAAAATATTTTTCTAAAGATCATGTTTCAAGAATATTCTTTTATGTTTAATTGAGATCCGAAAATGAAATCTCATTTGATCGGGAATTATTGACATAAACGCCGGTCATCCGATGTGGCACGTAGGAATGGCAACAGAAACTACCCAAACTAGGAACTGTCCAAACTGGACCAGCCAGTTTTTGGCGGTTCCCACGGGTGGTGGTCCGATTCTCAATTCCTATTTTTAAAATCGGTGGCTTATCAATTCGATTCCTAGTTCCAAACTAGGAGCCGGACTAACTGTTGAAATCTCATTCAAACTTTGAAATTTTGGCAAGCAGGCTGCACAGCAATGTGGTCCCTTCAAGATCACCCACAAGGCCACCCCCACACATGCTTCCAAAAGCCAATAAGTAGGCTTGGCATAACGATGCCTAGCATTCTTTGACTCCCATCCTAATCCATCTGAATGGTCCGATGATGCATTCCAGCATGTTGATTCTAAAAGAGTGCAACCATGAAACGAGCTTGCTTTAATATCTCATTCTCTTAATCCCCTATCAAACCAAGAGATGCTTATCCAGTTAACTTTGTAAGGAATACAATGATGATCGAGTTAAGTGGACGTCATCTTCCTGTTTCCACAGTGACATTTCAAATGAATTTTTTCTTTTGGAGCGTCCAGTCTCATATAGGCCAATCATCAAACAGTGTGTGCTCATGTGAACGGAGGCAGACCTCCGTCCAATGAAACAACGACGTTTTCCCAGAAAGCTCCTGTTTTTTTTTTTAGAACCCAATGACTCCCACGGCTGTACAGCCAATCAAGAAATTCTTGGGTTAGCAATGGCTGGTCCCGCATTCAGAAAAAAAAAAAAATACCATATTTATTTATTAATAGTACTGTCCTCAACCGGGAGAACTGGGTCAACTTGTGGTTGAGGATAGTGCCGTAAGGCGTGTCAACCCAGTTGTGGGCTTTTAACCTACCCTCACTCACTCTAAGTATGGGAGACTACTACACTTGCCTACCCAGTAATAGCCAGAACCGAAGTCGTAATGTGGTGTCTATCTTCACCACTGTGAGGCCTCCTAATTCCCTGTCTATCTTCGCCTTTCACCCTAGGGTGGTTATCTTGCATTTTTCCCCGTGAGCCTTTTAAGGACCTGCTTAGGTCCACTTCATGTTGCTGAATCGGGCTTTAAAAAAAGTGGGGAAAGTGATGGGAAGATCAAGAAACGGACAATTTCTGCTTGCTTTTTTGGGAATTGAACCGGACCTGTTGGTTCGTTTTAGTTCCCAGTTCCAAGATTAGCTAGTTTGGTCTTTGATCTTTAAAAATTGAGAACCGATCCTCTCGATTTGATTCTCAGTTTTATTTTAAAACCGGGCTGCACCGGGAACCGACTACCCTTAGCCAACAAGTTAATAGTGCAAAAATTTGCCCCCTTCTGGTGTTATTTTGTTTTGATTCCAGCAGAATTTGCTGACAACCGCAGGTGTACGAAAGTCGACCTCCATTATTTTATTGGTTTCTCTCTAAAATTGGCTTCAGGGCCCTAGCGGAGTAGCACGCGTTATCCACTGTGACGCCACGCCTTAATCTCTGTATCTAAGCCCTGCACGCGCGCCGCAAAAAAAAAAATAATAATCTCTCCATCTGGAAACTCCCCCACCCCTCCCAAAAAAGAGAAAAACAGTAATATCTCTATCGATGCATTCGTTTCACTTAGAAATTCAATATTTCGAAAATATTTTTTATTCATTAACTTGTATAAGTGAAACGAGTGATTATATTTTGAAAAAATATTTCTCAAATTTTAAATTTTCTGTGAAACAAACGTACCATAAGTTAACAAAATACAATAGGGTAAAGGTATCCCTAGGATCAAGGATGCAAGGTAGAAGAAAATGGCAACACAGTGCAACTATGCTTAAGTACCTCAAAAAGTTTGCTCCTTTTCTTGCCAAAATGACATAAATAATTCATAAATTTTGATCTAATTTACGATGTTATAGGGGTGTGCACCGATCCAATATATAAATTTCGTCTAATATGATTCCTGGTTCCTTAAGCGGAATAACCTGCAGAATTGGCTTCCCTAATATAAAAATGACGGCTCGAGTCTTCTTCTCCCTCAGTTCATTTTTCTCAACTGCAAAAGGATCTACCTATAGGGACTAATCTTGGTGAACAAAAGGCTTGGTCAGTGTTCGTACTGTGGAAATGCGTATTTGCCCAGTAATATTTTTGAGGTAATTATAGAAGGGTTATGGCTTTGTATTAGAATTGCTTTTCTTTCTCCTCGTAATTGAATGAAAAGAAATTCATTCATGTGCTCAGCCTTTGACCCTTTGTTTTCTTTGGGGGCGATCACAGGTTTACATGAATGATTATATATGTGAATGAACAATGAAAAGAGAATAAATGACTGGCCATATATTTTCAGGTATTATTATAAGAGAAACCAAAAAAAAAAAAAAAATTCTACATAACCGGTCCCGATCCAACTCAAGAACTGGTTTGGTCCAACTTGATTCTTGGGTGGATAGGATTGGTTCCCAGTTCTAAGATAGGAACTGACCCACGCTTAACCGATCACCTCTATAATGTCATCAATGTACTTTCAATAGTTCACGAACCACATTAAATAATTTAAAAGTTTAGAGATAACATTACACATTGCTCAAAGTTTGGGGATCATTTATGCCATTTTTTTCTTATTTTTTCCTACATTATTTGCGAAACTCTTTATTTCTCACTCTATTATTGGTTTATTTTACAAGTTCAGTAATGAAAGAGGTATTGACCTCGCGGGCATTAGGCTGGGTAAAGATCATGTAAGGTTGGATTTTGCCCCATTCGTGCGAAATAGTAACATCATAAGGAGCCCGGATGCCGGTGAGCCTGGAGAGATGGAGCACAAAAAATTTAATAATGAGCAAGGGGAAAAGAAAGGCTCAAAATGTGCTATAAATGGGTCGAGAGCTTGCATTGTGAATGAACTCCGTACAGCTCTTTCTTTACTTTGATTTTGGGGGGGGTGTTCCAATAGCAAATTCTAGTAAGAAGATGATCCAATTTAGCCGGCTCATGCGCAAGCTTTTCCGTCCTTATTCTCCTCCATTGCATCCAAGCCTCCGAAACCAAAGAGCATCACAATTCCAACGGCAATACCCTGCCATCTCTTTGCCCTCTTTCTTTCCTCTCCACTTCTCTTCTCTCAAGAATAGCCTCACAGCCACGCCCCAGCTCTTTTTTCCGCCCTCCTCCGTCCCTCGATGGGTTCATGATACCTTCATCAGTTATAAACAGGCTGACACACGCAACTTCGTGAGCCATCTCCATGATGCCCTCGAGCGGAACAAGATAAGGACTTTCATTGACCACAGTCTGGAAAGAGGACTAGAGATTGCACCGGCAATCACCGAAGCGATTGAGCGGTCGAGGAGCGCCATCGTGGTCATCTCTCGCACCTATGCCTCCTCGCCATGGTGCCTGGACGAGCTGGTTAAAATCCTTGAGTGTAAGGAAAAGAAAGGCCAGCTGGTATTCCTCATTTTCATGGACACCGACCCCAGAGAGATGCGTGAGCAGTCCGGACCATTCGCCCAGATTGGCCAAAGCGAGAAGGGTCTCGGGCAGGAGAATGCCGACAAGGTCCTTAGGTGGACAGATGCTCTCCGCAAAGCTGGCAATCTCACTGGTTGGCTTCTTGGAAACCGGTACTGACATACTCTCTTCCTTGAGTGTTTTCTGAGAGGACTCCTAAAGGAAGTTAATAATTTTGTCCATGAAACAACAAAACTTTCCTACAGTAGGACTCCAACTCAACTGTTTGGCTCATCAAAGAGAGTTAGCATCAACGATGCGGCCTGCTATCTTCTATAACCATCACTTTTTCTCTTAGCGTTTATCAGATTTTACCCCATAAGCATATGTTCCAGCATATGCTAGTCTCCTCCATATATAGCCACTTAGAAGTGTTCAGCTAAGTAAAACGATATATAACCTTTTGTTAAACGTTAAGGGAACACAAAAGGAATTGATAAATACAAAGAATAGGTGATCAACGGAAGAGGGTCCACAGGCAAACAGCTCAGGCTTAGTGTAAGTTTTTGGTGCCGACCCTCCCCCCTTTTTCTGTATAGTTTGTGGTTTTAAGTCAATATATTACTTACCTTACCAGAAAAAGAAAAAAGATATGAGTTTATTCTCCTCACTTCTTCCCTCGGGCATAAAGAAATTCTTGAGCAAGTAGGTGAATGCCGACAAATACGAGCTTCGTTTTCTATAGGAGGTTATGGGAAGTCCATGCTTTCTTTTCGTTAATATTAGAAAGAACAAAAATGGGCAAGCCCAGACATCGTCCACAGCCAATACCGGGTAAACCTAGTTGTCATGCAACCCTTCCCTTCAATGATCTATCTGAGGTAAAACAGAAAAGAAAAGAAAGCTGTCGTAGGTTTGTATTGTTTGGACTGTTGGCACCTAGCTAGGATTTATAAGAAAGTTCAGCCTCCAGTTTGTTCCTCTTCTATCTTAGTATTGCCTCCTCCTCCCTCCCTCTCCTCTCTCTCTCTCTCTCTCTCTCTCTCTCTCTCTCTCTCTCTCTCTCTCTATACTTTTCCATGTTATTTCCTTTTTTGGCCAAGAATCTATACTTTTCCATGTTATTTCCTTTTTTGGCCAAGAAACTTTCTTTAGTAGAACCTTTTTTTGGGTGAGTATAGAGAAATTTTTCATCAACTTATTTCTATCCCTCCTCTTTTATTGCTTAATCGATTAGCCAAAAAAATTTATGTTTTATGCGCACATTTTTGGCATGGTTTTTTTGAAGGGCAGCATCCGCTATTGAAATAACAAAAGAGCTAGCTGGGTGTTTGAAAAGATAAATTTATCCTACAGTGAATAATTTCTTACAACTTATATCTCTTGCAATTGTTAAATGTACTGCCTGTGCAAACATGAGCCAGATTCAACCCCAAGAAATTCTCTGGCCAAAAAAGAATAATAAAAAAAAAGAGCCATAGAGTCCAAACACACAACCGATTAACAAAAATGAGAAGTGGGGGTCATAGGATGAAAGTTAAAAAACAGACTCAAACTGAATTCAACTCTAGAAAGAGTCAGCTATTTCAAACCCTAATTAATAAAGTCCAGGGCCGAACCAGATTGATGCAAAATCCAAAGGTGACCAAATTCGGATAAAAAAACAAAATAAATTCAGAAAACTTAGAGACTCCGATGCAAAAAAGAAGGAATATTGGGCAACCCACGACTTAACCCAGAATAATTTCATGTAGTCAACAGATATAATCTTGATATTTAAGTCAAAATGCAATTTACATTAAAAATTGGCATATTTTACTGTTGAGATCATTGGAGTGGCATATTTTATGGTCGATGCATGTAATGGTTAGACAATTAATATGGCATGTTTATCGTCGACAGGTGTAAATTTGGGATGTTTGACTAACATGCTTCATATTAAAAGAGGAGGGTGGTTGGTTTGAATATTTCAGTCTCATAATTAAAATGAATTTCTCGAGAAAAACGTGCGGATGTTTTGAAATGCGTGAACATGTCCATAAAAAGTCGTTATTTTACTATGAAAGAATACACTGCCGCTTACGCCCAGGTCAACCTCTCTCATACCACTATTTTCTATTATATTGGATATTAAATTAGACTAGATGGACGATATTCCTAAGTTCGGGAATAACCAGTCACACCTTTTGTTGTTGATGATATGTAGACTTGAAGCTGAATTCATCCGATCCGTTGTGGAGAGAATCTCAAGAAGATTGAGTCGGTTACACGCGAACCTACTTGCTTTCCATCCAGTTGGGTTAGAATCTCAGGTACAGACCTTGTATTCCTTGCTCCAATTGGAGGTTGGGGAGGTCCAAATCGTGGGAATTTTGGGCTCTAGCGGAGTAGGAAGGAGTACACTCGTGAGAGTTTTGTACAACCGAATTGCAGATCAATTTGATTGCAGTTGCTTTCTCACGAACGTGAAGGATTTATCGAGCTATGATGGCCATATCAAAATGCAGGAGACCCTTTTTGGTGACATTATAGGTGATGGAGTTTCAGAGTTTGGCGACGATATTCATGTAGCAATAAACTTAATGAGGAGTAAGCTTCACAACAAGAGGGTTTTGCTGGTGCTTGATGATGTTGAAGGGTTGTCTGGGTCATTGAGCCACCTAATCAAGGCAATGAACTTAGGCTGGGGAAGTAGAGTCATTTTGATCCCTCGACACGAAGAAACCCTAATTGGTCTATGTGGCAAAATCTATAAGGTAAGAGCGCTGAATGATGGTCAAGCTTGTGAGCTTTTCAATTGGAGTGCGTTCCAAGAAAGATATCCCAAAAGTGATTACAAGATACTCTCAAATTGCTTCACTAGTTTTTCCAAAGGGCTTCCTTTGGTTCTCACAGTGATGGGTTCTTTCTTGAACGGCAAAAGCGTCAAAGAATGGCAAGGAGCTTTTGATCAACTAAAGGATATCCCTTGTGGAAAGGTTCATGGAATACTGAAAATTGTTATTGATGGCTTAGAAGCCAATGAGAGGACGATTTTTCTCGACATTGCATGTTTTCTTAATGGATATGACAAAGAAGAGATCGTCAAGTCCCTAGACCAATGCGGTGTGGACGCCGGTAGTGGGATTGATATTCTAGCCAAAAAATCACTCATATACATCGATGAAAATAACAAAATATGGATGCATGATTTGCTTCAAGAAATAGGTAGAGGAATTGTGATTCAAGAGTGCCCTGAAAATCCCAGCAAGCGAAGCAGAATATGGCATCATGAAGATGCCTTGCAAGTGGTTAGGCAAAATGCGGTAAACGTTTAAACACATGTTTAAGACAAATCAATTTGAACACATAGTTATATGTTCATCTGGGGACTTTGCATTTGCATGTTATGTATAAAAGTTTAGATTGTATAATTAGGAGAGAACCTGCGATTTTCATTTGTGCCAAAGGGTTTAAGTAAGAATTAGGGTGGGTTAAAAGATCTCTATTTGGTGCTCTGTTAGTTTTCTCTTTAAACTGGCCGGGTGTGATGTGGAACTGACTGTTATATAACCTAGTGTCCTCTCATTTGTCCTTTCATCATAAGATGAATATATCTTCATTTGAAGCTAGTGTTATAATGGGTTTTAGACTATCACAGTTTTAATGCAAATCTGAACATTATTTTTAGAGTTAAGACCTGTTGTTTTATCATATGTATAATCATTTTTATTTCTTTGGAACAGGGAACAGATGCCATAGAAGGCATTAAACTAAACAAGGTCGACGTAGACGAGTTGATTGTGAATGCAGACTCGTTCAAAAAAATGAAGAAGCTCAGGCTATTTATGATGGCCAATCATGTCCTTTATTGTGGACCAGCCGGACATCTGTCGAAGAAGTTGTGGAGATGTTTCGTCCGGAACAACAGTATCATGTTCGTGTGTCGGGAGGTGCTGGTCAAGGAAATTTCCAAGTTCTGGTCTCGCGAAGCCTGAAGAATACGATCGATGGATGTAGGAGGGGGGCCACGTAGGAATAAGCTCTTTAAGGAAATGGAAATCTAGAATAAAAAATGGTACCCCAAAAACCCGACGATTGATAATCCTATGCCCGGGGATCCAATTGCCCATAATGTATAAGTCTGTCGTTTGCTTGTAAAAACCTTTGGCCGGACATCTAACGTGCCGAGGATTGACATCACAAATCCCGAGTCTGCAACAACCCGTCGGTTTAGCAAAACATTTATGACTAGATTACAGCTCAAGAGCAAAAGTCAACTGCAGTTAAAAAATTAAATATGGTTAAGAAAAACAATATCAAATTGTTCTGCGCGGCTACTTCCTTGATGGTTCTTCACTTTTGTCGTTGGCGGATGTAGTCGTAGATTGTGGTCCATCTGGCCTTGTGTGGCCTACCACTGCTCACTCTGTTTTCCTTTGGCCATTGTTTTGGCTGTTTTCTGCTTGCTTAGGCCCTCTCTTGCGGTAGCTTTTTGCATTCGGCTCCCTTCCACTTATTCTGACTTGTTGTCTTATTGAGTGCAAGTTTTATGGCGCCAAATCTTTCATATAATGTTGGTTTAAGCTCAATATATTCTTACCCTTCACCAAAATAATAATAATAATAATAATAATATCAAACTGAACCATGGTGTAGTTTAAATAGAAAACGGATCACATTTTTCGCATATCATTCCATTTTCGTCTTTTATTTTTGCTAATTTAATGAGTCTGAATTCGCTAAAATAGCTTAAAAGGGGCATTAATTTTTCTCTCTCTCGTCAAAAAGCTCTGCCATTTATTTTTCCAGTGGACGAGGGTTCATGTGGGCCTTCTTGGCCTTTGTACTTGTATGAATTGTTATGGGGGCCTCTATGGCTTTATGTATTCTATTGTGTTTTTAGGCCTAGTTAGCCTTTGAATATCGTCTATTGGATTGTGTAGTTGGTCAATAATGGATATAATCTTCTTCTTTTTTATACAATTAAAAGGGCGGAAAGAGACGATCAGCACTATCTGCCTCTCTAGATATCACCATTAAGGTCCTATATTCACTATGGATTATTCATTTGAACCATAACTACTTCATATCACCTGAGACATGAGGGTCTAAGATTGGCAAGCCCTTTATCATAGTTCCACCAAAACGTTAGCAGTCAGGAAGCCTTACCATTTGGGATATGACGTAACTATGCAATACAATAAATCATTTTCTTTTTTCATCAAAAAAAAAAAGCATCGCACTATAAACAAATGGGCCGTTCTCAAAAACTAGTAATAGTCTAACACATTTGTCAGTAAACCAATCTTAACACATTTAGTGTCTCTTAGAACTGAGTTGAAATTAACCCAAAAAAAAAAAATTCATTTCTTTCTTGTAATTTGTTTATTGAGGCCTTGGAGACTTATCATGTCCATCTTTTGTACGCAAATAAAATGAATATAAAGTGGAACATCTATGTATATAGTTATAGTCGAAGTAGAGAATAGTCGCTCCGGTACTCACCGTGTGGCATTTTACTTTACGTCTCTGAATGCCACATGATACGGTTTTGCATGTAGCTCAAATTTGACCAAATAAGCATTAGTTAATAATTTTTAACATCACGATTTCATCTTTTGTTGAGTTCAAAATTTAAACAATGAATAAAGTGAAAATATTTCACATGTTTCTAAAATTGTCTCTCTTAAAAAATTTGAAAAATGAATTGCTAGAAAGTATTTTCAATAAGGTGTAAGAAAGTTCCATTAAATAGATGAATCCTTTAACTTGGAAACAAAGTAACATTATTTTTTATTATTATTAATCTTAAATTTCTAATTTATAGTATAACTTATTTGACTCAAGTAGTTGGATTCAGTCAGAAGACTTAAAAAGTATTTGACAAAATATATGTAGTCTGTTTGACAATAAACCTAATATTAATCTTAGAACTTTAGTGTAGAAACTTCAGCATCTTATTCGGTTAATTAAAAAAAAAAAGGATAAAGAGAAAGCATTTTTGAAATGTTATATTATTCGAACATAAAAAAAGAAAAAAGGCATCAAATAAACGAATTCACTAAACAACTAAACAAAATGGAATATAATAATAGTTATTTCATCTAAAATACAGTTTATTTTATTCAAGTTGTCGAATTCAATAATTAAAAGTATAGAAAATTAAACATAGTATAAACCATGCTACTTCAATATTACAGCAAAATTACTAATCTATTTAAAACATTGTGTTTCTACCTTCCATTTAGAATTCAAAATGATAAGTAAGATGATTTAATAAATAAATTCACTTAATATGATATTGTAATACTTCAAAAATACCTATAAGACAAAGTCCGCAAACTTTCATGAACTTAATTTGTAGTGCTACAACTTTTACCTTTTACTTCACAACTCAAATCAATTTTAGATGATTGTTAAATAGTTAGGTTGCAAAGCTTTAACTCAACCAAAGATACTTTAATTTAACTAAGTAATAGATGGAGAAATATAAAAATGGAGCTTTTAATATATCTCCTAATTTAGCTGTTATTAACCCATAAATTAGGTCTGAGGAGAATCAATGGAATATCAGCAAAGTTAAGCACAAATTTGTTCCACAAGAGCGGATCTATAGCCAATCACTAGATCTTTTATTTTTGTCAGTGATTAGAACATGCTGAAAATTCATTCTCCAATGATTATGATGTTGTCAGTTGACAGTGCACGCCTAGGTTCAGCTTCCTCTACACTATCGTTGTACAAAAACAATCAAAATAGGTGAAACAAACATAGATCTAGCATGTGGAGGAGCAAATCTTCATAATTCAACAAGATGCCATAAATTTTGTGATCATCATTGAGGCTGGAGGTAGAGAACTTGTACACAAACAAAGCAAAGGGCCATTGGATCTCCAAAAGCACCTCACGGATCTAGATCAGGAGATAATAACATACGAATCTAGAATTAGATTGGAAGAGTTCAAACTCTCAAATCAAGAAATAGACCAGGAGAAGAGAGCTTCCAAATCTAAATCGAGAGAGAAGAAAAAAGTAAGAAAAGAACAATAAAACACAAACAAAATCAACAAAAGAGAGAGGGGAGGGTGAGACTCTCCCATTGCTAAAGGTTGAAGAAGACAATGGGAAAAGAGAGAGACGAGAGAGTAAAGACTTTTTATACAATTAAATTCTTCCGTTAACTCCGTTCGATTTGGGTAACAAAATATAATAACGTAGCCTTTTTTCTTTCTTTCTTTTTCTTTTTTTTTTTTTTTTCATTTTTCTCCTATATGAAAAATAACTTAAGTGAGGATCTCCACGTGTTATAACAACGTCATTTTGGCCTATACTAAACGCCCAGAACGACACAATTTTGGGATTTCGCCCCCAAGTTAGAAGAAATCAATCTAAATATGTAATCTGAGCCCTTAAACATCAACGAGTCTTATTCTTCTTGTTCAGGAGGGAGTCATGTCCGTGCGGTAGTCCGAGTCCTTTTTCTTGTTCGTGGGAGTCCTCTTCTTCTCTAAGGCCGATTCGTCGAGTCCTCTTCTTCTTCATCGCTTCTTCTTCATCGAGTCTCGTTCTTCGAAGAAGAAGAGTCCTTATCTCCACGGTGCAAGATCCCATTCGTCAACTCTTTGCTGTGTTCTATTTGAGCGCAATCTCTTCTTCTGCAAGTCGTCTTCTGAGTCCTCTTCCTTCTTCCTCTAGCTGACAAGGCTCGCCTAGCTATTGGTGAGGCAAGCCCTTGCCAAGTCTAGTGAGGGCTCGCATCGCTGATGGCTAGCAAGCTCGCCTTAATCCGATGACCGGCTAGAAGAAGAAGGAAATGGAAAACATAATAAAGAGAATAATCCCTAGGGGTTTACTCCCAGCATCGTGGCCATGCGGGGGGTTCCCACAGGTTACCAAAAAAAAAATAAATAAATAAAGAGAAAGAAATGAAAAAAAAAGGAAAAAAACAATAATCTATTAAAAATTATCCAAGTATTTAATGTTTTTTTAGTGAAACAATATGTTGTGAAGAGTTTATTCAACAAGAGGAATCAGAGCTTCTCCCTCTAGCTCAGGGATAGCTAGCCAAATTTGGCCAGATGAAGTGAATCGGTACAATGCAAAAAGTTTATAACTCAATTAATCAGAAAAAAAAAAGTTCATAACTGAATTGTCATAATTGCAATAGATTTATGACTTTTTTGGTAATTTTCTCTATGTATAAATAAGATAAATTCATCTATAAGTTTCCTCTTTGAATTTCTTCTTCCTCCAAGTTGTGTGGGTGAATTAATTTTACTTTTGAACTATCTATGGAGCTGAACACACTTCTCTTAGTGCTCATTTGATAAAACTAAAAAATAAATGCCGAAGCCATTGAATTTGAATTGTCGACAATTTTGAATGCTAAAAATAAAAAGTTCTTTGATAAAAATTGAAAGTTGATGACTGAATATTATTTAATTTCTCGCCATATATGGAATTTTAATTATTATTGATATGTTTTAGCAATATAAATGGTAAGATGCTACTTGTCATAAATTACTTTTTCCACTTAATAAATTAAGGAAAAATGACAAATAAGGATTTAAAGTGGAGGCATTTTTTTAAAAGATGATCCAGGGTAAATCTTGTAATGATCAATTTAGTCTCAAATTAAGCCCCCTACTCACCACTTGACTAACTCTTTACTAGTTGGCTTTTTTCAAGGGTTAGAGTAAAGGCAATTCTATCCAAAATTTGCAACTTGGTTAAAAAATGGATAAAATCCTAAAAAAACAAAAATCCCTAATTGAATTTTGGTTAGGGTTCCCCATGTTAAATGCTTAATAATTTTTTTCGTCAATACTGAATATTGTGACTTTTTTGGTGCAATTAGCCAGCTTTACGTCCTTGTAATTGAGCATTTGATGCGTGTACAAATATGCTGAACATATTTCTCTCGGTGCTCATTTGATAAAACTGAAAAATAAATGCTGAAAATTTAGC
Source organism: Eucalyptus decipiens (assembly GCA_014182575.1). Taxonomy (NCBI): domain Eukaryota; kingdom Viridiplantae; phylum Streptophyta; class Magnoliopsida; order Myrtales; family Myrtaceae; genus Eucalyptus; species Eucalyptus decipiens. Next base: position 26,066,666 of record CM024615.1, read on the forward strand.
CACTGAATTTGAAGTGTCGACAATTTTAAAAGATAAATATAAAAATTAAAATTTCTTTGATAAAAATTGAAAGTTTATGAGTGAATATTATTTGATTTCTTTACATATATGGAAATTTGATCATTATTGATATGTTTTAGCAATATAAATTGTAGGACGCTACTTGTCATCAATTACTTTTTATAATTAATAAATGAAGAAAAAATTCAAATAAGGTTTTAAAGTGGAGCTATTTTTTTATTTTTTTAAAATAAGATTTAAGTAAACCTTATTTCAAATAAAGATTTGAAGTAATTAATTTAGTTTCAAACAAGGCCCCAACTCACCATTTGACTAAATCTTGACTGGTCAGCTCTTTTCAAGGGCTAGAGTAAAGGCAATTCTATCCACAATTTGCAACTTGGTAAAAAATGGATAAAACCCTAGAAAAACAAAAATCCCAAATTGAATCCTGATTAGGGTTCCCCATGTTAAATGCTTAATACTTATTTTATGAATAGCAAAAATTGTGACTTTTTGGCTAGGAACAAATTGCTAATGGAACCCAACCATGAGTAGCTATGTTGGTTGAGAGTCTCTCATTCATCGCCGAGGTCAAGAGTTCGAAACCCGCAGTTGCTAGCGTTGTAAGTGGAGGGTCATGGTGTTGGGGGCCCGTGCTAGTCTCCTCCAAGGTATAGGGGCTCGGCCCTTTAGTGCCGTCCGGGCACAGGGGCTCGTGGTGGAGTCCTCGGTTACTAAAACAAAAAACAAATTGCTAATGGAAATGCTGGGAAATTTAAAACGGGAGAAGAGTCCTACAGACGGGATCGACAGCTTCCCCAGAAGGAAAAATTTTGCCTTTGACAATAGTGACAAGCTCATGAACATGATCGTCGACCACCTTATTTCTTGGACGTACAAATTCGCCTATCAGACAGCGAAATCCTTTGCAAATCTCTCTCGCTCGGAAATACACACACTCTCAATTCCCCAATCTCTCTCTCTCTCTCCTCTTCATTTCCGCCGATTTGTGCTCGGACTACAAGCGATTCGCGAGGAAACCATGAATTTCCCTGCGATGCGAACTTGAGTGCAAGCCCCCTGGCGTCGCCGAATCGTCACAGTCGCTCACCAAGACCATGAACGGTTCTCAAAAGTTCACGATTGAGGGATACCCGCTCATGAAGGGCACGGGTGTGGCTTAGGATTTTACCCATTTTGGACAGAGTTGTCCTTGCTTTTTTTTTTTTTGCTTTAGTGGTCAGGAAAAACCAGTGAAAATTTGGCCAGCTGACTATTTAGGATCCTTATTTGAGACTAGGTTGGCTACTTCTAACCCTTATTTAAAATATGTTCATTTTAAACCATCTTTTGAGAAAACTACTCTTTTTCAGACCTTTATTTGAAATTTTCCTATCAATTAATTATTAACCCATCCCTTACTTACCCATAAAGTGATTGCTTTACTTAGCTGAATATATCATTGTTAGTTGGTTATGTGTTGAATTTAATTAAGTATCAATTTTTTTTAAAATTTTCAGCACTTAATTAAGGGGAGATTACCGAATTAGTACTATATCTATTTTACGGATGCCAATTTAGTCATAATTTTTTTTTAAAAATTTATCAATTTAGTCCTAAGCCTTTATACAAAATTACAATATAGTCTTTCCAATCAATTTTCTCCAAAGTTTGCTGACATAATGGTTCAATTATCATTAGTTGTCTTACGTGACACATCCGACGTAGCGAAATTGGCTTAAAGAACTATATTGAAATTTCACACAAAGATTCATGATTAAATTTGTAAAATATCATGAAATACTTAACATTTGTAGAATGTATTTAGGACTTATTGAATAATTTCCTCCTTAATTGGGTTACCAAATAGACCCTCGGTGTGGATTATCATAAAGTAATTCATCTTAATAAATAAAATTGATTTAAGCTAAAGGGTTTCTGTATGCCAATGGTTTTCAAGATCCTTTCTTGACATTGGACCTTCTTTTTTTTTTCGCTAATTTGGTCTCTTCAGGATTTAACAGTTAACCCTATTACGGTGAAAATTTCCATGACTTTTGGGCTCCGTTCATTTCATAGAAAATACCTTTCAAGAAAAAAATTTCCAGATTTTTCATATCTGGTTCACGAAAATGAATTGATTAGGGAAAATATTTTCCATCAACCAAAAAAAAAAAAAAAAATCTTCTAAAATAGGGGAAAATGTTTTCCACTTTTCAAGTTGGGGAAAACATTTTCCATATCTTATTTCACCTAACTTTCTTTCACCAAACACATTTTCCTTTTATTTTATTTTTTATCTTCTTTTTTCTTTTTCTTTTTCTTTTAAAATATAGTTTTTAATTACTTTTCTTTTCTTTTCTTATTCTTTTCCTTTTCTTTCTTTTCTTTTTCTTCTTCCTCAATCAATCGCTAATGGCTAGCGATCAACCACAAGGGAGCTTGAGACTTATTGGATCGACAAGCCGGGCGGGGCTTAAGCCTCACCGACCTCTAGTAACCTTGAGCGAGGCGAGATGAAGCCTCGCCACGGGCTTGCAAGGCTCAACTTTTCCTGTGGTCGGGCCGCCAATTGCCGTCGTGGCTAGCAACTGGCCAAGGAAGAAAAAGAAAAAAGAAAGAAAAATAAATAATAAGAAATTGATTTTAAAAAAAAAAAAAATTAGTGAAATGAGTGCATGGAGAAAGTTCCCCATGAAAATGGGTGGGCTTGGAAAATATTTTCTACTTCATTTTCAAGTTTCAGCGGAGCAACGGAAAATATTGTTATTTTCATGGAAATTGACTTCTTGGAAAACATTTACAAGAATGCCACATTTTCCGCGAAACAAAAGAAGCCTTGTCATCTAGTTAGATTTTGAAGTTATTTTTAGTTTACAAGTGATAACTCTTATAAGTAGCTTCACCTCGTCAATCTGTTTCGAGGAAAATCAATAATTTTAAAACTTTCTTTTCAAGTTTTGATTGAATATATCACTTAGAAAAAAACAAGGATTAAGTACAATTTTAGTCCTCTAAGTCTCTATTCAGTACTCTAGCTTTCTCAATCTATACAATCAAATCCTTCTGCCCAATTCTCTAACTAAAATGTCTGACTAACCAATAATGCGGCATTTATTAATGTGGTAGAAAATGGCGCGCGATGCTACCGCGGCCCCATATTTGGAGCAAATTAGCAAAAAACCAAACTAAGGAAAAAGAAAGAAACCCTAATTCGGTAGGATTAATTTTGTAGGTAAGCACTTGATTGCACAAATCAAGAAAATCAAAAGATTTGATGGCATAGCGGATCAAATCGCTCAAATTAAGAAAGATGGATGACTTGATAGCCCCGAAAGAATGTTAGAAAACTAAATTGCACAAATATGGAAATTTAGAAGATTAAAACTACGCTTTGCCCAAATGCTAATGAAGAATATTTTATTATCAATAATAACCTATGCTTTCCATCCTTCGTAACCGTCGTAAGCTAATATCTCTAATTTTCGCCATTTGTCAACTTTTCTTTTTTTCTTTTTTCTTTTTTTTTTTTTTTTTTGGGTGAAGTCAACTTATCTTAAAGTTGGCAAACTACCACGGCCAAAGGAATCCCTAGAAAGGGAGGGTGGACAATAACGGTTTTTAAAATATATTAAAAACCTCAACAAGCGGACGGTGAGAAAGCCAGAGCCATGAACGGGAGGAGGGCGCTGTGGCTGCGGCTGTCGCTGCTGCTGCCGCAGCAGCATTGGCGACGGCGACGGTGCCTGCGGCAGAGGAGGCGGGGCTGGCTGGCAAGGCAGGGTTTGATTCGACGGGTCCATGGCGGTGGCCACTCAGCTTCAACTGGGGGCAACTTTACTCTTGACTTAAACCCAATCCAATGCGTCCCTCCGGTTCAAGGCAAGGAATATTTGTGAAGGAAAATGAAACCCGACCCGACTCACTCGTATCGCTCGAGAAGGACTTTGACTTTATAAGTGGAGCCAAGTCCTAAATAGACGACAGTTGTCCCCACATATATTGCATGGTCGTCTCCCTCGAAATTCTTCCAAGGTTGCTTCTGCCGCAGCAAGGAGAGGGTTCCCTGCGCGAAGCCCCAAAGGCCCGCATTATCTTTTCTTTCCCTGCGCGAAGCCCCAAAGGCCCGCATTATCTACCGCATTATCTTTTCTTTCCCTGCTCGAAGCCCCAAAGGCCCGCATTATCTTTTCTTTCTTTTTTGTCTCCCAATGTAAGGTTAGATTTTGCCCCATTCGTGCGAAATATCATAATGATAGAATTTGACGTGCGAGGGCAGCGAGAGATGCCATGCGGTATTAATATTATAAGGAGCCCGGATCCAGGTGAACCTGGGGAGAGAACGCGAAAAATTATTATAACGAGCAGGGAGAGAGAGGGATCAAAATGTGCTATAAATCGGGCGAGAGCTTGCATTGTGAATGAACCCGGTACGGCTCTTTCTTTACTATGATTCTTGGGGGTGTTTCACTGGCAAATTCTAGTAAGATGATGATCAGATTTGGCCAACTCAAGCGCAAGCTTTTCCCTCCTTTTTCTCCTCCTCCATTGTATCTAGGCCTCCAAAACAAGAGAGCATCGCAATTCCAACTGCAATCCCCTCCCATCTCTTTGCCCTCTTTCTTCCCACTCCATTTCTCTTCTCTCAAACATAGCCTAAGAGCCAAGCCACAACTCTTCTTTCCCCCCTCCTTCACCCGTCGGTGGGTTCACGATACGTTCATCAGCTACAAACAAGCCGACACGCGCCACTTTGTAAGCCATCTCCATAATGCCCTCGAGCGGAACAAGATAAGGGCCTTCGTTGACCGCAATCTGGAAAGAGGACTAGAGATTGCACCGGCAATCAATGAAGCGATCGAGCAGTCGAGAAGCGCCATAGTGGTCATCTCTCGCACCTACGCCTCCTCGCCGTGGTGCCTGGATGAATTGGATAAAATCCTCGAGTGCCAGGAAAAGAAAGGCCAACTAGTGTTCCTCATTTTCATGGACATTGACCCCAGAGAGATGCGAGAGCTGTCTGGACCATTCACGCAAATCGGCCAAAGCGAGAAGGGTTTCGGGCAAGAGAATGCCGACAAGGTCCTTAGATGGAGAGATGCCCTCCGCAAAGCTGGAAATCTCACCGGTTGGCCTCTTGGAAACAAGTACTTTCTCTCTTCCTTGAGTGTTTTCTTGAGACGACTCCTGAAGGAAGTTAGTAATTTTGTTTATGGAACAATAAAGAGAAATAATTAGAAATTGTTGAGGGGTTTACTTCTTCTAAAATTTATGACTCACAACATAATATTACTCTCACAATAGCCCAAAGACTATCATGTTAGCAAAATCCAATAACAAAGCTTGCTCTTAAAGCCCAATCTTTTGGTCTAAGGGCAGTAGGAATTCTTGGAAATTTTGGAAACCTTCTATTAGAAACAAACTTTCCTAGAATAGGACTCGAACTCGACTATTTGGCTCATCAAAGAGAGTTAACATCAACACCACAGCCTGTAATCTTCAATAACCATCATTTTTTTCTTTGGGACCATTTGATTCGTGGAAAATAAATGATTTGAAAAATATTTTTTAAAAAATGATTTTTAAAATAATTAGTTAATGTTGTTTTTATTATGGACAACATTTATGTCTAAATATTTTTTTTTTCATTCAATTTTATAAACGATATGAGCAATCATTTTTTGGAAAAAGTTTTTCAAATTATTAATTTTTTGCAAAACAAATGCACTTTAGCATTTATTAGAATTTACCCTGGAAGCATATGTCACAGCATATGCTGATTTCCTCCATATATATAACCAGTTAGAAGTGTTCAGCTAAATAAAAGGATATATAACCTTTTGTTAAACTTTAAAGGAATATAAAAGGAATTGATGGATGTCCCTTTTTTCCAGTTGTGACGCTCATTTCATATTATATATTTCATAACTAAATAAACGTATGAGTTTATTCGCCTCACTTCTTCCATCAAGCATAAAGAAATCCCTTGAGCGATGCCCATTCTCTTCGTGCATCATTTCTCTCACTTACTCTGAGTCCCACTGTTGAAAACATACAAGTGGGCGAATTCCAACGCATATGAGCTTCATTTTCTGTAGGAGGTTATCAGTAAATCCCATGCTTTCTTTCCGATAATATTAGAATAAACAAAAATGAACAAGCCCGGACATGTTACGCAAAACCAAAAAATTGCTGTCGTTGGAATGTCGACATCAAATTTAGCATTTTTTTTTTTTTTTTTAGGCGGAATCTGCTATTGAAATCACAAAAGAGCTTGCTAGGTGTTTGAAAAGATAAATTTATCCTACATTTATATGATACTATAATCTCGTACAACTTATTTCTCTTGTAACTGTTGAATGTACTGCTTGAACATACAAGAGCCAGATTCAACCAAAAAAAAAAAAAAAATCCCTGGCCAAAAAAAGTACAAAATACCCACAAAAAAAAAAAAAAAAATTGAGCCATAGAGTTCAAACACACAACCCCTTAACAAAATTGGGAAGTGGGGTCATCGGATTAAAAGCCGATTCAATCTGAACTCAACTCCAGAAAGGGTCAGCTTTTTCAAACCCTAACGGATTGATGAAAAATCCAAAGGTGACCAAAGTCGAATCAAAAAACAAAATAAATTAAAAAAACTTAAAGACTCCGATTCAAGAAAAGAAGGAATATTGAGCAACCCAAGACCTAACCCATAATTATTTCATGTAGTCAACAAATATGATCTTGACATTTAGTCAAAATACATTTTACATTAACAACTGGCATATTATACCGTTAAGATAGCTCAAATGGCATATTTTATGGTCGACAAATGTAAATTTGGGATGTTTGACTAACATGCTTCACGTTAAACGAGGAAGGAGGTTGTGGTTTGAATATTTTGGTTTCATAATTAAAATGAATCTTTTCGAGAAAAATGTAGGCGATGTTATAAAAGGCGTGAAGATGTTCAAAAAACTCTTTATTCTACTATGAAAGAATCCACTCCCGCTAACACCCAAGTCAACCTCTCACGTGCCACTATTTTCTATTATATTGGATCTTAAATTGGAATATATGGACGATATTCCCCAGTTCGAGAATATAATCTTATTGATCTTTTCTTCATCTTTTACTAACACGAATAACTAGTCACACCATTAGTTGTTGACAACTCGCAGACTTGAAGCTGAATTCATCCAGTCTGTTGTAGAGAAAATCTCAAGAAGACTAAGCCGCTTACGTGCGAACCTGCCTGCTTTCCATCCAGCTGGGTTGGATTCCCAATTACAAGCCTTGTACTCCTTACTCCAATTAGAGGCTGGGGAGGTCCGAATTGTGGGAATTTCTGGCTCTAGCGGAATAGGAAGGAGTACACTTGTGAGAGCTTTGTACGACCGAATTGCAGATCAATTCGATTGGAGTTACTTTCTCACAAACGTGAATGATATATCAAGCCAAGATGGCCTCTTCAAAATGCAGGAGACCCTTTCTAGTGACATTCTCAGCAATGGAGTTTCAGAGTTTGGCAACGGTATGCATGTAGTAATAAAATTCATGAGGAGTAAGCTTCACAACAAGAGGTGTCTACTGGTGCTTGATGATGTTGAAGGGTTGTCTGGGCCACTAAGCCACCTTATCAAGGAAATAAACTTAGGCTTGGGAAGTAGAGTCATTTTGATCCCTCAACGCAAAGAAACCTTAATTGGTATGTGCGGGGAAATTTATGAGGTAAGAGCATTGAATGATGATCAAGCTCTCGAGCTTTTCAGTTGGAATGCATTCCAAGAAAGATATCCTAAAAGTGACTATAAAATGCTCTCAAATTGCTTCACCAGTTTTTCCAAAGGGCTTCCATTGGTTCTAACCGTGATGGGTTCTTTCTTGAATGGCAAAAGCGTCAAAGAATGGCAAGGAGCTTTTGATCGACTAAAAGAAGTCCCTCACGGAAAGGTTCACGAAATACTAAAAATTGTAATCAATGGCTTAGAGGCTAATGAGAGGACGATTTTTCTCGACATCGCATGTTTTCTTAATGGATATGACAAAGAAGAGATCATCAAGTCCCTAGAGAAATGTGATGTGCATGTTGAAAGTGGGTTAGAGATTCTGGCTAAAAAATCGCTCATATACATTGATGAAAATAACAAAATATGGATGCACGATTTGCTTCAAGAAATGGGTAGACAAATTGTGATTCAAGAGTGCCCTGAAAATCCCAACAAGCGAAGCAGAATATGGTGTCATGAGGATGCTTTGGAACTGGTTAGACAAAATTTGGTAAAAGTCTATGCATGTCCTAATATTTATATGTTCTTTTTGTGGATTTCGCATTAACATATGCAAAAAACTTTAGATTGCATAATTAGGAGAGATACTATGCAATTTTTATTTTTGCCAATTAGGGTATAAGCAAGAAATTAGGATTTAGGATCTTTATTTCGTCCTTTGCTAATTTCCTCCTTAAAATTACGGTGTTTATTAATGAACCGATGTTGATATAACCTAGTATAAGTCCTCTCATTTGTCCTTTCATCATAAGATGAATATGGCTTCATTTAAAAACTACTAGTGTTACGTTGGTTCATAGACGAAGACAGTTTAATGCATATGTAAACATTATTATTAGAGTAGGACTTGTTTTTGGATATGCATAATCATTTTAATTTCGATCCAACAGGGAACAGATGCCATTGAAGGGATCAAACTAGAGAAGGTTGATGTAGAAGACTTGATTGTGAATGCAAATTCGTTCAGTAAGATGAAGAAACTCAGACTATTTATGATGGCTGATCATGTCCTTCAATGTGGACCAACCAGACATCTATCGGAGAAGTTGCAGAGGTGTTTCGCACGAAGCAGCAACAAAATGTTCGCTTGTTGGGTGGGACTGGTGAAGCAAATTTCCAAGTTCTGGTCTCAAGGAGACTGAAGAACAAGATCAACGGATGCGAGGGGTACATTTAGGAATAAATTCTTTAAGGAAATGGAAATCTAGAATAGAAAACGGTATCCCAAAAACCCGATCATTGATCATTATATAGCCCAATGTAAATGTCTCGTCATAAAGCTTTGCACATTTACTTTGTTAGGCCTTTTCTCTCTTTCTCTCCCTCTCTTCTCCTCTCTCTCTCTCTCTCTCTCTGGATGCGAGGGGGTGTATGTAGGAATAAATTCTGAGGAAATGGAAATCTAGAATAAAAAATGGTATCCCAAAAACCCCATAATTGATAATTGTATAGCCCAATATACATGTCTCGTCAAAATTCTTTGAGCATTTACCTTGTTAAGGCCACGTCTCTCTCTCTCTCTCTCTCTCTCTCTCTCTCTCTCGTTTGCTATTAAAAAATTTGTACTTTGCCTATTTCTTTTTGTACTAAGGACGAGCTTCAGGCTCACTGACTTTGCCTTACAGCTCAAAAGCAAAAAGTCTACCATCGTATTAAAATTTTATAGTATAATGTCAAAAGAGATCTCTAAAGATCCGGTACTTGATTCTTAATAAAACAATGAAATGAACAGAAACAACATATTCGAACATCATATGGTGAAAGAGATTCTTCACATATCAATTAGTTTGGCCGAAAGCAGACAAATTAGTTTAGATCAGAAACAAATTAGGGCCCTACGTAGTAAAGAGCGAGTATAATAGAATGTGTCCCATAAATCTATTTCAACTCAAACCAACCTTCTACTTCTTTTCCGACACCCAGAACCCTATGGACAAGAATATGGAAGCTGAGCTCATCCCTCAAACCAACCTTCAACTTCTTTTCCGACACCAAGAACCCTAGAACCCTATGGACAAGAATATGGAAGCTGGGCTCATCCCTCAAACCAACCTTGAACTATGGAAGCTGAGCTCATCCCTCAAACCAACCTTGAACTTCTTTTCCGACATCCAGAACCCTATGGACAAGATTATGGAAGCTGAAGGCTCGCTCACTTTGACTTACGCCTATTTTTATAGAGCGTATGTCAGAGCGCACTATCTAAACAAGAAACCTATACAAGGAAAGTATTGTGTAACCCCATTTGCTCTTTATGCTCAAAAGCTCCCAAAACCATCGAGGACCTTTTCCCTCTCTGCTACTGGACAAGAGAGGTACGTATGGTCAGCTCCACGTATAAACATCAAAATTTGTCCTTTTGAAATCACTAGAATGGATAAATGGATGCTCGAGTTCTTTGAATCAAATCTAGGCTTACCTTCGAGGGAGCTATTAGCGAAAGTTCTGTGGCTTATATGAAAAGCACCCAATACCCAAATTTTCCAAGCTCACAGACCGGATCCAAGCTCAGTTGTTGATGCCGCTCTCGCCTTGAACAAAACCTCCGTTAGGTGGAACCCAAGAACAAGAAATCAGGGTAAAAGTGGAACCAGCTTACCTGAATAGTGGACGCTGCCGGCCAGAGGGTTCCTTAAGCTCAACATTAACGGCTCGTGGCTGGACGGAGCTTTGGAAGGCGAGCTGAGCTAAATCGAACAATTTTAATATGGTTTAGAACGATAATATCGAACTGAACCATGGTGTAGTATAAACAGAAGCCGAATCAAACTGCTTTTTCGCACATCATTCCATTTTCATATTTTATTTTTGCTAATTTAATTGGTCAGAATTCACTCAAATTAGCTTGGAAAGGGCATTACTTTCTCTCTCTCTCTCTCTCTCTCTCTCTCTCATCAAAAAGCTTTGCCCATTTCCTTTTCCACTGGACCAGGGTTCTTGTGGGCCTTCTAGGCCTTTGCACATGTATATATTGTCGTGGAGCCCCTACAGCTTTAAGTGTTTTATTATCGTTTTTGGGCCAAGTCGGCCTTTGAATATTGTCAATTCGGTTGTGTAGTCGACCAATTTTGGATACATTCTTCTTATTTTTTTCTCTAAATAAAAGGGCGAAAAGAGGTGATACACTACCGACCTCTCTAAATATCACCATAAAGGTCCTACATTCACTATGGATGTTTTAAGCTATAACTATTTCACACCACTCGAGACCTGAGGTTTTGAGATTGGCAAGTCCTTTTATCACAACTCCATCAAAACGTTAGCCGTTAGCAATATGGTGAATCAAACTCATAGAAGACAAGTGACCCATTTGCATCTAGGTCAATCATCTTGGTAGTTTACTATTACATATTGAAAGTACTAGTATGAACACCTAGAGGGGGGGTGAATAGGTGTAAAAACAGATTCCACAAAATACAGTGAAAACATTTACTTTTAACCTGAGTCTGAATAATAACAGACTTTTGAAACTGAGTCTGAAGAGCAGCAGACTTTGGGCGAGATCAAACTTTAGCAGTTAAATAGAATTACGAACAAAATAAAAGAGTTCAAAGAAAGAGAATAAGAACACGAGGTTTATAGTGGTTTGGCTTAGATCAAGCCTACGTCCACTCTCCCACGCTAACAGTCTTCTTGGCTGGATTCCACTATGCGATCAACAAGATATTACAACTTTGAGTGCAACCACTTAGTGGTAGATCACACTTTCTCACTAAGTCACTCTTTTGATATTTCTCTCACGATCACAAACGTTTAAGCTCACCAAAGACAAGTGTATGATCGAAGATCACTCGAACTTTGGAATTATAAATTCTACATTCCATCTCTTACTTGCTCATATGTCCTTGATCTCCTTAAATACTCCTCCACTTCCAAACTAGCCGTCGGACAGTATCTCGAGGATCGTCTTCCAATCTACCTATTGGACAAATCTGTATCTAGAAGATTTGGTAACTGTTGAGTAACAAAAGTAGAATCTCAAATTAATTCTGATCGCCCATACAAATAGAATCTTGGTTTCCATAAATAGAACTTTTTCATATAGAAAGTTATTGTCTTCAAGATCCAATTGTCAATCAATTGGATTGAGTCAATCAAATCAATCTTGATGTAAAATCCAAACCAGATCACTAATCGTTATATGTTTAGGGCTTGTGTTACGTTCTGTCGAATATGAATGTAAAGTCTGAGTGCAATAGACTTTACAATCTGAGTCTGAACATATTCTGTTTTTTGAATAGATTTAGCTTTAAGGTCTTAACACTGTCTGAATAAGTTCAGCTTCAGCATAGAGTCTGTCTTCTGGCTCTTCATTCGCGTTCAATCTTGAATATGTCAGAGTGGACAGACTTCTGATGTAGAATAGACTTTGACACTAAAGTCTGGCAGTCTTCAAACTTTGACACAAAAGTTTGGAAATCTTCAAAATATACTTTGGACATGTGTTACGTTCAGTCTTCTAGCCATCTTCAGACTTTGGCAATATCCTTTACATGTTTTATCATCTGTATGGTCTATTACTTAACCATTAAACACATTAGTAACCTTTAATTTATTTTATCATTTTCAAAACATCATAAGGGATTTCCCTAACACATACAACCAATCTAAATCAAAACTTTTGATCTCATGTTAAATTCAAAATCGGAGAAGTGCATTCCACTTAACATTGACTTATTCGTAGACAAAGCTTTAATGATTTTGTTTGTGAAAGCACGAATTAGTCATACTAGATTCGAAGGGAAAACAAAGTTGTCTGAAAAAGTGACTTATTTCTCCATTACCAGAAAAGCCACACGCCTATTCCAAAAATTGTGCTCCAATCATGATCAAAATTCAACCACCCTTTACCAATGACACTAAAATTCAACCATTTCAATAAATTCATTGAGAAGAATTTTGCCAAATATTGTTGTAGGACAAACTCAAGTCATACCCTATGAAAAATTGGACAATCCCTTAAAACATGTAAAGTCGTTTCCACATGAATCTCACATCTCAAGTGATAAGGATTTCCTCCCAAGTTATGAAACAGATCAATTCATAACTAACAATCACTTATGAGTGGCTCTACCACTTCCGAATTGTGGACCATATACTGTCATATTCTTGATTGTCTACCCCTTTAATTACCTTGCATGCTTCAAGTGCCCTCCCACAATAGATTATCACTCCCATCAAAGGCCGAAATAGGTTTTACAGCTCTAATGCGAAAAATTATATCTTCTTGCATTCCCTAAAATACCTAAAATTCTACTTTTCATTCAACACATCATCTTTTAACTTTTTTATCCACCTCAGAAGGAGATAGTTGGATACTAATAATATTACAAAGCGTCTCCATACCTAATATTCATCTATTTGTCCAAAACCTAACACCTTTTCCATTTTCCAAACTGTATAAAGTTCCTCCTTGTAATGCTGGTGATACGTTTCAAATCGCCTTTCATAAGATTGAGTCACCACGTTCAACATGAAAATCAATTATGTAAAAACAATATCGAGCAATCAGAACTTGTGCTTAGAGATTATAGGTTTGAGTCTTGACGCTAGCTTCGTCATGAGACCTTTACTAGCCAATTCAAGAGATCTAAAACTAAGACCATCACATTTCTTAGGCTTGCAAATGGACTTGAAATCCAAGAGGTGAATTCAACTTTTATCTCTTGTGTCTTCCCATATGAAAGTATGACAATTCATTTCAATCTCTCAACAAGCTTGAGTTGGAACTTTAGTGCACTGCATGTGATAGATAAGGATAGACATAAGTGCATAATAGGATAAAGTAATTCAACCTACCATTGATAAGCTTTCACATTTCCATCCACTAGGCCTTTTATTCATCTTCTCTGATACATATTAAAAATGCTTTGAAGAAGTTCTTCCATGAATCAAAGGCACTCTCACATATTTGCCTAGCTCCGCACATACACCAAAATTGGAAATCTCACTCAAATTACATTTCAACCCCATAGAAATTTTTTTTGAATGGAAAATTTTAGGTTTAGCCTTGCTCATAATATGTCCTAATCTATTGCAAAATCACCTAAACATTATACGATGCCATTCATTTGATCTCTCCAAGCCTATGCTATTTACAAGAGATCATCTGCAAACATTAGATGAGAAATTTGTGGTCCACTCCTTCAAAAGCAAAAAGGTTTCCACTACTTTGTATTTACAGCATCATTAATAAGGTGAGATAACCTTTCCATGCATAACACAAAGATGTATGGTGAAAAAGGGTCTCCTTGACATATTCCCCAACTTGCAAAGAATTTCTCTATAGTCTCACCATTCCACAAAACTCATAAGGATCATGATGTGGTGCAATCCATAATTAAATGAACCATAGAATCCGAGATAACTAACTCAATGAAGGACTGCTTAAGTTGATGATACACCTTCTCAAGGTCAATTTTAAGGATCATATACCCCCATTTTCCTTGAATTTTTCTCAATCAAGTCAATTGCCCCTTTGGTGATAATAACATTTTTTTGAATTTGTCTACCAATAACAAAACTGGTTCGATTAGGTAGGACGATTTGTGGAAGCACTTCCTTTAATCTATTCACAAGCACTTTGGTGAGAATTTTGTAAGCAACACTACACAGACTAATTGGTCTAAAGTTGCATATGGATTGTGGTTGTTTCACTTTTGGGATCAATACTAAGAGAGTTTTATTACTCTCGGCCTAGCTACAATTTACAGACAATGCCTCAACAATAAAATTAACAACTGAATTACTAACGAGATTCCACTAATGTTGAAAGAAACGGCTTGGAAACCATCCGGCTCAGGTGCTTTGTAAGGTCCCATGTCAAACAGTGTTCTACGGACCTCTTCTTTATCGACTAGTTTAGCCAAATTCAAAGCTTGTTAAGAACTCATGATTTGAAATCTGTTAGGCTGCGGAATGGCAATTGTAGTTAGGTCATCTTCAGTGAAAAGGGTCTTGTAAAAATTGATAACTCTACAAAAATAAAGTTATTTTACTTATTTTAGGCAACAATTAATGTGAAATCTATGAGAAAATATTTGAATTTCCTTCGATTATTTGAATTTTCCTTATTTATACAAAATAATGAAATATGGAGAGGATAAGGAAATGAATGGCAACTATCAGAATTCAAATAAAAGCGGCGTGGAAGATGGATATCAAATCAGGAAATTCTTGATTTTGTTCCCTAATGTTATCTGCAAGCATTGAGAAATAGATATTTTGAATATATCCTATAAACAGGAGAACATGAGAGAGAAGCTAGGTTTTTTTTTTTTTTTTTTTTTTGAGATCGTTTTTCATTCTTTTAAGAGTTTTTCAAGTATTTTGAAGAGAAGACAAAAGTGGTGACAAAATTCTTGTTCTTTGATTCAAGATGTTGGGTTTGATTTATATTTTTATTTCTTCTTCTACTATGTTCTAATTTTCTTATGTTAGGGCTACGATGTAGCCTAACCATGATGATATGAATTTCATGATTTTTATGTTTTACAATTGATTTCATTCATGTGAGTTATATATTATTGTGTTTAATGCTTTTGAGTGACTGGCCACCACTTAAATGATCTATGCATGTTTGAGACTGAGAAGTGATAATATGCAATTGCTTATTATAATATATACCATAAATTAAACGTGGATAGAGATATACCGCGTTATTTGTGTAACTTTCGGTGATAAGGTGATCCAAAAGACTCATTGTAAACCGAGAATATTCATAATTTTTAATGCACTCATGTTTATTTTTATTCACATAGAGATATAGTTGATTAATAAGCAGAGTATGTTTGCTATACCTAAAGATAGGATAGTAAATAGATTGGGAAATTCCGGTATCATATATTTGATATCGTTCTTATATTCACAACAATCTAAAATTTATATCTAGTGGTTATGGTGAAATCGGATGCTCTAACATATTTATCTTATCGATTTACTGCATTTAGTCTACAATTTTTTTTAATTTATTCTTAATTATATTTTGATATGTTAGATAAATTTTAGAATTAGTCTATTTTAGTATTTAATTAGTTTATTAATCATCGATCTCCATGGGATAAAAAAATTATTTTAGCTTGATAGAAATTTAGGATGAATGATGGAGTATGAAAAAAATAAATAAATAAATAAAGGAAGTGATTGCTATGGTTGTTTGGGGTGTATCGTCAAAAAAAAAAAATTACTTTTATGGTTCCCTATCCAACTTTCAATTGAGTGAGCCTTTTGGATATTTAATGGGTTGAAAATTTTCATGTTATATTAGGAGGGACTTTGGGAGAAACTCTACCATAAAGCAATTCAGAAAAAAAAATTAAAAAAAAAAAAAAGGAATGATGATATATGGTAGCAGAAAAATTATCTTGAATGAGTTAAATTGGATAGTGACATTGGCTCGATTAGATCCTAGAAATCAACGTGTTTATGGGTTATTTGAGCTTAAAATTAGCGATATCTCACATTTAGCCCAGCTTTACATTACAACCCGAGACAAGTCCTATTGATTTTTGGTTGGATGATTAGCTTACATTAGTGAAGAGAGGAATGAAAAGCAAACCTATGAGATTTTGTCATAATTATTAAGAATTTTTTAGAGGTTGCATGTAAATGTAAAAATTTATCTGAATTGCATATAATTCGAAAAAAAGATAAGGACTCTCACACACACACTTGGATCATTTAATTATAATTGGTCTTAACTTATAAATCGATTTCAATGTTTTGATGAAATTTGTGTTTTTCTTTAAATTGTGAATTTGAGCAATTATGAAAAAATGTCATGGAAAAGGCTATTAACTTGAGTATGTGTTATGTCTTGATTTTGCTCGAGGACTAGCAAAATATTAAGTTTGTGGGTTTGATAACTCTACAAAAGTAGAGTTATTTTACCTATTTTAGGCAACAATTAATGTGATATATATGAGAAAAATATTTCAATTTCCTTCTGATTATTTGAATTTTTCTTGTTTATGCAGAATAATGAGATATGGAGAGGATAAGGAAATGAATGGCAACTATCAAGAATTCAAATAAAAGCAACAATGAAAGATGGATATCAAATCAGAAAATTCTTGATTTTGTTCCCTAATGTTATCTGCAAGCGTTGGGAAATAGATATTTTGGATATATCCTATAAACAGGAGAACATGAGAGAGAAGCTAGGATTTTTTTTTTTTTTTTTTTTTTTGAGATCGTTTTCATTCTTATGAGAGTTTTTCAAGTATTTTGAAGAGAAGATAAAATTGGTAACAGAATTCTTGTCCTTTGATTTAAGATGCTGGGTTTGATTTTTATTTTTATTTTTTCTTCTACTATGTTCTAATTTTCTTTTGTTAAGGCTACAATGTAGCCTAACCATGATGATATGAATTTCATGATTTTTATGTTTTGCAATTGATTTCATTCGTGTGAATTATATATTATTGTGTTTAATGCTTTTAAGTGATTGGCCACAACTTGAATGATCTGATGTGCATGTTTGAGACTGAGAAGTGATAATATGCAATTGCTCATTATAATATATAACCATAAATTAAACGTGGATAGAGATATACCGCGTTATTTTATGTAGCTTTCGGTGATAAGGTGATCCAAAAGACTCATTGCAAACTAGGAATATTCATAGTTTTTAATGCTCTCATGTTTATTTTAATTCACATAGAGATATAGTGGATTAATAAACTAAGTAAGTTTGCTATACCTAGAGATAAGATAATAAATAGATTAGTAAATTTCGCTATCACATGTTTGATATCGTTTTTATATTCACAATAATCTGAAATTCATATCTAGTGGTTATGATGAAATCGGATGCTCTAACATATTTATCTTATCAATTTACTGCATTTAGTCTACAAATTTCATTTTTAATTTATTCTTAATTATATTTTGATATGTTAGATAAATTTTAGAATTAGCCTATTTTAGTATTTAATTAGTTTATTAATCATTGATCTCCATGGGTTAAAAAAATTATTTGAACTTGATAGAAATTTGGGAGAAATGATGGAGTATGAAAAAAAAAAAAAAAAAAAAAAAAAAATGAAGTGATTGCTATGGTTGTTTGGGGTGTATCGTCAAAAAAAATATTACTTTTATGGTTCCCTATCCAACTTTCAATTGAGTAAGCCTTTTGGATACTCAATGGATTGGAAATTTTCATGTTATATTATGAGGGACTTTGGGAGAAACTCTACCATAAAGCAATTCAAAAAAAAAAAAAAAGATGAATGATGATATATGGTGGCAGAAAAATTATCTTAAATGAGTAAAATTGGATAGTGACATTGGCTCCAATTAGATCCTATTGATTTTTGGTTAGATGATTAGCTTACATTAGTGGAGAGAGGAATAATCTGTGAAATTTGGTCATAATTAGTGAGAATTTTTTAGAGGTTGCATGTAAATGTGAATTTATTTGGATTGCATATAATTCGAAAAAAGATAAGGACTCACACACACACACTTGAATCATATAGTTAGAATTGGTCTTAACTTATAAATCAATTTCAATGTTTGAATGGAATTTGTGTTTTTCTTTGAATTGTGAATTTGAGCAATTATGGAAAAATGTCATGGAGAAGGTTATTATCTTGAATATGTGTTATGTCTTGATTTTACTCGAGGACTAGCAAAATGTTAAGTTTATGGGTTTGATAACTCTACAAAAATAGAGTTATTTTACCTATTTTAGGCAATAATTAATGTGATATCTATGAGAAAATTTTTGAATTTCCTTCTGATTATTTGAATTTTCCTTGTTTATGCAGAATAATGAGATATGGAGATGATAAAGAAAAGAATGGCAACTATTAGGAATTTAAATAAAAGCAATAGTGGAAGATGGATATCAAATCAGGAAATTATTGATTTTGTTCCCTAATGTTATCTAGAAACGTTGGGAGATAGATATTTTGGATATATCCTATAAATAGGAGAACATGAGAGAGAAGCTAGGTTTTTTTTTTTTGGGAAATCGTTTTTCATTCTTTTGAGAGTTTTTCAAAGATTTTGAAGAGAAAACAAAAGTGGTAACATAATTCTTGTCATTTGATTCAAGATGCTAGGTTTGATTTATATTTATATTTTTTCTTCTACTATATTCTAATTTTCTTTTGTAAGAGCTTCGATGTAGCATAATCATGATGATATGAATTTCATGATTTTTATGTTTTACAATTGATTTCATTCATGTGAGTTATATATTAATGCGTTTAATGCTTTTGAGTGATTAACCACCACTTGAATGATCTGATGTGCATGTTTGAGACTGAGAAGTGATAATATGCAATTGTTCATTATAATATATAATCATAAATTAAACGTGGATAGAGATATACCGTGTTATTTGTGTAGCTTTCGGTGATAAGGTGATCCAAAAAGCTCATTATAAACCGAGAATATTCATAATTTTTAATGCACTCATGTTTATTTTAATTCACATAAAGATATAGTGGATTAATAAGTTTGCTATACCTAGAGATAGGATAGTAAATAGATTAGGAAATTCCGCTATCACCTATTTGATATCATTCTTGTATTCACAACAATCTGAAATTCATATCTAGTGGTTATGATAAAATCGGATGCTCTAACATATTTATCTTATCGATTTACTGCATTTAATCTACAAATTTCGTTTTTAATTTATTATTAATTATATTTTGATCTGTTAGATAAATTTTAGAAGTAATCTATTTTAGTATTTAATTAGTTTATTAATCATCAATCTCCGTGGGATGATGCTTTTTCTCATCATGATATTACTTGTTCAATACGTGCACTTGCGTTTAGAATTTTACGAACATAAATCCACCCCAATGCCTTTCAATTTTTCTTGGTTAGACACTCATTCTTCATTATTATTCTTTAGAACATTGATAACTCTATAAAAATAGAGCTATTTTACCTATTTTCGGCAACAAATAATGCAATATTTATGAGAAAATATTTGGATTTCCTTCGGATTATTTGAATTTTACTTGTTTATTCCAAATAATGAGATATGGAGAAGATAAGGAAAATAATGACAAAAATCAGGAATTCAAATCAATGAGATGGATATCAAATCAGGGAATCCTGATTTTGTTCCCTAATGTTATCTGTAAGCGTTGAGAGATAGATATCAAATCAAAGATCTTCTGATTTACTCCCCAATTTTATACGCAATCGATTGGAGATAAGGATTTTGGATATATTCTATGAATAGGAGAACACTGAAAGCTAGAAAGAGAAGTTAGGCTTTTGTTAAATCATTTTTCATTGTTAAGAGTTTTCAAGTATTTTGAAGAGAAGACCAAAGTGGTAACAAAATTCTTGTTTTTTTATTCAAAATGTTGGGTTTGATTTATATTTTTATTTCTTATTTTACTATGTTTTAATTTTCTTTTGTTAGGGCTACGATGTAGTCTAACCATAATGATGTGAATTTCATGATTTGTATGTTTTACAATTGATTTCATTCATATGAGTTATATATTATTATGCATAATGATTTTGAGTGACTGGCCACCATTTGAATGATCTGATGTGCTTGTTTGAGACTGAGAAGTGATAATATGCAATTACTCATCATAATATAATCATGAATTAAACATTGATAGAGAAATACCACGTTATTTGTGTAGCTTTCGATGATAAGGTAATCCAAAAGACTCATTGTAAACCGGGAATATTCATAGATTTTAATGCATTCGTGTTTATTTTAATTCACATAGAAATATAGTGAATTAATAAGTTGAGTAAATTTGCTATACCTAGATATAGGATAGTAAATAAATTAGGAAATTCCACTATCACATGTTTGATATCGTTCTTGTACCCACAACAATCTGAAATTCATATCTAGTAGTTATAGTGAAATCGAATGCTCGACATATTTATCGATTGATTTACTACATTTGGTCTCCAAATTTTAT
This sequence comes from Eucalyptus decipiens, assembly GCA_014182575.1. Classification (NCBI taxonomy): domain Eukaryota; kingdom Viridiplantae; phylum Streptophyta; class Magnoliopsida; order Myrtales; family Myrtaceae; genus Eucalyptus; species Eucalyptus decipiens. The sequence goes on from CM024615.1 coordinate 26,087,361, forward strand.
TTTTTTTTTATTTATTCTAAATTATATTTTGATATGTTAGATAAATTTTAGAATTAATCTATTTTAGTATTTAATTAGTTTATTAATCATCAATCTCCATAGGATGATACTTTTTCTTATCATTATATTACTTGTTCGACACGTTTGCTTGCATTTAGAATTTTATGAACAAACATCAATTTTATTTGTCCGACGATGAGTGATTGTGGCAGCATGAAAAAATTTCATATTTTTATCCCTAAACTACAGCCATTGACGTGTAGATTTTTTATACCAGTGGATTTCTTCCAAAATTGAGACATCAATAAATATTTTTGTAGTTTCACTTTAAAAAAAGGCTTTGTACCCTTCTCAAGTGCCTTTTGGATGCCTCTTAATCTGGCCAACAAATTCCTTTTTCTTCTAAAAATGTTTCCAAAGACATTTTGATTCCATTCGTTGAGGATGTTTTATAGTTAACACAGAGCAACATGAATCGGCAACTCATCATTCCAATTAAATTGAGCAAACTCATTAAAAAAGCATGAGTTAGCCAAGTTGCTTCAAATCGAAAAGGCGGATTTACCTTAGTGAGTCTTCCCCCTGTACAAAGTAATCAAGAGAGGATGATAGTCAAATTCAACTCTTCGAAGTACTCTTACTATCAAATCAGTAAATAACAAACGCCAAGAAATATTACCCAATGCTTTGTCAAGACGCTTGCATACCCAATTATATCCATTCCACTTGGGCCCATGCCATGTAAATTCTATTGCCACCCAACCAAGATCTATTAGATGACATCTCCCAATCCACTCTCTTTTTACCCAATTTATTTTGGAGCATTGACTGGTGCACCCTCTTTCTTTTCGTCCAAAAACGCATTGTCGTCAAAATCACTAGTGACCATCCAAGGTTTCGTCATTGTAGCAGCTATATGTTCAAGATGATCCGTCAATTGTGCTTTAGTTAACTCATCTGGTTTGGCATAGACAGCAATTAAACACTAGCTTTTATTGCCCCGCTCTCTACTCAAACGTGAATAAATTGATAATCAACTTGGACCACATCCATACTAAAGGAAGCATCACGCCATAAGAACCAAATTCTTCTCGAAAAACCTTGTGCCTCAACACAAGTACGATTAGGAAATTAGAGTTTCTTCATTGTTTTAGAAGCTATATCTCCACTTACTCTCGGTTCAAATACAACAATTATAAGCACTTGAATTCTAGGCAGAGGAGTCAAGTCCTTAGCCATCACTAAAAACTTTTCACTCCCCAAACCTCGGTAATTCCTCATTAACAACCGCATTAAATAAAAATTTTGAAAGAAAGAAGGGTACCATAGCTAGACGGGGCCATCTAGCATGATAGGATTCACCATTTAAAAATATATACTCATCAAGCATCGGATGAGCTGTCTCGTTAAGAGAATCTAAAACCTTTGACCTAGTAGAATTAATGTCCCCCAACCTACTAAAATCATCAGGTAGTTTTGGTGGTGCTTGTAGGACATCCTTCAAAACCAGCGACACATTTTGATTTGAGGAGAGCACTTCAATAGAGAGATGCTCAAGGAAAAGCACAATGTTGTCCATGTGCAAATTTAAAGAATTAAGTGGCAATGTGGATAAGTTATCTCAAGTAAAAGAACTTTGTTGGAAGACACTATTGCTACGAAGGCCCCACACAACTCTGGTTATTTGCTCATGAGGCTGAAACAGTTTCGTTTTCTGTGAACAGGCCCTCAAAACCAAAATCAACAACTTTGCCCATCTTTTTATCTTTGCTTCTAACAGTGTTTTCCTCCTTCAAAATATGTATCTCTTGCCGAGAAGGACCATTTAAATCTTCACGGAAATTTGCTTGAGGTAACACTGAAAAAGGGGACCCCGAAGCAACCATACCTCCTCCCTCTTTTCGACTATCAGCTGGTAATTCTTTCACTTGTTGTCTTTGGCCCCTTCAAGTTTTGTACACAACCATCTACAGGCCAAACTTATCTTGGGGCTTTTAGAGCGCGCATGATAAAACTTCTACTTCTCTATTTCTCTGTTTCTTTGTTCCCCAAAACAAGTTTGAAACAAAAATCCATTTGGTAACACAATTTGATTTTTCTATTTCTAGAACAAATTTCTATTCCAAAAATATATTTGAAAAAGAAATCAGAAGCTAAAATTTTAACTTCAAATCAATTTATAGCTAGAAATCAATTTATATTCCAGAAATTTTGTCATACACACCCTTAGTATGTTTACGGTAGGAGAATCGATACCATTTCTAGTTTCTTTTGGCATTTTACCCCTTTTAGACTCACAGTCATCCAATCCGTGGCCGTAATGACCCCCCATTTGAAACAAATCAGATGTATACCTTCATACTTCCCTATCTAAGTTTTCCGTCAAGAAAAATCAAATGTGTTTAAGAGCATGTTAAATCAACTTCAACACAAAGACGAGCACACTTTCCTCTAGTAGCTAGCACTGTAGTAGAATCTGCTCTCAATGGTTTTCCAATCAACAAACCAATTTGATTGAGAAAACCTCATCAAAATACTCAATAGAGATATTGGGATATGTCACCCAAGCCGAGACCCTATCAAATGTTGCTTCATCTTCTGATAGCCAAATAATTATCAAAGATCATCCTAGTCCTTCCCTAAACACAAACCGATAGTCCTCTGGCAGGGAAAATTTTGCAATGAAAAAATCATTGCTCCAACCAATCACAACCAATTCTCCTTTGGGGGACCAAATCTACGAAAGTTTCCTATAAAGCAAATTGTATCCAATAGTTTAACATAGCAATTTGACAATTAGAGATTGATGCCAAGGCCAGTGCAATCTTACCTTTTCCTCCTTGCTTACCTTCATAATTGGGACGCCCTCAAAGCTTGTCTGTGGCTCACCCATGACTTCATCACCTGAGACTTTAAAATATGAATCCTCTAACACTATTTTGCATCTATTTTGTGAAGCATTGCATCCCAAAAGGTTTTTTCAATAAAAGGAATTTTCAATTAAACCCATAGCTAATGTTCAAGAATATTTTATACCTTGCTAAAGACGAGGATAATATCTTCCATTATGATCATTGTGTGAAAGAGGTCGAGCAGGGAGGCTAGTGTCATAGGTCGGTCGATTACGATCGATCAAACACCATGCGGCCTTAGGATTTGTGATCCCAAGTTAGCCTTCTCATGCACATGCACAACACAAGGGTTGGCCGCTCAAAGGAGCAAGTGTTTTTCACTATGAACAAGCTAAGCTCAAATGAGAGGGAGGGACCCATATTTATACAAGTTCGAGTCATATCTCAGCCGTTGATCGTCCCTCCAATCTAACGGTTGAGTTTAAACGATGACATCATTACAAGTATACACAGCAGGTCACTCAATGGCTGCATGCATTGGGAAACAACCACATGCGCAAGTCAGAAGCAAGATCAAGGTCAGCATGGGCAAGCATGGGCACCTGACACGGAGCAGGTGAACAGCTCCAGGTTGTGTAAGGGCTGGCCGAGCATTGATCAAGAGTTGGTCACTGGTCGTGCATGGATCATCCCATGTATCATGCATAGACGGATCAAGCATGGTCGAGGGATAGGGACTAATCCAGGATTGATCAGGGATCGATCAGGGATCGATCAGGGATGGATGCGGGATCGGTCAGGGACCGGTCGGGACTGGGAGTGATCAGGGCTTGTCCGTGGCAAGCCCTTGGCGTGACACGGCCGAGTCACGGACGGTCTTGGACATGCTTCGTCCGTCAGCCGTGTCTCTAGCGTCAAAATTCATAGGGTTTTTCTCTATTAGGGTTTCAACTCAAAACTATGTGGCCAAAAGTTGGCAATTTTTTTACTTTGAAATTTTGAGTGTATTTTAAAAATACACTGGGAAGTAACTTTAACCTAAATGCTATTTGGAAAAAGCTACACTTTGTAAAGAACCTTTGCTTCTTCTTTTTTTATAAAAAAATTCCAAACCTTTCCAACAAAACTCAGCCAAAAGCAAGCCAAATTAGCCACCGATCAGTCTTGTCGAAGATCACTCAACCTCAAGCGACATCGCCTTGGGTCACATGACCCCAAGCAACATCGCCTGGGGTCTGACAACCTTAGACAGGGCCTCTCTAGCAATGTTAGGGTTTTCAACAACATCTTCGTAATTATGAAAGTATAGTGAGGCCAATATTGGAAGAAAAAAGTCTATTTACATTCTAAAATTTAGCATTCCAAAGCATGTCCAGCCCACCTTGGGTTTTGGCCCTAGGAATTGCAATTTGTCAAATGCCATTTGCATTGGGCCAAGGACCTTTAAGATCCCAAAGGGATTTGGCAAATCTGAACCAAACGCTCCCCAAGCTCCTTTAAGCTACTTGAATTGAAATTTTAACACTTTGTTTGGGAAAAGACTGGGGAACAAGAGGGGATGCAAAAAAAAATTGAGTAAATTTGAATTTTTTTTTGTCAGAATGCGAAGAGGAAAATTTGAGAATTTTCTTCACCCTTTCCGGTTCCCTCCACTCTTATATAAAGCTCAAGGAAATAAGGATCATGACACAACGCCATAGATACCAGATGAGGTGAGTGGTTGAAATGCATAGAAAGACGAGTGACGGTGGAAATCAGATACCCTGTAAAGGAACCTCGCAAGGGTAAGTTCAAGTTCACGTCACTTAAAGATATCTCCCTAGACCTAATTTCAGTAAAAATCTTAAATTAGTGGGCACAGGTCATTTACTAAGCTTAATTTTCTTTTCTAAACAAAAAAAAAATTATCTCACCGTATACAAATGAACCGTTCTCGAGAACTAATGATCTGACACATTTCTTAGTAAACCATTTTTGTAAACAAAGCAACGTTATGCATTTTTATCATCAATCGTAAATTTCTAATTTATGGTATAACTTATTTGGCTCAAGTAGTTGAATTCAGTCACAAAACTTAAAAATATTTGACATAATATATAGAGTCTGTTTCACAATAAACCTAATATTAATCTTAAAACAGTAGTATAGAAACTCCAACGCCTTATTAGGTTGAATTTTGAAAAATGGATAAAGAGAATTCACTAAACAAAATGAAATATAATAGTTGTTTTTTCATCTAAAATTTTATTTTAATCAAGTTGTGGAATTCAATAAATCAAAAGTATAGAAAATGAAGCAAAATGTAAATCATGCTACATCAAGATTACAGCAAAATTACTATTTATTTATCATCAAAATGTTAGAAATATTAAAATTCACTATCTACTGAAAACATAGTGTTTCTCCATTCCATTTAGAATTCAAAATGATAGATAAGATAATTTATTATACAAATTCTCTTAATACGATATTACAACGCTTCAAAAATACCGATAAGACATAGCTCACGAGCTTTCATGAACCTTACTTTGTTGTGCTGCAACTTTTGCCTTTTATTTCACAACTCAAATCGATTTTAGATGATTATTAAAGAGTCAGGGTGCGAAGCTTTAACTTGACCAAAGACACTTTAATCTAACTAAGTAATAGATAAAGAAATATAAAGATAGAGCTTTCAATATATCTCCTAATTTAGCTTTTAGAGCATAAAACCGCAAATAACAAACATATTGTCTTCCTTTTCCTTTCCACAAAATAATTTTCACACGAGTTAAGCCTGTTTTTACAATTCGATTTGTTTTGTGTAGCTTAAGATAATATTAACTGAAATGTCATTCGGGATTTCGCTATCCTTCCCTATTTACAAAACATAACATTAGAACATCCCTTCTTTCCCATATAAATTTCATGATCCCTAGATATATGATATTTTATATATTAAACTCTTGACTCCTCTTTTATTCCACATTTTCTCTATTGGGCGATATTAACTATTCGAAATTGTTTATCCGTAGGTAGCGCTTGACTCCTCTTTTTATTTCCATTTAAGTGGGGGGCCATGGCGGTGGATTGTTGTCCTAGTCTTTTTCCGAGGTATAGAGGCCCGGCCCTCAGGAGCCATTCAAGCACGGGGAGCACGTGGTGAAGTCTTCGGTCACCAGAAAAAAAAAAAAAAAAAAAAAAAAAAAAAAAAAAAAAAAAACTTCGAAATTGCGATTATCAACCTAGCCGCGTTTCGTGCAGGCCAAGTAACTAGTGATCGGATGGTTCATGAGCTTAAAAAGCCTTCAAATATCCACCATATGAGAAGGGGTGATGATAAACAGGTCATTAACTAAGGTTGAATACCTCATCGGATCACCCATCTGCGAATCATATTGAACGGCCCAAGCCCCTCCCCAAAAGGAGAATCCTCTCGAACACAATCCGCTCCAAGGTTGGCTATATTTTCTATTATGATTAAGGGGGTCAAGGTAAGCTATATTTTCTATTAAGATTAAGTGGGTCGAAATCAGTTAATGGATGGTTAGAAATTAATGTTGACCGGGTCAGATATAAGTTAATGTGAAAATAGATAAGGTCTAATAAATGGATTATACTAAGGAGACGATCTCCAAGTAACCCTTTTAAGAAGGATAAAAAGAACAATTCTTTTTTAATAAATGTAGCCTAAATCTCTTTTTTCTTTTTCTTTTTTTGCCCTTATCCAATTGAATGCTTAACGTTTTATTTTGATATATGTTAAGTATTCTCATGTGTGGGTGAACCCAATTCAAATGAATTTTAACTCGAAAAATCACAAGGTTAATTTATTTCATAGAATGCCTGTGAGAATTTTATATCGACAAACCATTCCAAGCAATTAATTAACACTCGCCATTCAAAGGGTAATGGGCAATTTTTTCAAAAATATCTTTGAAAAAGGCATTGCTTATGGCTTGATTATCGGCCCCTTTTGTAGAAAATCGAAAATATTTTCTATCACTAGCGACACTTGCGATGTAATTTATTAAGGGGAAAAAAATGCAATTCGAATAGACAGTAGTGATTTACAGAAAGACCCCTCGAAAAAAGCTCATTTGTTGGGAAAGAGCAAAAATCCCATGCGCAATATTTCCCCAAACAAAAAAAAGTTCCTGAATTAAATTGCATTTAATGTTTGTATCCTCATGTCATGGCCAACACGGACCGTCGGATACCATCTCATTCTCTGGTTGGATCCGATCGGACGGATTAAAATAATTCACAGACAGAAAAAAGAAACTCAAATTAAAATTAAAAAAAAAAAGCCGCTTCCTCAAAATCCACCGGCTATTCCGTTAGCCGGTGCACCTCTCCGGTCACACGAACAGTCTCAGGAGCTCCGCGTCCCGCCTCCGCCACCCACCCTCCGACGACCCGCTCCGCCACGTCGCCGTCGTCGTCGCCGACTCCTCCCCCTCCTCCGACGGGGTCGTCGGCCGCCGCCGCCGCCGCGAGGCGGGAGACATCAGGGACAGGTCGAGGCGATCCTCTTCGGCCTTCGAGGGCTCGTCCCGAGGTGGCTGATGCGGCGGCGGAGGCGGCGGCGGCGGCGATGGTGGGCTACGAGGCCTGAAGTGGTCTGCCTCCGACACCGAGCTCCGGTCGAGCTCGAACGACGGGACGGCGTCCGCGGGCGCGAGGAGCGCGTGCGGCGCGCCGCCACGGAGCACCGTATCCACCGCCGCCTCGCAGAGTCGCCAGTTGCCGGTCCAGATCAGCCCCACCGCCCCTCCCACGGGGTTCACCGTCCTCCCCACCGCTTCGAACAGCAGAGACTGAAACAGAGCTGCGAAGAAAACGCGCGAAGAATCATCAGAACCAAGGTCGGACTCGACACTCACGACCCATATCGATAACACTTTGACACGACCGAATCATCGACGCGAGAATTCCAACACATGAAGATCGTACCGGGGCGGTGGGAGGCGGGGACGGCGGAGACGAAGGACATGAGGGCGGCGCGGCCGAAGAACTTGGCGACGAAGAGGGTGGCGTGGGCCTGGGCCTGCGGGGAGTCGATGAGCTGGAGGCACTGCCGGAGCATGCAGGTGTCGCTGCAGCCCTTGCGGAGGACCCGGCATCCATTGCAGCTCATCCTCTTATCATCCACCCAACTCGACTCCTCCTCAGAATGACAGAGAAACACAGAGACAGACAGACAGACAGACAGACAGACAGAAAGAAACAGAGAGGTACAGAGAGAGATGGCTATGGGGGAATTTTCGAGCAAAGGCTTGCTCAAGAAGGGTAGATATTAGAGAGATAGAGAGAGAGAGAGAAGGTGGAGGAGGGTTAACCGTGGTTAAGTGAGGGGTTAACCGTGGTTAAGGGAAGATGGTACGGACGTCATCATGGGAGTTCTTGGGTTCCGAGGAATTTGGGGGGAGGGGAGAGAGAGAGAGGCGGCTCCGTGTCTCCGCAGAAACGGTGCGGCGTTTTCCCTCTTCCCTCCGTCCCCCACCACCACCACCACCACCGTCACCACCACCTTCTGCAGATTCCTTCCTTGGCGTGGATGGATGCCCGTCCTTGCCTGCTCCCTACCGAATTTCCCTTTTTTTTCCACTTTTGGATTTTGTTTTTCTTTAAATAAGGGTTCTTATTCCTCACAGTCACATATTATTCTTTCCTCGGATGGAGGTTATAATCGGGAGCAATATGCACTTCTTTTTTTAATTATAGTAGATAACAAAATAATCGACAGCTCAAATCGAAACAAATCGACCAAAATTGTATGTTAAATCTTAATTGATTGAGACATGTTATTAGATTTAATTTGAAACCAAAACTATTGGAGTGAAAACATTCATGAACATAAAAACGGAAAATCATTATTTCTTGGATTATGCATTATATGGTTTGTTCATATAAGTGTGCAACTGAGCATATTTAACCTTACTAAAGTTTAGGTCAAAACAATCTAGGATAGCTACACATTTATAAAACAAAAAAGGAAAAAAATCAAAAACCTAAATGATCATAGTTTGTTCTTTTAGTTCAGATTCTATGAAGGTAGGATCACAAAAAAATAAAATAAAGAAAACCATTTACTCTTCATGTCCGAATCAAGTCAAGTATCAATTGGGGCCTAAGTAGAATAGGTCGATAGAGGTGAGACATTTGCATTCTCTTACTTGACTAATTTCGCAATGCACATCAATGATCAATCCACATATGGCAGGCAAGACTTCGATTACAAAATAACCGCCACAATTGTGAAGGTTGCTTTGATTGAAAAATATTAGTAGCATTAACGACTTAGACTACGAGTTGGACCAATTGGCATTTTGTTTGTTCTTCGATAGACTGATGACTTAATTTCTATTGTGCTTGTAATAACTAATTTTGGTTGATCCTTTCATGATACTTTTTCTTAAGATACTAAAATGTCGCTTAACTATTGATTTTAACGACTCATTCGATATGATATGATATGTCACCAATTCAAAAATATAAATCGAGTCAAGTATTTTTAAAATCAAAAATAAAAAACCCTACTTGGAATGCAATCGGAAGGTGGTTGTAATTAAGAAAAGAAGACTAAAATGGGGTCAATGAGGAGTCAACTATACTATAATGTTAGGCTTATCTTAGGTTTAAAAAAAAAAGACCGCGTGGCACCTCTAGACTATATAAAATTTACTTGTCGAGATAATGAAAGAAGTTGAAAAAATGGAACCACAATGCATTGATTCGTGCTTGCCTAGTGTTGCCAAAAGGAAAAGTTAAAAGCTTTGGTGCGAGTGGCTATGATTCCAAGGTACCGAAAAAGAGGACGAGAGAGTACACATCGAAATCATAGTCTTCTACTCGAGTACGTGGCATCTCTATCCGATTACCAATATGGACCACTTGACCATAAACAAATTAATTAATTGATTAATCAATCAATATAATAAACCTAGAATAAATATACCCAGGTGAACTTTCCGACCCAAAATCGGCTCGTTTGTGGGGAATGGGATTCCAAATCGACAAACCACGTTGTCCCAATCTCATAGGTTGTCCTTGTTATTTTATTCATAAAGGAATTAAATTTTTAATTTTATCCCACGTTTTCACAAGGTCCAACATGGTTTCCAAGGAGGTTTTGTGGAGGTTGGGGCCTTGTCATGAGCTGGGCTGGCGCGTGTACACGATCCCAAAGCTGTAGGGATTGTTTGGAGAGTGATGGTTTTGGCCTCATTCGCATATAAAAAAATTTGTGAAATTTTTTGGTATTACGATGCGGCTCATGGTGGATGGGAGAGGCAGCTCGAGGGGCCTCGGAAGTGGCGACTAGGGTGGGATCATGAATCCAACAAGGGATGAGGGGAGGAGAATCTCTTCGCATTGGAGGATCCACTTGTGATCACTGTTGTGTTGTGATTGAATTCATGGAGACTATTTTGTCCACAATTTTATTGGCAATGTAATTTCAATGCTAAAGCACTAAAGAAAGGACATTATAAGGTTTTGAGATTGGGATTGGCTCTTTCCACAATGCCAATATTGGACCACCATGGACCACCATAGAAATTACTCTCTCTTTTTTTTTTCTTTGTTGTTGCTGCAATGTTGATGTAATTGTGCGCCCTCACCTCGCGACTATAATCACTAGAGCGGAAGTTTACAACGAGGGGTGGTGGTGATGCTGGAGATGGCATTGGTCGAGATCTAGGCCTCTAGCAACTCCGGGGGGACAACCAAGTTTCATGATGATAGTTATAGCAGTAGTGGTGGCGTTGGTGGCAACAGTGACGGCCTTCTCTACTAAAGGTAGTGCTCGGTCCACAGTGAAGAGGCAATGATGCTCGGTCTAGAAGGTGGTAATGACAATGGGTGGTAGTTGTTGCAAGGGAAACAAAATTAGGGTGCGTAGGGCAACTTTGTCTTATCATAAAAAGACAGTTGTGGCAACCAACATAACAAAACTGCTGGAACTTGGTAGGACCATCCATGTCAACTAGATAGCATTGTTAACTTTCCCATTGAAAAAAAAAATCGAATACCTAGCTAAATAAAAGAAAGGAATAGGTAATTCAATGTATAATAAGAAAGTTCATATGCTTTTTTCCACGAGAAAGTCCACCTCAAGCCGGTGTGCCACTCTCGTGATCTAGTCAAGACGCGAGTTAAAGGCCGAGTAGATATGCCATATGCCAAACATGAAACTGGTTGCATTCGATGGCACGGGGGAATGGAACCGACATCGTGTCTCCAAATCAACCTCACATACTTACGTGATCATTCTTTCAACGCCTGAATCATGACATGGAATGAGAAGTTGAATTACTTACAAAGTCATTCGACAATAAAAAACGAGAACCACCTGCTAGTGAACAAGGGTTGTCAAGTGTCAACGAGTTCGTCTTAACAGAAGGGACAGACCCACCAGCCATGCCACGAGTCAACAGAATCGATTTGCCTCAGGAGAACGTTGTTCTTATGATATTTGCGGTGTGTCATATTCAATGAAGAAAGAGACTTGCAGTATTGACATATAAAGAAAGTCAAATGATCTTGTTAATATAAAAATTCAAATTATTTAGTTAAAATGTAAGAAATTCATCTAAAATCTTCATTTGTCAAGTTAACAATAAGATTGTCTATCCATATATGGAAAATAATTTAGTAAAAAAATTGTGTATTTATTGTTGAAATTGTAGTTATATTGTTGTTCATGAAACCCTTTATATGGATAGTGATAAAGTGCAAAATGACTCGTAATTAATCATACTACTGCATTGTTTTGTGATTTACAAAGCCAATTATGGATGTTAATGGAGTAATATTTATCATATTCCATATGATTATAAATATGAACAAATCACGATGAAGCGTTTGAAGTGGTTGAACTTAGGTAAAATGAGATATCAAAATATTATAAGGTAAGTATAATGTGACTTTCTTATTGTGCAAAAAGCGAAGAGGGTAATATGCATTATACAAAAGGAGAATTTTGTAGTTATAATTAAATCTTAATGTTTTTATGTGGTAGGCTTCCCATTACGTCAATCATCTTTTATTTTGTTTACTGGTTGGCCTGTATTATTTCGATAGAGCATCGCCATAAGAAAAGAGAACATCATTGAAATTTTGATTCGCGACTTTAAAAAATCACGCCACTATATATTATGAAGATTTCGTTATGAAAAGAAAAATCATATTCTGTTTTTCTCATTTTTCAAATTGAAAGGAAAAAATCGCCCCATGATTCAACGAAACGCAATTCATATTGCTCATTCCGTCTTTATTAAAAAAATTCCTGTTGTGATATTTGTTGGAATAGAAACTTTAGGTTAGAAATGGTAAGAGTATAAACACATGAATAAAGAATGTGATATAGGAAAGCAATTGAAATTTTATAAAATCCTGATCAAGAGGTAAGATAATCTCGGTACTATTTCAATTTATCAAATATGCAAATTTTCTTTCCAGCTATATAAAAATATTTAATGATAAGTTTATGACTAAGAATGTAATGACTCAAGTGCCAAATTAGAAAAAGGAAAAGCACGACAATTAAAATGTCCTCAAACATGCCTTATCACTTCCTTACTATTTAAATTCACTTTATTTAATACAGTTTTCAATATTTTCCAAAAGAAAAACTTTATTTTAGGTTACGTGAAAGGTAGTCAATTGTGGCATTGAGAAAAGAAGGAGAAATCATTGTAATTTCTTCAAGAAACCACGTCACCAATTTACTATTCACACACCTTTCATCTTATATTATATGATCCCTTATCTGATCAATTATTGTTTTTTGGTGCATTGAGGGAGACTAAATTTACCACGTTATCATCAGCCATGTAAAATTCAACACTACCAAAGAAAGGACATTTAGAAGGTTTTGAAATGCGATAAACTCTTTTCACGAGGCCGACATCAAACCACCGTAGAAATCATTCTTTGCCATTGTCGTCGTTCTCGCCCCCACCTTGCTACCATAATCACTGCAGCAAAGCTCTAGAAAGGGTGGCGGCGGTGGCTGTGATGCTGGTGATGGTGGCGGTTGAGATCTTACCCTCTAGCAACTGCAATAGTCATATGGGCGGTGGCGGCGATAGTGGCGGCGGCTTGCTCTAGTAAAGGTAGTGCTTAATCCATGGTGAAGAGGCATTGGTGGCCAGTATGAGGCAATGGTAATTTTTCTAACGAAAGTACCATATCAACCGTCCGATGTTTAAATAAATGAAAAAAAAAAAAAAAAAAAAACATGAGGCTTTTCATTGTTTAATAAGAAAAAGTTCACATTCTATTTTTTATGAGGAAGTCCATCTTAGGTACGTACACGCTGAGCTCAAAATTTGGTTTACTAATCTCGTGATCTAATTAAGACATGAGCTAAAGGTTGAGTTGCTCGGTGATATATGAATTGAAATCTAGGTTGAGCTTCTAATTATCTACGCATGATTACAAGTCCGTTCTTTCAACAGGTGTGAAATAGAAAGTTCAGCTTCACAAAAAATAACTTTCAAGAAAATATTTTTTGGATTTTCTGGTGTTTGATTTGTGGAAAATAAACTAGTGAAGGAAAATATTTTCTACTATTGAAAAAATCACCTTCAAAAGTGGGGAAATTTTTTTCCACTTTTCAAAAAGTGGAAAATATTTTTCATAACTTCCCTCACCTCACTTCTTTCACAAATACATATTCTTTTATTTTATGCTTTCTTTTGTGATAAGTACACTAGGAGTGTCAAAAATTGCGTATGAGTATCACTTAAGTGTCAAAAGTTTTTATCGGCTCACTTAAGTGTTAAATAGGAGAAAAAATGATCACTTAAGTATTAACAATAAGAAATTCCAGCTAAATAGAGTACTTGGCATTTATAATTAAAATTATAATATGACTTGGCATATTTTTTAAAAACTCCACTTCACTTGGTATTTCCATGTGGCGTGTTTGGCATTAAAGTGATAATTTTTTAACAACAATTGATAGTAAAGTGATTACTTTAAACAAAATTTGGTACTCAAATGATTACTATTTACAACTTTAGACTACATCATTTAAAGAGTTATATGCTGACTAGGCATACAACAAGTTATGTAAGACTGAGAAATTAATAAAATATAGTAATGTTGGATTTTCGACAATCCAGATTGGAATTAATACTTAAGTGATCGTTTTTTTAAGAAAGTGACACTTAAGTGATTTGAAAAAAAATAAAACTTTTAACACTAAAGTGAGTACCATACACTACTTTTGGCACTTCTAATATACTTATCCCGTTTTCTTTCTCTTTTATATTTTTAATTATTTTTTGTTGTTTGCTTTTTCTTTTTCTTCCTCCTTAGCCGATCGCCAATGACAACGATGGCCAGTGACCGGCCACAAGCTAGCTCGTGCTCGTCAACCCATGTCTTGGCTAATCACCAAGCAACTGGCCATTGCCAAGGTAGGCAACATTGAAGGAAGGAGGAGGAAGAAAAGAACGAGGAAGGAAAAGAAAAGGAAAGAAATAAGAAAAATTTTAATTAAGAAAAATTCGATTTAAAATAAATAAATAAATCTTTAAAATATATAAATTATAATTAAAATTTTTTGGTTGATTAAAAAGTTAAAATTTGATTTTTTTGGTAATATTTCATAGAAAATCAAATTAGATACTAAACGGTAGAAAATATATTTTGCTTTAATTTCAAGTTTTAGCTTAATATCAAAAAACTATCTTCACTTTTTTTTAGAAAATAATTTCATGGAAAATATTTTTCAGAGCATAATATTTTTTACCAAATGAACGGAGTTTTACAGTGTCGTTATGCAACCAAAATGAAAATCATCTGCTAGTGAACGATAATTGTCGAGCTCCGACAACGAAAGAAGCGATGGTTGAGGAGGGCCATCGAATTTGGCTCACACGAGGTTGGACTCTGGAGAGGAGACAGACCCACGAGCCCCGAGCCAAACTTTATTGACTCCTGCAGGGGCAGACCAATCCCTCGAGCCGCCACCCCATGATTGTGTCCTTGGGATAATTCGTGACATGTCCTTGGACTTGACCAGCACGTTGGACGAGGTTACCCTGAACCGGGTCGACCACCAGCTTCCCGTCCTCGGCCTTCTGACAATGTCCCCGACCTCTCTGGCGTCGTTGACCTCAAGTCCCTCTACCTAAACCAAAATGTCTTTTTCCGGCAGCTTACCCACCTCCCTCACCGGCCTCCACTTATGAGAATAATTGTAATGCAAATGATATTAGTGATTAATAGTCAATGCTAAAAGTATATTGATTATGGAAAGTTGCAGCTCTTATGAAAATGTACAATTTTTATGAGAAGTTGCGTAGTTTTGAAAAGATACAACTCTTAGATGGAAGGCACATGTTAAAATCATTAATGAAGGTATGTTTTAATAGCTTATATAAATAGAGTATGGTTCTTCTCTCCACTCAAAACAATGAAAAGTTATATTGTAGTCTCTAAGATAAAATATGTTAATACAAAAGTGGGGGTTAATTGAGAGAAATCGAATTTCTTCATCTCTTATATTTCTGCCATGATTATTTTTAGGGTTATTGTTATGGATAAATATAAGGGAAAATATCACAAATGGTCCCTATACTATTACCTAATGTGCAATTTGGTCCCTGAACTTTCAATCGGCTCAATTTGGTCCTTGAACTATTGATAAATATCGATTTGGTCCACTCGAACTTTCAATCGGCTCAATTTGATCCTCGAACTATTTGATAAATGTACGCTTTGGTCTTTCGATCGGCTCAATTTGATCCTGAATTATTGATAAATATTCGATTTAGTCCTTAGTTCTTGTTTTTCCTTTTTAATTTTTTATTTTTTATTTTTTTTTCATTTTTTAATTTTTTAATTTTTTAATTTTTTAATTTTTTTTTTGCTTATTCTCTCTTCCCTCCGCCGGCTCCGGCGAGGGTCGCCCGCCAGCTGCCCCTCGCCCGACGCCGGCTGCGAGGGAGCCCCTCGTCGGCGTCGGGCGAGGAGCACCCCGCGTCGGGCGAGGGCTCCCTCGCAGACCGGCGAGGAGCCCCTTGCCCGACACCGGCGAGGGCTCCTCGCCGGAGATCTGCGAGGCGGCCCTCGCCGGCGTCAAGCGAGAGGCTCCTCGCGATCCGGCGAGGAGCCCTCCCCGAGTCGGACGAGGAGCCCCTCGCCCGACGCCGGGTGCTCCTCGCCCGACGCCGACGAGGGGCTCCCTCGCAGCCGGCGTCGGGCGAGGGCTCCCGCAGCCCGGCGTCGGGCGAGGCTCGCTCGCCGAGATCTCGCGAGGAGCCCTCGCCCGACGGCGAGGCCGCCCTCGCCGAAGCCGGCGGAGGGAAGAGAGAATAAGCAAAAAAATTTTAAAAAAATTAAAAATAATAAAAATAAAAGAGGAAAAAGGAAAAACAGTAACTAAGGACTAAATCGAATATTTATCAATAATTTAGGGACCAAATTGAGCCGATCGAAAGTTCAGGGACCAAATCAGACATTTATCAAATAGTTCATGGACCAAATTGAGCCGATTGAAAGTTCAGGGACCGAATCGGATATTTATCAATAGTTCAAGGACCAAATTGAGCCGATCGAAAGTTCAGGGACCAAATTGCACATTAGGTAATAGTATAGGGACCATTTGTGACATTTTCCCTAAATATAAGTCTTCATCTCTCTTAACGTGAAGATTTAAGATTCTTTGATTTTGAATTTCCACATGAAGAATTACATTATTGCTTACGCCACTACCTTATGATCCTTGTACTCGTCGCAAACTGCATCTCTAGCCATATACTTTTTTTTTTTTTTATGACCCAGGGAACCCCATACGGCCGGTAGCCGACAAGCAAACCCTGAAGTGACGCTAGTGGATGACCCACCACCTCGGCACCACACTTAAGACACCAAATGCCTCCACTGGGTTTTGAACCACTCACCTTTGGGGAATGATCAATGGAGCTCTTATCCAGCGGAGCCACTACGGCCAGTGATCATCTCTAGCCAGATACTTGGCGGTTAATAACCCCACAAATTTCTCTTTCTTGAATCCTACACATATGCAAAAGAGATGATCTTCTATGGAAAATTTGAGGTCCAGTTGCCCATTATGCACAAAACAAAATGAATGGTCCAAATTGCACCGTTACTTGTGAGAAGTAACGGTGCTATTCTCCTGGCGTAGTCCGTGTTTGAATTACTTGTTCAGGAAACCCCTCATATAAATAGTGCTAGAGTGTAAAATGACTCATAATTAATCATACTATTGTGTTGTATTTGTGACATATGAAACTAATAGTAAATATTTGTGTAGTCATATTTATCATTAAATTAGGTATATGATTATAAGAATCGAACAACCTCTTGTACTACTTCATGATGAAGCATCATTAGTGGTTGAACTTAGCTAAGGCGAAATACCAAAATATTATAAGATAGGTATACTGTGTCTTTCTTATTATATGGAAAGTGAAGAAAGTAATATCCATAAAAATAAAAATTAAAAAGATGTAGTCACAAACACATCGAGGTTTTTAGATTTTTTTTTTTTTTTGGGTAAAGGTGAGAATTTATAAATCGCTTAGCCAACTATACCCAAAAAAAAAAAAAAAAAAAAAAAAGAACGACGCCAAAAAATTTCCCTCAAAATAACAACAATACATAAGTGGAAGGGAGCCGATGTAAAAGGAAGACACCCAAAGGAACGGGGAGCCGAAAAAAACACTACTAGAAACAAGTTTTTAGATTTTTCATACTAAACAACAGAAAATATTTTCCAGTTGATTTTCATATCTAAGCCAAATAACAAAAAATCTAATTTAACTTTCCTAAATAGATATACACTATTCGCGTGTTAATAACTTGAACATGGGCAGTTAGGAAACTAGGTACGGCTACTAGAGTCTTGAGTGCGGCCTCGATGGACCCTGATCGGGGCATTGGGAATCAAGACACAAGCACATAGGTCTTGGGCTCAGCCTCGATAGACCTAAGCATGGGCATTGAGGGCTCAGGCATAGTCTCAATGGACCTGGGCAATGGCCTTTGTGGACTCGAACCTAGGTGTTGAGGATCCAAGCTCAGCCTTTATGGACCTAGCCTAGGTGTCAAGGCGTGAGCCCGACTATGATTGATTGGGTGTTGATGCCGAGGACTCGAGTACAAGCATCAAGTTCACAAGTTTGGCCTCAATGGAGCTGGCGCAAGCATCAGCGATTTGAGCATCAAGCCTAAGCTTGATTGACCCTAGCCAAGGTGCCGAAGACCTGGTCTTGGATAGTAGGAACTTGAGAATCAGTATTGGAGTTTTCATGCTTAAGTGCAGAGTTTCAAGTCAAACGATAATATCTAGTTATATTTTCAAAAATGACTTGCAATTATTTAAAAGGGAAATTAGTTTCTAAATTGAAGCATAGGTTTTTCGTTGATTTAGAAAACATTTTCAGTTAACTTATTATCTTAAGCAAACCAAATGCTGGAAAATGATAAAAATGCTTTTCAGGAAAATGTTTTACAAGAAATAAATTGAACTTTTAAACTGAAAGTTTTTGCCTAGCAAATCTCTTGTTACATTAATAATTTTTACCTCATCTATTGGTTGGCCTATATTAATTGGATAGAAAATCACCATAACTTGTGGAAATTTTAACCCTTAACTTGTAAAACAAACACAACTCTATACTATTTAGATTTTGCTATAATGAAATTGACATTATATTTTCTCATTTTTCAAATTGAAAAAAAAATCACCCATGAATTCTACGAAGACTGCTTCAACGGAATGCAATTCATATTCCCCATCTCATCGTAATCAAAGTATTTCGTCGCAATATGCTTTAAAATAGAAACTTAATGATAGAAATGGCAAGAGTATAAACACATTAATTAAAGAGTGTAACATAGGAAAGTGATAAAACATTTTTGAAATACTGTTTGAGAGGTAAGAAAACTTTTGAACTATTGAAATTCATCTAAATATATAAAAATATTTCTTAGAAATAAATAGAAAAATATTTAATAATACATTTATAACTAGGAGTGATTCGACCAAAAAAACCTAGGAGTGTAATAAGTATAGTGCCCAAATTGAAAAGCAAAAATCAAAACAATTAAAAAGAGCCTCAACATGCCTCGTCACTTCCTCACATTTTAAATCCATTTTATGTAACTTAGTTTTCTATATTTTGCCAAAGATAATAATTATTTTGGGTTAGGTGAAAAGTACTAAAGTGTGGCATTGGAAAGATAGAAAAAAATCATTGCAAAATTGCGCAAGAAACCACGTGACAAATTTACTATTCTCATCCCTTTCACGCACACATATATAATACTTAGGAAGTACAAAGGAAACGAATAATGCAGGTCAATTGATCAGATGGTTGGACATCAATAAGTAACAAACTAAGAAAATTGTGCAATTTATAATAAAATCGAATTTCGATATTTCTGTTTCCTAATTTTGAATTTCATTTTGTAGAGGCTTTGGAATATTCGTAAATAAAATCTTTGGTGGGACACTTTCTTTATAATGAGAATTGGTGGGACATGTCAATGATGGTTCTCGTCCTCGACCTCTCATCGCCGTTGCCTTATAATCAAAGCATGTGCAGCTCTGAACTCATCATCCACAATGGTGTCAATGGTCCTACATATGCAAACCTTGGATTCCATTCAAGGAACAGTAAATCTCATAGTTAGTTATGTACTAATTGAAATCAGTACATGGCCTAATTACATGTGGCAAAAGGAATCTATGTCATATACCTAATTCACGAGATGAATGTCCAAAAAGCCCTAAACCTATTATATGGTAGATAATTTAGTTATGAAATTTTGAGTTAAGCTAATTTAGTTATAAACATTTTGATGATTTATTAATATCATTAGCCAGAAATCACTAATGCGGATGTTGGCCATCATACATGGCATAGATGTTCAGGGTTAACGATTTCCGATCAAAATTGGCCGACAAAAATACATTGACAAATCGTAAAATGTTTAGGATTAAATTGGCTAAATTAAAAGATTTTTGATTGAATTAGCCGCTATATAATAATTTTAGGACTCTTTGGTAGGATTAAAGCCGCTATATAATAATTTTAGGACTCTTTGGTAGGATTAAGAAGAACGAAAGTGAAGCTGTATTTTTTTTTTTTCACTAGACTGTAAAAAAAAGAAAGAAGAAAGATCACAAAAAAATAAAGAGAAATTTCTTATCACAAAATAAAGCCAACTTAAAAAAAAAAAAAGGAAAAGGAAAAACTAAGATACAAGTAAGGATAAACTTTTTCAATTTCACAAAAAATTACCAAAATTACAAACAATTCCCACAAAAATTCCTATGAGACTTCTAAATAATGTCAAAAGGGTCCTCCAGATGAAAAGAACTTGTGTAAGGCTTTCTTCAAAACCCGGAAAGATAGATTGTCTGCACAATTTGCACACTTAACTTTGATTTTTGAAGCCCTAGAGTAGGATTAACGAGACTACAGTCACATCACATCCCACTGAACTGCGTGATTGGCTGATAACATTCCAACCACCATTACCTTTTCTTACCCAACAAGCCAGAACACAAAGCAGAGGGAAAGGGGAAAATAAATGCTTTTTCTTTATCTTACCAGCTTCAATTGAGACACTCTATATCCTATTTGGGTGCATTGAATGAGGACAGCAGCCTCACCATGACAAGAACATAATGTCTAAAACAGCCACCCAAAAAGATGCAAAATTGCGGATCTATTCCACCACAATCAAGTTCAAAGTAGTCATTTGAAGTAAATCAAAGATGCCCAGAGAAACTGTCTAGTTCTTTTTTTCTTTGGCTCATTACAGATACCAACTTCCTACACATGACTATTTAGCAGAAACAGATTGAGATATGTGTGACTGATTGTCCATGGGATTATGGAGCACAGTATGCCACTGCCGGTTGCAGAAGTCTTATCTTTAGAATAGTAGAACGGGGTTATAAATCACACGGATCCTGCATTTTTTCTTGATTTGTTTTGAAGAAATGAGCTGTGCTACAGCTTTACAGGATCAGATGGGGAAAATCCACCATCAGAATATCGAGATTTCCCTCCGGTCCATCAATAATTGTACTACTCACATAGTATTATATGATGTATAATCAGATCACGAACTTCATAATTAGCTATTATCATGTGAACAATTAGCTATCATCATGTGAACAAACATTATATATACAATGCTTTCCCTTTACCCCGAACACAGGACGTGTTCTTCTTTACATTAAACCACTGATGAGGAAGCCATTTTCGTTTATCATGGAGATACAGGAAATACAGAACAAGAATGGAAAAAATCTTACAACCTTCATGGTGGCATCCCTCAGTGGAAGAACAAATGCACTTGGGTTTGAGTGTAACGTTAGCTTTTGAGTATGAGTAGTCAGATAAATCAGCTTAACCATGTGCTGATGGAGTTCAGGTCATCGGTAGATGATTCTTTTGTAATATATGTGTTCTCAAGCTACAATCCTTCACCTGGCGGTACAACTATATGGATAAGTATGTTAAAGTAGTAGTATTTTGAAGGGAAGCAACGGATATCTGCTTACCTGCATAGCAGTCATTGTGGACAAAAAGTCCTTGCACTGTACCAGGGAAAGCTGCTCTTTTGCTGTGACATTTACAAGTTCAGCCAAGAACGAGTTCATTTCCTCCACCTGCGCATCCAATAGCATAAAAAATTGTATCACAGACAAGCACATTGATGAGGTCTACATAGAGTCTTCACTTTCTTTTACAGTTAATTTGCAAGACCTAGATGCAAGCAACAAATTATTAAGTTTGGCAACCTAAAAAGAGTTTACACAAACCCAATTATAAAGACTAGTTAACCTTCAGTCATGAAACCAGGTTTTTATATACTCAGGAGCTCGACATAACAGTTATGTCACAATATCACTTTTCTTATCCTTTACTTCTAACTATCATAAGACCAGTCTTGTAGTCTCCATAGAGACTGCATTTTTTTTTTTTTTAATGAAATTGAACTCTGCAGTAAACAATGAGATAGCAAAGGAGATCCCAAAGAATTGAGTTCTGTTTTGGGCTGCAGATTTCTAGTGATTGATACATAAGTAAAGGGCACTTTAACTTGGTCTGAATTGATTCATTGCAGCAGTTTCATCAGGAAGAATGGTAGTTACGGTCATAAATAGGGCTTTCTGTCTTGTGGCATACATTAAGTCACAGTGATAGAATCAACCAGGTGATCTCCAGAAGGCATACAGGTGAGAAAATCACACTTCTAAATTACACCTATTAGAAAAAACCACACTTCTAATTTGGAGTTTAATTAACAAAGAGGAAGTGAGGGAAGTGTGTCTCAAGATGAAACTTTTTGGTTGATGACTAGTGACTTTTGGTGATAAAAAAAAATTGAATACTCTCTACCAGATGGCATAAAATGCCCAGAAGCATGCTTGCGGTTGGTTTTAAGCAGATTTAAAAATAAATCAAATGCGGGATGAGGATTGGTATGGGAAATCAAATTACAAAAATCCTTTACACGCAGGTGCAAATGTTTGCAGAACAATAATTTTAAGCAAGTCGATGGTTATCGTGCAGTAAAAAAGCCCAAATAAATTCACCTTCAATGAAAGTGAGCATATTGAGGATGCCATTGCTTGCATCACATCAACTGCTGAACCCATTGCATCCTTCAGCTTGTGTACATCGGCCTGCTATTAAACGAATCTCTTAATCACCAACTTTGAATAGTGAAAAAGTTTATAATGGGAGGTGAACTACAGGATAATTGAAGTAGAAAAGCTCAGGAGCATACAATTGCCTTCCCAATGACTGGAAGACGAAGAGTGCTTGCTCTCAGAGCTTCGGTTGCCCCGAGCAAGGAACTGGCATGATCTCTATCAAGGAGAGACCACTCTTCAAGATAGGAAATCTGCATTTATGGATATGGGTTTGAGAAGACTCAGATTTAGAATACTGACTCAATAATGGGAAACACACTTAATCTAGAATCATGTACTAGAACCATGACAAAGAAGAAAAGCAAGCCACTCTGATACTGAAAAAGAAGCCCAAAAATAGGGATCCCAAAAAGTTTTTGAGACATTAGTTTAGGACATTATTAAATTACAGAGACAGCAGTAGCTTCAAAACTGTTAAGAAAAAGATGCAGCAGAGCAGATCATCGACGTATGATAAGAAGAAATTAAGAAAAACTAAACAAATGGAAAAAAAGAGTAAGGCTCTTACTTGTCCCTTTAGGATAGATGTTAGCTTCAACTTTTGCCTGAGCAGCAACAACTTCATCCTTTTAAGTGTGACAGAATGTTGTAGTTCTGAGATGGTTACCCAAGAATTCCATATAATTTTCTGGTACACAAGCACCAAGCTACATTAATACTATTTATATACCGTCCCAAGTCTACCAAAGTTAGTACACTTTGACACACAGTAGAGAGATGATAGTCAGAAAGAGATTCATTCCAGATTGTCAGAACTAAGAATAGTCCCAACATTAATCAAACAAAAGAAAGTCACAAAATTAATAGGTAAAGCAACAATTCAGCCAAAATCTAACACAAAAAAAAAGGGGGTTCACTATTGGAGCAACACCGCCCCTTCCAGCCACCTTCATCATCCTGAGAGTAGAAAAACAATTTGAATTGATTCTCTTCTTGATTTGGATTGACTTCCTAGCATTTCACATAAAAAATAAGATGACCAATTTCTTCTGCTAGTATCAATAGCAGCTTACTAGCAGCAAAGCTATTAAAAGGTAAGTTCTTAAAACTATTTATCTGGCAAAACTTAGTCCATTGAGTTTTCCATGTCTGGCTCTTGATTTTTGTCCCCAGTTCATATGAAACTACATTAGGAAAATCAGTCAAGATAGATGATTTGCCCCTTTTCAGTTCATGCGCCGTTTGTAATGAGCATAACATTGAAACTGAAACAAGCCCTTGTACTCCTTGTAGGACGTGATTGTATGATGACACCTTGATTTAAACACACCATATGGGCAGAAAAGGAAAAGAGAATTTGAGCTGATATGTATTGAGGAACCGAGATTCCCCTCAGACTTATTCTCCATTTAACCCACAATGTACATGACTTGACTCACAAAAATACAAGAATTAGCCTGCATACATTCTTAACACATGCATATCTTCCTTGATCCCCAATTATTCAATATATTAAATTCTGTAATTAGGTGCCAAGAGAGCTCATTGAAGATGGTTAAAATGCACTGCATCTTCTACAAATTCTACTTGTGATCAGTAAGTTCTATGATATTGCTGATCTCCAAAAGGTCTTCCTTTTGTAGAGTAGATAGTTCCAAATGAGCAACTTATATGTCACAATGCAAATTTGCTAGACATCCTGAAAATCATCACTGGCATCGGCCTCTTGACTATAATTTATTGATATACAAGTTGTCAGATTCGGTATGTAAATATTGACAACTATCAGTATTAACTATTTTCACTGCGTGACATATCACGCATCTTCATTCATACCTTACAGTCAGGTGATTATTAGCCATTTTCTTATAAACTTGGAAGGTAGACACAAACAAGAAACTCAGAGGCAAGCCGACAAGTAAACTTTAGGAGCCAAAAGAATACTCATTATAACCCTGGAACAACCCCACCCCCAACCCACCCCGACCTTTATTTTTTCAGGGTAAAAAAAGGAGAGAGAGTGAGAGAGAATGGTGCTAAGCTTTCATCTGAGGCTGATGACTTTACTTCTTGTGGTTTTCATCCCAATAATATTTTCTTTGAGAAGTGTCTAAAGTTCTATCTTCAAATTTTCAGTCTGTTCATCTATTTTGGAGCATGATTTGAACAACATTGACCATTTCAAAGCGTAAAGTGTTCCAAAAACACTCCATTGGTAAAAAAAATGAAAAAAGAAAAAGAAAAAGTCGGAAAACAACTCTATAAGTTGATATGCTGCTTGTCACCAGCAGCAAATAACGTAATCCATAGTGGACATACACTATACTAGGAACAAATTAAAAGGTGAATATCCAATTACAATAATCAACGTGTAGTTATCTCAACAGAAGTCTAATTTAAATTGAATCCAAAGGAAAAGCAAATTTTAACAATTAGACATTCTACTGCACAACATGTCCACAAGCCAATCCAAACCTCAATTACAGTAGCAAAAAAACTGCATCCACATCAGGGCGATCAGACCGGATCATAGAAGAAAAACTTCGCAGCTATTGACAGGCTATACCGTATGGTTCATTCCTATTATAGGAGTAGCTATTGACATGTTTATGAGTCGTTTTATGCAAAGCTCGTATATTTTTCAAGAAGCTGCTACCCATTCTTCAATCACATGCACTAGCAATCCACTCATGCAAACAAGTTAATACATAATATTTTAGAAAAATAATTTCTCACACTGAATGAGCAAAAGCTAGACTCACTCATGAAGTAAACTACTGGGTATGCATAAAAATCATTTACTTACCTCAGCATTTCTTCTCTGTACCACGGAGTTAGCATCAACCCTTGCATTCACAAACCGCCACTGCAAGTAGCGGTTATACAGAAGCCTAAGCATATGTGCATCAACAACACGATCCTCCCCCATCTTCCCTCTCCGAACGTCCATAGAGAAACTCAGAATCGAAGAATTAAAATTAGAACTACTAGTCAAGCCGCCAGAACCCGGTCTAACCCGAGAAGGACTGGGCATCCTTTTCGATGGGGAAGGCGACAACGGAGTCCATGCCTTACTTGGTGAGGCAGGCCTTGAGGACCCTCTAATGGGAGAGGCCATCATTCTCGACGTTGAAAGCGAGCTATCAGCACTAAATCGCTTCGACTGCACAGGCTTGTCAGAGGATGCTGTTTTTGACCCCGGACTCAATAACGGCGAGCCGGGATCTTGCAGCCGTCTCAACCTGCTGTTAGTTTCCTGCCAAAACCTTGCCGACACAACAATACCCCGGGGGGCATTCTTCAGCTTGGCAATACCACCAACGCCACACTCTTGTAGACCAGAAGTGTCACTAGAGGACACACTATCAGTATCAGAAGTACCGTCACAGAAAAGAGCCGATGGATATCTCACTGAATTTCCATCTGACCTTTTAGGAAACACTTTATCTGCATTGCCCATATCCAAGCTTAATCTCCCATCAAACGGCGTCCTTCTACTCTCCACAATCATTGATTGCGGCATTGCTTTGAGCACATTCCCAGATCCAAACCCACCCAGTTTCTTCCTAACCTCAGCCCCGCCCGAACAATCCAAGCTCCGCGTCAAGGAATTGCCGTTCGAAACCAAATTCCCTTGCCGGATCCTCGCCGGCCACCGGTGCTGATCCCCCGGCCTCGAATTCTCTACTTGATCTCCATTCGGATCTCTCGCCGGAGTCGCCTTCCTCCTCTCTGGTGTCGCTTTCCGCGCCGAGGCTTCCTTGGCCTTGTTCACCGGTACCGAAAAGGCCTCCCCTTGAAACGACACGGACAAGCTCCTCTTCGACGAGGCGATCAGCATCTTCGCCGCCGCAGAGACTTCGGCCGCATTGCCCTGCCGGGCCGGCGAGCTCGGCCGCGGGACTGGCCTCGCGTTCGGCGTCGTGGGCCGCCTCCGGTCCACCGACTGCGACCGTTTCGGAGCCGGGGAAGCCGAGGGCGTCGAATTGGAGGATCGAGCGAGGACCGGGGACGCGAATCGGCGAGCACCGGAAGCAGCCGGCGGGGTCGTCGCCGCCGCCGCCGTCGCCGCAGCGGCGGAAGCCGAAGGGGAAGGGGAGAGGTATCTGGAAGAGACCGGCCGCGATTTGGGTCGCCTGGAATTGAGGCCGCCATTGCCGCCGTCCCTCTCGCCGTGCGAAAGAGAGGATTTTGCAGGCGCCCGAGCCGAAGAAGACGAAGATGGCGGCGACGGCAATGGTGGGTTGCTGGCAAGGTTGCCGGGGCTTGGTGGGTCAGAAATGGCAGCCGCCACCGCCATTATAAAGGAGGAGAGAGAGAGGGAGCAACTCAAGAACCTCTCCCTCTGCCTCACATTGCCATTTGCACAGAGAAAAAGAGAGAGAGAGAGAGAGAATTCTATTCTATGCAATGATGAATCTTCCTCTGGTTGTCATGGGCAGGCAACAAGGCGGTGCCTCAATTGCTACAAGCAAGAAAAGCCTGCAAAATCAAGAACTGCTCCTCTCCCATCTTTCCCATCTTTCCCATCTCTATGCAATGATGAATCTTCTAGTGGTTGCAGAAGGTGCCTCAATTGCTACAACCAATTACAGCCTGCAAAATCAAGAACTGCTCCTCTCCCATCTTTCCCAACTTTCCCATATTTCCCACCTGCCCATCTATTTTGGAGAGAAGTGAGGAATGGAGGGGAAAGTGCATCTATGCCTCCATGGAAACAGTTGGGGAAGCAGCACAGTGCCACTCACAGAGAGGTAGAGAGAGAGAGAGAGAGAGAGAGAGAGAGATGGAGTGTGTGAACTTTTTGGGGTGAGGGGTTACTTTCTCTACTTGGGGAAACTTTGGAGGGACGTAATGGGGAGGCAAAGGGAGGACCGGCATTTTCGGTGTGTTCAATTTGCTTTCTATAAAGTTATAAAAGTTTTTGGGGATGGTTTTTTGGTACAAGTTGTCATGTCAAATCGAACTTTCGGTAAAAACGACATTTACGTTTGCGGCATTGGAAAAAATTAACCACGTAATGCACTTGGTCACCACATAGTTTTCACCCCGAGATAAAATTCTCGCCTCGCGGATGCTCTTTTCCTTGTACTAGGTTGATGTGGAATTTCAGTAATTTAATGAGATCTAACTCTCGAGGTCGACGAGGGTTTAAGCCGTTATCAAATGATACGGCCACAAAATAGGGTAAAGTTTTAATGTGACAACTTGCCGAAACTCCAACATACACATAGGTCTCCAATACATGAAACATGACAAGATTACTTACAGGAAGGCCATTAGGTTGGCGGTTTAGTTCTACAATGGAAGATTTCAGACCAAACTAGATCATCATATTTCAATTTTGTTCATTTTATAAACTGAATTTTAAGATTGAAAGTATCATAGCTATACTTAACAATAACGTGTCATGACAATGGTAAATTGAGCTCCCTCATTCTTAGAATCAATGGGAACGCGAATTGGTACGCCACATGTTATAATACAAGCACTTTCATTATTTTTGTAGTTTGAATGAGCAATCGAATTATGGTAGCCGTCGTCCTCTCTTTAATTCCAACGAATTGGTCGAGTTGTACAACCAGTTGGGTTTTTTTTGCGTTTCAAGAAAAATTAGATTAGGCTCCTGCTTAATGCAATCATGAGGTATAATTTTTTTTTTTTTATAAATCCCTAATCTTCTGTGCGGATGGCCTGCTTTTGATTGAACCTGATAATACAAAAGTTCATTCAATGATACCGATATCGCTATACCAAAAGAGAAAAACATCATCTCACTCTACTCTCCAAATCATGTGACTAAGGAGGCTTGGGACCGACATGAGTAACAAGCTTAATCAGTAGAATAACGTTGGATGTGTACAAGTCAAGGAGAAGTACAAATTGCCGTTCGATGTCGACAAAGATCTAATTAATGTCATCCCGAAAGATCCCACTTCTCTTTCAATCGCTGTCGATGGATACATCCCTTGCCTCCCACGCGTTTCATTAAGCTTCCCCAGGATTCCTGCATTCTAATCTCTTCTTCACGCCACATTGCCTGTACCACAAGGATGTGGAAAATTCTATCTTACTTTAGGGGGAACTGAAAAATGGACGCAAAAGGAAAAAGGAGAATTTGCATCATCGCTAAGACATAGTTACATCAACTTCCAACACGACACTTTCGTATATTCAAATTAAAACCAAAAGTGCTCATTTCTATGGTTGTTTCCTAATGAAGTCAGAGCAATTTATGTAGGGTTCTTCCATCTACAAGCAGGACATAAATATAGAATTATTCCAATATTTCAAAAGAGCAGTATAAATAAGTCCCTTCAATCATCAAGGAAATTCTCTCCCTATTTGACACGCATAGCGCATGCATTGTCTTGAAAATAGGAGAGAAATAAGTTCAATAGCTTTTGATAATTTGTAAAAAAAGAAATAGATAAGTTCAGAAGAATTACAAAATGAATGTTGCAGTAGCTATTTGGATTTTGTTTTTTGGTCGGTTGTTGCAAAAGCTTCACTTAGGTGAAATGGGCTTAGTTCAGAACCTTCACTCTATTTCCCAGAGCGTGTCGCCGACCGTCCCTGAATCGTTCTGATGATGGACCTGACTGACCTGCACTTGATGTTGTTAACTATTAAATGATTTGGAATATTTTGAAAAGAAAAGATTTGACCTCTCCTCTTTGCATCTCTCGCTCTCTCCTAGCAGCCCTGACCAGTGGAGCTTAAGCTTAAGGCGTCCATGGCCGCTCACTGCTCGTGCACACGGCATCCATGGCTGCGATTCGCTTCGGTTTGAACTTGCAGCATCCATGGTCGTTGGTCCCTCGGAGCTCACACCGTCCATAGCTGCAATTTGCTCAGACTCGAGCTCACTGCATCCGCACTTGCTTGAGCTCGGGCTCAGGCTTGCGGCCTCCATGGTCACTCGTTGCTCATGCTCCCGGCATCCCTGGATGTGATCCAGTCCAGCTCAAGCTCATGACATCCATGGCCGCATGATATTGAGTTTGTGGCGTTCGTAGCCGCTCATCACTCGAGTTTGTTGCGTCCATGACCGCGATGCGCTAGCCCTTGCTGTGTACATGGCTACTCACTGCTTGACCTCGCGGCCATGTTCACCGAATCTGAGCGGGACCACGGAGATCAGCGTGATCAATGTCACTGAAAGTGGTCCAAGGCTGTAGGGGCGATGGGCGATGGCCGATGGTGGGATGTGTGAATGTGGGAGATTTAGGGTTAGGGTTTTGTTTAGTTTTTAATTTTTTATGTTTGATGATTTGGAAGCTATGTTGCACTAAACAAAATTGAGTGAACTATAACATGACAGGCGTACTTCGACCGTTCATTTCAGCAATCTAAACGTTCGTATTAGCAAAATCCGACTAGCAATCAAAGAGTATAATGAAAGCATTAATGTTAGAACATTGTAAAAAGCAGACGAACTCTTTTTAAAAAATAAAAGGAGGACGATTATGAATTTCAAGCAAAAATAGTAAGATCTATCATTATAAAACAAAATTGAGTTTAGAGTGGAACTTGAATAATTGTATTATTTTTTTCTCCTACACAATGTGCAAGAATGTTGTATTTATACAAGGCAAACACCTGAACAGGCAACAACTAAAATAAATATACAAAAAAAGGATGTCAAGGCAAGAATCGTGCATATGTCCTCTTTGGTCTTTCGTGTCCTCATCTTGAATCTTGGGTCCAGTTTGCATGAACGTTGCCGGATGTCATTGCTTGATTGAAGCTGTATTATTCAGTTCCACATTTTCTACATTGCCTTAACCAAATCCTATTACATTCCATCCGCAAACTGGACTTTGGAGATGTCTATAGACCTAGCTCGACAGAAGCTTATGAAAAGCTTCTCCTGCTAACGGCTTGGTAATAATATCAGCAACACGACGAGTGATGAGAGAGACAAGAGCAAGAGCTACTTTTTCTATAAACAAAGTGGTAATCAATCTTAATATTTTTGGTGTGCGCATGAAAACCAAGATTAATTGTGAGATGAAGTGTCAATATACTGTCACGCAATAGTATCAATGGATCTTTCAAATAAAGTCTAATATATTACTCAACTTCCGCACAAGGTCTAATTCTTTTAACCAGCTAAATGGTGGTTTGTAGGCCTTTGCATGTGTTGGCACACAAAATCCACTCTATACTTCTTTAAAGATGAGAATCATGGAAATAGATGGCATTATGACCTGAAGGATGCGGCATTGACATATTGAGCATTGATATAGCTTTGCGGCTGCCAATTTGAGCCCTTCCGATTAGGTGCAAGTCATATCTTTGTGGAGTGAGATGAAGGCCTTCATAGAATTTTTACACCTCTATCCCCAAGAAATAATGAATAGAGCCAACATCACTCATGCAACTCAAAACAGTCATTTAAAGAGGTATTCTTCCGATTAGGTGCAAGTCATATCTTTGTGGAGTGAGACGAAGACCATCATAGAATTTTTACACCTCTATCCCCAAGAAGTAATGAATAGAGCCAACATCACTCATGCAACTCAAAACAGTCATTTAAAGAGGTATTCTTCCAATTAGGTGCAAGTCATATCTTTGTGGAGTGAGACGAAAACCTTCATAGAATTTTTACACCTCTATCCCCAAGAAGTAATGAATAGAGCCAACATCACTCATGCAACTCAAAGCAGTCATTTAAAGAGGTATTCTTCCGATTAGGTGCAAGTCATATCTTTGTGGAGTGAGACGAAGACCTTCATAGAATTTTTACACCTCTATCCCCAAGAAGTAATGAATAGAGCCAACATCACTCATGCAAATCAAAACAGTCATTTAAAGAGGTATTCTTCCAATTAGGTGCAAGTCATTTCTTTGTGGAGTGAGACGAAGACCATCATAGAATTTTTACACATCTATCCCCAAGAAGTAATGAATAGAGCCAACATCACTCATGCAACTCAAAACAATCATTTAAAGAGGTATTCTACTACCTGCCCATGCACAAGAAGGAGAATAATCCAAAGGAGTCTTGACAAATAAATAGGTTGCTTGCAAACATTAGAAATCCTGGAGGTTGCTCCATATAAATAGGTTTAAAGAAAAATGATGGAAAAATGCATTATCTTTGTCCATTTGCCGGATGTCACAATCTAACATTGATGAATGTTTTACAACTTAACCTAACATAGGGTTACCATACCGAAAGGGCATTGTGAGATGCTAATTCATCCCACATGTAACGAACTCCCAAACCTAAGAATTCGGTTTTCGGTTGGCCGGTCCTTCACACATACACCTAGGTAGTTGACTTTCACATCAATATATGGGCCATTTGGATGTCCAATCAATCTAGAATTACATAAACTGATTAGTAGTGACTCTAATATGACATTTAGGTGAACAATCATATCTTTATCCCATTGATTATTGAACCTTGACTAGGGAAGATCCTAGAAAATGAGGCACTATTGACAATCGAACCCCAGTTTGTGATTGAGGTGCTACAACTTTGGTAAATTTTTATTAGTTATTCCCCTGTGCAAATTTGACTATGGCTTTGCACTAATCCTGACTCAAACTTTAATTTGTGAAAAAAAAAAAAAAACCCTAACTTCTACTTGGAGGGCTAAAACTAACATTTTTTAAGTTGTCATCCCATTTCAACTTTAAATAGCTATTTAATGTTGAAATGGGATGGTAGTAGCTTAAAGGGTGCTAGCTCCGGACACCAAGTTACTGCTATTTTTTCAACATGATCTGAAAGTTTGTACTAGAATTGGACCACGGTCATAATTTTGCGCCTTTAAGGAAAGTAGATTTTAATATATAATAATTCTTTTACGCCTTTACGAGCATGTCTGCAAAGTTATTTTAAAAATGTGATACGAATGACAAAATATAAGGTACAGGTCTTTGAAAACAATTATCTTACTTGACTGCATCATAACGAAATCATGTGGAATCACTAATAAATTATTTTTTAAGACATTACTTTCTGGAGTGAATGGCTAATGTACATGTTTAGTCATGGTATAATTAGAGCCTTTGGCTTATAAAAAGTTCAAGACTTGAAATAAGTGAGGACCACGAGAAAAGAAAAATGTAATCTTTACGTTTGATTTATCTACTTTAAATAAGTGGGTAGTTTGTAATTATTAATTGTAGAATTTCAAAGAATACACGATTGGCGATTATCGTTCAGCACTCATTACTTCGTTTGCCGTGGATGTAATGATTATAAACTTGGAATAGGATGATGTTCTTGGGACGGACGGTTCTTTTTTTTTTTTTTTTGTTTAGAAAAATATGATTTTTTCCTGTCTTTTTAGTTGTTTTTTTTTGTCAGTTGTCAGTACTCATTTTTATGAAATTGCTAACCCTTGTTTTATAGGCAAAAATTGTCCAAAAAGTCCTAAAATTATTGCATTTTTGTAAATTCAGTTATAAATATTTTAATTTTACCAATTTAGTCATAAACTATTTCACTTCTTGACAATTGAGTCCATCCGGCCAATTTTGGCTGAAATCTACTAACATGGATGCTGACAAAGCCACGTGAACATTGCCAGCGCTAACGTGGATAAATTTTTTTTTTTTTTTTTTTTTTTTGATTTCTTCTGATTTTTTCCTTTTTTATTTCTTTTCTTCTTTCTTTTCTTGTTGGTCTTCTTCTACCTTTTGCTAATGGCTGGCCTCTAGCCATAGGCGATGGCTAGCCAACAGCCATGGCATGGCGAGTTGGCCTAGCCCACCATAGGTGAGGCTCGGCCGAGCGAGGCAAACCCTAATGAGGGGTGCCCTCACATAGGCAAGTGCCTACCAGGCAAGACCCGACGAGGGTCAACCACGCCCAAGCCCAATCTGATGAGGTCAACCCTTGACTAGGCCAAGGCGGCCTCACTAGGTGTCGATCAAGCGAAGGCAACACTAGGCAAGGTTGCCCTAGCCTTAGCAAGGGCTAGCCTCTCTAGATTTGGCTTGGGTGAGGCCGACATTCGCTTGGGCAATGGCAAGTCCCCACTAAGCTCCCTTTGCCAAGTGTCATCCTAGCGAAGGTGACACCCTTGCCAGTAGAGTGGAACTTGGGCAAGGCCACCCCTTGCCAACGCTAGCCCTCGCTCAGTGGAGGCTCGCTTGTGGTAGGTGAGGCCAAACACCCTACCATGGTCGGTGGCCAGCCATCCCTATGGGCGATGGCAAAAGTTAGAAGAAGACCAAAAAGAAAAGAAATAAAAAGAGAAAAATAATAATTAAAATATTCAAAAGATATTAAAATATTACTAAAAATTATCTACGTTAGAGTTAATAGTGCCATGTGACACCCCTAGCATCTACATTAGCGAATTCCAACCAAAATTGCCCAAATTGACTCGACTGACAAGATGTAAAAAAATTTAGGATTTAATTGATAAGAAGTGAAAATATTTATGGCTGATTAGCAAAATTAAAAATTTATGATTAAATTGATAAAAGTGCAATAAGTTTAAGATTTTTTAGACAATTTTCCCCTTTTTATAGTTTGTAAGATATCAATTTTTTTTTTTTTTAATTAACTTCTACTTGTCTTATTTGCCTATGTCTAAATTAACCAATTCTTATACGAATTCACCGTTCCTTTTTTGTATGAGCAACTTACCAACTTTTTTTCGATTAAGTTACCGACTTATTTTGGATTATGAACTGTCAATTGAGTTGTTTATCAATATTTATATCTATCTTTTTTTTTTCTTTTTTTAAATTATCAACTTTTATATGTTTCTCTTACAAAGACCTTATGTTTATCAATATTAATTTGTGTGAGTTCCCAGTTTTTATTCCATTATGTTACTAATTAATTTTGATTTACTAAGTCTCACTTAAGCTGCTTATCAATGTTTATCTGTGTTCTTTTAAGTGGCTTTTTAGTTGAGTAATCGAATTTTATTTGCCATACTTACCAACCTATTAAATTTACCAACATATTTTTTGGAAATACTAACCTTAATTAGAGTGATCATTAATTTTTATTTGTCTTGCCTACTAGCCCATTATGTTTAACAACATCTTTTTATAATTACCAATCTTTTATCCCATTCAACTACCAATAAGTTTTGCATTACTAACTCTTATTTGAATCAATTACCGACGTTTGCTTAGTTTCTCTAGAATTATCTATATTTCTTTGTTAAAAAACACATTCTCTTTTCCTTCATAAACCTTTATCTATCTTTCTTATCCAACAATTACATAAAATTACAAAACTTTGTTTGAGTAATTTTTCATTTTTTCAGATTAAGTTACCAAGTAGTTTTGAATTTCCAACTCTTATTTTTCCAACGTTTATTTTTTTAGTCACTCTTTTTATTGAGTTTCTACTTTCATTTGCCTTGGTTGCCAATTCCTTAAATTTATTAACTATTTTTTACCAACCTCAAATAAATTGATTGCCAAATTACCAACCTCAAATAAATTGATTGCCAACTTTGTCTAATTAAGTTATTAACCAATTTTGCGTTGACAACTCCTCATTGAGTTACCTATCCATGTTTATTTGGTTTTATAATTTCTCCTACCTCTGATAAAAAAAAAAAAAATCTTATCTTATTATTTATCAAATTTTATTTATCTTTTTTATCAACGACTTAAGTTTATGGGTTTATAAAATAAAAATCTCTAAATTGATATATTTGTGATAAATTTATCCAATCTTGTATACTTATGACACATGAGAATAACTCAATTGACATGATAAGTTTTCGCGGAAATCAATATTAGTTTAGAGTAAATTTGTTATAAGTGTATCATATTTAGAGTTTTTGGTGGCCCAAAATTAGTTTGGATGTGTTTAGCAATTTGAGGTTTTTGGTAACTAAAAATGAGTTTGGGGTAAATTTGCTATAGTAGTATCGGTTTATTTATGAGACATTTAAACTTTTCTACAATTGAATTACCAATTAGTTGCAGATTACCAACTTTTAGTTGATTTACTTACCAACACTTATTTGTCTTTTTTTTTTTATATATAATACATTTACTATTCTATTGAGTTACCATTTTTGTTAGTCTATTAACTCTTTAATTTACCATTTTAAAGACATCATCGACTCTAGCAAAACTCAACCTTGAGCCTAAAACAAGTTATATGATGTCCATATCGATAAATATATTCATTAGGGTAGATGAGCGAGCCTAAAAAGAACTTTTAAATCTATCACTAAATCCAAATCATGAGGCCAGAAATTGGGTTTCCATGATCTGATAGGTATCTGGATTCTATGCCTTGCGGTAATGATTCCTCTGATATTGGAAGGGGCATTTTTGGAGTCTCAATTTCAACATCCTATCATTAAGGGTACGCCTTGGTTCTCTCTTTGCTTATTTGTAACTGAAAAAAAAAAAGATGCATATAAAAGTTGTATTATTAAATGAGTTGCAACTACTTGTATTTAGTATCATCAAACTTGATTGGATTTAGAATTTGAACAAATAACTTAAGGGAATTTTAAAATAAGAATATAAAGTGAGACTGTTTTCACAAAAGAATTTTCACAGTGGACTTTTGTCTCAAATTGCTTGAGCTCACTGGCAAGCCAAATTTTCCTATTGTCTTGTAACTTCAACTCACATGCTTATCTCGACAGCAACATCATTGGCAATTTTGTTTGAAATGCTTAGATTTATTGTTTTCTTTCTTTTCCTTTATTGGTTTTCAAGGGACTATTCGGAACATAAATATCATCTGAAGTTGAGAAGCATGTTTAAAATTTTGCATTATCGTCTCATTGTATTCTTATCAAATCCTCTCGTTTTATTTTATGTTATTGATAAGTACTATTTAATTTTAAGATTAAAACTATGAAAAATCCCAAACTAGTAGAGGTGAGCATGGATTCAAGATAGAATCGAGAACTTAAGAAACTCCAAGTTAAAGGATATGCAGGGTAGGTTTCGATTTTTGGAAATTAGAAAACCTATTCTATCAGGTAGGTTACAAATTTTAAGTGGAATTGGGAACTTGGAACCTGAAAAAGTTATTGTGCTTTTCTTGTTCAATATTTTCATGTGATGTTATGGCATTTTGTGGCATCTAAAAATAAGTATATACTCTGAAACCATTAGTTCGAGCTTCCATTTTCGATGATATTCATGATTGAGACATTTACTTTGTTAATGTTCATAATTTTTATGTGTCTAAATATGAGTTGTGATTAGTAGATTGTCATAAATGGTGATCATTAGAGGTGATGATTCACTATAATCGTTTAATTAAAAACACATGTGAAACCTGAATAAATCTTCGAACCAACCCAATGATATGATAGATTATGAGTTCCAAATTATGCAAGGTATGGTCCATGTTTTGAAAATGAGGATATTTGTTCAAATGGGTAGGTTCCGAGTTTTAATAGTTTTTAAGTTTTAAGTGGAATCTAAATAGAATTTGGAAATTCCACTTGGAATTGCTCACTTTTTATAAATGAATACATTTATGATAATTTTATCTCAAACTAATTTTTTAATCATTACAAACCTTAAATTAGTATACTTGTGGAAATTTACTTTATGTTAGTTTTATTAAATTTTACCATCAAATTACTAAGGTAAATGACACATGGCATTTTTTTTTTTTTTTGGTCAGTTGAAAAGTGTAATAATTTTAGGTTTTACCTTGTGTTTCTTGTAATATTGATTTAATTTAATGAAAACTAATGAAATATGAATTTGTCACAAATTTACCGGTTTGAGATCTTTGATGATAAAGAAATTAGTATTTAGTAAATTTATTATAATTATACTGATTTGAAATTTTTAGTGCTTAAAAAATAATTTGAGATAAAATCTTTAATATTAATTTACGATTTTTCGTGAAATTATTTACTCCTAATTTAAATAAAGGCCATCCAATGTTCTATAACACCGTTTGGCAAACTTTGCATTTGGAATTAGCTTTTGGTATTTTTAATTTCTTTAAAATCTCGAAATCAAATTCCGTGGCCGGCCACTACCGGCCAACCGCCGGCGACCGATCCGCCTCGCTGTCGGCTCGCGCGAGACCCGGGGCAACGCCGCCGAGGTCGGGCGACCTCGGGCGGCGTCGCTTGGCTCTCGCGAGACCGGGACGCCGCCGAGGCCGGCGACCTATACTGCGTGGCGTGGCGACTGCGTGGCGGCGGCGGTGCGTGGGCGACCGGCTCCGATTTGATCTTGAAGAAACAATGAAGATGAGGAAGACGATGAACAGTTATTTTTTAGGGATTAAGAAAACTAAATTATCAATGAGGGCAAAAGTGGAAGAAAAAAATTCATTAAACCCCCTTCAGATGCCGAAAATGATTCTTCGTGATTTTAACTCCTAATTTAAATAGAGGCCCCAGCCAAGTCCAAACAGCCCTATCCATCATCTCAGGAAGCTGCAGGTGGGGAGGGCTTGGAGAGAGAAAAGCTGCAGCCGGTCGCAAATGGCGGACAAAGCTCCCGCTTCGTCTTCCTTCGCCGTTTCGGTAACTCGCGCTCGACCCATTTCAGTCCCTTCTCCAAGTTTCCATCTTGCCGTCTTCCCTCTCCTTCTCTCCCCTTCTAAACCCTGAATTCTGAAGGGGGACTTCTTGTGGGTCATCTTCAGCATCGGCTCGTGTTCATGATCGTGATTATGAATTTCCAACTCGTTTCTCTCAGGAACGCCCGACCGAAGAAGGCGAGGACGAGCTGCTGTATGGCGCCGAGTCCGGGTGGGTCGAAGCTCGAACGCGGTGCGATCACTTGGCCTCCCTGTGCTCCGATCTCGTTCACATTCCGACCCCCGATACGCCCTGCAACAGGTGGGTCTGCGATCTTGGTTGCTTTGATTGATGCGTTGGTATGGATTTTCGTGCCCCGTCGAATGGTGGTGGGTTCGGTTTCGCCGCCTTTGCTCTATGTTGTTGTTTGTTGCTGGAATTTGATTCCAAATGCAAGAAAGATGGTCGAGATCGGATCGCGTGTTGGTGACAAAGATTCGAGTGGAATTGATTCTTCTGTTGGCTGGAATTAGTTCAACTGGAAGAATTTGATGAACCCTTTTGGCAGGAGGAAAAATTGTTAGATGTGTGTGTGTTTTAGCCAAACTGAAGGAGAAAGAACTGTGAATCCTCGGCGTTCAAGTACTCGTGAGAAGGGGGATTTTCTTCCTGTTTCTTTCGACTGGGCTGAACATGACCTGATTGGGTGAAGCAGTAGAGGACGGAGTTTTATGTAGTGATGGCAACCTCTTGCTTTAGTCTTCTATCTAAATCTTCCAGTACCTGCGATTTCCTGTCATTGTTTAGAAAGGTTCAGGTAGACTCATTCGTTTGTTAATCTGCTAAAGATGAAAGGAGCATTTTTTATCTCAAGGGGGGAATCTAGTTGCCCTGACAGATAAGGCATGCTTGAAAAAGGATAAGAATCCAAAGTGAGTTGTACTGAACACAGAGTTTTGCTCTAAAGGGCTGCATTCTATAGACTCAATCTAAAGAGTGTGATCACCTTTAAGTGCTACATTTAATTTGGCTGAGAGGAAGCCATTTATAGGGGACCATTTTCCAGAGCTATAAATTGGGCTTGCTGGTGCATCTCTAATGTGACTTTATCTGTTTTCGTCAGGACTTACTCCAAAAATGCAAGTTCTTAAATGAGAGGACCCACTGTCATGCAAAACATTCATAAAACCTCCACAGGACACATAGGATCTTCTGAGACAGTGATTAGAGCCTCTGATATCAATGTTATTGGCAAGCTATTAGCAGGCTAGATTCATTTCAGTTGCTGGACTTGGTCATAAATTTCGAACCTCTTGGTTCGCAACTTCATCTGTAACTAGGCAGTTGAGTCATAATTCACCATGCTAGAGAGGAACAAAATATCCACATTTTTAGTTAATAAGATGTGGAGGAAACTAAGATCTCTGCCGGTAGGCTCTTACATTTAAGAGAGCCAAGGTCCATAATTATTGTAAGTCAGGCTAGTTTTCTTTTCTCCATTTTATATCATTTTTTGGATCAGTACATTTCACTTCCATGAATTTGGAATTGGGGGTTTGGAAGTCAATGCATGAGGTCTCACCTAAGGTTCTTTGTCATTAGTTGGCAACTGACATGAGCTTGCAACCTAATATGTATAATTTGTTTGATGTCTCATTGGCTTTACTGCCATGTTTCCAAAGCTATACTAGTAGAGATTTGCAATGATCTGTTCTTTGTAACGTTCAGGTTTTTTTAACCTCC
Source organism: Eucalyptus decipiens (assembly GCA_014182575.1). Classification (NCBI taxonomy): domain Eukaryota; kingdom Viridiplantae; phylum Streptophyta; class Magnoliopsida; order Myrtales; family Myrtaceae; genus Eucalyptus; species Eucalyptus decipiens. The sequence goes on from CM024615.1 coordinate 26,127,056, forward strand.
AATCTCTCGAGCATGCTATGCTGTATGTAGAAATTTGTTCTCCACTCATTCAAAAATCTCTTGGTGAAAGAGATGTAGTTCTTTCATGACAGAATCATACATGACACACGCTGGACATAACTAGTGCTTGATTGAGGCCTCATAATGTTATCTTCACTTTAACGAGCTGGTTGGACTTTAGAGTGGGGATAAATTTCATCTATGGTCATTGAACTTGAACTTATTAGATTTTGTTATTAGGTTACCAAAATTTGATTTGGATCATTCAATGCATTAAACTTTTAATTTTTTTTTTTTGAACAAATAGTGCACTTGGACTTAAAATTTGGTTAATTTTCCTGCGGAATGCTGATGCAGCAGCCACATGTTAATGACGTGTTTGAATGACGTTACCCATGTGTCTGTCATGTCATCAATTCACAACCAGATTCTAATTAAATTGCCCAGATTCTAATAAAACTATAATTTCAGAGAAACGAAAGTGTATGGCATTAGGTCATTGAAATTGAAATTGGATGGCCTGTTCGAAAATTCACTAAAGTTCAGTTATTGCTGATGGAAATTTACCGTTAGAATAAGTAGAACTGGACTTTGTTATTCTGAAGTAGAGAGATTTTATCCTTGATCTTCCTTTTCTCTCTCAGGTGTCACCACCCAAGCGAGAACTGGTTATGTCTGTGTTGCAAGGAAGTGCTCTGCAGCCGATTCGTGAACAAGCATATGCTCCAGCACTATCAGCAAACAAGTGACTGCCTCGCGCTCAGCTTCAGGTACTCTCTAAATTTTATTCTGACTTTCTGTTTCTTTTTCATGCTCCTGTAACTGACTCTGTTTATCTGGAATCAGTGATCTATCGGTGTGGTGCTTCTCCTGCGATTCATATATAGACGCGCAAGTGGTTCCACAGTTGCGGCCCGTTTATGAAACTGCATATATCTTGAAATTTGGAGAGCCCCCACCAATTCGGAATGTTGAACTCCAGAATGTTGCAGCTTCCTCAACAGGCAACTGATTTTGACCAAGTATTGCGTTTCAGCTTTGCTCATTAAGGAGATGGAGGTTGCGGGCTTTAGACAAATGTGAGAATCCAAGATAGGTGATTTGCCATCACGTTAAGGACACAAAATATTTCTCCGATGATTTTTGGCGCTTTTACCATTCTAGAGCTCAATGATTTTGGTGTTTTACCATTCTAGAGCTCGCGATCACAGTTTCTTGTACCTTGGATCACAATTGACTTGTTCCAGTGAAGAATCCGTAGTTCCTTTGTAGAGTCACTGACTTGAAATTGGACAAGTATTAGCATCCTTCTGTATATTAGAGGAGCCAATGGCTACACGACGATCAACCACAAACGAAAAGTACATTAAAGGCCAAAAAGAGAAGGAGAGAAACATCAATTGCTGCCCTATGGCCAAGAATTTTGGAATCTGGAAGCATTCATACATATTTCTTTTACATGATTTATCCCTCTAATTAAAACCTCCGTGTCTATCTTGTAATTATGAGATTCATGCATCATTGTAGGGATGAACATATTACAATGTAGAAACCTACCCATGCATGGCTGTGTTGGTGGGGCATTCCCCTTCGAACCAAAGCCCTGAACCAAAGAGGTTAGGAGTTCGACCCCCAGGTATGCTCCGTGATTTAAGTGGGGGATCCCGGTGGTAGGTTGCTGAGCCAGTCTCTTCCGAGATATAATCGGTGCTGTGCTTTCGTAAGGTGAGCTAGACCGGATCCTCGGTATCAAAAAAAAAAAACACAGTACAATGTAGACGCCAAATGCTGCGTGGCATGAGCTGAAATGGAATGGAGAGTATAATAAGAATCTCCTATACAGGAGTTTAATCACATTCTAATATACATATACAAAAATTGACAGCAGATATGCTTTTGCTACATCCTTTGCTCTATAAATGGTAAGGTCAACCCCCCTAACAACTTAGTCCCAAAACTTTGTTGAAGTTCCTTGCAGATCACAAGCACGCAGCTCGCACTCAAGCTTGCCCCACCTTGCATCGACTCGCTCGCAAGGGAATACTGATTTGCCTAGGCTGTTCAATCACCAACAAATCAAAATAAAATGACTAAATAGAATTTGTTAAATCCAGCAATACAGTTTTGCACACAAAATGTCAGAATGAATCTTGGCCTCTTTTTTGAGCTTAATGGACCAAGGTCTTGAGATTAACGACATACATCCATGAACTGTCATATTTTAATCCAGTAACTCAAATAATTCATAGTATAGCTACTAGAGACTTTAGCAGGCAAAGCCTATTAAATCTTGTTTGATTAAATATTTTGATATGAATCCTCTCAATTTAGAGACATTACCCAATAAGAGAATGGTAAAGTCACATCTCTTAACTCTAATTCCTCCCTGTTCAGATAACTCATCATGATTCTTTTTCTGGTCAAAGCAATAGTTCGCAGTTATGACTTCATGTTCAAGACATACATCATACATCCCCCGAGCACTTGCGGGAGAATGCATCCAAATATATCAGTTTCAAGCAATTGTAGTAGATGCTTTTCCCAGTCATTCCAACAGCAACCCTAATATTTTCATTCAAATAACATGCATGGACCCCCTTCCATTGAAATTAAAAGGATATATGCAACCAATTGTCTCGTGTAATGCTAGGTTTTGTCTCGACGATCACAAGAAAACAAGGAATTGCAACTGAACCAAGACCAGTAGGACATCCGACGATAGGGCAGGATATTGAAAGGGATCAAGACAGGCCAAAACTGAATCATTGACCCATTAGGTGGCATTCTCTAAGAAAAGCATCCTCTGGTTTCAAGAATGTTTAGATATTTTATATATAGATTATCCGCTCTAAATCATAATGGACACAGAAAAAAAAAAGAAAAAAAAGAGTTCAACAAACATGAAAGCTACCTTCTGTTGACTACATTATGCACATGGCATAGCCACTGGGAGAACTCAGTATGAGATGCTGCCTGTACGGGATTTGCCCTGCTCAGGTTCAGAGAAACAAAGAAAAGGTCCATGAGAAATTACCAGAAAGCAAACGATAACCTAATGCAGAAATGACCCCATCTAAACAACAGATAAAAATTCCAGCAACATCTGCCCTTTAAAGAAAACAATTAGCGCTGTCTACTAACTCATTCCATCCTCACACATGCTTTAGTTAAAAATTAAATTTAGCTAGCAGGGAGACTCTCTGGCAAACTAAACTAATTTTTATCAAGTTTGCACTTCAAGAGCTGCATCAAATGTAATGCAGTATCTTAACACATTGAGCTCAATTATGGAATACTAACATGTTTTCATCAGAGCAATTACCTACCAATTGCAGTGAACTTCACTAAGGAAAATCACCATGGCATTCAGATCTTACAAATACTCTGCATCTCAAAATGTCTCAAATTTTTACAATATCAAATTCCTGGGGGCACTAGTTTTCACTCTGATATTCATTGCATTCCATTAGTCTATTATTTGCACTCTCATGGAAGCAATTGTACTAGGATCAGATTCGCTTTTTTTTCATTCAGTAGGAATAGTTTCTTCAAAAACTTCTTGAAAGTTCAGCTGGTGAGGTGAGGTAATCATGAGCTCCTAAATTAATGCACCTCTAGTTGTTCAATAAACTTCAAGCTAGTAAATAGCCAATTTAAATTCACATGCCACTCCAAAGCTGATTATATTTGTTAAGAGCAATAGTAAAGCCAATCTAGGCCCTTGATGAGTGCACACATCCATGCAAAATGAGGGATTCACTGCTTTTGGGTGGAAGGAGAGACCTCAGTATTTCTTTAAAGTGGTCTGCACATTCCTGGCAAGGGTACATTCGAGACAATATAGCCATCTGTAGAAACCAGAAAATGAGAAGCAATGAGTTGGGATAGCATTATATCACCACTTTCCTAAAGTGACATGCATGTCAAATATTCCCATGAATACCCTTTTAACATCTCAAGTCTATGAGCTCTTGCACAGGGCTCCTCAAAAGTAACTTATAAAGCATCTGTAAAAGTGAATGTCAAATCTCTGGAAAGAATGGCACTAGATCAAAAAATGGCTAGTCACAGTCAAACCAAGACTAGAATTTAGAAAGAAGTGCAATATTCAACTGAGTGACTCTTGCTTTTTCTCTACTGCAGCTAATATATATCTTATTTTCCCGCTTTTCAATGAAATACTCACTTGTGTGGGAAATAACAAAATGATGTACAAAGGTGAGTTTACATGGAAGGATATGAATCACCATACCAATTCTTTCACGTCTTTCTTCTGTTGCCTTGTTGGTTTGTCAGGATACTGAAAGACGCAAAATGTAAAATGAAAAAGGTCAGTTTTTGTAAAGTAGATGGCATTTCAATAATAAGAAGTGGCATTGCTTCTTTGACTTGAGTCAGGGAAAACAACTGCAGCCGCATTATGACAGTTTATGCACCAATCTAAGTAGGTAGAGACAGAAAAATGATCCTATAAGTTTCAATTAACTAATTCTGCACACAAACTGATAGCTGGACCAACTGCGTAAGAGCAAGAAAGAAGCAAAAGAGAAATGTTTCCATAATTTAAGCTGCAAATGTCATTCTTTTGCTTTGAAGACAACAGATATAATGAGGAGGAGATGAAAGTAAGGTGAGAACAAATTTTCTCAGAAAATTAATTAGTGCCTAAATCACATTGACTTAGGAGCATAAAACAAGAACAGGATGATCAGATCACATTTTTGGCTCCATGGATATCAGTCCTCCAACAACTGTGTAGTGCATCAAATTCTCTTTATTTCTCCAAATTTATCTCAATAATTTGCAAGATTCTCCCTACAACAGGATGGATACCATGAAGACAGAGGAGACACATGCAAAGAATTTCCTCTAAATAAGGACTTTCATTAGGATATACTAACTTGGCAATTGAGAATATTGAAATAATACACCCATTTATTAAGTAATCAGTATTTGTGCTTCCAGATGAGTGCTGAAATTTCTGTCCAAAGTATAGAACAATCATTGATGCAAACAAGATGCTCTTGAATAATTGAATGTAGCTGTTTCAAGAAATGATAAATGCATGGAAAAACCTGTCACAGGGAACTGATAGATAAAAACCCCACTAGAAGTTCTTTCACTTTAGAACAATTCTTCATTTCTAAAGAAAGATTTGAAAGAGAACACTGTTATACAACCTAAATTATTAACAGAGGTTCTTCACAAGACCTCAGAAGTGCAAATAATTTACGAGTATACTGATATACTTGGGCATAACTTCATAAATGGAACAAAAGGAAAGTAGAAAGCCAGGCTTTATTTACTAAGAAGACCTGAGCAGCTAGAGTGTGAAGAAAAGTCCAGGTGGCCCTCCCAAGCTCTTCTTTAGTTACAGGTGCAGCAGTTTGTACCTGAAAAGACATTCTGTAAGATTATGATGCAAGCACCAGTTGGAAAAGCTGAAAGGGCGAGTCACAACAATGAGAAATGTCAGTCCCAGTGCAACTTTCCATATACCATTATTCATTTCTTCCCTAAGCCTTCACTGGCAGAAAAATCTCATTTTCTTAATTAGAACTAACAACTAGCAAAATCTTGAAACAAGTGAATTGAAACTTCAGGATAGAGCTAAGGAAGACTCTAATGAAGCAGTTCTAAGATTCTAAAACATGCAATCCAAAAGCAACCATCCATCAGAAGAATTGGCTGAATGACCCAGGGTGACTTCTCCTAAACGCTGACATTGCGAACTTCCCCAGCAAATATGCAGTGAAACTCCGGATTCACTCCATTCCAAGCTCTATAAGATTAGCTAAAACCAGCCTATTAACCCACGATAAAGCTCCCCTAAAATCTCCCAGGAAGAAGCAGTCACGTTGGCTGAAGAAGGCCAAGCGACCAACTCGGAACTTAGTCAACAAAATGGCAGGGTAAAATCACGCATATGAACTTCACCATCTTGTATCACACGGCTGCGGTCTTCCACCATTGTCATTTCAAGTGTCCAAGGGAGAAGCCAAACACCAACCCACCATATGTTCCCATGAAACATCACGCTACAATTATGCATTTCGAAAGGCACCCATTTGCTGCCTTCACTTAGGAATACCAACAAACACCCACCGAGCATGCACGCCATCACATCCGAAACACGCACAACCCGGAACTGTTCACTCGAGACGGCAACGACACTAAGCAAAGGGGAAGGAAAACGAAGTGCCCACCTTCTGAGCACCTCTTCCGGTCCGAAAGCTTGGAAATTTGCGCTCGGCGCGCTCGGTTTGGGCGAGCTCGAGACGGAGAAGAGAGCATTGTTGTCGGTCCGCGACGGGTTAGCGGGACGAGCGATGAAGGTGGAGAGATGGGTCTGGATAGAGCTGGATATCTTCTCGAGATTTTGGAAGAGACTGAGGAATGGGTTCTCGGACATCGTCGTCACCTAGAACAGCGAAGGAGTCGGAATGAAACGACAGGAAAGTGAAAATTTGATAACGATTTCCACTCTAATAACAAGGGATGATATTAAAAAAAAAATTCAAATTAGTACATTTATTATAAATTTTCCCCAAATTATTTTGTTATCATAAAAAAATCTAAAACTAGTACCTAAAACTAGTATAGTAATCTTTTAATCATAAAGAATCTTAATCTTTTCCCTTAAAAAAAATTCAAATTAGTACATTTATAATAAATTTCATATTTTTAACCATAAAGTGATAGATTTTTGTTCTTCATTAGTTTCCATTAAATTGAATTAATCACCAAAAATTATAAACCAATATACTTGTGACAAATGAAAAGTAAAACCAAAATTGGTCATATTAACCAACTATCAGCAATTTAGAGATAAAATTTAATGGAAACTAATATATAGTAAATTTATCACAAATGTATCAATTTGAGATTTTCGTGGTGTTAACCCAATAATAAACAATAATATTTTCATTATCAATAATAATTTGTGTCTAAAAATTTTCGTGGATGACAAAAATATTTTTTGTTTATTTATTTTTGTACATGGTACAAACAATTATTTTTTTTAAAAATATTTTCTAAATCATTCAATTTTTTTGTAAAATAAATGCAATGCGCACATGTTCTATGACGTTCTTAATAAAATTTTATTTGATTTTTGCATTGTAGTTTTGATTATTAATTTTAGGCCACTAGATGAAGTATTTTGACTCTCGTTGAGCTTGTAGAAAAGATTCTTGAAAAAAAAAAAAGAGAGAACCTTTTTTGAAAATGTACAGCTTCTTGTTTATGATTGTAAAAATGAATTTTTGATGTTTCAGCAGTTACCCAAGTTCCTATGGGCGCGCAAGATGACAACCATTACGTTACAGAAATAGTTTAATGTAAATGATTTTTCTATTTTTATTTATAGAATAGTTTCTAAGAAAAATAACCGTTTGATAACGATACAAAATTTTTACTCTAAAAATAGAAATTCGTTTGATAACGACACAAATTTTCTTCCTTTCGGACGGCGGCGGCGGCGGCCGATGACCTTTAATATAAAAAATAAAAATAAAAATGATTTAGTAACAAAAAAATAAAGAATAAAATAAAATAAAATAAATCATAAAAAAATAAAATAAAAATATCATTTTATTTTTAAATAAAAATATCCTTAAAAATAAATTTATTTTATTTATTCTATTTTATTTTATTTTACGAATAAATTTATTTTAAAATGAATAAAAATAAAAAATAAAAATAAATTTATTTGGCAAAACACTCAAGGCAAATAAAAATAAATTTATTTTTATTTATCATAAATAAATTATTTTTATTTTTAATAAAATGAGGAGAGGCGGAGGAGGAGGAGGAGGAGGAGGCAGAGACGTAGAGGAGATGAGGGAGGACTCACCAAAATTAGGGTTTAGTGGGAGAAATTATTTCTGATTTCTCTTCCAAATCAATTTCTGGAAAAGAAATCTATTCCAGAAATAAAAAAAAAAGCGAAAGAGGTTTATCGAACGGGTTTATTTAAAAGCAGTGCGGAATAGAAAAATTATTTCTAATGAAATTTTGGTTATCATGCACCCCTTGGATTCCCACTATAAAAAGATAGAAAAGAACTGGACCTCCTACAGAAGGGCACGAGATGTGAAAAAATGGCCAAAAGAGCTTAACAACTCCTACAGAAGGGCACGAGTTATAAGCTTTCGGCCCATTTGAAGCAGCTATTATGATATGTGCTTGCTCGTGTGACATGCACATTCGTACTCCGATGATTTCTTGAGATTTTCAAACTGATGGTAATAACTTCTCATTCCTAGTGATTAGGTGGATGGAAATGTAGAATGCACATAGAGGTCAAAATCGATTAATTGATTGATATGGATCGGAGTATTTTTTTTTTGGTCGAAACAACTGATTGATATATTATACGAAGAGAGGAATACAACCCGCTAGTAGGGCATCACTAAGAACAATGTTCGGAAAACATAAGGAGTGAAGACAAGCCGATTCTGGCCCGAACCATGGGCCCGATGGGCTTTGGCGTGTCGGTGGCTAGGTTGGCCTCGCGACGTACGTGATGAATGGAAACATTAGGGCATTGAGAGAGCAGATCGTGGAGAATGGCGAGGAGATGTCGTTCCTGCCATGGTTGCGGCTGTTTCTGTCGAAGGAGCTCCACCAATAATAGGCAATCTGATTCAACCGTAACTCGATGGAGATGAAGCCGCTGCTTGATGAGATGCTGGAGAGCCCGAATCATGGCGAATATCTCTGCTTGAAAAGCCGATTGAGCCGGTACACTACTGGTAAACATGTCCGTGAGTTTGCCTTTGAAATTTCTGAAAATACATGCTATCGCCCCTTGCTGATTTCCTGGAACAAAGGCCCCATCTATGTTGCATTTGATTGTGCCTTGATCAGGTGGTTTCCATCGGTGATCGGTATTGACAGTTGATTGTGTAACCCTAGGTTTTGGGGGTTGGAGACTCTTGAAGATCCTGCACTGGGCAAGAGCATTATCCACCGCTTGGATCGGGTTTGGAGGTAGCTGCCGGAATATGGCATTGTTGCGTTGACGCCATATCTCCCACAACAAATTGGCAATCGCTTCAAAATCTGGGGAGGAGCGAGGATGAGTAGCACGGGCCGCCAACCAAGCATCCAATCTCTGTACTGAGGTAAGTGAAATAGGTATCCCGATCTTGGCATTTGCCCAAACTTCACGTGTCCGGTTACGAGAAAAATAAATGTTCAATGGTCTCGGGAGTATGCCGATCACATAGGGTGCGGTAGGGGTTGGGAGTGATATGTCCGAAGTAAAGATTCGCTTTGGTCGCTAGGGCATTTTTTTACGGGCTAGCCATAAGAAAACATGGATTTTAGAGCCGCTTCCATATGCCATATCTTTTTCCACAGTTGATGAGGAGGCTGATAGGAAGATGAGGCACTGGTGGGTGGGTTTTGTTGCTTGGAAAGTAAGTAGTGATAGCAACTTTTAACTGTAAAAGATCCGGAGGAGGTGGCTGTCCAAACCAATTGATCAGAACAAAGTGAGGAGTTTATAGGGGTGGTTAAGATTGCTGCACATACCTGTTCATTGAAGAAATTAGAGATAAGTTCCTGCTTCCATGTTGCCGAAGATAAATCAATAATTTCAGCTACTTTAATGGGTTCCCCTGCGGTTGCAAACCCTCCTATTTTCCCAATTGAAAGCCAAGAGTCTGTTCTGATGTCAATCTGTGAGCCATCTTTCACCAACCATCGAGTTTTAGGAAGAATAGCATCCTTGCCCTTTAAAATACTGCGCCACCCCCATGATGGTCTATAGCCTGAAGTGGCATGCTGAAAGGAAGACCGTTTAAAATATAGACCTTTAAACAACTGACTCCAAATTGCAGTAGGTTGCTGTAGTAAACGCCACGCTTGTTTACCTAGCATCGCTAGATTAAAAGAAATAAGATCTCTGAATCCCATACCCCCATCTGTTTTCGAGTGCTTTACCTCGACCATCTCATCCAATGTATGCCCGAATCACTATGATTTTTACTCCACCGAATGCGATATCTTGTTTTCCATTTGTCTCAGAGAGACAGGGGGAAGCATGAAGAGAGACATCGCGTGCGAGGTAAGGCCCGAACTACGCTTTTAACAAAATCTCCTTGCCCCTTTAGATAAGAAGTTTTCCTTCCAACCAGCTAATTTCGCATTCATTTTCGCCAGGATCCAAGAGAACATCTCCCGTTTAGAACGCCCCCAATCTGAAGGGATGCCCAGGTACTTACCATATCTACTCACCACAGGTATTCTCAGTTCCCTTTGTAAAGTATCCTGTAGTGCCATTGGACAATTCTGACTGAAAAATATTGCAGACTTATTCCTGTTGATAAGCTGATCCGTTGCATAGCAGTACTGGTTTAATAGATTTGTGATATTTTGACATTCAGAGATTGAAGCTTTGAGGAAAAAAACGGCATCGTCAGCAAAAAATAAATGGGAGAGCTGAGGGCGAGCACGATTAAATTGAATCCCACGTAAGTTACCCATACCGATTGCTTGCTTGATAACTGTTGATAAAGCATTTGCCATTAAAATAAAGATGTAAGGGGATAGGGGGTCACCTTGACGGATTCCTCTAGTAGGTTTAAAGTATGGAAGTTGTTCTCCATTGAACCGAATACTGAAAGAAACCGTTGTGATGCATGCCATAACCAACATTACCCATCTATTTGTGAAACCCAACTGTTTTAAATAAGCTGCAATAAAGTCCCATTCGACACGATCATAGGCTTTCTGCATGTCTGTCTTGAGAATAAGGTTGAACTTTTTAGTTTTGGATCGAACCTTAAACTGGTGTAGTACCTCCCGAACAACCATGATGTTATCTTGAATCATCCGCCACTAACAAAAGCCGCTTGTTCGGGTGATCGGTGTAGGAGCCAACACTTCAATCTATTTGCCATAACTTTAGAGATAATCTTGTATGCGGTTACGAGACTAATAGGGCGATCTTGGTTAATGCTTTCGTGGCGATGAACTTTAGGAACCAAAGTCGAATTGTTTTGTTTAAGTTTGGATGCATGTGACCGATTCAAAGAAGTCTTGCACATTTTGACAATTGTTTTTGATGGTGTTCCAGTGGTGCCTATAGAAAAGACCATTGAGGCCATCTGGACCAGGGGCCTTGGATGCTCCCAACTGAAAGGTAGCTTGATATACCTCTTCTTCTGTGACTGTACTCATGAGGTGAGCATTCATCTGTGAAGTAACTATCGGTGGACATTGGAGTAGGAATGGATTAAAATCTCTGTGTCCCATTGATTGATAAAGTCCAGTAAAAAAAGCCATTGTCATTGCTTTTAGCTGCTCTGGCTCTCTCTGCCAGTTCTGGTTTGCATCTTTTAGTATACAAATTCTGTTTCTCTGTCGCCTTTGCACTGTGCAAGCATGAAAAAATTTTGAGTTCTTGTCACCCCATGTTAACCAGTTAAGCCTAGAACGCACGCCTGCACTGCTCTTCCCGATTCCACGATTCTTTGTATTTCGATTCAATTGTAGTTGCTAACTCTTTATCTCCCCTTTGATAGCATTTTCGATTTGTAATGGTCTGCAACTGTTGCTGAAGATGCTGAATACTCTGCCTGGCATTACTGAAGCGAGATCGACTCCAGCTAGTTAACTTATGTGATACTGCTTGCAGTTTAGATGGTAAGGAAGAGTGACTCCTCTCCCACACTGAGTGAACTACCTCGGTACATTCAGTATGTTGACTCCAGTAAGCTTCATAATGGAAAGTCTTTTTTGGCTTGACAGACTGATAATGAGTATTCAGCACAAGTGGGCAGTGATCCGATCCGATCGATGGGAGAGTAAACACTGTGGAGGACGGGTATGTGAAACTCCAATCCAAAGAGCAAAAGACATGATCCAGCTTCTCCTTCACTAACTCATCGCCGTCTCGGTTGTTAGACCAGGTAAACTCGCAACCTTTACTATCCAGTTCTATTAAAGCACAATCATTGAGTATCTTCCGAAACGCTGCCATTCTGGAATAATTTGCTGGTCTTCGCCCATCTTCTCCTGTGGATATAGGAACTCATTGAAATCCCCGATACACATCCACGGTAGGTTAATAGATGCATGAATTATCCTAATCGTATTCCAAAAGTCCTGCCTAGCTGGGAAAGAAGCAGGAGCATGCAAACAGGTAACTTGCATAGAGGAAGAGGTCTGAGTATCCATAAGTAACAGATGTACAAAATTCTGACCCGAAGAAAGAACAGCAATGTCAAAAAGGTCATTCCAGAATAGAGCAAGGCCTCCAGATAAGCCTGCAGGAGCCCTCAAAAAGGAGTGAGCGAAATGAAAACGACGCTGTAAGTTCTTCAAAACTGAATCTGCATTTTTTGTTTCCATTAAAAACACAAGGTCGGGCCGTTCGGAGGCTACCATAGCCTTTAGAGCTTGAATTGTCGGAGTGCCCAACCCCGACAATTCCAACTTAACATTCTCATTTGGACCGTGGGGTTGTTGAGGGCCAGCCCGCCAAAGCCCAAGAAGAGTGATCATTTGCTTCAAAAACAGGTGTGTCGAGTAAGTGGGTTTCATCCAACTCGGAGATATGATTTGTGCGAGTCTCATAAGGGAATATCGTTTAGGTTTCTTGCTGGAGCCCACTACTATCTGTGATCTGGGAGTCTTGTGTAATCGAGGGAAGAACGTTGAATACCTTTTAACTTTGCATCTGCAGGACTAAATCAAGGGTTCCGGGGTTGTATCGGCGGGAACAGGAGGGATAACATTGAGGACTGAAATTTCGGGAGCAGGAGCTATTGGAGGTAAAGCTGGAAGAGGGGGGTGTATAGTAGGTGGAGTTTCAGGTATGGTCTCTTCCATGGGTTCTAAATTAGATAGGGGATTGTAAAAGGCATCCCAATAGGGACTATGCTGTTTGATCTCTGCCCGTAGCCAAGGTCCATAGACCATAGTTTCACGCCCCTCAAATTGTGATTCCTCATAAGGGTAGTCCTTGCATGATGCTGCATAATGTCCTAATTTCCCACATGAGTAACAATAGTGGGATAGTCTTTCATACCGAAAATCAAGCCAGAGGGGTTTTCCAGCAATGCTAATGAGCTTCCCTGACTTTAATGGTTGTTGCAGATCCATTTCAAGGCGAATTCTCCCGGAGGTATCATGTTTTACTTCCAACACACTACCCATCTGGTGAACTGCCCGACTAAGAAGTTGTGGAGTGTTCCATTCCAGAGGTAATCCTATAACATGCACCCAGAAAGGGCATTTGGAAAAATCATAACAATGTAAAGGGGTATTTGGCTTCCAGGGTCGTAAATTAACTAGATGACCAGAGAACAACCAGGGGGTTCCATCTAATGCACGTCATTTTTCTATCTTAGTTCGAAATTTGATAATGTAGATGCCACCGTCGCTCGAGGATATATCCACATAATCAACACGCCATGCTTTCTTCATTGCAATCTGAAAAGCAGGTAAATTGATGGTAGGGTTTGTATAGATATTACCCACCAAGATGAGTCGACACTCTTTAATATTGGCCGTTGCTTGTGTATCTTCCGAGACTTCCAATTCTTGTTCTGCACAGAGCCGGCCGAGTCGGTGGCACAGTGAAGCAATGCGAGAGGAGTCATCGTTATCGTCCGAGGCCATGGAGAAATAGACGGAAGAGATGCAGTTTACTAGAGAGATACCCAGACCAGAGCACAGTGTTTCAAAGGTTGCATGTCGAATTGGAGATATTTGATTAGAACAACCAATCTTGTATTCTCAATGGTCGAGACGATGCAAGTGGAGCAAATTCATTGGTTTTGCAACCCTTTTCGAAGGGGAAGTATCAAGGGAAAATTAATGAATTACTAAGTAGGGATGATCGGTTACTTCATGAAAGATATGTGTCGTCACTCAGTATAAACTCTCTTAAGCTCATATTAATCGCAACTTTTGAGGTTTTATTTATATAATTTAAATATGCAAATCAATTCATTTAGAATCCGTTACTAATATATTATAAGTCAATTAAAAATCCAAGCAAAATGTGGTAAAACACTCAAAATCCAAATCTCCACCAACAAACCGAAACGCGCAATCACAGGCATCAATCCATAAAAAACAACTTAATGAGGAACTGATAGATGCTCATGCTAGCATCGACAGCGATCCTCTGGCCGAAGTAGCTCTCGGGCTTCTGCTCCTTCATCACGTTCGGGGCATCATCTGTCAGTAACTTTGTCAGTCCCTATCGAGATCGGTGGATGAGACTCAATGAACAACATATGGAAAATGATCGGATTGAAGGAGACGGAGGTCCAACTGAACTACCTTGATGCCCATATAGGAGAGAGAGAGAGAGAATTGTTGCAGTGGCAATTGAGGGATGAAATCGAAGCTGCTTGTAATGAATTGAATTCTAGGGTTTTGACCTCTTCCGCTTCCCACCTAATTTGGAGACCAGCGCGTTGGCAGGGGTTGAAGCGTGGGAGTCACGCGCAGGTGTCGCGACTGGTTTTTTGGGGTATTAGTTGTAAGTTCTCGGCCCATTTGGATCAGCAACTTCTATGATACGCACGTTTCCGAAGTATTACTCCTGTGTTATGCATATTCATACTCCTATGATTTCTTCAAATTTCTAAAATATCGAAATTAAATCTGTCATTTGATACTAATAACTTCTCATTCCTAGTAATTGAGCGGATGGGAATGTTGAATTCACATGGAAGTCGAAATCGATTAATTGATTGATATGAATTGGGACATGTAAAAGGCCTTTATCTACTTCATTAATTCAATCAAGACACTATTCTACTTGTATGTTTGTAGAGAATAGCAAATGGACTACTGTAGTAATTCTTCATGTTTTAGATGAGACATTTGAAGGGTCGACTCATGTTGAACTCAAGATATTTCATTGGAACAGCTAATCTTGTATTCTTAATGGCCAAGACGATGGGAGGCGCCAAATTCATTATTTTCGCGCATAAGAGAAGTATCAAGGAAAAGTTAATGAATTACTAAGTCGGAACAATCGGTTATTTCATGAAAGATACGTGCCATCACTTAGCATGAACTCTTTTAAGTCCATACTAAACGTAACTTTTGGGGCTTTATTTAAATAATTTAAATATGTAAATCAATTCATTTACAACTCGCCAATTATAAATCAATTAAAAATTCAAGCGAAATATAGTAAAACATCTCATGTAAATGTGTACGACGAAATTTGGTTTTGCATTGCAAATTATAGTCCTTTTCAAATGAATGAATTATGGCGGTGAGAATTGACTTTTTCACAATGAACTTCAAGGTTAAATATTTAATTTGCTCTTGAAATTCACAAATGAAGAAAAGAGTGAGAACTGGCTTTTGATATTAAATAAATATTTAAATTTCATACAAAAGGATTAATTTTTAGTACCCAACAAGTAACAACGCCAACTAACTTAATCGAACTAAAAAAAAGTTACTTTTTACGTTTTACTATTCATCGTCCGATCATTTTAGTAAAGATAGATTTGAGCAAGTACAAAGAAATTTACTTTTTACGTTTTATATGAAAAAAAGTTAACTTATTCTCGAGATTTATCTATTAATAAAATGGCTTGTCCATGAACTTTTGTGTATATATGTCCATGTCATACCTAATCAAACAATTGATTGAATTAAATCCCTAAATTTGTCTAATGGATACCATGATTCCTTATCATTTAATTGATCATGTTCTAAGCTATTTCAAAATGTTCAGTATCATCCTCATTTTAGTTATTACAAGGATTGAATCCGTGCAATGTCACTTTCTCGACTTTTTTGCTCATTAAGAACAATCGGTCGTTCCTAACTTTCTCCAAGCTTAAGCTAACTACTGTTGATCTGATTCCAACGCCTAGATTTTCATTGGGAAGACTTCTCATTCATTTAATAAGAAAACGAGGATCAGATTCAATAGAGTTTGACCCTAAACAAAAATCGATCCTGCATGATCTTGCACTTGCAGCTGTTGCTGTATTTTTTCGCATTTAGATATTAGGGACAAATAAATTTGGTGTAAAGCATTCACATCGAGGAAAGCAAGGATCGAGCTATGAGTTTCTTTGGGATTGGCTCGATAGATGGCCCAATATGCGAAATGAGTCCTGAACTCACTTGAGGTTCCAAAATTGAGCTGGCGGGAGCCCGGCCCTAAGCTAATCAAACTTGGCCTAATGAAGGGAAAGGAAGCGTGGCCATTCAAGGGCAATAAGAAAAAGCAAAGGAGAATCAAAGAAGGAAAGGGACATGCAGTTTCCATTTTGACGAGGGAGCAATCTCGGCATTGAAGGACTGGATTTCACGACCTAAAGAAAACAATAAAATCTTGGGCATAAAAAAGCAAAGGATTCTCGGGGGCGATTTTTCAGCAAATAATATTGCCAAAGAGAGCTCGAAAAAGAAAAGGCGTAAGCTTTTATTCATGGCCAAGAAATCCAAGTGGGGGGGATTTTTCAGCATATAATATTGCCAAAAAGAGCTCGAAAAAGAAAAGGCATAAGCTTTACTTCATGGCCAAGAAAGCCAAGTGGGGGGATTTTTTAGCATATAATATTGCCGAAGAGAGCTCGAAAAAGAAAAGGCGTAAGCTTTTCTTCATGGCCAAGAAAGCCAAGTGGGACTTCCGCGGGCGGGGGGGGTGGTGGGGGTGGATCTTTCGGTAGATAATATTGCCAAAAGAGCTCGAAAAGAAATGGTGTAAACTTTTCTTCATGGCCAAGAAAGAGGAACACAGAGTGAAAGTTAGGTTGCGGATGGTAACATTTTTGTTTCGAAGAATAATTTCTTTTGAAAAATAGTTATTTTCTATTTCTACTTTCTAGAACAATTTCTGAATAAAATAACATATTTAGTAACTATATAAAATTTATATTCTCAGAATAAAAAATGAAAAAGAATGTGTTTGGTATAATTAATAAATTTTTGTATTTTTCGTTTTTCTTATTGCTCGCCGATCATCGAACACTAATCGATGACCGTTCTTTGGTCGCCCGACCGTCACCGCCCTCCGTCTGTGATCACCTCTCGCCGCCGCCTACATCCGGCAATCGGTGGTTGCAAGCGGCCCCCTTTGGCGGCGGTCGGCAATCGGCGCTAACGGGCTGGCGGAGGATGGCGAGCGACGGGAGGCAGGCGGCAATCAGCCCTGCAGCAGACAGTGTCCGGCAACTAGTGGCCCGCAATGGTTGAGCAGCAAGTGGCGTAAGTTGGCAATCAGTGTTGACAGCCGGCGGTGGCCGCGAGCAGCGATAGATTTAAAGGCGATGATCGGGGCAAGGAAGAAGAAATAAAGAGAAATAGAATAGAAAAAAAAAAAAGGTTTATTTTTAGAAATTGTTTCCAGAAATAAGAAGTTACTTTTTCTACCTTCTACTTCTTGTTTCTATTCTAAATCTATTCTCCATCCACTTTTTTTTTTTTGGGAATAAAAAATTAGTTGACATTACCAAATAGATTTATTTTCTTTTTTTATTTCGGGGAATGAAAAAAAGAAATCGAGAGAAATAAAACCGTTACCATGTAGGCTCTTAGGGTCGGCAAAAGAAAAGAAAAGCAAGAGAGAGAAACAGAGGAGGCGTGGAAGAGGTGGAAAGAAAAAAGGAAGAGGGAGAGATGCAATTTCACAATAAGTTCATTTAATTCACTTCTGTAGCATCTTCCTCAAAGTTCACTTTTCCTTTGCACTTCAATTTTCAAGAATTTTATACCTCACACTTGAATTTCTCCATCATTTCATTTCAAAGCCTGGCACACCTTGCACCTGGAAAAAGCCAAAAAACGAAATCAAGTTCGCCCCGTTTTGAAGTCGAACAACTCGTTTTCAAGTTAGAACCAACGTGCAAAAAAATTATTTTATCTTAAGAAAAGGGCATGTAAAGGGTACCGGCACTTGGGACTTCGCAAAAGTCACTTTCCAACCAGCCTGAAGAGTACTCTCACATTTAGTTAGATTATGTCTAAAATCATGAAAACCACCTTTTGCTTTTTGCCGTGTCTTTCAAAGCTGACAAATGGACAAGAATTTCCTGAACAATTACGTAATCGCTTATTCAACTCTTCTTTATTTCCACATTCAACCATTAAATCCAAGTACCTAGCAATATTGCAAAAGATACACGCACAACAACCCAACATATTTATAGACAAATTTTTTTTGTTGCTACAAACCAAATTAAAACGCCATCTTTGAATTTCCCTATCCTAGTTTTAAAATTTTGAGATGTTTCACGCTAAATCAAGACCTGATTTCGAACTCTAAAAAGTCAAAAAAGAGAAAAAGCCTAAAGTTAATATAAAGAGACATCCATATATCTGATAAAATTATGAGCCAAAAACTTCCCTCCAAATTAAGGCCTAATAACTATTTTATATCCTTTGGACTACGACCTTTTAACAGTAATATCATATTGAAATCAATAATTTATGAAAAAGGTTACAATTTGATAGATTATTTGTCATGCATATCATCCACAAATTACCAAATCTTTCACACATGTGGAATATAGCGTGTACGTTGTATATAGTTAGATTATGTCTAAAATCATGATATCATGCATCTATACTATACTAGTTTAGGTTATATATAAATGATCGCAATTACTTGTATATAGTATTCCAGTGACATACAAAAAGGCCTTTAGTTATCTGTCTCTTGCCGATATAACCCTTCAATTGAAATAAGTCACCACCCACTTAGATCGTTTTCACCACAATTCACTGCGAGAGGCTTTGAACCCTAGAGCCATGTTATTGAATCGACGCCAACTGCGACTCAACTCCACCATGGACGAAAACCTCACGTGCTGGGACGACACAACTTGTCCAAATCTTTGCCATCATAGCCTGCTGTCCTTCGGTGCTTGCTACTCAACGAACCACCCATCGGACAAGTAATTGTCCTCCGAGTTGAACACTGGAAACAAAGACTCGGATCGCTGCCACATGCGGCAGGATGGTCAAGACCACAAACTTAAACCTAGTTCATGTGTTACTAGTCTCTCTTTTTTTTATCCGTGCCAGCTTCGTCCTCAGAAAGATGGTGTCAGCATCAAGTAACCACCATATCATTTGTGCCACTCACCGCTCCACATCATCACAACATCATCGTTATTAGAGGTGGCCACAAATGGCCACGTATCATAATCGGAATTTGTAATCTTGTCAAGCAATTTTTCCAAACATGGACCTGTCAAAAAACTGGTCGGGATTTCGGTTTGAGAGTCAATCGGTTGAATCACCAGATCGATGATGATGTACATATGCCAATTAGCACGAAAAAGAGTGCTTATGTGTTTAGATGCATTTGGGTGTAAATGATATGCAGGGAAGTTTCGTGACTCAGACTGGTTATTTTTGTTTAATTAACACTTAAAAAAGAAATTAAGGGCAATCTTGTAAAAAAGAAAGAACGAGAAAAGGAGGGGTATTTTTCTTTGGGTTAATACCCTGAAAAACCTCAAACTGGTACACTTGTGACAAATTTACCCCAAACTATTTTTTTGACCACCAAAAACCCCAAACTGGTATACCTTTGACAAATTTACCCCAAACTGGTACACTTAAGACAAATTTACCCTCTGTTAGTTTTCGTTAAATTTTATTATCAAATTATTAAGTTAAATGACAAGTGACAATTGACTAGTATACTAATTTGGGATTTTACGATCCGTTTGTCAGAGTTTACAATTTTTATGAATTTTTTTTTGTATAAATCCAATTTAACGAAGGGTATATTTGTCACAAATTTATCAGTTTGGGGTTTTTTGCGGTCGAATAAATTAGTTTGGGGTAAATTACACCAATTTACGGTTTTTTATGGTCAGTCATGGTAAATTTGTCACAGGTGTACCAGTTTGAGGTTTTTCATGGTCAAAAAAATAGTTTGGGGTAAATTTGTTATAAGTGTACCGATCTGGGGTTTTTAGGATATTAACCCTTTTTTTTTTTTTTTAAAGTGGACTGTTTCTCAAATTACATGAGCTTATCGACAAACAAAATTTTTGCCACTGGCTTGTACCTTCGACTCATGTGTTCATCTTAGCAGCACCATCGGTGAATATTTTGTCCGAAATGTTTTGATTTAATGTTTGCTTTTTCTTTTTCAATTTCGACGGATCATTCTAAACATAAATAATATCTATAGGTTTACAAGCGGGTTTTAAATTTTGCATTATCGTCTTATCGTTTTCTTATCAAATCCCGATTTAACTTTATGGTTAATATCAAGAAAAATCTCAAATTAGTAAATTTATAATAAATTTACCTTAAACTATTTTTTAGATACCAAAAATTAGTATACTCGTGACTTATTTATCTTCGTCAGCTTTTGTCAAATGTTACCATGAAACTACTAAATTGAATGACACATGATAATAATTAAATTGACATGATAAATCTACATCACTTAGCTTTAGAGTTTTTGGAATCTAAAAATTAATTTGAAATAAATTTATCATAAACATACTTATTTATCTTCGTCGCCTTTTGTCAAACGTTACCATGAAACTACTAAATTGAATGACATACGATAATAACTAAATTGACATGATAAGTCTACATTACGTAGCTTTAGAGTTTTTGGAATCTAAAAATTAATTTGAAATAAATTTATCATAAACATACTTATTTATCTTCGTCAGCTTTTGTCAAATGTTATTATGAAACTACTAAATTGAATGACACATGATAATAACTAAATTGACATGATAAGTCTACATCACGTAGCTTTAGAGTTTTTGGAATCTAAAAATTAATTTGAAATAAATTTATCATAAACATACTAATTTAGAGTTTTTTCCTGATATAATCCCTTAATTTTATTAATAAAGGCGCCAGCCAAGCCCAATGGTCCATTAATCATCAGCTCATGAAGCTGGACGTGGGAGGGCTTGGAGAGAGGAAAAGCTCATGCTCGACTTTGCAGAGCTAGATAGCCGGTCACAAATGGCGTACAAAGCTCCCACTTCGTCTTCCTTCGCTGTTTCGATAACTCGCGCTCAACCCATTTCAACCGATGAAGGTGAGGATGAGTTGCTGCATGGAGCCGAGTCAGGGTGGGTTGAAGCTCGGACGTGGTGTGATCACTTGGCCTCTCTGTCGTCTGATCTAATACACATTCCAACCCCTGACACCCCCTGCAATAGGTTGGTCTACGATCTTGCTTGCTTTGATTGATGCATTAATATGGATTTTTGTGCCCCTTCGAATGGTGAGTTCGGTTTCACCTTTCAGGTGCTCTATGTTGTTAATTGTTGCTGGCATTTGATTGCAAATGCAAGAAAGAAGGTCGAGATGCATATTGCTGACAAAGATTTAAGTGAGACTGATTCTTCTGTTGGCTGGAATTAGCTCAATTGGAAGAAATTGATCAACCTTTTGGCAGGATGAAAAATGTTTGATGTGTGTGTGTGGTTTCAGTCAAACTGAAGGAAAAAGAACTCTAAATTCTCCGTGCTCAAGTACTCACGAGAAGGAAGATTTTCTTCCCGTTTCTTTCAACTGGGGTGCGCATGACCTGATTGGACGAAATAGTAAAGAACGGGGTTTTTGTGTGGTGATGACAACCTCTTACTTTAGTCTTCTATCTAAATCTTCCAGCATCTCCTATTTTCCGTCATTGTTTTGAAAGGGTCAAGTAGACTCATCTTTTTTGCCCCCTTTGAATGATAGATAGTGTGTGGCTTGGCACCAATTTTCATTTTTGTTAATCTGCTAAAGATAAAGGAGAATTTAGCATCTTAAGAGGGCGATCAAGATGCACTGATAGATAAGACATGCTTTAAACAGGATACGATCCAAAGTGAGCTGTACCAAACCCTGAGTTTCGCTCTAAATTGTTGCATTCTAGACTAAATCTAAAGAGTGCGATCACCTTTAAGTGCTGCATTTAATTTGGATGAGAGGAAGCCCTTTTATGGGAGCCCCTTTTCCAGAGCTATAAATTGGGATTGCGGGTCCTGCTCTAATGTGACTCATCTGCTTTCATCAGAACTTACTCCAAAATTACAAGTTCTCAAAATTAGAGGACCCACAGTGTTGCGAAACCTTCATAAAACCTCCATGGGATAGATACGACCCTTTGAAATGGTGATCAGAGCCTGTGATATCAATGTTCTTGGCTTGGTCATAAATTTCGAACCTCTTGGTTCACAACTTCACCTGTAACTAGGTAGTTGCGTAGTAATTTATCATGCTAGAAAGGAGTAAAATTCGACAGTTTTAACTAATAAGATGTGGAGGAAACCAAGATCTCTGCCTGTAGGCTCTAACATTTAAGAGAGCCAAGGTCCACAATTATTGTGAGTCTGGCTTGTTTTCCTTTCTCCATTTTATTTTATTTCATTTCATTGGATCAGCCCATTTTACATCCACGAATATGCAATTTGGAGTTTAGAAGTCAATGCAGGAGGTCTCACCTCAGGTTCTTTTTCCTCAGTTGGCAGCTGACATGAGCTCGCAGCCTAATATCTATACTTTGTTTGATGTCTCATTGACTTTACTGCTATGATCTTTTCTTTGTAACCTTCGGTTGCTTTCAGCCTCTGGTCCCTCAAGCATGCTATGCTGTATGTTGAAATTTGTGCTCTACTCATCTGAAAATCTCTTGGTGAAAGAGTTGCAGTCCTTCCGTAACAGAATCATACATGATCCATGCTAGACATAACTCGTGCTCGATGGAGGCCTCATAATGTCATATTCACTTTAACAAGCTGGCTGGAGTTTAGAGTGGGGAGAAATTTCGTCTATGGTCAACGAAGTTGAAATTACTAGATTTTGTTATTCGGTTACTAAACGTTGATTTGGATAATCCGATGCATTAAAACTTATTTTTTATTTTTAAAGTAACGCAATAAGGCTGAAAATTTGGTCAATTTTCCTTCAAAGTGCTGATGCCGCAGCCAGATGTTAATGACGTGTCATTCAAAGCATTAGCCGTGCGTTCATCATGTCGTTAATTCAGTAAAAAGATTGGCCAGATTCTGATTTCACTATAATTTCCAAGAAACGAAAGTGTATGGCATCGGGTGAGTGAAATCAAAATTGGATGGCCTGTTTGAAAAATCACGAGGGTTCAGTGATTGCAGAAGAAATTTAACGTTAGTATAAGTAGAACTGGAATTTGTTGTTCTGAAATAGAGAAATGTCATCATTGGCTTTTCCTTTGCTCTCCTAGGTGTCGTCACCCAAGCGGGAACTGGTTGTGTCTGTGTTGCAAGGAAGTGCTCTGCAGCCGATACGTGAACAAGCATATGCTCCAGCATTATCAGCAAACAAGCGACTGCCTCGCCCTCGGCTTCAGGTGCTCTCAAAATTTCATTTTGACTTTATGGCTCTTTTTGATGCTCCTATAACTGACTCTATTCATCTGGAGTCAGTGATCTATTGGTGTGGTGCTTCTCCTGCAATTCGTATATAAATGCGCAAGTAGTTCCACAGTTGCGACCCGTTTATGAAGCTGCCTATATCTTGAAATTTGGAGAGCCCCCGCCAGTTCGGAATGTTGAACTCCGAAATGTCATAGCTTCCTCAACGGGCAAGGATGAGTTGCTGAATGTAACCGTGTCGGGGCGGGTTGAAGCTCAAACATGGTGTGGTCACTTGGCCTCTTTGTCCTCTGATCTCCTTCGCATTCCGAGCCCAGACACACCCTGCAATAGGTTGGTTTGCAATCTTGCTCAAACACCCCCGGTTGATCATCCATATTATGCTGTCGCTTGGTTTCATTGGTTCACTAGTATGGATTTGTTTGCCCCTTCGAATGGTGAGTTCGGTGTCGCCTTTCTTGGTGCTCTATGTTGTTGGTTCTTGCTGGCATTGAATTCCAAATGCAAGAAAGAAGGTCAAGATCAGATTGCGTATTGGTGACAAAAATTTAAGTGAAATTGATTCTTCTGTTGGCTGCAATTAGCTCAAGTGGAAGAAATTGATGAACACTTTGGCAGGAGGAAAAATGTTAGATGTGGGTGCCATTTCAGCCACACTGAAGGAGAAAGTAGTGTAAATTCTTCGCATTCAACAACTCACGAGAAGGGAGCTTTTCTTTTGTTTCTATCGACTGGCATGTGCGTGACCTGATTGGGCGAACTATTGGAGAACTAGGATTTATGTAGTGATGACAACCTCTCGCTTTTGTCTTCTATCTAAATCTTCCGGTACCTCCTATTTCCTGTCATTGTTTTGAAAGGGTTAAGTAGACTCATCTTCTTTGCCACCTTGAAAGATAGTGTGCGGCTTGGCCCCCATTTTCTTGTTTGTTAATTTGCTAAAGATAAAAGGAGCTTTTAGCATCTTAAGGGGAGAATCAGGTTGCACTATCCGATGAGGCATGCTTTAAACAGGATACCGAGCCCCGAGTTTCGCTCTAAAGGGTTGCCTTTTGTAGACTCAATCTAAAGAGTGTGATCACCCTTAAATGCTATATTTAATTTGGCTGAGAGGAGGCCGTTTTATGAGAGCCCCTGTTATAGAGGTGTAAATTGGGATTGCTGGTCCAGCGCTAAAGTGACTGATCGGTTTTCATCGGAACTTACTCCTACAATGCGAGTTCTTAAAATTAGAGGACCCATAGTCTTGCAAAACCCTGATAAAACCTCCACAGCGCAGATAAGATCTTTTGAAACGGTGATTAGAGCCTGTGATATCAATGTTCTTGGCAAGCTTTTAGCAGACTAGATCCATTTCGGTTGCTAGGCTTGGTCATAAATTTTGAACCTCTTGTTCGCAACTTCATCTGTAACTAGGCAGTTGAGTCATGATGTACCATGCTAGAAAGGAGTAAAATCTCGACAGTTTTACCTAATAAGATGTGGTTGAAACCAAGATCTCTGCCGGTAGGCTCTAACATTTAAGAGAGCCAAGGTCCACAATTAATGTGAGTCGGGCTTGTTTTCTTTTCTCCATTTTATTTCATTTCATTGAATCAGCACATTTCACATCCACCAATATGCTATTTGGAGTTTGGAAATCAATGCATGAGGTCTCACCTAAGGTTCTTTGTCGTGAGTTGGCAACTGACATGAGCTCATAGCCTAATATGTATAGTTTGGTTGATGTCTCTTTGACTTTACTGCTATGTTCCCGAAGCTATACTGGTAGAGACATGCAATTATCTTTTCTTTGTAACCTTCGGTTGCTTTTGGAGTTTAGTCCCTCAAGCATGCTATGCTGTATGTAGAAATTTGTTCTCTACTCATCTAAAAATCTCTTAGTGAAAGAGTTGTAGTCCTTCCGTAACAGAATCATACATGATCCTTGCTGGACATAACTCGTGCTCGATGGAGGCCTCATTATGTTATCTTCACTTTAACAAGCAGGTTGGAATTTAGAGTGGGGATAAATTTTGTCTATGGTCATCGAAGTTGGACTTACTAGATTTTGTTATTTGGTTACTAAACGTTGATTTGGATCGTCCGATGCACTAGACCTTATTTTTTATTTTTAAAGTACTGCACTAGGACTGAAGCTCTAGTTGATTTTCCAGCGACATGCTGATGTGGCAGCCACATGTTAATGAAGTGTCATTCAAAGCATTAGCCGTGCATCCGTCATGTCGTTAATTCAGTAAAAAGATTGGTCAGATTCTGATTACCCTATAATTTCCAAGAGACGAAAGTGTGTGGCATTGGGTGATTGAAATCAAAATTAAATGGCCTGTTCGAAAAAATCACGATGGTTCAGTGATTGTAGAAGAAATTTACTGTTAGTATAAGTAGAGTTGGAATTTGTTATTCTGAAATAGAGAAATGTCATCCTTGACTTTTCCTTTGCACTCTTAGGTGTCGTCACCCAAGCGGGAACTGGTTGTGTCTATGTTGCAAGGAAGTGCTATGCAGCCGATATGTGAACAAGCATATGCTCCAGCATTTTCAGCAAACAAGCCACTGCCTTGCGCTCGGCTTCAGGTGCTCTCTAAATTTTATTTCGACTTTATGGCTCTTTTTCATGCTCCTATAACTGGCTCTATTTACCTGGAGTCAGTGATCTATCGGTGTGGTGCTCCTCCTGCAATTCGTATATAAAGGCGCAAGTGGTTCCACAGTTGCGGCCCGTTTATGAAGCTGCCTATATCTTGAAATTTGGAGAGCCCCCGCCAATTCGAAATGTTGAACTCCGGAATGTCACAGCTTCCTCAAAGGGAGAGGGTGAGTTGCTGAATGTAGCCGTGTCGGGCCGAGTTGAAGCTCAAACGTGGTGTGGTCACTTGGCCTCTCTGTCCTCTAATCTCCTTCCCATTCCGAGCCCGGACACATGCTGCAATAGGTTGGTCTACGTTCTTGATCAAACACCCACGGTTGATTGTCCAAATTATTCTGTCACTTGCTTGGTTTCCTTGATGCACTAGTATGGATTTGTTTGCCCCTTTGAAAGGTGGGTGTAGTGTCGCCTTTCATGGCGCTCTATGTTGTTGGTTGTTGCTGGCATTTTATTGCAAAAGCAAGGAAGAAAGAGGGTGAGGATCGGATCGCATATTGGTGACAAAAATTTAAGTGAAATTCATTCTTCTATTTTCTGGAATCAGCTCAAGTGGAAGAAATTGATGAACCCTTTAGCAAGAGGAAAAATGTTAGATGTGGGTGCAATTTAAACCACACTGAAGGAGAAAGTAGTGTAAATTCTCCGCGTTCAAGAACTCACAAGAAGGGATCTTTTCTTCCTATTTCTGTCGACTGGAGTGGGGGTGACCAGATTGGGCAAACTGGTGGAGAACTGGGTTTTATGTCGTGATGACAACCTCTTGCTTTAGTCTTCTACCTAAATCTTCCAGTAACCTCCTATTTCCTGTCATTGTTTTGAAAGGGTCAAGTAGACCCATCTTCTTTGCCCCCTTGAACGGTAGTGTGCGGCTTGGCACCCATTTTCTTGTTTGTTAATTTGCTAAAGATAAAATGAACTTTTAGACTCTTAAGGGGGGAATCGTGTTGCACAAACAGATAAGGCATGCTTCAAACAGGATAGCGAACCCTGAGTTTCGCTCTAAAGGGCTGCACTCTGTAGATTCAATCTAAAGAGTGTGATCGCCTTTAAATGTTACATTTAATTTGACCGAGAGAAAGTTGTTTTATGAGAGCCCCTTTTCTAGAGGTGTAGATTGGGATTGCAGGTCCAGCGCTAATGTGACTCATCTGTTTTTGTCAGAACTTACTCCAAAAATGCAAGTTCTTAAATTTGGAGGAGCCACCGTTTTGCAAAACCTTCATGAAAACTCCACAGGACAGATTCGATCTTTCGAAATGGTGATTAGAGCCTGTGATATCAACGTTCATGGCAAGCTGTTAGCATACTCAATCCATTTCAGTTGCTAGGCTTGGTCATAAATTTCGAACCTGTTGGTTCGCAACTTCACCTGTAACTAGGCAGTTGAGTCATGATTTATCATGCCAGAAAAGAGTAAAATTTTGACAGTTTTAGCTAATAAGATGTGATGGAAACCAAGATCTCTGCCAGTAGGCTCTAACATTTAAGAGAGCCAAGGTCCACAATTATTGTGAGTTAGGCTTGTTTTCGTTTGTCCATTTTATTTCATTTCGTTGGATCAGAACATTTCACGTCCACCACTATGCAATTTGGAGTTTGGAAGTCAATGCATGAGGTCTCACCTCAGGTTCTTTTTCCTCAGTTGGCAGCTGACATGAGCTCGCAGCCTAATATGTATACTTTGTTTGATGTCTCATTGACTTTACTGCTATGTTCCTGAAGCTATACTGGTACAGACTTGCAATGATCTTTTCTTTGTATCCTTCGGTTGCTTTTAGCCTCTAGTCCCTCAAGTATGCTATGCTGTATGTTAAAATTTGTCCTCTACTCATCCGAAAATCTTTTGGTGAAAGAGTTGTAGTCCTTCCATAAAAGAATCATAAATGATCCATGGTGGACATAGCTAGTTCTCGATGGAGGCCTCATAATGTTATCTTCATTTTAACAAGTTGGTTGGAGTTTAGAGTGGGGATAAATTTCGTCTATGGTCATTGAAGTTGAACTTACTAGATTTTGTTATTCGGTTACTAAACGTTGATTCGGATCATCCAATGCATGAAACCTTATTTTTTTATTTTTAAAGTAATGCACTAGGACTGAAGCTCTAGTTGATTTTCCTGCGACATGCTGATGTGGCAGCCACATGCTAATGACGTGTCATTCAAAGCATTAGCCGTGCATCCGTCATGTCGTTAATTCAGTAAAAAGATTGGTCAGATTCTGATTACCCTATAATTTCCAAGAGACGAAAGTGTGTGGCCTTGGGTGATTGAAATCAAAATTGGATGGCCTATTCAAAAAAATCACGACGGTTCAGTGATTGCAAAAGAAATTTAACGTTAGTATAAGTAGAAGTGGAATTTGTTATTCTGAAATAGAGAAATGTCATCATTGGCTTTTCCTTTGCTCTCCTAGGTGTCGTCACCCAAGCGGGAACTGGTTGTGTCTGTGTTGCAAGGAAGTGCTTTGCAGCCGATATGTGAACAAGCATATGCTCCAGCATTACCAGCAAACAAGCCACTGCCTCGCGCTCGGCTTCAGGTGCTCTCTAAATTTTATTTTGACTTTATGGCTCTTTTTCATGCTCCTATAACTGGCTCTATTTACCTGGAGTCAGTGATCTATCGGTGTGGTGCTCCGCCTGCAATTCGTATATAAAGGCGCAAGTGGTTCCACAGTTGCGGCCCGTTTATGAAGCTGCCTATATCTTGAAATTTGGAGAGCCCCCGCCAATTCAGAATGTTGAACCCCGGAATGTCACAGCTTCCTCAAAAGGCGAGGATGAGTTGCTAAATTTAGCCATGTCGGGGCAGGTTGAAGCCCGAATGTGGTGTGGTCACTTGGCCTCTGTGTCCTCTGATCTCCTTCATATTCCGAGCCAGGACACACCCTGCAATAGGTTGGTCTGCATTCTTGATCAAACACCCGCGGTTTATTATCTAAATTATTATGTTACTTACTTAGTTTCCTTGATGTACTAGTATGGATTTGTTTGCCCCTTCGAATGGTGGGTGCAGCGCCTTTCATGGTGCTCTATTTTGTTGGTTTTTGCTGGCATTTAATTGCAACTGCATGAAAGAAGGTGTTGAAAATCATAATCGAATTTTCTGGTTATTTTGTTTCCAGACTTTCCAGATCTTTTAGATTTAGATTTTCTAGATCTTCCAAATCTTCTAGATTTTCCAGATTTTATTTTTCCAGATTTTGTTTGTTAGTTTTTAGGAATTTGTTTACTACCTTTTTAGGTGCTGTAGCAGCTATAAAAATGTTAGATGTCTCATGTAAATATTCATTCTCTGGAGAATAAAAACTCAGAGTAATTTCTCCTAAAATTCTTCATGGTATCAGAGCACGATCGGGACCATTCTCTTCTACCTTATTTCCGAAGGTTTCCACCATGACAAAATACCCTAGAGCTGCCATGGCAAGCGAGGTTGAGAGTGAAACCTCAGACCCTAGAGCTCAGAACTCTCCTCACATTATCCAACCTATCAATGTATCCGAAGGTGGAACTCTTCTCATCACCGGTCATAAACTTACTGGTCACAACTTCAATCAATGGTCCCATTCTGTCATGATTTTCATTTGCGGAAAAGGTAAAGAAGATTACCTAACTGGAGTTGCCGTACAACCTGAGGAGACGAGCCCAAATTATCGAACATGGAAGGCGGAAAATAACATGGTGATGTGCTGGCTGCTGAATTCAATGACAAATGAAACAGGGGAGAATTTCATGTACTACAAGACAGCAAAGGAGATTTGGGATGCTGTTCATGAAACTTATTCAAACAAAGATAACACCTCGGCCATTTTCGAGATCAAGGGCATTCTCCATGACCTAAGGCAAGGGGAATCTTCTGTCACTGATTATTTTAACCAACTCATACGTCATTGGCAGCAACTTGACATGCTGGAAGATGTGATGTGGAGTTGTCCTGAAGATAGCAAGCGGTACAAGCAGATTCAAGATCGAGAACGCATCTACAAATTTTTGTTAGGCTTGAATCAAGAGCTTGATGAGGTACGTGGACGAATTCTGAGCATAAAGCCCCTACCTAGTGTACGAAAAGTTTTTGCTGAGGTCAGGAGAGAAGAGACTCGGCGAAAGGTGATGCTTGGTTCTTCAAACAACCAGACCAATCCAGCAAATTCTGCTCTAATAGCTCGAGGATCTCAACCATCCTACGCGAGGCACTCAATCAAACAACAACAACCAGCGAAGGGGTGGTCGTCCATGGTGTGATCATTGCAAACGAACGGGTCACACAAAAGACACATGTTGGAAAATTCATGGTCGGCCAGATGATTGGAAGCCATCAGCCTCACATCCTACTCAAAATCGAGAGAGCAGAAGCAACGTAGTCCAAACCAAAACAATCGCTTCGGTAGATTCAAGTCCCTTCAACAAAGAGCAGTTGGAGATGCTAAAAAGCTGCTACAAGAATCGGTTCGTAAGGCAACCCATCCGAAAAGGGGTTAGTATAGCAACGATAGCTCAACGAGGTAACTCTCTAAATGCCTTTAGTGCTAAACAGGAGAAGATCGCCTCTTGGGTTGTAGACTCAGGAGCATCTGACCACATGGCCGGAGATATCACGGTGTTCAGCGAGTACAATCCATGTCAAAATGGCACTAGTGTTTGAATTGCTGATGGTTCTTGCTCAAAGGTGGCTGGTGTTGGATCAGTGGTTATTTCAAAAGATATAACACTGAATTCAGTATTATTTATTCCCAAACTCAGCTATAATCTTCTCTCCATCAGCAAGTTAACCAAAGATTTAGGCTGCATTATTAAATTTTTCCCACACTCATGTGAATTTCAGGTTTTGGACTCGGGGATGACGATTGGTAGTGCTAAGATGGATGCGGGTCTCTACCTTCTGCGAGTTAATGCCTCATAATGGAAAAACAAGAAGATGTCATGTGTAGCATCTCGTGCTAAAGAAGAGAGTGATGTAAGATTGTGGCACTATAGGTTAGGTCATCCAAATTTCTCGTACTTAAAAAGGTTGCTACCTTCTTTGTTCAATAAAGATTCAATAAAACTTCAATGTGAGGTGTGTCAATTATCTAAACATACTCGTAGTTCATATCCTTTGCAACCTTATAAGTCTTCTCATCCATTTCACATTATTCATAGCGATATTTGGAGACCTTCTTGTGTCAATAACATTTCTGGTTTTATGTGGTTTGTTACTTTCATTGATGATCACACAAGACTCGGCTTTTCCTAATGAAAGAAAAATCAGATATTGGCCAAAATTTTCAAACCTTCAACCTAATGATCCAAACCCAATTCAGCACAAAAATCCAAGTTTTCAAAATGGATAATGAGAGAGAATACTTTCACTCACAACTCGGGTGATATCTAAATAGCCATGGTATCATACATATTAGCTCTTGTGTAGAGACTCCACAACATAATGGAGTAGCGGAGAGGAAAAATAAGCATCTTTTGGAAGTCGCTCGTTCTCTTATGTTAACCACCCATGTTCCTAACCATTTTTGGGGAGAAGCAGTGTTGACAGCCACATATCTCATCAATCGTATGCCTTTCTGTGTTCTAGATTTCCAAACACCATTTTAGAGTTTACTTCGTATTTACCCACATATTCGTTTTGCCTCACATATCCCACTCAAAGTATTCGGTTGCACAGCTTTTGTTCATATAAATCAGCAATATCGTAGCAAGCTAGATCCTAAGTCTCTCAAATGTGTGTTTCTAGGATACGCTCCAAATCAAAGTAGATATAAGTGTTATTGTCCACAAACAAAGCGTTTTTATACTACCATGGATGTTACATTCTTTGAGCACCAGCCCTTCCACTCCAAAAATACCATTTAGAGGGAGAGTTGTGAGGAATATTATTTTTGGGACACTTTTCATTCACTTGGGTCACATTAAACAAATACCAACTCTGCTTGTCTTCCGTGTCTACCCATTCCAACATCCGAGAGTCATCCAACATCCGAAAGTCTTTCGTGTCTACCTATTCAAGATGCTACACAAGACAAAAATAAAGAGCTAATTGTCTACTCTAGGCGGAAAACTCAAAAGGAGTTGGAGGACCGTACTACATCAAAGCCAGCCCAAGAGATAGACCTGAGTTCAAGACCCACAATGGATGAAAGTAATGCTCCTATAAGCTCAGAAAATTTTGCTGTACTTGATGATCTTGATAAGCCCATTGCTCTTAGGAAAGGGAAGAGGCAGTGCACTCAACATCCCATTAACAATTTTGTGTCTTATGAAAAGTTGTCTCCTAAATACAAGGCATTTGTTTCAACGTTGAGCAACATTCAAATTCCCAAGAATATCTAGGAGGCACTTGCTTAATCCGAGTGGAAAAAAGCGGTTCTTGAGGAAATTCATGCACTTGAGAAGAATAACACTTGGGAATATACAGAATTGCCAGCTGGGAAGAAATTGGTAGGATTTAAGTGGGTCTTTACAGTTAAGCACAATGCTGATGGTAGTGTTGATCATTTCAAGGCAAGGCTGGTTGTTAAGGGATTCACGCAATCATATGGTATAGACTACGAAAAAACCTTCGTTCCGGTGGCCAAACTAAATTTCATTCGGGTGTTGCTCTCCCTTGCAGCTAACTTGGACTGGCCCTACATCAATTAGACATAAAGAATGCCTTCTTGAATGGGGAATTGGAGGAAGAAGTCTTTATGGAGGTTCCACCGGGAATTGACACTAAAGAGAGCTTTAACAAGGTATGCAAACTCAAGAAATCCCTATATGGCCTAAAGCAATCACCTTGTGCTTGGTTCGAGAGGTTAACAAAGGTCGTTAAGAAGCTGAATCTCATTCAATGTCAAACATATCATACAATGTTTGTCAAGAAGTTAGCTGAAGGTAAAAGAGTAGTAATGATTGTATACGTCAATGATATAATCCTAACTGGTGACAATCTGGAGGAGATTGAAAAACTGAAGAATATCCTAGCAGAAGAATTTGAGGTTTAAGACCTAGGTCAACTCAAATACTTCCTAGGTATGGAGGTAGCTCGGTCACAGAAATGAATTGCAATTTCCCAACGCAAATATACTCTTGATCTTTTGAAGGAAACTGGTATGCTTGGGTGTAAACTAGTTGACACACCCATGGATTCTACAAATAAAACCGAGATGGAAGAAGAAGGACCGTTAACGGACAAAGGGAGGTATCAAAGATTAGTTGGCAAACTGATCTATCTCTCGCATACTCGACCAGACATTGGTTTCGCAGTAAGTATGGTTAGTAGATACATGAACCGACCAACAGAGAAACACATGCATGCAGTTTTTCGAATCTTACAGTACTTGAAGAAAAATCCTGGAAGAGGGCTCTACTTTAAGAAAACGGAGGAGAGAAACGTAGAGATATTCACGGATGCAGATTGGGCTGGATCTCTCATGGACCGAAGGTCGACAACAGGGTATTGTACCTTCATGTGGGGCAACATGGTTACTTGGAGAAGCAAGAAGCAACCTGTTGTTGCTAGGAGCAGCACTGAAGCGGAGTTTAGAGCAATGTGTCAAGGAATATGTGAAGGCATATGGCTGAGAAAAAAAATAAAAAAACTAGGATTCACTAATACCAATCCTATGTCATTATTATGTGACAACAAAGCTGCTATTGAGATTGCCAAGAACCCGATTCATCATGATAGAACAAAGCATGTTGAGATCGATCGACATCAAAGAAAAACTCGAGCAAGGAATCTTGAAGCTTTTGTATGTTCCAACCAATCATCAAACAGCGGACATACTGACCAAGGTTTTATCCAGAAATAGTTTCGAGACTCTAAGGTGCAAGCTGGGTATGATAGACATTCATAACCCAGCTTGAGGGGGAGTGTTGAAAATCATAATTGAATTTTCTGGTTATTTTGTTTCCAGACTTTCCAGATCTTTTAGATTTAGATTTTCTAGATCTTCCAAATCTTCTAGATTTTCCAGATTTTATTTTTCCAGATTTTGTTTGTTAGTTTTTAGGAATTTGTTTACTACCTTTTTAGGGTGCTGTAGCAGCTATAAAAATGTTAGATGTCTCATGTAAATATTCATTCTCTGGAGAATAAAAACTCAGAGTAATTTGTCCTAAAATTCTTCAGAAGGTCAAGATTAGATTGCGTTTTGGTGACAACGATTTAAGTGAACTCGATTCTTCTGTTGGCTGGAATTAGCTCAATTGGAAGAAATTGATGAGCCCTTTGGCTGTAGAATAATTGTTAGATGTGGGTGCCGTTTCAGCCACACTGAAGTAGAAAGTAATGTAAATTCTCCGCATTCAAGAACTCACGAGAAGGGATCTTTTCTTCCTATTTCTGTCGACTGGAGTGCGCGTGACCTGATTGGGCAAACTAGTGGAGAACTGGGTTTTATGTAGTGATGACAACCTCTTGCTTTAGTCTTCTATCTAAATCTTCCAGTACCTCCTATTTCTTGTCATTGTTTCGAAAAGGTCAAGTGGACTCATCTTCTTTGCCCCCTTGAACATTAGTGTGCCGGTTGGCACCCATTTTCTTGTTTGTTAAGTTGCTAAAGATAAAGGTAGCTTTTAGCATCTTAAGGGGGAATCAGGTTGCACTAACAGATAAGGCATGCTTTAAACAAGACACCGAACCCTGAGTTTCGCACAAAAAGGCTGCATTCTGTAGACTTAAACTAAAGAGTGTGATCCCTTTAAATGCTACATTTAATTTGGCTGAGAGGAGGCCGTTTTATGGGAGCCCCTTTTCCAGAGGTGTAGATTGGGATTGTTGGTCCTGCGATAATGTGACTCATCTGTTTTTGTCAGAACTTACTCCAAAAATGCAAGTTCTTAAAATTAGAGGACCCACAGTCTTGCAAAACCTTCATAAAACCTCCACAGGACAGATACGATCTTTTGAAATGGTGATTAGAGCCTATGGTATCAATGTTCTTCGCTAGCTATTAGCATGCTAAATCCGTTTCAGTTGCTGGGCTGGGTCATAAATTTCGAATCTCTTGGTTCGCAACTTCATCTGTAACTAAATAGTTGGGTCATAATTTACCATGCTCTGAAGGAGTAAAATTTCGACAGTTTTAACTAACAAGATGTGGAGGAAACCAAAGATCTATGCTGGTGGGCTCTTATATTTAAGAGGGCCAAGGTCCACAATTTTTGTTAGTCTGGCTAGTTTTCTTTTATCCATTTTATTTCATTTCGTTGGATCAGTACATTTCTCGTCCACCGATATGGAATTTAGAGTTTGGAAGTCAATGCATGAGGTCTCACCTAAGGTTCTTTGTCAGCAGTTGGCAACTGACATGAGCTCGCAGTCTAATATGTATACTTTGTTTGCTGTCTCATTGACTTTACTGCTATGTTTGCAAAGTGTTGAGAGACATGGAAGGAGACCCGATGAATATAAAGAGCATTTAGGATCCATTGTCAAGTGATGTGTGACAAAATTCAACACTCCCACTCATATGCAAGCCACATTACGAATTGCATGTGGAATTTTGACTACGCACATTCACGTGGAATTTTTTTTACCACGCACCTTTGCGTAAGGGATAACTGGCTCTAATACCAAGTTGAGAGACAAAAACTTAACTGAATGCTTGGTTAAATCGATGTGACCCTAAGGTATCTATTTATAATAAAGCCAAAAGACCAAAATTACAGTATCACCCTTATTGCTACCATATATAAAATAATAAGGGAA
The DNA here is from genome assembly GCA_014182575.1 of Eucalyptus decipiens. Classification (NCBI taxonomy): domain Eukaryota; kingdom Viridiplantae; phylum Streptophyta; class Magnoliopsida; order Myrtales; family Myrtaceae; genus Eucalyptus; species Eucalyptus decipiens. Next base: position 26,162,722 of record CM024615.1, read on the forward strand.
ATAGGCTGCTAAAGAAAAAGATACTGACGTATGCATAGATTGTTATCTATAGTTACAATAAGTCTATTTATATACATCAGGAACCCAGTTTGAGATAAAACCTCTTTAATGGTAGTTGGTAGCTAATAGATAGTTGATAGCAGGATGACAACTAACACTAACTAATAGCTATGACAGCTAACTCTACAGCTAGCAAGTGACACATTCCAACATAGACAAATATACCCCTATCAGCTAAATACTCTCAACGTTATCAGTATACTCTTAAATTTTTTGCGCTTACGCTGAGTTCTTGTGTAGAACCTCTGTTAACAATTTAGGTTGTATAACGGTGTTCTCTTTCCACATCTTTCTTTAGAAGTAAAGAATCGTTCTAAAGTGAAAAAACTTTTGGTGGGGTTTTTATCTTCCCTGTGAGAGGTTTCTCCATGCTTTTATCATTTTTTGAAACAGCTACATTCAATTATTCAAGAGCTTCTTGTTTGCATTAATGATTGTTCTATATTTCTGACAGCAATTTCAGCACTCATCTGGAAGCACAAATAATGATTACTTAGTAAATGGTTGTATTATTTCAATATTCTCGATTGCCAAGTTAGCATATGCTGATGGAAGTCCTTACTTAGAGGAAATTCTTTGCATGTGTCTCCTCTGTCTCCATGGTATCTGTCCTGTTGTAGGGAGAATGTTGCATATTAATGAAATAAATTTGGAGAACTGAAGAGAATTTCATGCACTGCATGGTCTTTGGAGGACTAATACCCATGGACTCCTCATTGGCCAGGGGTTGTGCTGAATGTTATGATGAATTGCAATGCTCATTCCAAACAATTGAAGAGGATGAAGATGTTGGCAACATGCAAAATGCAGATCTTGTTGATGCCAACTTATTTGTCGGAGACCTAGTGGTAACACAGGTAAAAAATTCTTGCCTTGAAATTTCATTTGGTCGTTGTGATTACTTCTCTAGGAAATTTAGGTTTATAATGGTTTGAAATGCATCGGAAGGGCACTCCCCTTTTCCAGGTTACCTGAAAAATAAGGATAATTTTCTTTCAATCATGTTTGTGTAGAATAGAAAGTTCATTATAGAATCTGTCTGTGGAAAAACAAAAGTGGACTTCCACGCTAAGTTACTCATGCTTAATCACTTTCATTCATATAAGAACGTGGACAATTTAAAACATAATATTGAAGGTTTATGCCTCTGTTATTTCCTTTGATTCATATTATCTCATGTACTCTGTTGCTGGAGAGCGGCCTCCTGATCTAATGAAGAATTGGCCAACGGTAGAACTCCAGATGTATATTCCTCCTAAGGTAAAGAAAGGCGTAGGGGAGAGTAAGTCCAACGGCTCACTTGTTGCCCCCCAGAAACCTATGCTGCCTCCCAGTGTCAAGTATTATAGCAAAGATGAAGAGCCAAGGTTTGAAAGGTTAAGCAGGAAACAGCAGCCAAAAGTATGAAACCAAAATGCATATCTTTGGATGAAACAGCAGCCAGGGCAAAGGGAAAGCAGCTCCTGAACTAACCCATTGTGTCTTGTTACCGTTCTTAAATGTTGACTTGTTTGCTTGGGCAGTTAATTAGATGGTGGGGATTCTGTTTTTGACGGCAGCGAATTATATATTGGATATGGGGTTCATAGGCACTTATGAAAATGAGTAATTTTGTTAAAATCCATTTTGAGAAAAACATAGAGATAAGTCTAGTGTTCTTCTACCAAAAGGAAGTGAAATTTCAGTCTGATTGCACGCTTTGTTAGCTTTAATTCAAATAAAAAGAAGAATGGTGAAGAACTACGAAGCAGAAAACACATAAAAGGAAATTGCCGCTGAGACATTGAACAGGGTAGTAGATAACTAAAAGGCTGACTGTGATTAAAGCTTCAAGCTATTTGATACTTAGAAGTCATGAATGTTTCTCATGAGATCAAGACAATACCCTGGTTAGTTCCGTTGATCCATTTGATCTTATGCAATGCTTTGTTATAGTGTGGCCAAATATATACAGAGGAGAATTGCCAAACACGAATAACTGAATCACTCCCTCGTGGTTTTCGTTTTGAGGAAATGGAAGGCGTCATAAAGAGTGACTTCAACGGCTCACGTGTTTCCTCTGCCAATCCTATGAAGCTTCTGAAAGAGCCTGAGACTCCAAAAAGGGCCGAGTCTCCAAGAATATATAGTGACGAGGAACAGACAAATGAAAAGGTTAAGAAGCAGGAATTTGCATTGAGAAATGTAAAACCAGAATGTGTATCTTGGGATGAATCTGCAGCAACAGCAAAGGTGAAGGAAGCTCCCAGTTTAACTGATATTGTCTTGCTGTTATCTTCCAGTCTTGATGTGCCTTGTTGGACTATTTAGTTGATCGTCGGGGTTCCATATTTTTTCAGGAAAGCATTAGAAAAAACTAGGAAAGTTGTTCAAATTTTAGCCTCCTGTTAATCCTACTATTTGAAACACTTTATGTTGGCAGTTACTAGAGCGCAAAGCACACGTTGCAGCCAGTAGTTCCCCCAAGAGGACAAACAGGGAGGAGATTGAACATGCCCAAGTGACTGCATTGGCCAGACCAACCACCAAGAACACAAAAAGTTCTATAAGTCCTCCACATCTTAATCCTGTGAACGTGCTGGTTGGGATTTTCCTGTTGATCGCCATCGCAGCTATTTTCACTACTATCTTGCCCCAAGTGTGATGCAGCATCATTGCCATGTACAAGAGTAAAAAAAGGGTTCTGTCTGCCGTGTCGTAATTCATGATGTATGGAGCTTGTCTTCCTTTTGGTGCTAATGCTTTGTACTTCTTTTTTGCTTTGCTTTGGAACTTACTTTTTTGGTGCCCTGCCGTGTAATGGAAGAATCAATTAGTTGCCGCAGTGACGTCTCCTTTAAAAGTTAACTTGCAGTCCATTATTCCATGTCTTTCTTTAGTTTATCAAACTCATTGAAGTATCGATCGCATGAGTTCAGTTATCTTTAGAGGCACGGTCCATGGACACAACGTGCAAACTAATCAGTTTACATAGGACAAAGTCTACTTTATAAGAAGTTAAGATCTTTATATGTAAAGGACAAGTAGAAGCTTCCATCTTCTGCAAAATGAAGTAAAAGCAGCCGGTGGTAGCTCTGAGTCTTCCTAGAAGCACAAACATGTATTCAGAACTCAAAACGCAAGAAACAACAATTCAGGACCGAGAACACAGTTGAACCAACACTGGTTGTTACATCGGTCACTGATATCAAGCCGCCCAACAAAATCCAAAACACAAGTCACGATGTGAGAAGGCCATGAACATATGGATCGCCTTAAGACAAGGTCTGCTGCGCAGTTTCATGTATTTAACAACAACCTGATCGTGAGGAAATGCTACTAAAAGAAGGGGATGGGGTGGATGCTGCTCACGGCAAACGGGCGAGGCGGGTGATGAGGATGGGTTACGGGAAGGTGGAGTGGCTGGTGCACGATTGGAATTTTGAACACGATTAAGTTTTATGAGGAGATGGGGTGAAGATTCTGCAGAGTGGAGGATTTGCAGGCTGACCGGAGAGGCTCACTCTCCTTATGCCAACATCAATTACCGAAGAAGGTAACCAGATTCGCATTTTTAAATTTGATGAACTGAAATGAAATTCCTTAGTTGCGGTTTTGTGTTTCTCATTAGGTTTGATCTGATCGATTGTTTCGTTGAGTAATCTTGGAAATTTTTAAGAAAGTGGCAAAGATGGAGGCTTTTAGCTAATACATTTTATCGAAATATTTTTGTCCAAATACTATCGTCCCTAATCATGCCCGCTGAAGTTGGCAAAGATGGAGGCTTTTACTTAATACAAGTTTTCTGAGTAGAATATACGACCTTGATAGAACATTGAGCGTATAATGCTACTTTTCCTCCTCCGAACCAGACATCTCCTGGACATGTCAAATGTATGCCAATCTCCATGCGACCTCACGTACTTCAATTGCCCAGGAAAACCAGAAATATCATTTGAGAATTACTATAACCCCCCACCTAAATTTTTGTCAAGGACTTGGACTTGACTCACTTGACTAGCTGTACATTGATCGCTGATGCAAGGGGTGGACATCATCTCTCACTAATCAACATTGTAAGTCGAGCCAAGACGTGCGAGTATCAAGAAATAGAAGAAACTAACAAAAAAGGAAAAAGAACATGGATCCCTGATTTCGGGCTAAACTCAAGATTTATCTTGGATAGGTTGGATTGATCTGGCCTGCTTCCAAGGCCAAGTGGGCCAATTCTCGATTACAAATCAAGAATTAACTCTGCCCAATTTGATTTTAGGTTCTACGATAGGAATTCACCCATCTTAGAACCAGTCACCTCTAGCGTAAAAACTCGCGATAAAGTTGATACAATTTAAAAGATTGGGTATTTTGTCTGATGGCTGAAATTAAATAATCATTTTAGCAAGAGGCTTGTGAATAATCTACAAGAATGTAGTAAATAACTGTCCGATTAATATTGGTTGAGTGCATTAATTGGATACAGTTGGCTTCACGTGTGATTAACATAATCAGTAGCCGAGTTCTTAATGTACCAAGGGCAGGTTTTTATTTCCTATTGGTTCCTTTCTTGATTGGTATGCTTAGATCGTTGCTACAAAATCCAGTATTATCGAACCTAGCTAGGGCAAGAATATAATTTGCCTAGAATAGTAATGTATTTTGGAACTTTAATTACATTTCATGCTTTGTTATCTTAAAATGAACACCTATTACATATTTCCCACCTTGAGATCGTGCCCAAGAAAGTAATGTTATTCATACTAAGCTTGATTTACATATTACTTGACAAAATACTCTGACAACTGTAATTAGACATTTAAAATGTTGATCATACTGAATACCAAAAAAATAGTCTTCAAACATCAATTTTTATACTATTTTTGTAAATTAAATTTTGTATACTTGCCATCAGTCTGGCTTTTTTAAGCGGAGAAACCAGTAAAACAGATGTTGAACCTAGGCAGGTCCTTAAAAGGCCTTGACCACCGGGAAGTAATTCGGGTAGAGGGAGGGGTTCCCCTCGAAAAAAATCCACGGGGGGCCCGGCCACATGGGAAGACCCCTTACGGGGCTCTTCCTTGGGTAACCCCGTCTAGATCCCCTCGACGCCTTCTCACTTGAAACACAGGGGCGTGGTACAGGGAAATGAAGGGTCTCCTCCCAAGCAGGAGGAGGTGGCCGGCCGGCCAATTTGAGGTCACTGACTAAGATGGAGAAAATAAAAATTAAGTAAAGTAAGCACATGAAAAAATTTGAAGAAAGGTCTAATAAAGTAAGCCATCAACTTCCACAGCAAGTTGTCAGACTTGAGAAACAAGTCCAACGAATGAACAACTTCCCAAGGAAGGTAGAGAAGAGGTGCATCAGGCGAAGCCCAGGCAGGACTCGACATCTCAAAGCAAGCGCAGTATAAATTCACCTCCTCACGCTGGTTGAACATCAAAGACATCTCCGACCAAGTCCAAAACATTCACGTCCACTCTGTTTCTCCTGCAGAGAACACGAGATGGAAGACAGGGCAAAAGCTGCACCGCGTTTGCCAGCAGGATTTGAAGTCGAAGCCCATCACCGGAGGAATTGTCGATTGTTACTTGTAGCAGAAGGAACGAGGTACTTGGCAGTACTCTGATCGCTCATGGCTTCTAACCGGAGCACGCGGGCAAGGGTGATGCATGAATATCACCTAAATACCAATCCTCTTTAGAACACTTCAGTAGGCCAGGTACATATATTAATCTCTCTCGCTGAATATCTATGCTCTGCTTACTGCTTGGCCTTGCGGACTGAAGTATGTCTATCTCGTTCGTTTGTCAAATCATTTGTTTTCGCTGAGCATATGTGAGTTATTTAATGCACAGCAGTTGGCATCTAGCCATTGAGATACTAATATGTGCATCTCAGTTTTAGCTGCTTTTCGCTACTATTTTCATATTATCCAATTCATGTCCCATTCTTTTTTCAAATGCATGCAGAGATATCGTTCTTGGCCTTTTGGATGGATACGAAATGAGAAGACGATCCATATATTTCTAATACTTTGTTGAATCAAGACCGACCCAAGCGAATGAAGACAATTGTGAAGCCATATTCAAGTTAGGTTTCTACATGCTTAATGTGGATTCACGATAAGCTTCGTGTATTAGAAATAAAATCTTCTTTCTTACTGAGAAGTCCTTTCACTTGAATTTGCTGTATTTATCTTTTCGGAGCTCGTGGTCCATCCAAATTCCATGTATGATGGCCAGATTTATGACCATTTATTGGAAGGATGGCTCGTCCGAAACATAAATAACCAGCTAAAATTGCAAGCGTACTCTACTACATGGAAGTGGTAACTGAAAAAAAAGCAGATGATCGCCATAATCAGTGAGTATATAGGCTTGACCCAGAAAAAGGAAGAGGCAACTGATATAGCTAGAACGAGTACCTAGAGGGGGGTGAATAGGTATAAAACGATTTTTACTTAAATCACACAATACTAGACAATCGATGGATATAAACAGCAATCGAAAGGCGAGAGAAGGGAAAAGAGAATGAACACAATGATTATAGTGGTTCGGCTTTTGTTTAAGCCTACGTCCACTCTTCGCACCGATGACCTATTGGCTGGATTCCACTATGAACAAAGAAGTGTTACAGCGTTGTTCTTCCTTGATTCAGTGGTGTAGATGATCTACCACACTTGCTCAAGATACCACTAAGTATAAACACTCTTTTGTGTATACAATTTTGCTCGAATGAATCGATCGAATATCAAGGAACTTCAGACTCTGGAATTCGTCTATCGAGCATGCACTGAAATAGCTTGAACGTCTTCCTTTTATACTCCTTCATGCCATCATACCCGTTGGCACTTACCAAAGGAATTCCTCCAATCTACCCGTTGGACGGAATCAATTAAGGAGATCTTTCGAGCTATTAAAGGAACTTGACGATAACCCATCAATCCTGTTCGCCCATACAACTAGGATCTTGGTTTCTTAGAATAGAACTTTCCAAGATTACTTCGTCAATCATCGGATCTTGAATAGAAAGAATCCGTTAGCTTAACCCAGCCAGGATATCTTCTCCAGAGAATAGGACTATCTCCTTAACCAAACACCTAGGTTATGGATAGCCTTTCGACACTTTGGATTAGAAAAAACTCAATGAGAATATCTTTAAGTCTTGAGTCTTGAGTCTTGAGTCTTGATGTCCAACCTGTCTTGGACTCTAAACCGAAAGATCAGAAGGCCTGTTTGGTAACCATCCAAACAGTGCTTGCGATTCCGATTTTTGTTCCCCGGAATCGGTTTGGGAACGAATCGCGTTTGGTAAATTTTTGTCAAAACGATTACAGGGAACAAATTTACTCCTGAATCGCTTTTGGACAAGAATTGAATCGGAAAAAATATGATTCTCCGTCCGAGAATCAAAAGAGAATCAAAAGTGCCGAATCAAAAAAAAAAAAATTATTTCTATATTTTATTTTTATTTCTTCCTAGTATGAAATATATATTTGTTGTATATAGAATACATATTTAATTTTATGTTATAATTTAGTATTTTTATTTATTACATATTGTAGGGATATTAGTATAGTTTATACTATGGTTTATTATTTGCTATATAATAAAAATTGATTAGTTAATATTTTTATTACTTAGTATAAAAATATAATTAATTAATGAATGGTTTATGAAAATTCAATATCAAATTTATTTTAATCTAAAAAGGTAATTAAAAAAGAATTGGAATAGAATTTAAAAAGAAAAGATGAGAAAAAGAAAAGAAAAAGATGAGAAAAAGAAAAGAAGGGCATGAAGAAAAGAAAACAAGAAAAGAAAAAAAGGAAAAAAAAAGAAAATGAAAAGAAAAAAAAGGAAAATGAAAAGAAAAAAATGAAAAAAATGAAAAAAAAAGAAAAAGAAAACAAAGGAAAAATGAAAAAAAGAAAACAAAACAAAGGAAAAAAAGTAAAAAAATTATTTAAAAATTAAAAGAAATTGATTTGGAACAGAATTAATGAACACGGTACCAAACGCAATTCTCTTCCAGAATTAGAAATTTTAGACGATTAAAAACAGCTTAAAATTCTTAGAATCAGTTCCGGGAACAGAATCAAAAAGAATCAGTTCTGATCAGAATCAGCTCCCGGGAACAGAATCGTTACCAAACGCGCCCTAATGGTCCGGACTAGATCGAAAGAAAGAAACGTTTTGTCGCTTCAAAATATTCTCGGGGATTTCTCCAACAATCTCCCCTTTTTGATGGTGACAAAACTTTCTTGTAGATTTGAACAGACTTTGACACGCAAAATATTACTCAAGTAATATAGCTATCTTATAAGAATTAATAAAGAACAACCGGACTCGCATCCACGGGAAGATTGGTTAGTCCTTCACAAGTAAAACCATATAACAATACTTGATGTAACGCAAGCATTCATATATCAAAATCCACACTTAAATCGGACCAAGTCTCAAGTTCAAGCTTACAATAAGCACATAAAAGAAATAGAATTTAAAGTTCGAGTTCAAAAGGTTCGAGTTCAAAAGGTTCGAGTTCAAAAGTTTCAAAGTTCGAGTTCAAAGCGGCAATTTCTCCCCCTTTTTGTCATCATTAAAAGGTGAGAAAGTAGTCAATTCTCCGTTTGGGAATGCGAACGATCTGGAAATCTCCCATGGATTGAACTAATCCTTCCAGTCTCTTCAAGTCTTCCCTTAGATGAGCTACCTCTTCTCCTTTGGCATTGGCTTGAATTTGAAGATAGAGATCTTTGATCTGATCTTGAAGGGAAACAGAAGATGCTTTTCCAGCATTCTTCAGGACTTGAATTTCACAGTCCAAAGCATAGATTTGACCACGCATTTCCAGAAGGATATCAAGTATGCGACGAAAATCTGCCGAATTATCCGTCGTGTGCGATATTTGCTCTGTCGATGGAGTAAACGCGGACGATGGATCTTCCGTGTAATCGCGCGGTTTCGATGTTGATGTATCATGACCTTCTCCGGGCATTTGAACATCTTACTCGGATTTGCTTTAGAGCGACTCACATCTTCCCGAGGAACAGATGTAGTCTTTCTGTGCTCAACTCCTCCCCCTGTTTCTAATGCTTCTCCCCCTGTTTCAAAAGCCTCGGATGGGAAAGAATGAGGGTCAATCTCTGCAGCATCTTGAAAAACTTCATCTTCATCTGCAGACTTTTCTTTGGCTGCCTCCTCTTCTTCTTCAGCTTCTTTCTCTGCTTCTTTCTCTGCTTCTTCTTTCTCTGTCGCTTCTCTCTCTTTCTCTTCTTGCTCTGCTCTTTCTTTCTCTTCTTCTCTCTATTTTTCTTATGCTTCTTTCTCCTTCTCCTGACGTTTCGTTGATTCAGATACAAAACGTCTTCTCCTTATCAATGCAGAAATAGTGCAATCCTCCTCTTCTTCTTCTTCTTCCTCATCCACCAAGAGTCTCCTCTTTTGCTTTTTGGATGGTGGATTGATTTCCTCTTTTCCTTTCCTTTTGGATGCGGAAGGTGCTGGAGATTTCATTTTGAACTGCTCCATTTCCTTTTCAAGTTCTTTCAGACGCATTTTTGTCACCATTCGCGAGACCCACCACCATTTTATCGCATGGTCGAACACACGAGAGATTGTGGGGCTCAATGTTTAAGTGTCTGAAGATCTTGGTCACAAGACTTGCATAAGGCAGTTGTCCCTTGTCCTTCACCATTGCTCTATATATGTGAAAGAGAATGATGTGAAGAAGAGAGAATTTCTTCCCTTTGATGATTGCATACATCAATTTTGCCTCCGAATTTGACACATCTGTCTTGGATGTCGATTTCGGCCTAAGACAGTTGATGACAATTTTGTGCAGCAAAATGTTGATAGCACGCATTCTCGTGTAGACAATTTTCCCTTATGTACTTTTTGCCTTTCACAAGATCCAGCATAAGACGAGCACTTTGGAAACTTTAATCGGTTGATATGATCCTCTCTCTACTCCAATGATATCAGCCAACATGTCCACATCTACTATGAAGTCTTGATCTCGGACACTAAAGGACATTCTATTCGCATCCAAAAGCTAAGATTCGAATAGAAATATGCGATCGATTGAGCATATCCTTCAGTAGTGTCAGAGCAAAATTGCTCAAGTTGCAGTAGATCGAACTTCTCCCTTAAGTTCACATGAATAGCATCCAGAAAATCAAAATCAACGCTTCTAGGGTTTATCACCCCTCTCTTCAACAGTCTGAAAAACAAATTCTCCTGTTCTTTGGATTTAAACAAATCCATCCTCTTTCCTTTCACCTTTGCAGCAACACCCAATCTCGGTTGAAAATCATAGAACATTTTATCATCGTCATTTCCATCAGTAGAAGTCTGTCCAGCCACACGAGGATCACTAGGAATACTAGCAAGTGCTTCCTCTGCCCTTCCTCTAGGAGCAATTCCCAACTCCTCCATTTGTCGCAGAAAAGATACTAATTCCCATAGTTCTTACTTTTGAGAAACTCATTCACGTGGTTCAACGGAGTTCCTATGCTTTTCAAAGCACGATAGAGTTTATAGATAAAAGAAGGTTTTTGTATTCTTACGAGGCTCTGCATCCTCGATTATCTCATCCTCTCGATGGTGACCCGCACTTTGTGGGGTAGATGGAGAAGAATCACGCTCTGGAGAGCGAATCGGGCTCTGTTGCTGACTTGATAAGTCTTCTTCTTCGGTGAGATCAACATGGGTAGGACCCTCTCTTGCTCTTTGTGGTCCCCTCGCTTGCGATTCTTGAGGACTTCCTTGAAGAAGACATCTTTCTTTGACACTGAGAGATTTCTTTAATCGTTTTCCCAAGAAAAGTTGACAACTTTCTCGAGTTTGAACACGAAATGGAAGCGAGATTGAGAGAAAAGATGCTTTTCGAGGGTTTAGAAGATAGAGAAGAAAAATCTGTATATATATATAGCTCTGTTTTAAAAAGGAAAAAACCAATCGGTACGAAGGAAGATGAACCGATGAATTCTTTTAAAATCAATAACTGCCATTTTTAATAGAAGTTATATTTTTGAAAAGACACGATTCCCTTTTTCTCGGTAATTATAAATAGGTTAAATAATCATACTTTTCGAGACAGAATAAAATAACAACTTACGGTTTATAGCCATGAGTGCGAGTGCGAGTCTGAAAGTCCGAGTCTCTAGACTTTAACTTCCTCAAGCTTCAAAATGTTGAGTCGGAGCGAATAAAATCAAATTGATTTTTCTCCAAAGGCTTTGTGAATATATCCGCCAGTTGACTCTTTGAGTTAACAAATTGAATCGATATTTCTCCATTTTGAACATGATCTCTGATGAAGTGATGTCGAATCTCTATATGCTTTGCTCTTGAGTGAAGAATTGGATTTTTGTGAGATTTATTGCACTAGTCTTTGTCGCATCGATTTACGTGCATGAGTCTTCAATTCCGAAGTCTTGAAGCCATTACTTAATCCACGAATTTGCGAACAGCGGCTGCCAAGAGCTACATACTCGCTTACATTGTTGAAAGAGCCACGGTACTCTGCTTCCTTGAAAACCAAGATACATGTCTGTTTCAAGTAATCGCACGTACACAAGTACTCTTTCTATCAACTCTGCAACCTGCTAGATCTGCGTCTGAATATCCCAGAAGATTAAAATCTCCCTTCTTAGGATACCAGAGACCAATACTTGAAGATGAAGCAACGTATTTAATAATACGTTTCGCAGCACTGAGATGAGATTCTCTAGGATCTGATTGAAACCTAGCACGAGATGCAAACACTTAACAAAATATCGAGGTCTAGAAGCAGTAAGATAAAGAAGTGAACCGATGATACTCCTGTATAATTTTTGATCAACTTTCTTCCCTTCTTCATCTTTGTCTATCTTCAAGGAACAAGACATTGGTATGTCGGTCTTTTTGCACTTTTCAAGCCCAAATCTTTTGACAAGATCATTAGCATATTTTCTTGATAAATAAAAGTTCCTTCCTTCAATTGTTTTATTTGAAGTCCAAGAAAGAATGTTAACTCTCCCATCATACTCATTTCAAACTCATCCTGCATAGATGAGTCTGTCGTACCACGCTCGAGGTGCTTGCTTTAAACCATACAAGGCCTTTTTCAGTCTGAAGACTGAGTCTGGCTTCTTTGGGTCTTCAAACCCAGGTGGTTGTTCCACATAGACTTCCTCATGGATAAATCCATTTAGGAAGGCACTTTTGACGTCCATTTGAAATAACTTGAAATCTTTATAACAAGCAAAAGCAAGCAATAATCGAATAGCTTCTAACCTTGCTACGTGCGTAAGTCTCATCATAGTCTATCCCTTCTTCTTGCGTATATCCTTTGGCTACGAGTCTAGCCTTGTTTCGTACGATTTTTCCTTTCTCATTCATCTTGTTTCTGAACACCCATTTGGCTCCAATAACAGTTTTACCTTTTGGTTTAGGTGTCAATTCCCGGACATCATTAATGTTAAAAGCATGCAAGAGCTCATCTTGCATAGCTTCAATCCAGCTTTCATCAGACAAAGCTTCTTCTATGCTTTTTGGTTCAATTTCAGAAATGAGAGCTACGGCACTAGACTCTTCACGCCTTTTGGATGCAGTGCGAATTCCTTCATTAAGTTCGCCAATAATTAGATCTTTGGGATGACTGGACTTATGCTTCCGATTCTTGGTTGATTTATCGGCTGATGATCCCTTTCTTTGCCTGAGTCTTCAAAAATGGTTTGATCTTTGGTCTTCCTGAATCGTGACGCCTCTTGAGTTGAAGACTTTGGAGAGGTTGGAGCAATATCGGACTCTTCATGATGAGTCGATTGGATTCATCTTGAACGAGTCTTGAAATTTGACATTCATTGACTCCTCCACAGTCTGACTCTTCTTGTTATAGACTCTGTAGGCTTTGCTTGATGAAGAATATCCAAGGAAGATGCCTTCATCTGATCTTTCTTCAAACTTACCAACATAATCTTTTGCATTTTTCAATATAAAGCATTTGCAACCGAATACATGAAAGTATGAAACAATAGGCTTCTTACCCTTGAATAATTCATAGGGGTTTTCTTTAAAATAGGTCTTAAAAGACTCTATTAATAATATAGCAAGCTATTGAAACAGACTTCAGCCCAAAATCGAAGAAATTTTGCTTTCAATTAAAAAGAGTTCTTGCCATTTCTTGAAGAGATCTATTCTTCCTTTCCACAACTCCATTTTTCTTTGAGGAGTATATGGAGAAGAGAACATATGCTTAAAGCCGATTCATCACGAGAATTTTGTAAAATCTTGATTTTCAAATTCACCACCATGATCTGTTCTTATGCTTGAAATAACACATCCCTTTTCATTTTGAACCTTTTTAGCAAATTTTTCAAAATATGAAAAGGTTTCGGATTTACTTGCTAGAAAAATACCCAAGTAAAGCGAGAGTAATCATCCACGATTACTAAGCAATATTTCTTACCTCAATACTGGGTTACGGTTGGTCCGAAGAGATCCATATGAAGTAACTGCAGTACATGATTAGTTGAGACATGATTTATAGACTTATATGAATTTCTTTCCTGCTTTCCCAGAATGCATGGAGTACACAGATCAGTCTTTTGATAAGGCAATTTGGGTAGACCACGAACAAGCTGCTTTGATGAGATTTTGTCTTATTGTTTCATATTAATATGCCCAAACTTTCTATGCCACAGACTTGCTTCGTCTTGTATTGAAATCAAGCATTGCGATTCTTACGGTTTCACGTCCGGGAGATAGATATTTCCATGCCTTCTACCCAAGAAAGACGAGTAGAGTCTTTCTTGGTTCGGAACATATTCCTTCTTGAAAGAAGATCTTAAAACCGGTATCACATAGTTGGCCATCTTTGAGAAGATTGTAATTGAGTCCTTCCACTAGAGAAACATTGCTTATTGTGAGATTTCCAATTTTCACGGTTCCAAAACCCACAATTCTTCCTTTGCTATTTCCTCCAAATGAGACTTTTCCACCATTTACTTGAACAAGCTTTATAAAGCATTTTGAGTCTCTGTCATATGTCTTGAACATCCTTTGTCTAGATACCACTTTACCTTTCTCTTGATAGATACCTGCATTCAAAGAAATATCTCAAGCTTTCTTTGGTACCCACATTTTCTTGGGTCCTTTTGTGTTAGTAAGATAAAAACGTGCTAGCCCAAGTTTTCTTAACGGGTTTCCAAACCATAGGACATTCTTTTCAAAATGATGCGGACTTTTGCACTTAGAACACCTGAGCATCTCGACCTACAGGCTTTACAAAAACCTTTTTGAAATGATTTTTATAAGCTTCTTTTGAAGGTCTTTGCTTAATTCTTTCTTTTACTTTAGGAAAATCAATTAAGGGAATAGTTTCTTCTGTCATACCCAAACCGGACTTATTGAAATAAGGTCTTTGTACTTGAAAGAATTTTTTCAAGTTTCTCGGACCCTATTGAAAATTTCTTTGAAATATTCGATGAGTCAATTTTTAAACGAGAATTTTCTTTCAAAAGATTTTCTTCATTTTCTTTAAGAGTAGAAACATTCATATCTAAACATTTAACTTTTTCTTTCAAAATATTTTCCTGCTGTTTTAAAACAGAGTTTTCCCTTTTAAGTTCAGAAATACTTTTAAGAGAAGTCTTAAGACTTAAACACAGCTCATCAATATACTTAGAAACCTTGATAGGAATTTTGAAATTACTTACTTCAAATTCGCTGTCTGAGTTTGATTCAGAGTTTGAGTCTGAGTCTGATTGCGCCATCGAGACACAAGTTGGCATATTCATCATCACTTCCTTCACACTCTGTATCACTCCCGGGTTTCAGCTTTGAGAGCCTTTCGAGACTTTCAGCCTTTCCTTTCTTCTTCTTTAGAAGAGGACGGTTAGGGTCGATGTGTCCCTTTTCTTACATTCAAAGCAAACAACATCTTTATTTGCTTCATCATCATCAACAGTCTTGGTCATTGTCTTTGAAAGCCTTGTCTCTTAGAGTTGAATCTTCTTCCTTTTCTATTCAACTTTCTGAATCTTCTTATCATTAGGGCAAGCTCCTCATCGTTCATATCGTCTTTAGAATCTGTAACATCAGAATCATCATTTGATTTTAATGCAATGGATTTCTTACCTTTTGGATCTTCGTCTTCGTTTATTCGTTCCACTTCATAAGGCGAAGAGTTCCAACCAGCTCATCGACAGATAGTGGCATGATTCTTTGTGTCTCTCTTATTGAAGTCTTTATGTGATTCCAATCCTTGGAGAGTCCACGCGAGAAGCTTGTTAACCTTCATAGAATCAGAAATTGGTTGACCTTGATTTTGTAGACCATTCACAATTTCTGTAAACGACTAAACATGTCGGTTATTGATTCTCCGGATCTCATTTTGAAGGCTTCATATTGTCCGAGAAGAATATTGATTAGGTCTCTTTCACTCGATCGATTCCTTCATAGGTGATATGTAACCTATCCCAGACTTCTTTTGCTGTATCACAAGAAGATATTATGTTATATTCAGTAGGTGACAAAGCACAATACAAAGAATATATTGCTTTTGCATCAAGAGTTTGTCTCTTGATTATTTCTTCCTGAGGCATTCCGCTAGCTTCCACAGCTTCTTTTCCTCTTTCTGAGACAGCTGCAACTTTAGGAATGATTCCTTTTTCTACAACGTCCCATTCCAGAGGATCCTTTGATCGTAGAAAAGCTTTCATCTTGTTCTTCCAGATGTTGTAATCCTTTCCATCAAAGTAAGGTGGTGCAGTATTGCTTTGCCCTTCCACCAGCCACAGTGCTAACATACTAGCCATGGATCTTTTACTCTGAGTAAAACACTTCAAATAAAGTGAGTACACGAGACTCGATACCAATTGATATAGCTAGAGCGAGTACCTAGAGGGGGTGAATAGGTATAAAACGATTTTTACTTAAATCACACAATACTAGACAATCGATGGATATAAACAACAATCGAAAGGCGAGAGAAGGGAAAAGAGAATTGAACACAATGATTATAGTGGTTCGGCTTTTGTTTAAGCCTACGTCCACTCTTCGCACCGACTGACCTATTGGGTGGATTCCACTATGAACAAAGAAGTGTTACGGCGTTGTTCTTCCTTGATTCAGATGGTGTAGATGATCTACCACACTTGCTCAAGATACCACTAAGTATAAACACTCTTTTGTGTATACAATTTTGCTCGAGAATGAATCGACGAATATCAAGGAACTTCGGACTACGGAATTCGTCTATCGAGCATGCACTTTGAAATAGCTTGAACGTCTTCCTTTTATACTCCTTCATGCCATCATACCCGTTGGCACTTACCAAGGAATTCCTCCAATCTACCCGTTGGACGGAATCAATTAAGGAGATCTTTCGAGCTATTAAAGGAACTTGACGATAGCCCATCAATCTGTTCGCCCATACAACCAGGATCTTGGTTTTCAAAAATAGAACTTTCCAAGATTACTTCATCAATCATCGGATCTTGAATAGAAAGAATCCGTTAGCTTAACCTTGAGCCAGGATATCTTCTCCGAGAGAATAGGACTATCTCCTTAACCAAACACCTAGGTTACGGATAGCCTTTCGACACTTTGGATTAGAAAAGCTGTCAATGAGAATATCTTTAAGTCTTGAGTCTTGAGTCTTGAGTCTTGATGTCCAACTGTCTTCAGACTCTAAACTGAAAGACTGTAATGGTCCAGACTAGACTAAAAGAAAAGAAACGTTTTGTCAGCTTCAAAATATTCTGGCAGGATTTCTCCAACAGCAACAACACCGCCTTTTAGCCCCATGCCGCTGGTTTAATGGTTAGGGAATAGAATAACTTGAGGAATAGTTCGCATGACACAGGTTTGATTCTCGACAACCACCAATTGCGTACAATCTTATATTTGTATCACCCACAAGGGCTTATGCTCCCATCTCACTTGGTCTTTGAGGTCAGTGGGATGTTTTTGGGTCCCATGGTTTATGCATCTAAGGTGGAGGCACAAGTCATCGTCGAGACATCCTGCAGTTTAGCGCTTTTCTGCAATCTGAACTTTCGTTCATCAGCATATTTCGACAGTGAAACTGTGATGACATGCACGATATAAGAAGAGAACATTCAATTTCCCATTGCTGTCATATGTAAATGAGTTCTGGGACTGACTGGCTAATCTGGCCTTGCAGCACAAGGACTAGGTGCAAAAAGCGCTAACAAAAATCCCAATTCTATATAATTTACTGGTGCATTGGCACAAGAAGAGACCATGTAGGGTGAAACTTTATCATATAATGAAAATTAATAATTGCATGGACAGCCCTTGTGTTAACTTAACTGACTATTAGCAGGTTGATTTTAACTCAAATTCAGGCAATGTATTAAATAAAATGAAAAGGGAAATCTCCTATTGCAATTAGAGGAAACAGCCAGGACACGTCACAGGAGCAAATCCCAGAAATTTCCCGGATATTGTCATTATAATATGAGAAAGCAAAACAAATTTTTATAGTGAACAACCGTACCTTTCAGAGTGAGCACAATCTTAGGTCAGTCTAAATTGTTTGATGGGATCCTGAAGGACAAGGAAAAGCAGACAAAAAATCATCCCTATCAGCTATCAAACGCGATCCAGATTTTTCCGATGAAAGAAGTTTGGTAACTTCTATTGGAAGGATGGCACGTCCGAAACATAAATAACTAGCTAGAAGTGTAAGCGGACTCTACTTAATGGAAGTAGTAACTGAAAAAGAGTTTTATTCCCCATGCCGCTTTTTGGGTAAAAAAAAAAAAAAAAGAGTATATAAAAAAAAAAGTCATCCATTCACCGAAAGAAAAGCAGCTGATCGCCGCAATCAGTAAGTAAATAGACTTGACCCAGAAAAAGGAAGCGGCAATAACACCGTATTTTATCCCCCACGCCGCTGTTTTTTGTTTTTTTTTGGCTTTTTTTTTTCTGTCCAATTTAAACTCTCATTCTCATTCTAAAATTTTTGCTCTATTAATTTGCTTTGCCTCTTTACTGAGTGTGAGAATTGAACTTCATATTTAGGGATATACTTTTTAAATCATTCATTTTTTATGAAAAAAATGGAGTCTTAATACCTTATAATACTCTTTTAGCATCACTTTTAAACTACTTTTATAATTTAATTTCGTATACTTGCTGTTGGTCCTTTGACTTGAGTACATTCTAAAACTGCTTCATCTAAACTCTAGAATGTAAAAATGTGGGATATTTATAGGGGTGAGGGAAGAAAAACTTTCATTTCAATTGGGAATGACAGAACTTACGGATACTGACATGTTAAAATAAGGAATGTATTTAGGCTGGTACTAAGTTATCAGACTACTGTTGAAAGCTTCTATGGAAAGCTTGCTTTATGCTAGTTGGACACGTGCTTCTTGTAGTTTCTAGAATCGGCACATGTAACCAGGAAAATAAATGGGTATGACGTCATTGATAAAGATGGAGAAAATAAAAAATGATAGGTAAAGCAACCACCAGAAAAATTGGGGAAAGGTCTAATAAAGTAAGCCATCAACTTCCACAGCAAGTTCTTGATGAAAAAGAACTTCCACAGCAAGTGGTCGGACTTGAGAAATTAGTCCAACGATTAAACAGAAGCCAGACAACACAACTTCCCATGCAAGGTAAAGCAAAGTCCATCAGTCGAAGCTCAGGCAGGACACCAACTCAAAGCAAATGCAGTATAAATTTCATCTTCTCACGCAAGTCGAACATCAAAGATATCTCCAGACAAGTCCGAAACATTCATGTCCACTCTGTTTCTCCTGCAGAGCACACGAGATGGAAGACAGTGCGATAGCTGCGCAGCATTTGCCAGCGGGATTTGGAGTCAAAGCCAGTCACCAGTGGAATCTTCGATCATTACTTGAAGCTAAAAGAGTGAGCTCCGTGGGGTACCCCAATCACTCCTGGTTTCTATCAGGAACAAACGGGCAAGGATCACAACCTAAAGGCCGATCCTCTTTAGTACACTTCTGGAGGCCAGGTACATATATTTATCTCATTCGTCGAATTATTTGTTTTTGCCGGGCACATATGGGTTATTTTATGCACACCAGTTGGCATCTAGCCACTGAGATACTGTCATGTGCATCTCAGTTCTGTGAAGATATGTTGCTGCTTTTCGCTACTTTTTTCATATTATCCAATTCATGTCCCATTCTTTTTTTTCAAATGCATGCAGAGATATTGTTCTTCACCTTTTGAAGATATGCGAAATGAGAAGACGATCCACGTATTTCTGATAGGTTGCTGAATCAAGACCGATCCAAGCGAATGAAGACACTCGAGAAGCCGTAGTCAAGTTGGGTTTTTACGTGCTTGATGTGGATTCACGATAAGCTTCGTGTATTATAAATAAAATCTTCTTTCTCATTTGAGAAGTCTTTTCATTTTAATTTGCTGAATTATCATTTTGGAGCTCGCGAATCCATCGGAATTCCATGTATGATGGCCAGATTTATGACTTCTATTGGAAAGATGGCTCGTCCAAAACATAGATAACCAGCTAAAAGTGTAAGCGGACTTTACTCCATGGAAGTGGCAACTGAAAAAGAGTAGATGAACTCCTCCTTTCATTGAAAAAAAGGAGAAGATGATGACCAGAATCAGTGAGTATCTAGACTTGAACCAGAAAAAGGAAGCGGCAATAACACCACATTTTTTTTATGGGAGAACAGTAAGAATTTGAATATTATCAAATTAACACAGTGTAATAAAATAAACCTAATAAGAATCGATATAATAGAGTAAAATAAATACTAAGCATGTGAACATAAGACAATTTTTCTATGTGGAAAACCTCCTCAATGTGAGGAGATCAAAAACCACGGACTGGTTCACTATCAACAAAATTGGGTGAATAATATTCTTCTTTAGCAAATACTAGAGATACATAGTAGTAAAGACCCCAAGAACATAATTCTTGACAATACATATGAATTTCACAATAAATCAAGGATAAATCTGACAAAAAATGCAGGTTTTGATCAATTCACGAAAAACTTGATGTAGGGAGCTTCAAACGAAAATCAGACCGTTCATATTTGAGAAGATTGCACCACGCACATGTTGACAAAATTTTAGCTCAATCGGATCACGAATTGACTTCCGATGCCAGCTTGATGTAAATTAGACTTTGCCCTAACTCCAAATTTTCTACTTTTTTTTTTTCTCTTGTTACTTGTCCTTTTGCAGCTACCATTTTAAAATAGTGAGAAATTCTATTTTTCCATATGACTTATATGGGCTCAAGCTCTTTTTGGGCTTGTAACTCATTGAATTTGCCCCACATAGGAGTAAACCCGGCTAACACTTTTGACCCATGCTGATCGTCTAACGGTTAGGGAATAGACTTATTTTAGGAATAGTTCACATGATACGGGTTCGATTCTTCACAACCCCCAATTGGGTACAATCTCATATTTGTGTCACCCTCGAGAGCTTACGCTCACAACTCACTTGGTCTATGAGGTCAGCAGGATGTTTTTGGACATGCATCTAAGGCGGAGCTGCAAGTCATCTTCGAAGCATCCTGCAGTTTAGCGCTTTTTTGTAATCTGAACTTTCACCAATCAGCGTATTTCGACAGTGAAACTGTAATGACATGCACAATGCAAGAAGAAAACATTCAATTTTCCATTGCTGTCATAAGTAAATGTGTTCTGGGAGTGAAATCTGGCCTCACAGCGCAAGGATTAGGCGCAAAAGTGCCATTGAGAAATCCCCTTCAATCCGTCGCATGAATTACCAATCATAGTTTAGTCTTCCCTAAACTGAAAGGAGATGAAGCTAATAACATGCAGCACAGTTAGTAACCAGGGAAGTTCTTCCTTTTTACATAAACAAAGTACTAACAAAAATCCCAATTGTACATAATTTATTGGGTGCATTGGCACATAGAGAGACTGTGTAGGTTGAAACATTGTTATCTAATGAAATGGATAAGTATACTAAAAGTTATAAAATTTGTCATGAAAGGACAATTGAGTCTTACAAAACTTTCAAAAAGTATAATTAAGTTCTAAAATTTATCGAGAAAGTGTAATTGAATCCTAAAACTTTCAAAATGTGCAATCGATAGAATGACTTAATTGAACCAATTTGATAAATTTTATGATTGGATTGCAGTTTTCGGAAGTCTTAGGTTATAATTGCACTTTCGTGACAAGTTTTAGAATTTTCAACGCTCTTATTTCTAATGAAAATGTATACATGCACGGACTGCCCTTATGTTAACTGACTATTGGCAGGTTGCTTTTAACTCAAATTCACATTATGTCATTAATATAATGAACAAAATAGTCTCCTATTGTAATTTGAGGAAACAACCAGGACACATCACGGGAGTAAATCCCAGAAATTTCCTGGATACTGTCATAATAATATGAGAAAGCAAAACAGATTTTTATAGTGAACAACCGTACCCTTCAGATTGAGCAGAATCTCAAATTAGTCTGGTTTATGTGATGGGATCCACCAGGACAAGGAAAAGCAGACAAAAAACCATCCCTATCAGCTATCAATCACGATCAAGATTTTATAATGTCCAAATTCAAGAATTTTGGTAACTTCTCCGAGAAGGGAAGACTTCCATAAGACCCTCCCCAATGGTAGTGTATTGATGCTCACTCTCCTGCTTCCACAAACTGAAGTGAGTTCAGTAGATTTTACCTGTGGGTTGAGTGAAGAACAGAACAGAAGGAGATGGGAGCTGTGATCATCCCAAACAATTTGCCGGTCGGATATAGATTCCACCCAACTGACGAGGAATATGTCGATTATTATTTGAAGAACCGAGTCCGAGGATTCATAGATCATCCCTGCATAATTCCTGATGTCGACATCTGCTGGTGGGATCCTTGGGAATTACCACAGAAGTTTCATGGTAAGAACAGATACTCCTATTCCCTTTGCTTGCTCCTTTGGTACACTCCTTCTGCAACCATGATTTTCAGAAACTTATTACCTAAAGTACATGGGTATTTGGAGCATAATATTTATCATCAATTGGCGAAAGTTTGAGGGAATGTGCTGATGAGATGTGAATCTGACAGTTTCTGGTGTGGAAATGTCATTTTATAAGGTGCAAACAATTGTGGAATGCAATTTTTTTTTTATTTTATTTCATCAAATAGAGGAATATTAGTTCTTGATAATAATAAGATTGACAGGTGAATCAATTATTCGCCTTGATGATAAAGTTCAAGAGTGGTGGTTCTTCTGTCCGCAAACGCCCCAACAGGTTAAAAGATCAACTCCCTCTGGCTATTGGAAGAAGACTGGTACCGATCGGAATGTCAAGGCCAGAGATACAAACAGAGTAATTGGTAGTAAGAAAACATTAGTCTTCCACACTGGTCGGGGCTCTAGGGGAGTCAAGACCAACTGGGTCATCCATGAATATCATCTACTCGCCAATGAGGTACTCAATGTATCCCTCGCTTATTCGTTGCAATAGATTAGATTCACTCGATACATGAACTTGATATCATATCATATGAGAAGTACAGCTACAATAATCTGCAGAAACACTCGATTAAAAGTTTCCACAAAAGAAGCATATTGCAGAATTTGACCGTTGATGATCTAATGATATGAACTGGTATAACATGGTCTTTTGACAGTTGAATCGGAATTATGTTCTGTGTCGCTTGAAGCATAAACGAGATGAGAAGGCTGATAATTCAACCAAAGAATTAGAGCAAGGAGCAAATATCTGGGCTGGTTGGGATTCAGATCTTCGTCAACCTGATCATGAGGACTCATTTCATATGGTGCGGAGGAAAAATGTTCTGTTTATACACATAATATCTGTATTAACGAGCGCCCAAAACATGTTAATGACTAATCTTTTACTTTTAAATACAGAATTGGATCAAAGCAACATATAATTCGGAGCCCTCATTTCAGTTTGAGAACCGAGTTCAATTTTCCTCGCCTAACATCCGGCAGATTTTTCAGCCTGAGAACCAAGTTCATTGTTCCTCGCCTATCATCCAGCAGTTGGTTCAGCCTGAGAACCGAGTTCAATATTCCTCACCTATCATGGTTCAGCCTGAGAACCGAGTTCAATATTCCTCGCCTATCATGGTTCAGTCTGAGAACCGAGTTCAATGTTCCTCACCTATGATCATCCAGCAGTTGTCTCAGCCTGAGCACCGAGTTCCATGTTCCTCACCTATCATCCAGCAGTTGTCTCAGCCTGAGAACCGAGTTCAATGTTCCTCACCTAACATCCCGCAGTTGTTTCAGCCTGAGAACCGAGCTCAATTTTCCTCTACTATCCCGCAGATGTTTCAGCCTGCGAAGCGATCACAAATTAGTATCCCCCTTTCAACATACCCTCAAACTTAATGAATATTGAGAGCCCATCTTCTATGGACTTCTCATTGGACAACGGTCTTACTGAGGAATCTATTCCATGGGAATCTTTGTTCCGAACAAGCGAAGATGATGAAGATGTTGGTGACGTTCAAATTTCAGATTATTTTGATGCTGACTTCTTCGCTGGGGACCAAATGCAAACACAGGTCAAATTTCTCCCCCTTGAATTTTCGTTTGGTTGCTGTGATTACTTCTCCAATAAATTTAGCTTTAAGATGGTTTCTACTGAATCGCAAGGGCACTTCCCCTTTCCATGTTATCTGAAATTTAAGAATAATTTTCTCGCAATCATCTTTGTGAATAGAAAGTTTAACGAAGAACGATGGACAATTTAAAATCTAATCTTGAAGGTTTGTATGAAATTAAGTTGATGCCTCAGCTATTTCCTCTGATGCATTTTACATCATGCAATCTGTCAGCTACAGTGTGGCCAAGTATCTAATTCGCAGGAGCATTCTGTTCTCAAGGAGAATCGGCGAACACGAACAATCGACTCATTCCATGGTTTTGTTCCTCTTGAGGAAAAGAAAGGCATGGTGGAGAATAAGTTCAACGGCTCACGCATCACCTCCGAGAAACATACACCGGGTCCTGTACCCGTGGCGACTCATGAACCTATGCCACCTCCTTTGCACACTGTAAGTGTAAAATATAATAGCAAAGATGAAGAGCAGAGGTTTGAAAAGGTTAAGCAGGAAACTGCAGCCAAAGATAACAAGCCAGAATGCACATCTTTGGATGAAATAGCAGCCAAAGCAAAGGTGAAATCAGCTCCTAAACTAACCCATTGTGTCTTATTACTATTCTCATGTGTTGATGTGCATTGCTTGGGTAGTTTATTAGACGGTGGGATTCCATTTGTGACTGCAGGGAAACCATACATGGGATATGTGGTTCATAGGCACTTAAAAAAAGGTTAATGTTGTTAAATCTGCTTCGAGAAACACATAATCTAGCATTCTTCTACCAAAAGGAAGTGACACTTCACTGTAAATTGCTCATGCTTTATTAAGTTCTGATTCGAATAATAAGAAGAATGGTGAAGAACTACGAGCAAAATATATCATTAAATATTGCAGCTAAGATATGGAATAAGGTAGTAGATGACTAAAAGGCTGATTACGTAAATAGAACTTACGAAACTTCCAGACAATTTGAGAACAAACAAATGAATGTTTGTCATGTTATTCCCATTGATCCATTTGATCTTATGCAATGCTTTGTTGTGGTATTTAAAAATGCCCGAGTCACCAAGATTTTGTATCAATCAAAAACTGAGGTTTGAAAAGATTAAGAATCAGGAAATTGCATCAGGAAATATTAAACCTGAATGTGTATCTTTGGATGAATCTGCAGCAAAAGCAAAGGTGAAAGAAGCTCCCAGTTCAATTGATTTGTCTCACTATTGTCTTCCACTCTTGATGTGCACTGTTGGACCATTTAGTTTGATTGGCGTTGTTCCTTATTTTCGAAATATCAATAGAAAAAACTGGGGAAACCACTCATATTTTTAGTCTCCTGTTATTCCTTTCTTTATTTTTTCCCATCAGCTCACTATTTGAAACATTTTGGCAGGTGCTAAAATACACAGAGGACGGTTCAGCCAGTAATTCACCTAAGAAGACAAACAGCAAGGAGACTGAACATGTCAGAGAGAAATCAAATTCAGTGAATGCATTGACCAGAACAACCACCAATCGCACAAAAAGTTCCACAAATTTTCCACTGCCTAATCTTGTGAACGTCATCATTGGAATTCTCCTGCTGTTTGCCATAACTTGCCAAGTATTTAAATTCCGATTTCCACTGCTATTTGGTCCTGCGGGTGATGCAGCACAATTGACAATTACTAGTGTAAAAAGGGGTTTTGTATGTCGTGTCACATTTGTGTGTATTTATGCTACTGCTTTGTACCTCTATTTGGTTTAACGAAATAGGACGATCTAATTAGAGGTGTGACTGCTCTGAAAATTTTCTATCTTCAATGTCTGCTGTATATAATGCGAAGAATCAACAAGTTGCCATCCTTTAAAGTTAACCTGTGGTCCATCTTCCATGTCTTTCTTCAGTTTATCAAACTCAATGAAGGATTGATGTCACAAGATTGGTTGATCTTGTAGGCACGGTCCATGGCAATAACATGCGAACTAATCAGTCTACAATGGACAATAAGAAGTTCAGATCTCTATCAGTATGTTCAGGACAAATAGAAGCTTTTATCTTTAGCAAAATGAAATAATAGCCGCCGGTGGTAGCTCTGAGTTTTCCTAGAATCGAACACATGTTTGCAGAACACATGAAACAATAAAAGAGCACCAAGAATACTTTTGTGCCGACACTGAACGTTAAGAGTGAGGAATAGGGAGAGAGAGAGAGAGATTATACTAAAGACATCAGAACATCAATGATCTATATCAATCCACCTAACAAAATCCGAAACTTAATTCATTATATGAGAAGGCCATAAACATATGGATCGCCTTAAGACAAGGTCCACGACATGGTTTCATCTATGTAACGACAAGCTGTTTTCTTTGCAAATGTTAAATATTCTAGCATAGATGACAGTTCACATAAGGAGTTTCAACGATATGGCCTCTCTGTCTCTATCTCTGTCTCTGTCTCTGTCTCTGTCTGTCTCTGTCTCTGTCTCTCTGTCTCTCTCTCTCTCAGAGAGGCCATGTAAGACAATTTGTCATGCCAGCACAGCATTGTAGCATCATCGATGATAAATCTTGATGGAACAGATTGAGTGACTCAATTGTACAAGAAAGAAGAAAAGACAATGTTGAAGGAACAATGCAAGGTAGAGACCATAGTTAGGCTTGACCGTTTGAAATAGGTTAATTTACTCCAACACCGCTCTAGTTTTTGACCAAATTATTTTCGACACTCGCTGCAGTTTCACAAGCCACTTTTCCAAGACTGATAGAAAGTATTTTACTTGGGGGACTTAATTTTGTAAAGTTCCTTGAGATATCAAGGGAAGTGGAATGGTGTTTTCAGGATGATCTAGTTCTGTTGCATGAGCTGTAAAGAAGTAATTCTTGTGTTATTTTCTTCCCTCCAAATTGGAGTGGTGTTAAGAGCTGGGTTTTGGGAACGCAGGCTTGTTCGAGTGATTTGGCCAAAAGCAGGGCAATATTGGAGTAATTCTCGGGACAAAAAGAAAAAAAAAATCCCATTAAAGTCCCAACTTTTACATCCTTTCTTTTGGCAAAATGACCCCACCTGAGGAATCTGTCCAGCAAAAGGGGGATGATGGAGAAAAAGAGGAGTTGAGAAGGACATTCACAAGACTAAAAGATGATAGAAAGGACCATAAAACTTCCTCGAGAAGGTGAACAAAGTCTTGGAGAATTCTGCAAAAAGGACAAAAGGGAAGGTATAAGCAAGGACAGATGTGGCATCCATAAAGCACTATGGATTAACTTCTCGAGCAAGGGAGAGACTTCACTGGACAAAGTTGCCTGGCATGAATCAAGTGTCTCGGACAGATGTGGGATCCATCAACCACTATGCATTAACTTCTCAAGCAAGGGGGAGAAAGACAAAGTTGTCTTGGATCTACTATAAATATAGTACTTCCATGCTCTAAGTCTAACAAAAATTTCGGACCAAAGCCCTCTCTCTCTCTCTCTCTCTCTCAGCTGAAGAATCACCAGGAGAGTATACTGTCAGAAAAATATCGTTTGGTGTCCTTGTTCTGTCTGCTACTTTCTTCATGAGTTTTTCAGTTCTTGTGGCAGTCCTCTAGTTACGCCATTTTTCCTCTAGTTACGCCATTTTACTCCTCTTTGACCGTTATCCAATGTGATTGGCGATGTTTTAGAGACAACTTCCACGGATTTTAGAGCAACTTGCCATCTTTTCATTTTTTTTTCTGTATCTATTATGGTTGATAATTGTCACATAGGGAAAATGTAATCTCAACCTCTTTAATAAGCACCTCTATTTGATGGTTTAGGACATAACTAACCGACTAGGCGAAGTTGAAAGTGAACTTTTTGTCCTAGTGCGAAGTTTCAGTTTCATCGATGTACTGCACAATTCTTTCACTTTAGTCCATGTCTAACTTTTTTCTACTAGATTTTCTCTCCTACCTACTGATTCGCTGCCTTAGTTGGCTGCAAAACAAAAGCACGTACTAAGTACAGGGACTGAGTAGCTAAACACCCGTTGAGTGACTAAAATGAAAAGAACGGGTAGCACAGGGATGAAAACATTGCACTTCTCGTACACTTCTTGTACCTCTTCCTTCTTTCTTTTTTCCCTTCTCTCTTTCCCTGAATGATTAGTAGCATGGCAAGAACAAAAACTAGCTTTTTAGGAAAAAAAAAAAGAAAAAGAAGTACTGCCATTAGGAAAGGAGTCAAGTTTACCAACTCCAACAGTCGTCATTGAAGTTCACCTTAGTCGAAGTTGGCAATTTCACGAGGACTGCTGACACATTTGCATGCACGAAAATCATCAAAATGCTTCTGTCACGCAAGAAAGCTTGAATACCTTGCACAAATAATGTTACCATGTTATGCACGAATATCACCATTCTTTTTGCCCCTAGAAAATCACTCTAGCCTGAAGAACCAGTCCTCCAATTTTTCTCAAAGAGCTCAGAAACCCCTTTAACTAACTCCTTTCATTTTACTAGAATCGAATTGTTGCGTCATAGAAAGAACTCAGCAGTTTGGCATACATGTAGCGCCAACGTATGATTTGATATGAGTCATTGTTCAGCATTACCAATCAAAAATATGATTGTGATAACAGGTTTATGTTGGTTTTTGTTTTAGGATGCGCCCTTTGGGTCTGAACACAGCCGTGTCATTCCCCTTTCCTAGTAAGAATAGGGACATGACAATGATCGTTTTCTTTTAAGTTCCATCGAGTATTTATGGTGTACCTCTGCTTCTGATCTTAACGCAACATCTTCTTATGTCTCTTTGTCCCTCTTTTCGAGTAGAAAATTTGTTGTGGTCAGCCTCTCAGAGAAATCAGCAGATGAGAAGGCTGCTGATACAGCTGCTTCACCAAAGGCGACACGGGTGAGCTTCACAACACGTGATGCCTTGACGGAGAAGTCATCAAATGTGCTGTTGGGAAATATATCAAACGCTTACCCCGTCTAATCATGTAATTCCCTTGCAGCTTATTTAAGTGCTCATTTCTTGCCTGCTTATTGTATCTTCAGCATTTGCTTGATGCAGAATAAATCATCAATGCAGTGTACTCTCGAACTGACACAAGGATGACTTCATGCGTCTCATGTGAAATAAAGTGCAAGTTATGTCTTGAGTTTGAGCTTTAAAAAAATCTGAAGATAAATTTTTTTTTTTTCGTAATTTGGAACCATATATATATAAGAAGTGATTTTTGCTTTTTGCCCAGCAGTGAGTCCGCAGAGCTTTTGGTCATAACAATCACTTGTGTGGTGGGTTCCATGAATTATATCTTTAAAAAATTGCAAGTATTTTGAAAGATTCTATAAGAAAATGTGGTCATAATCTTTGACCTATAGTGGAGTAGGTAACATGAATTTCAGTGTGAGAATTATTTGTCTGTTCTATTCATCACTGTGTTCGATCCGTCTTTTTGCAGCACATTTCACCTTCAAGTAAAAATAGCTAGGCCTCATATGGTTTTTTTTTCTGTCTGTCGCGATTTGCGACAATCAATCCTTAAATTGTATGGTCCAAAGAAATACAACTTTAGGACCATTGAAAAAAGCTAATTTTGCATGGCCTCGTTATCTCAAAATTAGCATATTTCCAACGTTATCTCAAAATTAGCATATTTCCAATGTAATCTCTTCCTAACGTAACGAAAGGCAATGCTCACGCTTCTCCATCCCACAAAATCCGCACCTTTCAGTTGAACGGCAATGCATGCTCAAAGAGGATCACCCAACGAGAAGGCGCCACGTGTCTGCTCAAGAAGGTGCAAAGGATTTCTTGGCCCTATCCAAGTCGCCACGTGCCCCGGTCTCCCTCATTTTTCTCCCTCGTCTATCAATCGGAGCTCTACATAAGGTGGCCGCGGAAAGTTTCTGTTCAGAAGATCACAATCATATCCATTTATCAGAGGAGAGTTCGATTCTGATTTTGACCAGAGAAAAATGGCCTATAGAGCAGCTGTGAGGGTCATCTCTCTTCTCAATTCCTATTAGCTTCTTCATTGTCAGTGAATGATCTTGGTTTTCTTGATGTGTAAATGATCTTGTGGCTCTAGGGCTATTGGCGATCGATGCTGAGCCGAGCAGGGGCGAGCCACCGGTCGTTCGCCACGGCCACCAAACCCAAGATGTTCGCTGCGACCGCCGGTGCCACACACTCCGATCACCACCAAGAGAGGTTTGCTCGATCGACTCGATTCTTGAAATTGTCTTGCGCATGAGAGGAACGTGAACAAACAATCCTCATGACTCGCCCGGAGATGCTAATCAACCGTTTGCGCAGGAGCTCGCTGCTGAGGGGCGAGTATGCGCCGGTGGGGATGGTGTTCGCCATGTTGCTGGTGGCAATGACGATAGGGATGCACACGATGAAGCAGCAGCTGGCGCACTCGCCGGGAGTCCGCGTGAGCAAGAAGAAGCGAGAGACGGTGCCGGAAGTGGACGACCCAGACAGTGTGGTCAGGTCGGCCGACAAGTTTCTCAACAAGTCCTTCCTGAGGAAGGTGGCTCACATCCAAGAGAACAACCGCACGCTCCCCGATCCCGTCCGCGCCAACCCTTACACCAAGTACGTCTAGCAATGGTCATCTCTTTCTGTACCGATTTCATAACGAGATGAAGAGTTCTGATCTAAGTTTAACTTGATGTCTAGTAGGCCTCGAGAGGCAGAGACGCTGAAAATGGCGGGGGTGAATCCAACACGCCGTTGAAGGAAAGGACCCAACCAGGCACATCTCAACCGTCCATTTATTCACCTTTAGTTCCCAATCTGATATTGTACATAGAAAGTATTTGCCATTTTTCTCGACCTCGTTTGCTTAGGGTTTGAGCCCTTTGGACAATCCATTTGGAAGGTTGGCCCACAGCGGCTTCAAAAATTTGTAGTTTTTGAATAAAAGCATAGCTAATTATCTAGTTCCGAGGGTTAAATCGCCTCATATCTCGTCTCAGACGCGTGTTATGATGCATAATACATTTTGATGATGATCATTTGTGTGTATTGATGATGGAAGGAAGATGGTTAGGGTGATGTGCTGTTAACACTTTGCTATGTATTAGAATAACCCACAATGTGTTGGGTAGAAACTAGGGATGGAATTGAGTCAAACTACTTGCGAGTAATTTGGACTCTACATGATAACTACTTGGCAATGACTCGTTTGATTGTAATTGAGTCGAGTCGAGTCAATCCCGAGTGAAAATATGTATACTCAATTGACCTCTAGCTCAGCACCATAGTATTGGCTTGACTTGCCTTGATAATGTCCCTCATCAGGGACGGTGCTAGGCGGATCATGGGGCGAAAGAGTGGGGATTTTGGTGGGCAAGACGGGTTAGTCTTAGCCCAAATTCATCTTGCTATAAATTGTTTTAAGTTATGTAGATTTATATGATACTTAGTTTATGTAACATATTTAAAGTGGCTCTACATTGAATAATCACATTAATTAATTCTCTTATTTTAAATGTTTATGTTTGCTTGATTTGTATCTAATCTGCTATATATATAAAAATGAGGCCGAGTCCATGGGAATGTGAAATTTTTAGAGTGGCACCCATGACAACATAAATAAAATCGATCAAGATAATGTTTTTATGCTCTTCAAACTCTAATATGTTCTAGCATAGATCAATCGGTGGATGATAAGTTACATGAAATTACGTAAACTATTTTCAATGAGTTATTTTGGTGAGAATAAGTGATTTAGTACTTTCATATAATGACTTTCAATTAGCCTTAACCCTCAAACTTTTGTTTTTTCTGGTCTCCAATTTGTATTTTTAATTTATTGATTATTTAGGAATCTAGGAGTCCTTATTCAAGATTCAACCTCTTTCGCATATCCGTTTTTAGTATTTTGAAACTTATGATATCTAGGTATGAGCACTTTCAAGATGAAATTCTGGACATTACATTAACAAATCTAATATTATAACATTTAAAAGTATAATGTGTGTGTTGCTGGGCCTTCACTGTTTTCAAATTTAATAAGGCTTTCTACGTTTCGAATCTCACAAAACTTCATTCACTAAATTGTTCAAA
This sequence comes from Eucalyptus decipiens, assembly GCA_014182575.1. NCBI lineage: Eukaryota > Viridiplantae > Streptophyta > Magnoliopsida > Myrtales > Myrtaceae > Eucalyptus > Eucalyptus decipiens. Next base: position 26,194,376 of record CM024615.1, read on the forward strand.
ACATCTTGATCTATAACATATTTTAATTTCAGATTTGTCTGAGGTGATGATTCATATGAAAGCCTATTCTTTTACCATGTGAAAACTGTCTAATGCAGTAAAAATTGTGACCTATTTGTCTTCTTGATTTATTATAAATTCTTCCTTTGGAATCTAACATGATTCCTTACAAACGTTGTATAGGACATCTATGTCTACAACATACTCATATTTCAAAAAATTTTTATGAAGATTTAGATGTCAAAATAGGTTTTCTTATGTGGTCATTGAGACTGTTCAACGAATGAGATTTTGGGTTGTCTTTGGTGATTTGCTACTTTTTATACAAATGAATTAGGCTTGGATTCCACGTGAAAAATGTTATTTAAAGTCTTCTCTACAACATATTAAATTTTATAATTTTTGGAATCCGTTTGATAAGGTGATGACTTTTATTTCGTAAATTGCTTAAAGCCATTTTATACATTGGAGGTAGAGGGCCACATGCCCAAGAAGTAGGTGGCTCTAGGGAGGGCTATGGACCCTCCAATCTCATCAAGCCATCATTGTAAGATCTTGAGCATTTATTCCCTTAGGTACGTGAATAGTGCAACTTTTAGTAAAATGACTGAATTGCCCTCTCATTCAACTAAGGACAAAGGGCAAGATAGGAAAGGAGTAAGGAAATGGCGCCTATTTGCTAAAGATGAGGGGAGTGATGTCATCCCCTAGCCTAGTCTAAGCCTAACCTAAACCATGCACTCAAGTGTGTATCTCCTTATTAATACTTACATTTTTCTTCTTCAAGAAGCTTTATTTTGATTGATTGAGAAATGTTCTAAGAGATTAGATGTGATGGGCATTAATGGCAAGATTTATTCATCTTCCTCTCTCTCCTCTCATTCCGTTTGGTTCCCATAGTAATTCTCTCTCTCTCTCTCTCTCTCTTAATTTCTTATTTTCTCACTTTTTCTCTCTCCCTACCCTTTGGACGAATTTCCCTCATCCTCTTCCTCATTTCATGCCCATTTCTCTCTCATTTTCCTCTCTAGACTCACCGGAAATTGACTACCATAACCGCACCCTTAAATCGCCCTTCACGCCATCGTTTCCGTTGCTGAGTTAGAGCTTTAAAGCTGAGGAAACTGCTGTCCAGCCCTCACAGCAGCCCTCTCTCTCTCTTTGTCTCTCTTTATTGGTGGTTTGGACACTACTAGCCTAGGGGAGGCCATCCGCTTGAGTCACCCCCGTAGCACCGCCCGAGACGCTGTCCAGCCCAACTCAATGAGCTTTGGAGGCATGACCAGCAGCTCACAGTCGCTGTCCAGCTTGCCACTCCTCCTCCGATGCTTTTAAAGCTTGGACTTGGATGTGAGTGGCTTTCTAGCCCTTAATTAGGGTTGTTGCATTTTGGAAGTAGTTTAGGATGAGATTAAGGTTAAATGGTGCTTTGTTGATGTGATAAGTGATCATTGGGTGTCAATAGGTTATCTTGATATGTTATTGAGTTTTGGATGATAGGTTATCGAGCTTTGGATGATAAGTTGTCAAGTTTTGGATAATAAGTTAGCGAGATTTGGGTGATAGTTTATCGAGTTTTCGATAGGTTATCATGTTTAGGGCGATAAGTTATCGATTTTTACCGATAGGTTATCACTTCTTAGTTCAATAAGTTACATGATAAGTAGTTACACAATAAGTTATTAAGTTATGACAAGTGAATCGTGATATGTTCTTATATTATGCCATAATAAGATGATAGACTATTCTGCGGTGATATGTGTTTTATGAAGTGATGTCATGATAAGGCATGTTATTGAAATATGTTCTGGTATTATGATATGTTATATAGATAAAAGATAAGTTATTGGATAGATTATGATGGCAATGTACTATATGTGTTCATTGAAAGTAGTCGTCATACATATGTTATGTTCATAGTCTATGGTCGACGTGTGAGAACACCCCAAGCCTCCGAGACAAGATATACAATGATTCTTGGATGTGCAAGGAAGCATGTTGGATCGAGTCTCTCTCTTGAGATCGATGATATTGAGATGTATGGTTCCCGAACCAAGTCTAGTACTAGATCGATGATCATGTCACGACGGGCCGATCCTTTCTTAGTCTTGGTGCGATACTAAGACATATCGTTCCCTAGCTAAGTCTACTAGGTCGGTAATCATGTCACAATGGATCGGTTTTTTCTTGACCTCGGTGCAATATTAAAGCATATCGTTTTTTATTTGGATTGGACTAAGGCCGGTGCTCAACGTAATGTGTCAAACTATGGACTCTCATTTTGTGCTCGGCATATTTTATTGACGTACTTTCGATAGATTATGAGACACACTCCGTTTGGCATGCCTTTGAAGTATTCATACTTAGCTAATGAGAAAGATAACAATGAGTGTGAGTGATGAGGTGCTCTTGTGATCATATAAAGACCCTAATGCGTTTTACGCAGGGTGTGAATCCATTTTGATGCGTTTTACTTGATGTTTGTGTCCCTTTAACGGAATGTCATTTGGGATGATGCCCAATTAAGTTTGGATGTCCCTAAGTTAACGAAATGTCATTTGCGGATGGATTTCGGAATGAAGCTCCTTATAGGAATGCTGTCTTGATGCATTTATGCAAGATGACGCCATATTCGATGGGGGTGAGACGATGCCTGATTATGTTAGATGACTGGGAACCTTTGGGTTGGCCTTGGGCCCTAAGCGGCCATAATAATCTCAAAGCATGGTCTTGAGGGTTGGCATCTTGCACGGAAAAACTACATCTAGTACCAGACCAATGATTTGAGCGATACGTCCTAGGTTTTTTTTTTTTTTTTCAAGTGTGGAAACTCCAAGGCTCGAAGTAGTAGGATTGATTCTCATAATAATAAAAGTGAAATATATTGATTTTTTTTTATTGCGAAAATTGTCGAATCCAAAAAAAAAAAAAAAGTTTGATAGCAAGTTGATCGGTTAATTCGATAAGAAATGGTATTTAACACTCAATTTAATTGGGACCATCCAACCAAATCCAATTCTATTTTTTTTACTTATTCAATTTCAATGAGTGAATTCTCAAGTTCAACCAACCTATTTTCAATATATCAAGATCAAGTGGATGAATAAAAATAACACGATAGTACGGGATGTCATCCGTTTCTCGAGACGCCACCTGTGTAAAGTGTATGAGTGCATGAATGCATATTTTGAGAAGTGATGCTAGAGTCAGCACACGTGTGACCTGAGATTGATATATGAGCAGTTCTAGATTATAGCATGGCATGGGTGCATGATTATAATATGTTGCATGCTCTCGTGTCTAACTCATGAATATGGGAAGTGTTATAAGAATTGCTTATGTGCTTTGTTAAGATGGCTTAAGAAGGTAAGATGATCATTCATGTTTATAGTTAGGGCAAAACACGAGATGCTTTGCTATTGATTTGCCATCGATGGATAACCTGCATGTTTAGGATGTTTCCGAGGTGAATGGCTTCTCTACACAAGGTCTAGGGTGTTCACTCACTGAGTTTATCTCACTTCTCGTTGTTTAACTTTTTCAGGCCTTAATCATGACTATTCGAGCTCGAGCCAAAGTACTTTAAGATGGACGTGTACTAGATGCGTAGGGGATACCACTTTATGAGCTCATCCTCATAAAATAGAGATGCTAGGTTAACCCCAACACCGATACTTGGACAAGTATGAAGGAATCCACTACGTGGACATGTAAATGGCTAAGCTTTTGATGTAAGGAATGATTATATTTGATGGTAGAAGCATATACATACATACATACATACATACATACATACATACATACATACATATATGTATGTATCTATATATATACATACATATATATATGTATGTATATATATATATGTATGTATGTATATATATATAAAAGTGTGTTCTGATGTATGCCTTATACTATCCGTATTGTTTGTTAATGGTTAGTAGATGTTTATTTTGCTTCCGTTTAAGTATAATCAAAAGATAAAATGAATGGGTTGGTGACGCATCGCGAAAAGTGATGGTGCGGGTTGTCGCGAGCCCAGAGTAGGGCAGGGCGTGACAATAACATTGTAAGCACTAGCAAACAAGGATGACAAGTCTAATCCAACAAGAAGTGTATAACAAGTTTGATCCAACAATGAGCATATGAACAGCAGAATCAAAATGGTTGCACTCGAATTTGGCAAACACACTTCAGTATTGATTGAGTTTCATATAGGACTCATGTGCAAGGATGGACAATGACTAACTTACAACCGATTAAACGAGGACCGAAATTCTTTACAATTTCAAAGCATGAATAGCAACCAAAGAAGATTTAGCTTAATGATACTCACTTCTTTACTCTTCACTCATTTACAAACATAAATGCACAAGTACTCACCAAACACCCCGCTGCCCTCTCTTTTTATTCTATCCTCATACATTTTAATGTCAGTTCGTGGCATAGACGTAATCCATCTAAGGTAAGACCTTCCAGGCTCTCGATAGACTCAAGAGTAAGGCATCTCTCCTCTTTACCCCGGTCAGAATTCACCAGTCCATGTATTTTGCACAACAAACAGTTCTACCTTCCAGACAAAATCACATTATAATACAAGCCAATAGATGCATCTGCCGCTAGAGAAATTTGCTATTCTATCGTATCAATATGAAAGCTTCCCTGGCCACTATCATGAATAGCAATCAGCGCAATTGAAAAATCCTTAGCCCACGTGAGCTCAATTCACGAGATTTTTTACTCCCCCCCTTTTTTTTTTCCAGGGAGATCTGCGCCTTTGGGCTTGAGAGGAGCCCCAAATGACCCAAACAGGGCAAACTATTTTTAATAAAAAATATATTACAATATTAAATATAAAGCGTCAATAATAGAAAATACATTATTAATACTAAAAACACTTTAATAAATTCATAATTAAGTTAAAGTAAACATGTAAAAAAAGAAGAAGTGATTTTAGAGGCCCAAAATACGATGACCGATCTATTTTTACTTTTAAAAAGAAAAAAAGAAAAATTTGGCCTAGGTCTGAACAGTCCTAAAACAGCACGACCGAGTTTGCTGTAGGCTTTTTTATTTAATTCAGCCTAGACAGAAGTTCCATAGACTAGTCAATTGTTACGTAATTTTTCGATCAGATTGTTACATAATTTATTTATGTTTGTCATAGAATTGCTATGTAATTGACGGGGTATAGAATGACTCCTTTTTCTATTGGGGGTTAGGTAATGGTTGTCAGCATACATGATGCATTTGATGGAATGTTGAGTCTTCACTAATTTTCAATTTCCTAGGAGTGTAAAACAACGGTCAAAATCTAATGCTTCTTTCTTAAGGCAAGAGAAACAATATCATCATGTGAATTGACCGAGACAAGAAATCAACATGGGGTGTCCCAACTTTTTAGAAAAGAGAATTACTCTTCGAAACCAAATCAATCACTCTTGGAAATCTAATCTTATATTTGCAAAAGACGATAATGTCATAGAATTGCTATGTAATTGACGGGGTATAGAATGACTCCTTTTTCTATTGGGGGTTAGGTAATGGTTGTCAGCATACATGATGCATATGATGGAATGTTGAGTCTTCGCTAATTTTCAATTTCCTAGGAGTGTAAAACAATAGTCAAAATCTAATGATTCTTTCTTAAGGCAAGAGAAATAATATCATCATGTGAATTGACCGAGAAAAGAAATCAACATGGCGTGTCCCAACTTTTTAGAAAAGAGAATTACTCTTCGAAACCAAATCAATCACTCTTGGAAATCTAATTTTATATTTGCAAAAGACGATAATGTCATAGAATTGCTATGTAATTGACGGGGTATAGAATGACTCCTTTTTCTATTGGGGGTTAGGTAATGGTTGTCAGTATACATGACGCATATGATGGAATGTTGAGTCTTCGCTAATTTTCAATTTCCTAGGAGTGTAAAACAACAGTCAAAATCTAATGATTCTTTCTTAAGGCAAGAGAAATAATATCATCATGTGAATTGACCGAGAAAAGAAATCAACATGGGGTGTCCCAACTTTTTAGAAAAGAAAATTACTCTTCGAAACCAAATCAATCACTCTTGGAAATCTAATTTTATATTTGCAAAAGACGATAATGTCATAGAATTGCTATGTAATTGACGGGGTATAGAATGACTCCTTTTTCTATTGGGGTTAGGTAATGGTTGTCGCATACATGACGCATATGATGGAATGTTGAGTCTTCACTAATTTTCAATTTCCTAGGAGTGTAAAACAACAGTCAAAATCTAATGCTTCTTTCTTAAGGCAAGAGAAACAATATCATCATGTGAATTGACCGAGACAAGAAATCTACATGGGGTGTCCCAACTTTTTAGAAAAGAGAATTACTCTTTGAAACCAAATCAATCACTCTTGGAAATCTAATTTTATATTTGCAAAAGACGATAATGTCCAGAAACTGGATTTTTATCCATGTAATGACTTATTTAGATTACTAGACTGAAGCGGTTCGTATATGAAGTGGGTAAATCTCACTAAGTTGAAGTTGTTCAGACGCATTTGAGGCGTGCACTCAATATACCTAAGGTTAACTTTAGCACTAAAACTAAAACAACTAGGTCAACAAGGATAATCTTTGCCATATATCTCTAAAGAAGCTAATCCCTTTTGAAGGCTTTCTGGTAACTTAGCCTAAAAGATCATGCAATTTGTTTTTTTTCAAAAGAGACCATGCCATTAAAAACTGCTAAACATAATACCTCACGTTTTTTCTATTGATATGTAAAAGCCCACTCGTTCTAGTCAGTATTCAACTCATCTCTAATGGTCACTAATGTCCGAGTCTCCGTCCTTTCTTTCACCGCTCATGGACAGTCATCTAACTAGGGTGGTTGGGAGAGCTGGGATAGACCTTTAATGTGACAAGTCGTTCATATAGTTTTCTACATTTTATTATTCGTTTACTTGATTAGTAACCATCACCAATGTCTATCTCCATGTCCTTACATCCACTGCCACTAGACAAACATTTAAGAATACATAAGATGGCTTTAATTAGGGTAGATGAGAGATATATAAAATAAGAATAGTTGTGGGTGTTGAGACTACGATTAATGCATCAACTTCTTTGTAGATTATACCTGAACAACAAGCCATATTTAATCATTAATGACAATATCCCATGCCACTTATTATATCATATTTATGAAACTTTCTTAGTGTGTTTGACATTTCCCTTCCTTGTTTTTGTTGTAATAATGAAAATTAGCAAGAAAGTTGATACATGAATGACACTACATGTACTAAGACTTTACTCGAGTTTATTTCATGAAATGATGCGCAGTGGGGTATGTAACTATGTCATCGACACTTGTTTTTTCTTATTGATGTGTAATCTTACTTGTTCTAGTTAGCATTCAACTGATCTCTCATGGTCCCTAATGTCCAAGTCTCCATGTCCTTTCTTCCACCACTCATGGACAGCCATCTAAATAGGGTAGTTGGGGGAGCAAGTCCTTGAAAGGGACAGTTTTCTACATTTTATTATTTGTTTACTTGATTAGTTGCCATCACCAATGTTTATCCCCACGTCCGATTGTCTAAGTAGAACTGACATGCGACACGACAAGCCGACATGTCATTTGTCAAAAATAGAGTATTTTGACACGTTGTGACACATTATATATTAAATAAATATTTTTATTTTTAATTAATTTGATTCAAATTCACAAATAAATAAATAATAAAAAAGAACTTACAATAAATTTACACTAATAATATTAATAAATCTATTCATAGAAAATTTGAAAAACATATTCATAATTAATGCGTACCCATATTTGGGAATATGTTTTTAATATTAACAAAAATTATGAATGACTAACAAAAGAATAGAATCAACTTTATTTAAATAAATCTATGATTTTCTATAATAATTAAATTTACCATTATTTAACATTTAATATTTTTATTTTTTGAAATCACTTTTTAACTCGTTTATTTTTTTATAACAAAAATAACTTTACCGCCCCACTCCTCATTTCTCTCTCCCCCTATTCCCCGCGCCACCCCCAAAATCCCCCTCGATTTCTTCCCATTGTCTCCTCTCTCTCTCCCCCCTCCCCTTCCCCCACGCCACCACTTGCTCCCTACCCCCATCAATCACCCCACCCCATCCCTACTTCCCCCGCCCCTCAGTTTCTTCCCCTTCTCTCCTCTCTCTCTCTCCCCTTCCCTTCCCCCACGCCACCACCTGCTCCCCCGCCCCCATCAATCACCTCCATCCCTGTTCTTCCCCTACTCTCTCTCTCCCCCTCCCCTTCCCCCACGCCACCACTTGCTCCCTGCCCCCATCAATCATCCCACCCCATCCCTACTCCCCCGACCCTTAGTTTCTTCCCCTTCTCTCCTCTCTCTCTCTCTCCCTTCCCTTCCCCCACACGCCACCACCTGCTCCCCGCCCCCATCAATCACCTCCATCCTTGTTCTTCCCCTGCTCTCTCTCTCTCCCCCTCCCCTTCCCTCACGCCACCACCTACTCCTCGCCCCATCAATCACCCTCACTGACGCATAGAAAGTTATGCTTGAAAAGAATTTCAAAAGATAGTGTTTACTTTGAATAAAGAAGTGCGGATTACAATATCTTAGGCGCCTATTTATAAAGAGGTCGCCATCTAGAAAATAACCAAATAACTGAAATCTAATAACAAAATTAAAGAAAAAATATTGATAAACCAGAAAATCTGAAATCTAATAACAAATTAAGAAAAACACGTGAATCAAATATTGTAACACCTTTATAATATCGAAGATTACGCAATTCTCTTTAATTTGTGGGATCGTCCGCTCTTATGACGCTCCAATGTTTCCATAAAGTCATTTGCATATTGTTCTCAATCAGTTTTCTCCACTTTAGAAGAACTCGACCCCGAGTTATGATTAGGATAAAGATGAGTATCTGGAGGATGATACTCAAATAGGTCTGCTACATTGAATGTCGGGAAGATGTTGAGGTCACCAGGAAGATCAACAACATAGGCATTGTCATTGATTTTCTTCACAATTTGATAGGGACCAACTTTCTTGTGCTTCAGCTTGTTATATGTACCAACTGGAAAGCGTTCCTTGTGGAGGTAGACTATCACTTCATCACCCTCAGCAAATAGTTGAGGAACAACATTTAACAAATAAAAACTTTAGGAGGACATTGCATTTTTGGTCAAAATTTAGAAATTACATTACACAAATTAAAAATTCGGGGACCACATTGCCCATTGGACTAAAAATCGGCGACCATGTGTGCTATTATTCCTAAAACTTACCGTATATAAGAAATACGACTACTTTGGCATCCGATGTTACTCATGATCTAATGCTAGTTAGGGCTGTGCAACTGGTTCGATTCTACCCTTGAACCAAATTAGGCCACTCATAAAAACAGGTTTAGTTATCCATATCAATGGAAACAGGTCCGTTCTCGGGATCGATCACCCCTCATACAAGGAGGGTGGAGGGTAGATACCAATGAGTAAGCCAAGGTCAAAGCTCCAAGGATTGACTCAGCATTCACATGCCAAAACAGCCACGGGACCACACAAATCGAAATGGCCGTAAACTGTAGAAAAAAACTCATGACGAGGGGAAGAGAAGCAAGATGGGAGCGCACTAAATTTCCGCAACCGCGACCATGGGAAATGGGGCGATTATGATGCTGCAGGGACCTGCGATTCTCACGGTGGACCCATCCGTACTCTCGCATCATGCGGGCGAATTCTGACAGCCACCTCCATCGGAGGAGAGCTTGAAGTCGCCGCTGACCGATTCAACTCCGCGTATGATATTTTGTGCGTGGTGAAAACAGCCACCTACGTTGCATTCGTTGACTGCTCAATTCAATGAGGCACTAAGAGAGACTAGAAAGAGAGAGAGAGAAAGAGAGAGAGAGAGAGAGAGAGAGAGACGTTTCCTGACTTTTGGTCAAACCTTTGACCAAAAAAGTTGAAAAAATAAAAAAATGCATAAATATATATTTCTTTTAATGCCAATTTAAATTTTATGTCGAAAATTTTACGAAAATTGATTAAAAACCTTGCTTTCCAAATTTTTGGTTTCGGGTCTTAAATCAGCTAAAAATCAAATTACTTTTTTTCTTAGTCATAATTAAGTATAGTTCCTTCTTCAACATTTGGTTCAGGGACTATTTTATATCTACTTGTGCATTCAATTTTGTGATTTATAGAGTCAAAATGCAAATTGCCGTTTTTTATTTTATTTATTTATTTATGCTGGAAGAACCACCTTAGCCGACAGCCGCCACGTAAACCCCAAGGTGTCGCTAGTGGGGAGACTACCACCCCAGTGCCACGTGTCAATCACCTAATGGCCCACTAGCCTCCCTGCCACTTGCGTCGCAGGGGTTTCAAACTCCTGACCTCTCCCTTCAAAGGCCTGGAGCCTACCCAGCAGAGCCACCACGGCCGATGGTTGCAAATTGCCATTTTGAGCTGTAATTAGGGGACCAAAATCGATCATTCACAGCTTACAAACAAATGATTGTTTCTTACTTATTTCATTAAGATAAGTCCAAATTTGAAATTGATTTTGAGAAATTCACATAAGAACTCATCAATTTAAAGGATTTTATCCTCTCAAGCGTAAGAAAGTTAAGTAATTAAGCTTTAATCGACAAATCGACAAAATTCAAATTGACCCATTCATGATTATGGTTTATTTCATAAATCTTGGTCCAACTTGGATATTAGGCCTAAATTCATTTTTGACATAAGCCCGATCGCTTCAATTCAAGATCAATTTTAAGGTGTAAGTGAGATATCTTGCCCCATGTCGGGCAATGCCTCTTGGGGATGGGAATTGGTGGACTGCCTTGCCCGGCACAAGGTGTTGGGTGGCAAGCAAATCTTCCCAAGTGGTGGAGACAAAGAATTAGAGTGTGAGCACCTATTTAGGTAGACCTTGGAACCGGATTGAATTGGCAATGTGCAGTTTATTCTCATTGAAAATGGTTCAATTATTGATCTCCAAAATTAGGAACTAACACTATGTGGTTCGGTTCTAAGGTTAGGGTGTTAAACCGAACCGGCGGAATGACCCTAGGCCAAATCAATTTTAAATATGTTTTTTTTTTTTTATTTGTGCTTGTTTTTAAGTGGATAGAATTTGGACCAATATTTTAAGGATAATAGGGAATGAAGTTACATCATTCATGTTTTAAACTGTATATTATTTATTTCATTTTACCAATGTTTTACTTCTCGCAGTTTTTTTGCTAAGTATCCCTATTCAAAATAGTATATATTGATGGGCAATCACCTTAAAAGAATAAGTTTGTCCTCCCAATAATTAAAAAAAAAAAAGAACAATAAATGAATCGGCCGATTCCCTGACCAACATTTGAAATGGAAGAATCTGTTTTAAATTCCAAAATCTGGTAAACCATCCCATACATATAGATTCTAGATTCTAGAGTTGATTCAATCTTGAAACCGCTCACCCTTCCAAGGAATGCTATCCTTAGCCTCATCTCACCTGACCCAAATCCATTGTTGTTTTTCAGAAAAATAATTGCCCAACCAAACAAGGATTTTCTTATTAGCCAAAATTAACATATGAGACTAGGACAAAGGAGGAAGTGATGTTTTGGATGGGAAGTCCATGCGAGGAATATCAAATAACGTGTCAAACACTGACTGAGCTTTTCGAAGGCGCTACAAGGCCATTCTTGTTTTTGTCGGACCCACGAGAAAATATTGCCCTACACAAGTCCATTCGGCGAGTCACACATGTGGCTCGTGGGCCCATCTTTTGCAATCCCCCTCTCTCATTTGTTTCTAACGGGAGGGGCAGTGTTGTGGCCCTCACCTATGGTCGGCAATCGTCACTTTTGTCGGATTTGGCGAGGCCTTGACCCTCACGACTAGAACAAGGGTCATCCTTGCCGGATTTGACGAGACTTTGGGAGGCAACGACATTGGTAAGATGTCACAGCTTTCGCCAGATCTGGCGAGGGTTCAAGAGGTGACAACATCAGCGTCACGGGGGACCTTGATGTTGGAGAAATCTTCTTTGAGTGTTTTGAAGCTGACAAAACGTTTTCATCAGTCTAGTCTGAAAACTTGTAGACTCTTTATAAAAGTCTGAAGACCTCCGGACTACCAGACTCAAGACTCAAAGTCTATCCTCATTGACTTTTTTCTAGAGCGTCGAAGAAGACTTATTTGGAACTGGATGTTTCGTTAAGAATTTGACTTTATCGACTGGAGAAGATCTCTTGGCTGGATGTAGCATGTCGGAATCCTTTATTCAAATCAAGATTGATTCAGGGATTTTGGATCCGTTAATTAGCGAAGTATACTTGGAAGGTTCTACTTATGGAAACCTAAATCCTGATTGTATGGGTGAGCATGATTGATGGACTATCGTCATGTTCCTTAAATAGCTCGAAGATCTTCCTAATTGATTTTGTCCAATGGGTAGATTGGAAGAATTTCTTTGGTAAGTATGTTGATCCATGGCTAGTATGTTGGCTCCAGGACTAGTTGAAGGGCAAAGCAATACCGGACTGCCTTATTTTGATGGAAATGAATACAACATATGGAAAAACAAGATGAAGGCATTCCTAAGATAAAAAAATCCTCCGGAATGGGATGTGGTAGACAAAGGAATCATTCCTAAAGTTGTACCTGTTTTAGAAAGAGGAAAAGAAGTCGTTGAGTCTAGCGAAATGACTCAGGAAGAGATAACCAAGAGACAAACTCTTGATGCAAAAGTAATTTATTCTTTATATTGTGCTTTATCACCTACTGAATATAATAGAATATCTTCTTGTGTTATAGCCAAAGAAGTTTGGGATAGATTACACATCAATTATGAAGGAATTGATTGAGTGAAAGAAACCAGAATCAACATTCTCCTCGGTCAATACGAAGCTTTCAAAATGAAATTAGGAGAATCTATCACTGACATGTTTAGTCGTTTTACAGAAATTGTGAATGATCTTGAAAATCAAGGTCAACTAATTTCTAATCCCATGAAAATAAATAAGCTACTGCGTGAACTCTCCAAGGATTGGAATCACATAAATACCTCAATAAGGGAGACACAAAGAATTATGCCACTTTCTGTCGATGAATTGGTTGTGACTCTTCAGTCTTATGAAGCGGAGCGAATTAATGAAGATGAAGATCCTAAATGTAAGAAATCCATTGCATTAAAATTCGATGATAATTCGATGTTACAGATTCTGAAGACGATATGGATGATGAGGAGCTTTCTCTCATGATGAGTAGATTCAGAAAGCTAAACAGAAAGGGGAGAAGATTCAATCCAAAGAAACAGAGCTTTCAAAAGCAACTGACTAAGTCTATTGAGGATGATGAATCCAATAGAGATGTAGTCTACTTTGAATGTAAGAAAAATGGACACATCAGACCCAACTATCCCATTCTGAGGAAAAAGAAAGGAAAAGCTGAGAAATATCGAAAGACACTTAAAGCAGAAACTTGGAGTGATACAGAATGTGAAGAAAGTGATGATGATTATGCCAATATTTGTCTAATGGCACAATCGGATTCAGATTCAAACTCCGAGACAGATTCAGATTTAGACAGTGAATTTGAGAAAATATGGGTACCAAAGAAAGCTTGAGTCTCTTTTCTAAATGTAGGTTACTATCAAGAAAAAGGTTAAATGGTACCTGGATAGTGGATGCTCAAGGCATATGACAGGAGATTCAAATTGCTTCATAAAGCTTGTTCAAGTTAATTGTGGAAAAGTTTCATTTGGAGGAAACAGCAAAGGAAGAATTGTGGGATTCGGAACTGTAAAAATTGGAAGCCTCACGATCAGTAATGTTTCTTTAGTGGAAGGACTCAACTACAACTTGCTAATTATTAGTCAGCTGTGCGACACCGGTTTCAAAATCAATTTTGAAGAGGGAATATGTTCAGGAACCAGTAAAGACTCTTCTCAATCTTTCAAGAGTCGAAGACATGGAAATATCTACCTCTTGGATGTCCAACCAGATGAAACCCAATGTCTAATCTCAATTCAAGAAGAAGCAAACTTATGGCACAGAAAACTCGGGCATATCAACATGAAGCAAATAGTCAAAATTTCAGCAAAGAAACTTGTTCGTGGTCTACCAAATTTGTCATACCAAAAAGCTTATCTATACACACCATGCGTGTTAGGAAAATAGGTAAGAAACTCATTCAAACCAATAAATCAAGTTTCCACTAATCGTGTACTGCAGCTTCTATATATGGATCTCTTTGGACCAACCAGAACTCAAAGCATTAGAGGTAAGAAATACTGTTTAGTGATTGTGGATGATTACTCACGATTCACTTGGGTATATTTCCTAGCAAGTAAGTCCGAAACTCTCTCTTACTTTACAAAGTTTGCTAAAAAGGTCAAAAATGAGAAATGATATGTAATTTCAAGAATACAAACAGATCATGGTGGTGAGTTTGAAAATCAAGATTTTATAAAATTCTGTGATGAATCTGGTTTTTAGCATGTGTTCTCTTCACCATATACTCCAGAGCAAAATGGAGTCGTGGAAAGAAAGAATATGCTGCTTCAAGAAATGGCTAGAACTCTTTTAATTGAAAGTAACATATCTTCACGTTTTTGGGTTGAAGCAGTCTGTACTGCATGCTATATTATTAATAGAGTTTTTCTAAGGCCTATTTTGGAGAAAACTCCCTATGAGTTATTCAAAGGAAAGAAGCCAATTATTTCATATTTTCATGTGTTTGGATGTAAATGTTTTATATTGAAAAATGCAATTGATTGAGTTGGTAAGTTTGAAGAAAAATCAAATAAAGGTATTTTCCTTGGATATTCTATCACAAGCAAAGCTTATAGAGTATACAACAAAAAAGACTCAATCTATGGAGGAATCAATGCATGTTAAATTTCAAGACTCCATGCAAAATGAATCGACTCAACTTGAAGAATCTGAACCTGCTCCAGACTCTACAAAGTCTAAATTTCCAGAAGCAGCTCAGACTTCAGAAGACTAGCAACAAATGATCGTCGAAGATTCAAATGAGGAAAAAGATCAACAGTCTGACAAATCAACCAGCAACTAGAAGCATAAGTCCAGTCATCCCAAAGATCTCATTATTGGTGATATTAATGAAGGAATTCGTACGAGATCCAAAAGGCGCGAAGAATCTAATGCTTTGGCTCTTATTTCTGAAATAGAACCCAAGAGCATAGAAGAAGTTTTATCTGATGAAAGCTGGATTGAAGCTATGTAAGAAGAACTCAGGCAATTCAGCATTAATGATGTCTGGGAATTGACTCCTAAATCGAAATGTAAATCTATCATTGGAACTAAATAGGTTTTCAGGAACAAGATGAACGAGAAAGGAAAGGTCGTAAGAAACAAAGCAAGACTCGTGGCCAAGGGATATACGCAAGAAGAAGTGATAGACTATGATGAGACTTATGCGCCAAAGTAGCAAGGTTAGAAGCAATTAGATTATTATTTACTTTTGCTTGTCATAAGAATTTCAGGTTATTCCAAATGGACGTCAAAAGTGCTTTCCTAAATGGTTATTCCAAGAGAAAGTCTATGTGGAACAACCACTTGGTTTTGAAGACCCAAGGAAACCAGACTTTGTATTCAGACTGAAAAATGCTTTATATGGTTTAAAGCAAGCACCTTGAGCTTGGTACGACAAACTAAGTAAGTTTTTAATTCAAAATAGCTTTGTCAAAGGTAAAGTAGATACTACATTATTTATCAAAAAAGAAAGCAAAAGTTTTCTACTTGTTCAAATTTATGTTAATGATATTATTTTTGGATCCTCTAATGAAAGTCTGTGCAAGAAATTCTCTAAATCTATGCAAGATGAATTTGAAATGAGCATGATGGGTGAACTAACCTTCTTTCTTGGGCTTCAAGTGAAACAACTGAAGGAATGAATCTTTATCCATCAAGAAAAATATGCCAACGATCTTATCAAAAAGTTTGGGCTAGAAAATTGCAAAAAAACTGATATACTAATGTCAAGTTCCTTGAAGATGGACAAAGATGAAGGAGGAAAAAAAGTTGATCAAAAGCTATACAGGAGTATTATTGGTTCACTTCTTTATCTTACTGTTTCTAGACCTGACATTTTGTTTAGTGTTTGCATTTGTGTCAGATTTCAATCAGATCCTAAAGAATCTCACTTTAAGTGCTGCAAAGCGTATTATTAAATACATTGCCTCAACGTCAAACTTGGTTTGGTATCCTAAAGAATGAGACTTTACTCTTCTTGGATACTCAGACGCAGACCTAGCCGGATGTAGAGTTGATAGAAAGAGCACCTCGGGCACCTGTCAACTACTTGGAAGTAGAACAGTATCTTGGTTTTCAAGGAAGCAAAGTACAGTAGCTCTTTCTACGGCAGAAGTAGAGTATGTAGCTCTTGGAAGTTGTTGTTCAAAAATTTTGTGGATAAAACAACAACTGAGATATTTTCGAATTGAAGATTCATGTACTGAGATCAAATGTGACAACACCATCGCAATCAATCTCACCAAGAATCCGATTCTTCACTCAAGAGCAAAACATATAGAGATTCGACATCATTTCATTAGAGATTATGTTCAAAATGGAGAAGTCTTGATTCAGTTTATTGACTCAAAGAATTAACTGGTGGATATATTTACAAAACTTTTGGAGAAAAATCAATTTGAAGTTATTCGTACCAGACTCAATATCTTAAAGTTTGAGGAAGTTCAGACTTAGCACTAAAAGTCTAAAGGCTCTCAGTTTCGAACGATTAAGATTCTCGACTGTAAGTTACTTCTATTTATTTCTCGAATCAAATCTCGAAAAGGTACGATTATCTATCCGAAATTGATTATTGCTATTTTAATTTCCGTGATTATTGCAAACCTACCTTTTCGAAAAAGAAGTAATTTTTGAAATGACAGTTATCCAAAAGGCAGTTATTTTTAAAAAAGGGTATTTTTATATTTTTCTTTCTTTATGACTGTTCGTATGCCTCGTTTTGACTGCCTTATATACTGTCGGTTCTTCTTCGTTTTACTCACAAAAACCCTAAGAGAGCACCGATCTTCCACTTCTGTCTTCTTCTCTTGTTTAATCCTCGAAAAAGTTTTCATCTTTCTTGGGAAACAAGCTTGGAATCTCTCAAAGACTGTGAAAGATGTCGTCTCAAAGGAAGTCTTCGAGGATCGCGAATAGGGGACCACAGCAAATGCGTGAGGGGCCTATGCACTTTGATCTCATCGAAGAAGAAGAATCTCCTAGACAGCAACAGAGCCCACAACATTCTCAATAGCGTCCATCTCCTCCATCTAGACCTCAGGATGTTGCACATCGAGAAGAGGAAGAAATCATTGAAGATGTAGAACCCATAAGAACTCATAAGCCCTGTTTTACTTATAAGCTTTACCGTGCTTTGAAGATGAGCGGTACTCCATTGAACTACATTGATGAGTTTCTTAAGGACAAAGGGTATAAAAATGAATCATTCTTCTTACGCACCATGGAACGTTTGGGAATTGCCCCTGTGGGGTCGGCTGAAGAAGCCATTGCTAATATTCCAAGTGATCCACGGGTTGGAGGATTTAATCAACCAGATGGGAACGATGATGACAAGTTGTACAGTCAGTTTAAACCTAGAATAGGTGTTGCAGCGAAAATCCGAAGCAAAAGGACGGATTTATTTCGATCGGAGGAACACAAGCAACTGTACTCCAAATTGCTGAAGCGTGGGGTAATAAACCCTAGAGGTGTAGACTTTGACTTTCTTGACTCTGTGAATATTAATCTGCAAGAAAAATTCAGTCTACTTCAACTTGAACAGTTTTGTTCTGAATCTACAGAAGTGTATGCTGAACTTACTGCTTATTTCTATTCGAATCTCAGTTTTTTGGATGCAAATAGATTCTCTGTTAGTGTTCGAAATAAGGACTATGTGGTGGACATGAATATGTTGGCTGATGTGATTGGGGTTGAAAAAGGGAGATATCAACCTATCAATGTGTCTATTGCTCGTGCAACATTGGAACTTGTTCATGATAGAAGAACGGAAGGAAAGATTTCTTATATGAGAATGAATGCGTCTAACATTTTGCTTCACAAGATAGTGATTAACTGTCTTAGACCAAAATCAACTTCAAATACTGACGTTTCAAACTCGGAGGCAAAGTTGATGTACGCCATTAATGCTGGTAAAAAATTCTTTCTTCCATACACTATTATGTTCCACATGTACAGGGCAGTGATGAAGGACAAGGGCCAACTTCCTTATCCAGCTCTTGTGACCAAGTTATTCAAACATTTGAATGTTCAGCCTCACATGATTCTTTGTGTTCGAACGTGCGATCAAATTATGGTAGGACTGCAAATGGTCTCAAAAATGCGTCTGAAGGAACTTGCCAAGGCTATGGAACAGTTCAAGGAGAAAACCCCTGTCAAGACTCATTCAGTCTCTTCTATGGCAAAGCGAAAAGGGAAGGAACCCATGGTTGCTCCATCCAAGAAAATAAGAGCTCTCATCATTGAGGATGATATCACTATTTCTGCAATGGCATTGAAGAACCTGAGTTGTTCTGTTCTAGAACTTGAGACAGAACAGAGGACTGAAGATTTGGAAGCAAAGGAGAAAGAAGCAGAGGAGAGAGATGCAGAGGAGGAAAGAATTGAGGAAGAAGAAGAGGAGAGAGGAGATCAAGCGGAAGCAGAGCATGAGGAACACTTTTCTCCACCTGAAGGCATGGAAACATGGGGAGATCCTGAGAAACGAGGAATGTCCTCATTCCCTGCCACTAGTGAAGGAGTAAGTCGTTCTCTAGCAGATTTAGAGGACATCTATGCAACTCAATTTCCTGAAGAAGGACACGAGGTTTCGTCGCCCAATCTGCATGATCGTGCTGAAATGCCATCATCTGCCAATACTCCGTCTGATCGTGCAGAAGCAAGTACTCAAACAGACAATTCAGCAGACTTTCGCAGAATTCTTGATGTTCTTTTGGAGATGAGAGGCCAGATTTATGCTCTAGGATGTGAAGTACAGAATTTGCAAAATGCAAGTCAAATCTCTTCAATTTCTTTGCATGATAAAATTCATGCTCTTGCTATTCAAGTTTAAGCAAATGCCAAGGGTGAAGATGCGGCGCAACTGAAAGAGGATTTGAAAAAGCTAGAAGGGATTGTCCAGTCAATGGGAGATTTCCAGCTTGTTCGTGTTTCCAAGCAATCTTAAATCCATTCTTTTTTCATCTCTACCTTTTTAATGATGACAAAAAGGGGGAGAGATGTGGTGCAGATTTAAAACTTTGAACTTTGAACTTTTTATGTCGATTGACTTGTCTTTTGTGTTTGGCTGTTTGGATTTAGACTGGATTTGGATTTGACTGTTTGAACATCTGTTTATCTTAAGTACTATTGATATCTCATGGCTTTGTTCATTTACAAGACTAACCTACTTTCTGTGGATGCTGATTCTAGTGTTATTACTAAGCCATTTATTTTTGTGAGATATCTATTTTTGTTTGAGTAATGTTTTGCAGGTCAAAGTTATCTAAATCTATATGAAAGTTTTGTCACCATAAAAAATGGGGAGATTGTTGGAGAAATCTTCCTTCAGTGTTTTGAAGCTGACAAAATGTTTCCATCAGTCTAATCTAAAGACTTGTAGATTCTTTATCAAAGTCTGAAGACCTCCGGACTACCAGACTCAAGACTCAAAGTCTATCCTTATTGACAGTTTTCTAGACCGTCGAAGAAGACTTATTCGGAACTGGATGTTTCGTTAATAATTTGACTTTATCGACTGGAGAAGAT
Organism: Eucalyptus decipiens; assembly: GCA_014182575.1. Taxonomy (NCBI): domain Eukaryota; kingdom Viridiplantae; phylum Streptophyta; class Magnoliopsida; order Myrtales; family Myrtaceae; genus Eucalyptus; species Eucalyptus decipiens. Next base: position 26,214,192 of record CM024615.1, read on the forward strand.
CTATTGGCTAGATGTAGCATGTCGAAATCCTTTATTCAAATCAAGATTGATTCAGAGATTTTGGATCCGTTGATTGGCGAAGTATACTTGGAAGGTTCTACTTATGAAAACCTAAATCCTGATTGTATGGGCGGGCATGATTGATGGGCTATCGTCATGTTCCTTAAATAGCTCGAAGATCTTCTTAATTGATTATGTCCAACGGGTAGATTGGAAGAATTCATTTGCTAAGTGCCAACGGGTATGATGGCACAAAGGAGTATATAAGGAAGACGTTCCAGTTGTTCGAGAGTATGCACGATAGAAGAATTCCAAAGTCTGAAGCTCCTTATTCTTAGTCAATTAAATTGTTAAGCGAAATCTTGTACACAAAAGAGAGTCTATATCTTTGAGAGACCTTGAGGAAGTGTAGAAGAGTCTCTACACTGTGGAATCAGGGAAAAACTTTTCTGTAACAACTCTTTTGTTCATAGTGGAATCCAGCCGGTGGGCTATTAATGCGGAAGAGTGGACGTAGGCTTGGATTAAGCCAAACCACTATAATCTCTGTGTTCATATTCTCTTCCCTACTCTCTTTTATCTTGATCGTAATTCGTTTTGTTTACAAAAGACGAATGTCATTTCTATTGTCAATTAGTGCTGCTCATTTATCACGAGAAATTGTTTTTACACCTATTCACCCCCTCTAGGTGCTTATACTAGCTATCACACTTGAGAGGGTCGCCTTTCGAAGCGTCACGAACGACCGGGGGAGGGGCCTTGCGTTTGTTCTTGGACCAAGGGTGGAGGCATGGTTCGTCAGGCGGTGGAGAGGGCGAGATAGAGCAAGTCGAGAGACAGATGAAGAGAAATACACGGTGTCGTTCAGCATGATTTCATCGGATGCGGAGACAACGGACGAGGTGGACATGGAGGCGGCGGTGGCGCGGTTGTCTCCGCCGTGTGGCAAGAAAAGAGGGAGAAGAAAGAGAAGGTTATCACTTACGGTGGGCCCGGGCCACACGTGGCGCTGAGCTCTACCTGATATTTCCTAGATTTGACTTCCGCAATGACAGAGTTGTCAGCGTCCAACTCCCAAAAGCGTGAGTTATCTTCGATGACCGAGAATATAAGATGGGATTCTCCAGTGCGCTGACGTGATTCCCTCACATCAGTTCGAGCGGCAAGAATCTGCGCGATTATGATGCTGCAGGGACCTGCGATTCTCACGGTGGACCCATCCGCACGTTTTTATCTTCTTAGCACTCTCGCATCATGCGGGCGAATTCTGACCGCCACCTCCGCCGGAGGAGAGCTTGAAGTCGCCGCTGACCGATTCAACTCCGCGTATGATATTTTGTGCGCGGTCAAGACAGCCACCTACGTTGCTTTCGTTGACTGCTCGATTCAATGAGGCATTTAGAGAGACTAGAGAGAGAGAGAGAGAGACGTTTCCTGTACTGTGCCAGCGAGTCACTGCACCGTTTCTCTTCACCTCGCGCAGTACCTCCTCCTGTCTCCTCTCGTAGGCTATAAAGCACCGACACTCTCTAATATCATTCGTATCTTATCGGACACTTTAATATGTATCAAATACTTTTTGATATTCTCAAACACTTTCCGAAACTTGATCAACATGCGTTAAAAATTCGATACGTGGTCAATTTTTTCGATACTTTCTCACACTTGAGTTAGAATTTTGACATACAGAGTTTCCGATACATGATTCCAATATTGAAGATCAATTTTAATAATTCAATAAATGAAATGTCAAAATATATATATGTGAAAAAATAAAACACAATAATATAAATAATAAATTAAGAAAGAAGAAAAACTTAGTATTCTCTTCTCTTCTGACTCCCACTTCCCGTGATACACAATTCACCCATTAAGTTATTTTTCTCATATTTCAATATATCTAACATGCAAGTCTAGAATATAGATCGTTTGTTTTTCTCTAAATTTTATGAATTATTGAAATAGAGTTGAATTTGTCAAATTGAACAATGAATGATATTAATAAATGGTTAATTAATGTTTTTAGTGTATATTCATTCTAGGCTTTTATTTATTTATTTATGAATTTGATTCAAATTAATTTAATTGAAATAATCATAAAATGATAATTTATTATTATATATATATATATATAAATATATATTTAATAAACAACGTGTCCCAACGTGTCGGAATTCTCTATTTTTTTGAGAAATGACGTGTCGGCGTGTCGTGTCGTGTTGTGTTACGTGTCGTGTCGGTAGCATCTACTTAGCTTACAAGACCCTTCTTCTAAATTTCTTACTTTTTTTTTTAATATTAGTCAATAATTGAATTGTGCACAGAACAAAGGTGTTAAATACAGCCAAGATAGAGAGTTAGTTACGAGAGGAGATGGGAAAACAACTATTTGTTATTCTCAACTCCGCCCTCTTGTGGTGGTGGAGCTTAATCACAATCCCCGGAGCAGGCTCACAAAACCAAACTGATTGGCTCGCATTAGCTTCCTTCAAAAATGCGATACATGAAGACCCATTTGGAGTCTTGAGCTCTTGGAATGATTCTACCCATCATTGTGAGTGGCAAGGTGTTTTGTGTAGCAAAAGGCATCCTGGGAGAGTCACATCTTTATTCCTAAGATCACAAGGCTTGGGAGGCTCCTATCTCCTCACATAGGGAACCTCTCTTTCTTGAGGGTCATGCTTTTGCAGAACAATAGCTTCCACGGTGAAATCCCACCACAAATTGGCAACTTGCTTCAACTCTGTGATCTTGATCTTACTAACAACTCATTTGGCGGGCCAATACCCTCCAATCTTTCCCATTGCTTGAACCTTGAGACCCTGAATTTCTTTGGCAACCAACTTGTGGGGGGAATTCATTCCGATATTGGTACTTTACCAAGGCTTAAAAACTTGACCTTGTCCAAGAACAATCTTGTAGGTCCTATTCCTCCATCGATCGGAAACCTCTCCCAGCTGCAAAAGCTCAGCCTTGGAGTCAACGGATTGCGTGGAGAAATACCTGAAGAATTGTCCAAACTCAAGAGGTTGGTTTTCTTCCAAGTATGTAGCAACGAACTAACTGGTGAGATTCCACCAGGGATTTTTAACATCTCCTCCCTTTGTATCATCTTTGTTGGTTGGAACCAATTGTGGGGAAGCTTTCCCTCTGATATCGGCACCACTCTTCCTTCTCTCAGTTACCTCAGCGCAGCCAATAACTTGTTCACTGGGACGATTCCATCATCGTTAACAAATGCCTCAAATCTTTGGTTTTTTGAAATTTACAACAATAGTTTCCATGGGCCAATACCGAAAAATCTGGGAAGGCTAAAGGGCCTTAAAATAATTTCGTTGGCTGTTAATCAGTTGGAGGGTGACTTAAGTTTTATTTCCTCTTTAGGTAACTGTTCCAACCTAGAAATTCTCGCGCTGAGCTCAAACATGATTCATGGATCCTTCCCGAGATCTATCTCCAATCTCTCCACTAGCATTAAGCGAGTATATTTGTCAAACAATCGGATCCAAGGAACTATTCCTTCAGCTCTAGAAAATCTCTGCAACTTGATTTTGTTGGATTTATCTGATAACTTTCTTACTGGTCGCCTTCCTGAGTCTGTCGGAGCACTTCATAGCTTGCAGCAATTTTTTTTGTACGAAAACATGTTTACAAGAGAGGTACCATCTTCAATTGGTAACATGACGTCCTTATATCTCCTTGACCTTCACTCCAACAATTTCAAAGGCTACATACCACAAAGTCTCAGCAACTGCAAGCAACTAAATGGGCTCGATCTTTCGAACAACAGCCTAATTGGCTCAGTTCCACTCAAAATCATGGATCTTTCTTCCTTGTCGATCCTCTTCAGTTTAGCACATAATAATTTAAGTGGATCTCTTCCATTGCAAGTTGGCTCTTTAATAAATCTCGCCGAGTTAGATCTATCTTACAATAGATTGACCGGCCTAATTCCAGCCTCCATCGGTGGGTGCTTGAGATTGGAACGGCTTCACTTAGAAGATAATTCTTTCCATGGTCAAATCCCCCAAGCTTTACTTCCGTTACGGGGTCTAGAACACTTGGATATTTCCAATAATAATTTTTCTGGTCCAATCCCGAGCTTTCTCATAGAGCTCTCACAGCTTGAGTACTTGAATTTGTCCTTCAATGAACTAGAAGGACGAGTTCCGGAGCGTGGCGTCTTTCTTAATGCAAGTGCTGTATCGGTTTCTGGAAATAGGGAACTCTGTGGAGGTGCTCCAGGTCTGAAGCTTCCTCTTTGTGAATTACCAAGCTCTAACAAGTCTTCTACAACAAAGGCCATAGTGATATCTGTGGTAGCCGTCAGTTTGTTATGTTTAGCTTTGTTGTTCCTATCTATCTTCTATTACTGCAAAAAGAAGCAGATGAGAACCGATGCCTGGACGTCATCAACCTTTGGGCACCAATTCTTGAGGGTTTCTTATGAAGAACATTCTCCGAGACCAATTTGATTGGTAAAGGGAGATACGGCACAGTTTATAAGGGTATTCTAGATTGTGGTGCCTCGGTGGCAGTGAAGGTGCTCAATTTAATGCAAAAAGGTGCTTCAAAGAGCTTTGTCTCTGAATGCCAAACTCTAGGTACCATTAGACACCGAAACCTCGTGAGGATACTAAGTGTTTGTTCAAGCGTGGACTTTCGTGGCAATGACTTTAAAGCTCTAATATATGAGTTCATGGCTAATGGGAGTTTAGAGGAGTGGTTACACCCTAGGACTATAGGACAAGATGATAAGCATGGTGAATCGAGAAATCTAAGACTAGTGCAGAGGTTAAACATTGCCATCGACATAGCTAATGCGATCGAATATGTCCACAAGAGTTGTTCTTTAACAATCCTTCACGGAGATCTGAAGCCAAGTAATGTGCTTTTGGACAATGATATGGTGGCTCGAGTTGGAGATTTCGGGCTTGCAAAGATCATTTCCATGGTGTCTACCGAAGCTGTAGGGGTTCGCTCCCAGGGCAGCTCAACTTCAACAATAGTTAGAGGATCCATTGGCTATGTGCCTCCCGGTATGAATTTGTCATATTTTCATAATTAGTTTTCCGTTGATTGTGACGTTAATATGAGATAGTGTCAAAAGTTTAAATGAACATGATCCTTGATGTTATATTATGGTTAGTATGTTCTGACACCTCTTTCCCACGACACAATTTCCCCTTCGCCCTATTAATAGCTTCAGCAGGAAAAGAAAATACATTGTGTGCGAAACGATTAATAGTAGCATTTTCTTATTGTATTTGAAATTAAGATGAGAATAAACCATCGGAATTTTTATCAATGAGTAGAAATATTTTTGGTCAAAATTGTAAATTCATGCCAATAAACAAATTAAACATATCCTATCATGTCACATTCGCATTTTTTTTTTTTTTGCCATAATTCGTATTTTATCTTATATCATCTTCATGGTAGAACGGACTATAACTAATATTGTGGTAGACCCAATTACGGTATGAGAAATTGATGAGAACTAGTTATTCTCTTTTGGTATGCCATGACTTAAGGTTTTGACAATAAGTAATTGACCCCTTATCGTGGACCCTTTCCTGTTGACTTGACCTATAATTCTACATTTATAATATATGTTTAGGCGTTTTACGTCACAAGACAAATTTATGCATTTTACTGGTATAAATCCATCATCATCAACAAATCACTCCAAGTCTCTTCTTTTGTCCCTGTTGTGTTCTTTTTTTCGCCGGTTCTTCTAGTTATTTTCATCTCCTGTCCCGCAGAAAAGAAACAGTGTGGTATAGGAATTAAACTTATTTCAGGTTTTGAAAATAATGAGCCTCGTGTGGATTCCATGTGTGTCCAGTAAAAAACGATGGTTCAAATTTAGTTGATACATGCACTAAGTTCATTAAATAATTTCCCCGCCGCCTTCATTACATATATTTTCTTCTTTTTCTGTGTTCATCCGTACCCTACTGGGGACAAAGTCACTCTTGATGTTTAGCAATTTGTTTAGTCAACATGTGACAACTTTGGGTGCACTTGGAGAAAGAAGAGCTCAAATGTTATTGACTGATATTTGGTGCACTTTGTAAATCCTGAGATCTCATTTCTCTACGGTTGATGCATTCCGACTTTTGTAACAATTTTTGCCACTTAGCATACAACAGGCGCTGAACATTAGCCATAGCCAATAAACTAAACAAAAGTCAAATAGTAGAAAGTCTTGGGACCCTCTACCATGCCCCGGCAGAGGATCCCTTGCCCTTTGCCATACACAACGAACTGGATCGCAAAGAGTGTTAAGCGCAGCTAGTGCGAGCCCTCACAATTGTCCTTGACAAGCTCTTGCAAATAGACATCAAGCAAATCCCATGGGATTTAGGAGTTTTCATAATACAGAGAGCTTCAAGAAAAAGTGTCAATTCATTCCTATTTATTGTCTTGATGAAATTTTCAGAATATGGCATAGGACACCAAGTTTCCACACTTGGGGATGCATACAGTTATGGCATTCTATTATTGGAGATGTTCACTGCGAAGAGACCCACTGAAGAGGCCTTTGAGCATGGTCTTAACCTTCATAGTTTTGTCCGAATGGCTCTTCCGGATCAAGTGATGGACATCGTAGACTCAAGGCTTTGGAGTGAAGCTGGTGATCAACAACAAGAGATTAGGATAAGAGATTGCATAATCTCTGTATTCGAAGTTGGAGTCGCATGTTCGATGGAATCACTGCCGGATTGGATGGACATGACCCAGGCGATCAAGAAATTATACTCGATCAAGACGCGTTATGAAACCAAATAGAGGAGGACAAGTATGTAGCTAAATTAGTTTTCTCATTTCATCTTGGAACTCTTTCACTAGTAGAGAAAATCATCATGCAAAGGCAATGCTAGCAAATTGACATGATTATCTCCCTAAAAGTCTGCCTACCCATATCTATTATGTGTATTTTTAATAAAGACACCTATACTTATATTTGAATATTGTAGAAAGCGGATGTAAGGAGTTCTAGTCTACCTATTTCCATCGAGTAACCATGTAAAATTTGATGAATTTGCTTATTTGCACAGTTCTCTTCATTGCTCTCTCTCCTTCCCTCCCTCTGCGCACTTGTGCTGGAACGCAACCTCACCATGAGGTCACGAAGACTAACTCTTAATGTCATGCTTAATTGTGAGCCCGCAGTCGTTGGAGACCAAGCTTGATCAAATCTAAGAACACAAAAAAGGAGGCAATCTCATCACAAGATCATGAGGATGTTAATACCTTATTCTTAGTCGACACATAAAAAAAGAGTCAAAAAAACGAGATTTGGGTTTCTGATCGCGAGAGAGCTCGTTTCTTGCCAAAAAGTGTCATTTTTCATTTCTTTCATTTCTTTCTTTTGCATTGTCATTTTTAAGCAATTTCAAAGTTATTTTTGAGAAAAACCCGAAAGGTCAAATGGTTAACTTTCAAGTTGACTTGTTAGTCAATCCTTTGACCAAAAGTCAACATCGAGTAAAAATTAAATTTTTACCCAAAAAGATTCTATTTAGCTTTAATTTCACTTTTGTTAAGTCAATTTCTCAAAAACTCAAAGATTTGACCCAAAAAAAATCAACATTTTAAGAAAAGTCAACTAAATGGTTGACTTTTGGTCAAACCTTTGACCAAAAAAATTGAAAAAATAAAAAATGCATAAATATATTTCTTTTCATGCCAATTTGACTTTTTTGTCAAAAATTTTATGAAAATTGATACCTTGTTTTCCAAATTTTTTGGTTTCGGTCTTAAATCGGCTAAAAATCAAATTAATTTTATTTTAGTCATAATTAAGTATAGTTCCTTTTTCAACATTTGGTTTAGGGACTATTTTATATCTGCTTGTGCATTCAATTTTGTGATTTACCGAGTCAAAATTGTGAATTGCCATTTTGCGCCATAATTAGGGGACCAAAATCGATCATTCACAACTTACGAACAAATGATTGTTTCTCACTTATTTCATTATGATAAGTCCAAATTTGAAATTGATTTTGAGAAATTTACATCAGAACTGATCAATTTAAAGGATTTTATCCTCTCAAGCATAAGAAAGTCAAGTAATTAAGCTTTGATCGACAAAATTCAAATTGACTCATTCATGATTATGGTTTAATTTCATAAATCTTGGTCCAATTTGGATATTAGGCCTAGATTCATTTTTGACATAAGCTCGATCACTTCAATTCAAGATCAATTTGAAGGTAATAAGTGAGATATCTTGCCCCATGTCGGGCAATGTCTCTTGGGGATGGGAACCAGTGGACTGCCTTGCCCGACACAAGGTGTGGGGTGGCAAGCAAATCTTCCCAAGCAGTGGAGACAAAGAATTAGAGTGTGAGCACCTATTTAGGTGGACCTTGGAACCGGATCGAATTGGCAATGTGCAGTTTATTCTCATTGAAAATGGTTTGATTATTGATCTCTAAAATTAGGAACTAACACTATGCGGTTCGGTTTTAAGGTTACGGTGTTAAACCGAACCGGCGGAAGGACCCTAGGCCAAATCAATTTTAACTATATTTTTTTATTTGTGCTTGTCTTTAAGTGGACAGAATTTGGACCAATATTTAAGGATAATAGGGAATGAAGTTACATCATTCATGTTTTAAACTGTATATTGTTTATTTCATTTTACCAATGTTTTACTTCTCGTAGTTTTTTTTTTTTTCTAAGTATCGCTATTCAAAATATTATATATTGATGGGCAAGCACCTAAAAGAAAAAGTTTGTCCTCCCAATAATTTTTTTTTTTTAAAATGAAGAACAATAAATGAATCAGCCGATTCCCTGACCAACATCCGAAATGGAAGGATCTGTTTTAAATTCCAAAATATGGTAAACCATCTTATACATATAAATTCTAGATTCTAGAGTTGATTCAATCTTGAAATCGCTCATCCTTCCAAGGAATGCTATCTTTAGCCACACCTTGCCTGACCCAAATCTATTGTTGTTTTTCAGAAAAATAATTGCCCAACCAAACAAGGATGTTCTTATTGGCTAAAATTAACATATAAGACTAGGATGAAGGAGGAAGTGATGTTTTGGATGGGAAGTCCACACGAGGAATATCAAATAACGTGTCAAACACTGATGGAGCTTTCCAAAGGCACTACAAGGTTATTCTGGTCGTCAACTATCCCAGCCTAATTTCCGGAAAATAATTAATTAATTAATTACGAAAATATTAAATAAATAGCAATAAATCCAATTTAGGCCCGTAATGCCTAATTAGAAGCCGAAACAGACTTGAAAAAATTTCAAAGTTCGTTCAATAAATAATAAAGCGCATCTACTCACTAATGTCATTAACCATTTGCCTAACATGCATTGATAAGTCACTAATTTAATTGCTCTACTCTAATTTATCCACCTAATCACACTTAATTAAATCTAAACAACCCCTAAGCATCATTAGCCTACTAACTGGGGTTTAGTGAGTAAAATTCACTTGTGCAAAGTGAAGATCGGAACACCGTGACGATGGCGTGACGATGGCGCGACGGCGGTCGAATTTGGGCTCGCGATGACACCAACATTCTTGGACCGGGCTTGGAACCAGCCCAACACAGCTCAGCAAGGCTGAGCTTCGGCCTTGGGCTTCTGCAGGGCTGCTGGTCACGGGCTTGGGCCTGCTTAGCGGGCCTCAAGTGGACTTAATTGATGGGCTGAATTCGCTGGTTTCAAAACTGGGCTGCTGAGGATGGGCTTCGCTGGTCTCTTAGGCTTCAAATTGCTGGGCTGCTGCAAGGCTTATGGGCCCAGCTGGACTGGAATTTCGCTGGGCTTCAAGGGGCCGAAGAGAAGACCGAACTGGGCTGAAAGCTTGGGCTGACCTGACTTCTTTGCTGGGCTTCGTGCGTTGCTGCAGGGGAACGCTGCTTCAGGCATGGTAGCCGGCGTGAGCTGCTGGAGGACGCTCGGACACGAGTCAGCGAGAGAGAGGGTTAGAGGGAAATTCAACGGTCAGCTGCAAGAAGAAATCGTGGAGTTGGCTGGGTAGTTGTGCAGAGACGTGGAGCAAACGGGCTGGCTTCGGTCAAGAGAGGGAAAGGGCTTCGTTTGTTGATGGTTGAACGGTTGAGGTGACGTTGGCAGCTTCGGTTGATTTGCTGGACGGACGTGGAGGCTTCGGTCAAACGAGGAAGAAGAGAAACTTGATTGTTGACCGGCGTGGGGGAACAAAACGTGATGGAGAGGCAGGCGGCAGAGAAGAAATGATGGAGCAATTTTGATGGTGGATGGGCAGCTTCGCCGGGAAAATCAGGAAGAAAGAAAAGCAAAGCAGGAAATGGAGGCAGAAGGGGTAGAGAGAAAGGGCGGTGTGCGAAGATGAAGGGGAACGGACGAGGGGATAAAAGATGGTGCAAGAAGTCAACTAAACATATCTCAAGAATTAATTGTTTGGTCCCCAATCATCTTTAATCTTATCTTACTTGGTGTCTAATACTTTCTTGCAATAATCTTCACAAATAAACTTAATTTTGAAGTCCAAAATTGCTGCCCATTTCCAATTCCGAATTTCACATTTTTTTGTCTTCAATTTCTTCGACAATTTCCCAAATTTAGATCCAATTTCGATGAAGAAAAAGTCCACAAAATTTCTATAAGTTCCCATCAGATATAGCCCTAGCCTTGGAAGTCCAAATTTCCTTCAAATGAGCCCATCCAAATTTCCATTAATTTTCCACGATGTCCGAAAAGATTTTCTGCAAAAATCTTGGAATCTCCGAAAATTCTTCGGAGAATGAGTCAATATTCTTAAAATAGATCATGACATGATAGAACTTTCAATTTCTGAAATTGAGTTCAAATTTGCGGTTAATTTTAATTCGGCGCGTTTCTAGCGTGACCTAAGCTACATGGTAGTTTTTATAAATTTTTAATGCAAATGACCCGTGGTCGATTTTCTTCAAGCCGCAATGAACCCACTTGACACATTGGCTACTCTTGCTTATCGTGAAAATTTCGAGGATTCAAATACAGACACAGATACCAAAAAGATAGAAAAATCAAACTAGTGCCGATCGATGAGAATTTTGCAATTTAGTGGGATCACTCACGTTTAACTACTCATCTCAGTCAAACTGATTTATCTCTGATCCCTGATCAGTTTTTTTAATTGTGCCGTAATGATCTCTAATCGAATTTTCATAGTTGATTACATTTAGATCTTTGATAAAATTCCAAGATAAATCAGTTTAGATTTCTTAATTGCTTCTCCAGATAATAGCACTATCGGCACGTCGATGAAGGACCCGATTTATTTAATCGAAAATAAACTCTGAAAATTTAGGTTATTAAAGAATGAAGTTACATCATTCATGTTTTAAACTGTATATTGTTCATTTCATTTTACCAATGTTTTACTTCTCGTAGTTTTGTTGTTAAGTATCGCTGTTCAAAATATTATATATTGATGGACAAGCACCTTAAAAGAATAAGTTTGTCCTTCCAATAATTTTTTTTTTTATAAAAAACAATAAATCAGCCGATTCCCTGACCAACATCCGAAATGGAAGGATTTGTTCTAAATTAAAAAATCTAGTAAACCATCCTATACATATAGATTCTAGATTCTAGGGTTGATTCAATCTTTAAACCACTTACCCTTACAAGGAATGCTATCTATAGCCTCACCTCACCTGACTCAAATCCATTGTTGTTTTTCAGAAAAATAATTGCCCAACCAAACAAGGATTTTCTTATTAGCCAAGGCCCAAAATTAACATATAAGACTAGGACGAAGGAGGAAGTGATGTTTTGGACGGGAAGTCCACATGAGGAATATCAAATAACGTGGCAAACACTGACGGAGCTTTCCGAAGGCGCTACAAGGCCATTCTTGTTTTTGTCGGACCCACGAGAAAATATTGCCCTACACAAATCCATTCGGCGAGCCACACATGTTGAGCCCATCTTTTGCAATCCCCCTCTCATTTGTTTCAAACAGGAGGGGCAGTGTTGTGGCCCTCACTTGTGGTCGGCAAGCGTCGCTTTTGTCGGATTCGGTGAGGGCTTGACCCTCACGGCTAGGGCAAGGGTCGTCCTCGCCGGATCTGACGAGACTTTGGGAGGCAACAACATCGATGAGGTGTCACGGCTCTCGCCGGATCTGGCGAGAGTTCAAGAGGCGACAACATCGGTGCCACAAGGGACCTCAAGAGGGTCGCCTTTCGAAGCGTCACAAACGATGGGGGGAAGGGCCTTGCGTTCGTTCTTGGACCAAGGGCGGAGGCCTGGTTCGCCAGGCGGCGAAGAGGGCAAGATAGAGCAAGTCGAGAGACAGATGGAGAGAAATACACGGTGTCGTTCGGCATGGTTTCGTCGGACGGCGGAGGCAACGGACGAGGTGGGCATGGAGGCGGCGGTGGCGCGGTTGTCTCCGCCGTGTGGCAAGAAAAGAGGGAGAAGAAAGAGAAGGTTATCACTTACGGTGGGCCCGGGCCACACGTGGCGCTGATCTCTACCTAATATTTCCTAGATTTGACTTCCGCAATGACAGAGTTGTCAGCGTCCAACTGCCGAAAGCGTGAGTTATCTTCGATGACCGAGAATATAAGATGGGATTCTCGGGATTCTCGGGTGCACTGATGTGATTCCCTCTCATCAGTTCGAGCGGAAGAATCTGAGCCGTACGCCGAGACCTGGCCGCCCGCATCCGCGGTTCCTGGAGACAGGTAAATCGCTCTGCAACACCCAGTTCGATCTTTCCCATGTTCTTGGTCTCTTGCGTTCCGAAACGAAGGGATTTTCTCTTGGGATTCTTCCCCTTTTGAGCGTTCTTGCTGGGTTGGTCAACTCTGTAGATTGGTTTCTGCCCCCACTCTTCCCTGCCCTTTTGATGGGTGAAGAAGAAGAGGGCGGCATGTCCAGTGATTGCCAGAAGCCTGCGAAGACCAGCCCGAAATTGACCCTGCTCCCCCTGATTGCGCTCATCTTCTATGAGGTCTCCGGGGGCCCGTTCGGTGTCGAGGACTCGGTGAAATCTGGGGGCGGCCCTCTCCTGTCCCTGCTCGGTTTCTTGATCTTCCCGCTGTTCTGGAGCGTCCCTGAAGCTCTGGTCACTGCCGAGCTCGCCACCAGCTTCCCGAAAATGGTGGATACGTGTTGTGGATCTCGTCGGCTTTTGGGCCCTTCTGGGGCTTCCAGGAGGGGTTCTGGAAATGGTTCAGCGGGGTCATGGACAATGCGCTTTACCCCGTGTTGTTCCTCGATTACTTGAAGCATTCGTTCCCGATCTTCAATCGGTTGATCGCCCGAGTCCCGACTCTTCTGGGGATTACGGCCTCGTTGACATATTTGAATTACCGAGGCCTGCATATAGTCGGGTTTTCTGCGGTTACCCTTGCGGCTTTTTCACTTTTGCCATTTGCTGTCATGGGTGTCCTGTCGATTCCTCGGATACGGCCTGCGAAATGGGTAGCGGTAGATTTTAGCAAGGTAGATTGGAGGGGGTACTTCAATAGTATGTTTTGGAACTTGAATTATTGGGATAAGGCGAGCACATTGGCTGGCGAGGTCGAAAACCCGAGCAAGACATTTCCGAAGGCGCTTTTCGGAGCAGTAGTTTTGGTCATGTGTTCATATTTGATTCCGCTTTTGGCTGGCACGGGGGCATTGAATACTCCGGCAAGCGATTGGAGTGATGGTTATTTTGCCCAAGTGGGCTTCTTGATTGGGGGAGCTTGGCTCAGGTGGTGGATACAAGCGGCTGCTGCGATGTCCAATATGGGGTTATTTGAAGCAGAAATGAGCAGTGATGCTTTTCAACTACTTGGAATGAGTGAGATGGGCCTGCTTCCGACCATATTCGCTCAAAGGTGAGCTAATTCGCCAGGTGTACCTTTTCAGCATTTGTTAACTGCCGCATCTGGTCAGTGTAAATTGAAGAAGTTCATGGCAAATTGTAGCTACAATGCTTGAAAATAATCCTCTGAAGCTACATGATCTAATAGGAATCACAGGTTTTGATGGAGTAGTGCATTTGGCACGTTTGCTTAGCTTTTTGCCTCAATGTAAGGTTGAAAGCAAGATGCATCCTTTTGCCTATTATCATAGTTCCTGTACCACTACTGAAAAGTTTCTTTCCATCTTAACTTTGTGCTTTCTATGGTTAAATCATGATTGTTTCATAAAGAAACAAGTAGGACATCAATTACATATAGTTGCCTGCCTAAGTATGAGAGAAAATTTTTGTCGAGATTCCAGCAATAACTGCGTCAAAGCCTGTTCTCTTTTTTCTGAACACTTTACTAGTATCTTTTGTTTAAGGGGCATGAAAATTCTCAGACATCAGCAACATGAATGACCTGTCTAGAAGTAGTTACTTTTTGTTTTTGGGTGTAAAGAATCGGATCATTAGAAGGTTGATAGTGGATATATTTCCATGTTCTTTCATGTGATAATGTTTTCTGCGTTTTTCTGCTGTTGTATGTTCTTATGAATAACAATGTAGAATTTAAATCTTGCAAGGAAAGATAATTCTTACAACAATTAACTATAATATCAAATATTGCTGCAGAACCTCTAGAATATAAGCTCTGAAAGAGTTGATGTTATATTAATTTCCTGAAGAATATGAGCTGCTAGACTGATTAAATTGTTTGAAGCATCATGCTCCTAGATTCTACGTCAACATTCCTCATGAGAGTTTTCCCAATGTTTAATGCAACTCCTGTAACTTCATTTCCAGAATCTGAGTAAAAACAAATGTGAAGCTCCTGAATTGCTTGATGTTGCCTTCTTTTCTCTTGGTTAAAATTGTGAACTTCTGGTTGTACCTCTCCATCAATATTTTTGCTCCTTGAATGCATTTTCCAGGTCGAAGTATGGGACACCAACCATTAGCATCCTATGCTCGGCTACCGGTGTTGTGTTCTTGTCATGGATGACTTTCCAAGAAATCCTGGAATTCCTGAATTTCCTCTACGCCATCGGCATGATCCTTGAGTTTGCTGCTTTCATAAGATTAAGGATAAAGAAGCCGGACCTTCATCGACCATACAGGGTACCGTTGCAGACATTTGGGGTGACAATGCTCTGTGTGCCTCCAACCCTGCTGCTCGTGCTCGTCATGTGCCTGGCTTCTGCAAAGACATTCTTAGTGAGCGGAACTGTTATTTTGGTGGGTCTCTTATTATACCCTCTGTTGATTCATGCCAGAGATAAGAAATGGGTCAGATTTGAAGCACAACAAGGATTGCCCTCAGATGATAATCCAGTTGGTCATTCTGTTGAGTCGAAATTACCACAGGAAGACACAGATGATGCAACGGTTACTCTGCTTTAGGAATCAGCATCGTCCAAGACACATCAGGAACTTTCTTCGGTTGTGGTGGAAGAAGTCCTCAAGTTAGAGTAAGAGGTGATTCTCCATTTTTCTCCTTCTGTCCGCATAGTCAGATCATTAAATTAGGAACAGAAATCGAAAAGAAATGGTGGTGGCTGATCCAATTCTCGAGGCATGCTGCTTGTGTAAATTTTGCGCCTTGTGCCAGAACTTGCGAAACAAAACTGGTTATAGATGGCAATAAGAATTCGGGAGATGTATCAGTTTCATGACACAGATCATGAGTCATAGCAGCTTCTCATTATGTTGTGTCTTGAGACCGAACCCTCAAACGGAATTCGTTTTCACAGTTTGATGAGGTTTCCCAAATGCAAAACTTATTGAAATTTTCTCAGCATTTGCCATTGAAAAGTTTCTCCCTTCTTGTACAGTCACAGGCCAATCTGTGGAAAGAGGTTGTTGTGTGATGTTTATAGCTTGGGTTGTCTGATGCAAAGCAAGGGTAATGAATCGGTTTATCAAACGCCGGTCCCTCCTTTTGGTTTTCCTCTGCTCATTCTCCCAAACAAAAGCACTGAAATTTCGATCCGAGTAGCTGGCAGGATAGTAATCTCGAGTGAGATATCAAGAAATCCTTGGAAATTAGGTTATATAACCTTGTTTTGACTAGAAGTTGGCTGAGATTGGCTTTGAAATCACTGCACTGAAATTTCCTACGTCATTTTTAAAAACTCATGTTTAATTTCATCGACCATCAGTTGGTTGACCTAGTGGTAAAGGGGTTATCCGTCTTTTGTGAGTTTAATTCACATCCTAAACAAACTAATGAACAGGCTCGTACTACATTGCCTAGTTCCCAATGTATATCACATGGAGAGATGTCCCGACTATTAACATCTTGGTGAACTTGCGATAATCGGTTCACCAACCTAGAAATTTTCGGTCGCAAATTGTACGAAATATTTATGGCTCCAGCCAAACATTCCATGGAGAATATGATGCCCTTCTGGTAATGCTCAGAAGTAGGGGTGTGCATGGTCCGGGCGGGCGGTTCCCGACCTAGAACCGGGAACCGCCCGCTAAGGACCGGTTCCGAAAATCGGAACCGGGATCCACCCGTTTGTTGCGTGGATCCACCCGGGAACCGGACCGCCGGTCCGGTCCGGTTCCCGGGTGGATCCATGGAACCGATTTTGACGCCAAAAATTCTGGTTTTCAAGAGAAAAACAATTTTGGTCCCGGACTGCCAAAAATTGTGGTGAGGAAAGCAAGAGCTCTGTAGGGTTTATGGCGAGGGGGGCGGACAGCAGAGGCGGAGGAGCAGCGGTTGTGGCGAGTGGCGACCGGCGCGGGGGGGCGGTGGCGGAGGAGGAGCAGCGGCGGCAGCGTGAATGCTTGGTGAGGAATCGAAGACGAGGAGAAGAGATTGAGGAAGAAACAGAGAGATAATCAAACACTGAGGAAGAAATCGGAAGAGAATCAAGAGATGAGACGCAAATTAGGGCTTCGTACCTTGTTGAGTGACGGAAAAGGGTTCCGCCGGCTCGGTCGAGAGTTCTTGCAAAGGCGGAGGAGCAGCGGTTGGCGAGTGGTGACCGGCGCGAGGGGGCGGACAAAGGTGGAGGAGGAGCAACGGCGGCGGCGTGGATACTCGGGGTGGAACCGTGGAATCGAAGACGAAGAGAAGGAAAGGAACAGAGAGAATCGGAGGTCAAGAAGAAGAAACGCGATTAGGGCTTCGCGACTTTTGTTTTTTTTTTTTTTTTTTAATTATAAATAGTACCGGTCCGGTCCGGGTGGGCGGGCGGGCGGGCGGATGCGCCCACGGAATCGGGAACCGGACCGGTTCCCACCGGTTCTCAACAATTGGACCCGGGAACCGGACCGGTTCCCTCAAGAACCGCCGGTTCCGGGCGGTTCCGGTCCGGTTCCGGGCGGTCCGGGCGGTTCCCGGGTCCAATGCACACCCCTACTCAGAAGGGGTTGTTAACGCTGGTTGCCCTTTCCCTCCCTGCACTTTTATCTACAAAACAGAAGATTATATTCATGGCCAACTACACAATATTCAAAGGCCCAAAAACAGAATAGAATAGACAAAGCTATAGAGGCCCAATAATGATACATACAAGAGCAAATGCCAGAAAGGCCCACATGAAGAGATGGCCTTGGTCCAATAGTGAAGAAATGGGCCCAAAAATAGGTCCATCATTTAAAGCCTAGGAAGTCCTTGCAGCAACCCCCTCTGGGGCGGCCGAAGCTCTGACCAGAGGCATTGAAACTTGAAAATGTCTATATGTATCATTCGTAAAGTAGAATACATGTATCTTGAAAATTTCTATATGTATCATTTGTAAAGTAGAATACATGTACCTTGAAAATCTAACTAGACAACAGAAGTAGTGGAATTTTTCACCATCACGGTCTTACCTCTTTTGTTCCTGAGGCTCCTTTTATTTAGCAACAAATAAATTATATGAAAAATATTTTCCTAAAAATAATCGATCGTATCGATTGAAATAATTAGTTAATGAAAAGTATTCTTATTACCCATAATAATTTATATCTAAACATTTCTGAATATGATAAAAGTATTTTCGTTCATTCATTTTTGTGAGTTATACAAACGATTATTTTTAGGAAAATATTTTTCAAATAATTAATTTTTCGCGAAATAAATAGAGCGTAAGAAGAGCAAATTGTCATAAGATGAAGGCTCAATGTAAAGAAAGGATCTGGAATATACCATTGGCATACTGCAGATCTTTAATTTAAATCGATTGTATTAATCGAAAAATGATTATTATTATTATTATTATTATTATTATTATTATTTATCATGGACACTAAGGGCCTATCGATGACGTAATACAGTGTTGAGAGTTGGAAACACCAGCACCTAATAAGATTGTTTTGATAATCATTACTAACAATGATCTTAAAGATTACTAAGTAATAAAATCACTTCATGGGGTTAAGTAACGAAGGGGTTACTAATTAATTCATTTTGTAGAAAAAAAAATTGTTGATGGCAAGTTGAATCTGCTTATTTATATTGCTACAATATATGAATGACAATCACAATTCCATGTATGGTAATAACATCACAATATTCATTTATTATCAAACAACTTTTAATTTGTATTTTCAACATTTAAAATTTTCAACACTTAAGATTTAGTGCCTAATTTTTCAGCTTTTATTTTTCAGCTTTTATCAAACGAGTCCTGAAAGAAAAATGTTCAGCATCACACACTGCTCAAAATTAAAATTCATTTACTCACTCAACCTGGAGCTTGAAGAGATTTGAAATGAATGATTTGAAAAATAGATATATGAATATCTCTAAGGCCCTATTTCACATAAGATAAATAATTTGAAATCTTTTTTCCTAAAAATGTTTGCATGTATTGCTCATAAAAATGAATGAAACGAAAAATATTTTCATCATCCATGAAATTATTTAAACATATATTATAATTGGTGATGAAAAAAATTTTGATTGGCTAATTGTTTCTAGCAATAGTTGTCACGCCCCGATCCTCGGGCACACACACATCATTTTACTTGGTTGATTTTTGAATGCGATATCTCAAGACGTATCGCCGACCCTTTTCATTTTAATATGTACATGCTGAAGCAATTATAATCCCTAGACAATAAAGCAATGTGATAGAAAAGTAGGGTCATATTTTTTATATTGAAATTCACAACCAAACTTTTATACAAGCACCTCATAGCATATAATACAATACTATTCACAGAGGCCTGATCTAACACTTAACCACCTATAACCAGTGTTCACAAAAGAGGATAGAATCTCAGTCCTCATTCGGGTCATACTCGGGATCATCATCGGGGTTCTCCTCCAAGTACTCCTCTTCGGGTTCTTTCTCCTTAGGCTCCTCATTAGGGTCCTGAAATGTTGTCCCACAACCAGGATGAGACTACGTCTCAGCAAGTTCTACCCCTAAGACCCGATTAGTAAACCAATACACTATCCAGGTTGCCTATGCACGCACAAGTCAGAGGACTTACCTTGGCCTCAGATTCCACCTGCATATTAGTACAGTTTAATAGGCACCCAAGCAATCACATCATAGATCGACATCTCGATAAATTATTATAGTCGATTACTTGTTAATTGGACCATCCTAAGGTCATTTCCATTCGATTAATCAATTCACGACATCATATCAAAGCAATGATTAATCGACTTTGTCAATTACATGTCAAACGGACCATTCTTAGTCATTTCAATCAATACTGTCCATTCTCTAAAATAACCCATCGGGTTACCAAGCCAATATTTTATACGATTCATTCTTCGAGATGACACACTAAGTCACTGAGTCACTATAACATACTATTCATTTTCCAAGATAACCTATTGAGTTACCGAGCTAGTATATTATAATATTCATTCTCCGAGATGACATATAGAGTCATCGAGTATATTCATCATAACGTACATTCTTCAAGATGACATGTTAAGTCACCGAGCCGTTATGGCATGTCGTCCATTCTTCAAGATGATCTATAGAATCACCGAGCCGACATTTCATACCGTCCATTCTCCAAGATGACCTATAACGCCATCGAGCCAGTATACAAGCAATTCTTTCTCAAAATGACATGAGAGTCATCAAGCTGTAATAGTATAACGTCAATTCTCTAGATGACATATGAATCATCGAGCCATTATAGTATTTTTTTTGTTTCGAAGACACAATCAATTTTACCCTTTTCATCATATTTGATAAAAGTACACGTGTGTGGGCACACGGTCAATCTTAACCAAAATATAATATTTTTCCTTTTCATAACTCCCATATTTTCTGTAGTCCACTCAAATCCTTTTGACATTATCAACCGATGCCCGGTTATTTTTTAATTAATAACCAAAGATTATTCAATTAAAGAATAATTCCAAATTTTACAAATAATTCAATTAAACACAAAATAAAGCTCAATTAAATAAACAGACTGCGCCACGACAATCAGCATAAAATTCCGACCATCGGCTATCCTAGCCTTATTTTTGAAAATTAAATAATTAATTAAATTAATTTTGAAAATAAATGATTAAATACTAAAAATCCAATTTAGGCTCGTAATGCCTGATTGGACGCTAGAATAGGTCGGGAAAAATCCCGAGATGCATTCAATAATTAAAAGTACGTCTCTACTTGCTAATTACACTAATCAATCACCTGACATGCATCATTAAGTCACTAATCTAATCGTTCTAAACCAATATAACCACCTAATTGTACTTAATTATATCTAATCAACACTTAAGCATCATTAGCAAACTAAGAAAGCATTAGTGAGCAAAACTCACTTGAGCAAAGTGAAGACCGGATCACCACAATGGTGACGCGACGACAGCCAAATTCCTAATTTTCTGCGACATCGACGGGCACATGGACCAGGCCCAAAAGCCTTGCAAGCCCACAGCAAATTGCTGGGCTTGGGCTGAACTTGCAGTTGGACTTGGCTTCGCGGGCTTGGGCCACTCTTCAAGTGAGCTGGGTTGGGCCTTAAACACTAGGCGTGCTGGACTTCAATAGAGCTGCTGAAATGGGCTGATTTCTTATGGGCCGAGCTACATATGGGCTCAAAGGAGCTGCTTGAGAGTTGGGCCGAGCAAAATGCAAGCTGGGCCGAAGATTCGCTGGAGAGGAGGCGCGGACGAAGGCAGCTACTTCGGTGGCTTCAAGCAGTGCTGGCGCGGCAGAGAGGGAGAGATCACAGGATGGCTTCGGTCTCTGCTGGGAAGACACGCAACGTGGATGGCAGCTGAGTAAAGAATTCGGTGAGTGGGCGACAAGAGCTAGAGGCTTCGGTTGATGCTGGGGTCAACGAAAGCTTCTGCTGGGGTTGAGCGGCTGAGCGAATTCGGTGGGACGGCGTGGTCTTCTATGGGGGCTTCACGGCGTTGGGTTGACCGAGCTTGGAGGAGACTCGGACGCGTGGATCAGCTGCAGGGGAAATCAACTTCGTGTGTAGCAGCACGGAACGGAGAGAGAACTCGGTGGATGGAAAATGATGATGATGATGCGGTTTGAAGCCGTGGCAACTGTGGAGACGGCAGCAGGGAAATCGGTAGCTTCGGTGGCGTTGAAGATGCTGAAGACAGATCGAAGGAAAATAAATGAAAGGCAGAAGTAAAGTGATCCTTTGGCTGAGGTAGGGATCGAGCGAGGAGGAGAAGGTCGGCAAAAGCTTGTCCGAGAAGTTGGATGAGAGAGAGAGACAAAAGTCCACAATCTTAGCCTATATCATTAATGCTTGGTCTTCCTTAGTCTACATGATTATCCTCCTTGTCCCCTTAATACTTTCTAGCCAATAATTTTCCACAATAATATCCAAATTGAAGTCCAGATTTCCAGCCCCATTACTAATTTCGAATTTCACAATTTGAGCTTCAATTTCATCCTTGATGTCTGCAAATCGATGCCCAATTTCGATGTAGAAAAAGCCACATAATTTCTACAAGTCCCTTTCGCCATATAGCTTAGTTTGCAAGCCGAAAATCTCTTCAATTCGGCCGATCCGAATTTCTGTTAATTTTCCGCAACGTCCGAAACGGTTTTCCGTAAAATCCCGAAATTCCTATAAAATCTTCTGAGACTGAATCGATGTTCATAGAATTTATTGTGACATGACAGAATCCAAATAAGACTTGAATTCGCAGTTAATTTTCATTTGGCGCGTTTTTAGCATGACTTAGGCTACCGGGTAGTTTTCAGAACTTTTTAGGGCAAATGACCCATGGTCGATTTTCTTCGAGCCACGATGAACCCACTTGACTCATTGGCAACTCTTGATTATCGTGAAAATCTCGAGAATTTAATTACGGACATAGGGTACCAAAACAACAGTAAAATCATATTAGTATCAGTCGACGAGAATTTTCCAATTTAGTGGAATCACCCATGATCGGCCACACGTTTCAGTCAAACAGACCTATCTCTAATCTCAAATCGATTTTTAATTGTACCGTAATGACCTCTAAAGATAAGCACGGTCGAGAGGCCGATTCTTGGTCAAATTCTCAAGTCTATTTACTTTAAAGTCTTTAATAGCTTCCCCAGCTAGCCTAGTTATCTTGAGAGTGTTTGGCTCTGAGAATAGCCCTATAGACGCATCAATGAAATGCCCGATTTATTCTGTAGAAGACAGGGTTGAAAATTTGGGATGTCACAGTGATCTTTGAAATCATCTATTTTTCGCATATTTGTACACAAACATCAAATGCTCAATTACATAGACTCATTGCGGGCTAATTGCAATAGCATGAAATCTGACTTTAGACAATTAAAAAATAGATCAAAATTCAGTTAGAATTTGACCATAAAGTAATCAAATTATAAAAATGCTTGCTCTCTGAAGTGGATTTTTAGAAAGTGTAAATGTGAAATTTGAAGAACTTTTATTTGGTGTTTGAAACAGTCAGAGTAATATGATATTTGGTCTTGTTATCTAACCATATGTATAATATCCTAAAGAAATATATAATGCATACTTTTCCTATATTTGATGATGAATCAAAATAATTTCAAAAATGCTAAAAATTTTAAGATTGTGTTTGATACAACATTTCAAAAAGGCTTTTTAATAGCCTTTGAGCAAAAGTTAAGGTGTTTGGCAACAAAATTTTAAAGGCTTTTAAATAAAAGTTAGTATTTCCAAAGTCCCTTAGATTGATGCATGTTCTACCCAACTATGGCTTTGATTTTTTTTGGAAATGGCAATGAATTATTTTCTTCCAACTTCAACCTCACTAAACTCTGCAATTCTAATTTTACCTTTACCCATGCGACAATGAGGTTAGATCTAACCACTGGCGAGCTTGATCTAGCACTAGCAGCCCTTGTGAGGGTTGCTTAGGGTTGCACAACCTTGACTTGGGGTCATCGGGGTGGTGTGACCCTAGGCAGCTGTTGCTGTCACGCCTTGATCCTCGAGCATGTACCCATCCCTCTGTGATCGATAAAATTTTCCGACTTCCCAGGATGAGTCGCCAGACCTTTTCATTTTATTGCACATGCGGAAGAGAATAACAAATCCCCTGACAGTAATCATCTCGGGATAGAAAAGTAGGACATCACATTTACAAACAAATCATATGTTTATACTGAGTCATTTACACAAGTCTATAACCAAAAGACTAGTTCTCAAAAAGAGGCTGTCCTATTTGACTTATTCTTCAGGTCACCTCAGCTCAACTCTAGGTCCTCCCTCTACGACCTCTACGGAAAAAATTTTAAGCCCACGACGGGGTGATATATAAATCTCAGCAAGTTCACGGTCTAAGCCCCGATTAGGAGGGAAATACACCTAGAAGTGTCCTAACCACAAAACTACTCAATTAGCACAAAGGACTTACCTTGCCTCAGTTTCCTCCCTGCACGTCAGTATAGTTTATATCGTAATGCATATAATCAATGCACATAACAATTGGAACACCTCATCAACTCAATTAATCACAAGGGTCATGATTATAAGGCCGAACAGTTATGACACGCCACATCCCATGCCATGCAGTTTTGTCTCATAATCAGGCACATCAAATTCAAACCATCATGCGTTCCAATTGTTAAATTAAGCCACTCAAGGCATTGCCGACTTCCATGATCAGCAGTCTACTGGCGTAGCCAGGCATCGTCTCTTCCCCATTAAGCATGGCTACATTTCTTTGACGGCTTTTCCGAATGAGCATAGGTCCATAATCTACTGCGATCCGCTACCCTAATGCATTGCTAACTCAAAAGTGGGATTTACTAACGTCCGGCTTAAACGTAAGGATGGTTTCTCTTTAATCAACACACGATCAATCAATTTCGGCCCAGACACCTTGCATTGCATTCAAATGTCTCCATTAAAATGGTGATTTTGGCATATTTTCTTCATATTAAAAATACACGATAAATTAGTCGTGTGTGGGTACACGGTCAGATTGGACCCAGAAAATTCATAACCTTCAATTTAAAATCTCACTGTTTTATTTAGTATATAAAACTATTTTCGATGTTAAAATCCGATACCTGGAATTTTCTAAATAAATATCAAAATTCATAATATTTTTTGGAATTAAATACTCAAATTTCCAATCAGCACTCAATTTACATAAATTAACATCCAATTGCAGAAATTGAACACACTATTGCAATCGGTACGCATATTCGATCACCGGCTATCCTGGTCTAATTTTCGGAAAATAATTAATAATTAAATAAATTACTTGAAATTAAATAAATTGCAAAATAAATAAATTTAAAGCATTTAATTAAATTAACCTAAACTAACTAATCTAAATAATCTAACTAACAATTAAATCTAACCATCCTATTTAATTTAATCTAAGTACACTAACTAAATAAACTAACTAATTCCTAACTAATCCACCTAACTAAACTAATTAAACTAACTAAATACTAACTATATACTTAATCTAACTAAGCTATCCTAAGCCTAATTAACCTAATTAATCCACCAATTAGCTAACTAACACACCTCTAAGTGTCATTAGCCCACTTATTAAGGATTAGAACGCAACTCACCGATTAGCACGAAAATCGCTCACGGCGATGGCGGCGCAACAGCAGCGGAGACTTGAACTCACAGCGAGGCCGAGGGAGGCTCAGACCGGCTGAAATCGGCCAACAAAGCCTACGGTTCAAGATTGAAGGAGCTGGAATTTCCTCGGTTGAACTTGCGGTGGACGCGGCAACGAAGCTCGGCTTCGCGGAGATGGCGAGCTGGAGAGATGCGGTCAACAAGTGAAATCGGTGAAGCTGAGTTCGCGGGTGGAGGTGACTTCGGTGAGCTTTGGGGATGGCAGCTGTCCGTGAGGCTTCGGTGGGCTTTGGAGTCAATGGCGTGGGCTTCAATTGGAGTTTTGACCGAAGGAGCTGGAGCTTGGACGCGTGGGCGTGAAGAGGAGAGTCCAATGGAGTTGTGGGCGTGTGAGTGGATGAAGATGGAGAAGAAACGATGAAGGGGGATGGTGGTGTGTTGGCGTGAGAGGAGAGGGGTCAACGAGAGAGAGGAAGTGGACTTTGGCCTTCGGTGGGATGGCAGCAAGCTGTCCCCGTGGCAGCTTGAAGAGAAGACCGAAGATGGATGCAGAGAAGAGAAGCGGTGGGGCTGCAGGTTTGTTGAAGGAAAAAGTGAACATGAATGAGCTGAAGCCGTGAAGAGAGAGAGACGAAGGAGCTGGCGTGCGCAGGAGACCAAAGGAGAAGAGAGAATCGGATGAGGGAGAGAGACGTGCGAAGGAAGCTGCAGCCAAGGAAGAAAAAGTCAAAGAAAATATCTTGATCCTTTAAAGCTTGGTCCCCTTTGGTCTTCATGCATATCACAATGTCCCCTTATTCTTTCTAACAAATATAATCCAAGAATTAACCCAATTGATGCCAAAACGCAGCCCTCAATTTCACTAATTTCACTAATTTAGACTTCAATTTCATCCTCAATTTCTCAAATTCAAAGTCCAATTTCGTTGAAGAAAAATCCCATACATTTCCATAAATTCCCATCACCTAGTAGCTCGGCTTAGAAGTCAAAATTCCCTTCAAATGAGTCCATCCGAATTTCCGTTTGTTTTCCGAATCGATTTTCCGTAAAAATCTCGGAATCTCCGAAAATTTTTCGGAGGATGAGTCGACGTTCCTAAAATGAATCGTAACACAATAGAACTTTCCATTTCTAAAATCGAGTTCAATGTCGCGGTTAATTTCAATCTAACGTGATTTTAGCGTGTTCTAATCTACCGGGTAGCTTTCAGGAATTTTTAATGCAATTGACTTGTGGTCGATTATTTTCGAGCCACAACGTACATCTTCGACACATTGGTGATTCTCAGTTGTCATGAAAATTTCGAGGTTTCAAATACGGACATATAGTACGAAAAAGATAGAGAAATCGGTCTAGTGCTATTCGACATAAATTTTGCAATTAGGTGGAATCACCCACGCACTAATCACATACTTCTATCGAATCGACCTATCTCCGGTCTCTGATTGATTTTGACAGTGCCGTAATGACTCTTGTAGATTAGCACGGTTGAGCAATCGATTCTTCGTCGAATTCTCATGTTTATTGCGTTTAGATTCTTTAACGGCTTCACCTGATAGGCTAGTTAACTCGTGAGTGGTCAACTCAGAGAAAAAGGCTATAGACATATAGATAAAAAGCCCAACTCGTCTCATTGAAATCAGACTTGAAAATCAAGATGTCACAATTGTTGATATTGCAAGACCTTCTACCTAGGGTTGTGCGACCTTAGGTGGCCCTAATCGAGATCATGCTTTGTATGCAAGGATCGTTGATGCCAAATATGGCTTGCTAGCATCTGATTGCCACCTAAATCCTTCGCTTGAGCACCATCAACTTATGACCTTCACTTTTTTCTTCTTCTTTTTCAAATAACTAAAATCCTTTACAAGTGTAGTTTTTTTTTTTTCCAAACAACACTTCAACCAAAATTGCTTTCCAATGTACCTTTTAATTACAATTGGCCAAACACTATTTGAAAAAACCTTTTAACCGGTGTTCTTTATATTTTCCCAAAAGCTCTCCCAAGCGCACCCTAAGATCCACAGTAAATTTGTTTGATTAAATCAGGTGATAATTTTTCTAGTTAAGTGCTTAAATGGGCATTCAAGCTTTACTTTTTTTTTTTTTTTTTTTTGGGGGTCTGGGCATACAAGCTTTAAATAATTATTGACAGATTTTCACATTTCTTACTAGACAAATCTCGATATCTCTAGCATTGTTCATTTGACGTGATTTTTGACAAGGGAGTACTAATGGCGTTTGCTTGTTGGATGCAGATGCTTGGATCTGTTCCGCCATTCTAAATTCTGGCAAAGATATCGAGGAACTCAAGAAAGTACTCCGGCAAGAACTCTCGGTGCCGCATCAACCCCCGGAGGTAGGGGTTTTCTCTTTGTCGAATTTGGATATTGATCCTAAGTTTGTAGCCACAAAGCTTTAAACAGATCGGAGCAATTACACTCGTACATGCCAATCTATATAAAATCGTCTCCGTCTTTAAAGTAAAATGGCCACCAGGACTGTTGACAGAGCCACTAAAGAACCTGCTTTGGAGACATGAAATCCATCCAGTAATGGATCTGCAATTATTAGCTTGACTCCAATCAGTTTGAGGAAGGATGGAGATCACATGGAAGTGCTGCTTCCGGAAAAGGTCACTTGGTTTGCCATCTTTTCAAAGTTATTGGAGGACGTCTTTTTTCTCATGCGTAGTAGCAAATGATCACTGCTATTTATGGGACTGTGATCCGTCTCCTCTCACAAAGGATTGGGGATGAAGGAGATCTGCTTGTGCAACCAAGTCCCCTATACTTTGAATTTCCTTATGCTCGTGCGAAATGCGTAATCAAGTCCCTCATATACAAAGTTCGTGATGGTTTTATTTAATATGATGGGCCTAAGTTGGCCCGTCCGCCCATATTGGGCCTAAAAACCCGGCCCACAATATTAGGGTCCATGGATGGAGGGATATGATGAAGGGGTACGTTTCTTTTTTGAAGTGACGTATATAAGGGAGAAAAGAGAAGGAGGAACACACCTTTTGGCATATTACGTACGTTCCTTCCTCCCTCTCTCCCTCCAAAAAGAAAACAGTAAGCAAAGGGCAAATCCATCTTCTCTTCAAGGCCAATTGACGTCATCGGTGTTGGAGAAATCTTCTTGAAGTGTTTTGAAGTTGACAAAACGTTTCTTTCAGTCTAGTCTGAAGGCTTTGCAGACTCTTCTATTTAAAGTCTGAAGACCTCCGAACAGCCAGACTCATGACTCAAAGTCTATCCTCATTGACAGTCTCTAATCCGTTGAAGAATGGCTATCCAGATCTGGATGATTCGTTAAGGGGATGACCTTATCAACTGGAGAAGACCTCGTAGCTGGAGAAGACATAACGGAATCCTTGATTGATCGAGATTGACTTGATGATTGAAGATCCGATGATTGTCTGGATATTCTTGGAAGGTTTTACTTATGGAAACCGAGATCTTGATTGTATGGGCGAGCAGGATTGATGGGCTATCGACAAGTTCCTTTAATAGCTTAATTAATCTTCTTGATTGATTCCGTCCAACGGGTAGATTGGAGAAATTCCTTTGGTAAGTGCCAACGGGTATGATGTCATGAAGGAGTATATAAAGAAGACGTATTAGTTGTTGAAGAAGTGCGCGATAGAAAAATTCCAAAGTCTCGAAAGCTTCCCGTTGTTTAGACAAATTCTTTGAGCAAATCATTGTATTCAAAAGAGAGTCTATATTCGTAAGAGACCTTGAGGAAGTGTAGTAGATCATCTACGCTGTGGATTCAAGGAAGAGCTATGGTGTAACTCCTCTTTTGTTCATAGTGGAATCCAGCCAATTGGTGTCGGTGCGGAAGAGTGGACGTAGGCTTAGAATAAGCCGAACCACTATAAACCTTGTGTTTAATCTTCTCTTCCTTTATCTCAGTCTTACTTTGATCGCTGCATGTCTCAATTCTATTATCTGTCCAATATTGTGTGATTGATGAGAAAAATATTTATACTTATTCACCCCCCCTCTAGGTGCTTATACTAGCTATATCAATTGGTATCAGAGCTCGTGTGCTCACTTTGTTTGAAGTGTTTTACTTAAGAGTAAAAGATCCATGGCTAGTATGTTGGCTCCAAGGCTGGTAGAAGGGCAAAGCAACACGAGACCACCTTACTTTGATGGAAAGGACTACAACATATGGAAGAACAAGATGAAGGCGTTTCTTAGATCAAATGATCCTCTGGAATGGGACGTTGTAGAAAAAGGAATCATTCCTAAAGCTGCATCTGTTTCAGAAAGAGGAAAGGAAACTGTTGAGACTAGCGACATGAGTCAGGAAGAGAAAATCAAGAGACAAACTCTTGATGCAAAAGCAATCTATTCTTTATATTGTGCTTTATCACCTACTGAATATAACAGAATATCTTCTTGTGATACAGCCAAAGAAATCTGGGATAGATTACACATTACTTATGAAGGAATCGATCGTGTGAAAGAGACCAGAGTCAATATACTCCTCGGTCAATACGAAGCCTTCAGGATGAAAATGGGAGAATCTATAACTGACATGTTTAGTCGTTTTACAGATATCATAAATGGTCTGGAGAATCAAGGTCAACCGGTTTCTGATTCCATGAAAATAAATAAGCTACTGCGAGGACTCTCCAAGGATTGGAACCACATAAAGACATCAATTAGAGAAACTCAAAGAATCATGCCACTATCTGTTGATGAGTTGGTTGGAACTCTTTAGTCTTATGAAGTAGAACGAATCAATGAAGATGAAGACCCTAAAGGTAAGAAATCCATTGCATTAAAATCCAATGATGATTCGATGTTGCAGATTTCAAGACGATATGGACGATGAGGAGCTTGCTCTCATGATTAGAAGATTCAGAAAGCTGAACAGAAAAGGAAGAAGACTCAATCCAAGGAAACAAGGTTTTCAAAAGCAACAGGCTAAGTTTGTTGAGGATGGTGAATCAAACAAAGATGTTGTTTGCTTCGAATGCAAGAAAAAAAGGACATATCGACCCAACTGTCCTCTTTTGAAAAAAAAAGAAAAGAAAAACTGAAAAGTATCGAAAGGCTCTTAAAGCAGAGACTTGGAGTGATACGAGAATGTGAAGAAAGTGATGATGATTATGCCAACATATGTCCGATGGCACAATCGATTCGAATCAAACTCCGATTGATTCGAAAGTGAATTCGAGGTAAGTAACTTCAAAATCCCTGTTAAAGTTTCAAAATACATTGATAAATTATGTTTTAGTCTTAAGACTTCTCTTAAAAGAATTTCCGAAATCAAAAAGGAAAATTCTGCTTTAAAACATCAAAAGTATGTTTTGGAAGAAAAAGTGAAATGCTTAGACCAGAATGTTTATTCTATCAATGAAAGCAAAGATAATCTTTTAAAAGAGAATGCATTTTTGAAAAATGACATTTCAAATATTTCAAAAAGATTTTCTCTGGGATCTGAAAAACTTGAAAAAATACTTTTAGTTCAAAGACCTTATTTCAATAAATCTGGTTTAGGAATGACTGCTGAAACTATTCCTTTAATCGATTTTCCTAAAGTAAAAGAAAGAATCAAACAAAGACCTTCAAGAAATGTTTACAAAAATCATTTTGAAAGGAACTTTGTAAAACCAGTAGGTCGCAATGCTCTTAAATGTTCAAAATGCAATAGTGCATATCATTTTGAGAAAGAATGTCCTATGATATGGAGACTTGTCAATAAAGTCTGGGCAAAAACTGTATATCAATCTAACTCAAAAGGACCCAAGAAAATATGGGTACCAAAAAAAGCTTGAGTCTCTTTTTATACGCAGGTCACTATCAAGAAAAAGGTGAAATGGTACCTGGATAGTGGATGCTCGAGGCACATAACAGGAGATTCAAACTGTTTCATAAAGCTCAATCAAGTGAATGGTGGAAAAGTTTCATTTGGTGGAAACAACAAAGGAAAAATAGTAGCCTTTGGAACTGTGAAGATTGGGAACCTCACAATAAGCAATGTTTCTTTAGTTGAAGGGCTCAATTACAATCTGCTCAGTGTCAGTCATCTGTGTGATGCTGGTTTTAAAATCAGCTTTCAAGAGGGTATTTGTTCAGGAACCAGTAAAGATTCTACTTAGTCATTTATGGGTCGAAGACATGGAAATATTTACCTCTTGGACTTAAAACCAGATGAGTCACAATGCTTAATCTCAATCCAAGACGAAGCAAGTTTGTGGCACATAAAGCTTGGGCATGTTAACATGAAGCAGATAGCCAAGATCTCAGCCAAGAAGTTTGTTCATGGTCTACCCAATTTATCTTACCAAAAGTCTGATCAATGTACACCTTGCATATTGGGAAAACATGTAAGAAATTCTTACAAACCAATAAATCAAGTTTCTACTAACCGTGTACTGCAGCTCTTGCATATGGATCTCTTTGGACCAACAAGAACGCAGAGCATTGAAGGTAAGAAATATTGCCTAGTAATTGTGGATGATTACTCACGATATACTTGGGTATATTTCTTAGCAAGTAAGTCTGAAACTTTCTCTTATTTTGAAAAATTTGCTAAGATGGTTCAAAATGAAAAGGGATATGTTATTTCAAGAATAAAAACAGATCATGGAGGAGAATTTGAAAATCAAGATTTTGCCAAATTTTTGTGAAGAATCTGGTTTTCAGCATTTATTCTCTTCTCCATATACTCCAGAACAAAACGGAGTTGTGGAAATGAAGAATAGATCTCTTCAAGAAATGGCTAGAACTCTTTTAATTGAAAGTAATATCTCTTTACAATTTTGGGCCGAAGCTGTTTCAACATCATGTTATATTATCAATAGAATTTTTCTAAGACCTATTCTAGTAAAAACCCCTTATGAGCTATTTAAAGAAAAGAAGCCTATTGTTTCATATTTCCATGTATTTGGATGCAAATGTTTCATACTGAAAAATGCAAATGATCGAGTTGGTAAGTTTGAAGAAAAGTCGATGAAGGCATCTTCCTTGGATATTTAACCTCTAGCAAAGCATTCGAGTCTACAACAAGAAGTCTCTAAAAGTGGAAGAATCAATGAATGTCAAATTCCAAGATTCCATTCAAAATGAATCTACACAGAGTCATATTGAGGAATCTGAATCTGCTCCAGACCCTACAAAGTCTAAATCTCAAGAAGCAAATCGAGACTTTGAAGGATTAGCAGCAAGTGACTCATTGAAGAATCAAGCGAAGAAAGTGATCATCAATCGACAAATTATTCAGCAACTGGAAGCATAAGTCCAAATCATCCCAAAGATCTTATCATTGGCAACATCAATGAAGGAATTCGTACAAGATCCAAAAGGCGTGAAGAATCTAGTGCTTTGTGGCTCTTATTTCGAAATAGAACCCAAGAGTATAGAAGAAGCTTTATCGATGAAAGCTGGATTGAAGCTATGCAAGAAGAACTCGGGCAATTCAAAAGTATCAATGATGTCTGGGAATTATCTCCTAAACCTAAAGGTAAATCTGTTGTTGGAGCAAAATGGGTTTTCATAAATAAGATGGACGAAAAAGGAAAAATCTTGAGAAACAAAGCAAGGCTGGTGGCCAAGGGTTACACGCAAGAAGAAGGGATCGACTATGACAAGACTTACGCACCGGTAGCAAGGTTAGAAGCAATTCGTTTATTACTTGCATTTGCTTGTTACAAAAATTTCAGGTTATTACAAATGGACGTCAAAAGTGCTTTTCTAAATGGATTCATCCATGAAGAAGTTTATGTGGAACAACCACTTGGGTTTGAAGACCCAAAGAAACCGGACTCGGTATTCGGACTCAAAAGGCCTTATATGGCTTGAAACAAGCACCTCGAGCTTGGTATGACAGACTGAGTAAGTTCTTAATTCAAAACAACTTCGTGAAAGGTAAAGTAGACACTACTCTATTTATCAAAAAGGAAAGCAAAAGTTTCATTCTAGTTCAAATATATGTTGATGATATCATATTCGGATCTCCTAATGAAAGTCTTTGCAAGAAATTCTCTAAGACTATGCAGGAAGAATTTGAAATGAGCATGATGGGTGAGTTAACCTTCTTTCTTGGACTTCAAGTGAAACAACTAAAGGAAGGAACCTTTATTCGTCAAGAAAAATATGCTAATGATCTTGTCGAAAGTTTGACTGGACAATTGCAAAAAGACTGACATACCAATGTCAAGTGCCTTGAAGATAGACAAAGATGAAGAAGGAAAGAAAGTTGACCAAAAGCTATACGGAGTATCATTGGCTCACTTCTTTATCTTACGCTTCTAGACCCGACATTTTGTTTAGTGTTTGCATTTGTGCTAGATTTCAAGCGGATCCTAAAGAATCTCATTTGAGTGCTGCAAAGCGTATTCTCAAATACATTGCTTCAACTTCAAGCATCGGCCTATGGTATCCTAAAGAGGGAGACTTTACTCTTCTTGGATACTCAGACGCAGATTTAGCTGGCTGCAGAGTTGATAGAAAGAGCACCTCGGGTACCTGTCAACTACTTGGAGGCAGGACGGTGTCTTGGTTTTCAAGAAAACAAAGTACAGTAGCTCTCTCTACAGCAGAAGCAGAGTATGTAGCTCTTGGAAGTTGCTGTTCTCAAATTCTATGGATAAAGCAAGAGACTTTGGAATTGAAGATTCATGCACTGAAATAAACTGTGACAACACAAGTGCTATCAATCTTACCAAAAATCCAGGAGCAACTGTTGCTTCTCCCACCGGACCCGCCCCCTTCGGTGAACACCAACGCGACCTCTACTGGTCGTAAGGCCTCTAAAAAGAGGTGATTCTCTCCCTTCCTTTTGTAAATATGTTTTTTGGGTTTTGGAATGTTAGGGGTATTCTCGGTCCTATTAGACGAGCTGAGATCAGGAAGCTTGTTTACTCGAACAATTTGTGCTTGATTGGCATTTTTGAGACTCACGTCCCCGAACCTTTGTTTGACTCCATCTCCTCGACCTTATTAAGAGGATGGAAGTGGACGGCTAATTATGACTACTCTCCGCGAGGTAGAATATGGGTCGGGTGGGACCCCAATGTTGTTGCTTTTGATCCCCTCTCTTCTAATGCGCAAGCTATTCATGGTAGAATATGGGTCGGGTGGGACCCCAATGTAGCATGAGTTGCTACATTTCGGCAGTCTATGGAGATCATACTTTTGTGTGGCGTAGACCCTTATGGGATGATCTTATCCATTACAATGAAGTCTTGCAGGACTCAGCTTGGCTTGTGGCCGGTGATTTCAATGCCATAAGAGACCCCTCGGATAGGGTTGGGGGTTCAAATTCTTGGGTTCCCAATTTTGATGAGTTTCGGTTATGCTTAGCTCGGACTGATTTGGTGGATCTTCGTTATGTTGGCCTCCGTTTTACCTGGTCTACATCGTCCGGTGCTGCAAGGAAGATGCGTAAGATTGACAGGGTTCTAATTAACTCTAAATGGAACCACCAGTTCTCCTTCTCTGAAGCTTCTTTTCTTAACCCGGGGATCTCCGATCACTCTCCTATGATTGTCAGAGTTCTTGATCCGGTGCTAAGAAGAAAGCCTTTTAAATACTTTGACTTTTGGTCAGAATACCCGGATTTCTCATCAATTATCAATCATGCTTGGGATAGCCCGGTGTGGGGAGTACCAATGTTTCGCCTTGTGTCTAAACTGAAGATTGTAAAAGGTTGCCTCAAGACCCTCAACAAAGAATCTTTCTCGAACATCTCGGTGAGAATGGCGGAAGCTAGAGAAGCTCTTCGCAGCACTCAAGTTGGTCTTCAGGATGATCCCGCTAATTCTTCTCTTGCAGATCTTGAGAATTTTCAGCGTCGTGCTTTTGTTGAACTGCGCCTCCAAGAAGAATCATTTTATTGTCAAAAGTCTCGGGTGAAATGGCTAAAGGAGGGTGATCGAAACACCAAGTTCTTTCACCACTCTATGAAGAATAGACAACTCAATAACCACATCCTTTCAGTGAAAGATCCATTCGGCTCCATCATCACGCCCTTTTCTTGTGCCACAAGTGTTTGTATCCTATTTCTCTCGAGCCGCTTTCACCTCGGGTGGGTCTTTCTAAGCCTTCTCTTCAAGAGTTGAAGACATTCATCCACCGGCCACTCTCGGATGCGCAATGCTACTCTATCGCCTGTCCAGTTACTGATGTCGAGATAAAGGAAACACTCTTCTCTCTTGCAAGGGGTAAAGCCCCGGGTCCTGATGGTTTCTCTGTTGAATTTTTCAAAACCAATTGGGGAACAGTCGGGTCGCTCGTCTTAGAAGCAGTTAAGGACTTCTTTTCTTCAGGATATCTTCTAAAAGAGGTAAACAACACTATCCTTGCTTTGATTCCCAAAGTTCCGAATGCTTCTGCTGTCATGGATTATAGGCCTATTGCGTGTTGTAACACCATTTATAAGGTTATTACAAAAATCCTTGCCAATCGAGTGGCTGTTGTGTTAAATGATTTGATTAGCTCTTCCCAAAACGCGTTTGTTAAAGGTAGAAGAATTAGAGATAACATTCTCCTAGCTCATGAATTGTTTTCTGGTTTCCACTTAGAGCCATATCTTCCGAAATGTGCCATCAAAGTTGATTTTCAAAAGGCGTACGATACCGTCGATTGGGATTTCTTGGAACTCACGCTTCTGGCTTTCAGGTTTCCTGATTGGATCACCCGCTTGATTATGGTTTGTGTTAGAACGCCTAAATTCTCTGTAGCTATTAATGGTGAATTACATGGTTTTTCTCGGCGGTCGTGGACTTCGCCAAGGTGATCCCTTGTCGCCCTATCTATTTACGCTTGTTATGGAGGTGTTCTCAGGGATTTTAAATGCCCGTTCGTCGGTGAAGGAGTTTAAATACTTTTGGAGATGCAAGAAAGTGAAGCTCTCGCACCTTTTTTTTGCCGATGACGTTTTTTTCTTTTTTGCCAAGCTGATTGGGTCTCGGCTACTGTGCTTAAGAGAAGTTTAGACATTTTCTCATCTTGGAGTGGGCTGAATCCGAACAAAAACAAGAGTGAAGTGTTTCTCTCAGGTGGTTCCATTTCTATTAGAGATAATATTCAGCTTGCATTTGGCTTCCGGGAAGGTACACTTCCAGTTCGTTACCTGGGAGTTCCTATCATCTCTTCTAGACTCGGGAAAGGTGATTGTATTATGCTGATTGATCATATTACCGAAAGGATTCAATCTTGGACCCATCGGTTTTTATCCTTTGCAGGAAGGCTTCAACTTATAAGGTCAGTGTTGCATTCTATCTAGGCCTTTTGGGCAAGTGTTTTTTCTTTGCCTGCTTCTGTCATTTATAAGATTGAACAATTGTTAAGACAATTTTTGTGGAAGGGTACCTCACTTGGTCGTGGCGGGGCCAAAGTGTCTTAGGATGATATTTGTCTCCCTAAGGAGGAAGGTGGTTTAGGTATTCGTAAGCTAAAAGATTGCAACACAGCCTCCTTGCTTAAATATATTTGGTTTCTCTTCACCGATAAAGAATCTCTATGGTGTCGTTGGGTTTACTCGTATTTCTTAAAGAAGGACAATTTTTGGAATTCTTCCCAACCCACCGTGTGTTCGTGGACGTGGAAAAAAATTATGCGGATTCGAAGATTTTTCAGGTCGTCTTTCTTTTGGCAGATTGGTCATGGTTACTCAGTTTCTCTATGGCACGACCATTGGCTAACTTGTGGACCATTACATTTGTTTGTACCTCCGAATCTTATGGCGAGTTTCGACATTCCAAGCTATGCAGTGGTGGCCGATCTCTTCTCCCCTGCAGGTCGATCGCTCAGACTCTTCCTCGCAACATGGGGCATCCCTATTTACGATCGCTCCACGACCCATGACCGCTTCACTTGGCGCAATGACCCTTCAGGTTCGTTTTCGGCTGCTTCCGCCTGGAATACTATCAGGATTAAAAAGGAACGTGTGCCTTGGGCTTCTTTTATTTGGGATAATGCGATTGCCCCTAGGTTTCAATTTAATATGTGGCTAATCACTAAAAATCGGCTGCCAACTCAAACCTTACTCCTTTCTCATGGAAGAATCGAGTTTTCAGTGTGCGCCTTCTGCAGTTCCGTTCCTGATTTCGTTGATCACTTGTTTTTTGAATGTGAGACCTCCGCAACTCTTGAATATTTTTGGGCGTCCAGGTGTAATCTTCCTTGGAGGAATAGGACGTGGGTGGATAACTTGGCTTGGGCGTTAAAATTCCTAACTGGAAAGGATTTCTTTCATAGTATTGCACGTTTCTCTTTCGGGGCCATGTGCCACCTTATTTGGAAGAAGAGGAATTCCATAATTTTTCGGGAAGATTCCTTGGTGATCCCAGCTATGAAAAATCACCTAATCAAGGTTGTGAAGGACAAGGCTCTTATGTTTAATAATGCTCCACCTACTCCAAGAAACAAAAGACTCCAGAAAAGCTGGGGATTCAATCCCTCCGTGTTTGAATCGGCTACATCTTCCTAACACCCCTCCGTTCTTCGCCTTTTGATTGAGGGTTGGCGGTCTAGTTTGTGGTAGTTTGTAGTGCCGTGGGTTATTTAGCTTGTTCTTTTTGCCTTTGTATCTTTTGATTTGGCTCCCTCTCACTCTCCCTGTTCTCCCGTAGCTAGAGTGTGAGCTTTGGCTCCGAATTCTTGTATTTTTGTCATTTGCTTAATATATTCTTACCTTTACAAAAAAAAAAAAAAAAAAAAAAAAAAAAAAATCTTACCAAAAATCCAATTCTTCACTCAAGAGCAAAGCATATAGAGATTCGACATCACTTTATTAGAGATCACGTTCAGAATGGAGATGTTTCAATTCAATATGTTGATACAAAGAATCAGCTGGCAGATATATTCATGAAGCCTCTAGAGAAAAATCAATTTGAATTGATTCGCTCCAGACTCAACATTTTAAGATTTGAGGAGATCAAAGTCTAAAGTCCATTAGACTCAGGAATGCAAGACCTTAACTGTAAGTTAGTCTTGGTACGATCGTCAGACTGTAAGTTAGTCTTTCTCTCTCTCTCTCTCTTGAATTTTATCTTGAAAAGGTACGTTTGCCAACCGTGTTTTATCGCTATCTTCAATCAACGTAATTATAGCATCGTTTCTTTTTCGAAAAAGAAGTCATTTTTATCTTCACGGAAAAAGGGGTAGTTATTTTTAAAAGGCATCTTTTTACCTTCCTTTGTGACGGTTAGTCTACCTCTCCTTTTATTCGACAGCTCTCTGTCCTTTCCTCTTCACTTTACTCTCGAAAACCCTAGAAAGCATCAATCCTCCATTCTCCATTTTTTCACCTTTGTTTAATCCTTAAAAAAGTTTTCATCTTTCTTGAGAAAAGTCAAGCAAAGAATCTTCCAAAAACTGAGAAGAATGTCGTCCTCGAGAAAGTCATCTAGAATCGCTAACAGGGGACCACGGAGAATGCAAGAGGGACCTACGCTCTTCGATCTTACTGAAGAAGAAGCTTCTCCAGAACAGCAGCCGAGCCCACAACATTCTCAACAGCGTCATCCATCTAGTCCTCAAGGCGTTGTTCATCAACAAGATGAAGAAATCATTGAGGATGCAGATCTTGTAAGAATCCAAACGCTTGCCTTTATCTATAAGCTGTATCGTGCTTTGAAAGGAACACATACTCCCTTGAACTATGTCGATGCTTTTCTTAAAGATAAAGGATATGGGAACGAATATATCTTTTTGAAAAGAATGGAAAGGTTGGGAATTGCTCGATAAGGGGTGGTTGAGGAAACCCTTGCGAATATTCCAAGTGATCCTCGTGACTGGGGACCGAATCCTGTAGATGGAAATGATAACGACAAATTGTACAGTCAATTCCAACCAAAAATGGGTGTGGCGGCTAATAGTAAAGGAAAAAGGGGAGAAGTGTTTCGATCGAAGGAACAAGAGGATTTGTACTCAAAATTGCTGAAGCGTGGGGTTATAAACCCTAGAAGTGTGGACTTTGATTTTCTGATGCGGTGAAGGTTAACTTGAGGGAGAAACTAAGTTACCTTCAACTTGAGACATTATGTTCGATTCAACAAAGGCCTATCCCGAATTGATCTGCCTATTTCTATTCGAATCTTAGCTTTTGGATGCGAATAGATTTTCTTTCAAAGTCAAAGATCAAGACTATGTTGTGGATATGAATGTGTGGCAGATGTGTTAGGAGTTGAAAGAGGAAGATATCAGCCGATCAAGGTTTCCATCGCTCGGGCTACTCTGGAACTTGTGAAGGATAGGAGAACAAATGAAAAAATCACCTATCTGAGGATGAATGCATTCAACATCCTTCTTCACAAGATCGTGATCAATTGCCTCCGACCGAAATCAACCTCGAAGACCGATGTTTCAAGTTCGAAGCAAAATTGATGTATGCCACCGACCGAAAAAGGTTTTCTCTTCCTCACACTGTCATGTTTCACATGTATAGAGCGATGATAAAGGACATAGGTCAACTGCCTTATCCAAGCCTTGTGACAAAGTTGTTCAGACATCTCAATATTCAGCCTCCGCAAATATTTTGTTCGATCGTGCGATCATGGGGTGGTAGGACTGAAGATGGTGACCAAAATGCGTCTGAAGGAACTGAACAAGGAGTTAGAGATATTCAAGGTGAAGACTCCAGTCAGATCTCATCCAATCTCTTCTTCAAAAAGAAAAGGAAAGGAGCCCTTGATTGCTTCAAAGCAAAAAAGAAGAGCTCTTATTGTGGACGAAGAAGAAGATGATGATCTTACCATTTCGGCAATAGCTTTGAAAAGGCTAAGTCGTTCTGTTCCAGATTCAACAGAACAGGGTGAGACAAAAGGAAAAGAAGGAGAAGGTCAAGAAGCAAGAAATGCTGAAGAGAAGGAGAAAGAAGATCAAGAAGGAGAAGAAGAAAGAAGAGAAGAAGGAGAAGAAGAAGAAGAAATAGAAGAAGGAGAAGAAGAAGAAGAAAGAGAAGTTGGCGAAGCAGAGGCAGAAAAATCTGGAAGAGAAGAACCTGAGGATCAATCCTCTCCACCTGTAGGCATGAAAACAGGGGGAGATCAAGAGAAAGGAGAGAAGTCCTCACATCCCGTCATGAGTGAAGGAATCGCCGATCTCCCGCACCCGAGGATGTTTATGCCTCTCAATTTCCAGAAGAAGCTCATGAAGTTTCAACGCCAAACCTGCGAGATTATTAAGACATGCCATCATCTCGCGAACGTGCTTTGAAGCTAGTACGCAGACCGATAACTCAGCCGACTTTCGCAGAATTCTCGATATTCTTTTGGAGATGCGCAGTCAAATTTATGCCTTGGGATGCGAGGTTCAATCTTTGCAGAATGTTGGTCAGGTTTCTTCAGTATCCTTACAAGATCAGATCCAAGCCCTATCTGTTCAGATTCAGGCCAATGCCAAGGGTGAGGAGATTGCTCAACTGAAAGAAGAGTTAAAAAGGCTGGAAGGGATGGTTCAGTCAATGGAAGATTTCCAGCTTGTTCGTGTTCCCAAGAAATCTTGACTTCACTTTATTTTCATCTCAACCCTTTCAATGCTGACAAAAAGGGGGAGAGATGCAAGAGATTTGAACAACATCTTTTACTTTTGAACAACTTTTACTTTTGAACCATTTTTTTTGGTTGGTTTGTTTTGGATTTAAACTTTGTGTGTTTCTGTCTGGATTTGAATTTGGATTATTGCTATTGACTGCTATTAATATCTTATGGATAATTTATTATATTCGAGACTAACCTATTTTCTGTGGTTGCAGATTTTAGAGTTAGCCAATTATCTCTATAAGATATGCACATATGTTTGAGATATGTTTTGCAGGTCAATGTTGTCCAAATCTGCAGGAAAGTTTTGTCACCATCAAAAAGGGGGAGATTGTTGGAGAAATCTTCTTGAAGTGTTTTGAAGTTGATAAAATGTTTCTTTCAGTCTAGTCTGAAGGCTTTGCAGACTCTTCTATTTAAAGTCTGAAGACCTCCGAACAGCCAGACTCATGACTCAAAGTCTATCCTCATTGACAGTCTCTAATCCATTGAAGAATGGTTATCCAGATCTGGATGATTCGTTAAGGGGATGACCTTATCAACTGGAGAAGACCTCATAGCTGGAGAAGACATAACGGAATCCTTGATTGATCGAGATTGACTCGATGATTGAAGATCCGATGATTGTTTGGATATTCTTGGAAGGTTTTACTTATGGAAACCGAGATCCTGATTGTATGGGCGAGCAGGATTGATGGGCTATCGACAAGTTCCTTTAATAGCTTAATTAATCTTCTTGATTGATTCTGTCCAACGGGTAGATTGAAGGAATTCCTTTGGTAAGTGCCAACGGGTATGATGGCATGAAGGAGTATATAAAGAAGACGTATTAGTTGTTGAAGAAGTGCGCGATAGAAAAATTCCAAAGTCCGAAAGCTTCCTGTTGTTTAGACAAATTCTTTGAGCAAATCATTGTATTCAAAAGAGAGTCTATATTCGTAAGAGACCTTGAGGAAGTGTAGTAAATCATCTACGCTGTGGATTCAAGGAAGAGCTGTGGTGTAACTCCTCTTTTGTTCATAGTGGAATCCAGCCAATTGGTCATCGGTGCGGAAGAGTGGACGTAGGCTTAGAATAAGCCGAACCACTATAAACCTTGTGTTTAATCTTCTCTTCCTTTATCTCGCCTTACTTTGATCGCTGCATGTCTCAATTCTATTATCTGTCCAATATTGTACGATTGACGAGAAAAATATTTATACCTATTCACCCCCCCTCTAGGTGCTTATACTAGCTATATCAATCGGATCGAACGGGATCGGTTTCTCTTCCTCATATCGGAGTCAGTGTTTAATCTGTGGCTAGCAAAGTACGCTCGATTCCGTGGTGTGCTTTAGGATCGGTGATACATGTGAATTTCTCGGGCTCGTCTTCCTCATTCGTTTTAGGGGTTCGATTTTATGTCGAATCCGGTTTTTGGGAATCCGACAATCCCAACATTGGTATCAGAGCCGTAGTTCTTGTTTCTCTATCATTTTCCATGTTTTTCCCAACCCCTTTCATGTTTATGGATGATTACTCATTGATTTTTTGTGGAATTAATTGGCCGACACCGATCGGGGCAGAAAAATCCCGACACCCGAGCACTGTTCATCCATTTTTTTTCGAGTTTATGTAACTTGAAATTGATTTCTGATGGCGTAGGATGGAAGGGCTCGTTGAGACGATCGCGAAAAGTGGCGGAATGCCGCCAACGGCCGCCGGACGCACCCCCACGCGCAGCCAGAACGAACCGGCGTCTTCGGCCCGTGCAACGCACGCGCCGATTCGCAGGGGAAAGCGCGTGTGCAGTCGATGGCACGTGCAAGGCACGCGCCGGTCAATCTGTCCGACCCGGCCCAATCGGCCCGACCGATCCGACCGGTCCGTCCGGTCCGACCGGTCCGACCGGTCTGCCCGACCTGACCATTGACCGTTGATGACCGTTGACTGATGACCGTTGACTTTGACCGTTGACCGTTGATAAAAAAAAAAAAGCAGGAAAAGAATGTGTTTCTTTTTCAATTAAGTCTATGTGGATTATATGTGATCCCTTATTTGTTCTGCATTTGTTGCAGGAACAATGCCTCCCCTTAGGTTGCGCACACCTATTCGCGTAATTACCGATGAATAAAAGGAAATGCTTTCTAAGTTGATAGCTGAGCTGATTGATCATCGATGGGAGAGTGGTGACTTAATTGATCACGTCCTTGAAGTCAACGGGAAAATTTAAAAGGTCATAAGGAATGGTTGTCCTATGCCACAGTTTGAGATGATGCGATTTTTCATGAATATCCTTTCGCCAGAATGGCAAGGAGTGTTGAATCACATATGAGATGTTAACAAAGCCGCTTCATATAGGAAAATTGTAATGAATTTTATAGATGATTATTACTGGATTGTTATAAGGGAAAAGATCAAGAAAATTGAACAAAATAGGATCTTTCCGAGTTCGTGTACTGACTTGGTGTTATATGTAGAGGCTGGTCTTTGTTAAGTGTGCTTTGTGAACGTCTTATGTAATGTTTACTACCTGATTGTTGTTGATGTAGCAACTAATATATTAGTTGTATTATGTGAAAGCATTATTATTTTATTGGATGTCAAATATTTTTTGCTTTCTGTTATTGTTGGTTGCTGTGGGTAGTTCATAGAATTTATTTTGCATAAGACAATTATATTAATGATAGTTTTAAGTTAAGATTTTTGGAGGATGATTGGAAACATAGTGACCTTTTGATTTTGAAACCTTACTTGAAATTGTTCATTAATATGATGGGTCTATGCAAAAAGGATGCATAAATGATAAGCATTAATAATTCGTACATATATGTCTGATGTGTTCAGATCGATGGCTTCAGACACAAAGAGCATAGTTGCCAAGCTGAACACAGGTAAAAAGCTCAATGGTGATAACTATGAAATATGGCACATGAAAATCCAATATGTGCTGGAAGAGCAAGAAGCACTAGAAGCTCTTAACCTAACCATGGTAGAACCTGAAGAAGGAAACACTACACAGCACAAGAGAGATAAGGAAGCATTTACTGTATGGAAAAGAAAAAACTCTCTTGCTCGCATTACGTTGTTGAGCAGCATGAAAAATGACGTCATGTGAGAGTTTAGGCGTTTTGAGAATGCCAAGGAAATGTGGGAAGCATTGGCAGCGAGATTTGGTCATATTTCGATGACTAGACTGAGGCAGCTCACTATTAGGTTTGACTCTTATAAGAAGCCTCATGGTTAGATCATGAAGCAACATCTTAGAAAGATGTCAAACATGATAAATGAGCTGAAAGATGCTGGCCATGTCCTGACAGATGAGCAGCAAGTGCAAGCAATGATTCTTTCCTTGCCTCAAGGTTGGGAGCATATGAAGATGCACTTGACCCATAATGAAAATATCAAAACCTTTGAGAATGCAGTGCGTCATCTTGAGCTGGAAGAGGATCGCCTCTTGGCGGCTAAGCCGAAAGCTGAAATCTATCATGCTAGTTCTAGCTCACATGGAGCTTCGAGCTCCAAGCGCAAACGTCCTAACTGGTTTGATAAAGGGAAAGGCAATGAAGCAGGTCCTTCAGGGAAGAAACCTAAGTTTAACCAATATGAAAGAGGAAATCGTCCTCAAATGAAGAAGCTTACAAGGGTGAAGTGTTATAACTGTGACAAGAAAGGTCACTATGCTCACGACTGTTGTGAGCCAAAGAAGGTATACACCCCTTGTACTTTTCAGAACTTTGCTTTTGTGTCGAGTTCTGTATTCTTGATTGAGTCTAATCTTTAGTGGACTGTAGATTCAGGAGTGACAGACCATGTAGCGAAGGATAGAGGATCCTTCGTGGAATTCCGACGAGTACTAATTGGAACTAAGTGGATTTATGTGGGAAACAACTCCAGAGCTAAAGTGAAAGGAATTGACACCTGCCAACTGAACATGCGTGGTGGACGCACTTTATTCCTACATGATGTATTGTATGCTCCGGAGATTCGTCGAAATTTGATGTCTGTTTTAGTGTTGGTTAAACTAGGTTTTAATATGAACTTCCATAATAGAAGTGTGGATTTGTTT
Organism: Eucalyptus decipiens; assembly: GCA_014182575.1. NCBI lineage: Eukaryota > Viridiplantae > Streptophyta > Magnoliopsida > Myrtales > Myrtaceae > Eucalyptus > Eucalyptus decipiens. The sequence goes on from CM024615.1 coordinate 26,258,643, forward strand.
TTGGATACAAATTACTATGGTTGTGGTTATTTTCTGGATGGTTTCATTGTATTATATATTGACTATGTTAATGCAAATGTTTGTTATTCCCTTCTCACATCTCCTAATTCATATGATAATGATGTGGATGTGTGGCATGCTAGATTTAGTCATATTGGCCAACAACGTATGAACAGAATAGCCAAAGATGGCTTGTTGGGTAACATTGAAAAAGTCGATTTGCCCATATGTAAGCATTGCCTACAAGGGAAAACGACAAGGAAACCATTTGGAAAAGGTAAAAGAGCTGAATTTCCTCTGCATTTAATCCATTCTGATGTTTATGATCCAATGAATGTGAGAGGAAGGCATGAGACTGTTTATTCAATCACTTTTATAGATGATTATACTCGATTCGGATATGTCTATTTGATTTCTCATAAATCTGAAGCAATAAGTTGTTTCAAAAGGTTTATAAACTTGGTAGAAAATCAATTAGACAAGAAAATAAAAGCATTGAAATCCGATCGAGGTCGATAATATTTATCTGATGAGTTCAGAAAATTGTGTGATGAAAAAGGAATAGAAAGACAGTTGTCTATTCCATATACTCCTCAACAAAATGGTGTTGCAGAGAGAAGAAACAGAACCTTACTAGGAATGGTTAGGTCCATGATGGCGCATGCTAACTTACCTATCACTTTTTGGAGTGATGCGTTGTTAACTGCTGCTTATATACTTAACTGAGTGCCTTCCAAATCAGTTACTTCCACTCCATATGAGTTATGGACAGGTAGAAAACCAGACTTAAGTTTTCTTAAGCCATGGGGTTGTGCTGCTTATACTCATGAGTCATCTAACAAGTTTGGGAAATTGGGTCCCAAAGGAAAGAAGAGTATTTTCATAAGATATTCCAAACACTCAAAATGGTATGTGTTCATAGGTGAGCAGGAAAGTGGGAGTATAACTGAATTTGAATCACGGGATGTCACATTCTTAGAGGATGAATTTCCTAAGAAGGGCGAAATAGGGGAAGATTACTCCATATTTGATACCTTGGATCAAGATAATGATATTAGTGGAGTTCGTCCAAGTGGGAGTAATATGAGAAGTGATGAATTGAATTTAACTCATTCTCAGTTGCAACCACATGATGAGACGACATCATCATTATCTAATCCTAGTGGGAGCATAATGGGGAATGATGTGCAAAGTGTATAATCTCCCATATGGCGAATAAGTCGTCAAAGTATTCCCGTCGACGTTTTGACATTGAAGGGGAAACTTTTATGATTGCTCTACAAGATGAGGATGAGCCAAGAAATATTAATGAGGCTCTAAATTGCCATAGTAAGGAAAAATTGATTCATGCAATGGAAGAGAAAATGGAGTCAATGAAGTCAAACCAAGTTTGGGAACTGGTTGATCTTCCAAAAGGACGCAAAGCTATTAGGAACAAGTGGGTTCTCAAAATAAAACGAAAAGCTGATGGCTCGATAGAAAGGCATAAGACTCGCCTTGTAGCGAAGGGGTATAATCAATAGGAAGGAATTGATTATGAATATACATTTTCTCCTGTAGTGAGATTTACCTCGATTCACATTATTCTGGCAATAGTGGCTAGTATGGATCTTGAGTTACATCAAATGAATATAAAGACCGCTTTCCTCAATGGAGAATTAGAGGAAGAAATATATATGGAACAACCTGCTGGTTTCATTAAAGAATGCCAAGAAGAAAAGGTATGTCGACTTTTGAGGTCGATATATGGCCTTAAGCAGTCGTCAATACAATGATATATACGTTTTCATAATGTCATAATGGCATATAATTTCACAATGATTGATGAGGATCATTGTGTATATATCAAAAGATCCAAGGATCAATTTGTGATCATATCATTATATGTTGATGATATACTAATTGCCGGAAGCAATATGGAGTTCGTTAATACTGTCAAAAGTTGGTTGTTTTTTAACTTTGAGATGAATGATATGGGTAAGGCTGCATACATTCTTGGAGTTAAGATTTCAAGAGATCGTTCGAAGAGATCGTTATCTCTTTTGCAAGAAACATATATAAATAATGTTCTTGAACGATTTCGTATGTAAGATTGTAAACTCATAGACACTCCTATTGTAAAAGGTGAATGATTGAGTCATAAACTGTGTCCAAGGACTTCACAAGAGAAGGAACAAATGAAACATATTCCTTGTGCTAGTGCTGTTGGGAGCTTGATATACGCTATGATATGTACAAGACCTGACATATGTTTTGCAGTTTGAATGATGAGTAGATACCAATCCAACCCAGGTCAAGCACATTGGAAGGCCGTTAAGAGAATAATGAGGTATCTGAAGGGAACTGCTGATTACAAGTTGAATTACCAAGGAAAGGATCTGTAACTTGAAAGTTATTCAGATGCTGATTGGGGAGAAGATTTAGATGAAAGAAAATCTACCTTTGGATTTGCTTTCTTACTGAACAATGGCGTCATATCATGGAGCAGTAAGAAGCAAACGTGTATAGCCTTGTCCACGAGGAAGCTGAGTTCATGGCATTATCAGTAGCGATACAAGAAGGAGTTTGGCTTAAGAGATTTTTGGATCATTTAGGTGTTATTGAGAAAGCTGCAAATATATTGTTGGTTAATTGTGATAGCCAAGCAGCTATAGCGTACACCAAAGATCCAAAATATCATGGTAAAACCAAACATATAGATACCAAGTATAATTTTGTCAAAGATATGGTTCACGAAAGGATGTGAACTTACAGTACATATCTATGCATAGAATGGTAGCAGATCTTATGACAAAGCCAATACCTAGAGATGTGTTTTGCGGTCATGTAAAATCTCTAAGATTGCGTAGAGTCTGATGTACTAGATTGTAATTTCCCTGGGTTGTTCACATTAATGAACTTGTGTTTTTCATTATTAATGCCTATGAATCTTTGTTTGATCTTTATGCATCTTAATGCTCAATGCATTACTTTAAGTTGAGAAAGTATGTCGGACAGATATAAGATTGGCCCACTCACATGGGTAATCGCCTCTATTTACTGTGTGATAAATAGAGATGATACTGTTTTTAAGCTTATTATTTATGTGATAATCGAGAGCTCAAGCTTAAAATACGTATGTCGCCTTAACTGAGTGTTAAGATGAGAACATAATATTTACTATGTCCGAAAGTAAAATAATCCACATATTTTACTTTATCTGTCTATGATGCCAGATGTGAGTTATGATGAATTTTGTAAGTGAGTAGATACGTGAACTCAAGTTAGACATTGGATATGTCTGAACTATCATCTGTACGGTATTGAAGGTGCAGACATATGCTCCATGGGAAATGAGTTAATACCGTAATACGTATTTCATACTACGTATGCATGAGACGACTAATAAGAGTGGCAAAAGTTTGATCTCAACTTTTATGCCGTGTGAGACTCTTGAGGAAATAAGTTCCTCAATTTTATTGCCCTCATGACTTTTACTTAATGTTTGCTATCTTAGGATGTTGCTAATGGTCATGAGTTGATTCGATCTAATGGGATATTTTTAGAAAAGCAAACTGAACTGAAATTGAGAGTTTGAAGGAAAGAAGAAGATCGAATTTGAAGAATCATATTGTATTTTTGTATTAACTAGTCGACCAATTATGACTGTCTTTGAGATAATCATAATTGTGAATACAATATATATCATTGTTTAAAAGAGATCAAGAGAGATATAAATGTGATTGATCGATCTAGGGTACTGCATACTAAATCTACTCAAGTGTGTGATGCCCATTATGAGCTGCTATATATTCCTAACAGATATATAACAACGAGCTCTCAAAGTATGCTGGTCACACGGATTAGTCACCAGTATGAATGTTGAAGAAAGGTAAAGAGAATCCTGTTCGACCCACCATGTGCGAGTGGGAGATGATGGTTTTATTTAATGTGATGGGCCTAAGTTGGCCCGTCCGCCCATGTTGGGCCTAAAAGCCCGGCCCACAATATTAGGACCCATGGATGGAGAGATATGATGAAGGGGTACGTTTCTTTTTGGAGGGGACGTATATAAGGGAGAAAAGAGAGGGAGGAACGCACCTTTTGGCATATTACGTACGTTCCTTCCTCCCTCTCTCCCTCCAAAAAGAAAACAGTAAGCAAAAGGCGAATCCATCTTCCCTTCAACGCCAATTGACGTCATCGGATTGAACGGGATCGGTTTCTCTTCCTTATATCGAGTCGGTGTTTAATCTGTGGCTAACAAGGTACGCTCGATTCCGTGGTGTGCTTTAGAATCGGTGATACATGTGAATTTCCCGAGCTCGTCTTCCGCATTCGTTTTAGGCGTTCGATTTTGTGTCGAATTCGGTTTTTGGGAATCCGACAATCCCAACAGTTCGGCCAAACTCAACTAATGTAACTATCGAAGGAAGTCAAAGAATAACGTGAATTAGGTATTGACTACGTGAATACCCACCAAGGGTCGTAGAAAGTGAATGGACTAATTTTTTTTTTCAATTTGATTTTTTTTGTCCCGCCAATTTATTAACTATGGCGGGTGTTTATTTACATAGGTAATATGTGTTGACACCTAAATTTTGCCTAAAGATCTCATGCCAAATTTCATAAAAAATTACGGATCAAATTCGTTGGTAACAACATTTTAAATTTAGATCATCTTTTTTAGATAAATTGCATTTTAGATTTAGATAATGTCTTAGTTTAAATTAGGATTTAATATGACTTAATCCTAATTTAAATTAGATAGAATCTTAATCTAGCTAGATCATTTCAAATTTCATAAAATTTGTCTTAGATAAATTAGTTGCAATTTCTAGGATATATTGCATTTTAAAATAAAAAATGTCATTTGCATGTCATATAAATTAGGTTCATAAAATGCATGTCATTTTAGTGATTGTTGTTAGGTTCATTTCTAATTAGAAATTGACCGTCATTAGACTAAGTCATTTAATAAATGTCGCATGACATATAACTTGCATATTAAATTGTATGTTGCGTGTCATTTAGTTAAAATAATTTTATATGTCTTTGCATCGCATTGCATGTCATTAGAATTAGATCGTTTAGATTGAATTTAATTATTGCATTTCTTCATGTCATATAGTTTAGGTCATGTTGCCATGTCATTATTAGAATGCATCGCATGATTTTCATTAAATAAAGTGAAAACAAAAATTGAAATTGCGTGTTAATTAAAAACCATATATAGGATTGTTGATGTGGATTTTGAATTAACATTGCAGATGCTTTCGTTGCTTTGAGGTAAGTTTTGCATCATTTAATTGCTTTCTTGGGTGTTAAATTGGTGGTTTGCGCACTTGCATGAACACCTCACATGTTAGGGAAATAGATTTAAAATCAATTCAAGCTGCCTGCACAAACATTTTTCAAAATAAAAAGAAAGGTACCGAAAGGGCGTTAGAGAATTCTAGCGTAACCAAGTCCCGTACCCATAATCTCTTGTTCGTAGGAGTAAAATAATTCTCCCGTTATTTTACTTGGGTTTCTAATCGACCCACCAAAAAAAAATAGATTAGTGGCGACTCTAATTGAAAATCAATTGCATGTTAAGAACTTGAACCTAAGTCGCGGGTGGTATGGGCTTGGGAGAGCCCGAGTTAAGTCTAGGCTTAACAATCCATTAGCCAAACCCTAGGTGGTCCACACCCGAAAAATTGGTCGCGACAGCTTGGCGACTCCACTGGGGACTTGAGTTAAAACTCTTAGTGGACTTTGGCCAATTTCTTTTTTAAAAAAATGTTTTTGTTTGGCAGCGAGGATCCCAGGTACGTCCCTAACATTTAAGGTGTTAAATGTTTTTGCAGGATGGGAGGTATAAGGGGAAGTGTTTGCTGACCTTTGTTTTGCAGGGAGATGTAGGAATGTATGGTTTACTTTCATATATGAAGTGTTGTTTGACATAAACTGATATGCATGCTTTGCATTTATCACTACACTTTGCACACACAACCTGCCGCCGGACCTGGGCCGCATAGGATTATTTAGGATGGTATTGAGATGGATACCACTTCGACCGCATGCTCGCAGCATGAGCTCGCCCATCTCAATCCCGGTTTCTTTCATGGTGTCAAGAGTTCCACCTCGCCCGCATGCCTCGCAACCCAGCCGGCTCTTGACCAAGCCGAAGTCATGAGGACCCGACTTAGTCCGCATGCCCGCGGCTAGTCCATCATTCTTATGGTTTCACTTTGTTAAGCCTCGTCAGAGTAGAAATCGAGCCTCACATCTCATGCATATCTATGTGATTGCCGTTTTGGTGAAGTGTTCTTTATCCCTATACTATGCAATTTACTATTTTGTCATACTTAATGGTCCATGACGATTTAGGTCATCACTTGATTTAATTCATTTGTCAATTATGAATGAAATGAGGAAATTGCCATGCAATGAATCATTTGGAAAAATAAAAAACTTTGGAGAATTTGTTTTCAATTCATGTCGAGGAAATTTGATTTTACTAGGATGTTTATTTTTCTAGCTCTCTTTAGGGAAATTCCCTCTATAAGAGTTTTTCAAAAAATGATGAAAAAAAGTTGATAGATCATTTTCGTGGATTGATTCTTTATTTGCACCTCGTACTTACATATTTTCGTTCATTTGGATTAGGTGATAACTAGAATTTGACTTCACATTAAATTATCGATAATGCATGATCTTGCATTCACATTGCATTTGGGCATTGGGAACATGTCGTGACCCGATCTTGCCGTCCGATTCCTCTCACGAGGAGAGAAAGGTCGGATTTAGGGATATTTGACCATGATAGTTCCCTCTCGGTTCACGTTTCAAAAGACGTTATTACCTCGTCTATTGGATTGAACCTCTTGTGAGTTCCCTCTACAAGGTCGCGAGTTCTCCAAAACTAATAACTCGTGTGACAGCGAAGTGTCGCGATCAGTACCCACACAGGCGACATACTTCGAGAGTGTAGGTCGAGTGTAAATATCGGATTTAATGGTACCTTTACCATGGAAGCCCTCCCTTTGATACTCTCTTCCCTAAGGATGGTGTCACTTCATCCATTAGGAGTTTTCCACATGCAGGTATACTAAACCATGGTGAGTTTCATCAAGACCCGCACTTTGTGTGACGAGTTCATTTATACGATTTAATTTTTTAAGACATCCTAGAAAGAAGACGCAAGTTGTCACTAGCATCGTTTTTGGGGGTTGGCTAGAAACCCAATCGAGTGTCGGGAGTGTTCCCTCGATTTCTACGCAATCAAATATCTAGGTCTGGGAACTTGGGTTACGCCAATATTTCTATTAGTGCAATTTCGGTACCTAAACAATATGTTGTGTTTACCTAACATGTTTATGCATTTTTCTTACATTTTTGGGACCATTAGTCCTATACTAAGCGATCATATGTGGTTGGTCATTTTCGTGCTATTTTATTTCTAAAGAAAATCAAAAGAAAGCATACAATTGAATTGAAAATTGCGAAGTGGTAAGTAAACAAACAAGGAAAATGGTAAATCTACCATGCAATCTTAGAAAAAAATATAAAAGAAAAACATAAATGAAAAAGATAAGAAGAAAATAGAACTTGCGACTCGTCGGGCTTTATACAACAAAAGGAACCTGAGAAATATGTTGGGGAATGAATACTACATAATAATGGTCGGAATGAATATCAACCTCCATCGTCTTCATGTCTTCTCCATGTTCAAGATCATAATCTAAACCTAATCTAAAAAACTATTCAACTAGGTACATACAATGGAAATAAATAAGCATACACATCAAAACAGTAAAAAACACGACATCATGCCAAGGTCAACTCTCAAAAGAAGTTCAATTTCACAAATTAGATTTGGTCATCGGGGTCGGCCTTTGTCTTTCATGTGTAGGTCCCTCTAAGACATCTTCCCAGTTCATGTTATGTGACTTATAGCAATTAATGATCAATTGTATTCTTGTGTAGCTGATAACACTTATAAGTTTTTAATGAAGCGATTTATGTAATCCCAAGATTTCCCTTGAATATCATGCATTGACCCTATCATTCATTTAGAAATCACATGCATTTGCAGGAATTAAATATGCATGCAGGTCTTTTGAACCTTATTTCTCAATCAATCAAACAAATTATAGAACCGTCGGTGGGTCACTTAATACCAAGAGCATGCGACAATCACAAACATAGGCGTTTCTAATGAATGACATGATTGTGTGTATGAGGGTACATGTGATGTTTTAAAACATCTTTTGAAATCATCCATAAAAAAGTTTTGAGACAAAGTGATATTTTGGTTATGAAAGGCATTCAATTGTCAAGGCTAACTCCGAGATCGCATAAATGCACTCATAGGTGTCGCATGCATTTTGAATACAATTCAAACCATGACTTCTCACAATGTCAAATAGATTTTTGAAGGAATTTAAAGAGGCTTAAAAATATTTTAGATTAAAGAACATCTAGGTTATGAAACACGTTCAATTGCCAAGGCTAACTTGGGGCTCGCATAGATGTACTCACAAGTATTGTAGGCATTTTGAATATGTTCTAAACCATGACTCTTCCTTAAATCAAATAGAGCTTTGGAAAATAATTTCTTAACAAATTGTTTTTAACATCACATGTGTCAAAGCATTTTTAAATTTGATTTTAAAAGAAGACTCGTCGAAAATTATTTAAGAATGAATATCAAGATATTTAAAGCAACTTTCATGAAGATGGCCGAGTTCATGCACAAACTAACCTAGGAAGTTTATCTAAACAATCACAATCAAACTCATGTTAGGAAATTTCAAAACAAACATGTAAAGACAAAAAAATTGGGGAATGCCTAATAATAATTTGGCAATAAAAAAAATTCTCTAATATGCATGGCATGATAACAAACAACTCCCATGAAGAAGGTTTTCCTAAATGAGTTACACATGATTTTACAAAAAAAAAAAAGCAACAACATGTGAGAAAATTATCAAAAAAACAAGACATTTAGCCAATATTATAAAGATTTGTCCTATCAAAATAGGTCTAAAAATTATCAAATTTACACACAATATAACTAACATGATGACAAAAAAATTTCATTAAGGGGCCAAGTGTAGAATCATTACAAAAAAAAAAGAAAAAGAAATGGAACAAAAATATCAAATGTCTATCCAAACAGGGGTCAGAACAAGGGTTCGAATTTGATCCCATGTCCAAATTCTAGTCTAGTTTTGAAAAAATGGAAAGTGACCCTAACAATGAGCGATCTACATGAAATTAGTGGCATTGGAAACTTCTAAGTGTGCCTTACGATTTCTTAGGAGGGCTTAAGTCCAAACTAGGTCAATTTGGTACCCCAAGATCGAGATCTCTAAAGGTGCACATGTTAGTAACTAAAAAAAACATAATACAAGCATACATTAGAGAACCTCAAACCCAATCAAGTAATACATAAACGGCTTGAAGAAATCACATGAGACTTAGAATCGGATATGACGAACAACTTGGGTAATCACCTAACCCTAAGTTGGCATGCAAAAATGTCATACAATTTAATGACATTATGAGATAATTCAAGATTCCTAATGACATACTTGGAAATCTTTAGTGTGATGAACACCTTTGTAACACAAGTTTAACATGCGAAATAATGTTTAAACGATATGACCTAAACATGTATACAAACCTTATAACATGCAGTTTAGTTATCAAGAAGGCATGATATGACTCAAACAAGTATGGCAAGATGCATATATAGTAAGGTTTCGTTCTAATCTCAGCATCACAAAACGAGTATGATTTCAGTTCTCTAAAGACGTGCAAAAATTTAATGAAAAATCTCACATACAGAACATGCAATGGGGAATATTTTTCATTAAGAGTTCGAGACTTATATAAGATCACATCAGTCGTGGCAAAAATGACAACAAAAATATGCATATCCAAGTTATATGTTACCGCAGTACTTTTTTCACATTAACTCATGTTATTAACATACTAAACAACATTAAAACTTTGCAAATCATACATCAATTGAATAAATACAATAAGCATTTCATATTTCATGAAAGATTCTAGATCAAACAAACTTATTTATGACTCAATTTCACCACAACACAATTCGGATAAGAGTAGAGGGAATCGTCCTATGCTCAAATCTAAGTAATTTTGACATAGTTAAACACGTCCAAAAATTGCGAAAAAATTTACAGAGTATTTTTCACACAATTATGAGCAACTTTCAAGAAGAAATATTCCTTTAAAAATCAACACAGAGATAAGTAACAAATTAAAATGTAAAAAAAATCAACAAAAAAATATTGACCTAGGGTCAGATCTGAGTGGTTTTGATCTAACTATTCATATCTAAAAATTCTATAAAAAAAATACATAATATAAACAAGACAATAAAAACAACTTTTATGAAGGAAAGTTCTTCCATTAATCAACACATAAAGCTGCATAAAAATAGCAAAATCACATTTCGGAACAAAATAGAACTGAAAACTAATCTAAACTACTGCAGAATCACTTGTCTTTGGAGATGTTTTTCGAGGACCAAACGTTGCTCGATTGTGGTGTACGACCTATCGATTTGAAGCTAGTGATGTGTATTATCAAAATCTAGAAGAAATCTAACTAAAATAAGGTCATTTAGGACCTCATTTTGGCTAAAACATTAGGCCTATTACAAAACTGCAAAAATACAGATTAAGACCGAATCAAGTTCAATCATCCATATCATTCAAGAACAATCAAGCACAGCAAATCAACATCTAAATCCTTCGATTTAACATCTAAATATAACATATTAACCTAGAATTGAACACTAGCCCTGATCGGTTAATCTAGTCTCGCTTCACGGGATTCGAGATCGAGATTGTTACATTTTGATGCGTTGTTGTCGATTTAGATCGCGATCGATCAGATTAAACTCTCTAGATCAATCCTCAATCTTCAAAATCACGATCCAGCCTCCACGAACCACCATGAAATTGGCAAGATCACCTGTAGCAACAAAAAACAGAATTGGTCCAAATTTGGATCGATTTTGATACCGCCGGAGGAGATCGAGTTGTTTGAGTTGTCCAACGACCAATCGGTCTACTTCTGATCACAGAGAGGTGTGGACTCCTCCTAGGATTGATCAGGATTGGTCAATACTTTTAAAAATCCACAGAAACCATTGGTCCTAGCCAGAAACAAAATCGGTCCAAATGGACTAGCCTTCGATTGCCGGTGGAGATCAAAGTTGCTGGAGGAGATCCAGTGACCAATCCACCTAGTTCTGATCACTATCATGCCAATGATAGCTATAGCTTGAGGCCTCAATCGGAAGTGATTAGCATCTCCAAGAAGCTTCAACGGCTATTGATTTGTGCAGAAAATCAAAACTGGTCCAAGAGATGAACTGATCTTCACGTCGGTGAAGAAGATTGGACTTGCATAGGAAGATCATGGAACTGCTGGTGGTGAGATTAACTTCTAGCAATTCGAGCAGGATGAGTAGATCATCGGTGAAGATGAATCGTCATCAGTGGGGGTTGAATTAGTGGCAATCCGGTCGTCAGAAAGAGGAATCAACCGGACCAGAAAAAATAAAAAAGAAGCAAGGGTTTTGGCGACAAAACGGAGAAGGGAGAGAGAGAGAGATCTGAGAAGAGATAGAGTGTTTCATTTTGAATGAGCCATCCCAAAAAAATGGAGGGAAAATGGGCCTATATACTATCCCAAAACCATCTAATTTTGTTCGTCGGTTCGATCCAATAGTCGAAATTTTGATCCAACAGTTAAAATTTGATTTTGAAGGTTGGATCATGATCTCGAGGCATCACGTAATCTATCCAACGGATTTAATTTGCGAAAACCCGAGTCAAAAATGAGAATTGCATCAAAATATCCAATTAGGGTTAAAGTGCAATTTGATGAAATTTGAGGATCAATTTGTAAAATTTTGAGAAATTGAAGATGCATGAGTGAAATTGACATTAGGAGGATCCCGGAACCGGTCACTGGAGGTTAGAAATTGGTCGAAAAGGGTTTGAACTAACCATCCCCGCTGGCGGCCTGTCAGACCGTTCAGACAAGTTTGCTCTAGTTTGACCAAATTTTGACCACTTTGATCTGGTTCTAGCTATTTCGCCCACTTGGGACTCCTGTGGATTCCAAAATTATGCAATTTGGTCCATAAAGGACCAAGTTGAAAATGAAATTTATCCTATTTAAGAAGAAATTGGCCGATTAAGATTCAATTAAGCTAATTAAATCTTATGAATGTGATCTACGGATTTTTTATTGATCTAATTGAACGATTATCTTGAAAGACAATAGACCAAAACCATAGGTGCTTTGAATTGAGCCTAAATGGCTAAAATGATCAAATTTGGAATTCAATGGGTCAAATTGCAAATTGATTAAGATTGAATTCAATTAATGCTACAACTGCCCCCACCTAATGAACTACTCATGTGTAAGATCACTTATCGCATTCAAATTGAATCTGAATTGAAGCGCTTGAACTTATGTCAGAAATGAATCTAAGCCTAATATCAAAATTGGACCTAGATTTATGAAATTAAACCATAACCATAAATTGGTCAATTCAATTTTTGTTTATTGAAGCTTAATTGCTGGACTTTCTTATGCTTGAGAGAGAATCAAATTCTTCAAATTAAGAAGTTTTGATGTGAATTTTCCAAAATTAATTTCAGATTTGGACTTATCTTAAAAAAATAAATGAAGAACGACTGTCCGTTTGCAATTCATGAAAAATTGATTTTGGTCTCCTAATTAGAGCTCAAAACGGCAATTTATATTTTGACTGGGTAATTCGTGAAATTGAATGCACGAGTGGATTTAAAATAGTCCCTAAACCAAATGTTGAAAAAGGAACTACACCTAATTGTGAATAAAATAAAAGTAAATTTATTTTTGGTCGATTTAGAACCTAAAATCGAAAAATCCGGAAATCAAGATTCTTAGTCGAATTTTGTGAAATTTTCGACAAAAAGTCAAATTGACATTAAATGAAATGTATTTGTTTTATTTTTTCAATTTTTTTGACATTTCCTAAAATGTTGATTTTTTTTGGTCAAATATTTGAATTTTTGATCAATAGATTTGATAAAAGTAAAATTAAAGCTAAACGGAATATTTTTGGGTAAAAAGTCAATTTTTAACCCGGGATTGACTTTTGGTCAAGGGGTTGATTGAAAAGTGAATCCGAAAGTCAACTATTTAACTTTTCGGATTTTTCTTGAAAATGACTCGAAAATCATTTAATAATGATAATGCAATAGAAAGAAATGAAAAATAATACTTTTTGGCAAGAAACGGGTTCCGTCACGATTAGAAAGAAAAATCTCGAATTTTTTACCTTTGATCGATGCATTGACTTAAAGTCAGATGTCAACAAAACATTTTTTTTGTTTAACATGTCCGCATCGATTAAATTTCATTTAAATTGGCCCGGTCATGAATTGCATTTGACTTTACCAACATCCTAAATGATGTTAAATGCAAGCACTAATAATCATTTAAATTATCAATGGACAAAATACCCAATCAATCGGAAACCTATTATATGGATATTAATTTAGTCATAAACTTTCCAATTTTGACAATATAGTTATAAATCTTTACACAACATTCTATTATAGTTCTTTCGGCCAATTCCCACTAGAAATCACTAATGTGGAAAATGTTAATACGGTGAAATTATGACGAAGAAATGGAAGGAATTCTGAGTCAGGGATATTTGCATGGTACAAGCTTATTATTTTGTAGATTCTTGAAGGATTCACTTGGCAAAATCACTTGGAACTAGAGGGAACATAGGGAGGTGTGGGATAATACTTGACTATTATGTAAAGAGCTTGGTCAAGCATTTCTAGAGAAAATTGTTTAAACTTATTACACTTTTGTCAATTCAGTGTTAAACCATTTAATTTGGCCAATTGAGTCCGTCCAGCTAATTTTGACTATAAATTACTAATATGAATGTCAACTATCCTACGTGGCAATGCCCAATGCTAATGTGGATAATTTTTAATAACATTTTAATATTTTTGCAATTTTTTTCCTTTTCTCCTCTTTTCATTCTTTTCTTTTTTCCCTTTTCTCTTGTTTGCTTTTTCCCCTTGTCCCTTTGCCAATTGTCGATGGCCAACAAAGGCCGCCATCCTCAAGCAAGGGATGCCCGAGCCTGAGTTGGCGAGGGCAACTATCGCCCCAGGCCGGTGAGGGTGGCCCCCACTTGAGGTAGCGGAGGGAAAAAGGAAAAAAAATTAGAAAAAGAAAAAAAAAAAGAAAGAGACAAGAACAGGGAAAAAGAGAAAAGAAGCAAAAGAGAAGAAAAGAAGGAAAAATAAAATAATAATAAAAATAATAAAATAATCGAATAAAATATTAAAAAATTATTAAAAATGGTCAATATTTGCATCGATCGTGCTATATAGGAGGATCAATGTCCATGTTAATGATTTCTAGTCAAAACTAGCCGGATGGACTTAATTAACAAAATGTGAAATTATCTAGGACATAATTAGCAAAATAAAAAGGTTTATAATTGAACCAACACAATGTAATAGATATATGACTTTTTAGAAAATTCTTCCCACATTCATAAAAGGGCAGTCTGAGAGTTGATAAAAAAAGAAAAAGAAAAAGTGGGGTCGTGAGTGGAGAGCTCGGAGAAAGAAAAAGAGCAAGAAACTATAAGAAAAGACAAAAACAAACGGAGCCGAATAAGGAGCTTAGAAAAGTTAGAAAAGCAAACGGAGGAGTCCGGCATTTTACGGGGTCTCAAGGTAGAAGTTACATCTTTTGTTTTCAATCTTTTGATCAATTTAATTATGTGAACCTACCAATGTTCTTTGATTTTGTTCGGGTGCATTCATAACCCTGAACCGAGAACGCAGAGCGACTTGTCTCGAATATGATCAACTTCGAACCGATTCCCTTTACAATTGATTTTGGAAGACAATCTTAACACATCTAACAGGTTTAATGTTTCATTGTGAAAATATTGCAACTAGTGTAAAAACTTGCCTTGTTTCGATTTGTTTCGATGTGGATAGTTAGTTTAAATTCTGTCTTGATTGAAATTAGTTTGGATAGATTTCACTGCATGATCATAATTATGTCCTGCAATTTGCATCAGTTTTAATTTCCATAAAATTGAAGTTAGTCATATATTCATATTTCGATTTGTTATCATATTTCATGTCATGTTACCATGCAGTTCCATATGAATTTAAAATTTTGGATTAACAAGCTAGATTTACATTCGTAATTATTGCATGGTTAGTAAATCATATATTTAAATTAATTAGGGATTCTGCATATAGGAATCACACCTTATAATTATGTTCTCTTTGCTCCTAATTGACGTATAATGTATTAATGGTGACTCTTAAGTTCAATATTAGGAATAATTAAATAAGAAAAATCAAGTTGTAATCAATAGAACTTGGTAGGACACATACTATGCAAGGGGAACTGTTTGTATCTGCTTAGCAATCTGTCAAACTCTTAGAATTTCACCTCATGAGGTTCACAACAATATGTATTTATGTCATGCTTGACTATATTTCGATAATAGATTTGGCTGGATTTCATGTCAAACAACAATGAAAGTATAAAGTTGAAAAGTATAATATGAGAGAGAGAGAGAGAGAGAGAGAGAGAGAGAGAGAGAGAGAGGAGAGGAATTATTAATAAAGTACATGTGCAAAACTCGAGATATTCCAACAAAGAGAGAGAGAGAGAGAGAGAGAGAGAGAGAGAGAGAGGTATTAGTAATAAAGTAGATGTGCAAAACTCGAGATATTCCAACGGAGAGAGAGATATGTATTATTAATGAAGTAGACGTGCAAGATATTCCAACAAAGATCCGTTGGGGGGAGAGTCTATTTTGCTAGGAGGTTAGTCCTACATTGCCCCTCTCGCATCCGTTGATCTTGTTCTTCAGGCTCTGCGAAACCAGAACTTCGAAATTTGCTTCACCAGAGCCTCCCAACATGCCTACATATTATTGTTCTTCTGTGCGAAACACTTCCACAACTTTTTCGATAGATGTTCGGCTGGTCCACAATGAGGAGCAAGATCAGCCATCATGAATAGCCTGAGTTTCTTCATCTTTTTGAACGAGTCTGCATTCGAGATCAAGTCTTCTACATCGACCTTGTCTAGTTTAATGCCTTCAATGGCATTTGTTCCCTGGTAGAGCAAGATAATAATTGTCATACATATTGGGAGCACTTGAAAATAAGCAGATATCTAAGCCCTTCCAGGAAATAACAAGTCTTAACTTTAAGAATAATGCATGAATTTGTTTTAAAATCGTGCTAGTCAAAAACCATTATAACACCAGCGGTTTCTAAATGAAGATACATTCATCTCATGATGAAATAATAAATGAGAGGATTTTATGTTTGGTTATTCAACAATCAGTTCAATAATAAACACTGTTCATTTAAGAAGAAAATTAGCAAAGCATGAAGTAACGAGAGCAAACCCTAACAGGCAAAAATAAAAAATTGCATTTGTGTCTCATCTAATTGTGCAATTTAAAGTTTTTTTACACCGCATGTAAATGCGAGCCCACAAAAGAAGAGGATACACGTGGGTGCTCAAATTAATTTTTGTTTTCGGGACATGCATAAACTCTTACCGAGTTTTGACTAACCACTCGTAGGGCATCCTCATGATGCCATATTCGGCTTCGCTTGCTGGGATTTTCGGGGCACTCTTGAAACACGATTCGTTTACCCATTTCTTGAAGCAAATCATGCATCCATATTTTGTTATTTTCATCAATGTATATGAGTGACTTTTGAGCCAAAATATCAATCCCACTAGTGGCACAGACACTACATTGGTATAGGGACTTGATGATCACTTCTTTGTCATATCCATTTAGAAAACATGCAATGTCAAGAAAAATCATCCTCTCATTGGCCTCTAAGCCGTCAATAACAATCCTCAATATATCGTGAACCTTTCCCTTAGAAATTTCTTTCAATTGATCAAAAGCTCTTTGCCATTCTGTGACGCTTTTGCCACTCAAGAAAGAACCCATCACAGTTAGCACCAAAGGATGGCCTTTAGAAAAACTGATGAAGCAGTTTGAGAGCATTCTATAGTCAATTTTCGGATACCTTTCTTGGAATGCATTCCAACTAAAAAGCTCAAGAGCTTGGCCATCATTCAGCGCTCCTACCTCATAGATATCTCCACATAGACCAATTAAGGTTTCTTCATGTCGAGGGATCAAAATAACTCTACTCCCCAAGGCAAAGTTCATTGACTCGATCAGGTGGCTCAAGAGCTCTGACAACCCTTCAACATCATCAAACACCAATAGAAGCCTCTTGTTGTGAAGTTTACTCCTCATCAAGTTTACTACTTCATATATATCGTTGCCAAACTCCGAATCTCCATTGCCGATAAGGTCACCAAAAAGGGTCTCCTGCATTTTGAGGAGGCCCTCTTGGCTCAATATATCCTTCACATTTGTCATGAAGCAACTTCGATCAAATTGATTTGCAATTCGGTAGTATAGAGCTCTCGCAAGTGTGGTCCTTCCGATTCCCCTAGTGCCGGAAATCCCCACGATCCGGACCTCCTCAACTTTTAATTGGAGTAAGGAGCACAAGGCTTGTACTTGAGAATCTAACCCAACTGGATGGAAAGCAAGTAGGTCTTTGTGTGAGTAGCTTAGTCTTCTTGAGATTTTCTCCACAACGAATTGGATGAATTCAGCTTCAAGTCTGCAAATTGTTAACAACTAAATGCGTGACTGGTTATTTGTGCTTGTAAAAGATGAAGAAAATATCAATAAGATTATATTCTCGAACTAGTGTATCGTCCATCTAATCTAATTACTATCCAGTATCTAATCTGGTACAACAGAAAATAGTGGCATATGAGAGGTTGACATGTGATCTCCTTATAGTAGCACGTCTCCGTCTCTTTCATGTTTTGATTTCCGTTTTTTCTTTCTTGTTCTTATTTTTGGGAAAAAGAAAACCCTTTTTCTGCTACTTTTCAGTTGAATGGAAATGATACATACCTTTAGTTTGTAAATGTCACGCCTTTTTCAAAATTTTTCATGATTAAAAAATTAATTTCAAATGGCAAAATTTTATTGTCGAACTTGTAAAAAAGGGATATTAATTAATATCCCATTTTTAAAAGTTCGAGGGAGGAAAAATTTAAATATTTTAGTCTCATAATTAACATGAATTTTTCGAGAAGTGTATAGAAAAATTTTAGTTCAATGTTATGTTAACGTCTATTGAAATTCAACTTAAGTGTCAAGATTCTATCTGTTGAATTATTTTATATATTAAAGATCATCCTATAACTAGTTGAAAGTTAGGCAAATCCAATTTTTTTCCATTAATTGTAACTCTTCATGAGGAAACTCTCCAATGACTACTTCATAATTCTAAAATATGTCAATATATGAAACACTAAACGATAACTACTTTTCGTGAGATTTAGTATAGCCACTGTGGAAAAAAAATGCTACGGCTGGACATCTGAGAACCATACACCAAAGCGAGTTTCGTCTTTATGTTTAACTAAATCTGGATAAGTCATTGTATAATATGTAACAATCAACTATACTTCCAGTTATTTCCATTAATCTATATCATGAGCCTTTTCTCCCTGCATAGGATGGATCTATTAGGCTTGCACTCTAGTATTTTAATCAGCAGAATGATCTGAAAATGGGAGCAGCAGAATTTATTCTTTTTGTGCGTTTTGAACAAGTAGTGATGGACGAAGAACTGGCAATTGACTTGATTATGAAAGTTTCATGAAATGCATTTTATTTTTTATTTACTATGTCAGGATTAGTTTGGAAAAGGAAAAAGTTTTTGATAAGTTAAATCTTCACAGCGCATAATCATATTGATAAACAAGGGAAAAATTTTCATGTATTGCCCTTGAAAAAAACTGTGCTAAATTTGAGGTCAATATTCGAAAGTCAGCAATTTTTGGTTTTGCATTCATGTACAAAATGCTATGTATATGTAAGAAACAAGAGAAAATCTTTTGGCTAATTGTTTAAGCAACAGATTAAAAATAGAGGGATAGAAATAAGTCCATGAAAAACATTATTTATGCTTACCGAAAAATTTCTACTATAGAAAGTTTCTTGGCCAAAAAAGGAAATAATATAGAAAGTTGAGAAGAGAGAGAGAGAGAGAGAGATTGGAGGCTGAATTTTCTTTCAAACCCTAGCTAGGTACCACAGTCTAAACAATACAAAGATTGACAAGAAGTTCTTTTTCTTTTCGTTTATGCGGTTGACAGATATATCATTCCGTAGTGGAGAATTTTGGTGGTGAAGGGAAGGGTTGCATCACTGCTAGGGTTTACCCTGCATTGGCCGTGTAAGGTGTCTGGACTTGCCCACTTTCATTTTCCTTAATATTAACGAAAAACAAGCATGGGACTTCCGATAACCTCCTATAGAAAAAGAACCAGTGAGGGATACGATGCATGAAGGAAATTGTCAATGGAAAAAATCATTGTTCGCTAGAGATTTCTTTAAGCTTGAGGGAAGAAGTGAGGAGAATAAACTTGCTTGTTTAGTTATAAAATATAATAAATGAAACGAGGATTAAAACTAGGAAAAGGGGACATCCATCATTTTTTTTTTACTATTCTCCTTTAACGTTTCACAGAAGGTTATCTATCGTTTTATTCAGCTGACCACTTCTAATTTGCTATGGAGGAAACCTGCATATGCTGAATCATATGCTTCGAGGGTAGAATATGATCAACGCTAAAAGAAAAGGTTTCTTTATAGGAGATAACAGACCAGTGTCAAGGAGTGCCACTTTAACATTCACAAATCGTCATTTCTTTTTTCTTGCAAGCTGTTATATCGAAAATGTATTTTAAAAGATACCGGAGTGTCAATGTTAAATTCTCTTTAAGCCAAACAATGAAGTCTTGGGTCCTTTTCTAGGAAAGTTCAATTCCCAGTAAAAAGGTTCCAAGCATTTCCAATTATTCCTACTGCCCCAGGACCAAATGATTGGGCTTTAAAAGCAAGTTCTGTTGTTTCCTGGACAAAATAAGCATCTTCCTTTAGAAATCCTCTCAAGCAAACACTAAAAGAAAAGAGAGAATCAGTACCTGTTTCCGAGTGACCAACCGGTAATATTGCCGGCTTTTCGGAGAGTGTCTCTCCACCTCCGGACCTTGTCGGCATTCTCCTGCCCGAAACCCTTCTCACTTTCGCCAATCTGTTTGAATATTCCAGATTGCTCGCGCATCTCTTTGGGGTCGACATCCCCAAAAATGACAAACACCAGCTGGCCTTTCTTTTCCCTGCACTCGAGGATCTTATCCAGCTCCTCCAGGCACCATGGCGAGGAGGCATAGGTCTGAGAGATGACGACAATGGCGCTCCTCGACTGCTCAATTGCTTCAGTGATTGCTGGTCCAATCTCTAGTCCTCTTTCCAGACTGAGGTCGACAAAAGCCCTTATCTTGTTTTGCTCAAGAGCAACGCGAAGATGGCTCACAAAGTTACGCGTGTCGGCCTGTTTATAACTGATGAAGGTATCGTGACTGCATCGAGGGATGGAGGAGGGGGGCAAGAAGAGTTGTGGTCTGGCTTAGAGGCTACGTTTGAGAGAAGAGAAGTGGAGTAGAAAGAAAGAGAAGGGAGGCGATTGCTGAAGGAATTGTGATGCTCTCTTGTTAAGGAGGCTTGGATACAATGTAGGGGGAGAAAATGGAGGGAAAAGGCTCTTGAGTTTGGCCAAGTTGGATCATCATCTTACTAGAATTTGCCATTCAAACTCCCGCAAAATCAAAGTAAAGAAAGATCTGTGCCGAGTTCATTCACAATGCAAGCTCCCTTGACCTACTTATGATAGATATTTAATTTCTAAGCGCTCGCACACGCAATGCACGCAGACGTCATTTTGTTCCTTTTTGTCCGTTTGTCCACCTGTCCGGTTTCTCTGACGCCTCGCTTTTTGTGTGTAGGTAAATGAACCATGTACAAGCAAATTGAGATGGTGAGAGTTTTTTCTTTTTCCCTTTCCAAGAAATTTCTACGAGAAGAAAATTTAAGAATATCCAAACAGTTATAAGCATCATAAATTTATCCCCCTCTTTTGACAATTTGCTCAACAGCTACTTTTTCGGAGCCCCATCCTTCCCTTCTTGCCAGGTCTTGTTTTACATCTCCCAGGTGACACCCTTCCACTCCACCTACAAATTGTAAGATAAACGTCCATCGTGATGGGTATGACTTGGACCTTGGGCTATTAGTGGGCGGTTTACGCAACCACGGAGAGAGTCATTTAAAATCATTATCAGTTATTTAAAAAATTAAACTTGTTTGATAAAATATTTAAATACTTTAACATTTCTCCTCATGTGTAGGCTGGACTATTAAATATGTGATTGAGACGCAAATAAAGGCTTATAAAGATTTGAACTCAACACCTCTTGCATTGATGTTATTTTCTGGGATCACTACCAATTTTTAAAAAAGCTTAAATTGTTAGACTAAGATGTGATTTAACATTAAAATCCATCAGTTTAAAGTTTTAGAAGTTCCACAAAATCTCACTTGCAGGTGGCGGGAGACCACATATATATAATGAGCATATGAAACCCTTGTCAAGCGACGGTGGATTAGGAATGGCATGTGAAATTTAACTAACGGGGTGAACATATGCGTGAGAGGGGCAAACAAAATTTGGGTTTGCTTCCATGATAAAAATAATAGGGAACAAAGAATTGTGTGATTTTTGTATATACAATAATGAAGAATACATGAGCTTATTTATATGTTTTACAAAATAACAATCTAAGGTAACATAATATTACAATAGTAATAATAATCAATTAGAATCAATCAAGGATATGCATAATCAAAGTATTAATGTATAATCCTAAGAGATATGAAAATCGAGGGAGAAATACAGAATTTCTAAATATATCTTTAACATGCTCCAAGCTGTGACATCCATCATTTCTCCTAAAATTGTAATATAAGTGTATATTATGATGGTTATACTTGTATCATCATAATTGATGGGATAATAATGTTTATGTTTTTGGAAAGGACACTAATAATGTTTATGTTTTTGGAAAGGACACTAACTTTATGCTCTTGAGTTGCACATGGTACCTGAATTTTACGTTTCATATGAGAATTAATGGCATTTCATGTATGGAGGGACGGGGAGATATTGGAGAAACTATTAAATGATTATTGTATATATGATGAATTGAATCTGGCATAGTAAAAATGATAGGTCTCATAGGGTCCTAAGTTTATCCTATCATGACAGTGCTCATTTAGAGAATATGTACAATACTTTGTTAGGGATAATGTTGTGAATTAATTATTGTGCGAGTGCGCATTAAACCGGGGATCTGTTCTTTATAGTTTCCTAGATTTCTCTAAAGTACAATTATAGTAGCTGTTAGTTGAAGTCTTGTGATAGTTAAAAATAGTGGCTAATAAATTGTCCAGCACATCTGATTTCTTTGTAATTTCTGCCAAATATTAGGCAAGGAAAGCTTTTAATCTCCGACCTGAATGGTCATCATCTGCAAATATTGAGCGATGTGCATTTTTTTTTCTTTTTTTACCAAAAATTAATTAGGTCATCGACAAAAGCAAGCATGTGCTTAGGGCTTGTCCAAGCGGATTCCCAGTTTTCCTTGATTTCCAAATTTGTCACTAACCTTCCTCTCCCTCCTCTCTCTTCCCTGCGAACCACACCAGACGTAAAAGATCCAACCCTAGCAAATTAGCACACGCGTACCTCGCAACTTTATACGTAAAGGATCCAATCGTCGCTGCCACATGTGTAGGGGGTGGGAACATTTTGTCGCACTTATCGGGCACTTGTCGCTATGCTTTACACGTAAAGGATCCAATCCTCGCTGCTATATGTGGAATCCTCGCTGTTATGTGTAGGGAGTGGGAACATACTGTCGCACTTGTCAGGCACTTGTCGGGTACTTGTCGCTAAGCTTTAGACGTAGAGGATCCAATCCTCACTGCTATGTGTGGGAGTTGGGAACGTACCGTCGCTCCCGTCGCTCCCCAATAATAGAAGCTCTCAAGTACTGAGGCAAAATTGGCTAAAAAAAAAAAAATACTATGGCAAAAAAAAAAAAAAAAAAAAAAGTACGAAAGCAGCCCTTAACAAATGCATCTTTTATTATTTTTTGAAAAAGAATCATCAAAGACTTCAAACTATGCCCCAAACCATGCCGACAACGATGTATTTATTCATAACTTTTTTTCGTGATATTAACAACTCCAAACCATACATGACACATATATCTTAAACTTTTTCTTATAACATAAAAAATCATAAACTTGTATATATGTGGTTTTTTAGATGATCTTTCAGCAAAAATGTTATGTTTATTTCACTTAAGTTTCATGGACGTCATGTCAATATTATTTGTTTTCCAGAGTTCAAATGCACTTTTTTTTTTTCAAAAAATTTTTAAGAGATGAATATCTTAGATTATTAATATAGTCATAAATATCATAAATATCTATAATAATATTGAAAGTAAAAAAATTTACTCCATACGAATGAGAAGATATTTATGCTAACAAATTTAAGTAACTATGTTAACCAAATTGACAGGATCCTCCTATCTTGATAGGAGAAAATGATGTGACATTCTCTTGATTTGGTGTTCTTTTCTTGTTAGGAGAAGATCATATGATATTGCCCTGATTGGTGATACGTTTTTTTTCAATTGTTATCTTGTATATTTCTCGTAATTTAGCAAATGGTTATGAACATCTATCAATAAAAAAGCAGTCCCTCTCTCAAAGAATTCATAACAAAAAAAATAAACTTTGAGCGAGGATTACCGAGGACGTAAGCTTACTTAAGTCGAACCTCGTTAAATTGCGTTTGTGTTCTTTTGTCTCTAAACTTATCACTATTTTAGGCAGGAGAGGTTGTACATAGAAAAAAAAAATGCAAACATCTCTACACAATAATAAAACAAAATGGTTGACTTTGTCGCGTGTAATTAGACTGACATTTGTGCAAAACAATGTATTTTGTTCTAGAAAATATCTAGATAATTACTGACAAAATCCATACCACTACTACATGAAGCGCGAATTCTCTTCCACATAACCTTTTAAGGGAAATTTCATGACAAATAAGAAATTACTAAAAACTAGTAGGAAAAAGGCTACAAGAGCACATCTATTGTTATTTCTCCTACTGCAAGAAGTTTGAGTGGGCAAGATTTCGAGAGAGTATAACTCATTGCTCATGTGTCTTTTTTGGGCCTTTTTCATTCAGCATAAATTGTTTAAAATATCTTTTTATTTCAGCATAATTACACTATTTTTTGAATTATAAATATCTTTTCATTTTAATTTATTTCCTAAACAATAAAAATATGGATATATTTTTATTAGTATCTTACTTTTTTTTTATCTCTATAATTATTACGATATTTTGATTTAAGCATTTTTTTTAATTATGAGCTCCATAATAATAAAATAGAACCTCATTTAGAGTTTTTTTCGAGTTAATATTCCTACTTTTCTAATTTCCTAATTTACATAATTAACTAAGTATAATCATGAAAAGGAGAAAACAAAAACTTGTGTATCTAAAAAGTTAGGAACATGATTTAAATTAATAAAAGGCCAAGAAATCTATAGATAAATTAATCTCGTTATTAAATATTCTTATGAAAACAATTGTTTTTAAAATAAGAGTTTTTTTTTTTTTT
Organism: Eucalyptus decipiens; assembly: GCA_014182575.1. Classification (NCBI taxonomy): domain Eukaryota; kingdom Viridiplantae; phylum Streptophyta; class Magnoliopsida; order Myrtales; family Myrtaceae; genus Eucalyptus; species Eucalyptus decipiens. The sequence goes on from CM024615.1 coordinate 26,283,390, forward strand.
GGTAAAAGGTAAGAAATATATTGAGGAAAGGCCAGATGTACAAAAGATCTCGTTACTAGAACTTACACTCCAAATGCAGGAACAAAAGGAGTGGAAGGGTGACAAGATGAAAAAGTCGCAAAATGCGGCACATACACTACAACACCTAGACCAAAAAGAAGCACGGCATGGTCAACTGGCTACAAAAGATGCCACAGGCAAGGAAGTGGATACTGTCGAAACGAACTACCTACGGGTCCCCAGTGAAAATAATCGGGTCTAGGCCCTAACTTCTCTGCAACCTTCTGTTTTTGAAATTATCTTTGATGTTCCTAAAAGTGATAGCCTTGTCTTGGACCACTTTGAAGAGGTGGTTCTTCATGGCTAGGACCATCAGGGGCTGGTCTCTCAAGATGATGTTATTCTTGTTTTTTCAAATGATATGACAAAGTGCGCTAAAGGAAAAACGGGTAATGCACTTGTAGAAATCTTTACCCATCAAATAGGTAGCGGCCCAACGGAGGTTCTCTCTCCAAGTTCTATTGCGCCAAGGCAAATTGCATATGGAAGCCCAAAAGTAAGCAACGCCAGCCGTGACACAGCAATAAAAAAATAAGTGATCAACAGAGTTAGGCATACTTTTGCAAAACGCATAGGCAACACTTCCAATTCTACCATAGGACAAAAGGAGAGCCTGGGTTGGAAGTCTGCGCTTGGCAATGAGCCAAAGATTAAGTTGATAGCAAGGCAATATGGCGTTGTCTCACACAAAGGAGTGCCAATGGACCCGCGATCTCTTCTTCCTGATGGAGTTCCACGCTGTGATAATTTACCAAAAACTATTTTTTACCATGAAAAACCTTAAACTAATACACTTGTGATGAGTTTATCCTCCATTAGTTTCCTTTAAATTTTACCGTTAAATTATTGAGTTGAATAATAATGATATTTGATGTGTGTACCAATTTGGAATGTTTCGTGGTAGTAATCTATTTTAATGGAAACTAATGGAAGGTAAATTTATCATAAATGTAGTAGTTTAAAGTTTTTGATGGATAAAAAATTAGTTATAAATAAATTTATCAGATGTATACCAATTTGAGGTTTTTTGTGGTAAAAAAATTAGTTTTTGATAAATTTGTCATAAGCGTACCAATTTGTGATTTTGTGTAGTATTGACCCTTAATATAAAGGAAAATTAATCCAATATAACTCTAAATGAGTCTATATTTTTACTGTTATAGAGATCACAAGTTAAAATATACTAAAAAAGCAACTATAGTAATACTGGACCAAAAAGGAAAAAATATACTAAAATTACAACATATTTATTGTTGATATAGGAAATGGATTGAAATGAAATAAATATTCTAAAATATGAGTACTAGTATAGCTATGAAAACTTGTGAATATTATTGAAGGATGATTTCAAAAAAAAAGTTGAGGTCCTAGATTGTAGAGGTAAGCATGCTTTCAAGGTAAAATCGGGAACCGGAGAATCGATTGGCGAGAATTGGTTTGGTTCCAAGATATACAAGATAGCTTCCACGTTCCAAAATTGGGAAATAGTTTCCAACAGGTGGGTTTTAGGTGGAACTTGAAAATTGGAACAAATCTCCATGTTTTTTTTTTGTTCTATGACTTCATAGCATCTAATTACTACAATAATTCAACTAAGAATACAAACAGATGGGTAGGCCCTAACACCAGTGGCAAAGCAAATTTCATGTTGCAGAGTATGCAGGGCAAGCTTTAGATCCAAGCAGTCTCCTTCACTCTACAACATTTGCAACACCGTGGATTAACATCAGCCCCGATCCTTCTTGAATCCGATTGCCGCCTGGTGGTCGACATACTGCAACACCGTTGCAAGCCACCATGGGATCGGCCCCTTTTACTCGAAGCCGCCTCCTTGCTTTCACTCTTCCCTAATATGTCGCTAGGGCACTGTCGCAGGGAAGCGAATGCTGCTGCAGATTGGGCTGCCAAGGCCCACGACCGCTCTTCCCCTGTTCAGAATTGGGTTGTGTTTCCCCCATTTCACTTGGTTGATCTTATTTGTGCGGACGCTCTAGCTGTTGGTTGTACTGGATTTATTTCTCCTATATAGTTTATCGTTTCTGACCAAAAAAAAAAAAAAAAAAAGCTTTAGGTTCTAAAAGTTTGGAAATTGATTTCGATGGGTGGCTCCTAGGTGGAACACAAATCAATGCTGAAGCTACTCCCCCTACTAGATTGAACAAATAAAAAAAAAGGTTAAGAACAATAATGAATATTTAGGATTAATTCAAGAATCACATTAAATGATGTAAAAGTTCAATGGAAATTTGAACGATTATTTGTGTTATTTTAAATATTTTTTCCATAGAAGGAATCAAGTTTTGGGTCCAAAGGATGTGCGTGCTCAAGTGATCACTGACTTACTTATTACTTTGAACTGGCAACGAAAGTAGCAAATTCAGTTTGGATATCGAGTCCTTTTAGTCGATACAATCATTTCTCTCTTCTGCAAATTGCATGGTCTACCAGCTATCAAAACATGCAATCATTAGTCCCATTACTCGAATCTTTGATCGTTGTGGGAAGTATGTTTTATTAATTCAGACGACATTAAGCCGCATTTTCGATGAGCCGTTTTATAACTTATCTTTGCATTCATTTCTTTTTGGTCTAACCCTATCTCTACTTTAAGTAATGATGCATGACGTGTCATCGCAATGCCACAAATAAAATCAAATGGCCCCAAAGGGTCGGTGCTGGGACCATCCCTTTTGCAGTTATTGAAGAGACGTGGAGGTATTGTCCACGTCTCTCAACAACAAATTCTAAATACTTTTTATAATCTTGTAATTTTTTTTTCTATCTATTAATTATTGTGGGTTCAATTTTAAATTTTTTTTTTTCCAAAAATTCATAACTTATCAATTCAGTTATTAACTTTTTTATTTTGCCAATTAAGTCATATTTTTCTTCACATTTTATTAATTAAGTCCACTCGATCGATTTTAACTGAAAATTACTAGCGTGAACATCAGCCATCCTACGCAACATGGCATGGTCGGTGCTGACATTGCCATATTTTAAATATTTTTACGATTTTTTATTAATTTTTCTTTTAGTTTTCCTTTTTTGCTTTTCTTCTTCTTTTCCTTCGATTCTTTTTTCTTTTTTACTGTGATCGGTGAGGGTTGCGGTCCTTTTCCGATCGACTTGTGCAAATCTGGGCCTTGCTCGCAACTGTGGGATTGCGGCTCGTGATCAACCAGTTGAGGAGGAAATTATAGGTGGAGATGCAGGGAAGGAGCAGAATACGGTATCAACAGCATCATCGAAGAGGCTAGCTTGAACACGGGTCTTGATGACGAAATCGATAGACCGAAGGAGGAGAGGGAGCTGAACCAGCAGAGCAAGAGGATCAAGCAAACAAGGAATCGCATAGTGTTGTGCGGCATGGAAGGAGGCGATGAGGCAAGAGAAGACGAAATTGAGAAGGGAGTGGGAGGGGGATTGGGAGAGGATGGAGATGAGAGAGGCAAAAGTAGAAAGGTCGAGAGGAAAGCCACAGGAATCCAGTTGACGAAAGAAGGAGAAGGCGAGGATGATATGATGCTCAAGCTGGTTCACGGCAACGGCGACGGAAGCAGGAGAGTCGATTCGGGGAACGTCGGAGTCGAGGAGACAAGCGAAGGCATAGAGGAACTTGGGTTTAGGGAAAGAGGAGGAGGAAGAGAGGAGCTTCTTGGTGAACCTTACAACTGCAGGGGCGCCAACCCACGTCACAAACTATTAGGAAAAAGTATCAAAACATCAATTTTTTGTATTGATGTTAATTTAGTCATAAATTTTTCAATTAAACCAATTTAGTCTTTTCGGTCGCTGATCATTGTCTCTTCTACAAATTGCGTGGTCTACCTGCTATCTGGATATGCAATCATTAGTCCTATTGTTCGAAGCTTTGATCGTTGTGGAAATAATATGTTTTTATTAGTTCAGATGATATCAAGCCACATTTTCCACAAGCCATTTTATAACTTTTCTTTTACCTTTGATTATTTTTGGTCTAACCCTATCTTTCCTTTAAGTAGTGATGCATGATGTGTCATCGCAACGCCACAAATAAAATCAAATGGCCGCAAAGGGCCGGTGCTGGGACAATCCTTTTGCAGCTATTGTGGTCCACATCTCTTAACAACGGATTTTAAATGCTCATTTTATACACTCAATTTCCTTCTACCTATTAGTTTAATCCTGTGAGTTGGATTTTCTAGAGGAAATTGTCCAAAAAGCCCTAACTTATTGCATTTTTTTTTTCAATTCACTCCCTAAATTTTTAATTTTGCTAATTGAATTCTACGTTTTTTTATATTTTGTCAATTGAGTTTATTTGATTAATTTTGGATATAAATTACTGACGTGACACAAGCTACCCTATGTGACATGACCGGTGTTAACATAGACATATTTTTAATATTTTTAAATTATTTATCTATTACAAGTGATACAATCGGTCATTTTTTGGAATCATTCATTTTCTGTGAAACAAACGGAACCTAAGTAATGATGCATAATGTAATTATCATGACTTCATAAAAAGAAATTAAATAGTTATCCTATACAAAGAAAAAAAAAAAACTAATTGGATACTATCTTCGGCTTGTACATATTTCCTCAATTTTAGAAGCTTGGTGCCTTAGACTTGGAGTGCTAACCTTCTAAAGTTCAGGATAAATGTGTCATGTGGGGTATAATTTGGATTGTTTTGACTTTTTCCCATAAACAAATCTATCATCTTTGAGCCTCCCACTTTCCTTCTTGCACGTGCCTTCTTCATTCAGTCAAAGCAAATAAAGTCTTGAAAGTGCCTTCGATTTTACTTTCCTTGGCCGGTACAATGATTATCTTCTGTATCAGCTCGTTCCTTCAACCTCTTCTTTTCTCAATGCTAGTCCACATCCCAAAGGTATATCCTAAAGGTCAGTAATTTTTTACACCATTTCTAATAGGTAGGTTCTAAGTTCTAGGTAGAACTTAGAACAGGTTTTGTGTTTTTATTTTTATTTTTATTCTATGTCTTTGGGCAAACTTATGATTTTTCAAGGTGTCCAATGATTTAATATGAGTTTCAACTTATGGCAATATTTATGACTAAAATTTTTATTTTGCTAATATTTCATATTTTTCGTACTTCTAAATATGAGTTGTAGTTAGTGGATTGTAATATTTTCACTATAATCATTCAATTAAGAATATATACAGAACATTAACAAATCTTGGAACCGATCTAAAACCTCTAATAGGATAAATCCCAAGTTTCAGGATATGCTTGATAGGTTTCAAGCAAAACTTGGATAGTAGATTGAATATATTGAAAGTTTTTATGAACTAGATTGAATATTTAGAATTAATTTAAAGATCATATTAAATGAAATATTAATTTAATGATTACATTATATATTGGATAGAAGTTTGAAGATTATTTGTCATTTTTACTATCTAATGAGTCAGGTTTGGCCCACAAAAGGATGCGTGGCTCAAATGATAACTGACTTATGGATTACTATGAACTTTCAAAGAAGGGAGCACTGTCAGTTCGGATCTCGAGTCTTTTCGGTCGCTGCAATCATTTGTCTCTTCTACAAATTGCATGGTCTACCTTCTTTCTAGATATGCAATCATTAGTCCTATCGTTCGAAGCTTTGATCATTGTGGGAAATGATATGTTTTATTAGCTAAGATGATATCATGCCGCATTTTCTACAAGCCATTTTATAACTCTTCTTTTACCTTTAATTCTTTTTGGTCTGACCCTATCTTTACTTTAAGTAGTGAAGTATGATGTGTCATCGCAACGCCACAGATAAAATCAAATGGCCACGAAGGGCCGTGCTGGGACGATCCCTTTTGCGGCAATTGAAATATCGCCCACGTCTCTTGACAACAGATTTTAAATACTTTTTTTATACACTCGATTTCTCTTTATTTATTAATTTAATCTTATGGATTGGTTTTTTAAGAGAAAATTATCCAAAAAGTTATAATTTATTACATTTTTTTTCAATTCAATCTTTAACTTTCTAATTTTGTTAATTGACTTCTAAATCTTTTTATATTTTACCAATTAAATTAATTTGGCTAATTTTGACCATAAATTACTGATGTGAGCACTGATTACCTCACATAGTATGACCGGTGTTGACATAGACATATTTTTAATATTTTAAAATTATTTATCTTTTTTTTTTTTTTTTTTTTTTTTTTTTTTTTTTTTTTTTTTTACAGTGGCTGGTGAGGGTTGCAGTCCTTGCCTGGCTGCCTTGCCCAGATCTAGGCCTTGCTCGCAGCCACGAGATTGTGGCTCTTGATCAAGCGGTTGAGGAGGAAATTACAGGCGGAGACGCAAGGAAGGAGGGCGCCCCTCTAGAAGTAGAACGGGGCATCGATAGATTCATTGACGAGGCCAGCGTGAACATAGGTCTTGACGAGGAAATCGACAGACCAAAGGAGAAGAGGGGGCCGACCCAGCAGAGTAAGAGAATCAAGCAAGGAAGGAATGGTAGAGCGTCATGCGGCATAAAAGGAGGCGACGAGGCGAGGGAAGACGAAATTGACGTGGGAGTGGGACGGGACGGGGAGAGGATGGAGATGAGGGAGGGAAAAATGGGAGGGTCGAGAGGGAAGCCATAGGAATCGGGACGGTGCTTAAGCTGGTTCATAGCGGTGGTGACGGAAGCAAGAAAGTTGAATCAGGGAATGTTGGAGTCGAGGAGACAAGCGAAGGCAGAGAGGAACTTGGGTTTGGGGAAGGAGGAAGAGGAAGAGAGGAGCTTCAACAACCCAGATCAGGGTGAGGCCGGGCGAGGGCTGCGACCCTTGCTGTGGCCAGCAAGAGCGTTGCGGCCCTCACTAGCTATTGGCAAGGGCCCGGAAACCCTCACCCAATGGCTAGTGATGGCCCGACCATCCTTGTCGGCCATAGTAAAACGAACATAAGGAATATTTTTAAAAAAAAAATTATTATTGTCCATATCAGCCTCGATGATGCCACGTTAGACGGCCAGCATCAATATTAGTAATTTCCAATCAAAATTAGCTAGATGGACTCAATTAACAAAACTTGAACATGTTTAAAACTCAGTATATGTAATTAAAATGTTGATGATTGAATTGGGAAAAAAGTAATATATTTTGCACAATTTTCCCGATTTCTAACATGATATTGAAGCCAGTGCATTCACACAAGGTTTGTCTCCACAGGTTCAAATGTTTTTAATATTTGTATGGTCTTTCTTAACCTATTAATTTCAGTTTTTGAGTTGAATTTTCTAATAGCAAATGCAATATTGGGAAGGAAGAGACCAATTTCTTCCGTGCCATTCTCGTTGAATCTAGCCCCATATCGATAAAGTATAACAGACAATCTAAGTTATTTAAAATGCAGTTTCGTTCAAAAAAAAAAAAGGCTACATCATAATTACATGGTTGTTTTAGGGCATATAACTAACACAGTTCAATTTTTTTCGTTCTTTATTTATCTAGATTGTGCGAAGCTGAGTTGAAAATTTTCAGCATGAGCGGCGTTGGAACTTCGTTGATCAGCCGGCAGATGATAGGATTACAAGAGGGATCAAGATGAACATTTTGGATCGGTGACATGGTCATTTACCGCTAACTGCAGCTGTTTGGACTTGTCGTGATCGCCATTGCTTTCCAAATCCCACTTGCTCGGTCCTTCCCGACTCCTCTTTGCCTGTACTTGCAGTAGACTATCAATTGCAGCACCCCCATAGGACTCCCCACCAGATTAGGCGACTGTCAAATACGGTTTGAGAAAATGTCAGTCCCATTATAGAATTCAGTCGGACCTCCCTCGAGCCCCGGGAAAATACACATGTTTTTAGTATGAATGATTCTATCTATCGCGCCATTCTTGGAATGAGTCTACATGGGTATGTTTTAAGATAACATGAATACGGATTTATAGTTGTACAAACCGCGAGGAAGAGATCGTGGCTCAGTAGTCCATAGGCCAACCAAAGGGAACTAGAGAAGAATGTGAACAGTGACAAGTAGAAGGGCATAAATTCCACGCTCTTCGTCTTTATCACTTGTTTCTGCAATTAGCCACGGACTTGATATTAGCATACACAGATATGCTGCATGGATGATGCGAAATAGTTTGTTGATCACCGGCGCCTAATTAACTATTCGATACTGAGAAGCGAAAATGAAGAACTCGTGTTGATAAATGAGCCAACTTATTGCCCACCTCTAACTGGTCGTCAGCCTCTCTTTTGCACAAATTCATATACAGATCATTAATAAGTCTATCAGAGCCAGGACCTTTAAGTAGCTTACGAAAGTCCACAAATTTTGCTTATTGCTATGCATGTCGCACCTGATTGAATGAGTCTATGGTAGATATGATAAATACTGGGACTTATATTGGTTTTTAACGAGTAATATAACTTTGAAAATGACCTGTGTGATTGGGGATGAAACTGCTTATCAACTTACGCATATTAGAGATAAGTTGTTGACAAGTACTGACAGAAGAAAAACAAGTTGGTTGCTTTAATTACTCAGCTTTCCCGTCTTTGTATTGGTCTACTGCTACTTATAATATATGCATGAAAAAGACAGGGAAGAAGTGGACTTACAACAACAACCAGTGGAGATCCATACATCGCGACTGCGGCCACTAGCCCTATACTTCCGACAAATACTCTACGGTGATGGTGATCATGAAATACAAAAGTCGATACAATGGCAATGATAATGAAAAAGGTGAGCACTCCCAGCACCATCGCAGCCACCTTTATCTGTAAATATACATGTCAAAGATCAGAAAAATTAAATCACCTGGTGCATTGGCTCACCGGAACAATAAGCTAAAATACTGTGTTTATGCATATTGAAAAAATTGTCCTTCGCTGAGCTAATTTAAATGAGCGGATGGCAGCAAAACTAAATGGACTCAGCTTACCTTCTGTTTCGTGGAAGTGAACCAAAAGTATATGGCAATGAAAGAGATCTCGAGAAGAATCCCGACGCCGTTGACCGTGACGACCGAAAAGTTTTCCCATTGGTAGCTCACAACCGGAAGCCCGTACCAAGTGTAAAGGAAGCAATTCCAGAGCGAGAGGATGTATGGAATGCAAGAGAACTCCTCCGTGCTCTTCCTTTTTATAACCCTTGCAAAAGTCAATCTGCAACGCATGATACAATTATTAGGTTAATTGCAATCTATTTATGACACGAAATTCATAAATAGATTGCAACAATAACAACGATGGAGCACGGAGTTTACTGGAAACATTACATGGGAGCTGCATATAATAACAACGAAGCAGCATTTCCTGCAACAATAGAAACAACCATGCGCACATTCGATAAATATGTATAAACCATAGATGATTACAAACTGTTTATGCTGCTGATTTTGAATTTAGAAGAACAAACATAAAAGGGAAAGATGTATAGTAGTGTACCCAGCACTCCAGTTGCAAGACGCAATCTATCTCCCATGCCTTTGCGCTGTCGAAAACAGACGACAAACCCTAGGACGAACGGTGGGGTGTCTACAGACACTAGAGACACTCTCAAACTATCCACTCGTTATGAGCTATTTGTAATTTGCTTTGTGGACTTCGCTTCCCACCTCAGGCTATTTATATGTTATAGGACAGAGGGAAATAGTAATATTCTTTTAATGAATTATAGAGGCGCAAGTGCTGTCTACATATTTTATGCAGATAGTAGAGGGTTCTTGAACTAGTGGATGGAAATCGGATCAGATCACATAAAGAGGAATTTTTATTTTTCTCAAGTGCTAAGTACAGAATGTTATCGTGTTCGAACGACGCAAAAAGGGAATCATATTTGCTGGTTTAGGTTCTGGTTCCATACCATGAGCGCCAGCTATCGCAGAGAACTTCAATTCCTTTGTAGGTTGTAAGTTCGAAAGGCACAAGGCACGGTCTACTTGACAGAATAATTCTGGGAACTCTCGGGTGTATCCCTCCTGCGGTTATGTGATATGCTAAGTTAGGTTTTGCTCCTCGAGCTAGGTCTACCATATTTTATGCCGTAAGATCGCTATTTTGCTAGTGGAGTAATCGCCTCCACTAAGGGGAAATGTATAGATTCGTTCCTAGCCATGCAATTAAGCTAACTTCCCCAGAAAGTTAGTGAAGGATTGACCAAACAACTAGGAAATTCGTATGGGGAGATACTGGCGAGAAAACAAGCTCCACCGGAGATTTTGGGCGCAACTTTCTTATGGATTTGCTAGGGATTTCTAATTTTGAATATGCTTTGTAGTAATTAAACCTCTTTAATTATTACTGTAATTTCTGTTCGGTAGATAGTAATCTTCATACAAGAAAAATGAATATTTGCTCATATTCTCATTTTATTCAATACTTCAAATGAAGACATCCCAGGACATTAAATCAACACATTCACGTATGGTCTAATTTCACTGTAGTTTCATCGAATGGTATACTTTCAAGTGTAAATGTATTCGTATAAATCACAAGGAGGCTGCTTGATATATACAAATAAACTGTAGTGATTGACAAAAGAATATCACGCAGTCAGCACTCCATGTAAATCAAATCCACCTACCGCTGATCATCATTTGACCAACGTAATTAATGATTTCAATGATGCCAATTTATGTTACATATAAATGAGACAATAACTTTTCTTTACTTTAAGGCTTCATGTGTTTTGCGAAAAGGAATGATTTAGAAAGTATTTTCCTAAAAACTATTTGTCGAGAGCTCTCTTTTTTTTTGGGCGCCCACGATTGGGTACGAGCGCCGGTGGGAGGCTAATGGCTCGGCTGAAATTAATAAGCCAGGACTCTCCCAAGTCCACCAATTCACGACTTTAATAGTTTAAGTTTTTAATCTGTAAGTTAATTTTTAAAATGGAGTCACCACTAATTAATTTTGGGTGAGTTGATTAGAAACCCATGCGAAATATCGAGAGAAATACTCGCTCCTGCGCAACCAGAGAAATTAGGATCGGGGACTTGATTACACTAGTTAATCACTAATGCCCTTTTGGTACCTAATCTTGTTTAAACCTTGAGGTTTTTTGGATGTTTGAGGGTTTTCCATGCATTTGATGGGGAGGAAAAACTTTTTTGGGTTTTTTCCTATTTTTGGACATAAAACGGATTTTTTTTTTTTTCCTAGGATTTTTTGGTATTTTCATGAATTTTTGGCTTTTTTTGGATTTTTGGCATTTTTGGGAAAAATGAAATATTTTTGATTTTTTTTAGATTATTTTGGAAAACAAAATATTTTTATCATTTTAATTAAAATTTCGATTTTCTAAAGTTAAAATATTTTTAATATTTTTCAAAGTAAAATATATTTTTTGATTTTTGGAAAATAAATTATTTATTTATTTAAAATATTATTTTAAATCATTTATTTTTTGCAAAACAAACGGAACCTAAGTAATGATACATCTCATGATTTTGATGCAGGATTTATAAGGATCACACTTCTCGCTATCATCATGTCAACAGGGGTCTAAGTATTCTCGCAAGTGGTACGACTTTACCATTGTGAGAGGTCTTTGTTGAAATTGTGATGAAGACTTAGTCAACGGCTCATCAAATGGGACCGTCGAGGTCAAGGCTGATGAATGAAATGTTGCATGATCATCTCCGGGTTTACAAGTTAAGAACTTTGCGAAAAGAGATAGAGTAATCTTGCTTGTACTTCTTCGAGCGATGTTTATAGACATATGAAATCCTACGTTAATTGAAGTGCCCTAGTCTGAAGAGACTTTTACAATGGGATGCAATGTAGACTTGGCTCACATGTAAGAGGGTGAGAGTTGGTGACTGTTTTGACATTTGTCACTAGTCTTTCTTGTCAGATGGAGGTTCTATGGACCACAACAATTTTTTCTTGGTTGTATTTTTGACTGGGGGGCATTGGCCTTGCTTTTACTAGGCACACTGCTTTTTCATGCCCCTATTTTTTATTCTAGTTCTTCTTTTATGGGCATTGACTTTACTTTTACCAGGTATACTGCTTTTTTATGCCCCTGTTTTTCATTCTTGTCGTCAGAGGAACTAGCCTAGGCAAGTTCAATCACGACACTGTTGTTAGACTCTTGAGTCTTTATCTTGACTAGCGCTCTAGACTATCTTCTTAAATGGATAACTTCTACTTTGCCTCCATGTGATTGTCAAATTACAGACTCAATTGGGTTGTACAATGAATACAAGTGTAGAAAGAATTGATCTTCGTCATTCTATGGCACTTAAATTAACACAAGTTTTCGTATGCAATAAAGACATCCGAAGATTGATGCAAGTGCGAGCAAGAAAATTTCTATCTCTCTTCTCACCTTGTGATACTGCTTTGTGTCCGCTCTGCCCCAATGTGGGGTGGTTCTTGACGGGGGTATGAGAGAAGCTTCCAGTGTATGGGGCTTAATGGGGTGAGCGATGGAATGCCTCTCACTATTTTTGTTATTGTATCATTCGCGAGAGAACTCATCATTTTGACGCGCCTCATCTAGCATGCTCGATTAATCTTGATTATTGATTTGTCAAACCTAACCATTGAGTTTGGTTCTTGAGTTGTAATGCTCCCTGTCAAATAGGGAAAATACGTCAAAAGCAGATTCAGATAGTGGGAATATTGGAAACGATACCAAATTACCCTTTCCCAGAGTTTGTCTGTGCTAGCTCCTAAAGATATTTGAATGTCAATTATGGCCTCTTTATCTTGGCATAGTTCAATGTTTCCTTCAATTGGCCTTCCTCATTTGTGACCATATATGCATGATTGCTGGTCGTTGATTCATCTTCAACACCTTCCTTCTGTGGAATTTCTCCTTATGTCTTTAACTATAGCATTATTGGGCAAAAGTCATGTACCTCAAGCTTCTATGAAATCTAAGATAAAAAATCCCAAGCTTTATGATGGCAATTACTCCTTGGAAGAATATACGTCTGGAGTGAAGCTTCTAAATTCCAAAGTCATTGTCCAGGGTGTGGGGCTATAGATCGCCTTGACTATCTAGATTTTCTCCCTGTTGACAGTAATCACTTTAAAAGAAGAGAAGGAACTTCTTCCTTATGCTTCTGGGCTCGTCGAAGTTGAAATTGTAACATCTAGCTGTTTGGGCGCGTCGTGTGACAAGATAGTCCTTTGGCTTAGGATGGAGGCTGGGGCGGGGAGTGAGGCATGTCATGGATGCTTCAATTTCAGCGTATGCTTGTACCTATTACGTCTCACATTTTGTAAATAGAAGAGAGGGGTTGTCATTCTCAATATTATGTTAAGGGAATAAGACTTACCTTTTTTTTGAAACGGGATGCTCCTTTTAAAAATGTGTTCTTGAGTTTGGTCTTTCACACGATGTGCTAGTTTCAAATACCTTTTGTCACACTAAATCAAAGGGGATGATGTTCTGAAACATAAAGTAAGAGGGTTAGAAAGACAAACATGCTTAAATTTATCATCTTGTTTTGACAAAAGCTTTTTGGTGATGAAATTTTTTTATTTTCAAAATACGTATTTGGGGGAGAAAAAGCATGAGGAAACCCAGCCCTCAGTATTCTCTTTGGATGATATTTTTTTTCATGGTTAGATAACATCACTGGGCTGGTTTGGAGTATTGCCTCATGCTCTTAAAACAAAATATTAGAACTATACAATAGAGTACTTGGAATGGGAAATATAATAGTAGCACACTAGACAAGATAAGAAACATGAAACAAGTAAAACCCATGAAAACTATAAAAAAAAAAAAAAAATGATTGGATACTATCGTCGACCTGTATATATTTCCCCAAATAAATAGTCTAAAAAGCTCGGTGCTTTTACACTTTGGGATGCTGGCCTTCTAAAGTTTGGAATAATGTGTGAGTATAATTTGGAGTTGTTTTATGGCTTTTCCAATAAACCAATCTAGCATCTTTTAGCCAGTCACTTTCCTTCTTGCACGTAACTTCTTCATTCAGTTAAAGCAAATAAAGTCTTGAAAGTGCCCTCGATTTTACTTTCCTCGGCCTGTACAATGATCATCTTCCGTATGAGCTTCTTTCTTTAACCTTTTCGTTTCTTAATGCTGGTCCTCATCCCAAAAGTATATCCTAAAGTTCAATGAATTTGTTTTCTATTTCTTCACTTGGCGTAAGGTTGAAGAAAACACCGCGATCGATCGGCCTTTTTTGACCTATCTGTGTTGGCATAGTGGGCGATTGAAATTCTCTACTTTTTACGACTTTGTGGTTCTTTCCTAAGAAAAATTATTATATCGATCAAAAAACCCAATGTGCGGGTGTCGTTGTAATTCTTATTTTATTCACATCGATAAACCCTGAAGTTTCGCGGACGACACGAACTGATTCGAGGTACCCTCATTTCCCTTCGACTACGTTTTTTTTAACAGATCTGACGTAAGCTTAGGCACGTATTTCCCACATGAATTTTTAGGATTATGAATTTTGTCCCAATCAATCTATGAAAGAATCGTTAAAATCCATGGAACTTTATCCAAATCGAAGATATGAACCTAATCAATTCATAAGATTTGTAAAATGTTTTATGAGTATATGAGTTTCGAGACAACCAACTCTCCATGTATGTGCCCTAGGGTTCTTTTGGTAATTTTCTTTCAAGATTACAACTTAACTTTGCTTATTTTTCACAGTTGCTGCAAAATATCTAGACATGCGATGTATAATGAACATTGCAAACCTCTTTATTATAAGACAAAATAGACATGGGGTTTCTTTTAGCAACATCTCCAATGTAAAAACATTTATTACACTTTCAATCATTGAAAAGAAAATATTCTTCATTTAGCAAAATGAAAACAATTGTCAAAATTAAAACATGAATATCTAAATTACACAACTTAAAGCATCGATTGCTTCTAGTCGAGCCATAACAATCCACATTAACTCAAAAATCAAAATCATGATTATCACATGGATGGCCATGAATGAAAATTTATTTGAAAAAGTATTGAATTTGTTTGATTAAAATTTTTACCTCACGGCTTTGTCAAAAAAATGGATGAAAAAGCGCAAGTCTTTATGCATTTTATTATTTTTACATCATTGCTCATTTAAATGTTAAACCTAACCTACCTATTTATATTTGGGTTGATGTAAGTAAAATAAGGACATAATATGATGAACTTCTAAAGTCAAGGGCTGTATGGTGGTTGGGAAAAAGGAGAGGCCAAGGAGGTAATTTATAATAAATTTTACTTATATATTAATACATAATAATTGTTTTATAAAATTTTAATTTCGATCTTTGTAGAAAATTAAATTTAAAATATTTTGAATTTTATATGCAATGGTTTTCATTCATGAGGACTACCTAGTTCTATATAAATGGTACCACCTTTTAATAATATGTCTTATAAAGAATTAATTAATATGAGGCCATTTATGGTAAAGTTCATAAGGATAGTTGCATTGGCTCCCCCAACCTTTTTACTTATAAATAAAAATATTGAGATAAGGATAGTAGAAGTGCCACAACTTTCGTATGGAGCACACTTAAGTATCATGACTTCTTTTTTTTTTTGCTTACTCAATGACATATCAGAGTAGAATCGATCATTTGAGTGCAAATTGTCTAATATGATTTTTTTTTTTTTTAATAACTTCATATTCCACATGAATTTTTTAAATTTTTGAATTTTTTATTAATTGTCCACGTCAGCACAGACGAAGCCACGTAGGACGATTGATGTTCACATCAGATTTTTCGGCGATATAAATTGAAATTGACACTTAAGTAATTGATTTTTCAATTTTGTGGCAATCAAGTGAGCAAAAACAAAAATTTTGGCACTCAAGTGAGCACTATTTGAAATTTTTGGCACTCTTGGTGTTCTTCTCCCTAGTTTTAAATGTATCATCTTGAAGTCTAGGAATGTGGCAATCACGAATTTCTAGGTATCCGTGTCCTCAATCTTGTATATCTTTTCTAATTACTCCCACGATTATTTAGCAGTTTAATGTAATAATAGACATTATATAGGAAATTTACTAAATTGTTAAGAATGTAATTTAGGTATAGGAAGTCCCATTGCTTCCAAGCCTCCAATGCCCGAAGCGTCGTGACATCTCTCTCATTTAGACTAATTATCGGGCACACCCCTGATAATTACTTGACCAGATTCAGCTTGGTCAGATAAAAGAATATCTTCTGCTGCCTCTACTTAAAGCAAATGCTAGTGAATTTCGTTGGTTTCTCATTCAGTGTTACTGGATGTGAAACCATCAAAGAAGGAGAAACCATTGATTTATATCTATACCACCATAGATGGTCTCTGCCTGAAGGCTCTCAACATTGGTTGCCACAGCACCAAGCCCTGAATCTCCTTAGAGCAATTAGTTTCTGCCAATGATGCTAAGTGGTTTCGTGAATTATACTTTCCAAGAGACAATGCCCAGTATCTCTTTGTATTAGCACTATAGGAATAAGGCTCTGTTGAACACTTCTCAAAAACATTACACTTAGAATATGACTTTCTAAAGAAGAATTTTTATGCAAAATGACTCTTTCTAGAACTAAATAGACTCGTCTATTTAAAGACAAAACTCTATTATCTAAGTTGAAGACACATTTAAATTGATGTTAGAGAGCTGAAGAGACGTGTTGATTAACACTTCCATCAACTCATCCATTAATGTCAATTAAAGTTGCAGCATGTGAACTAAAAAGACACGTGAATTGAAGAAATGTTTCACTGATGTTAAGCCATTAATAACCTATTATTACAACAAAACCCACACACATAAGCTTTTGAAATTGGGGTGCCCAAAGAGGGATATCCCTTTTGAAACTTGCGAGCAGCTCTTAGCCTATCTTTCTTTATTTTATTTATTTATTTATTTATTTGGGGGTGGGACGGGAGGGAGAGAGCTTTTGGAACTAGGGCAAAGAGGGATGTTCCTTTCGAAACTTGGGTGCTAAACTCTATAAGCTCTTAGCCCATCTTCTGTGCTCGACTGGTTAGAGAGAGAGAGAGAGAGTTGGCTCTTTTAAAACAAGCTCTTAGCCCATCTTCTGTGCTCGACTGGGCTAGAGAGAGAGAGAGAGAGAGAGAGATCTTTATAAGCTATTGATCCATCTTATGTTCTTGAATGGGCTTCCGTTAATAAGCCCACTTACATCTCTATTCTCTATTATCTTCACTTTACTTGTGGAGAGAGAGGGAGAGACGAGGATGGGGAGGAGTAGGGTACAAAGGGTTCGTTCGGTTTGGTTTTACCAATGCCCTATGAGACTCCAAAATTTCTAGGGGTAAAATTCAAATGATGCTTGATAAAAATTTTGGAGAGTTTTGGGAAAATGTAAGTGCATTTTCTATATAACTTGATGTGCTTGTTCCAAATGGAGAGAACAAGACACGTGCGTTGAAAGGATACACGTTCCATATGAAATTTGCTTGTGCTGTATACAGACATGTGAAGCACACATAATTAAAGAAATTGTAACATATAGTTCTTTTGTTTTTATCTCCTTTGCCTTGTCCATTAAGCAGAGCCCCAAAAGATCAAACATCTCGTCCGAAAGTACACATAAATGAGCAACCACCTCAGCTCTTCGGGGCAGGGTCAGAACCATGATGCCTTCACTCATAGGTTTGTTATTATATCCTTTGGTGATTCTGGCGAAAGATAAGAAATGGATCAGATTTAAAACACAAGAAGGATTGCCCTCGGATGATAATCAAGTTCGTCAATTTGTGGAGTCAAAATTACCACACGAGGACACGGATGATGCAACAGTTACCCTGCTTTCGGAATCGGCATCGTCCAAGATACAGCAGGAACTTTCTTCGGTTGTGGTGGACAAGTCCTCAAGTTAGAGTAGGAGGTAATTCTCCATATATTTTCTTCTCTCCACGTAGTCATATCATTAAATTAGGAAATAAATTGAAAAAGACATGGTGGTGACTGATCCCAAAGGGCGATATTATTCTAGAGGCGTGCTGCTTGTGTAAATTTTGTGCCGCATGCCCGAACTCGCAAAACAAACCTGGATATCTAGATGGCAATAAGAGTTCAGGAGAAGTATCAGTTTCATGACGCAGATTATTAGTTATAGCAGCTTCTCATTATGTTGTGTCCTGAGACTGAACCCTCAAACGGAATTTGTTTCCGCAGTTTAATGAGGTTTCCCTAATGCAAAACTTAACGACATCTTCTCAGCATTTGCCATTGAAAACTTCTATCTTCTTTCACGGTCACAGACCAATCTGGGACGAGAGGAAAGGTTGTTAAGATGATGTTTATAGCTTGTGTTGTCTAATGCAAAGCAAAGGTAATGAATCCATTTATCAAACATTGGTCCCTCCTTTTGGTTTTCGTTTGCTCAATTTTCCAAACAAAAGCAGTGGTACTTCGATTCAAGAAGCTGACGGGAGCTTAATCTCGAGTAAGATATAAAGAAATGCTTGGAATTCAGCTTAAATAACCTTGCTTTGACTAGAAGATGGCTGAGATCGGCTTGGAAATCAAGGCACTGAAATTTAACGTTTTACAACTTCCAACTACCTATGTTTAGTTTTTGCTCGGGATCCATTGGATTTTTCACAAGATTTGCCAAAATCAAAATTTCGTCGTCGACTGAATGTATGTGTAATCAGGAATTTTTCATTAACTCGGTACTTTCCTCTTCTCATTTCGTACGATAATAAAATGGCGACTGAAAATTAGCGGGGAGTTGTGCCCTGAGGTCTTGCTTTTCGTGATTTTCTAAGCAAATTAAGATCATATCCATAAATCACTCAGGCGGTTAACCTAAATGGGTTACTTGTCTTGCACAAAGTTGATTTATATTGTAAGCAAATTGCCAAACAGTTCATGTCGCGTTGCATAGTTACAAAATGTTTCATGTCAAGAGATTTCCTAGCTACTAACATTATGGTGGAGCTGTGATAACAAGCTCGCCAACATTAAGTCACAGGTGGTACGAAGTAGTTATGACTCAAATCAAATATTCTGTAGTGGATATGAGACTCCTATGATAATGACTAAAAAGGGTTGCTAGTGTTGATCGGTTCTCCCCGCCTTTCTACTATTGGAAGAAGATTAAAATGCACAATTTGCCAACTAAACAATCGAATTGACAATACAGAAAGGCCGAAAAACCCCAAAAACATTATAGAATGCATAAAGCTATAGAGGCCCCATAACGATACATATGAGAGCCAAGGCCTAAAAAGGCCCACGTAAAGAGAAGGCCGTGGAAATGAGCGGAAAATGAGTGCATACTTTGAAGTCCTAGCAGCACCCGCCTTCGCAACTCCCTCTGGGGTGACAGAAGCTTCGACGAGAGGCACGGCCGCAGACAATGGTGGTGATGTGAACGGTAGTACTGGGGTCTTAGCACAAGGCCAATATTATAGGGACGACGATCGCTTATATCTTTTGAAATAATTAATTAATGAAAAATATTTTCGTTATCGATAATAATTCATAGCTACACATTATCAAGACAATAGAAATATTTTTCTTTCATTCATCTTTAAAGTGATATAAGCGATCATATATAAGAAAATATTTTTCAAGTTATTTATTCTTTAACAATATAACCTAAAACTAAAATTTTCTCAAGAAATGTCTTACCTTGAGAGCTATGTCGTAGTGACGATGACATAGATAAACGGATATTGTGAGATATTTGATTGTTCATAAATTGGAGACGGACACACGAGTTGATATCACTTGTAAAATATAGATATCTTGAAAATCTAACCAGGCAAGAAAAAGTCGTGGTATTTTCTACCATCACAGGATAACCTCTTCATTCCTTAAAAGGACCAAATTCTCGAAAAAGGGTTATGGAATACACCATTGGCATACACTAGACCTTTAACTTAAACCAGTTTTTTAGGTGAATTATTTTATGATCATCGACGTAAAGGGTCTATTTGATAACCCAATTAAGTACTTAAAATTGAAAAAAGAAAATCAGCACTTCGTCAAAGATTGAGCTTGTTTGGTGATCATAATTATTGACTAATAATGATTTAAAATATTCAATTAAATAACAAAAATCACTTATCCGGTTAAGTAAGGAAGGGGTTTCTAACCAATTATAAGTAGAAAAATAATTGACGGCAAGTAGAATCTCACCATTTATTTGTTAACATATATCAATAATGATCACAATTCCATGTATTTTAAGAAACTATTAATATTCAGTTATTATCGAACAACTTGTAAATTCTATTTTCAGTATTTACGTTTCGGTTTTATCAAATGTGCCCCAATAGAAGCATGGTCAGCATCATAAATTCACTCACTCACGCAACTTCGAGGAAGAAGACATTTCCGAGAGAGAACTTTTGCGGAAGAAGAATGTTAAGAAATTAATAATTTGTTCCAACTTGATTCACTGGATCGTGGAATCGTTTCCTCTCACGAGTCACGAGGATTGGGACAGACGGAGGTCTACCTTTGCGGCCAAGTCCCTGTCGTCTCCACTTTTCTTACAAAGTCCTTTTACTTACACTAAAAACTTTAATCAAGTTCCTTGGCACAAAATTCGATCAAATATAACTGGCGTGACCCTTGAAAGAAGCACAAGAGTAATGTTAATTGAATTTTGACAATGTGGACACCCTTCTAGGAGCAGCAGATAGTGAGTGAGTTGAATGTTTTTCAATTTGCTTTTGTTCACATACATGGTAGGTGTTTAGTAGGCGATATTCAATCCACCTCACGCTTTGGTTTCTTTTGCAAAAGAAAATGAGAGAGAGAAGGGAGAGAAGAAGGGGTGGGGTGTGAACGCGCAGAGATGTTTGACGGGAAATCTAAATTGGTCTAATGGGCAAAAGTCAAGTCTGTTGGACCCATCTGGATAGAATTATGGGGGTGGAGGGAAGTTCTATCTACACGAAGGTCAACCCATTTTGTTTCTAGAGTCTTTATTTTCTTAGGAGTTTATGTACATGCCGCCCCCAGCATCTGTTGATCTTGATCTTCAAGCTCCGCGGGACCAGAACTTGGAGACTCTTTTCACCAGCGCCTCCCAACACGCAAGCATAATACCTTTGCCGTTCCGTGCGAAACATGTCCACAACTTTTCAGACAAATATCCAGCCGGTCCACAGTGAGGGACATGATCAGTCATCATAAATAACCTGAGTTTCTTCATCTTTTTGAACGACTTTGCATGCAAAACCAAGTCTTCTACATGGATCTTGTCTAGTTTAATCCCTTCAATTGCATTTGTTCCCTGTTAGTGTGCAATAGAAATTTTTATGCATGTTGCAAGCACTTGAAAATAAAAACGGTTATCTAGGTTGTTCCCCCCACAAAAAAAGTCTAACTCTAACGATAATATTTAAATTTGGTTTGAAACCATGCTGGTCTAAAAATCATTATAACACAAGCAGTTTCTAAATGAAGATATACTTCTTATGATGAAAGGGCAAAAGTGAGGATTTATGATAGGTTGTATAACCGTCAATTTTGTTTAAAAATAACATTAACAAAGTAGAAAATAAATATCTCAAATTCTAATGTATTACTTAAACCCTAAGTGGCAATAATAAAAATCGTGTTTGTCTCTCTCTTAATTATGCAATCTTAAGTTTTTAAACCGTGTGTAAATATGAAGTCCACAAAAAAGAAGATATACATATGCATTCAAATTAGTTTTTCTTTAGGACATGCTTAAACTTACCAAGTTTTGCCTAACCACTTGTAGAGCATCCTCGTGACACCATATTCTGCTTCGCTTACTAGGGTCATTAGGGCACTCTTGAATCACGATCCATCTACCAATTTCTTGAAGCAAATCATGCATCCATATTTTTTTATTTTCATCAATGTATACAAGTGACTTTTGAGCCAAAATCTCAATCCCACTATTGGCGAGGATGCCGCATTGTTCTAGGGATTTGATGATCTCTTCTTTGTCATATCCATTGAGAAAACATGCGATGTCAAGAAAAATTGTCCTCTCGTTGGTCTCTAAGCCATCAATAACAATCCTTAGTATTTCATGAACCTTTCCTTGAGGGATTTCTTTCAGTCGATCAAAAGCTCCTTGCCATTCCTTGACGCTTTTTCCATTCAAGAAAGAACCCATCACAGTGAGTACCAAAGGAAGCCCTTTAGAAAAACTAGTGAAACAATTTGAGAGCATCTTATAATCACTTTTGGGATATCTTTCTCGAAATGCATTCCAACTAAAAAGCTCGAGAGCTTGATCATCATTCAATGGTCTTACCTTATAGATTTCCCCACTTAGACCAATTAAGGTTTCTTCTTGTTGAGGGCTCAAAATAACTCTACTCCTCATGCCTAAGTTTATATCCTCGATTAGGTGGCTTAGTGGATCCAACAGCCCTTCAACATCATCAAACACCAACAAAACCCTCTTGTTGTGAAGCTTACTCCTAATCAAGTTTGTTACTGCATGAATACTGTTGCCAAAATTTGAAACTTTATTGCCTAGAATGTCAGGGAAAAGGGTCTCTTGCATTTTAACAAGTCCATCTTGGCTCGTTACATCTTTCACATTCACAAGAAAGCAACTCCTGTCAAATTGATCTGCAATTTGGTGGTACAAAGCTCTCACAATTGTAGTCCTACCTATCCCCCTCGTGCCGGAAATTCTCAAGATTCGGACCTCCTCAACCTCTAATTGGAGTAAGGAGAACAAGGCTTGTACTTGAGAATCTAACCCAATTGGATGGAAAGTAAGCAGGCTCATGTATGAGCAGCTCAATCTTCTTGAGATTTTCTCCACAACAGATTGGATAAATTCAGCTTCAAGTCTGCAAATTTCAACAACTAAATGGTGTGACTTTGGCTATTCATGCTTGTAAAAAATTGAAAAAGATCAATAAGGTTATATTCTCTAACTTAAAAGTATCATCCATTTAATCTAATTTACTATCCGATATGAAAGAAAATAGGGGCAAGTGAGAGATTGACATGTGCTCTCATAATGGTAGTGTTGGAGGTTTTAGGTTTGAGAAAGAAGAAGCAGTTGTTTAAAGTATTATACTCAATAGTGTTACCTCAAGCATAGGGAAATTCTAGAGTTTTTATGTGCATGTTATTAGGCTCCGGCCCATATGGACCCAAATAACCATGCTTTCACCTATTGGGCTTATATGTAAACATATTATTTTGGACTATATTAATAATATATCTAACAGGCAGTACATCTTCCTCTCATGTTTATGCTACTTTTTAGTTGATGGGAAATGATAGATTTTTGAAACAAACAAGAGAAAAGCTTTTGGCTAATCCTTTAAGCAAAAAAATAAAAGAGGGATAGTTACAAGTATATGAAAAAATTCTCTAAGCTCACCGAAAAGGAGGTTCTGCTAGAGAGTATCGTGACCAGAAAAGGAAAAAAAAAAAAAAAAATCGAAAGTTGAGAGAGAGAGAAAGAGAGATTTAAAAGCTTTAAGAGCGGGCAATCTTAGATAGAAGAAAAAAAACTGGAGACCAGCCCTTGCTAGGTACCACAGGTCCACAGTCCAAACAATACAAAGACTAACAACTTTTTTGCCTCTGACAGATAGGTCATTCCATAGCGGAGAGTTTTGGTGGCAAAGGGAAAGGTTGCACTGCAGCTAGGGTTTCCCATGAGAAAATATTCAGTGGTTTAATATCACCATATCAACATCCTACGTGGCATATGCTTTTTCACTCATATTTAATAATATCTTGACATGTATTCATATATCCATGTCAGTGATTCACGTGGAAATTAAGTGAAGATCTTCTCTCTCCTTCACCTCTACTCTTTCTTCCTCCTCCATCTATAGTCGCCTACCTCTACTCCACCGTTGCCACTAGTGGAGTTGCCGGCAACGTGAATAGGCCAACCACCACATCTTGAATCTGGCCTGTCCATGGCCGAAATCATTGGCATTGATCCATCGCGTTCAGGCGTCCATGGCCGTCGGGATATGTGAGCTCCGTCCATGGTCCGACAGCCATGATTGTCTACTTCCTCTGCTTTTCTTCTTGATGTGTGAGCTTCTTCCATGGTCAGTTGGGATCTCGACCTTGCCCATCATGGCCATGGACAAGCAGTCAGGGCCAAATCTGAAGGCGGCTTCAAATCTGGGAGCCATGCCCTTTGTGACATCCACTGTTGAAGAAGCCATGCTTTCTTCCCGAGCATGACCCAATCAGTCCAAATCTGAAGCCCTGCTGATCACTGAATTCATGGCCGTCTGGACCTCGAGCATGCCGTCAAGGCTTACAACCATGGACAAGCCTTGCCAGCCATGGACGAGCTAGGCTTGCAGTTCTGGAGGCATGACTCTAGTCCAGACCTGAATGGGCAAGGACTTAGCCAACCGCAAGGATGACGAAGGGGTAGCTTGGGTCAATTGCACGTGATGCGGGAAGCAATGGGGATACTAGCCGAACGGGGTGGTGCTACATGATGGAGGAGGAAGCGCCAGTGGCCATGAAGGCCAACTAGATCGGCAAAGAAAGGAAGAAGAAGAGAAAATTCAATTTTTTTTTTCATTCCACCTCAACGAACACTTATTGACTTATACTTACCAAAAAAAAAAAAAAAAAACACTTATTGACTTATTATTGGGCATAAGTAAAAGGACTCCAAACATTTCCAAATTTTCCTACTGCCTATAGACCAAAAGATTGGGCTTTAAGAACAAGTTTTGTTGTTTCATGGATAAAATAAGAAACTTCCTCTAGGAATCCTCCCAAGGAAACGCTTAAGGAAGACAGAAAGTTGGTACCTGTTTCCGAGAGACCAACCGGTGAGATTGCCGGCCTTTCGGAGAGCGTCTCTCCACCTCCGGATCTTCTTGGTGTTATCCTGCCCGAAACCCTTCTCACTTTGGCCAATCCATGTGAAAGATCCGGATTGCTCGCGCATCTCTTTGGGGTCAATGTCCATGAAAATGAGGAATACCAGCTGGCCTTTCTTTTCCTTGCAATCGAAGATCTTATCCAGCTCATCCAGGCACCACGGCGAGGAGGCAAAGGTCTGAGAGATGACCACGATGGCGCTCCTTGACTGCTCTATGGCTTCGTTGATTGCCGGTGCAATCTCTAGTCCTCTTTCTAGACCTTGGTCAACGAAGACCCTTATCTTGTTCCTCTCGAGAGCATTGTGGAGATGGCTCACGAAGTGGCGCGTGTCAGCCTGTTTGTAACTGATGAATGCATCGTGAATCCACCGAGATATGGAGGAGGGTGCAAAGAAGAGTCGTGGCCTGATTGTTATGTTATGTTTGAGACAAGAGAAGTGGAGGGGAAAGAAAGAGGGCAAACAGATGGGAGGGGATTGCAGTTGAATTTGCGACGCTCTCTTGTTTCTGAGGCCTGGATACAATGGAGGAGAATGACGGGAGAAAAGCTTGTTGTTGAGTTGGCCAAGTTGGATCATCATCTTGCTACAATTTGCCATTGAAACTTGCTACAATTTGCCATTGAAACATCCCCAAAACCAAAGCAAAGAAAGAACTGTACGGAGTCCATTCGTAGTACAAATTCGCTTTACCTATTTATAATAAAAATTCGATTTATGAGCCCTCCCCCGCTCTCCCGGCTCACTATAATATGAATTTTTCAGCCGTGCGCTGATGGTGGAGAGCAACTTTTGTCGTTACTCCGCCACCTTTTAAATAGGATCCGGTTTGACTGCCTTTTCGCCTTGCTGGAAGGAACCTTGGATCTAATGATTAGAGGATTAGCATTCTCACGTGTCAAATTCGATGTGTAAGTACAAATCTTATATTTTCATTTTTTTCTTATACTTTCATTTGACGTGCTAAAGAATTATGTATTTTAAATTGATGTCTATTTATATCATTATGAGATTACTACCATCAACATTCTTAGACCCGTCGATTTATGTTCAAAGTTACCATCCCTCAATGTCACCAAATTTTCATAAATCTTGCGAATTCACTACGTGTTCATTTTTTTTTTTTTCATTTTATACACGTTGTAGAATCTAATTACTTTTTCGATGAATATCAACATGATAAATATGTAGCTAATTCTTTCAAAGAGATATCATTGCTATGTGGGGAAAAGTACATAAAAAAGTCATAGACTTATTGCATTAATCCCAATTTAGTCATAAACTTTTCAATTGAACCAATTCAATTCAAAGTTTTTTTTTTTTTTATATTTGTACCAATTTAGTCTATCCAACCAATTTATATCGGAAATTTCTAACATGGATGCCGATCATCTTACTTGATATGACTAGTGCTAGTGCGACGTGGATATTTTTATATAATTTTTATTTTTTTTCCTTTTCCTTTTTCCTTTTTTTTTTTTTTTTTTTTTCTTCATTATCTTCCTCCACCTACCTCTAGTGGGTGGTAATCACTAGTTGTCTGCGAGGGTGAGCGCTGGGGTGCCCTATCACGCCCCAAACCTCGAGCGCCCGCACATTCCTTGGTGGTCGATAAAGTTGCGACATCCCAGGATGGGTCACCGACCCATTCATTGTATTGCATATGCGGAAGAGTATAATAAATCCCCAGACAACACAGATATGTGATAAAAAAGCAGGACAACAAAATCACAAAAGTCACACTTTATAAACAGACCGAGTTAATATAAAAAAGTCTATACCAAAAAGAGGCTACCAGGCTACCTTATCCCGAACCTTATCTACTTGGGATCTGGGTCTATCACGACACTATCAGGGGTGTTAGTCTCCAGAGGCTCAGCTACCTCTACTGCAGGCTCCTCACCCTTGGGTCCCTGGTACGCCTTGATTTGAGCTATGAGTTCAGTGTCATGCATAGGGTCGAGATCCACCAAATACTCATCATGGATGATAGGTCCGTCGAAGCCATCCACGGGGCCCTCTCATACACCATTGGGCCCATGGTGGAATGTGCCTTGAATCTATAAGGGACCAACTAAGGTAGGCCATCATCGACCCAAATAGTAGTAACTATGAGCTATGGGTCTAGTCGAGTTTCCCGTGGATAGAGAGTACGGTATGTTGAGTCTCGGCCTCCCGTGGCCACCCAAAATGATTCGGCCTTACCACCATCTAAGGACCTGAAAAGATTGAGCCCACGACGGGGTGAGACAATGTCTTAGCAAGTTCACCCCTTAAACCCCTATTAGAAAGAAAATACACTTAGAGGTAATATAACCATACATCATAGATAACTCACCTCTGTGATATCCCGATTTTTCAATTCTATTTTTAATAAATTGAGACGGGCATTTCGTTGGCACGCATATAGTTCTTTTCCTTGAGTTGGCCACTCATGTGAAAACTAGTCTATCGGGTGAAGCCGTTAAAAAATTCGAATGCATCAGACTCGAGAATTTGATTAGGAAGCGATCTTTTGAACGAGCTAATCTACAAGGGTCATTACGGCATAATTAAAAATCGATTAGAGATTGGAGATAGGTTGACTAGACAGAGACATGTGATCAGGTGTGGGTGATTCCACCAAATTGCACATTTCTTGTCGATCGACACTAGACTGACTTTTTAGTCGATTGGGTACCCTGTGTTCGTATTTGAAACCTTGAGATTACCCCAACAACCGAAAGTCACCAATGTTTCAAAGATGTACATTGTGGCTTGAGATAATCAACCACAAGTCAAATGCATGAAAATTTCTAAAGGCTACCCGGTAGGTTGGGCCGCGCTAGTATCGTACCAAAGTGAAATTAACCGTGGAATTGAGAATGAATTCTGAAATTGGAAGTCATGGCATGTCACAAATCTTATTACGAACATTGGATTAATTTATGGACTTTAACTGGATTCAATTGGAAGAGAATCGAATGGAATCGAAGAATTTAGTGTACAAGATTTCAGGCCATGGCAGAAAAAGGAATTGCACCCATTGGAGAAAGGTTGTGGAAGATTTGGGATAATGGAGTATGACATCATGTGATGTCATGGTGGTTGGGCCATATTGAAGGAGAGCTTGACAAGTGGCAAGTGCTAATTGGTCCTCAAAAAGTGAGGAGGTCCCACCACCTTCTTCAACCTTGAGAAGAGAGAAATGGGGGGAGAGGATGCACGACCGGCAAGGCCAGCCCGACACCGCCCTTTCACCCGCTCGGTTGCCTGCTTGCCGCCGCATGCCACCATTGCCGGCGCTGCTCATCCGCGCACGCCTGCGCGCCCGCTCACCATTCCGCCATCGCGCCACCTCCAGCTCTCGTCCGCGTGTCCCAGCCGTCTTCCTTTGTTGTCTCGAGCTGCTCATCGTCGCCAACCACCGCCGAAGACCCGTCGGAGCCGCCACCTGCACCGCTTGAGCTACTATCGCCCTTCCCCGCCGATTTCGTGCCCAACCAGCCGCCATTTGGCCCTTTTCCGCCCGCAACCAGCAGCAAAAAAAAATGGGTTTCTCAGCTTGGTTTTGGCCCTTTTTGGCCGCCTTCCCGAGTCCGGATGCTCGGCCCGCTTTGAGGAAAGTCGATCCTTGCGTTGATCCGGTCGTTTTGGTCTGCTCGACTCGCTAATCCGGTGAGTTTAGCTCACTAAACCTCGCTTAGAGGGTTAATTATGCTCAGGAAGGTTTAGTTTATGTTAAATATTATTAGGTTGTTAGTTTAGGTTATTTAAGAGTAGATTAGATCAAGGTGGTGTTTTAATTTAAAGTGTGCTTAATTAAGGATAAGTAGTTTTATTTAGAATAAGCCTTGATTTGACATAAATGAATTTACTTTTGATTTATTTAAATGTCTCGAAATTATTAAATAATTTAATATTATATTAATATTTAATTTTATTTTTTCGGAGTAAATTTAATTATTTATTAAATTCCGAAAATTTTGTCAAGACCCTAAATTTTCATAATTTCGTGCCGATCGCTGTTGTGTAATTAGATTTTGAAATTGATGATTGGATATTATAAATTGAGTGTGGATCGCGAAAAATATAGATATTATTATTTAATTAATTTTCAGAATAAATTTAATTATTTAATAAATTCCGAAATTTATTTTGGGACCTTATTTTCTCAGAATTTCGTGCTGATCGCTGCAGTGCATTTAGAATTTAAATTTGATGAATGGATGTGGCAAATTGAGTGTTGATTGTGGTAAATAGGGACTTTATTCATAAAAACCCAAGTGTCGAGTTTTGATGCAAAAAATTGGATTTTAATGATCATATTAAATAGTGGGATTTGCAAAAGTGAGATATTAGCTTTTTGATTCGAAATTAGCGTGTCCCCACACACGTGAGTAATTTCTGGAATATTTTTAATATGAAGAAAAATGGCTGGGATCACTATTTTAAGTGGAAGCATTGAGTGAAATGCAAAGTGTCCTAGGGCCGAGTACGATTTGGCTGTGTGATAATTAAGAGGAATCGTTCTAGGCTGTTGAGCCGGACTTGCCCCTATATGGGATGCCCACGCGGTGGATGCCGGTCGCAGTAGAGGCTGGGCCAACTAGATCATGCTCCTTTGGGAAAGCCGTCGATGTAGTGACGAAGCCGTGCTCCAAGGAGGGAGACGATGCTCCTTCGGGAATGCTGTCGATGTAGTGACGAAGCCGCGCTCCAAGGGGGGAGGCGATGCCTGGTTATATGCCAGTAGATAGCCGAACATCGAGTAGGCTATGCCCTTGTGTGGCAGTAAATAATAATTGGAATGCGTGCTAAGTATGACTGTGATTTATATGAAAGTGATGGCGTTCCAATTGTTTGAATTATTATTACTACCTGAGAATTGTGTGATACAAATTGTGCTAATCTGCAGGAAGGAATTAAGACGAAATAAGTCTTCTGTGTGATGTTGTGGCTAAGCCACTTGTATTTTCTTTCTAATAGGGCTTTAGGGGATTGAACTTGCTGAGACATTGTCTCATCCCGGTTGTGGGATTAAAATTTCAGGTCCTTGGTGGACGGAGCAGCTAGATAACTTTAGTTGGCCTTGAGGAGTTGCAGATGTGAAGTCATAAGGATTAGAGAACGTGTCCGACTTGTAGGTCATAGGATAGTTCCTTTGTGAGAGCTAGTCTTTTGTAGACTTTTGACCATAGACCTCTATTTATAATTCTATTGAATTATGAAAGCATTATGTTGTGGTTTGCTTCCTGCTTGATTATCCCGTATTCCATTGTCAAGGGTTTTATAATACATTCCGCTTGCATAATAATAAATGAATGGGGTTAGCGACACTACCTGGGAATGTTGCATTTGCATGACCATGATGGGATGTTGGCGCGCTTGAAGCTCGGGGGTGACAACCTCACCTCAGTTCCTTCCCATATGTCAGTACAATTCATATCACAGATACATATAACAGATGTAGTCTCATCAATTGGGACACCTCACTCAATCCCAATTAAACACAGGGGTCCCGATTATAGTGTCAAATCGTTATGACATGTCCCATTCCGTGTCACACAATTTTTTTCCCATAATCCGGTGCATCTATTTCAATCAATCATGTGTTACAATTGATTACGGCCACTAGGGCACAACCTACTCGACATTCGACGGTCTTCTAGCATAACCAGGCATTGTCTCACCCCATTAAGCACGGCAATGGTAATCTCGAAGGACTATCGGTCCAATCTCTACTACGACTAGCATCCGTTGTCCAGGGGCATCCCACATAGGGGTAACGTCCACCCGACGCGCATTGGGGACAGGTTCTCATAACTATCACATGATCACTCAATTCTGGCCAAGGACATAGTGCATTGCCCTCAAATGTCTCAATTAAGATGATGCACTTGGCCTATTTTCTTCGTATATAAAACACCTAGTGAAAATAATCGTGTGGGTATACGGTTAGATCGAAATTTTAAAAATTGATATCCTTCCTTTCAAAAATCTCACTATTTGATATAATATTTAAAAACATTTTTGGTGTCAAAACCCAACACCCAGTATTTTCTAATTAAATGCCAAAATTTTTCAAAATTTTGAAATAAATACTTAAAATCACAATCACCACTCAATTTGCACAAATTAACATTCAATTGCATAAACTAAGCACACCACTGCAATCAGCACAAAATTCCGGTCACCAGCTATCTTGGTATATTTCCGGAAAATAATAAATAATTACAAAAATTACAAAAATAATTAAACAAATGCAAATTAATCCAATAAATGCATACTTAGTCCGGAAATGCTAATATAACCACCTAAACGGACATAGAAAAATAATGCACATATCCACATAAATAATACAATCCATC
This sequence comes from Eucalyptus decipiens, assembly GCA_014182575.1. Taxonomy (NCBI): domain Eukaryota; kingdom Viridiplantae; phylum Streptophyta; class Magnoliopsida; order Myrtales; family Myrtaceae; genus Eucalyptus; species Eucalyptus decipiens. The sequence continues at coordinate 26,314,552 of CM024615.1, forward strand.
TGGCCCTTAATTAATCTAATCTAATTGCCTAACAATCCTAATTAACCAACTAAATCACTAATTAAAACTAACTAACCATCTAAATCATACTTAGCCTAATCTAATAACCTACTAAACGTTATTAACTCCATAAGTAGAGTTTAGCAAGTAAACTCATCGGATTAGCAAACCGGTGAATCCATGGCAACAGTGACGCGAAGGCGGGCGAGACACAATAAAGCGATGCCAAACGAGGTTCGAACAGGCCCGGAAAAGGCCCACGAAGCTCATAGCTGGGTTGTGAGGTTTGGTTATGTTATTTTGGGCTGCAAGGTCTGCTCGAGCAACTTGGACGGGTTGGAATGGCCACAGCGGGACAACGGTGGCTGTAGCGGGTCCAGGCAGTGGCTCCAGGCGGCTTGGAGGCGGCAAATGGCAGCTGGACAACAAAGATGGCTCGGGACAGCGAGCGGAGCTTGCGGGGACATCGCGCAAGCGGGATGGCAAGCGGATGCATGGCTCGGCTTGCGGGCGGCAGTGATGGCATTCGACGGGCGGCAGGGGGCTCGGACGGCCAATGGCAAGGCTACTGGTCTCTTGGCTGGTTTTCTTTGGTTTTCTTGAGCTCAAACAACACCACAACAATGGAGAAAGGAGTGGAGAAGAGGAAGAAGAAGGTTGCAGCTAGAGAGGGGGGGCCATAAGCCTCACAAGTCAACTAGAAATATCTCAAACACTCATCACTTGCCCCCCACCATCCTCAGCCATCATCCTCAGCCAAGTTTCCCCCCTCAAGCTTCTCCTAGAAGCCTCTTAAAGGGTTTAAAATGTTGCAGCCCTATGGACCTACGAATTTTGCAACATTCCCCTCCAATTTCAATTTAATTCCCACTCAAATCAACTCAATTGATGCCCAAAACTTCAGCCAAGATGTCCACACTTAATTCCACATTTTTTTCTTGCCAATTATCCAACATGAACGCAAAAAATGCAATAAAAAATGGTTTTCTAGTTTTCTCGGTCCAAAATAGCCAAACTTTGAATTTTCGATATAAACTCGGGTTTGCAAAAAAATCTTTGGAGGATGAGTTGACCCTCCTAAAAGAAATCATGACATGACAGAACTTTTAAATTTTGAAATCAGGTTCAATTTTGCGGTTAATTTCAACCGGACACGATTTTAACGTGACCTAACCTACCGGGTAGCTTTTAGGAATTTTTAGCGCATTTGACCCGTGATTGATTATTTTCGAGCTACATTGTACATCTTTGACTCATTGGCGACTCTCAGTTATCGCGAAAATCTTGAGGTTTCAAATACGGGCACAAGGTGTAGAAATGACAAAAAAATTGGTTTAGTGCCATTTAACGAGAATTTTGCAATTAGGTGGAATCACCCACACTTTAATCACACGCCTTAGTCGAAATGACTTATCTTCAGTCTCTGATTGATTTTAACCGTGCCATATTGACCCTTGTAGATTAGTACAGTTGAGTAGTCGATTTTTGGTCGAATTCTCAAGTCTATTGTGTTTAGATTCCTAAATGGCTTCACTTGATAGATCAATTATCTCATGGGTGATCAGCTCAGAGAAAAAATCTATAGTCGTGTCGATGAAAAGCCCAATTTATTCAATCAAACACAGAATCGGAAAATTAGGAGATCACATGCCCTCCCTGGCCACTGGCGAGACCTGCCCTTGCCGGCCTTTGGCAACGACTAGCAAGGGCTTGGCGAAACTACTGCTCGCCGAATCTAAAGAGGGAACCCTCACCTAACCATTGCCATAGGCCAGTGATGGCTGGCAAGTGCTGGGAAGCCCTTGCTTGGATGAGGCACCTCTCCATCTGTGATATTCGAACTTCGCCCGTGCCTTGAATATGCAACGGTCCATGCCGCGTCGACAAGCTTGTCATTGGAATATGACGTTGGCACCATTCACGGCCACCGTTTCACCACAACCATAACCGTACCGAACCGTTTTGTCTCATCACGTCCCTGTGAGACCACCTCATCGTTGCATCTTCGCTGCATTGTGACAACTTGATCATCATCTAGTCCATCATCTCATTTAAATTATTCTTCGCAAAACGCCACAACTGAGACCAATGCTCACCCTCATTAGTGTTAGGGAAATCCCTCATGATGTTTTGAAGATGACAAAATAAATCAAAGACTACTAACGTGTTTAATGCAGATGATAGAATATGTAAATGATATTGTCAAAGTTTGAAGACGGCCAGAAAACTAAATGTAACATATGTCCAAAGTATATTATGAAGATTTCTAGATTTCTACGTCAAAGTCTGAAGACTGCCAGACTTTAGTGTCAAAGTCTGTTCTACATCATAAGTCTGTCTTCTCTGACAAATTCCAGACTAAAAGTGAATAAAGAACTAGAAGATAGACTTTACGCTAAAGCTGAACTTATTCAGACTGTGTTCAGACATTAAAGCTAAATCTGTTCAGAAGCAGAATATGTTTAGACCGACGTCCAGATTGTAAAGTTTATTTCGGATAGAAGACACTCAAACTCTACTTTAGTCTGAAGACTTTCAGACTTTACATCCAAAACATAGTAGATTCAAAACGAAGCATATTTAAAATGAAACAACTTGACAGAACATAATACAAACCCCAATCATATAACGGCTAGTAATTTGGTTTGGATTCCACATCAAAATTGATTTGATTGACTCAATCTAATTGATTGGCGATTGGATATTGAAGATAAGAACTTTCTATACGGAGAAGCTCTACTTATAGGAATCAATTTGGGATTCTACTTTTATCACTCAACGGCTACCAAATCTTCTAGATACAGATCTGTCCAATGGATAGATTGGAAGACGATCCTCAAGATACTGTCCAACGGCTAGTTTGGAAGTGAATGAGTATTTAAGGAGATCAAAGATCGATAAGCAAGCAAGAGACGGAGCGTGGAATTTATATTCCAAAGTCCGAGCAACCTTCGATCATACACTTGTCTTTGGTGAGCTTAAACGTTTGTGATCATGAGAGAAATACCAAAAGAGTGACTTAGTGAGATAGTGTGATCTACTACTAAGTGTTTGCACTCAAAGTTGTAATCTCTTGTTGATTGCATAGTGGAATCTAGCCAAGAAGGCTGTTAGTGTGGGAGAGTGGACATAGGCTTGATCTAAGCCGAACTATTATAAACTTTGTGTTCTTATTCTCTTCCCTGAACTCTTTTATTTTGTTCATAGTTCTATTTAACTACTAAACTCTGATCTCGCTCAAAGTCTGCTGCCCTTCAAACTCAGTTTCAAAAGTCTGTTGTTATTTAGACTTAGGTTAAAAATAAAGGTTTTCACTGTATTTTGCAAAAAAAAAATTTACACCTATTGACCCCCCCTCTAGGTGTTTATACTAGTACTTTCAATTGGTATCAAAGCCAAGTGCTCGTTTTATAAAAGTGTTTTTACTTTTGAGCTAAAGATCTTCTATGGCTAGTATTTTGGCACCAGGACTTATGGAAGCGCAAAGCAATACCAAGCCACCATATTTTGATGGAAGGAAATATAACGTGTGGAGAACAAAATGAAAGTATTCTTAAGATCCAGAGATCCCTTGCAATGAGATGTTGTGGAAAGAGGAATCAACCCCACTACTGCGTCTACATCAAATATGAATAGCAAAGACAAAGAAACCAAACTCCCCGCTCCTATGCCACGGATGGAGTTGTCCAAAAGAGAAGCGCTTGATGCAAAAGCCATGTATTTTTTATATTGCACCTTGTCTCCTACTGAATATAATAGAATTTTTTCATGTGAAACAGCTAAGAAAGTATGGGATAGACTTCATGTTACATATGAAAGGATTGATTGTGTTAAAGAGACAAAAGTAAACTTCATGCTCGGGAAATATGAATCATTCAAGATGAAGCAAGGAGAGTCGATTGGAGATATGTTTAGTCGTTTTACAGAGATTGTAAACGGTTTGGCATATCAAGGTCATCCAATTTCTTTCCTAATGAAGGTCAACAAACTTTTGTGAGGTCTCTCAAAAGATTGGAACCATGTCAAGACTTTAATCCGAGAGACTCAAAGGATTATGCCACTTTTCATTGATGAACTCATCAGCACTCTTCAATCCTACGAAGTGGGAACAAATCATTGATAAAGATCCCGAAGGTAAGAAGTCCATCGTTTTAATATCTAACACTGATTTTGATGATACAAACTCAGAAAATGACATGGATGGCGAATAACTTGCTTTTATGATCAATAAATTCAAAAAGCTGAATAGAAAAAGGAAGCAAATTTAGTGGAAGAAGACAATACAAGCAGAATGGATAGAAAAGAACAATGAAAGAAGATGATGAGCAAGGAAATATATGCTTGATGGAACATCTAGAATCTGAGTTTGACTCAGACACAAACTCAGAATCAAAGTCTGACTCAGATACAAACTCAGAATTCGATGAGGAAATCGAGGTAAGTCATTCAGCAATTTCTATCAAAGTTCTTAAGTATATAAATGAGCTTTGTTCAAATCTCAAATCTTCTCTTAAAAGAATCTCCGAACTTAAAAAGGAAAATTCTTGACTTAGGCAATAGGATCTTTCTAGAAAAGAAAATTTTGAAATTTTGCAAAAAGATTTTTTACAAATAAAAGAAAATCAAGATTTACTTGTCAAAGAAAACGATTGTTTAAAAAAGGAATTTTCAAATATTTCGACAAAATTTTCAAATAGTTCAAAAATATTAGAGCATATTCTTTCCATACAAGTAATTTACTATAATAAGTTGAGACTTGGTTTCAATAAGGAAAGTGATTCTCTAATTGATTTTCCTAAAGTCAAGGAGAGACTTAAACAAAGACCTCCTAGACTTGCGTACAAGAAGCATTTTGAAAGGATTTTTACAAAATATGTTGGTCGAAATGCCCTCAAGTGTTCAAATTGTGGAGATTTGGAACACTTTAAGAAAGAATGTCCTAAAGTCTGGATACCTATTAAGAAAAATTGGGTAAAAATTGCATATTCTACTAACTCTCATGGACCCAAGAAAAAATGGGTACCAAAGAAAGTGTGAGCTGTTTTTGCAGGAAATAAAGGAAGAGAAGAATGAGAGTTTGGTAAGGAATGTATATTTTTATTCTCAATTTGGTTTGAATACACAATTTAAAATTTCTCATTATACTTAATATTCGATATATCCTTGATTGATTGAGATTTTATAATGATCATATTTTGTTTTATTGAAGAAAGAATCGTATGATTTGTTTTTGTGATTCGTGAGTCGAGATTTAATACGTGTGATTATTTTTGAAATCTTACTAAGAGAATTGAGTATATTAGATTTAATTTTATGCTTTCAGATTTTGTCATATTTTGCAAAATAAAGATCTGTTTTACATGATATTAATTTATTATGCAAGATATTCCTAAATATTCAAGGATTTTATTCTCCCTGATTTTATCGTACTATGGCCAAGTGAGAATTTATTTTTCAAAATTTTATTGTGCATAATATTCTTTCTTTGAATACTTTGTTATGATGAATTAAGAGAGAATATTTGTTTATTTATGGAGATTTTCTATTTTGCTCTAACGTCAAGGAAGGATCTAAATTGATGGATACCAAAAAAAAAAAAAAAAAAAAAAAGAGAGTTGATTGCAAGAAATTCAATAAGGCAAGAATGATTGCGAATCTACGCAGATTTTGGTGCAATAAAAAAAGAATCTCAGGTGAAGATTGGTAATGATTTTTTTTTTTAATCAATGGTATATTTCAAACGTATACTATGGGTAAGAGAATTTTTTTTTTATCATCCCGCCTTACAAATTTATACGTGCGTTTATCATAATTTTGGATGATTGTTTTTTATATTGCAAATATCTTTTGTCATAAATATAGAGCATTGCAAGTTTTTAATCGATTTGGCACATGACAGAAATATCATCTTTCTTTTTGCGAAATGCATCAATAAAATAATCTGAGATTTATGCTCAAGGAAATCCCATTGATCTCGAAAGATATTATTACATATTTATGGATATTTGGGTGTCAACATATACCTCCTTTAAAAAAAAAAAATATGAATTTATTTCTTTTAAAGAAATACCTTGTTTCTGAGCGGCTTTCCAAGGTGATCATGCCTTTTTGCCTTCTAACATCTTTCCTTTAATATGGATCTTCATTCCCTATATTATCTCAATACATCTCCTCTAATTTCGTAACTTTTCCTTCTCTTTCTTGAGGTGTCGTCTTCTACTAATATCTTCTCAAGGTTTCTATGACTATATTTCGTCTTCTTACCTTGCCTATCTCCATATTCTCTTTGCGATTTCTTTCATCTATGCCTTGTCATCTACTATGGCACCTAAGAAAACCTCTAGATATAACTCAACAAACTACATTAGTAATTTGATCACTCTTCAAACAAAAGAACATGCCAAAGATTGTCGTTTTGGCTTGTTGGACGAAGTTGAGGATGTAGCAGGCTGCTTCCTTCTAGATCCTAGTATTGTTGACTATAATAGAATCCCTTCTCTACTCAAAACTTGCTTTCCTACTTAGTGTGAGACTTTGGCTTTTTAACACAGCTCCTTTTGAGATGTTTGGTCTTTAGTTTCCCCTCAATTTCATGGGTTCCCTTCATTTGAAGCAATTTCCATAAATGGTATCTTCGATTAAGGGATGATGAACCAACCTGACTTGCTTAGATGAATGTTGGGATTGAGAAGACGCTCGCAATCAGCATATCTTCTTATGATGTAAATTGTGGATTGGTAGGGTCTGTAGTAAGCTTCTAGTCCTCTTCAATTAACTACTTCCTTTTCCCTTTGAGGCCCATGACTGTTACCCTACTGGACATGTATACTATAGTCGATTTTCAGCTACTTTCCTGTTCTTTTGAGCAATTGCCTACAATTGAAATTTCTTTTTTCATCTCGGATGGAGTTCTTGCACATAATAAGTTTCTTGAGCGGTTTGGTAGAGAGACTGGACCTGTTGATGAAAAAGAGCATCTCGTTTTCTTACTGCCTTGGTTGTCAAGGTACATTTTCTACTATGCCACACTTGAGGTAAATAAGGATTATCCTCAAATAGCACCAAATCTTGCGCATGGAAAGCACATTGTTCTAGCTCCAATAGTCTTTGCTTCCTTGTATAGAGCCTGGCATATGCCTCAATGGTCATGAAGGCTGAAAAGAGTGGTGCTTTTTCTAGTCCCTTCTATATTTTACAAACCTCCCTCTCATTATACTTTGAATTTCTTTTTTATTTAGGTTTTTATGACCTGCCTTATTACCCTCTGTCAAGCACAACATCCATAAGGCATCTTCTAGGCTATCAACTTTTGAACCATTCGCCTAAGAAATGTTAACTCCAAATTTTTAGTTGATGTGTCAAAAAAATGTAAAAATCGAGATTTGGATTTCTAATTGTGACAAAGCTCATTCCTTAACCAAAAAAAAAAAAAAAATGTCATTTTTATTTTTTTTTTCTGTTGCATTGTTACTTTTAAGTAATTTCCAAGTCATTTTCAACAAAAAAGAAAAATCAAACAGTTGATTTTTGTATTGACTTTTTTGTTAACTCTTTGAGCAAAAGTCAACTCTAAGTCAAAAATTAGCTTTTCATCTAAAAGGATGCCGTTCAGCTTTAATTTCACTTTTGTCAAATTAATTTCTCAAAGGTTTGACCATGAAATCAGCATTTTAGGAAAAGTAAACTAAAATGTTGACTTTTGGTCAAACTTTTGATCAAAAAAATTAAACAATCGAATATCCCCAAAAATGCTTCTTTTAGTGTTAATTTAATTTGTGTGTCGAAAATTTCACAAAATTTGATTAAGAATCTTATCTTCCGAATTTTTCAATTTTAGGTTCTAAATTGGCCAAAAATCTAATTACTTTCATTGTAGTCATAATTAGGTGTAGATCATTTTTCGATATTTGGTTTAGGGACTATTTTAAATCCGCTCATGCATTCTTCTTTGCTTATTTACTTAAGATAAGTCCAAATACAAAATTGATTTTTGAAAATTCACATAAAAACTTCTCGATTTGAAGGATTTTATTCTTTTAAGCATAAGAAAGTTAAGTAATTAAGCTTTAATTGGCAAAATTCAAGTTGACCCATTCAAGGTTATGGTCCAATTTTGATATTAGACCTAAATTTATTTTTGACATAAACTTGAGCACTCCAATTCGAGACCAATTTGAACACAATAAGTGATCTTATACATGGGTGGTTAATTAGATAAGACAATTGTGGCACTACTTTAACTCAATTTCAATTGATTTACAATTTTACTCATTGAATTGCAAATTCAATCATTTTAGCCCTTTAAGTTTAATTCAAAGCAGTCATAGTTTTGATATGTTGTCTTTCATAACAATTATTCAATTAAGTCAATAAAAGACCATTAGATCGCATTCATAAGGTTCAATTAGCTTAATTGAATCACAATAAGACAATTTCCTCTTAAATAGGATAAATTTTCTTTTAGATTTAGGGACCAAATTGCATAAATTTTGAACCCACAAGGGCCACAAGTGTCACACCCCGAACCCCGGGCACATGCACATCCCTCGACAATCGACTAAATTGCGACGTTCCCAAGACGCGTCGCCTACCCAATCGATTCATGCACATGCGAAAGTGAACCATAAACAATCTCCAGACAACAAACAAATATGGGATAGAAAAGCAAGACAACCAACTAACACAAAACATGCTTTATAAACAACCGGGTTGGATCTACAAAGTTATGTACAAAAGGTCTAGATCCCAAAAAGAGCTACCCAGCTAACCCTGCCTAGACTCGACTTACTTGGGATCCGGGTCTACTACAACACCGTTAGGGATGTCGATATCTAATGGGTCAACTATTGAGGCTGCGAGCTCTTCACCCTCAGGCAACTAGTGCATCACGATATTTGCCAAAATATCTGTGTCAAACATGAGGTCGAGTATCTCCTCCAACTCAGCACCTTCGATAGGACTGTCAAAATCGTCCAAGGGGCCCTCCCGAATACCATTGGGCCTGTGATGGAACCACGCTTTGAATCGGTGAGGTGCCAACTAAGGTAAGCCCTCATCAACCCAAATGGTAGTCACGATGAGCTCACGGGTTCAATCGAGGTTCCCATGGATAGGGAGTATGGTACGCTGGGTCTCCACCTCCTGTGGCCACCCAAAACGAATAGGTCTTACCTCCATCTAATGATCTGAAAATTTAAACCACAACGGGGTGAGACAATGTCTTAGCGAGTCTACACCCTAAACCCTGATTAGGAGGAAATTCACCTAGAGGCAACCTAAACACATATCATATAAGACTTACCTCACCTCAGCACCTCCCTACACGTCAATACAGCTCATATAACAAATGCATATAGCACATGTAATCAATAATTGGAACACTTCATAACATGTATCAATCAATCACAAGAGTTCCGATTATAAGGTCAAATCATTATGACACGTCCAATTTCGTGCCACACAATTTCGTCCTATAATCAGGTGTGGCTATTTCACTCATTCAAACATTCCAGTTAATTACGACCCAATGGCCACAGCCAACTCAATAGTCGGCAGTCATCCGACATAACCCGGTGTCGTCTCGCCCCATTGAGCATGGCAACATCTACATTTAAACGGCATTCTCAAAGGGGCATCGGTTCGGCCTCTACCGCGATCCAGCATTCGTTGACATAGGGTATTCTATATAGGAGCATTGCCCACCGGACTTTCATCGGGTGACGGTTTCTCATAGCAATCACACGCATATCTAATCTCGGGCAAGGATATCGTGCTTTGCACTCAAATGCCTCAATTTCAAATAATGTACTTGGCCTATTTTCTTCCGTGGACACACGATCAGGTTGAACCATAAAACGTGTTATTCTCCCATTTTAAAATTCTATGATTTGATATAGTACTTAAAAATACTTTTTTGTGTCAAAACCCAACACCCGGTATTTTTCTAATTAAATACCAAAAATCCATATTTTTAAATAATAATTAAAAATTATCATCCAGCACTCAATTGTATAAATTATCAATCAATTGCACAAATCAACTGCACCCTGACGATCAACACGAAATTTTAGCAACCAGTTATCCTGATATAATTTCCACTAATTAATAAATAATTAAATAAATTGCAAAATAATTAAATTAAACCACTAATTAATCTACCTAAGCTAATCTAACCACCTAATTGAACTAATTAAATTACTCTAACCAATCTAGCTATGCAGTAACCTACTAAACAAACTAATTACATTAACTAACCACCTAATTGGCCTAACTAATTAATCTAATTAACTAAATAAGCTAACTAAATTACATTAATCTAACTTAGCCTAATCTAATCCTCCCTTAAGTGCAATTAACCCCTAATTAGAGCTTAGGAGGTTCACTCACCGGTTTAGCTCAAAAACCGGTTCACGGCGACAGCGGCGCGATGGCAACCACAACTTGGGTTTATGGCGACACCAAAGGAGGCCGAGAAAGGCTGAAAACAGCCATAAGACCCATGGCTTGGAGCTAGCCTTTGGTTTTGTGGAGTTGGATCAAAGGTTGGTCAAGGGGCTCGGGGACGGCAGGACGGTTTGGTGGTGCAGGCAAGGGCAGACGACGACAGCTCAAGTGACTAGAACAGCGGACGGTTGGAGCTAGGCGGACAAGCGGCTGTAGGCAGTTGCTGGACCGAACGTGAGGCGAATGGAGCACAAGCGGCTTGGCTTGCGGCTTCGAGCTAGCTCGAACACGGAGAAGGGGTGGCGAGAGGGTGATAGCTTCGGTGAGGAGCTGTGTTGGTTTGTTTGCTCTGGAAATAGAGGTTCAAGGAGGTGAAAATGAAGAAGAAGCTGAAGAAGAAGAAGCTATTGCTAGAGGGGAACAAGAGGCCTTCAAAGTCAAGCTTAAATATCTAGAACACTTGAGTACCAACGCCAAAAGTCTTTAGCCATCACCAGCAGCCATTTTTCCCTCCCAAAACTTCTTAAGCAAGCCAAATTGAAGTCCAAATGTTGCAGACTAGTAGCCCCTATGAATTTCATACCTTTCCCCTCACCCATTTCCTCACTAATAAACCAAATTGGCCTCCAAAAATGCCAACCAAGGTGCCCACACCACTTTCCATAATTTTCCTCACCAACTCATCCATCTTGAAGACCAAAAATCTACTTAATTTTGCCCATTCGAATTTCTCGATTTTAATGTGCCCAATTTTGATTTTTCCGCCAAAAATTTGGGCTCACCGAAAATTATTCAAAGGATGTGCTAGCATCCTAAAAATAAATTGTGACACACTAGAATTTTTTATTCTTGAAACCGAGTTCAATTTCGTGGTTAATTTCGATCGAACGTGATTTTAGCGTGACCTAATCTACCGAGTAGCTTTTAGGGATTTTAACGCGTTTCATCCATGGTTGATAAATTTCAATCTACGTTTGTGCATCTTCGACTCATCGGCGACTCTCAGTTGTCGTAAAAATTTCAAGATTTCAATTATGGGCATATGATACAAAATCGACAGAAAAATCGGTTTAGTGCCGTTTGACATGAATTTTCCACTCAAGTGGAATCACCCACAATTTAATTACTTACTTCTGTCAAATCGACCTATCTCCGATCTCTAATTGATTTTAACGATACCATATTGACCATTGCCGATTAGCACAGTCGAGCAACCGATTTCTGATCGAATTCTCAAGTCTGTCGTATTTATATTTCTTAACGGCTTCACCTGATAGATTAGTTATCTCATGAGAGATCAGCTTAGAGAAAAAGATCATAAACGCATCGATGAAAAGCCTAGTTTATTTAATCGAAACATGATCGACAATCAGGATGTTGTGAAAGCTAGTACGAACACCTAAAGGGGAATGAATAGGTGTAAAAACAAATTTCCCCGAGTGAAGTGTGCAACTCTAATCAGCAATAGATTATGAAAAGAAAATTAGACTCTTGTAAACAAATTGAGTTACGATCAAAGTAAAAGAGCATAGGGAAGAGAATAAGAACACAGGGTTTATAGTGGTTCGGCTTAGTTCAAGCCTACGTTTACTCTTCCGCACTGACAACCCACTAGCTGGATTTCACTATGAATCAAAAGAGTTGTTACAGTAAAGCTCTTCCTTGATTCCACAGTGTAGAAACTCTGCTACACTTCCTCAAGATCTCACAAAGATATAAACTCTCTTGTAAGTATAAGATTTCGCTCAACAATTGAATTGACTAAGAACAAGGAGCTTTAGACTTTGGAATTCTTCTATCGCACACACTCAAACAACTGAAAATGTCTTCCTTATATACTCTTTCATGCCATCACACTCGTTGGCACTTACCAAATGAGTTCTTCCAATCTACCCATTGGACAGAATCAATTAGGAAGATTTCGAATTATTTAAGGAATATGATGATAGCTCACAAATCCTGCTTGCCCATATAATCAGGATTTAGGTTTCCACAAGTAGAACCTTCCAAGTTTACTTTACCAATCAACGGATCCAAAATCCCCGAATCAATCTCAATTTGAATAATGGATTCCGACATGCTGTATTCAGCCAAGAAATCTTCTTCAGTCGATAGAAACAAATCCTCAATGAAATACTCATTCTGGATAAGCCTTCTTCGACGGTCTAGAAACTATCAATGAAGATAGACTTTAGGTCTTGAGTTTGGCAGTCCGGAGGTCTTCAGACTTTGATGGAAGAGTCTGCAAGTCTTCAAACTAGACTGATGGAAACATTTTGTCAACTTTAAAATACTTAAGGAAGTTTTCTCCAACAGATGTCACACCAAGTGAGTGGATTAGCCAGAACCAAATCAAACCAGTTAAGACCAGCCAAACCAGAATGAATTGATCTAGCCAGTCTTATTAGCCACCAACAGTGCTGGCTAGTTCAGTTGCTTGTTGGCCGATTCTGGACCTCCAGCAATTGGTTCCGAGATCTTCGTTGTGTCAATTTCCCTTTGCATGTTCAATTTCCCATGACTTCGCAAATTAACCCCCAGATTTCATAAAATAGCAATTTAACCCCTACTTGGGCATTTTGATATTCTCAATTTTGGCTCGGGTTTTCACAAATCAAACCAACTGGATCAATTACCCGACACCTTAAAATCATTATAGACCATTCAAAATCTACTCTTGATCATTGGATCATAATTTCGACCGTTGGATCGAACCGACAACCGAGATTGTTCGATTTAGGGATAATATATATACCAATTTTCCCTTCATTTTGAGAGCTCATTCTGCACGTAATTCACTCAGTCTAAACTGACTTTCTCTCTTTTCTCTCTGATTTCCTGCCATTTTCTCTCTCTCCTCCCTTACTCTAGCTGAATCGACTATTTGTTGATCTAAGCTTGTTAGCCTCACACTGCCGGTTGGCTAATTGCCAATCAACCCCTTCGATGGTCCTCTCTCTCTTTTTGAGCTTCCCCAGGTGAGTGGGAGGTGATTGAGGTCGGATCGGAGCCTTTTTCCAATCAAGTAAAGCTCGGCAACTGTTGAATCAGTTGTTCTTGTGGTTGATTTGATGACCGATGGTGATCAAGCTACTATTGGACTAAGTCTGGCTTTGTCCTAGCACCATCCCCAACCTCTAGGTGGTTGAGGATTACTAGATCAGTTACCGGAATAGTTCCGATAGCCAAATATGTTTTGATGATTCAAGGATTGATCCAACCGGACCGATCTCTTCACCAACATTAAACTAGCATCCGACGATGACTCATTAGCTACCGAATCTATTCCAATCATTCCCTGGGACCATCCTTGATCAAGTGGTGGTCGGTCATTGGAGAACCAATCACCATATCCTCTCCGGCAACCTCAAGTCCTTTCAACAATCCCAAATCAGTCCAAGCAAATCCGATTCTACTCAATACTAAACCGACGATCCAACTAGTCCACTAGGCGATCCATGGTTGTCCAAACTCGATCCTTGAAGTCTAATCATGGATCAAAATTAACAAAAAATTGCATAAAGGTAATCTCCTCGATCTCAAATCCCATAAAGTGAGACCAAATTAAGCGGTTAGGGCTAGGGTTCAACTTTAGGACTAAATATTATGTTTAGATACTTGATTGGTAGATTAGGATGTTGATTTCCTATGATTGATTGTTCATTGATAATAAACTTAGATGATTAAACTTAATTTGGCCGTAAATTTGCATTTTTGTGCTACTAAACATGACTTACTCTTTTAACTAAAACAAAGTCCAAAATGACCTTATATTAGTTCAAGTCCCTTGGAAAATACACATTATATAATCTTCGAATCAATAGGTGGCACACCCCAATTAAGCAAATCTAACCCTCAAAAAACACATTCGAAGTTGCTCGATTCTACAGAAGTTTAGGTTTGTTTTAGATTTAGTTTGGGTTTCACATTCTAATTTTACTATTTTTGTAATGATCACTATGTTAATTTTTAGATAAACTTTTCTCAACAAAGTTGTTTGTTGTTATGTTGAGGATGTCCTATAATTTTTTCGGAAATTTTGGACATGTTTAGCTAGGTCAAAACTACTCAGATCTGAGCCAAGGTCAATCTTCCATGTTTTGGTTCGAGAGGAATTTAGGTAGATTTGAACATGTAATTGACTTTATTTAACCTCTAGTACTTCATGATAAATGAATTGTATGCATTCAATTGATGCATTATTTGCAAAGTTTGATGTCATTTAGTCCATTAATTGCATACATTAATGTAAAAGGGTGCTGCAATAACATATAGCTTGGTGATACATGTCTTTTTTGTCATTTTTGCCATGATTTGTATGATCTTAATTGGGTTTTGGACTCTTAATGGAAAACGTTCATCACTGCATGGTCTATATGTGAGATTTTTCATTAGATTTTTGCATATCCCTAAGTGACTGAAATCAAGTATGTTCTGTGATGTTGAGATTAAGTTAGGACCTTATCATGTATGCATTTTATCATGCTTGTTTGGGTTTCTTAAAGACCCAACCTCATGATTTTTCCTTCTTGACTTTTAAAATGTACATAACAAGGCTCATGTTCATATGTGCTATGTCTGAATGAACGTCATTTAATATGTGAACACTATGCCTCAATTAGGCTAGTCGCATTCCAAAATCATCAAATATGTTATTTAGGTCTTAAATCATTTGACATTGATATTGACTTGCATTAGATGTTTATTGAAATCTTTTGTCGCATCAAATCCTTTGTCATTTGTGAATTTCACACCATCTATGCATTGCATGAGTGATTTATGGACTTATTGATGCATGCTTATGATTCTGGTTTTTAATTATTGACATGCGTACTTTTTGGAAATCTCAGTCTTAGAGCACCAAGTTGACCTCATTTAGACTTGAACCCTTCTAGAAAGTTGTAAAGCACACCTAGAGTTTTCCAATGCCATTTATTTCATTTTTTTTTTGTCAGTCCTACTCTATGCCTACTCTACACTCACTCTCAGACTTTTGCCCTGCCTCTTGCAGGACGTGGGAGTCGAAACCCACTCCTGAAACTTACTCGTCCCCACCCCCATCCCCCCCTGAGAAGGTGGGGATTTGAACCCCTCACCTCCCCCTTCCAATTTATTTCATATTAATTGCTCATCATTTAGTCCATTTTCCATTTTTCCCAAGATGGGGTAGAATCTAGACCTAGGGTCAAAATTCGGACCCCTGTTTTTACCCCTATTTTGACAAACTCTTGTCATTTTTGTACCATTATTTTTGGATTCTTGACTCAGTCCCTTAATGAAGTTTGTTCTTCATCATGTTGACTATGTTGTGTGACAATTTCATAATTTTTAGACCTCTTTTGATAGGATAAATATTGATTGCAGTGGTATGATGTCCTGCTGTTTTAGTGATTTTTTGATGCATTATCGTCTATTGTCTGATTTTTATAAAAGCATGCTTAACTTATTTGTGAAAACTTTCTTCACAAAAGTTGTTTATCATCATGTCATACATTTTAGAGAATTTTTCATAGCTGGATTATTAATGGGTAGCATCCAATTTTGCCGATTTGTTATGCTTGGTCTGAAATTTCTTGACATAAATTTGGTTGTGATTGTTTAACTAGACTACTTAGGTTAGTTTGTGCATGAATTTAGGTCATACCGTCTTCATGAAAGTCGCTTTGAATGCCTTGATTTTCATTATCAAATGGCTTATGATGAATGAATTTTTTAAATCACATCTTGAAAATGCTTTTGTACATGTGATGTTTCCAAAAGTAACCTTCTTAGAAAATATTTTTGAAGCTTGATTTGACTTAAGGAAGAGTCATGGTTTGTATCATATTCAAAATATATGTGACACATGTGAATGTATTTTTGTGAGTTTCAAGTTAGCCTTAGCAATTGAATGTGTTTCATAGCCTAAATGTCCCTTAATGCAAAATATTTTCAAATCTTTTTAAATCGCAATTTGACAATTGTGAAAGTCATGGTTTTTTACTGTATTCAAAATGTTTGCGATGCTTGTAAATGCATTTATGCGAGCCCAAGCTAGCCTTGGCAATTGAATGCCTTCCATAGTCAAGACATCACTTTGTCTCAAAAACTTTGTTGATGATTTCAAAAATATCTTTGAAACATCATATGTACCCTCCATGCATATAATCACGTCATTCATTAGAAATGCTTGTATTCATGATTTGCACATGCCCTTGGTGATAAGTGACCTACTGCCGATTCACTTTCTTGTTTGATTGGTTGAGAAATAAGATCCAAAAGACCTACATGCGTATTTAATCATTGCAATGCATGTAATTTTTAGAATTATGCTAGGGCCGATGCATGATATCAAGGGAAAATCCTAAGATCACATAGATCGCCTCATTAGGGACATATAAGTGTTATTGGCCATGCGAAAATGCAATTAGTCAATATTAGCTGTAAGTCATAAAACGAATTAGGTAGGTGTTTTCGAGTAGCCTACACATGAACTACAAATGCCAATCTTGATGCCCAAATCTGATTTGTGAATTGAACTTCCTTTGATTGATTGACTTTGGCATGATGTTGTGCTTTTGTTTGTTTTGATGTGTATGCTTGTTTCTTTCCATCGTATGTACCTAGTTATAACTCTTAGACTAGGTTTAGAGTAAGATCCCGAAGACGAAGATGAAGCAAATACGATGAAAGGTCGATGTCCAATCCAACTGTATCTCTATACCATTCATCCGACATATGTCTTGGGTTCCAATTATTTGTATAAAAGCTTGACGAGTTGCAAGCTCCTTTCTTTCTTGTTCTTTAGTTCTGTTTCCCTTTTGATCTTTCTTAGGATAGCATGATAGATTTACTACTTTCCTTGATTGTTTACTTATTGTCTCGCAATTTCAATTCAATTGATTGATTTCTTTTCACATTTTCTAGAAGGCCTTATTCAAATTAGACTCAAGATCGCCTGGGTCAATCCTCTTCTTTCAATAAGCCCAATGCTTAGTAGGATGAACTAGCCCATTTGGAATTGGTCCTTTTCGAGATGGAATCGTGGGTCTTGGGTTGTTTTCCCTACTAATTCCCCTTTGGATAAATCAATGACACTGATGCTTGAAATTATCCTCCTGTTGTCTAATCACCTGCTTACACCTCACACATAGCCGAGATTTGTGACGACCCTTAGGTAGAGGTCTAACTCTAGATGATATCATTCATGTCATAATAAGGAATGGGTCCACGTCAACCTCCATAGGATCCTCATTCTTATCATATGCTAACTTTATCTTCCCTTGCTTGATCGCGTCCCGAATGTTCCTTTTAAAAACCGCACAATCATTTGTATTATGACTCCACAAGTAATGACATTTGCAGTATCTCTTCCCTGCCAATTCTTCTTTAGCAAGTATGCTTTGTCCTTCAATCAATCCTATATGATCGCCAACCAATAATAGATTGAATATTTCTTCAACCTTATTAGCATCAGAGGAGTAATAGATAGGTTCTTTAGCTTTTGGCATGAGGTTGGACTTCTCTTTTAGTCTTGCTGGCTTTCATGCTTGACAAACATACAGTTTGTCAATTATCATTTTAGCCAAGGCCACCTCACCTTTGTCAAATTGCTCCAACTCTTAATCTGCTTCCACAACATCGACCCAATTAACGTCTGCTCACCCGTCATGCCTTTTGTCTTTTTCTTTAAACAAGCTCTCATGCTTAATGGCTATGGTAGATAGTTGAAACAAATCAACATAGGTTTGTCCAACCATTCTTTCGTGGATTTCAAATTTCAAACCATTAAATGCAAGATCTGCAAAGGTCTTCTCGAGCAAGGGGACCAAGCACTTATTTCTAGCTCTCTTAAACCTAGAGATGAACTGGTTGACTGCCTTGTTATGTAGCTATTTAATGGTTGATAAGTCTGCCACTGACAAGTTTGGGACAACCCTTTGGAACTAGGTGTGGAGCAATCTCTCCATTTATTCCCATGAATTAATTGAGTTTGCTGGCAATGCAGTATACCAAGTAAAAGTAGTTTTTGGTAATGATAAAGGGAATAACCTTAGCTTCTAGTGATCTACATGTGCTGCAACTCTGCATTGTACCAAGAAACGGTTAACATGCTTAAAAGTCGATTTGATCCCCTTCTCCAGTAGACAGAGTAAATTCAACCATTTTGAAACCCCTTGGGTATGGTATAGTATCCATCCAATTTGGGTATGACTTTCTATAGATATTGACTAAAAACACAATGTCATTGTCGTATGTCCTCAACAACAGCTCAACTATTGGCTTATTTTGATTTTGAGCCATGTAAGGAGATCCTGAGACCTATTGCACAGCATAATTGGGCTGTAATACTAGATAAATACTATATTTGCATTCTACGGAGGTGGTTAATGGTATTGTTGTTGGGGCCTAAAGAATTGTTGTTGTGGATGGACTACTGGTACCAAATTTATTTGTGGATTGGGCATGTTCACTCGAGCAGAAAGAAGAGGTTGCTACAACATTTGAGATTGAACATATAGAGGTGCTTGGGCCTTTATATTTGGAACTTATTAGGCATTAAATGCTGCTAACTTAGTTGCTTGTGGTTGAATATTTGAGACTCATATCCGAGGCTGAATGTTCATTTGTGGAGGTTAGTCATGCGCCCTAATTGGAGTCATTACTACTCCAGGAACCTCTACTATGATAGGGAACACATTCACTTGAAGCATAAAAAATAAGGCCCGGTTGAGTTAGACCCATTTTTGCGGCATTCTCCCATAATGTATTTTGTTGAATCGCTATGAAGTTGGGATTCTCCAATAAAAAATCAGCATTTGCAATGACATGCGCATTGATAGACCCATCTGCTTGCATCGTTGCAAGAACTTCTCCCTCTTGAAGGATTCTCACTAGGGGTCTAGTCAACGTGGTTTATCCTACATTGTTTAATGTCATTTGTGAAGCTGATGACATAGGAACATACCTAGCCGAAACAATGACCTGTCTAATTTGAGGCTAAACAAGGTTCATTAGACCACCATGTTTTCCTTCTGCACACTTGTGGTATGTGTTGATGATTAACGATTTGATTACATCAGTCATTTGTCTAACCATAAAATCAACAATTCATTTTGAGGTTCCTCCATTGTTCGCCTTATAGTAGCAAACATGACCGGTGTGAGGTATCCCTATCTTCTTTCTTCTACATGATGCCTTGAAGCATTAGCACCTTCCTTTTGGACTTGATTTGAGACCTCATTTCCAGGGTGTTGTGTTGATGATAACTCGGCTTATGCATTGTTCTCAGCCATTAGCACCAAGTCGTCACTAGTATTATTCAAGTTGATCCAGCTTCATGTTCGTGGCATAACACTCTCTCAACTCTACACAATGTGTCCCATTGGGATACCAAAAAGATATTTCACCGATTTTGATCCCCATGAAAATCTTTCACCAAACAATGCGTTTTGATTTTATTATAGGAGACTCAGGTTCTGTGTTGAGCTTGGATAGAGAATCTCAAATGCAATGACTAATTTTAATTATCAACTTGTACAAACAACTGTGACAATTGATACTTGGACGAATTGAAGATTAACTACTCCTAGGCATAAATTACACCAAAATTTAATCAATGATGCAATCTAGGCACTAGTGTAGCTATACTTTGAATTCAAACAATGATGGAATTTAATCTACGACACAGCTTGTTTTAGGTGTAAAGCTAGAATTTAATCAATAGCAATACTCTTGGGTAAGAAACACAATGCAGGAATTTAATCAATGACGTTGAGTTTGTGGAACAACCCTAGAATTCAACCAATGATGCTAGACCAGATAAAGATGCATGCCGGAATTTAATCAATGGTGGACATATAGAAAACTACAACTAAAATGCGATAAAGTCAAGATAAAGTCAAGATAATTGTTGGGTTGATTGGGGAGGGGGGTTCTCAGTGGTAGGGCTACGGTATTTATAGAGTGGGCTAATTGTCCCTTGGTTGGTCACTCTTCCTTAGGCACTACTCTTCATATTCTCCACATTTTCTACTTCTTCTTGATGATCTTATCCTTTAACAATTGCTTCCTACTTTGCTAACAATGCTCGTGCAACTTGTTCTTCAAGCAAATAATTGCTCCCTATTTTTATGCGCATGTCCTGCAATAGTTATTCTCTAACGTCAATTTCGCTTTATCTTCAAATCTAATGTACTATCCTTATAGCCTGACACGTGGCAATTAGTCTTCTAACCATCGACTCTAGAGTTTGCTTCTATAGTCTTATCGAGGCTCAGCTCAAGTAGCGTTCATGAAAGTTGTTTTACCCTTAACTTCGCATACTGAAACGGTGCGTCTCACCCAATGTTTTCTTGTGACCGTCACGTGGTTCCCAAGGTAATGTTGGGTGTCAACACCTTTACATGGTTTGACTAATGTGAGTCTATGACGTTGATCAAGAGGTTGTTCGTCTTGTGATACTCTTTTTTATTCTCTTATAGAATGTTATAAGTATACTGACAAGTAATAGCACGATCACTTTAATGAGGAAAAGAGTTATCTTTCAACTTTGTTGGTCCTAGGGGCATTCTTTAAAAGACACACGGATTTGAATAAACTCTTTACGCTATATTTGATTGTCAAGATTATTCACTGGATTGCTAACGTAATAAATAAACATAATATTTCTCATACGAAAAAAAAAAATTCTTTGACAAATGATCCTATATAACTTCAGATATAGTACAATTGGGTGTTTGATGCTCATAGATTAGGACTAGGATTAGAGCTAAAAATATACATACTATATATATACACACACACTTCGAGTTGGGAGAAAAAAAGTAAGGCTGAAATCAACAATTAAGTCGTTGCAATTTTGCAATAATTCTCGATAGATTTATTATATATTTATAGACGAATGTGTAATTTGTGTCATTTGCTAAGAGTTATTTTGTGACACTTAGGAGTAGTGCTTTGACGCGGGGATCGATGGGCTATATTATTTTGGTTTAGCTTTGGGCCGAGTTACGCAAACATTTTCCATGTATATAAAGATTTTATTTTGAAATATCAACAGACTAAAAATTTTCAAGTTGATAAAACAAATTCCTGCGTCTAAGTTATAAAAAGAAAAATTAAATGTTTGGAAACTATATTCCATGATTGTGCACATTCTCCATTTAATTTTTTAGTAACAAAAATACGCTAGCACTAAAATTATATAATTTTCCAAATTAATGAGAAGAAAGTCTTGGATCTAAGTTACATTAGATGATGACCCGTATCACTAAAAATAAGCTTAATTTATTATGGAAATAAGGTTGAACTTCAAGTTGATGGAGCAAATTCTTGAACTTTTAATAAATAATATTGAAATATTAATTAAAAAATCATATGGAACGGTTGTCCATATTGCATTCATATTGTTAACACCTAAATTTTAACAACATTTTTTTGTCATATATTGCATAGAAAATTATGATTGCTTCCAACCCCTCACCAAAATATAAGCATTTACATGTTTGGAGCTTTTTTTTTTTTTAAAGCATCAATTATGTGTTTTTGATTGGTGGAAAGGATGCTCTGAGCTTAATTATAAGTAAAGAAAGTCTGCTTTTTTATTTCGGGGAAGAAAAGATAAAATAAGGTCATTTTAGTATAGATACAGGTGGACAAAAGACGAATATCAGCGAACGTCTTGAAGCTGGCTGGATCGTCTTCCCACCGTCGCCTAAAGAAATCAACCTCGGACCTCCCAAGGAAGGGACTCGCAGCATCATTGCTCAGAAAATTCAAAACCTTCGACATCAACGTCACACGGAAAACAAAAGACCAAGCGAGTAACCGAGCAGTTCTCGGTCCCAGTTTCCGCGTTTCATTCAGTAAAGTCAGCAGTGTCTGGCCTTTTTGACCGTCCTGCTCTGAATACTAAAATATTTTTAACAAAAGATTATTCACTAGTAAATGGCTTTACAAATTCTCCACCCCTAGCTTTTGAAAAATCGACTACCCACATCACCTTTTCGCTGGTTGACCGATTCATTTTTCACGCTGTAGGCCCATCTTGTGCCCTGCTCCGGTTTTTCCACCTGAGAAGCCATGCGATCACTTTTTGCAATACGCAGCATGGGTTATCGATGTAACCCAAGATCGACGGAGTCATGATTTTTCTTTTGTCCAGTGTTCGAAACTTTAGGAATTACTGAGAGATTCGGGAAAAGGATGGATGCTGGAGCAGAGCTGTATGTTACCCTGGGGAAGGATCCGCAAGATAACTTCAAGACCTTGGAGTGGGCACTGAAGAAGTGGTCTTCTCAGCCAATTCACATAGCCATCCTTCATGTATCAATAAACATATCCAAGAAATTTATATATGGTCCATGTAAGTTTCACAATTGTTGAAGCATCTTGCAGTTTGTCTTTTGCTTTTTAAAGATATATGCTGGAGTTTATGAAGTATATATGGACTTTACTAATTGGAATTGGTTAATGCCATTACCATTTGTCTTGTGTTCATAGCAGTCGAATAAGCCTCTGCTCCATGAATTTCTGATGTAATTTACTTGAAGATATGATGAGTTTGTGCAAATAAGTGCACCAACTTTAGGATCGCTTATATCCTTAGTTATTTCATCATTGTCTATCTACCAGGTAGCGTTTGTAATATCCTCAACTTCACGCCCTTTACATGGAAAAGAGAAGTCCGAACTTGGTTTCTCCATTAAAGCCCGGTTGTGTCCGCTTCCTCTGATCATGTCTTGGGCACGAATCTCAGGCCAAATAAGATAGTCAATTGTGGTCAAACTTGATTAGCCCCTACCTGATAACAAGGCCTTCAAAACTGAGATATTGTAAGTTGCATTTAACGTCCTCGTATTGTAGTTAATTAAGGAGTATCGACTGAAATGAAGACATGGCACATTAGGCCTTAGCCTTGGAAGACAAGTATGAAACTTGAACTAGTCAAACTTTGTTAGAAAAACAAGTGTGAACTAATGTGAACACATTAAATGAATGGTGGAAAATGGTATCCCTATAACCTAGTCCTAATCATACCTTAAATACGTAAGTGTGAAATGTGGACTTTGGAGCCCACAAGGAAAGGGCCACACACTCAAGTGGAAAATAGAAAGAAGCCAAGTCAAGTTCAAACTTTGAACTCAAGATAAGTTCACATTAATATCTTTTGGAACTTAGCCATTCAATGAGCAAGATAAAGTATCCAAGCTAACTTAGGACCTAGTTGAAAACTTGGAGGATAAGGATGTCTGACAATTAATGCTTATTGACTAAGTAGGGCGCCACCTCTCTCGAATTAGACATGCTACCTTTGATTTTCAAAACTGCTCGACTTTCACTATTTTCCAATTTTATAGAGTTTTTTTATTTGAATTTGGAGAAGCTTCCTTCATGATAGTCAAGGGCGGCCCTCACCAGCCCAAGCGAGGGTGACCCTAGCCAGGCCCTCGCCGATGTCGGGCTAGGGGTGGCCTCGCTAGGCCCTCGTCGATGTCAAGCAAGGGGTGCCCTCCCCAGATCTGGCAAGGGCTGTCCTCACCCGACACCAGCGAAGGCCTAGCGAAGCCACCCCTCGTCGGACTTAGGCAAGGGCGGCCCTAGTCGAACTTAGGCAAGGGTGGCCCTCGCCGGCGTCGAGCGAGGGCCTCCCTCGCCAGACCTAGCCGAGGGCCACCTTTGCCCGATGCTGGCGAGGGCAGCCCTCACCTGAATCCGGCTTCCCTCCGCCGGCTTCGTCATGGCCCGCGGAGGGAAGAGAAAAGAAGAAGAAGAAAAATTCAAAAAGTAAAAGACCAAAATGCCCTATAATTTATGGTAAATGTACCACACGCATACAAGTTCAGGGTTTTTTATGTCATGAAAAAATGCTTGAGATAAATGTGTCACGGTTGGCAAAGTTTGGGGTTTTTCATGTCACAAAAAAAAAAGTTTGGGGTAGATTTGTTACTTTGGGCAAAGTTTAGGGTCTTTGGTGGTATTTTCCCTATTTTGAAAAATCAACAAACTAAAATTTTTCAAGTCAAAAAAACAAATTCGTGCGTCTAAGTTATGAAATGAAAAATTAAATGTTTGAAAAGCTATATTCCATGATTGTGCACATTCTCCATTTAAATTTTAGTAATAAAATACTGTAGCACTAAAATTATATAATTTTCCAAGTTAATGAGAACAAAGTCTTGAATCTAAGTTACATTAGATGATGATCTGTACCGCTAAAAATAAGTTTAATTTATTCTGGAAATAAGATTGAACTTCAAGTTGATGGAACAAATTCTTGAACTTTTAAAAAATAATATTGAAATATTAGTAAAATATCATATGGCATGATAGTTGATATTGTGTTCATATTGTTGACACCTAAATTTTAACAACATATTTCGTTATATATTGCATAGAAAATTAGGGGTTGCTTCCAACCCCTCACCAAAATATAAGCATTTACATGTTTGGAGCATTTAAAAAAAAAAAAAAAAAAAGCTTCAATTATGTGTTTTTGACTGGTGCAAAGGATGCTCTAGCCTAATTATAAGTAAAAAAAGTCTACTTTTTTATTTCGGGGAAGAAAAAATAAAATAAGGTCATTTCAGTAGAGATACAGGTGGACAAAAGGCGAATATCAATGAACGTCTTGAAGCTGGCTGGATCGTCTTCCACCCGTCGCGTAAAGAAATCAACCTCGGACCTCCCATAGAAGGGACTCGCAGCAGCATTGCTCGGAAAATTCAAAACCTTCGACATCAACGTCACACGGAAAACAAAAGACCAAGCGAGTAAGAGAGCAGTTCTCGGTCCCAGTTTCCGCGTTTCATTCAGTCAAGTCAGCAGTGTCTGGCCTTTTTGACCGTCCTGCTCTTAATACTAAAATATATTTAACAAAAGATTATTCACTAGTAATAGCTTTACAAATTCTCCACCCCTCGCTTTTAAAAAATCGACTACCCACATCACCTTTTCGCCGGTTGAACGATTCATTTTTCACGCTGTAGGCCCATCTTGTGCCCTTCTCCGGTTTTTCCACCTGAGAAGCCATGCGATCACTTTTTGCAATACCCAGCATGGGTTATCGATGTAACCCAATATCGACGGAGTCATGATTTTTCTTTTGTCCAGTGTTCGAAACTTTAGGAATTACTGAGAGATTCGGGAAAAGGATGGATGCTGAAGCAGAGCTGTATGTTACCGGGGGGAATGGTCTGCAAGATAACTTCAAGACCTTGGAGTGGGCACTGAAGAAGTGGTCTTCTCAGCCAATTCTCATAGTCATCCTTCATGTATCAAGAAACATATCCAAGAAATGTATATATAGTCCATGTAAGTTTCACAATTGTTGAAGCATCTTGCAGTTTGTCTTTTGCTTTTTAAAGATATATGCTGGAGTTTATGAAGTACATTTGGACTTTACTAATTGGAATTGGTTAATGTTATTATCATTTGTCTTGTGTTCATAACAATCGAATAAGCCTGTGCTCCATGAATTTCTGATGTAATTTACTTGAAGATATGATGAGTTTGTGCAAATAAGTGCACCAACTTTAGGATTGCTTCTATCCTTAGTTATTTCATCATTGCCTATCTAACAGGTAGTGTTTGTAACATCCTCAATTTTGTGCCCTTTACATGATAAAAGAGAAGTCCGAACTTGGTTTCACCAGTTAAGCCTGGTTGTGTCCGCTTCCTCTAATCATGTCTTGGGCACAAATCTCAAGCCAAATAAGATAGTTGATTGTGGTCAAACTTGATTAGTCCCTACCTGATGACAAAGTCTTCAAAACTGAGATATTCCAAGTTGCATTTAATATTCTCATCTTGTCATTAATTAAGGAGCATCGACTGAAATGGACACATGACACATTAGGCCTTAGAGTTGGAAGACAAGTATAAAACTTGGACTAATCAAACTTTCTTAGAAAAACAAATGTGAACTAATGTGAACACATTAAATTATGGGTGGAAAAGGGTATCATACCCTAAATACCTAAGTGTGAAATGTGGACTTTAGAGCCCGCAAGGAAGGGCCACACACTCAAGAGGAAAAGAGAGAAGCTAAGTCAAGTTCAAACTTTGAACTCAAGATAAATTCACATTAATATCTTTAGAATTTAGCCATTCAATGAGCAAGATAAAGTGTCCAAGCTAACTTAGGACCTAGTTGGAAACTTGGAAGATAAAGATGGTGGACAATTATTGCTTCTTGACCAAGTAGGTGCCACCTCTCTCCAATTAGACATACTACCTTTGATTTTCGAAACTGCTAGATTTTCACTATTTTCCAATTTTATAGAGTTTTTTTATTCGAATTTGGAAAAGTTTCCTCCATGAAAGTTGTTCAAAATTTTTTGATCTACAACATACTTAAATTTCAGATTATTCAGAGGTGAAATGATTGTGACAAAAGCCAATTACTTACCATCTGGAATTTACTCAATGTAGTAAAAACAGTGACTAGATTGCCTTCTCAAATTTTTATAAAATTTTCCCTTTCTAATTTGGACATAAATCCTTCACAAAAGTTTTAAATGGCATTCATATCTACAACATATTAAAATTTCAAAGAGTTTTATGAAGATTTGGATTTCAAAATAGGTCTTTCTCTCCGACCATTGAATCTGCTCAACAGATGAATTGTTGTGTTATTTCAGTGACCTGGTTCTCTTTCGACAAAACGAATTTTGCTAGGCTTCATTCATAAAAAACATTATTTAAGATCTTCTCTAAAACATATTAAAATTTTATAATTTTTTGAGCCCGTTTGATAGGATAATGACACTAATTTTGAAAATTGCTCGAAACTATTTTTCATTCCAGGATAAGAGAGTCACACGCCCAACTTTGAGGGTAAGGGGGCTGCACGCCCAACTTGAGGAACAAACCAATCTAAAGTCTTCTTAAATTAGGATGAGAATGCATTAAATATCTCTAGACTCTAGTTCTTCAATGCCAAGTTGAGGTGTCCCTTAAAGAAATAGGCCATAATGCCTCATAACCTAAAAACTTGGAGAGCAAGCAAATAGGTTGACCAATCACAAGCCAACACAAAGAACCTACACACCAACTCGAGAAGATAGGTAAGCTAACTCATTATTTAGGTGTAATCATGATTTTGCATAAAAATCTAAGAGGAAGAGGGCTATAAATAGGATGAGTCATCCTCACATTTTAAGAGTTAATCATTCTCTCATTTCCTCTCCCTTTCTCTCCTCTCTTTCATGCCTTCCTCACTAAGCCGCCTTAGGAGTTGTCTGGTCACCAAAGGAGCATCTTGGAGCTAGGTTCAAAAGTTGTAAGAAGACTTTCCTAACTCTTCGATAAGGCGATGTGCTACGCATATCGATTTTTAGGATCATGTCATTGTTTGCTTGTGTTGGCTTTGTATTATTATGCTTGTTGTGTTTCTATTTGTTTGTTGTTGTGTTAAGTAAATTCATGGTCTTGCATGGATGTTGAACATACCCAAATGTCGAGGAAATGTCTCATGTGACTTTGGATGTGTGTCGAGGTGGGTGCACAACCTACACTTGATTTAGGGACAACATTGAGACGTGTTGTTACTCGAGACAAGTCATGGATTGATGTCAAAGCCAAGGTGAACGATTCTAAGTCAGACCACAAGCTTGAATCGCATACAACAAGAATCTAGTAATAAGGCATAAAAATCATTGATTCACTTTGTATGGCACGCCTTCAACCTTTCATTCGGCTAATGATTCGAGATAAAAATGGATTGATTGATGTTTGAATGCATAGATACATGATGGACTTTTACTGTAGATGTTGGGGTATGCTAGGTCGTTGCCTGGGGTAAAGCCTTGGATGCCATCCCGATATTGAGTTTGTGGACGATGCCAGCTCAGGTGAGGTTGATGCTTGGAGGTCGCCCTAGATGCCGTCCTGATAATGAGATCGAGATGATGCTGGTTGCCAAATGGGAGACCGATGCCCGATTGATATTGGAATAATCAATGGATTTCAACTAATTGAACTGACTGAAATAAACTGGAAGTCCACGTGTGGTCCATGATTGATGCATGTGTGATGCTTGAATTGATGCTTGCACTAATACCGGAATTGAGGCTTGCAAAAGCTGGTTTTTTTATATGTATTGTTGAGTCATTGCATCAATTTGAGTATATGTTTGCATTGGATCACTTAGTGCTTAAATAAGTTTTATGTGATGCACGCATCCCTCTTAGTGATTGAAATGATTATAAGCCACGGATCTTTGGAGGACTTGTTTTTATGCACTAACTCATTGTCTTTGATGCTTGAAAGAACATAACTGATCGAGAGTCATTCATATGCATAAACAAGGCAAGGCACGAATCTTGTTATTGATTTGCCATCGACAAGTGGGTAGTAATCTTGTATCCGAGGATCAATGGCGAGACGTCATCCTATAGGAGAATTATGGATTTCTACAAACTGAGTTATTGACTCACTTTTGTTGTTTTCACCATTTTAGGTGTGGGATGGGTGAACCGACCCTACCGCCCATCCCTCCCAGTCTTCCGATTGATATAATAACTACCATGATGGATATGGTAAACTTAGAAGAGGACGTCACTTACCAGAAGTATATTACCATTGTATGGGTCCAAGAAGGGGTAGACACCTTAGTTCCCCATGTGTAGGAGGCTTGGTGCCCCATTCTTGATGGGGATGCTTTAGGTCCCATTCGAGGCCTCATCCTTTTGGTGGATCCTACGTGAGCATCATGGAAAAAGGGCCTAAGATGGAGGTCATTTTTGGAGGAGCTCGATAGAGGAGCTAGGTTACCCTAGCCTTTTAATCGTCGATGCGTGGTAATGAAGATAAGTAGCCCAGTACTAACATGGGCATGTAATCATAATAACTTTTGATATGTGTATAAATGTATGAATATATGTTGCTTTTGTTTGCTTGACTTGTATACATGTTGCCCGACTTTCATGTTTGTTTGTGTATGGGGGATTGTTTTTAATTCATTTCCGCATGTGCTTAATCAAAGATAAAATATTTTTGGGACGATTGACATGCTTGGGACGTCGATGCTGACCTGTCGAGTCATGCTCTCGTATCAGAGGTGGGGTGGGAGTGTGGCATTACAACATTTGCTCTTTTTTTTGTAGCTAAAAAAGCTCAAAAGGTTTATGCATTTGTTTATTAATGCCCAAAGATTTACTGTCAATCTCCTTATATTGTGAGTTATAAACTAGTGAAACTTTCTGTTGTCATTTCCAGCCATTTATCTTTGACAAACTATTACATTGGATTTACTAAGGCTTTACAAAAGTCTAGTTTTATCCAAACATGAATTGTTAAGTCTCCACCGACATTTTCATAAATTAAATGAAAAAATTGGGAGTAGATATTTTTAGGGTCGTACCAAATGCATTTATATTCTTTTTCTATTATGGGAATAAAATTTTATGTAGTTATCAAACGCGTTATTTTGCTCAAAAATTCATCCAAGAATAAAAAATAGAAAAAAATATTTTTAGTAGATATTATTTTCAAGAATAGAAATGTTACTAAATGCACCCTAATTGGGTAAAGATTTAGATTCTTATGTGAACCAAGAAGGAAAAAATGGGCTAAATATGTATGGTTCTTGGCAAGAGAAGAGTAGTGGGCGCGTGACTGGGGCAATAAAAAATTAGTGAGAAAAATCCGGCTGTAATCTTCACGGAGTGAACCAAGAGAAAGGAATCTGATTGGACCATTAGATTGGATGAATCAAGGCTCTCTCAATAACCTATTTTACAACTCTGTGATTCTCTCATGTCAACCGTACTAATTGAAAGATAATTAAGGTCCAGTAATAAAGGTTATCCTTCTGTGAATGAATTGCTGCGGTTAATGTTATCTTCTTTTTATTTGATTCTGCCGTTCTAAAACTCTTCCTTTTGAAATTGGGACGATCTTTTCTATAAGTCCATTTCAGTTCCATAAGCCATGCCGAATGTCTTCTTTTTTTTTTTCTTTTTTTTTTTTTTTTTTGGGGGGAACCAAACGATATTACGTGAGGTACACACTATATGTTTGGATGTAACCTTAGAATTAAGAAAAAATCGAGTATGTGAGCAATTGTATGATTGATTTGCAGCAGACTCTCTCCCTGAAGTTTGTGTCATTTATTTTCCTTATTGATTTCTTTTGTAATTACTTTAGCTCTCGTTTAACTTAATTGCAACATCAGTCCGATTCTGCATCGCACCAGTTTTCACAACACATGTGGCGCGATTGATCACTGACACTTGAATTCTTATGAGTGGTCATGAAACCAGCACGCTCCATTTGGAGCTCAAGTCGTTCCGAGAGCTACAATCATTAGTCCCATCGTTCACAAATTGCATGGTCTGGATGCTGCGGAGACTCACCCAGATCATGCAGTCATCAGTCCAATTGTTCGCATCATTGATACTTGTGAGACTCTTATACTTTATCAATTTTGATAATATGGAGCCACATTTGCTATATAAAAACGGATGGAGCTTTTTGGAAAAATCTTTTGAAAAATATAAAAAAAACTTTAGGTTAGAGGAGTTTCTCGTAATGCAAATAGTATTTGTCAAAGTACAATTTTAAAGTGCACTACAAAACAATTTTGATTGAAAATGGTGTTGTGAAAAATCATATTTTACAAAGGGCTTTTGCTTTTCTTAATATGTCACGAATTCCTAAAGGCCCTACGTGGAGGTGTGTGAAGGCTAACAGTTCACTAAGTATTAGACTTAGCACAGGATCTCCCAAACCCATCAATTTATGACTTATGATTCGAATATTTTAAAAGTTGTCACTAATCGATTTTTGGTGGATTAATTAGAAACACAAGTAAAATATTTAGAAAAATATTTTTCCCTTGCGCAACCAAATAAAGTGATCAGGGATTTAATTACATTAGTTAATCAACTAATGCCCTTTTGATATCTAAAGCCTAATTTTTTGACAGATTTTTCTTGCATAGAAAAAAAATACATTCTAAAGAAAACATTTTTAGGCCTTTGCTAATTTCAAAATGTTTGGAAGATTTTTCATGCAATTTTAAGAGGAAAAAAAGCTCAAAATCAATTTTAGGCCTTTCCCTGAGAAAGATTTTTTTTTTTCAATTTTTTTCAATTTTTTTAATTTTTTTTATTATTTAATTATTTTTTAAAAATAACAATATTATAAACTGACCCGGGCCGGTCAGACCTGGGCACCGGCCCTATTTGGATCTGGCCCGACTGACCCGGATCGCGGCCCTTCCGAACGGCTAGCAAGAATAAAGACTCCTTTTACATTTTTGCTTTTTACCTCTCCCTCCCTGCACGCTGTCAGATTAGAGAGAGAGAGAGAGAGAGAGAGAGAGACAATCTTAATTGCCTTCTTACCTACCAGCACGCCCCAACGTTCAGGACGACCGCACGAGGATCTCAGAATTCAAAGCTCAGCCCCACCTCTCTAGCCAATCTCTCCTCTCACTCTTGCGGCTTCACAGAAGCATTCATATCATGGTTCAATTTTTCCCCAAGGACCGAGAACGTGGGCGGACGCAAACAACTAAAGGGACTCAAGCTTTAATCTAAATGATTCGGGCGCTGCACGAACCACTACCAAAACGCATTTGACAAACCATGAACGCCAAAAGACGGACGGAGGACGCATAACATTGCAGTCAGTCATTTCATCGAACAAGCGATGGGCGGCAGCTAAGAGGAAGCTTCAAACTTCCCTGAAGCATGAACTTAGGCCAGAAAAGCAAGTAATGGACGAGGGAGGCTCAACATTGGCGTAGGGACAGCTCATTTATGCGCAATATAAGCAATAGGACAGCAATTCTTTGGAACAATGAAAAACATGAACGGGCGTTTAGCTCAGACATTTTATCGAACATTTAACATACGCAAACCAAGGGATGAAACACGAGGACGACCGAGCCTGGGCACGAGCCAGGATTCACAGAAATTGACATCTAAGACCTTGCGACCACAGCCCCTTCCTATATGAGGTCAAAAACTCGCACGAACCGGACGACGGTGGTTCGGCCCGACGTGCCCGAACAGGGGATAAAAACAGGGTATGAGGGGGCGTTCGGATTTCTCTCTCTCTCTCTCTCCTCTCGACACCCCCCCCGGATTTCTCTCTCACCCAGAGCGCCGAACTCGCTCGGCCTCTCCCATTTTATAGGCCCGGCTGGCCTGGTGCCGGCGCGTGGGGGGGCGCGGTTTTTCCGTTGGCCGGACGTCCGGCCGGCTGCCCCCAGTCGTGTCGCTGGCTTCCACGCTGCCCTTAGCCCGGTAGCCCGGCAAGCATTGAAGGCGCTTGATCAGCGTCCCATCCGTCCAAATCTCTCGGCGGTCTTTGCGCTGCTCCAGCCCATGCGCGCGCGAGTTGCAGGGGAAGGAGGGGGAGGGAGGAGGGAGGAAGGAGGAAGGAGAAAAGGAGGGGGCCGGGCCGAGGGGAAGAAAAGGGACGAGATGGGTTTGGGCTAAGTGGGCCCTCGGCCCGCGTGAGAGTAAAAATATTTATATTATCTTTTTTTATAATATAAATATTAATTTTTTTAAAATTTTATTTACCCGAAAATAGGGTAAAATAAGGGAAAATAAAATTTAGTAAAATAAAATGATATTAATCCCTAGGTGATGGGCAAAAATATTTTTGCTAGAGTCAAGTTAATCCCTAGTTTTCTATGAAATTTAAATTTAGGTATTAATAAAATAAAATAACTCAAATTGGCAAGCTAGATCTAGTATTGGCGGCCCTCGCCACCTAGGGTTGTGCAGCCTTAGGCAAGGGTTACTGATGCTAGATATGGCCGAATCTAGCTAGTCAGCCACCTAAGCCGTTTGTCGGCAATATCGTGTAAGGTAAGGGCCTTTCCGGAATTGTAAATGTTTAGCAAGGACAAAGTTGTAAGGAAAAACGTATTGATATTTTGGAAATGTCAAAACTCAAAGTTATTCCCAACTTGTCTTGGGCAAGAAGACTTTATAGGATTTTTGGAAACGAAATGCATTTTCATAAAACGTTCCAATTTTTTTTTCCAAATGACTTGACTTTTGTCTAAGTTCATTTAGAGGCCCAAAGGCATTTGATAAAGTGGTTGCAAAGAGTAGCCTCCGCAACTTTTTCTTTACTTTAAACAATAATGATGTATTATAACAATACCACAAATAAAATTACATTGTCATCATCTCATAGGAAAACCTATTTGGAGAAGTCCAAGAGCCATCAATATCGGAAGAGAAGTGGCTTCAAGAATGCATAAGTTGTTGACAACTTCCCTATGCTGCAATACTCGTGTAACTTATGTTATAAAAGTCTTCCATTAAATAATTGGTGCAGTTTGAAATAATTAATATAACTTAATTGTCTTATAACTCATTAGTTTAAACTTTTAAATGACATAGATGGAGGTAGAGTTCAAATGGGAAATAACGTAGCCTACAACGTTGTGGGGATAAAGATAATTTGGATTCAAATGCGTGATGGGTTGGTACGCACATTAGTAGACATGAGCCATGTTCCCGGAGCTCAAGAAAAACCTTATATCTATAAGGCACTCAATAATTTCCTCGGAACTTAAGAAGAATCTTATTTCTTATGAACACTCAATGACTTTAGGTGTAAGTACACCATGGAAGGTAGAGTGCTGAAAATTTCTTGAGGCTCCATAAAATATGAATACACTTTTATATCTGGAAATAAAATACCATTTATCTTGATTATGGTTCATGAAATTAAATATACATTAATTGCAGCTTACCCTAAAATAGCTTCGGTTATCAATCGCAAAGATCAGGGAAGATTTCGGAAGAGTATCGCGGAAATAGATACCATAGCCTCTGTGTGCACGCGCCTTCCGATGGATTGCATTTTTTTTTTTCTGTCAGTCCTACTATATTCCTACTCTACACTCACTCGCAGACTTGTGCCCTACCTCTTGCAGGGCGTGGGAGTCGCAACCCACTCTTGAAACTTACGCGTCCCTCCCCCCATCCCCCCCTGAGAAGGTGGGGATTTGAACCCCTCACCTCTCCCTTCCATGTTGGAAGGGTGGCCACTGGGGCGAACCCCCAGTGGTTGATGGATTGCATTTGACACATCCGAAACTTCAGCTCTATGTCAATTTATGCTGTTTGCTTTCGAAGAACTTATAGATAAAAAAATTAATGACCTTTTCCATGAACATAATTCATTTTCAACTATCTATAAATAGATGCATCAGTGTACCGAAGAAGCAGCATAGGTGTTTTTATCGTAACAAAACTAAAGAGATTTCGGTGCAACTTTCTTTCCCTGTCGAATTTTTTGTTTTTTTTTTTTTGTCAGTCCTACTCTAATCTACTCTAACACTCACTCTCAGACTTTTGTCATGCCTCCTTGCAGGGCGTGGGAGTCGAAACCCACTCCTGAAATGAAATCGTCCCCACCCCAATCCCCCTGTCGAATTTATTAGGCTGGAAGGAATTATCCGCGAAGGGGGTGTTTAATGATCTGGTGGGGCCATGTTTGCGCCTAGCACTTCTATTGTTTCATGCTTTGAGTTGATTAATATCAACGCTATTCCTGTTCAAGGGGGAAAAATAAAGGAAATATTCAATTTGACTGTCATGAGTGTGTCTGCTGCTTAGATCCCGAGAAAAGGTCAGCCTCCGACGAGGAAACCGCACAAGCATAACAATTTATAACAGAGTAACGTTTACACAAGCAAAGCATATTCGTTTCTGACAACGATCCTCTGATAATGATTGTACACAATTTCTTTGAGTCGTCGTATATTTATCACTAGTTAACTTGAGCTTGGGTTGTTAGCATTGTCTCTTACCTTTATATGCTTATTTAGTGCAGTAGCTAAGGACCAAAATTGAACTCCCCAAAATTACAGAAATAAAAAAATGTATGAATTCCACTTAAAAGAAATTAAGGAAGATTTCTAGGTTTAGTGTGAAAGACTTGTATGTATTCCCCCTAAAATACGGTACAGAGTAATGCTGATACAAGAAAAATAAATATTTGTTCATATTCTCCTTTATTTAGAACTTAAATGAAGACATGGATGTTACTATAATATATTCATCAAATGCCCTGTAGCTACGTCTAATCTTAAAATTTGGGATGTAAATGGAAAGATTTTGTCATGTTGATGCTCGAATTAAGTCAGGGAAAATTGTCTAAAAAGTCATAAACCTATGCCAGTTTTGTCAATTTAGTCCTAAACCTTTTAATCTTGCCGATTGAGTCCTAAACCTTTTGTCAGTTTGCCAATTGAATCCATCCAGCCAATTTTGGCCGGAAAATGCTGACGTGGACACCGACGGTGCCACGTAAGACTCGCCGACGCCGACGTAGACAATTTTTAATAATATTTTTTTTTTTTTTTTTTTTAATATTTTCTAATTTTTCCTTTTTTTTTTTTTTTTTTTTTTTTTGGCTTTTCCCTTGCCCTTTTCTGGTGGCCGGCCACCGGCCACCGGCCACAGCCAACCGGCTGGCCTCGCCCGCCACAGGTGAGGCCCGGCCGGAGACGGCGACGCCGGCGAGGCCCGCCCGGCGAAGGGCCGACCTCGCCGGATCCGGGAGGGGAGCCCTCGCCGGGCTCGCCCTCGCCTGTGCAAGCGTCGGCTTCGCCCCGGCCGGGCGAGCAACGGCTGGCCACCGACCACAGGCCGACGCCCGGCCAGCCAGGGATGAGGGCCGGTCTCGCCAAATCTGGTTTGGGCGAGGGCCGGCCTTGCCAGATCTGGTTTGGGCGAGGCCGACGCTCGCCTAGGCGAGGGTGAGCCTTAGCGAGGGCTCCCTTTGCCGGATCTCGGCGAGGCCGGCCCTTGCCGGGGGCAGGCGGTGCCTCACCCGCCATAGGTGAGGCCCCGCCGAGCGAAAGCGACACCGAGCGAGGCCAGCCCCCCTGGCCCCGGTGAGGACCAGCCTTGCCCGATCCGGCGAGGGGAGCCCTCGCCGGGCTCGCCCGCCGTTGCTGTCGCTCGGGCCGGGCCTCGCCCGTGGCGGGCGAGGCCCCCAGCTAGTTGTGGCCGGTGGGCGGTGGCCGCCGCCGCCCACCGGAAAAGGGTAAGGGAAAAGCCACCAAAAAAAAAAAAAAAAA
Organism: Eucalyptus decipiens; assembly: GCA_014182575.1. Classification (NCBI taxonomy): domain Eukaryota; kingdom Viridiplantae; phylum Streptophyta; class Magnoliopsida; order Myrtales; family Myrtaceae; genus Eucalyptus; species Eucalyptus decipiens. The sequence continues at coordinate 26,351,042 of CM024615.1, forward strand.
GAGGAAAAAAACAGAAAATATTTATAAAAAAAAAAATAAAAAATTTAAAAATATTATTAAAAATTGTCAATGTCAGCGCCGACAGTCATACGTGGCACCGCCGGCTTCCACATCAGCATTTTCCGGTCAAAATTGGCCTGATGGACTCGATTGGCAAACTGACAAAAGGTTTAGGACTCAATCGGCAAGATTGAAAGGTTTATGACTGAATTGGCAAAACTGCAATAGGTTTAAGACTTTTTAGACAATTCTCTCAATTAAGTCATCAGGTTGCTGTGGTGACAACAAAAGGATATAGCAAAGTATTTTCATTTCTGAAGTGGGTACATTTGTCATCTTCTTATTGTGTTGCAATTTGGACAAGAACACTACACTGATTAATAGCATTAGGTTCTACGTCACGTTGAACACAGTTTTTTCATTTTACATGCACATAGAACACAAGCAATTTAGGCTTACAAAAAAGAGAACATGCATAAACAATCTATAATTGACTTCTACCCATTACATTTGATCTTTAGAGTCAAAGAGAGAATAAAGATGGAGTATCTATGGTGGCTTAACCCTAAATAGGGTTGCTTGCTTTGCATTTGAAAGAGTGATTAATCAAAGTATAGATAAAGACATAATTATAGAAAGAATAGATAATACATATCAATTACGTATTAATACTCCAACAAGGACAAGGATGCCCTCCATGCCATAACTCCGTCTCATAAACGGAATTCAGTGGTTAATCTGCTCGTGTTTGAGGTACAAAGCAAGCAACAAAGTCATGCAAGTGTCCACAAGTTTTCTTTCCTTGGTTGGTACAAGTATCATTCTATTTAACAGGTTGTCCCTTTATCGTTTTTTTTTTTCCATGTTAACCCTAATACCATTTTCTCTTTGCCAAGTGTAGGGTTATGACTTTCCCACTAAGATATATCCTAAAGTTTAATGAATGATCATTCACACGGCGTTCAGCAATGGATTAGCCTTTTTCGAGCTGGTGTTAAGTGCGTGTTGCTAAAGTGGGCTTTCTCAATAACCCTATTTTACAACTTTGTGATTTTCTCATGTTAACAGTAGATTTTAAAAGAAAACTTAAGCCCAAAAATCCAGGTGACTCTTCTGAGTGTAATTACCCCGTGTAGTCAATGTTGTCTTCTTTCGATTAATACATCGTCCTTTTGAAATTGGGATGTTCAGTTCTATAAGCCCGTTTTGGATTTCATAAGCCATGCCGTGTCTCTTGCTTATCAGCCATACTCACTTCTGTGTTCTCTCAAGAGCCCAATTTGCAAGACCATGCTCAGCATTTGTACGTGTCGATGGACTGGGCTTTTCTCCAATAGTTGATTTACATTGTATTATTCCCTACTATTGCTTTTTTCTTTTTCTTTTTGTTATTTTCTATCACTAGTATTCCTTTCTCCTTTCTTCCATTTGAATAAAGTTGCAAGAAAAGAGGCACATATACCTTATCCTTTGAAATGTTTAATTTCAAGGAAAATTACCAAAAAAGTTATAAATCTATTACACTTTTACCAATTTAGTCATTAACTTTTTTTATATTATGCCAATTTCTTTTGTTAGGATATTGTGTCCAGTGAGTGCTAAACATTTTCACAATTTGCTAATTAAATCTATTTGGCTAATTTTGACCGAATGGATTTAATTGGCGAAACGTGAAAGTGTTTAAGACTTAATTAGCACAGTTAAATGGGTCAAGATTAAATTGAAAAAAAAAAGTACAATAAATTTAGGAACATTTTAATTACTTTATTTTTAATTTCACATTTTACTTTCTCTGAATAAAGATAATTTTCTATTTTCAATTCCCTAGTCTTTTTCGAAAATGTGATTGATTCAAGAGAATTAACATTTAATATTTTGAAAACATGTTAGGCTGCATCATTTCTAAACATAAGAACATGGGAAAAGTATGAAATAATGTCTAACATACAAGTTTTCATTAGACTTTTGTTTAATATAGCCATTACTAATCTCTAACTCAAATGTCTTTTGAACGAAATTAAGTCTCGGTATTTAATTTTACATATGACTTTCCACGAATTGTTTTTTGATTTTAGGTTACCTACTTCTTCTTTTTTAAAACATGATTGATTCGAGAGAATCAACATTAAATATTTTTTAAACAAATTGGGCTACATTATTTGTAAACATACAATGATGGGAAAACTGTAAAATAATATATAATAAGCAAGTTTCTTTTTTAATGTTGTTTGATAAATCCATTATTAGTCTCTAAACTTTTTCAATTTGTACAATTGAAACTTTAAATGTGTTTTTTTTTTTTTTAATGAAATTGAGTCTCTCAACTTATACTCTTTTTTTTTTTTTTTTAAGGTTAGTCCTTCTATGATATATAAGAACGGAGACACTAATAATAATATGGATTGTCACATCAAAACCATTAGTGTTCACTAAACTAATTAGTGCAGACCAAGGATTATTCTTGTACTCTTGTTGACGATAGGGATAAAAATACTTGGAACAAAAACCCTCAAACCTATTGGAAAGCTAGGGTACGTTTGATAATATTTCTTTTTTTGAGAATAATTTCTTTTTAAAAATAATTATTTTCTATTTCTACTCCTTAAAACAGTTTCTGAGTAAAATAACGCGTTTGGTAACTGTAAATTTTTTTTTTCCTGAAATAGAAATAGAATAGGAATGTGCTTTGTATGACTTATAAGTTTTTTTGTGACGTAAAATTTTTTAATTTTTAATAATTAATCCGAGATTTTTTTTTTTTCCTTTCTTCTTCTTCCTCCTCTAGTCGGTTAGCAAGTAATGACGGCAAGTGGCAAAGGCAGGTGGTGGCAAGTGGCAGTGAGCAATGAGAGTAGGGTGGGCGGCAACGATGAATGGTGGGGGGTAGCGATTGGTGACATGCAAGGCGAGGCGAGCGATGAGGAAAAAAAAAAAAAAACAAAATGATTTAATTCTAGAAATTGTTCTCGGGACTAAGAAGCTATTTTTTTTTTCTATTTCTATTCTAAATCTATTCCCCAACCACTTTTCTATTATAGAAAATATATAATTAACTGATATTATCAAATAGATTTTTGTTCTTTTTCTATTTCGGGAAACAAAAAAATAAAAGAACAAAGAAATAGGAACATTACCATGTAATGCCTTAATTGGTAGAGGAAAAATATGTAATACTGTTTGTTGTAACTTGAAAAACATAAATAGAAATAATAACACTGAGAATGTGATAATAAATTTTAAAATGACCAAGTCAATATAAATCTTTACAAGTAAAGATAACTGTTACAAACTAAATATAGATTTGCTAGATGCTATAAACTCGTAAAGGAATTAAATAAGATATGAGTATGGTTAATCGAGTCTCCTTAAGACGATTAGTTCTTGCCAACAATAATAACCAGCTTCACGAACCATGCCTCCCAAAATACAACATTTCAAACTTATTTATTTTAGCACTACACAAAACTCTCTCAAACACTTATCGAAACCGATACACTTAGAGGATGACTTTCAAAAGAAGAATGTCTATTTAGAACGACTCTCTCTCTCTAGAACCTAATAGACTTGTCATTTTTTTTTAAAAAGAACTTTATTATCATGAATTGAAGAGACATCTTAAAATTTCTACTTGAGAGCTAAAGAGATGCGTCCATAAATGCATCCATTAACTCGTCCATTAAAGCTATTGCACGTAAACTGAAGAGATGTCTCACTAATGTTGAGCCATTAAAAACCTATAACTACAACAATCCTCCACATTAATAGCGCAACATAACATTTTTTACTCGAACAATTCCAAGTGAGCCTGTGGAGATAAACTGCATTAAGATTGGTAGCTTTCACTTTGAACATTCTTTAATGAAAGCCTATCGAACTTACTTAACTAGTCGATGAACTAAGTCCTGACTTGCCAGTTGTTATTGAAGCCCAAACAGTAAACCTCACAGAGAGTGTCTCCAATTTAAGATTGGTTCTCGGTTATGTTAATTCTTATAGCCTTGAACCTCTTGAGATTCATTCATGCTTTAAAATAATCTAGTCTTTAAAGATTTTTATAGAGTTGGCCAGCTCCACGCTTATAGGTACATTTCTATTAAAGATATCCTACCATACCTTACTAGGATGTTGAAATCCTAGTTCTAGAAATCATTAAATGCATAGTATATCTTTAAAATGATGTAGAAAGCATTAGAATTTCCAAAATTTGCATTATCCTATTGAACCTAGTCTATGGGATCTCTAATCGCTAGGTTAGGTTTCCACTTTGGAATTTCTTTCTTGAGTTAAGGCTTTTAATCCCAATCCCCTTGATGTATAATTTACCTACTCTCTTGACAAATCTTTTGTTATTAGAGTAGTAATGTTTTCCTTTGACTTCACAAAGTCAAAGAAATTATTCTACTCGAGAGTAACTACCTAACAGTATTGTGTTTAAGACAGATGTGTCTATGCTTACCATTATATATTACATTTGTTTTGGCCACAACGAAACATCTTCTAAAAATTGTTGAATCCACTCTACTTCTTAAGCAATTTCATCCAAAGCAACAAGCTCAAATTTCATCATAGAGCATGCTATTAGAGTTTACTTTGATGATTTCCATAATACTGCAACACCTCCTAGCATGAACAAACATCCACTAATCAATTTTGATTCATCGGAATCTGAAATCCAATTGGCATCACTATAACCTTTCAAAATAGCTAGATATTTGCCATATTGCAAAATGTAGGTTTTAGTTCTTTTTAGATAACCTAACACTCTTAGTAGAGCATTCTAATGCGACTAGGATTACTTGTTTATCTGCTCAATTTTTGTACTGATTAAGCTATATCCAATCAAATACAGTTAATACCGAATATGATGTTGTCGATTACTTAAGAGTATTCTAGTTGTTTGATACTATTTCCAACATTCTTTTTTAAAGTTACATGGAAGAAAATGATTATTAAACCTCTCAATTACCTTTATGATATAATGGGGTGGTGTTAAACCTAAAACATCATGATTCCCTCGAAATTTTATGTTGAGTATAACATCCGCAACACCTAAGCCTTTATCTCAAAGTTCTTCTCAAGAATATTCTTGGTGTTTTTGATAATGTCATCATAATCTCCAAGACAAGTCATCGACATATAGACAAATAAATATACATCAAATAGTCGTGGATTTACTATATACACATTTGTCACACTTTGTATTCTTGTCTTTTGACCTTGAATCCTTCAAATTATTCCATATAATTCTCCTTGTCAATATCACCACTTAAGAATGCAACTTTCACATCCATCTAATGTGCTTGCAAATTGTATGGCGAAGTTATAACAATCAACATCCTACTCAATTTTATCATTGTTACAAGTGAAAAAGTATAAAAGTAGTGTAGAGTCTTTCTTTGTCTAAATTATTTGGCAATAGGCCGTGTTTTATAGTTATCAATGGAACCATCAATTTTATGATTCCTTTTTAATATCCATTTACATCTAATTGATTTATTTCCAAGTGGAGGATCGACCAATTGTCAACTATAGTTACTTAGGATAGAATCAATCTCATTGCTAAGAGCTTCTTTCTAGAAAGGAGCATCGGGAGATGACATTGTCTCTTTAAATATTTAAGGCCCACCTTATAACATGTAGTTCAAATAATATTTGAGGCTCACTTTCTAACATGAAAGTCCAAAAAATATTCAATATGCAACCTCTTGCTTCTTCGAAGTTTAGCTTCTTTGGTTTCAACTTCATCATTCTCAAAATTTGAATTTCTAGTTCTCTTCTGAGAAGTTTAACCTTGATTTCTTTTTGCAAGATATGTATTCTCAAAAAATTCAACATCCCTCAATTCTAAGATAGTATTGGTATGGATTTCCACATTTTCATATTTATGAGCCAAAAATCTATATGTACTGCTACTTTGAGCATAACTGATGAATATGCAATCCATAGTTTAAGGTCCCACACAAGTTTGTTTAGAAGAAAATATCATCACCTTGGTTAGGCATCCCCACACTTTCAAAAAATTGTAGAATGGTAACCTTCCATTCCATAAATTATATAGAATTTTATCTACTTTCTTGTGGGGTACTTTATTAAGAATATAATTTGTAGGGAGAACAGCCTCCCGCCACAAGTTCTGAGATAAGCTTGAACTTAAGAGCATGGCGTTAGCAATCTTTTTTAGGGTTTTGTTCTTCCATTTAGCTACTCCATTTTGCTGTGGAGTATATGGTGTAATCTTTTGGAGAATTATTCCCAAATTAGCACACAACTCCTTAAATTGGAAGAACTATATTCTCCTCCTTTGTCAAATCTAAGCACTTTAATTCATTTGTCAAGTTGATTCCCAATCTCATTTTTTTTTTTTTTTTTTTTTGTTTAACGAACTTATACATAGCCTCATCTTAGCTAGTTTATAGATAAAAATAGCAAAATCGAGAACGGTCATGTGACATCCCGAAATTTGGCCCCTATTTCGAATATATGAAATGGCTATTTCATCAACACGCTTATGGTTATTTTACTTGAAACTGATCACTCACGAGTTAACTAATACATTAGATTATGCCGTTAAGGAATATAAACGCGACAGACTAAAGAATTCGATCAAAAATCGACCGCACGACCATAATAATCAGCAATGGTCAATACGATACTATTATAAATCGATTAGCGAACGGATATAAGCCGATTCGATGGAATTACATAGTCGAATTGCGGGTGGTTCCGCATGATTACGATATTCACGTCAAGCGACAATAAACCAATTTTCTATGGATATTTTATTCATGATACGTAATTGAACCCTCATGATTACATGACAATCAAAGATCGTCTACAATTCGGAGATTCACAAACGTGGATTGAAAATTATTGATCACGGGTCAAACGCGCTAAAACCCCTAAAAACTACCCGATAGATTAGGTCGTATTAAAGTTGCCTTCGATCGATTTTAACCACGAAATTTAATTCGGTTTTGGAAATTGAACATTCGAGCATGTCATGATTTATTTATTGGATGTCATCTCATCTTTTGGCAAATTTTCGATGAGTCTGAAATTTTTTTTGGAAAAATGATTTTTCGGACAAAAAGAAAAAGGAAATAAAATTCAGATGGGGATGAGAATTTGGATTTTTCTACCCAAAAAGGCTTTAATTTTGGGAAATTAGAGTTATTTTTCGTGATTGGGTGACCAATGATGAGCATAGGAGACTTTGAGACTTTGAGGCATGTGTGATGATGAATTGACATATTTCCCAAGAGTTTTGATTGGCTGCCTTTGTCTCTCTCTCTCTCTCTCTCTCTCTCTCTCTCGTGAACCCCCTCCCCCTTCTGCCATTCCCTCCTTCTTTTTCCCCACAATTCTTTCCCTCACGTTCTTCATTTCCTCTCCCCATTCTTCTTCCCTCCTCCAACCCCCTTGCTGCCCCACCATCCCACATCCTCCGCCAGCTCTCCACCTTCACCCCACCACTGCACCAGCCCGCCAACACCATCACGCCATCACTGCTCCACCCACCATCACGCCAGCTTCAGTATCCCACCACCAGAACTCCACTGCACCACCATCACCACCACTACAACACCACCTCCCGCCCTCAGCACCACCACCAGCTCACCCGAGCACCTCACATCCGCCAACAGCACCGTAGCTCCACTCACGGCCAACCGCAACTCCACCCACAGCAACATCTTCATCTTCACGACCTGCCAGCATCTCACCCCAACACCGCCAGCCATCATCGCCCACATCTTCAATGGCCAGCTCCACCGCAGCCCCACCTCCACGTCCAACCACCACCGCTCGCGCCAACACACCCGAGACTCCACCACACCAGCCACCGTCCATACAAGCTGAGCCCCCCCCAATTTGGCCGAGAGCTTGGAAGGACCGCCACCATCGCCGTTGAGCCCTGTTCAATCCGTGAGTGGCATGTCCTCAACGCTGTCGCGTCGCCGTCGCCACTAGCCCGCCGCCGTCGAAAACCCGTGAGTTAACTCCCTAATATTTGATTAGGCCATTAATTGCACTTAAGGGTGATTATATTAGCACTGAGTGTGATTAGTCTTAATTAAGTTTGGTTTAGTTAAATTGAGACTAAGAATGGTTTAAATTAATTTTAATTGCGGTTATTTTAAGTAAAAACGATTAGGTTAATTAATCATGGTTAGGTTAATTAATTGAGTTTAGTTTAATTAGTCGTCATTTATTTAATTAATCGCAATTAGCGTAATTAGTGACAAATTAGTCGTTACGTAGAATTTTACGCTCGTTTTCTTGGATGAAATTATGCGTGATTTTGATGGTTTGCACATACAATATTATGTGTTTGATTTCTCTCTGGTAAGTTGTGATTATTATTATAAAAGATGGTTTTATGGGAAATTAAATGGAAAAATGTGAGGTGTCGGGATTGGACGCCAAATTTTACGTGCTAGCTAAAAAAATTGAGTTTTAAAATGGAAGTGTGCCAAGTTTGGTGGTTCAATTTCAAATACGTGACCACGCATGATTATTTTACGGGGATTTTTAAATAAGAAAAATTGGTCAAGTTCATTATTTGAAAACAAAGCATTTGAAAACAAAGTATGGTGTTCTTGGCTAATTGTGTGCTTGAGTGGTCACTTAATTGAACCCGTCACCCAATGAGAGTTGGGGGCGATGCTCGATTTTATCGGATGCCCGGCGGGGGTCCGGAAGCCGAGTCGCGGTTGAGGCCAAACTGATATTCCTTTATGGAATGCCATCCAGGCAGGAGTTCTAGACGTTGCCGTGTCCGATGGGGCAGGACAATGTCTGGTTATGCCGGAAGACCACCGATTTTTGTGTTGGCCATGGCCTGATGGGTCATAATAATCAGAACATGTGTGAACGATTGTGATATATTGCGCTTGATTATGAGGTAAAACTGTTAGGCATGGTATGAGATGTGCCAAAACTGGTTTTGCCTTATAATCGAGACCCATGTGAATGCTTGGAGAATGAGAATTATGTGTTTTGGTTATTGAGTATGCTTATGGTATTGATAATGGCATATGTGACGTGCTAATATGCAGGAACATACTGAGGCGAGGTGAGTTTTTTTTGGCGCTTGCTTAGGCCGCCTTCAAGTCGAATTCGTGTCGGAATCAAGGCTTAAGGATTATAACTTGCTAAGATTTTGTCTCACCCCGTCGTTGTCAAAATATTTTCAAGTCCGTAGAATGGAGATTCGCCCGGTCCGTTTCGGGGTACCTTGGGATATGGAGGTAGAGACTACCCTCTACCCTATCCCCAAGACCAACTGATTCCACGAGTTGGTAGTGATGACGGTTTGGGTAGATGAGGGTTTTGTGAATGTGGTGCCCCATCGCTTCAAAGCGTGGTTTATTAGAGAGCCAAACAGTGGTCGAGAGGATCCCATGTACGGTTTTGATGGGCCGCCCGTAAGAAGTGAGGTTGAGCAAGACACCGACTCCATGGATATCGACATCCCTAATGGTGTCGTAATAGATCCAGATTCCAAGCCAAAAGGGCCTAGGGAGCTGTGCTCACTTGACGTCGTGCCCGAATTCCTGGCTGGGCTTGGGTATGGGTACTAGAGCGGATGTTGTAGTTTTTGTAGTTGGAAGTTAACCCCGACCTTGACCCTTTTTGTTAGTAGGTCGTGTAGGAGTCCCTTTTGTAGTAGGCTTGTATATATAAAACTCATCGGGTTAACTGTTGGTATATAAATCATAGTTTGTGAGAAATTGTCGTGGTGCTTTTACTATCCCTACTATTATCGATTGACTGGGTGTTTAATTTAATTTGTTTCCACATGCATATAATTGAAAGATAAAAATAATGAGTCGGCGATGCGTCTTGGGTCACATACTAGGGGTTTGGGGCGTGACAGGTCATCTGCAAAAGTGATGTAGTACTTCTCTCCAAATCTACTTTCATCAAACTTTAAATTACATATATCACTATAGATTAGTTGTAGATATTCACTCATTCTTTCAATGGATTTGAATGATTTTTGAACAAATTTAGCCTCAAAACAAGTCTCACACTTGTCATGAGAATTCAACTCAAACCTTGGAATTAGCCCAAGTTTGCGAGCTATTTCATCGTACTATAGTTTATATGTTTTAATCTACTATGCCATAGACAAGGAGACACAACAATGTAAAATGAAAAATTCTCTTCATTAATAGTCTTTTGGTACAAAAATTTCAAGCGGACATCAACGACAACCACAATAGCTTTGACAAGATCATTATATAAGTACCCTTTCCCCAAATATATCCCACCTTTGGGAAGTACAAACCTGTTAGATTCAAAACCCTTCTCGACATTATAGGATCACAAATGAGATTTTTCGAATCTTTAGTACATGTAGGACATTTAGTACGGTGATTTCTTCGTCGGTAAATTTAAGGATCACCTTTCCTCTCTCAGTAATATTTACTAATGTAGAGTTAGCCTTATAAAGCTTCTATTCTTCATTAGCTTTCTCATACGACGACAAGATATGTTTATCCACACAAATGCAATTTGTGGCACCTGTGTCCAACTACCAATTGGTATTGTTAAACACTAAGGATACCTCAAACACCATTGCAATAGTCGATCTTTCATCATCTTCCTACTTTGTCAGATTCATCATTTTGGTTGTTCCATCGCCTTCACCTTTGTTCAGTCCCTTCTTGCAATGCTTAACGTGATGGCCAAGCTTATTGTAAATAAAACATGCCCATTAGAATCTCTAGGACAATTCCTTCTGCTTGCCTTTTCCTTGAAAAGATTTCCTCCTCTTCCTATTTTGCCTTTTATGGAAGACTAAAAAATGTTGACTTTTGATTTAATATGAGGGTTTGCATTCCTTATGTTGTCCTCCTTGACTTTGAGGTGCAAAACAAGATCTTCAAGACTTTTCTCTTTCAATTTGTGTTCCAAATAATTTTTAAAATCTGACCAACTTGGAGGTAGCTTCTCAATAATAGCCGTCACTTGGAATGATTCACTAAGCAGCTTTCCCTCAGCAAAAATGTCATTTAGAATTATTTGTAATTCCTAAATCCGATTTATGATAATTTAGAATCTCTCATCCTGAAGTCTAGCAATATGGCAACCACAAATTTCTAGGTGTCTACGTCCTTAGTCTTGTATATCTTTTCTAATTACTCCTATGACTATTGTCATGCCCTAGGCCCTAATCTTGGCTTGGGAATGTGTCGTCCTCAGCCTCAGGATTAATTTGCAATGTCCCTGGAGGCATCGTCGTCCCATTCATTATTATCTTTCATTAAGCACATGCAGAAACCTATAATCTCCAATCACACAATCAATAACAAACAAACAATGGATAGTTAGAGGGAAACACATTCACAAGCTTACTCCATAACTTCCTAGCTTTAATTATTTAATTAGAACATTTACAAATTTACAGACCCTCACTTCTCGAGTTTCTAATCTGGTCAACCCCACCTACTCAAAAAGATATAAATAGGGGAGGGGTTGAAAGTTGCAAAGGGGGAACCTATCTCCTCCACCGAGATCTAAGCAAAAGAGGCTTCCCTACTTAGACCTACTACCTAAGCATCATCCACCAGGCTGTCTACAGGGCCTACGTCCTCACCTGGCCTAGGAGGACCACGGAACCCATAGAGGGGTCTGAACAAGTCTCCATTGAACCATGCATATCACACTCGGCAGTAATGCGGGACGAGGTCGCGGTATCTCTTGTTAACCCAAATGGTGGTGATGACCCATCGGAAGACAACATCCTCCCTAAATACATATGTCACCACGGTCTCCATGCGAACTGGCACTCCAAAGGGCATGAAGTAGTGCGGTAAAGGATCTATATCTATCGACCTTATAAAGGTTAAGCAACAACTGTGAATTGAAAACTCAATAAATAAAGATCCTAAACCTTGTATAGGTGGATGCCTCGCATGGGAGCCTTACGATTCTTTGACCTAAACATGTTGATGGCAGATCAATAGCAAAGCCTAAATTTTTCCTTAACTATAAATAGAAAAGGATCTAACCTTATCCTATATCCCTCGAGTCCTAAACAAAGGCATATAAATCCACACGAGACACAACTAGTGCAAATAATAACTAGAATATTCACACATGACAAATATGAGCATCCACATCATCATTAACGCCTTTAAGACTCAAACATCAACTTGGAGGACATCTACTTTTAAGGTATGCTTATAGCACTCAAACATTTCACACATATTTGATGCCTCAAGAATCACATGACATCCCATACTACCATGCTATCTCAAGTTCAGTTATTAATCACACATAATTAAAACTCTACGACTCTTTCGAAAACCTCCTAGACATCGCCTCGCTCCCTCAAGCATGGCATCCGAAATCCATTAGGCATCATTCTGATAAATAACATATCCTATGAACAACATTCCATTGACGTGGGGGCATCCTGTTGACTTGGGGGCATCATCTCGAAATCCATCGGCGATGGCATTCCTCTTATGACCCCACAAATCAAGCATTCAAACAATCATTTTTATCTCTCATTAGTCCAAATATGAATGCCCCAAGGGTGTGCCAATTCATGTGTAATTCATGACCTATTATATATGCAACAATAAAGCATGTCGAGCACGAAACTAGAATCGTGACTTGACCCGTAACGCTCGAGTACCAGCCTAAATCAAACCCAAATTGAACGATATGCCTCAATATTGCCAAACTAAGAGAATGACCCGACTTGATGCACTTCCTTACACATCCAAGAACTAATGCCATTCCAGATTTAGCAGCTCGATGTGAATTCAAGTTTCAACCATGACCTATGGACATCTATATACCAAGATCACATCATATATCACTCATACGATCATCCATGGCATTCAAATAAGGAAATCAAACATAAATAACCATAACAAACATTCCACAACAACTGTCATGACGAGTGTAGCCTAAATGAACCATTTCCATAACCTACACCAAACCCAAGTAACCTCAGCCTTCATATACTTGTTCCTCAATCAAACCCAAACCATATGACTCAAGCATATAATAAGCAAACCATACAAAATTAAGCACATGATGCTCCGCAACCTAGAATAGTCCTATGGCATAAGGACAATCTGAAATCCAGGCTGCGTAACGCAACGGCATAGTTGACGATTAGGAAATATACTTACAACTAGAACAAGGGGTGTTTAGGTGAGGGTTGTGGGCAATGGCCAAGCGGACGGCAGCTCACAGCATAGCAACCAATGACAGTAGGGACTATGGATGGCACGACACAGTCAAGCAGATGGGTGGCGTGAGGATGGCAACGGCGGCGTGCAACAAGCGACAGCATAGCAGGTGGCAACCAAGGTAGACGAGCAAAGGGACACAGGCGTGAAGAGAAAGGGAAGGAAAATAGAGAAAGAGAGAGAGAGATGAGGGGTGTTCGGCCAAGAATGAAGAGGGAGAGAAAGGGAGAGAGGAGGAGGAGAAGGAGGAGGAGCAAAAGAAAGCTTGGAGAGGAGGGTTATCCATCAAGCATTAATGTCACATCCATTATTGTCATTCTCATCATCATTGTCCCAAACTTGGGATTCAAGAACACATCTTGGCCCTCCATCAAGCCATATGCCTTATCCAAGGCCAAATGCCTAAAGGGCAATTTGGTCCTTTCCTCCATTCATGGCCAAAAGTTGGACCTACCTTAGTGTCTATGGCCTAACAAAGTTTGTCCCACCTCAATTTAAATCTTAATAGGCTAAATTGGACTCACATCTAGGCCCGACAAAGTCCATATCCTTAAATTAGCACATTTCCTTAATTAATGCATTAACAGGCTCACTAAAAATATTTTAATTGGAAAGAAATGTCTTGATAACATCTACAGTCCATGCCTGCAATTGAACCGGGGCTTGTGGCTAAGTTTCCATCGAAAACAACTTTAATGCGATCTGCACGAATTCAGGTGGCATTGGCAAAATTCACGCGATCAGACTCAAATTAAGTTCGATGCCTATCAAGGGTTTTATGTGCAACTTTCAATTGAGCTTTGTCGATCCATGAATGACCCTCAGTTGTCATGTAATTGAGTAAGAACAATTAGCCTACCTTGACTCACAATCACTTGGGGTTAGATTAGGGTCATTCACAATCAATAGATTGACCATGCAACGTCACCCATGACTGGTATATACTTGAGCTAAATCGATCTATACCTATCCATTGACTGACTCATGACGACACGTGATCATCCATAGCGATCCTTATGGTCGAATGGTCCTTTCATGGTTGATTGCTCTAATCTATCGCAACCTTGATTTTGAATTGCCTAGCCCCTAATCAACTAGTCAACTCATGAACAATTCCTAGGATTGAATCATAGCTTATTTTCGTTACCGATGTACCGATTCTTAGTTCATCCCTTGTGGTCTAAATAGGGGTCTGAATTGAGGATGTCACAACTATTTAGCAGTTTAATGTTATAATAAACATTATATAGGAAATTTACTAAACTATTAAGAATATAGTTTAGGCATAGGAAGTCCCATTGCTTTCAAGCCTCCAATGCCCAGAGTGTTGTGACATCTCTCTCATATAGACTAATTACTAGGCACACCCTCAATAAGTAATTGACCAAATTCAGCTTGGTCAGATAGAAGAATATCTTATGCTACCACTACTTAAAACCCACACTGATAAATAATTGCCTTAAAATTATTGAAAAATTAACATATTTGAGGAAAGATGCATAATGCGATCTGTTGTGACCAGAAAAACAAAAATAGAGATTATAACACTGAGAATGCAATAACAAATTTATTAACCACCGAGCCAATGTATATATTATATTTACAAGTAAAGATGGCTGTTACAAACCAAATATAGATTTGGTAGATGCTATAAACTCGTGAAGAAATTAAACAAGAGGTGAGAAATGGCTAACCGAATCTCCTTAGAGCTATTAGTTCTTGTCAACAATGATAAGTGGTTTCATGAATTATACATTCCAAGAAACAACACCTTGAATCTATTTGTATTAGCACTATATAAATAGGGTTTTGCTGAACACTTCTCAAAAACATCACTCTTAGCATATGACTTTCTAAAGGTGAATTTTTATTCAAAATGACTCTCTTTCTAGAACTAAATAGACTCGTCTATTAAAGACAAAGAGCTCTATTATCTAAGTTGAAGAGACATTTAAATTGATGTAGGAGAGTTGAGAAAACTTGTCCATTAATGCATCCATTAACTCATCCATTAATACATCCATTAACGTGTCCATTAAAGCTGCAGCGTGTGAATTAAAGAGACGTGTGAATTGAGGAGATGTTTCACTAATATTAAGTCATTAATACAACAAAACCCACACACATGCATCAGGGGAGGAGGTGGGGAAGCTTTTGGAACTAGAGTGCCCAAAGAGGGATATCCCTTTTTAAACTTGTGTGCTAAACTCTATAAGCTCTTAGCCCCTTTTAAGGGGGTTGGGGAGAGCTTTTGGAACTGGGGTGCCCAAAGAGAGATGTCCCTTTTGAAACTTGGGTGCTAAAATCTATAAGCTCTTAGCCCATCTTGTGTGCTCGACTGGGCTAGAGAGTGAGTGAGAATTGGCTCTTTTAAAACGAGCATGTTGATCTTTATAAGCTCTTGACTCATCTTTCATTCTTAAATGGGCTTCCGTTAATAAGCCCACTCAGACCTCTATTCTCTATAATCTTCACTTTACTTGTGGAGAGAGAGCAAAAGAGGGAGAGAGGAGGATGGGGAGGCACTAGGGTACAAAGGATGCGTTTGGTTCGGTTTTACCAATGCCCTTTGAGACTCCAAAATCTTTTGAGTAAATGCAAATGATGTTTGGAAAATTTTGTTGGATGGTTTTGGGGAAATGTAAGTACATTTTTCATATAACTTGATGTGCTTGTTCCAAGTAGAGGGAACAAGACACATGTGCTAAAAGGATACACGTTGCATATGAAATTTGATTATGCTGTACACAGACATATAAAGCACACATAATTAAAGAAATTGTAACATATAGTTCTTTCGTTTTGATCTCTGCCATGTCCGTCAAGCAGAGCCCCAAAAGATCAAACATCTCGTCGAAAGTACAGATAATTGAGCAATCACGTCAGCTCTTCGGGGCAGGGTCAAAACCATGAAGCCTTCACTCATAGGTTTGTTATTATACCCTTTGGTGATTCTGGCGAAAGATAAGAAATGGGTCAGATTTGAAGCACAAGAAGGATTGCCCTCCGATGATAATCAAATTGGTCAATTTGTGGAGTCAAAATTTCCACACTAGGATACGGATCTTTCTTCGATTGTAGTGGATGAAATCCTCAAGTTAGAGTAGGTGGTAATTCAACAAATATTTTCTTCTTTCCACGTAATCATAACATTAAATTAGGAAATAAATTGAAAAAGACATAGTGAGGACTGATCCAAAAGGCCGATATTATTCTAGAGGCGTGCTGCTTGTGTAAATTTTGTGCCGCGAACCAGAACTCGAAAAACAAAACTGGTTATCTAGATGGCAATAAGAGTTCAGGAGAAGTATTAGTTTCATGACGCAGATTATGAGTTATAGCAGCTTCTCATTATGTTGTGTCTTGAGATTGAACCTCAGACGGAATTCGTTTCCGCAGTTTAAAGAGGTTTCCCTAATGCAAAACTTAATGACATCTTCTCAGCCTTTGCCATTGAAAACTTCTATCTTCTTGTACAGTCACAGACCAATATGGGATGAGAGTAAAGGTTTTTAATATGATGTTTATAGCTTGGGCGGTCTGATGCAAAGCAAAGGTAATGGATCCATTTATCAAACGTTGGTCCCTCCTTTTGGTTTTCGTTTGCTCAATTTCCCAAACAAAAGCATTGATATTTCGATGGAAGTAGCTGACAGGAGCTTAATCTGGAGCAAGATATAACGAAATACTTGGAAATCAGCTTAAATAACCTTGATTTGACTAGAAGATGGTTGAGATTGGCTTGGAAATTACTGCACTGAAATTTCACGTTTTACAACCTTCAACTACCTATGTTTAATTTTCTTACCAAAAAAAAAAACAACTACCTATGTTTATTTTTTACTCGAGGTCCATTTGAATTTTTCACTAGATTCACCAAAATCAAAATTTTCGTCATTGACCGTACGTATATTTAGCGATAAATTTTTCATCAACTCAGTCCTTTCCTCTTCTCATTTCGTACTATAATAAAATGGTAACTGAAAACTAGTAGGGAGTTGTGCCTTGAGGTTTTATTTTCTTGTAATTTTCTAAGAAAATAAAGATTATATCCATAAACCACCCAAGTGGTTAACCTAAATGGGTTACCTGTCTTCCACAAAATTGATTTACGTCAGACTATACCAAATGGTTCATGTCTCTTTGCATAGTTACAACATGTCTCATGAGGAGAAATTTCTTAGTCACTTATATCATGATGGAGTTACGATGACAAGCTTACTAACATCAGACCGAGTGTTACAAAATAGTTACGATTCAAACCAAACACTTTTAGAGGACATGAGACCTTATGATAATGCTAAAAGAGGGTAGCTAGTGCCGACCATCTCTTTCCGCCTTTTTACTCATAGAAGAAGATTAACATCCATAATTTGCCAACTAAACATTCAAATTGACAATATACAAATGCCGAAAAGCCTCAAAAATATTATGCAATACACAAAGCTAAAGAGGCCCCATAACGATACATATGATAGCCAAGGCCTAAAAGGACCCACATAAAGAGAAGGCCGTGGTTTAGTGGCAAAAGAAATGAGCGGTAATAAGCGCGTAATTTGAAAGCCTAGCAGCATCCGCCTTCGCGCTCCCTCTGGGCTGGTCGAAGCTTCGGCCAGAGGTGAGGCGGCGGATAATGGTGGTGATGTGCACGGTAGTACCGGGGTCTAACCAGGAGGCCAATGTTGTAGGGATGAAAATTATTTATATCGCCTGAAATAATTAGCTAATGAAAAATATCTTCATTATCAGTAACAATTCATAACTAAACATTGTTGAGACAACAAGAATATTTTTCGTTCATTCATCTTTTAAGCGATATAAGTGATCGTATATGGAAAAATATTATCCAAATTGTTCTTTTTCTTTTTTGCAAAACAAACGGAACCTCAATATACTAATTTTTCCTCATGATATGTTTTAGCATGAGGGCCATGTCGTAAAGATGACCACGTAGATCAACATGAGATATTTGGATGTTCATAATTTGGAAACGGACACATGAGTTAATATCACTTGTAAAATGAAAATATCTTGAAAATCTAACAAGGCAATAAAAAGTCATGGTATTTTCTACCATCACAGGATTTCCTCTTCATTCCTTAAAAGGACAAAATTCTCGAAAAAGGGTTATGGAATACGCCATTGGCGTACACTAGACCTGCAACTTAAATAAATTTTTTAGGTGAATGATTTTATGATCATTGACACAGAGGGTCTATTTGATAACCCAATTAAGTACTTAAAAAAATGAGCACTTAATAAAGATTGACTTTGTCTGATGATCATAACCATTAACTAACAATGAATTAAAATATTCAATTAAGTAATAAAAATCACTTATGTGGTTAAGTAAGGAAGGGGTTTCTAACCAATTATAAGTATAAAGATAATTGACGGCAAGTAGAATCTCACCATTTATTTGCTAAAATATATGAATAATGATCTCAATTCCATGTATGTTACGAACTTAATAATATCCAGTTACTATCAAACAACTTGTAATTTCTATTATCAGCATTAATTTTTCAGTTTCATCGGAAGAGCCTAAGAGAAGTACTGCATCACAGACTGTTGAAAATTAAAATTCACTCAATCACTCACACAACTTTGAGGAAGAAGACATTTCAAAGAGAGAACTTAAAGTAGAATGTCTCCTATTTGTGCGCTCACATCAGTTGCTAAAGCACATAGACTTAATGAGAGTCAATTGCACCAGCATGAAAGCCAGCTTTAGACAATTGGGGAAATAAATCAAAATTCAGTTCTAATTTGACCACAAAGTAGCCAAGTTATCAATTTGTTTGTTCTCGGAAAGTGGATTAGTGAAAATGTGTTAAGGTCACATAGTTTGGACTTAAATAAGAGTAAACCCGCCAAATCAAATTACTATTCAAAATTTTAAGGGCAAAAGTGAATTGGACCGATAACCGGCCCAAACCCACCCTAAATAATTGGGTAAGGGTGAATGTTTTGGTAACCGAGAGAGAGAGAGAGAGATATGAGAAGAATCTTTGTTTCGTGCTTGAAACAGTCATAATGATACAATATTCAGTCTTTTTAGCTAACATGTGAATAATATACTAAATAAATGTATAACCTATATATTTCTCTATGTTGGATAAATCAAGATGAATGCTAGATGTACTGAGAATCATAGTAAATTTGCTTGGCTAAGTCATACGATAATTTATCAGCTGGCTGCTCAAATGGGCATGCCCGGTTGAATAACTATTTAAATATTTTCATATTTATTTAGCAAACTAATTTACTAGGCAAATCTAGATATTTCTAGCATTGCTCAAACAGTAAACAGACTCTGACGAACTCAAGAAAGTAACTTGTACTTTTTTTTTTTTGTCAAAACAGAACCTATTATATTTAAGGACCAAACCGATTACAAGCAGCAGCTATCGCATCAGCGTAAATAAGATCTAAAAGAGGGGGAGGGGGAAAAACAGCCCATTTACTTCGCTTGGAATTAACCCTATGGGCCTTCGCAGCCCAGTCAGCAGCAACATTCGCCTCACGGCGACGGAAGGCTAGGGAAATGTTGGGAAAAACGAAAGCGGGAAGGCAACTTCGGAGAAGAGGCTTCGATCTTGCCATGGCGGTGAGCGCCGACCCTTCCATGTCTCGATGAGGTCCGGCAATCCGATTCAAGAGTCAGCACAGCATGAGAGAGGTCTTGATCAATCAAATGACGGAGAGCAAGCAAGCAGGCGTGGATCTCCGCCTGTAGAGCCGAGAAGGCAGCAAAGCTATCTAAGAAGCCACCGGTAAGTTGTCCCTGCGAATCACGACACACACAAGCCATAGTCCCTTCCCTGCTTCCCAGTTGATAAGATCCATCGATATTGACCTTTAAAACCCCCGGATCTGGGGGTCTCCATATACTTTAGATAACCTGTTTTGGAGATTTGAAAGTCAACCAAAAGCAATAGATCTGCAATCATTAGCCTAATTAATTATCTAATGTCAATTCGAATACTCTGCACTAGAAAAGACTCCTAAAATAGCATCAAAGACTGCTGAAATAGAATGGATGAATGTTTCCTTTATTTAGTCAAAAATAAATAATTTAAAAAATATCTTTTTTAAAATGATAATTTGTGAATAAATGAAAAATATTTTTACTATACTTGAAAATATTTAGACGTAAATTGTTGTCGATAATGAACCCATTTTACTAACCAATTATTATAAAATAATATAAGAGATCATTCTGAGGAAAATATTTTTAAATTATTCATTTTCTGTAAAATAATCGGAACTTAAAGTCCGAGTCTTTTTCTTTGTTATTCTTAATCCCTCAATCAAGTGTTAATGCAATTATTTGGATTCCAACGAGGGAAAAGGCTGGACATTTCTGGAATTAGTCAAGGGCACGTCCAATCAGTTTGAGGGAGAATCGACATGTAATAGAATCGTTTGCAGCTATTATATTTTGTCATTATAGCTATTGTCTTGATTCATCGGATTGTGGAATCGTTTGCTCTCACGAGGATTGAGAGAGACGGAGATCTACTTTTGCGGCCAAGTCCCTGTAGTCTTCACTTTTCTTACAATGGCAAGTCCCTGTAGTCTCCACTTTTCTTACAAAGTGACTGTCGAAAGAAGCCTAACAGTAATGTTAATTGAATATTGACTATGTCAACACCCACTAAGGGACCGCGGATGGTGAGTGAATTGAATTTTTTTCAATTTGCTGTTTATGGTCCCATCAATTCACATCCACGGTCGGCGTTTAATAGGCAATATTCAATCTACCTCACGCTTTGGTGTCTTTTGCAAAAGAAAATGAGAGAGAGAGAGAGAGAGAGAGAGAGAGAGACGTAGCCTTTATAAAATAACTGTGCAAAGCATTTTGAGTAGACATCTAAATTGGTCTAATGGGATTGTGGAATCGTTTCTTCTCCCAAGGATTGGCAGAGACGGGAGATCTACTCGTGCGGCCAAGTCCCTGTGGAGACGTAGCCTTTATAAAATAACTGCGCAAAGCATTTTGACAAGATATCTAAATTGGTCTAATGGGATTGTGGAATCGTTTATTCTCCCAAGGACTGGCAGAGATGGGAGATCTACTCTTGCGGCCAAGTCCCTATGATCTCCATTTTTCTTACAGAGTTCTTTCACTGCTCCGGAACATTTAATCAAGTTTCTCGAACACAAAATCTAGTCAAATTCTAATGGACGCAACTGTCGAAAGAAGCCTAAGAATAATGTTAATTGAATATTGACTACGTGGACAACCACCAAGGGGCCACCGAGAGTAAGTGAATTGATTTTTTTTTTTTTTTTTTTTCCTCTTTATGCTCCCATTAATTCATTATGCATGTTGGGTGTTTAGTAGGCAATATTAAATCTTCGTTGCGCTTTGGTGTCTTTGCCAAAAGAAAATGAGAGAGAGGGAGAGAGAGTAAACGCGCAAAGCTTTTTGACCAGAAAGCTAATTTGGTCTAATGGGCAAAAGTCAAAGTAAACTGAAGTCCATTGGACGCACGTGGATAGAATTATGGGGATGAGGGGAAGCCTTATCTGCACCAAGGTGAACCCCCTTTCTTTTCTACGTCTTTATTTTCTTAGGAGTTTATGTACATGCCACCCCTAGCATCCGTTGATCTTGATCTTCAATCTCCACGAGACCAGAACTTGGAAATCCTCTTCACCAGCGCCTCCCAACACGCAAGCATAATACCACCGTTCCGTGCGAAATGCGCCCGCAACTTTTCTGATAGATGTCCGGCTGGTCCACAGTCAAGGACGTGATCAGCCATCATAAATAGCCTGAGCTTCTTCATCTTTTTGAACGAGTTTGCATGCAGGATCAAGTCTTGTACATCTATCTTGTCTAGTTTAAGGCCTTCAATAGCATTTGTTCCCTGTTAGAGCACAATAGAGATATTTATGCATTTTGCAAGCACTTGAAAATAAACGGTTATCTAGGTTGTTCCAAAAAAAAAAAAAAAAACAACTTTACCGATAATGTTCAAATTTGTTTTGAAACCATGCTGGTCTAAAAATCATTATAACCCGAGTAGTTCCTAAATTAAGATATATACATGTTATGATGAAAGGGCAAATGTGAGGGTTTACAATAGGTTATGTAACCGTCAATTTGACCATGAACACTGTCCGTTTAAAGATAAGAGTAACAAATTACAAAATAAGTGTCTGATTCCCTAATGTAATGCTTAAATTTTAAGTAGCAATAATAAACATTGTGTTTGTGTCTCTCCTAACTATGCAATCTAAAGTGTTTTAAACCACGTGTAGATGCGAAGTCCACAAAAAAAGAAAAGAAAAAAGAAGATATACATGTGTTCAAATTAGTTTTTCTTTAGCACATGCTTAAACTTACTGAGTTTTGCCTAACCACTCGTAGAGCATCCTCGTGATGCCATATTCTACTTCGCTTACTGGGGTTATTAGGGCACTCTTGAATCACGATCTGTCTACCCATTTCTTGAAGCAAATCATGCATCCATATTTTGTTATTGTCATCAATGTATACGAGTGACTTTTGAGCCAGAATCTCAATCCCACTATTTGTGAGGATGCCACATTGGTTTAGGGATTTGATGATCTCTTCTTTGTCATATCCATTGAGAAAACATGCGATGTCAAGAAAAATCGTCCTCTCATTGGCCTCTAAGCCATTGATAACAATCTTCGGTATTTCATGAACCTTTCCCTGAGGGATTTCTTTCAGTTGATCAAAAGCTCTTTGCCATTCCTTGACGCTTTTGCCATTCAAGAAAGAACTCATCAAGGTGAGTACCAAAGGAAGCCCTTTAGAAAAACTAGTGAAACAATTTGAGAGCATCTTATAATCACTTTTGGGGTATATTTCGTGGAATGCATTCCAACTGAAAAGCTCGAGAGCTTGATCTTCATTCAATGGTCTTACCTTAAAGATTTCCCCACTTAAACTGGTTAAGGTTTCTTCCTGTTGAGGGATCAAAATAACTCTACTTCCCAAGCCTAAGTTTATTACCTCGATGAGGTGGCACAGTGGATCCAACAATCCTTCAACATCATCAAACACCAACAAAACCCTCTTGTTGTGAAGCTTACTCCTCATGAAATTTGTTACTACATGAATATCATTGCCAAACTCCAAAACTCCATCGCTGAGAATGTTAGCAAAAAGGGTCTCCTGCAGTTTGATGAGTCCATCTTCGCTGGTTATATCCTTCACATTCGCAAGAAAGCAACTCCTATCAAATTGATCTGCAATTTGGTGGTACAGAGCTCTCACTATTGTGGTCCTACCTATTCCCCTTGTGCCAGAAATTCCTAGGATTCGGACCTCCTCAACCTCTAACCGGAGTAAGGAGAACAAGGCTTGTACCTGAGAATCTAACGCAACTGAATGGAAAGCAAGTAGGCTCGTGTATGAGCAACTTAGTCTTCTTGAGATTTTCTCCACGACATATTGGATGAATTCAGCTTCAAGTCTGTAAATTCCAACAACTAAAATGTGTGACTCCGTTATTCGTGCTCGTAAAAGATGAAAAAAGGATCAATAAAGTTATATTCTCGAACTTAGAAATCATCCATCTAATATAATTTACTATCCGATATAATAGAAATTAGTGGCATGTGAGGTTGAAATGTGCTCTCATAATAGTCGCACATCTCCTTCTCATGTTTCCGCTACTCTTCAGTTGATTGGAAATGATACATTTCTGAAACAAACAAGAGAAAAGCTTTTGACTAATCCATTAAGCAAAAAATTAGAAGAAGAGGGATAGTTATAAGCATATGAAAAAGTTCTCTAAGCTCACCGAAAAAGAGGTTCTACTAAAGAAAATTTATTGGCCAGAAAAGGAAATAATATCGAAAGTAGAGAGAGAGAGAGAGAGAGAGAGAGAGAGAGAGAGAGCTTTAAGAGCGGACAATCATAGATAGAAGAAAAACAAACTAGAGGCTGAACTTTCTTTTAAACCCTAGCAAGGTACCATAGTCCAAACAATACAAAGACTGACAACTTCTTTTTTTATCTTTCTTTTTTGCTTTTGACAAATAGGTCATTCCATAGTGGAGAGTTTTGATGGTGAAGGGAAGGGTTGCATTAAAGTTAGGGGTTTACCCTGTATTGGCTGTGGAAGATGTCTGGACTTGCCAACTTTCGTTCTCTTTAACAAAAATAAGCATGGAACTCCTGAGAACCTCCTATAGAAAAAGGTCATATGCTCACCCACTTGTATGGTTTCAACATTGGGACTCAAGAGTAAGAGAGGGAAATGATGCATGAAGGAGATTGGCAACGGCAAAAATCATTGTTCTCTAGAGATTTCTTCATGCTTGAGGGATGAAGTGAGGAGAATAAACTCGTTTGCTTGTTTGTTTAGTTACGAAATATAAAGTGTGGGATGAGGGTTACAATTGGAAGAAACGGGATATCCACCAATTCTTTTTCTCTTCCTTGAACTCTCAACAGCAGGTTATCTATCGTTTTATTTAGCTGAACACTTCTAAAATTTGCTATATATGGAGGAAATCAGCATATGCTGAAACATATGCTTCGGGGGCAAAACCTAGTAAATGCAAGAAAAAAGGTTGTTTATAGAAGATGACAGATGGTGTCAGAGTGTAACTTCAACAATCAAATTTTTTGCAAAATATCGTTTTTCTTTGTTTTCCTGCAAGCTGTAAATATCGAAAATGTATCCGAAAATATGCTGCAGCGTCGATGTTAAATGTCTTTGATGAGCCAAACAATAGAATGGAATTGCTATTTTAGGAAAGTTCGATTCCTTGTAAAAGGATCTCCAAATATTCCAAACTTTCCTACCACCCATAGACGAAGAGATTGGGCTTTAAGGGCAAGTTTTATTGTTTAATGGATATAATAAGACAGTTCCCCTACCTATTTCCAAGAGACCAACCAGTGAGGTTGCCGGCTTTTCGGAGAGCGTCTCTCCACCTTCGGACCTTGTCGGCATTCTCCTGCCCAAAACCCTTCTCACTTTGGCCAATCCATGTGAAAGATCCAGACTGCTCACGCATTTCTCTGGGGTCAACGTCCATGAAAATGAGGAACACCAGCAGGCCTTTCTTTTCCTTGCAATCGAGGATCTTATCCAGTTCGTCCAGGCACCATGGCGAGGAGGCAAAGGTCTGAGAGATGACCACAATGGCGCTCCTCGACTGCTCTATTGCTTCGTTGATTGCCAGTGCAATCTCTAGTCCTCTTTCCAGACTTTGGTCAAAAAACGACCTTATCTTGTTTTGCTCGAGAGCATTGTGGAGATGGTTCACGAAGTTGCGCGTGTCAACCTGTCTATAACAGATGAATGCATCATGAATCCACCGAGGGATGGAGGATGGGGGAAAGAAGAGTTGTGGCGTGGTTGTTAGGCTATGTTTGAGAGAAGAGAAGTGGAGGGGAAAGAAAGAGGGCAAAGAGATGGGAGGAAATTGCAGTTGGAATTGCGATGCTCTCTTGTTTCTGAGGCTTGGATACAATGGAGGAGAAGAAAAACGGAAGAAAAGCTTTCTGTTGAGTTGGATCATCATCTTTACTAGAGTTTGCCATTGAAACACCCCAAAAGCAAAGTAAAGAAAGAACTGCACCGTGTTCATCCCCAATGCAAGCTCGCTTTACGTATCTATAATGGAAATTTAATACCTGAGCCCTCTCTCTCTCTCTCTCTCGGCTCACTATGATATGAATTTTTCCGCAGTGCGTTGATTGAACTGTGGAGACCTATGAGGCTACTCCGCCGCCTTTTATATAGGATTCGATCCCACGGTGGGATAGTAGAGATCCGCTTTGACAGCTTTTCACCTTTTGCTTCTTTCTATGAAGGATTTCTTGGATCCAGCGGAGCTTTATTTCCCGCGCAAATAAAGAAATTGGGTCGTGGGAGAGAGGAATTCCCATTTGGCCTCTACTTATGGAAGCTCCTTTACCGTCTGCTTTAGCACTAAACGAGATTATCAATGTAATTAGAAAGATAAAAAGAACGAAAACGTGCATACCATCTACTAGAATTAACTGATTATTGGACGTAATGATTAGAAGATTGGTAATACATTTTCATGTGTAGAATTCAAATGTGAGTACAGAATCTTGTACTTATATTTGACACGGTCAAGAATAATCTATTTTGAATTCATGTCGATTTATATCATTCTTGATTTTATCAATATCACCAAATTTTGATAAATAATTCACTAATGTTCATTTTATTTTTCAATTTGTTCACTTTAGTCGAATATAATTATTATTATTTTTTATGAATATCAATGCGATTGATATGTAGCTAGTTCAAATCAAAATAAATAACCTTTTCACAACCTTGATTACATATATCACTAATACAAGGCTCTAAAGATGGCTCTCTAGCAACACGCATTATCAATAGTTTGAGGTGCTGGAGGTAGCTCCCAAGAGACTTAAAAGACTATTGCTTTTAATCCTTAACTATAAGGCCCTAATCTAAAGAGGCTATCCCGTGTAACACTTTTAGTATGATGTGCATCAACTCTTCATCATTTCCATCAACTCCAAACTCATTTCAAAATAAATAACATTTTCACAACATAGCTCATTTGCCAAAAATACTTTTCGTTCAAATCTAAACTATTTCATATATAATTATATATATATATCCTTTCACAATACATTTTCTAAAACCATTCTCAAACCATTGCATCAGTAATTTACTAAAGACGTACGTCAAATACTGGTCAAAATCACAGTGCGTCATTTATGTAAGGAAAAAAGCACTTGGTATTAAAAAATTGAAATTCAATTGCTTGAACGTGAAATCTGTCAAAACTCAATTGTCGTTAGTCAAATTTACCAATTCAAAGGAATGTGAGCATGTCTATCACCTATGTATTCCTTTCCTTTTTTTTTTTTTTTTTTCAAATTATTAAGTACTATGTATTATTTTGGAGCAATACTGACCTGTCAATAAAGTTGGTTAATTTCCCATGAAGTTTTCTATTCTTGAATAATATCACCATTATAAGCAGAGTAATTTGTGGTCCCAGTTGCACGGTCACTAATTGGAAGTGTGGGTGCCGTTATCCTAGCGAGGTTGTTTAAAAATATATATGAAGGTATTTTCTTTATCTATTGTTTCTAGGTTATACTCATGTATTTAAGTAGACGTTAAAAAAGACAAAAGCTATGTTTCGAAACATAAAGTATGAGCTTGTCCTTATCCATTTATTGAAATATTTGATAAATGCATTTCTGTATTCACTCTATTATTTTTTAATCCACCGAATCAAATCATTTGAACAAAACTTAAAAATTTCACGAGTGTTGTTTTTACTTTGTTCCACTTTCGGCTAGTTTTTATGGAGCGACTTTCTTTATTAGATTAAAATTTTTAATTTATTTTTTTCTTTTCTTGGATAAAGAGATTTCACTGTATCAATAATTAATCAATTTAGTTAATTATATCATTGATGGATATATTTAGTGGTAAGAAATTTTATTTAAAATTAATCATATCTGTTAAGAGTATATTATAAGATAATTTATTTAATTTATGCATTATTATGTATAGTTTGAACTCAATAAGTGATAATATATGGATGTATACTTTCTTTTTATCATTTTGCACAATTTAAACTCAATAATAGATAGAAGTTTGGAAATGACAAACTAAAAGCCGATTGATTGAATATGGGCCACGTGGCAAAATTGCATCACAGGTCTTGTCACATGACAGTCTTGTCATATTGTAATGACAGAGATAAAGTGAAATGCCATGTGGCCAATATAAAAAGAATATCATTTTATGAGAGTTACAAAAATTTGAAGAACAATTATGTTCATTTCAAAAGTGTATATATTTTTGTTTTGCAAGCATTTCGTTCCCATCTTAATGTCCCCATAAAATACTAAAATCAACTTTCATCAACATTATTTTGAGTTTTTTTTTCCCCTTTTCCTTGGCATAAAATAAGGGTAGTATATTTTCTTTATGTTGACATAATGCAGTTATTTTCCTTCATAGCACCGAAATAGTTTCGGGTACATGAAATTTGCTTATAGTGCATTTTACAATATATACTTTAAATTGTTTGCCCATCACGCGGTCGGACGACTAATTGCAAATAAAATGATATTCAGACTTAAATTCAGCATATATATCCCTTATACTTCTTTAACATGCTTTCTCAGATGAATTTTGTTCCCTTTTCATGGTTCGACTAATGTGAGTCTATGGCGTCGATCAAGAGTAAGCCGCATGATCCTCATTACCACTAAGAACTTCGTTCTTCTTCTTGTTTCAGTGCACTGCACATCTATATTAAGAGGTCGTTCATCTTAAAATACTCTTTTTTATTCCCTTATAGGATATTATGACTATTCTGACAAGTGATAGAGCAATCAGAGAAGTGTAATGTTTGAAATCTGTTGGTCTTGTGGACGTTCTTTTCAAAAACACGTGGATTTGAATAAACTCATTATGCTAAATTTGATTGTCAAGATTATTTACTGAATAGCTGACATAATAAATAAACACGGTATTTCTAATACAAAAAAAATTATTTGACGGATGACCCCATAAACGTCAGATATAGGCATGCAGTATTTAATTGGGAATTTGATGTTTATAGATTAGGACTAGGACTAGAGCTGAAATATATATATACACAGACACACACATTTCGAGTTGAAAAAAAAAATATGGATGAAAATTCACAAATATGCCATTGCGATTTTGCAATAATTCTCGATAGATTTATATATTATTTATAGATTAATGTGTATTTTGCGTCATTTGCTAAGAGTTATTTTGAGACATTTAGGAGAAGTGCTTCGGCGCGGAGATCGTTGGGCTATAAATTTTGGTATTAGCTTGGGCCAAGTTATGCATATATTATCTGTGTATATAAAGATTTTATTTTGAAATATCAATAAACTAAATTTTTAAGTTGATGGAACAAATTATTGCATCTAAGTTATAAAAAGAAAAATTAAAGGTTTAAAAAGCTAGATTTCACGGTTGTGCACATTCTCCATCTAAAAGCTTTAATACTAAAAATACTGTAGCGTTAAAATTATAATAATTTTTCAAATTGATGAGAACAAAGACTTGGATCTAAGTTACATTAGATGATGATCCGTATCAGTAAAGATAAGTTTGATTTTTTTTTCCTGGAAATAAGGTTGAACTTTAAGTTGATGGAGCAACTTCTTGAACTTTGAGTAAATAATATTAATATATCAATGAAAAATCACATAGCACGGTAGTCCATATTTGACAAATGAACGATGTAAATATGACTTTAATAAGATAATAACACATATTTTACATACAAACGAACATTGCCAAATTAAAAACAAGTTAACCATCAACACAAACCATTTATTGAAGAAAACAGTTGCTTCAAACAGGCGCTATTACATGACAGTGCAGATTATATAGATATATGATGTTAAAGGATCGTTAAAAGAAATCTGACAAACAAATGACATTGATGATCAGTTGTTAAGTTCAACACTACAATATTATAGCTCATCTCTGGGAATTTAATGAATATTATAAAATCAATAAAATAAGTATGGTCAAATAAATAGAGGAACCGCCATTATATAACTTTTACAGTATATCTTTAATGGGTATTAAATGAATAATTATGACTAAGAATATAATCAATGATGGCCCTTACGATTAAATGCATAATCATAGAAAACTTCTAGCATTTTGCAATTTAGATATTTTGGAAGAGTTGGTTAATATATTGATACATGATATAACAATATGTTTGTTGATCATTGAAAAACTACGCGATATGATAGCACGTATTTGATGATTATATAATATTAGTGGATCATTAAAAAAAAAACTTACACGGTGGTATTTGCAAATAATATAAATATAAGAAAATTAATTAAAATAAATTTAACCAAATAAATCAAAACCTTATGTTTCTTGAATAATAGTAGATTTTAATATATTAAAATTCCCCTTGTTTCATAAATAAATATGACCGAATGCACAATTATTGATGACCCCTATGATTGAGTGCATAACTAAAGATAACTCTAACAATAATATTCCAATATCATATCTGAATATTAACCGTCAAAAATCATGTAAAATGTAAAAATAAATCCTATTACTTTATAATTCATGGTGATAATTAATGTCTCTTTATAGTTAGTGAGAATAACTTTGAATAAAGGATTATACTAAATTTATGAAATCAGATTTTGAAGATGTTTCAATATTACAATGGAATTTAGTTAGTCTTGAAGAAATTCTCAAAATAAACTCCACAAATAAATGATACTAAACTATCAATAAAAAGTTATTCCGCATTCAAAGTATATTAATGACAGGTATTTCACAAATAAATGGACATTATACAATGATAAGAATGAAAATCAGTAAAATAACATAAAAGTCACCTATGATTTAAAAAAAAAAAAAAAAACATTATACAAAAAAAGTTATGTGCCTAAGGGTTGGACAATGATGAGGTAATTAATATTAGCTGTGCAAAGAAAATTATGTCACTACTCTATCTATGGCGCAACCTTAATTAACACCCTTTTTCATTCTATTGTCACACATGTGCTCGTCTGGTTTATTTTCAATAAAGTTGTTAATATTGAAGTATATTGGTAGCATATGGACATCTTTCTATTTTCTACCAAATATTAAGCCAGAAAGCTTTTAATTTCCAAACCGAATCATCATCCCCTGCAAGTATTGTGCAATTTGCATTTGTTTCTCTAGACTGAAATAGTTTTCAGTTCATAAAGTAATGACTATCTTAAATGGGGCAACGTTTTGTCGCGAGAAAGAACCATCTGTGGAAACGGCCCACCATGTTGCGCTCTTCAATTTTCAATATTTTCAATAGGTATAACTTATTCATTTAGGAGATCTAATCGTACGCACTATATGTGGAAACGTCTCGTCGGTACTTGTGGCTCTCCTTGATGGAAGCGCATCAAGTACGGGGCGCAACTAAGTCATATTCTGCAAAACAAATAATATCATTGCAATTAGCATGAAAAGAGTAAATGAACGAAAGACACGAAGATGAAAAGTAGGAAAGACAGCTGAAGTTGGTTCATTTGGTAGGAAAGACAGGCCAAAAAATGGAATTAATAGGAAAGAGAAAAGACAACATGAATAAATGGTCCAGTTCTATTAAAAAGCACCAATTTTAAGTCACGTTCTAATTCTGCCTCAAAAATTTATTTCATTTCATAAAAAAAATCAACTTTAAATTGAGTTCCAATTCAAGCCTTAACTTTTTTTTCTTTTTTTTTTGGCTTCAACTTTTAGTTCGTACCAAAATATGATCTTGTCAAGTTTTTGTCTAGTGATGCCGTTGCATTTCTGGTATGCCATTTTACATTTGAATGGAAATTACTACCTAATTACAATCTGCTACCTTGTCACTATTATTCACACTTGATTCAGCTCATCACTTCCTCTATTCCCATCGTTCTTTGAGTCACAATACCTGTCTCTCTCTCCTCATTTCTCAATCTTCCTAGCTCTCAACCCGAAGTTAGTAACGACTGAAATTTGATCTAGCAAGCTTGATTAGACCTTGGAGGTGTCAGCCATGGTTGATCAGGAGGGAGATCAAGAGACGAAGCGAAAGGGAAGATGGAGATGCAGGGGCCTACCTAGGAGCATCAGTGGCGTTGATCGGGGGTTGCGGTGGCTGTAATGGGGGATCAGCGGCGGCACTAGTCAAGGATGGAGGTGGTTGAGGGTGCAGTCAAGAGTGAACCGGAGAGAGAGACAATGTGCGACCATTGGTTTGGGGGAAGAGGGATGGTTGGATATTTTGATCCTTATAATTTGGAGTTTTTGCGAGAAGATGCAAATCACATATTTACAAAATTGAGGATCACGATTTAATGAAGAGGAGTTTTAAAATTTTCTTGGAAAAGTAAATAACACCATCATTCATTGTCATTGTGGTAAAAAAGTCTAAAATGTTTTTGAATTTCCATTGATTGTTCTAGAAGACTGCTTAATGTAGATGAATAGATTGAAGTGACTAGTCTGTCCAATTCGTGTAATCATTAGTCACGTCATTTACAAAATAAAGTTGAGTTAATACCATGAAAAACTTTAAATTTATACTTATACGATAAATCTATCCTAAACAAATTTTTTCACTATATGAAATTCCAAAGGGGTACAAGTGTCATAAATTTAACATCTTTTAATTTTTATTAAATTTTACCATTAAATTATTAAAGTAGATGACATGTGGCAATTGATCGGTGTATCAATTTAAAGTTTCATTCTCCATATATTATAGGTGTATTGGTTTGTGATTTTTTATGATATTAATAAAATTTAACGGAAATTAATGTGAAGTAAATTTATTATAAGTATATTAATTTATGGGTTTTTCATAACAAAAAATTAATTTAAAGTAAATTCTCTACATTTGTATCAATTTGAAATTTCTCATAATATTAGCTCAATAAAATTTGCGCGGTCTAAATGATTTTGCCTCGTCACCTAGATCGTGCAATCATTACTCCTCCCCTTTAAATTTAGCGGTGCATGTTTATTTGGATACTATCGTTGACCTGTATATCTTTTCGCCTATCAAATTAAATAGCCACGAAAGCTCAGTGCTTTGTGACGACTTCGTTTGGGCCAGCTACATAACAGGAAGGGAGTTGACTTTCATTTTTTTTTTTGGGGGGGGTGGGGTTCGGAAAAAGGGAGTTGACTTGGAGTGTGCTCATGCTGTCGACCACTTGCGTTTCACTCATTTCACTCCGGGCCTGCATGTCGATAAAGTTCGCCAGACAATTGTCCATGTCCTAGCTTGCTGCAGACAAACAAAATCTTACAAAGATTTATGTTACTACTGGTGATGTACGGTCTAATCCCCCGGTAGTTTCGGCTAATCTTAAGCTTTCAACTTTCAGATAAAGCTGATGATGATGATGCTCAATTGCTCAGTTTGAGTCATCGCCTTGCTAGGGTGAAAAGAAAAGAATATATTTAGTGTTTTCATTCTCATGCCATGCCCTTTGTCATCCTTCAATTTGTATTCAAATTTGGGCTAGAACATTAAATAAAGAATCTATTTATTTCATGAAAAACCCCATTCTGAAATTTTAATTTATTAAAAAATAACTATTTGTATCACTTACGAAAATATATAAAGAAAAGATATTTTCATCGTTAGCGAAAATATTTAGACTTAAATTGTTGTTGATAATAAATATTTTTCTTTTGCTAATTATCCAAACAATATAACCAACCATTTAAAAAATTATTTATTTATTTTTCATGAAATAAATAAATTCTTAATATGACATTCGCTTTCCATGCACACAGAATACAAGCACTTTAAGGTTATAAGAAAACTGATGTCATAAAATAATGCACAAAATATCGAGTCTTGCAATTAAATCACGGTGGGTTCTCTGAAAAAATAAACGAAATTCGGCGCAAGTGCCAATACTCACTGTACGGGGAGAGTCAACAATAATTAGTTCACTTAAAGAGCCGAAGACTTTATATTGGCCATGCAAACAAGTGCTTTCCCTACTTAAATTATACTCAAATTTATAATATTTATAAATAGGACAACTCGATTGGACGTATAACTAGCGACACAAAGTTCGAGTGTCGACCGGTCCCTCTTTGTGCGACTCCTCAAATGACGATCGCACGTGCGGCTGAATTTCTTGAGTCGCACGCTGGGGCATCATGATTGAAATGGCTGAATTTATAAAAGTAAATAGGGCACGTCCACTCACTACATCGGGCGCCTTTTAAGTCCATTCTCGCACGGTGAACCATGGATATAATAGATTTGCACTTTTCTTGAACAACGAACAAAGACTTCCCAAAGACTTACTAAAGACAAAAAGCATCTCTCTCTCTCTCTCTCTCTCTCTCTCTCTCTCTTTTTAAGTCCAATCTCGCACGGTTAACCATAAATATAATAGATTTGCACTTTTCTTGAACGACGAACAAAGACTTCCCAAATTGATCAGAAAAAAAAACAAAAAAACAAAACAAAGACGTCCCATAGACTTACTAAAGACAAAAAGCATCTCTCTCTCTGTGAACGTGAATATTCCTGCAAGATAATTTCTAATTCAAATAAAAAGGTGAGATACTGGAATTTCTTTCCTAATAGATTTGATTTAATGGACTTACATCCTTCCCTTGGGTCAAATTCTGTGCACGAGATCAAATTCAAGGCATAATTAAATGTATACATAAACAATCTATATCTAACCTTTACCTCTTGTTTGTTGATAGTTAGAGTTAGATAAGAGAAT
Organism: Eucalyptus decipiens; assembly: GCA_014182575.1. NCBI lineage: Eukaryota > Viridiplantae > Streptophyta > Magnoliopsida > Myrtales > Myrtaceae > Eucalyptus > Eucalyptus decipiens. Next base: position 26,385,527 of record CM024615.1, read on the forward strand.
GACAACATAGTATTTATGATGACCTAATCCTAATTAGAGTTGTGTGATGTAATTATAAGAGTGATTAATTATAGATAATAACTTAATTATTAAAAAATCCCATTACATATTAATACCTAACAAAGAAAAGGATACCGATATGGTCACAACTCCATCTCTAAGATATTGCGAATGATTTATACCAGTTTCAGGTATAAAACAAGCAATAAAGTCTAAGTAAGTGTCCTCAAATTTTCTCTTCTTGGCCGGTACAAGTATTATTTTCTATAACAGAGTGTACCTTCAACTATTTTTATTTAAATTTTAATCCTAATCCCATTTCCTCTTCGCTAAGTTGTAGGGTTACGATTTTCCCGATAAACTATATTTTAAAGTTTAATGAATGACCATTTATACAACGTTCAGTAAAAATTTGGCCTTCTGCGAAGCTGATGTAAAGTGCTAGAGCTATCTGTTTTGCTCAAGTGGGCTCTCTCAATAACCCTATTTTACCATCTTGTGATTCTTTCAGTGACCCTATTCTGTGAGTAAATTGCCCGTTGTGGTTAACGTTATGTTTTTTTTTTTTTTTTTTTTTGATTCTGCAGTTCTAGAACTCTTCCTTTTGAAATTGGGATCTTCGGTTCTATAAGTTTATTCCAGTTCCATGAGGGATGCCAAATCTCTTGTTTCCTTTGTGAAAACGTGAGTGCTTAATGCTGATAAAATAATTTTTTGTGATTTGTTTTATTGGATGATTATGTGAGGCTAGATTCTATGAGCTTGGATGTAACTCTAAAATTGGGAAATCGAATATGTGAGCAACTTTATCAATTGATTTGCGGTTGGCTCTTTCCATGAAGCTTAGCATCATGTAAATTTCTTGTGTCATTTATTTTTTTTGTCGATTTCTCTTTTAATTACGTTTGCTGACGTTTAACTTAATTGCACCATCAATCCTCTTCTGCATCGCGCCAATTTTCACAACACATGTGGTGCAGTTGATCACTGACACTTGGATTCTTATTAGTGGTCATGAAACTAGCACGCTCCATTTGGAGCTCGAGTCTTCCCGAGTGCAGCAATCATTAGTCCCATCGTTTACAAATTGCATGATTTGGATGCCGTGGAGACTCAATTAGATCATGCAATCATCGGTCCAATTTTTTGGATCGTCGATACTCGTGAGACTCTTGTACTCTATCAATTCTTTTAATATAGAGCCACATTTGCTATAAACCACTTCAGCTGCATTTGGTTGAGCTTTTTGGAAGAGTCTTTGAAAAATTATAAAGAACTTTAGTTTAATAGGGTTTTTTAAAATTTAAATAGTATTGCCAAAGTGTGGTTTTAAAGCGCATTGCAAAACAACTTTGATTTAACTAGTGTTAGGAAAATGCACGATATACAAAGGACTCTTGCTTTCTAAAAAAAAATAAAAATAAAATAAAAGAACTCAAACCAACAAGCCAGATCTAGCATCGGCGGCTCTCACCACCTAGGGTAAGGGTTACCAGTGCTAGATATAGCCAAATTTGGCTCATGGGCTGCCTGAGCCCTTTATTGGCAATCTTTTGTAAGGTAAGGACCTTTCTAGAATTACAAAAGTTTGGTGAGGTCAAAGTTGTAAGAAAAAATGTATTAACATTTTGGAAATGTTAAAACTCAAAATTAGTCGGACCCTATCTTGGGCTAAGAGATTTTGGGGAACTTTGGAAGCATAATACATTTCCCCAAAACTTTCAAAAAATAAAAATTGCGAAATGGCTTGACTTTTTTCTAAGGTCCTTTAAAGGCCTAAAGGCATTTATTAAAGTGATTGCCAAACCAACCCTCGTAACTCTTTCTTTACTTTAAGCAATGATCATGTATTATAACAATACCACAAATAAAATTACATCGTCATCATCTCGCAGAAAGACCTATTTGGAGAAATCCAGGAGCTAGCAATATCGAAAAAGAAGTAGATTCGAGAATGCACAAGCTATTGACAACTTCCTTAAAATACACTTGTGAATTGTGTCAAAAAAGTCCTACATTGGATAATTAATGTGGTGTGAAGCAGTTTATATATTTTAGTTGACTCACAACTCATTCATTAACTTAATCTTTTAAGTGAAAGTGGATCCAATTGGATATGCTCATGGGCTTGGACTTGAGCTCTCTCTTGGTGATCCTTTATGTAAAGGTATCGAGCTTCTGCTACGTCCTCCCAACAATTGGTACTAGAGTTGATTAATGCTTCACTTGTAATATGTTATGGCATTTGATAAATATCTCAAGGAAGGAATCTCATGACTAACGCGATTTTCGAACGGTGGCCATTATGATGTAGAAATGCGGTCTTGATGGCAAACTTCATCTTTCGGTTGGGAAAAGGTGACCAAGGAGGAAGTGGGCATTGATGGAGATTCAAGTTGAGATATGTTAGTGTATAATGATTTTTGAATTAAAGAGGAGTAGACTTAACACTAAGCTCGCACGTGAGGGGATGATTGTTGAGATACAAATATGATTTATGATAGAAAAGTCTCACATAGGATAATTGGTATGGTGTGAAACAATTTATATTTTTTAGTTCACTTATAACCCATTGGACTAAGCTTTTGAGTAGCACAAATAAAGGCAGAATTTTGATGAAAAATAATTTGATGAAAAAGAATAAGTTGTGGGCATATGGATAGTTCACATTTGGATTGTAACATCTAGAAAATTCCTATATTAATATGTAGGAATTTGGTTGCAATTAATGTCACGCACTAGGAATTTTATGTCATTGACTAATATGACTGTTACGCTTGCGCAATGGGTTAGAAATTTACTAAGTTAATTATTTGCTTATGTTTAGAAAGTTTTACCAAAAGTTATGATGAGTTCAAAAGTTAATTATTAACTTATGTTTTGAAAGTTTTGCTAAAAGTTTTGACAAGTTCAAAATATTTTTTGGATTTATCAACATTTACAACAGACACTGGATTTTGTATATGTACCGATTTCCTTAATTCCTTAGTATTTCAACCAAAGGCTACTTTAAAAAGTTGTCCTTTTGGCTCTTCTTCCATCGATAGGTCTCACTTTGGACCTTACATTCTAGTTTTCTTCCATTAGCAAGTGAGACATTGAACTTGGCTTTGTTGACGTCATGGCTACTTCATATATAATAACTTCTATTTCATTAAGACAAGGGGTGACTCACCTCTTTACTTGGTCAAATGAGATGAATACCTCCTAGATATCTTTTCTCTTAGCTTATGAGATTGTGCTACATGCCTGAACTATTCATTTAGGGGTTACATGAACTCTTTCAATTGGAACAATAAACCTCTCTACTCTTAGATCTCATAATTTTAGCCTTGGTTAATTGAGCACTTTGTCAATTCACTCTTAAATACTGACCCTACCAAAGGGAAAGTGCTCAAATTCGAGAGAGAGAGAGAGAGAGAGAGAGAGAGAGAGAGAGAGAGAGAGATAATTTCCAAGAGAAGGCCCCACTTCACACTTCACCAATCACTCTCCACTCTCCTTTCAACTTTTGCCTTCAATTCTAAGAGTAAAAGAAAAATATCTCACGTGCATTTTTATTAAAGTCTCGAGTTCAGAGAATTTCCAAGAGAAGGCCCCACTTCACACTTCACCAATCACTCTCCACTCTCCTTTCAACTTTTGCTTTCAATTCTAAGAGTAAAAAAAATATCTCACGTGCATTTTTATTAAAGTCTTGAGAAAAATATCTCATGTGCATTTTTATTAAAGTCTCGATTTTTATTAAAGTTCAAGTTCAGAATTTCCAAGAGAATGCCCCACTTCACACTTCACCAATCACTCTCCACTCTCCTTTCAACTTTTGCTTTCAATTCTAAGAGTAAAAGAAAAATATCTCACGTGCATTTTTATTAAAGTCTCAAGTTCATTTCTGGATTTGAACGAGGCAACTATTAAATTTCCAACTACTCTCAATAAATGAGTTTTATCATTTTCGAAAGTAGGATTATTGATCATCTATTTTGTTCTTTTCATTGAAGGAAATTAAAGATTTGGTCTTTTGTGCAAGTTATTTAAGTGAAAACTCTAGGCGCTAAGTTAGGTTATTCCAATGAGTACTTAACTTGGTTACTTGATGGGTGTTTACTTTAGTTTTATGAACATGGGTGAATAAGTTTGGTGATAGCATGTTGGGTTCTCCACTTACATGAATCTTGATGATGACATATTGAGTTTTGCATTGATGATTTTATTTGTTTTAATAAGAAGCATGAGTAAATTCTTTGGTGATTAGTGATGTTTTGGTGAAAAGAGTGTTAAAAAAAAAAAGGTTACTGAATATGGTGGTACTAATTATTGAATATAGTGGGTTATTGAATATAGCGGTACCGATTGCGAATTATGGCAAGCATTGAATATGACAATATCACTTACCGATTATGGCAAGTACTAAATATAGTAACCACCTATTACCAATTATGGTAGATTACTAAGTATAACAATTATCGAATCGAAAAAGTTACCGATAACAAGAAAAAATCTATATAAAAAAAATATTTATTTTCTTTTGTCCATGCTTTCTATTCTATGGATACCTTAGTGTTTCATTTTATTTTATTTTTAGCATCAATATTTTAACAAATTTATATTCGTTATATTTGGAAAAGTGTGCATTGAATGTTGATGTTGAATATGTTCATTTGATGATGATTATGTAAAAGGATGCTATTGCATAAGTGTTTATGTGGAATATGTTCAATCGGTCATGGTTAAGTGAATTGTTGTTGTGCATTGAATATTGATGTCAATCATCTTCATGTGCATTAATGTTGCTTGTTAATATTGTGTGTGTGTGTGTGTGTGTGTGTGTGTGTGCGCGCGCGCGCGCGCGTGTGTATTTTCAGACTTTTGCCTTGCTTCCTTGTAGGGCGTGAGAGTCGAAACCTACACTTGAAACTAAATCATCTCCACCCCAACCCTCCTTGAGAAGGTGGGGATTCAAAACCCCCACCTCCTCCTTCCATGTTAGAAGGGTAGCCACATGAAGGTGATGACATTGCCGTATGTGTCAGAATGCCTCGAGAATAAACATGCCCCATGTTAAAAAAAAAAAAAAAGATTATGTATAAGTATAGCAGGATACACTGTAGGTATGTTACAGGATGCCTCGAAGTTGAGATGCCTATTGGATTAAGATACCCCGAGAGTGTTCGAGAGGTGAAGTAAATAAGATGATGCAAGCTCATGAATATACATATATGCATGTTGATAAGGCATCAAATGATACTGATGCATTAAGAAATCATGTGAGGCACTTATAAAGAAAGTAAGATGTGTGCTCATGCATTAATTATGTTGCTTCGAATGTTGTGATTGTTATGCTAGGGCAAGTGCGAATGTGAACTCCTACTTTAGACTTAGAGATTTTTTACATGTTGAGTTTCAACTCATTCCTTTATTTTTCAAACACATAGCAAGGCTCTTCCGCCGCCGTTGCTTTTTGGAGACCCGATACATATAGAGTATGGGTATGAGGAGGTTGTGTTGCCTAATATGATTTTTACAGTATAGGTTGACATAGGACTTATTGAGTGGATTCCTCATTAGTATGTAACCTTATACATGATCTTCGATGGTGACTTGCTGGGACCACTTAGAGGCTTTGATGGCTTCCCTGGTTACATTGTGGAGGAGCCAACATTGGGGGAGGTTATTCAATCCTTAAGTGTAGGATCGATGTTGTACAGGCAAGTTTTTGAAAGTTGGGGGTATAATAGCGGAGATATGAGTTACCGACCCTTCCCAAGTGTTTTGTATTGTAATGTTGTATTGTGATGTAAGTGTTGCCTATGTACATTATTAAGAATGTGAAATAACGTTATGATTTGTTTAATTCAATTGTTGTGCTTCTGCTTGCGTATAAATTAATAAGAAAGAAAGAAATATGATGTGTGTAGCACTTGACATACCTGGAGCATCACATTCAAATGCATGATGGTATGGTGTGCACACTAACAAATGTGAGGCATATATCGAAACTCAATAAGAACCTAATTTCTCTAGGGACACTCGATAACTTTGGGTGTAATTATATCACTGAAATGAAACGTTGAAGATCTCTCGAGGTTCTATGATAATGATGAAGGGGAAGAAATCATAACATCTCTTGAGAGAGACCGTGACCGAAGCTTCTACAATTTCATAGGTGAGTCAAACCCTCACTTAAATCAATTATAACATATGCAATTGAGGCACATTATGAGGCATGTTAGGCGAGTGAGAAGGGATCATTGAAGGGTCAAAAGATAAAGAAACTAGACTTGCGTGAGGACTAAATCTTTGAGAAGCAATGTCAGATAAAATTAGGTATAACTATTCATTTGACTAAGCAACTAGTTGAATACATCCATTCAAATGTCTAGGGCTTATCTTAGGTTCCTTTGAAAGGAGGTGCTTGATATGCTGACATTCATTAATAATTATTCGAGAAAGGCATGGATATATTTTCTGAAACATAAATCCCATGTGTTTAATTGGTTCAAGAAGTGTAAGGCATTGATTAAGAAACATTTAGATAAACAAAACAAGTGCATAATAACTGATATTGGCATGGAATTCTGTGATAGAGATATTAATGAGTTTTGCAAGAAAAAAGAGATTGTGAAACACTACATATGCCGGGACACCATGATAGAATGGCATTACAAAATGGAAGAATAGAACCTTATTTGAACAAGCTTGATGCATGCTAGGTGAGTAATTTTAGGCTAAGGGAGAAGCTGTTAATTGCTTTAGATTACAAGTATTCGAATGTCTTACGTATGTTCATGCCAATGATGGTAAACTTGAGCTAATGACCAAAAATTGCATATTTCTAGGTTATACACTTAGGATGAAAGGCTATTAACAATGGTGGACTAATCCTAGATTACATGATTATCCAATAAGTAGATAGTGATCTTCAACGAGATTGCAATGCTTCAATAGATGAATCCTAAGACATAACCAGCAAAATAAAAAAAATCATGGTGTTAGTAGTGATGTGGAGACTTCAGAGATGTTAGAGGTAACGGAGGTTGAGACTGTAAATGAGGCCACAAATCATGAAGTCAAAGCTAGTGAACAACTAGCAGAGCTATGGGTTATGAGTGAAGAGATGGACACTTCATCAAAATCAAACATGGGGGTTGGTCAAAGTACCAAAAAGCCAAAAAATTATTGGAAGCAAATGGGTCTACAAATGAAACAAGGACATTCTTGATGTCAAAGCAGCGAGGTATAAGGTGAAACTTGGAGCGAAGGGGCATACACAATGGGAGGGCATTGATTATACTAAAGTGTTTTATTCTATGATAGTACAATGAACATTGCATGTTATTTGGTTAATTGATCTCCATAGTTGATTATAGAGAGGAAAACTTTTGAGAAAATATGATTGGGAAAACCTATTAATCACTTCGGATTACTAGTATTCAAATACCTTGCATATGCTCATGTAGGTGATAGTAAGCTTGAGTTGAGGGAAAATAAGTGCATATTTGTGGGTTATGCATATGAGGTGAAGGGCTATCGGATGTGGTGCACTAATCTTAGATCACCTGACTTTTTAATATGAAGAGATATGATCTTCGACAAGATCGCAATGCTTCAATAGATGAGTCCTAAGACACAATCAATAGAGCAAACATATCATGGTGTTAATAGTGAGGTGGAGTTTCAAGTGGAGATTTCAGAGACCTTAGAGGTAATAGAGGTTGAGACTACAAATGAGGTAGTAGTAGTTCCAAAGTCAATGCTCTTGAATAACTACTAGAGTCGCAACAAACTATAGCCGCAGCCAATAAAGAAGGCAAATCAAACCACGGTACATTATGGTTATATAAATATGGTTAATATCGAAAAATTCTAAACTAATACACCTAACAAAAAATTATCTTGGAACTCATTTTTTTATCATTAAAAACCCAAAACTAGTACACTTATAATAAATGTACTTATTGTTAGTTTTCGTTAAATTTTACCATTAAATTTTGAATTGGATAACACGTCGTAGTTAATGAGTGTATCGGTTTTGAATTTTACATTCCATTTGTCGTAAATATACCGATTTATGTTTTCCGTGATATTAATACAATTTAACTTGAAATGGATGATAGATTTGTTATAAATGCATCAGTTTGAGGTTTTTCATGATATTAATCCCATAAATAGTATTTATGCATTGATTGTAAGTGACAAGATGGAGATGGATGAGCTTTCATCGTATTTTGAGGCGATGGCTAGTTATGGGTCATCGTAGTGGCTATGGGTTATATGTGAAGAGATGGAATCACTCTATTAAAATAAGATGTGGAGCTAGTCAAAGCACCAAAGTGCCAAATGATTATTAGAAGCATGTGGGTCTACAAATGAAAGAGGGCATTCCCGTTGTTAAGGCAATAAGGTATAAGGCAAGAATTGTGACAAAGGGATATATACAATAGGAGGGCTTTAACTATAATAAGGCGCTCTCTCCTGTAGTAAGACATACTTCCATTCATGCATTACTCGCCTTAGTTGCTATAAGGGATCTTGAGTAGTAGTAGCTAGATGTGAAAATGGTTTATCTTCGTGGTTAGTTGAAGAAGCGGATTTACATGAGATAGCCTAAGGGATTTGCGATTTTGGGTAACAAAGACCATGCTTTTTATTAAAGATTTTTGTATGGGTTGAGACAATCTTCTAGCCAATGGTATAAATGTTTTGATGCTTTCATGGTTAGTTGGAATCATTAGAAAAGTCAAATGGATAGTTGTGTTTACTTTAGATATCAGAGCATATGGTTGATTGGTTTTCTACTCCCAATTTGTTTCAATGTTTGGTTAATATCTCAATTAAAGAATATCGTGATCAACATCATTTTGAGTAAAGCGTTGTAGTATAGTAATGCGATCTCATTGGCACATTTCATGTTTTGGTCCGGAGGAAGAGACAATGGATGAAGTATGCATTGATGTAGATTTAAGTTGAGATATATTGGTGCAGAAGGATACCTGAATTAAGGGTGAATGGATCTAACACTAGGCTCACACGTGAAAGGTAGATTATTGAGATACAAGTGACTTATGTCAAAAAAAGTCTAACATTGGATAATTAGTGTGCTGTGAAATAATTAATGTAAAATAGTTGGCTCATAACTCATTAGTTTAAACTTTTAAATAAATATGGGTACAACTAGAAATGTTGATGCGATTGTACTTGAACTCCCTCTTAGTGATCTTCTTGGATGAAGATATCGGGTTTCTACTATGCGTTATTAACACCTTACATGATGTCCACCACTCTCTGACAAGTCACTGTCAAATAATTTGGCCCTTCATGTTGTTTAATTTTAATAAACAATTCTAAAATCCTAAATATGTGATTTAATAGACAAACAAAAATACAATTAATGAGTAATCGTATTTTTAAGCGTAAGATCATTACATTACTAGCGAAACGATCAATTACCAGGTCTTGCCTCCACTAAGTAAAAATTATAGTTCGTTCATTGCCATGCGAATAACCTAAATTACCAAGAAAGTTTGCAAAATGCTGACCAAATAAAAATTTTGTGGGGAGATATTAACGAGAAAATAAATTCCAGTTGCTTAATCAAGATTCGGTAGCTTTGCCCAAACAATAGATGTTTATGTCTTAAAATTTCTTAAGTTTTGGAATCTCGCACGCTTAGCAAAACTCCAATGGTAATTCCTCCAACAACCAGAACTTGAATTGTTCATTGCAGTTTCTCAATAAACGCAGTCCTACACAATCTACAAGGTCACACCCAAACTTGGTACTCATGAATGATTGCAGGCTGTTTCTCCCAACAATACAAGAGATTCGGATATGTTGTAACATTAAGGCAGAAGTTAATTATTCTTTGTCTTCTCTATGTAATGAAGGAGCACGGAGGAACCCATTGGCGGCTGCGGTGCTCTCTCTTGGGAACCAACGCCTTTATCCTCTCTTCTATAGGGGTCAATGTTGCGACCTCCCTTTTCGGTGCCTACATATGCATGGGCGCATGCAAAGGCTAATGGCTCACTAAGTATTAGCGTAGCCCGAGCTCTCCCAAACCCACTAATTCATGACTTATAGTCCGAGTTTTTAATTTGCAAGTTAATTTCAAATATGAGTTGCCACTAATTGATTTTGGGTGAATCGATTAGAAACCCAAGTGAAATATTGAGAGAAATACTTCAATCTTGTGCAACCAAAAAATTAGGCTAAGAGCAACATAGAGGAGGATTCCCAAGTTACCTTGTCCTAAGCTATCATGATATGTTTGATTCAAGTTCAACCATGTGTCTGTGCCTATTATGTCCTATATTTCATCTCCTGTAAATAGAAGATAGAGAGTGTCATTCTTAAAATTATGTTTAGGGAACAAAATGTATCATTTTTTTGAAATGGGGTGATCTTTTTTGTTTGCCCCTACTTTCTTAAAAGAGTGTTTTAGAATCTGACAAGTCCACATGACATGCCATTTTTAAATGCCCCCTATCACGCTAAGTCAAGGGGATGATGTTCTAAGACACGAAGTAAGTAAGTCAGAAAAATAAACAAGGTTAAATTTAACATCTTGCTTTGAAAAAAAAATTGGTAATGAAATATTTTTTGTTTTAAAAAGATGTGTTTTTTTTTTTTTTTTTTGGGGGAGAAAGCATGAGGAAGCCTAGTCCTCAGAATTCTCCTTGGATGATATTCTCTTTTCATGGTTGGATAACATCAAGTGGGAATGATGTTCAAAAAACAAAAAACAAAAAATAAACAAGCAGACTTAAGAAAGACGGATAGGTTCCCACGTAGGGGAATATGCAAGAAAATTAAAAAGGGTTCTATTGGAGTGGGCCTGCACCCATTCCCTCTAATGGTCCTTTGTCAATAGTGTCCATGAAGAAATCTTCGAACCAATCACTGGTCATGCCTTCTTGTGCCCTTTCTTTCATTGTCACCAAGGACGGTACATTGTCACCTGAATAATGCCTAGCCTTCACTAGCCCCGATAGATATCAATGGTGTGTGCTTTGACATTCCTAATCCGACCAGTGTCAAAGCTGAACACTGTGTTTACTTTGTCTGCATGATCAAAGAGCGGATTGCTCTAGACATTCGACTTGGTGGTTTGGAATGAGAAAGTTTTAGTGTCCAACAGGTTCTGGATTTGACTCTTAAGGGCAAAGCACTCATCAGTCGAGTACCTGCTTTGCCCATGTGGTAATCGCACATCTTTGATGGGTCATAATGGAAAAGTTTTCGACATTTGGTCACTTTGGCTTGGACAAAAGTAAGTTCTTTTTTTGGAGGATTTCTAGCACTTGCGATGGTGACCCAAGGAGAGGAGTGAATTATCTCTTGTTGTTGTGACATTGGGGCGGCTGATGACTAGCAGTTATTGTTGTCTCGTACCTATATGAATTGTTGGGGGATGACTGATGTTTGCAGTGTAGGTTGCATTGACGTCTACCGAGAGTTCCTTATCTTTATTCATGCCAAGCCTCCTACTGGCAAGAGCAGGCTCGATAAACTAACCATCCCTCAAACCAATCTGAATCTACTTCCCTACCGGAATGAGTTGATTAAATGATTCGGCAATCGTGGTTACCATTCGATTACTGTACTCATAGGGGAGAGTTTTGATAAACATTTTTCTCAACTCAAAATCAATTGGTTCAAGATTGATTTGGGCAGTTAAATTCCTCCATCTGATGGCATATTCCTTGAATGACTTGGACTTTTTCTTCTTAGTGCACTCAAGATCCTCATAAGAAAGGGTAATGTCCATTATGAATTTGTACTGTTTGAGGAACGCCCCGCTCACCTCGCTCCATGTTTCGAGGAGGTTCATGTTCTTTGTGATGTACCATCTCAAGGCAAGACCTACTAGACTTGATTGGAATAACTAGATCATCAATGGTGCATTATTGACGTATTGGGCCATCCGAACCAAGTACATTTGCAAATGAGCTCTCAGGCAAGTCGTGCCATCATACTTATCAAACTCAGGCATTTTGAATTTTTCCGACATTTTGACTTTGGAATAGATTGATAGGTCCGTCGGAGTTGGATCTTGGAGGTCTTGCAGTTATTTCAGCCTCTCCTCAAGCTTCTCGAGGCGTTTGTCATGCTCAATCTTAGACAAGTTGTCAGGCTTAGCTCTCTCAATCGTGATTTGGTGTGGATCATCCTCCAATTCGAGCATGTTATCGTCAGTATCTCTACCTTGATCACCCTTGATGGATGATTGTGGTAACAATACTTCAATTGAGGCCGGGGAGGGAGTAAGTTTGCCCTGGATTGAGTGTATATGCTTCGAGAGTTGTTGAAGCACACTAAAGACTTGCTTTGTTTCTCTTTTCATGACCGTGACACGGCTTGGTACATTCTCTTTGACCATTCTTACTCTCGCTTTTGAGCGAGTTTGGATTGGCAAACATTGCATTCCATAATTACCTAGTCATGAATCAAATAAGCATGCGTAAACATAAGGCATAAATAGGGAGTTAGTCCATGATGACGACCTAATCCTACTCTTTTTGTTTATTCACAAAAAGTTTGTACATGGAGGGGATTTCCTAAGCATGGATTGGAAAAATAAAGACATGAGACATGTTAGCATAAACTAAAAAGATATCCAATTTGAAAGACGACAAAAGCATGAATTGAAAAAAATTTTCAAAAATCTTCCATCCTTTTTTTACACCATTTTTTTTTTTTTTTTTTGGAAGCAACAAGAAATTCCTTGGGGAAAAAAGAAATTTATAACATGCTTGAGGAAACAAAGGCATCAACTGAAAGTAATTAATTAATTTTTTTTCAAAATTTTTTCTTCATTTTTTCCCAAAAAAACAAAAAAAACTCTATAACAATTACTTCCAAATTTAAATGACCATAGTCTTAAATCCATAACTAATTTAGACTAATCATGGAACGATCAATACATACAGGAAGGTAAGTAAATTGCAAAGTGCAATGATAGAAAACTTCATGAGAGAAAATTGATGACAATCACACAGACATGCGCATAATATGTGCAATTCGATTTCTAACTAAAAAAGGCTTGGTGGAGTTAAGAGGTGATTTGACTGTCATAGTCTCACGTCAGCGTCAAGTCCTCCTAACCTCAACTCTACCTAAAGAATTTTGAGAAAAAGAAAGGCAACCTCTACATCACGGTCTCGCGTTCAAGGTTGTATCTTTCTTAACACCATTCTAAAGTATCATGTGGCGGCCTAGGTCCTGCGGCTGGGTTGTGTGTGCCACATGTAGTGCTAAAACATTAAAGCATGCACAACAATTTATATAGAAAATTTACTTTAACAAAATCAATGCTTACCTCTAACCCACCAACCTAAAAAAAACAAGTTAGTGAAACATTTAAACAAGACAAAAAGGCCTAAGTCCACAAAAATTTGTTCCTAACGAAGTCGCCAAGCTGTCGTGACCTCCCTTTTTGGCGCCCACATATGCGCAGGTGCGTGCGGAGGCTAACGGCTCGCTAAGTATTAGGTTTAGCCCGGACTCTCCTAAACTCACCAATTCACGACTTATGGTCCAAGTTTTTAACCCGTAAGTTAATTTCAAATAGGAGTCACCACTAATCGATTTTAGGTGGGTCAATTAGAAATCCAAGTGAAATATCGAGAGAAATACTTCACTCCTACAAAACCAGAAAAATTAGGATCGAGGATTTGCTTACACTAGTTAATCACTAATGCCCTTTCAGTACCTAATCTTGTTTAAACATCAAGTAAAGCATTTATGCAGCATTTTATACCGATCAAGAATTCTAGCATTCAAATCCTATTCAAACTGAGGAAATAGAAATTCCATGCATCACAAAGACAAAATTGGAATGCAAGAAAAAAGTCAATATTTGCTTCCAAGAGGTTAAACACGATTTCTTTTTTTGGATTTTTCAAAGGTTTTCTATGCATTTATAGAGAAAACTAATCAAAAATCATATTTTTTGGTCTTTTCTATTTTTGGAAAATAAAAAAGGATTTTAAAATTTTTCTGATTTTTTGGAAAATATAATTTTTTTTTGGAACTTTCATTATTTTTATATTTTTTATTTTTATTATTAAAATAATATTATTATAAAAACGATCTGGGTCGGATTCTAGGTTGGGACTGAGCCAGTCACTTGCCCCCAACCCAAATTGGTCTGAACCGCGAGCCTGGCCTCAAACCCTTTTTAAAAAATACTTTATGCCCATTTTAAAATAAGCCAAGCCTAGCTCACGATTTTTTTTTTTTTTTTAAACAAACAAACCGCCCCATTATAAGTATGTGAGCCCATCCCGAGATACAAACCTTAGACTCAACCGGTCACGCGCTTGACCTGACCGACCCGACTCTAGATGTGCCCTCATTTGTCTGCGGCTGCGAGGACCGAGATGAATAGACATTGCCCGGCCACGCGTAACCCGCAGCGCCGTTTCACATGCTTGGGTTAAACTTAGCCACCACTCAACCAGCCACCGCCACTGACCATCGTCGCCGGTCACTATGACTCCAGCCGAGGCCACCGAACAGAGGGATTCGAAAACCAACTCTCTGGGGCAATTCATCGAACAGTTGGCCCAGCTAAAAGGAACAAAAACAAACCCACTAAGGCTCAAAATCACAACGGGACTCAAGGCAAGCATTGAGCCTCGACTGGAGTAGCCTAATGGAAACGGCTGGGGTTAGAGCTCGCACGAGTTGGACAGCCACGAGCTCCAGCGTGACATGGTCAAACAAGGCTAAACCAGAGCCCTGGCTTACTAGTGCTTGACGTGCGGGTGGTGGGCAGCAGCGGCAGGGTCGACAGAGAACAAGCGACGCGAAGCTCAGTTCACAGCCGTCGACTCGGCTCTGATCCTTGAGAGGGGCGGCGATGACGAACATCAGCTCGACGGGGAAATGGCGTCGGATGGGTGGCAACTCATCGTCGAGGGACCAACAGACGCAATGGCGGGGCGGCGGTTGGTGGTAGGTTGGCCACGTGAGGTTTGATCACCTTGGATCTCTCTCTCTCTCTCTCTCTCTCTCTCTCTCATGTCTTTCTATCTTCGGCCTCCCCCTCCTTTTATAGGCGAGAGGTCGGTCAACGGAGGAGCCTCGACTGCCGATCTTTGGTGCGCCGACCAGCCTCTCCTCGTCGGTTGAGTTGGTGTTAGCTCCCACCTTTTCCACAGAGGCCTGCTCCCCTCCATCACTGGCTATCCTGCTTTGCCTTAGTAGGGGGCGTGAGCGGCAAATGAAGGAGAAAGAGGAAGAAGAAAGGGAGAGGGGGCCAGACCGAATAAGAACAAAAGGGAATGGGCCTCGGGCTCGTGCGAGGAAGAAAGAATGGGAGGCACTGGGCACGAAGGCCCAGCCCCATGGGCTCATCACTTTTTTTATAAAAATATTTTATTTAAAAATTATTATAAAAAAAAAGGTAAAACAAGGGAAAAGAAAAAGGAAACAATTTAGTAGATGCCAATGATATTAATACCCAGGTGATGCGAAAAATATTTATTTATTTATTTATTAGGGCCAAATTGGTCTTTGATTTTTTATACAATTTTTATCATAAATATTTAGACAAAATTTAGATGTCAACAATCAACAACTTTACCTCTTTTTGACCCAAACCCACCAAGCAGCTCATTCATATTATAGAATATGCGTGCCCATTCTTTGTTCTCTAGTGGCTTCCTTCTTGTATTCAAGACAAGCAAACCCAAGAAGTCAAACCGGTCGAGGATAAAGATCAACTCCCTGCGCCCGAATAATCCGGATTGGCGCAAGGTGAGAAGATGCTCACCAAGATTTTAAACAAATCAAAATCTTTCAATGGGTCGGGTTCCTTACACGGTTTAAACTTGAGATACAACTTAACAGGACCGTCCTTTCCTACCGCAAAGGGAATCATGAACCAGTGCGTTGATATTTCCAGCCAAATATAAACACGCCTTCATATTCTGGAAATAAAATACCATATATCTTGATTATGGTTCATGAAATTACATAAACCTTGATTGTAGCTTACCATTGTACAGAGGAAGCAGCAACGGTGTCCTTTATCTTAACAAAACTAAAGAGATTTCGGTGCAACTTTCTTTCCTTGTCGATTAATAAAGGTTGGAAAGAAGTATCCGAGGACATCTTTCCCCCACAGGATTTCTATTGTTTCATGTTTTGTATTGATTCTCTTAATTTTAATGTTATCCCCGTTCGAGGGGAAAAAATAAAGAAAAGATTCAATTTGACTATCACGAGTGTATCTGCTGCTCCTAGCTAGGGTTTGATCCTTAAAAAAGGTCAGCATCCCACGACCAAACCACACAAGCATAAACAATTAATAATAGAGTAACGTTTATACAAAAAAAAAAATGTTCGTTGAGGACGATCCTCTGATAATGATTATACAAAATTTCTTTGAGTCGTCATGTATTTATCACTAATTATCGTGAGTTTGGGTTTTCAGCATTGTCTCTTAGCTTTATATGGTTATTTAGTGCAATAGCTAAGGACCAACGTTGAACTCCCAAAAATTACAGAAATAAAAAGATATATGAATTCCACTTAAAAGAAATTAAGGAGGGTTTCTAGGTTTAGTGTGAAAGACTATCATGTATTCCCCTTAAAAGATGGTATAGAATAATGTTCATACAAGAAAAATGAATATTTGTTCATATTCTCCTTTTATTGAGAACTTAAATGAAGACATCCAGGGATGTTAATATAACACATTCACGGATCGTCTAATCTAATCCCCAGCAGCTTCGTCTAACCTTAAAAGTTGTGATGTAAATGGAAAGATTTCGTCAAGTTGATGCTCGTATTAAGTCATCGTGCTGCTGCTGCGGTGACACCCAAAGATTACGGTAAGGTATTTTCATCTTCATATTGTGTTGCTATTTGGACAAGAACACTAAACTGATTAATAGTATTAGGTTCTACTGTAGAAAATTATGCACATAAACAACTAATAAATTAGGAAGAATCGGATCCAAATATGACTCTAAAACACCGAGATCAATAAGCACAACAAAATTAAAGTGTACTTATTTGAGCCATTACTTCACCTGAAGAGAAATAGATCACTCTGATAATTAGAAATTTATCGGAATGCCAAATCTTCCTCTCTATGACCTATTTTGATATAGCTTTCAATGGGATTAAAGCAACTGATAAGTATAACCTACCCTTTTATAGGCTAGAGAGAGGACCTAGCAAACCCTAATCAACAGCATGTCAACTAGGTCATTCCCATTACGGCCTTCAGTTAACACAATTGCCTACAATTTGCTGCTCAACTAGGCTCGTTATTAATAAATGTCAATACCCAATTTAATAAGATCACTGTAGGGTTCAACAAATATTGGAAAATCCATTAACCTGATTATTTAAAATAGAAAATTAATTAATTAATGTAAACCCATATTATAGAAAATTTCCAATATTCTCCCACTTAGGCTACATTAATTAACTTATTTTTATTTTGAAAAAGATTTTATATTGAAAATGACACTATCGGGTTAATAACTGAAAATTTTGTTTTATGTGGTCACAACTTTAAAAAAATATTCCAATAACGGTATCTCAAAACCAATCCAATCCTATATAACCTTAGTATAGGATTATATGGCATTCCATTATCACATATAATAAGCATTATATTTTCATGGATCATGGGCTTAGTAGTGTAGTAAAAAATAGTGCCAACATATGATCAAAATATACACTATTTCTTATCGGTCCTTAATGCAATTTCTCAACAACATGAAATTGCATGATTATGTCACAATCCAACATAAGATCTCATAATCAGTGACATCCAGTCATCTTTAAAATAAATTTGTTTAAAGATACTATTTTATATTTCCATTTCTCAGTCAACATGAGAAATTATAACAATAGAATCAATAACAACAATCATTGAAAATAAATGCTTTAATAGACATCATAAAAGCATTAACAATCTTTGCATATAACTATAATATCCATAAATACAAATTATATAATTCTCACTAACAAAAGAAATCAAAAAATCTAAAACACTCATATTCTTTACATGTTCTTTAAAAAAAATGAGTCGTAAGTCTTTTGTTAAAGGATCAACCAACATGGATTCAGTTATAATATTCTCAATCACAATGTCTCCCTTTTTGATCAAGTCCTTAACAATATAATATTTGATCAAGTTAATATTTTAACCATGGCATTATTGTTGTTTACAGTAAAAGTAACTATTTGTCACACATAATGTAATAAGATCAATTATGGGCAATAAGCAATTCAACAAAAATAATTTAGTACATTATAAACTCCCTTTTAAGCAAAGTGTATAATGCATCATTATTTTCCACAGTATGAAGTTTATAAAGTAACAACAAGGAGAATTACATATAATTGTCAAGGATCAATCCCCTTTGGGCAGACAAATCCTTTAAATGATACATCTCCATTATCAATTTAGAGGGGAATTACATATAATTTTTAAAACATTTATCCCATTTGGACATATAAATATTTTTCAATTATACATCCCAATCTTTTAAATATGGGAATTAATCTTCATGCTTTTTGCCAAATTAATATACACAATAACCCCCTTTGGGCGAGTAATTATATATACTAATTTTTATCAATAGGGAACTCCAATAAAATTTATAAATAATGTTCCATTTAATCAATGCCCAAAATTCATCTAACAATATAAAGCACTTTACAATATGTGCTTCCCAAGAACATATTGCGTTTATCAATCAACAATTTTTGCCACAATTTTTTTCTTATTCAAGAGAATTTTCTTTTTGATTAAGAATTAATGTCCTTCATTGGTCATATCTATACAGAAGAATCTTAGAACTCAAAAGAAATGACATCGATAGTACAAAGATGAGAGATAAATGCACTGAAGAATCCCCGCATGTTACTGACCATCAAGGAATTTGGGAAGAAATTTGTTGTGTACAGATTGAATTATGACCAAAGCATTTTTCATGAAGTCTACTTGCAATTGTTAATGGAACAATTGTTAGAATCCAAACCAAAAATCAAAACGCACAAGTTGCAAGAACTTCCAGTCATTTGGCCCCCATCTTTGGCTAGAACCGAAAGAAATAATGTATTAAGATGAACACTCGAGGGTGAATTAAGTGATCCCACCAATTCTAACTCACACTTCTGGTATTTCCTTCAGCAAAGGCTGCAAATTCAAGATCATTCTCTAACTTCCCACAAACAACACGGAATGGCAACACAAATGCCCTAGAGGAGGATGTAGGTGGTGCCAAGCAACTCCAAAGTGTAACATATACATACTCCGAGGCATATGATTCCTTGAGTTGACCAAATACTACATTCAGATAATGAAGTCTTACAAAGCACTTTAGATAATACTATTTACCACGGAAGGGATTTACAAAAAATTTTGGTGCTGGCTCATTCTTTATCCATCATATATTTCTAACCTAATTTAGCCTTGTGCACTCCTAAAAGAACAAAAACAACTACACACAATTTGAGTGATTCTTATTCGAGCACTCCAGCCAATATTCTACTCCATATGTAGTTTCTAGACAAAGCCTATATAAAGAGGCACCACACACCTACCGTTAGTAGTAAATGAGCCCAAACCAACTACTTCAAAAATGTATTACGATCAGTTCTTGTTGAACCGTAGTTAGGATGAGCCAGGTAGCTACGCATCGCACTAAAAGACCAAGGATGCTTGAGCACAACATATCTCGCGTTGAGCGACATCATCTAGGCACGAAAAAAAAAAAAAAAAAAAAAAAAACCGAGCTAGACTTTAAAAAAAAAAAAAAAAAACCATCATCAAACAAGCATTTCCTCCTCGAGCAAAATTCAAAAGGAAAATGAAGTTTAGTCTGGGAGAAATCAGTCATTTACATAGTAATGCCGAAGCATTGTTCAGCCTCCATATGTAATGGTCAATTGCAACAATATATCAACCATAGCTGCTGCAATATCTACATTAACTCTGCCATTCTATCTAAAATAGACCAGAGGCAGCTCAATGGAGGATTTTTGCATCAGGTTTTTACTTATGCAAACTTGAACTATGGATTTCTATTTGCTATTAGTGATGAGCCTAGCCTAGACTTAGGCTGATGAGAACTATGTAGTCCCAAAGATCTATCAATTTTCATTGGCTAAGTTTTACGCTATTTTTTTTTTTATTCGTATGCTTCTCATCTGAAAGCATACAAATTTATATAAGGTTTAGTGCCGGTTTATCCTTTCTGGTGTCTAATATGGGTCAATTTGCGGCCTTGGATCAGCAAAACGGATTGTGAGCGACAGTGCTTATCCACGAGAAGGTCAAAATATTGCTGCTATCAAAGGTCCAAGGAACCAAAATCAAGAGTCAAAATCAGGACATGAGAATTGATGCTTCTTTGCCCAAAACATACGGATACTTTGCTTGCTTGATATATATCATAAAGTTTTAGGATTTGACAGCTCAAAATAGCTCAAAAATCCAATCTTGAATAATAATAATAACAAAAAAAACACGAACTTCACGAGTCCGCAATTCATCCTACGGAGCCTCCTCCATGTATGCATTGTTGAAGATACACAAGAATATTTACAAGAATCCTTCGGATATTTATATACTTGTGGATACAGCAACCTCAAAAGCACAAGATCTTGTGCAGAACACCACAGGTCGAACTAATCAGCCCACAAATGGGGCAATTTTTTCCATGGCAACCCAATCTGGGGCAGCCCACTTTGAGGGCTTCCTACTAGTGGGTACCGATACCTATGTATTATGGGCCAAGCCCAAATATTTCTTTTTCCGGAGGACAAATTCAAGACAGCCCACCAGCCACAAGCAGGGAGGGCCATTCAGAAACAATCAAATCTTCCAATGCGGGCGAAAACCCTAACGAGTCAGGCAATTTGAATGCGAGAACTCGAGGCAGTTTCAATCCGGGTCAGCAAGCAAATCCCTACCCGGGATTTCCACCGGTTTCCTACCGATCTCCATGGCAGCCGCCATGGGTCGCCCAGAACCCGGCGACGCACTGTATGTCTCCAATTCCAACGGGCCGGAGTTGCGACTCATCAGCCACCCTCTCATAGGACCAGAAAATTACTTGAGCTGGGCGCGGGAGTTTCGGCAAGCCCTCGTCACGAAGGATAAAGAAGGTTTTATCGATGGAACTATTCCGATTCCGACCGATGAGAAAATGGGGTGATAGTGGAAAAAATGCAATCAATTAGTGAGAACGTGGATAGGCAATTGCATCAGTCTAGAAATCGCAGCCGGTTTACCTCCCAAAAAAGACTCGAAAACAATTTGGGAGAATATTAGAGAGATGTATGAGAAACTCGATCGGGCAAAGATTTTTTCGTTACACCAAGCTCTTAGCGAACTGAAGCAAAGAAACATGTATGTAACGACATGCTTCAACAAACTTTCAGCCCTCTAGAACAAGTTGGAAGCGGTAGAAGAGAGACTCAAAGGACCTAAGGCGACCCTCCAACAATACAGGGCAATCAAAGACAGAGAGAAAGCTGCTCATTTTCTGTTGATTCTCAATGAATCTTACCTCCATTTCAAATCGCAGATTTTGGCCATGGAACTAGCTCCTCCCCTTGGTCGGATTTTTCAACTCGCGGTGCAGGAAGAAAATCAGCGACTCACCGCGACCGACGGCGAAACCTCCAAAACCCTAGCACTGGTGGCAAGAATCGAGAAAGGGCATAAAGCCCTAGAGAAATGGAGAGAATTGATGTCGCTAGGGTTCGGGAGCCAAAGGGGGCGCTAAGGTTTGTAGAGCCGAAGGGACATTTTAAAGGTTCTACGATGGACGATCAAGATCAAGCCCAGCGATCTGACAGTTTGAAAGGCGCGCAGTACCCGGCTAATCTGGATGGTGGAGATGCTCTCGGATCAAAGGCATCCAACAATCCTAATTTCTCGAAAACTTATGGGCTAAATTTTAAAAATAAAGGGAAGTTATTTTGTGGTTTTTGCAAACGGCCCCATCACATAGTTGACAATTGTTGGAAACTACATGGCAGACCTAAAAGGAAGGGAAAGGAAATTTCAACTGCAGCTTACCAACTTACAACATCAGTAGATATAAATCAACCCATCACACATGGAGAGTATCAGCAATTGATGCAAGCTTTACAGAAATTGGAGGCTCCTAAAAGGGGAAGTAGCTTTATAGGTATTTCTCATTATTTGATAAATACTATATCAAAAAATGCATGGATTATTGACTCAGGAGCAAGTAACCATATTGCATGCAATAAGGGATTATTTTCTTATATTCATGAGCATCTAGATAATCTTGTTATTGTGCAATTGCCAAATGGCAATATTACTCATGTCACTTTAACTAGGACAGTCACTCTTAGCCCCCAGATTATTCTCACAAATGTCCTTTATATTCCGGATTTCCAATTTAATCTTATCTCTATGTCTAGAGCCTATAAGGAAAATTCATGCCAAGTATTTTTCAATACTAATATCTGTCTATTTCAAGCCCTTTCGACTGGGAAACTAATGGGATGGGGTAATCTCTCTGAAGGATTATTTTTCTGGAAAAGTCTACCAAAAAATCTTGATTTATTCTCTTGTAATAAATAATCATTGTATAATTTGACTACCAATGATAAGAATTTCCTTTTGCATTCCAAATTAGGTCACAGTTCTTCCTTTCCCTATCCTCAATGTCCTATTTGTCCACTTGCGAAACAATCGCGAACTCCTTTCCCATTAAGTCAAAATCATTCAAGTAAAATTTTTCCTTGCTGCATATTGATGTCTCGAGGCCATACCATACATTAAATCATGATGGATCTCGATTCTTTCTTACCATTGTGGACGATTATTCCAGAGTCACATGGATTTTTCTCATGCAAACTAAAAGTCAAGTTCTATCTCATTTAAAGACTTTCATTTCCTTGTCAAGAACCCAATTTGGGAAAACTGTCCAAAAAATACGAACAGACAATGGAAGTGAATTCTTCAATCATGAATGTGTTGCTCTATTCTCATCACAAGGAATATTACATGAGAGTACATGTACCTATACACCACAACAAAATGGGGTGGTGGAACGGAAGCACCATCACTTATTAGAAGTTGCACGGGCCTTGAAATTTCAAACTTCTGTTCCAGACAATTTTTGGGGAGATTGTGTCTTGACTGCACTTATTTGATAAACCATATGCCCACTAAGATCCTCAATGGGCAAACCCCCTATGAGATGCTTTTTGGAAAGAAACCAGATCTGGGTCATTTGAAGATTTTTGGATGTCTATGCTACGCCACAATAGTGGGACCTAAAGATAAAATGGGTCCTCATGCTTGTCGCTGCATCTTTATGGGATATCCCAGTCTACATAAGGGATATAGGGTTTTTCCTTTTCTTTGCTTCAAGGACATGGAGAGATGGGCATTCCCATACTTCTCACACAGAGAAGATGATGGAAGATCTAGGATATGTTATATTTCGCTCATCAGCAGATATAAGTAGGGGTGAGCGGTTCCCGGTTCCTTACAGGTTCCACTTGGAACATTTTTTTTTTTTTTTTTAGTTTAAAAAAAAAAAAGGAAATGAATGCAGCAATAATAAACAAACTTGTCTTCGATATAACACAAACAACAAACGGCATTTTAGAAGCAATAATAAACAAACTAAGGGAGCTTGCTATTACGGTAAGGCACATGAGGAAACTCTTTTGGATATATGGATGCATGTAGAAACTTTGAAGTGCTTCTGATTTTCACTCTCAAGTACTTGGACTATTCTACAATCTTATAGAGACAAGATAAGCAAATTCAAGGCATTATAAAGAGGATTACCCAAAGAACTCTGTAGCACTTGAGTGAGCTTGCTATTACGGTAAGGCACATGAGGACTCTTATGCGAAAGAGCAAAAATGACGTTTCCAAGGGCGGAGAGTGACTTGTTTATATGCTGTGCCTCTTTCGATCTGTCTGATTACTTCGAGCGATCGACTCTTTCGCTTCCCGCAAGATCTACCAAGTGAAGATTACCATGTGATGTGCTTCCGTCGGTCATTAAGAGCTCAATAGTTGACACCCCCAGCTCTCCTCGGTCGCTGCACCAGGACCACTCGGCAATGCCATCGCATAACATTGAGTAAGTTTGTAAGGACAAAACATTTATTGAGGAAATTTCAAATGTAGAGAGGACTTGTACCATCATGTAGGTTTTTCCCGAATATGCACACATTATATCCATCAAGAACAGAACGAATGAAGGGTTGGATGTCGAATAGACCATCTCTGCCAACAATTAGGCAAGAAGCAAGACATTCTTAATTGGAGGATTTAAAAATTAGAAACGAGATAAAATCAGCTTAAAAGAAAAAAAAAAATCTACAAGACATAGATGACTAATTGTTACACGTTCTAGAACATGATTAACATAGAGAGAGAGAAACCTTGAGAAGCAGCCGGACCATACACCTTGTTGAACTTGAACATGCGATGGCCATCTTTGCCTTGTTTGGAGGGATTAGCGACAACCAACTATCCATCATCACCAATACGTTCGATAATCGACTGTTTTCCACTCTGTCCCGGAAGTAGGGGCCTAATCCTACAATACACTCGATATTACACTGCAACACACAAGCTACAAAAATCAAAAGCTGCGAAACATTTTTCCTTTTAACTTGGTGATAGTTCTTGCTTGTAATCTGCAGAAAAAGATTGAGTGGATTTTTGAAATCGTTCCATAAATTAAAAGATTTGCATTGATGGACAGAAAAATTCTAATAAACCAACCAACTAATCGATAGACTTGAAAGAGACCCTTAGTTCTGGAAGTTTTAGTCATTTAGAGGCACATGTGTATCCATACAGCATAAAATTAATTCCGGGATAGGTAGAGATGGGCATTCCCATACTTCTCACACCAATAATGAACAGGGCTTCAATTAAATATATGCAAGCAATGGAGACCATGGAAGATCTAGGATATGTTCTATTTTTCAGAATCGCTCAAATATCAAACCTAGACAAACTTTTCCATAAGGACCTCTTCTACATCGGGCGGCTACAATTGCGTCGTGGGCTTCGGGGCACGGCAAAGGCGAGCAACGGCGTCGAGCAGCGGCGGTGGGCGGAGCGGGAGCGACGTCGGGTCGTCCTTGGTCGGTGCGGGCTGCGGGCGAGGCGCGGTGAGGCTTGGGATCTCTGCGGGAGAGCTTTTGATGTCGGCACATGACACCCTTGATGGAAGTGATAGATCAACGTCCGGAAGAAGTTGCTCCCCAAGATTCGAGCATTGTTGACAATTCAGATACTCACTCACCACTAGAGAATGATGTGCCAAGGCGATCCGGACATACCACACGTCCACCTACTTGGACCAGAGACTACATATGTGGGGTTAGGAATTCACTAGGTATTCTATTTCCAATTGCCTCCTATGTTTCCTTTGATAGACTTTCTCCGGAACATAGGTGTTGCATTACCTGCATCTTCGATGGGCGAGAACCATCAAATTTTGATGAGGCAAGCACTAATCCGCACTGGCAGAAGGCTATGGAGGCGGAGTTAAAGGCCTTAATGGATAATCAAACATGGGATTTTGTCACATTACTTCCGCATCGCAAAGCCATTGGATGCAAATGGGTATACAATATCAAATATCGTGCAAATGGATCCATTAAGAGATACAAAGCCCGATTAGTGGCTAAGGGTTTCACACAACGGGAAGGTTTTGACTATCACGAAACCTTTTCTCCCATAGCCAAAGATGTTACCGTCCGCTCATTTCTTTCGGTAGCGGCATTTCAGGACTAGTCGTTGCATCAGATGGATGTCAACAATGCCTTATTGCATGGCGATTTGGATGAGGAAATTTATATGGAAGTGCCACAAGGTTTATGGAGATATGGATAGAATAAAGTATGTTGTCTCTGCAAATCCTTGTATGGGCTTAAGCAAGCTTCAAGACAGTGGTATGCAAAGTTTATTGAGTCACTAATAGTTGCCGGTTTTCAATAGTCCAAGTTTGATTATGTTGTTTGTACATGGACTAAAAGTACGCCATCTATCTACTTGATGATAAATATAGATGATATACTTATTATGGGTAATGATGAAGTAGCTATCAAAGGTTTCAAGAACTATTTGCATTCTACATTCCATATTAAAGATCTAGGATCGCCAAAGTATTTCCTTGGAATCGAAATTGCACGATCAGACCAAGGGATTTCTCTCAGCCAGAGAAAATTTGCACTAGAGATTATATCAAAGTAGGTCTATCGGGATGTAAACCAGCTTGTAATTCCAATTGAGCAAAATATCAAGATGACTACGGCAAATTATGATGCTAGTCTATCCCAAGAGACTGATCTTGTACTCAAAGATCCATTGGGATATTAGAAACTTGTTGGGAAGCTTATATATTTGACCATGACCAAGCCAAACATAAGTTTTGCAATCCAAACACTTAGTCAGTTTATGCACAAACCAAAGAATTCTCATATGAATGCTGCATTTAAAGTGGTGAAATACTTAAAGAGTTGTCCAAGACTCAGGATTCTCCTTTCCAAGAAGTGCGATATGAGGATGACTACATATTGTGATGCGGATTATGTGACATGTCCGATGAGCAAAGATCCATAACCGGTTTCTATATTAAATTGGGGCATTCTTTACTTTCCTAGAAGACAAAGAAGCAACCGACCGTTTCATTATCCTTAGTAGAGGCAGAATATTGTGCCATGGCCAAAATCACTTGTGAAATAGTGTGGTTACGAGGATTACTTCGGGATCTTGGGGTACATGTTAGCGGACCGACCAGATTATTTTGTGACAATGATGCAACCCTCAAACTTGCGTCAAACCCTATTGTACATGAGAGAACAAAGCACATAGAAGTAGACTGTCACTTCACTTGAGAAAAGATCCAACAAGGAATGATTGAGACACGGGGGATTGGAACAGAAGAACAACCAGCGGATGTCTACACCAAGCCTTTATGTCAAAGACAACATCCGTATCTTTTGAGCAAGCTAGGCGTCTAGGATATTTACAAGCCACCAGCTTGAGGGGGAGTGTTGATGATACGCAAGAATATTTACAAGAATCCTTTGGATATTATTGGATAAGTCGAGATCAATTAATATCATATCTGATTTTGTATATCATATTTTTGCCTTTTCTTTACATACAATTTGTACTATAATACTCGCTCTGTACATTGTGTTTAGAGATATAGAAATACAAAGAAAAATTTCCCCGTCATTCTCTTTCTTTTCCGTTTTCCTTCATCTTCTTTCATGCATCGAAAGGAGACGGACTCAATTCTACAAGTGGGAGCCATAGCCCCAAAGCTTCAGCGGCTCACTAACTACTTAATATAGAAATAACTAGAATCAACAAAAATAGGGCACAAATCTCGACTCTATAACAACAAAAACCTCGAAAAGCACCCCATAAGCGTCTCCCATTGCGTACGCGGATCAATTGACGCGTAATCTCGGTCCACCAAGTAAAGTGGCAAAGCGGCAATCTAGGAAAAGGAAGGAGGCGCAAGAACCTAATGCGAATGCACAGAAACCCCGTACGCCCAATCGCACTGAAGCACGAGGCGGGAGGAAGAGAAGGCAGAATGTAACTTCAAATTCTAGAACTTTTTTTTTTTTTTTATGTATAAACCCTAAAATTTCAAATTTCAAATTCTTACTCAATTCTTAACGAAATTATACAAATTATATATAGTTGGAAAGATCTCGACATGTAAAACAAAAACCCTATGGTTTCAAAATTAATTGAGCAAAAAAAATCCACATGAAAAAAATAACACCCATATTTGGCTCAAAGAGAAAATTATGAATTTTGTTCATAAAATTTTTTTTGGGTTCTGCAATCATATATGATTAGCTCTGATACCACATGTAGAAAATTATGCACATAAATAACTAATCAATCAGGAAGAATCGGATTCATATATGATTGTAAAACACCGAGATCAATAAGCACAACAGAATTAAAGTGTATCTGTTTGAGCCATTACTTTACTTGAAGAAAAATAGATCACTCTGATAATTAGAGATCTATCAGAATGCCAGATTTTTCTCTCTATGACCTATTTCGATATAGCAGCTTTCAATGGGATTAAAACAACTGATAGGTATAACCTACCCTTTTATAGGTTAGAGAGGACCTAGAAAACCCTAATTAACAATGTGTCAACTAGACCCTTCCCATTATGAGCTTCAGTTAAACACAATTGCCTATACTTTGCTGCTCAACTAGGCTCGTTATCAATAGATACTAATACTCAATTCAATAAGATCACTGTAGGGTTCAACAAATATTGGAAATCCATTAACCCGAAAATTTAAAATAGAAAATTAATTAATTAATGTAAGCCCATATTATAGAAAATTTCCAACATCTACATCACGTTGAATAAAGTTTTTTCACTTTACATGCAAACAGAACACAAAACAATTTAGACTTATAAGAAAAGAGAACATGCATAATCTATGATAGACCTCTACCTCTGTACTATTGATCTTTAGAGTAAGAGAGAGAATAAAGATGGAATATCTATGGTGGTTTAACCCTAAATAGGTTGGCTTGCTTTGTATATAAAAGAGCGTTTAACCAGAGAACAAATAGAGATGTAATTATAGAAAGAAAATATAATACATACCAATACATATTAATACTCCAACAAGGACAAGGGTACCCACCATGCCATAACTCCGTCTCACACAACGGAATTCAGTGATTAATTTGCTCATGTTTGCGGCACAAAGCAAGCAACAAAGTCATGCAAGTGTCCTCAACTTTTCTTTCCTTGGCCGGTACAAGTATCATTCTATTTAACAGTTTGTTCCTTCAACTTTTTTTTCCTTGTAAACCCTAATCCCATTTTCTCTTTGCTAATTTAAGTGTTATGATTTTCCCACTAAACGACATCCTAAAGTTCAATAAATGATCATTCATACAACGTTCAGCGATAGATTGATCTTTTTTGAGTTGGTTTTAAGTGCCTGACCAATATGTGTTGGTAAAGTGGCCTCTCTCAGTAACCCTATTTTACAAATTTGTGAGGATCTCATGTTAGCAGCAGATATTAAAAGAAAATTAAAGCTCACTAATCCAGGTAATTCTTCTGAGAGCAATTGACCCGTGTGGCTAATGTTATCTCTTTTTGATTTGATGTTGCGGTTCTGAAGCTCGTCCTTTTGAAATTGGGATGTTGGTTCTACAAGCCCATTTTGGTTTTCATAAGCCATGCCATGTCTCTTGCTTACCAGTCACACTCAACTCTATTAATTGGGGTTCTATTAAGAGCCCAAATTGCAAGACCATACTCAGCATTTGTATGTGTCGATGGACTGGGCTTCACGCCAATAGTTGATTTACATTGTATTATTCTCTACTTTTGCTTTTTCTTTTTCTTTTTGTTATTTGCAATCGCTAGTATTCCTTCCTTCCAATTGAATAAAGTTGCAAATAAAGAGGCACTATACCTTATCTTTTGAAATGTTTCATTTCAAGGAAAAGTGCCAAAAAAGTTATAAACCTATTGCACTATTGTCAATTCAGTCATAAACATTTTTATATTATGGTAATTAAATTTTAAACTTTTTTACATTTTATCAATTCAGTCTATTCGAACAATTTTAATTGGAAATTATTGACATAGATGCCAATTATCCTACATGTCAAAAGCTAACGCTAACATGGATATCTTTAATAATATCATAATGATTTTTTGAATTTTTATAATTTTTATGGTTTCTCTTTTTTCTTTTCTTTACTTTTTTTTTTTTTTTTTTAGACTAAGGCCGGTAACCATCACTGGCTGTAGGTGAGGACCACAACACCCTCCCTGTGGCTAGCAAGGGCTTGGCAACCCTTGCTAGATGCCATAATTGCCAAATTGAGGCATCATGGCCCTCACCCAGAGGGCTGCGGCACCCTCAATATGGCCATTGAGGGCTTGGGCAAGGGTCATAACACCCTCGCCAAGCAATGCAAGGGCACACGAGCCCTCACGCAATACCAATGATGGCTACCTGCCCTCACTCCAAAAAATCAAAAGAAAAAGTAAAGAAAATGAAAAAATATATATAAAAATTCAAAATTATCTAAATATTACTTTAAAATGTCCATGTTAGTAGCAGTTGTGCCACATAGGATGGTTCATCTATATTGGCAATTTCCCGTGAAATTTGGCTTAATAGATTCAATTGATAAAATGTGAAAATATTTAGGATTCAATTGATACCATTAAAAGGTTTATGACTCAATTGAAATAAATTGAAATAAATTTAGCACTTCTTTGATAATTTTCCTTTTAATTTCAAATTTTACTTTATGTAAAACCAAAAATGAAGACAAGTTTCTATTTTCAATTCCCTACTCGTTTTTGAAATGTGGTTGCTTCAAGAGAATTAACATTTAATATTTTGAAACAATGTCGGGCTGCATCATTTGGAAACATGAGAAGATGGGAAAAGTATGAAATAATGTCTACTATACAAGTTTTCATTAGAATTTTGTTTAATATAGCCATTACTAATCTCTAAAGTTTTGCAATTTATTCAATCGAGTCCTTAAGAGTGCGTTTGGTAATATTTTTGTTCATAAGAACAATTTCTATTTCTAAAATAATTTTTTTTTTATTTCTATTCATTGGATGAGTTTCTAAGTATCCAAACGTGTTTGTTTACTATACAAAAATTATATTCTCATAAGAGAAAAAGAAGAATAATGTATTCGCTGCAACCCTTGAATTTTTTTTTGACTAGGGATGGAAGGCAGTTCTGGCACATACCTTAAAAAAAGGTCCTTCGCTAGGATACCGTACTTCTCCAAAACACTCTCGACATATGTATAATTCATTTTAGTTTTTTGATACTTTTTTGAGATTTCTCTAATTCTTTTGAAATTTGTTTTTCTTTTTCTTATTTTCCTCCCCACTTCTTTCTCCTCTAGCCGGTGGTGGAGCCTTAGCAATGGCCAATGACCATCTAGAAAAGGGAGTTAGTGACCTTGTCGCCCTAGGGGGGCCTCTTGGTGAAGCTAGACCTCGCTAGACCTTGCCTAGATCTCGTGAGGTCAAGCCTCATCTAGCCATGACGAGGTCAAGAGTTGCCAAGGGTCAATGAGGCTCCCTGAGGTTGGCGAGATCATTGGCCATGTCGCGACCTCTTTTTTCGATTACCGATTAGGGACGGGCACCTGCGGAGGCTAATGGTTTGGCTAGGTCAATTAGGCTTAGCCCGGGCTTTCCCAAGTCCACCAATTCATGACTTAATAGTTTGATTTTTTTTTTTATCTATATGTTAAGGAGTCGCCACTAATCAATTTGGAGTGGGTCAATTAGAAACCCAAGAGAAGTGTCGGGTGAAATACTTGCTCCTGCGCCATCATAAAAACTAGGTTTGGGGACTTGATTATACTAGTTAATCACTAATGCCATTCCGATACCTAATCTTATTTAAACCCTAAGACTTTTTGGATTTTTGAGGGGTTTTCCATGCAATTTGTGAGAAACACATTTTTTCTTTGGGTCTTTTTTCTCATTTTTTTGGACATAAAAGCATTTGTTGATTTTTTGATCTTTTTTTGAAAATATAAATCATTTTTTGGCTTTTTTGGCTTTTTTGGGAAAATACGGGATATTTATGATTTTTCTAATTTTTGGAAAATAAATTATTTTTATAATAATAATAATAATATTATTATTATTATTATTATTATTATTATTATTATTATTATATTATATTATATTATATTAATCGACCTAGGTTGGATCCCCGGGTTAGGTCCGACCCAATTGGTCAAAACCAGCGACCCGGGTTGGATTCCAAGTTGGGCCCAACTCGGGTCACTCACCGGATGGGCCTACCACGTTGACTTGGCCTAGAGTTTTCTTCTCCTTTTTTACCAAGCCCGAAACAGTCGGGCCCAAAAACACTCAACCCTAACAAATAACCAGCCCGCTCATGATGGTCCAGGCTGGTTGGAACCCTACTCGAGCGAGATGCACCCGACTTGGCTCTAACCTAGTTTATGGCTGCCTCTAGTTCGCCGAGCCCTGCCCAAATGACGACTCGAGTCCGACCCACGCTTGATTTAGCGCGACACTTCCTCCCTCTCTTTCTATTCGCTGCACTGATGGAGGGGTTGGGGCGGCGGCTCGGTGTCGACAACGACGACAACGCAGAGGACAGCGGTGGCCGATCGTTCATCGGATTGGAGGGCATGATGCGGCAGCAGCAACATGGATCTATTAGGCCAATCAGGACTAAGATTAAGGCTTTGCGGAAGGGGGTGACGACAACGACGAGACAAGCGGTGCTAGCGGCTAGGGTTTAGAGAGGGAGGAGCGACGGTGACGACGCTGTGAGCCGTGCTATTACCTGTCCGTAGGCACGGCACGGCGGCGTGGGAAACGGCCTCATCGGGCGGTGAGTAGTGGCGGCGAGGAAGCAGTGGCTTGGTGCAGTGATAGTGTTGGGATCCTGCGGTGGCTTGAGGCTAGTGCTACGACAGGGCTAACTCGACACGTCGGGGACCTAGACGCGGCAATAGTCATCGAGGATGGCAAAATGGCAATGGCAGGCATCGGCGAAGCAGTGTTTTCTCCCAGATCTGATCAGAAACGATCAAATCTAGGCTCGCTCGACATCTCTCCTTCTTGGGCTCTCTCGCCGCCGACCTCCCCCGATGTCTCTCAGAGGGAGGTCGTTTGAGCTTGCGACCCGTCTCCTCCCTAGCTCGCTCTTCAATCTTCCCTTAAAGTCTCTCCGAGCAAGGTTTCTGAGCTTGCTTCCTACCGTCGACGGAGGTGGTGCCCTCTATTTATAGGCGAGGGGTGGTGGTTCGGCCGGCGGTTTTTGGGCGTTCCAACCGCCCTTGGTGCGGCCGAACCAATATCATCTCAGCTTTTCACTTGCGTGCTACACTTTGCATTGAAGGCATGCTCCTACTGCCTGCACCATACATAGACATCACTATCCTTGCGCGCATCGCTAGCCTATGCGAGTGAGGTGCAATGCCGAGGAAGAAGAAAGGGGAAGGAGGAAGAAGGAGAAGAGGGCTGGGCCGGGTTGCGAAGCTTGGGCCGGGTTGCGAAGCTTGGGCCTTGGGGCTTGTGTGGAGGAGAAGGGGAAGAAAAAGGGGGGGCTAAGCGCGAAGGCCCAGCCCCAGGGGCTGCTGTCTTTTATGTTTTTGCTTTTCCTTTTTTTGTTTGTTTGTTGTTTTATTTATTATCCGAAAAAGAGAATACAAATTAAAGAAAGAAATAAAGGCCTAATAAAAAACCTAATCAAAATTTAAGTGTCAACAACTGTCCCTTTTTTATGGTGAGCTCATAGAGGTTGCATTCAAAGATAAACTGATACCTAAATTTTGTCTATGTTCTATGCACATGCAGTAGACTATATCTTATTTAGGACCTATTGTCCTATGCAGAAAAAAAAAAAAAGTAGTATAATATTACACATATTAAGACAGATAAGAAGATACTTGTAATTACTTACCGGGAATGAGTGAGATAGGGTGCGAACCCCGAGTTTGGCAAGTATTAGGGCATCATCTTACTTGGTGACATGAGGAGGTTGCTTTTCAAAGAATCGAACCTATCTTCAGTCACCTTAATGGGAAATTGCCTTTATAGGACCCGAGCTATTCTTCGATTGCTTGTTAGAGCAATAAGTTGTTTACCCAACCTTTCTCAAGGGATGTGCCGACCTTTCTCAAGACATTTGTTTGTGGGTGCCTAATTTTTATCAAGGACATCGGTTTGTACCTGAACTTTCTCGGGGATGCGCCGACCTTTCTCAAAGTATATGTTTGTGGCCTTACCTTTCTTAGGGGATGTGCCGACCTTTCTCAAGGCATTTGTTTGTGGGTGCCTGAATTTAATCATGGACACCGAATGGTACCCGACCTTTCTTGGGGATTGCGTCAACCTTTCTTAGGGCATCTATTTGTGGGGTGCCCGATCCTTTGTTAAGGACACCAGTTTGTTACATGACTTTTCTTAGGGTATGTGCTGACTTTTCTTAGGGCATATGTTTATGGGGTGTCTAATCCTCTTTCAAGGACACCGATTGGTTACCCGACCTTTCTCAAGGCATCTATTTGTTGGTGCCTAATCTCTATTAAGGACACCGGTTGGTTACCCGACTTTTCTCGGGGATGCGCCAACCTTTCTCAAGACATCTATTTGTTGGTGCCTAATTTCTATCAAGGATACCGGATGGTTACCCGACCTTTCTCAGGGGATGCGCCAACCTTTCTCAAGGCATTTGTTTGTTAGTGCCTGATCTCTGTTGAAGACACCAGATGGTTACCCGACCTTTCTCGGGGGATGCACCGACATTTCTCAATGCATCTGTTTGTTGGTGTCTGATCTTTGTCAAAGACACCGGATGGTTACCCGACCTTTCTCGAGGATGCGACAACCTTTCTCAAGGCATCTGTTTCGAAGATACCTGAACATTCATAAGTATTGAAAGAGTACATGGACATTCGCAAGTACTAACTTCGAGGATATCTGGGCCCTTGCAGGTGTCTAAGAGGTACGTGGATAATCACAAGTACAAACTTTGGAGGGTGCCTGGACGTTCGCAGGCATTGAAGGAGTACCTAGATGATCACAAGTACTAAACTCTAGAGACTATCTAGGATATTTGTGAAGGTCTCCTGGTAGATGGAATATCGATGACGTACCCCACATATTCGTGAAGGTCTCCCACCTCCTGGTAGTTGGAATATTAATGACGTACTTGGGATATTCGTGAAGGTCTTTCACCTTCTGGTATGTGGAATATTGAGGACACGCCTCGCATATTCGTGAAGGTCTCCCACCTTCGGTAATTAAAATATCGAGGACGCATCTCGCATATTTGTGAAGGTCTCTCATCTCCTAGTAATTGAAAATATTGAGGACGTACCTGGGATATTCGTTAAGGTCTCTCACCTCTTGGTAATTGGAAATATCGAGGACATACCTGGAATATTTGTTAAAGTCTCTCACCTCCTGGTAATTGGAAATATTGAGGACGTACCTGGGATATTCGTGAAGGTCTCTCACCTCCTAGTATGTGGAATATCGAGGACGCGTCTCACATATTCGTGAAGGTCTCCCACCTCCTAGTAGTTAAAATATTGCGGATACATCTCGCATATTCATGAAGGTTTCCCACCTCCTAGCAATTTGGAGTATCGAGGACGTACCTAGAATATTTGTGAAGGTCTCTCACCTCCTAGTTATGTGGAATATCAAGGACACGCCTCGCATATTTGTAAAGGTCTCCCACCTCCTAATAGTTGGAATATCGAGGATGCGTCTCGCATATTTGTGAAGGCCTCCCACCTTCTGGTAATTGGGAATATCAATGACGTACCTAGAATATTTGTGAATGTCTCTCACCTCCTGGTATGTGGAATATCGAGGATGCGCCTCGCATATTCGTAAAGGCTTCTCACCTCTTGGTAATGGGAATATCGAGGACACGCCTCGCATATTCGTGAATGCTTCTCACCTCCTGGTAACATAAACTTGAATATAGCACGAGGCTTACCTGGATAATTGCAGGCATTGAAAAGGGTTGGAACACTTGGGTAGCCAATGGGTGTACAAAGTAGTGGGATACTTGGATAAACACAAGTATATATTGATATGATCTGGGACTACTTAAGTAGGTCCAAGCATCATGATGATAAAAGAGCATACCTAAGTAACCGCAAGCACACAAAGCTATGGAATACTTGAATAGCTACTAGTACTCAATGATATCATTTGGGGACAACTCGGGCAAGTCAAGTGTTATGGAATGGGAGTACCTAGGCGGTGGCAGGTACTGGGCAACCGTAGGTGTCAAGGGTGACTCAAATAGGTCAAGTGTCAAGAAGACAGAGTATCCAAGCGATGGCTAGTACTCAAAGATGATGGGATACTTGAATAATTACAAACGTCCAAACTCTAGAGACAACTCAAATAGGTCAAGTGTCAATAAAAGGGAGTACCCGAACAGTGGTGGGTACTCAAAGACATACGAAGCCAAATAAGGAGCTTAATACCGACCAAAAAAAAAAAAGAATAAGGAGCTTAGCAAAGTTAGAAAAGCAAACGGAGGAGTCCGGCATTTTACGGGGTTTCAAGGTAGAAGTTACATCTTTTGTTTTCAATCTTTTGATCAATTCAATTATGTGAGCCTACCAATGTTCTTTGATTTTGTTCGGGTGCATTCGTAACCCTGAACCGAGAACGCAGAGCGACTTGTCTCGAATATGATTAACTTCGAACCCATCCCCTTTACAATTGATTTTGGAATATAATCTCAATATATCTAACAGGTTTAATGTTTTATTGCGAAAATGTTGCAACTATATTAAAAACTTGCATTGTTTCGATTTATTTCAATGTGGATAGTTAGTTTAAATTCTGTCTTGATTAAAATTAGTTTGGATAGATTTCACTGCATGATCGTAATTATGTCCTGCAATTTTCATCAGAAATTGAAGTTAGTCATATATTCATGTTTCAATTTGTTATCATATTTCATGTCATGTTACCATGCAGTTCCATATGAATTTAAATTTTGGATTGACAAGCTAGATTTACATTCGTAATTATTGCATGGTTAGTAAATCATATGTTTAAATTAATTAGGGGTTCTGCATATAGGAAATCCCACCTTATAATTTTACATTTTTATTATTCATATTTGCATTTCTGATTTTGTTCATCTCTGCATATAGGAAATCACACCTTATAATTATGTTCTCTTATCTCCTAATCAACCTATAATAGATTAGTGGCGACTCTTAAGTTTAATATTAGGAATGAATAAATAAGAAAAACCAAGTTGGAATCAGTAGAACTTGGTAGGACACATGCTACGCAAGGGGAATTGTTTGTATCCGCTTAGCAATCTGTCAAACTCTCAGAATTTCACCTCATGAGGTTCACAACAATATGTAATTTATGTCATGCTTCGACTATCTTTCAATACTGGATTTGGGCGGATTTCATGTCCAACAGTAATGAAATTATAAAGTTGAAAAGTATAAAAGTATAAATATGAAGTTGAAAAGTATAGAGAGAGAGAGAGAGAGAGAGAGAGACGTGGGGGGGGGGGGGGGGAGGGGGAGGGGTATTATTAATAAAGTAGATGTGCAAAACTTTTTAGCGAGATAGTCCAACAAAGATCCGTTGGGGGAGAGTCTGTTTTGCTTAGAGGTTAGTCCTACATTGCCCCTCGCGCATCCGTTGATCTTGCTCTTCAGGCTCCGCGAAACCAAAACTTTGAAACTTGCTTCACCAGAGCCTCCCAACACGCCGACGTTTTATTGTCGTTCCGTGCGAAACACTTCCACAACTTTTCCGATAGATGTCCGGCCGGTCCACAATGAGGAGTAAGATCAGCTATCATGAATAGCCTGAGTTTCTTCATCTTTTTGAACGAGTCTGCATTCGAGATCAAGTCTTCTACATCAACCTTGTCTAGTTTAATACCTTCAATGGCATTTGTTCCCTGTTTGAGCAAGATAATAAGTGTCATGCATTGGAAGCACCTGAAAATAAGCAGAAATCTAAACCCTTCCAGGAAATAACAAGTCTTAACTTTAAGAATAATGTATGAATTTGTTTTAAAATCGTGCTAGTCAAAAACCATTATAACGCTAGCGGTTTCTAAATGAAGATACATTCATCTCAAGATGAAATAATAAATGAGAGGGTTTTATGTTAGGTTATTCAATAATCAGTTCAATAATAAACACTGTTAGTTTAAGAAGAAATTTAGCAAAGCACGAAGTAACGAGAGTAAACCCTAATAGGAAAAAATAAAATTTGCATTTTTGTCTCACCTAATTATGCAATCTAAAGTTTTTTACACCACATGTAAATGCGAGTCCACAAGAAGAAGATACACGTGGGTGCTCAAACCAACTTTTGTTTTTGAAACATGCATAAACTCTTACCAAGTTTTGGCTAACCACTCGTAGAGCATCCTCATGATGCCAAATTCGGCTTCGCTTGCTGGGGTTTTCAGGGCACTCTTGAATCACGATTCATCTACCCATTTCTTGAAGCAAATCATGCATCCATATTTTGTTATTTTCATCACTATATATGAGTGAATTTTGAGCTAGAATATCAATCCCACTAGTGGCATAGACATTGCATTGGTCTAGGGACTTGATGATCACTTCTTTGTCATATCCATTTAGAAAACATGCAATGTCAAGAAAAATCGTTCTCTCATTGGCCTCTAAGCCATCGATAACAATCCTCAGTATGTCATGAACCTTTCCATGAGGGATTTCTTTCAATCGATCAAAAGCTCTTTGCCATTCTGTGATGCTTTTGCCTCTAAAGAAAGAACCCATCACAGTTAGCACCAAAGGAAGGCCTTTAGAAAAACTCACAAAGCAATTTGAGAGCATCCTATAGTCAATTTTCGGATACATTTCTAGGAATGCATTCCAACTAAAAAGCTCAAGAGCTTGATCATCATTCAGCACTCTTACCTCATAGATATCTCTACATAGACCAATTAAGGTTTCTTCATGTCGAGGGATCAAAATGACTCTACTCCCCAAGGCAAAGTTCATTGACTCAATCAAGTGGCTCAGTGGCTCTGACAACCCTTCAACATCATCAAATACCAATAGAAGCCTCTTGTTGGGAAGTTTACTCCTCATCAAGTTCATTACTTCATATATATCGTTGCCAATCTCCAAATCTCCATTACCAAGAAGGTCACCAAAAAGGGTCTCCTGCATTTTGAGGAGGCCCTCTTGGCTCGATATATCCTTCACATTTGTGAGAAAGCAACTTCGATCAAATTGATTTGCAATTCGGTAGTATAGAGCTCTCACAAGTGTAGTCCTTCCTATTCCCCTAGCGCCGGAAATCCCCACGATTCGTACCTTCTCAACTGTTAATTGGAGTAAGGAGCACAAGGTTTGTACTTGAGAATCTAACCCAACTGGATGGAAAGCAAATAGGTCTTTGTGTGAGCAGCTTAGTCTTCTTGAGATTTTCTCCACAATAAATTGGATGAAGTCAGCTTCAAGTCTGCAAATTGTTAACAACTAAAGGTGTGACTGGTTATTTATGCTCATAAAAAATGAAAGATTATATTCTCGAACTGGTGTATCGTCCATCTAATCTAATTACCATCCAGTATCCAATCTGGTATAACAGAAAATAGTGGCATGTGAGAGGTTGACATGTGCTCTCCAAATAGTGGCACGTCTCCGTCTCTTTCATGTTTTGATTTCCTTTTTTTCTTTCTTGTTCTTATTTTTGGGTGAAAGAAAACCCTTTTCTGCTACTTTTCAGTTGATTGGAAATGATAAATATCTCTAGTTTGCAAATGTCACGCTTTTTTTCAAAATTTTTGCCATACACTTCGAGAAGAATTCATGTTAATTATGAGACTAAAATATTTAAAACATAAAGCATATTAATCAGACATCCCATTTTTACAAGGGTCGACAATAAAAATATGCCATTCGAAATTAAGAGCTTTAATCATGACCCACGTGGTTGATGAAAAGTTTTAGTTCAATGTTATGTTAACGTCAGTTAAAATTCGACTTAAGTTTCATGATTTTATCTGTTGAATTATTTTATTAATTGAAGATCATCCTATAACTATTTGAAAGTTAGGCAAATCCAATGTTTTTCCATTAATTGTAACTCTTCATGAGGAAACTCTCCAATGACTACTTCATAATTCTAAAATATGTCAATATATGAAACACAAAATGATAACCACTTTTCGTGAGATTTAGTATAGCCACTGCGGAAAAAAAAAATATATGCAATGGCTGGACATCTGAGAACCATACACCAATGCGAATTTCATCTTTATGTTTAACTAAATTCTGGATAAGTCAATATATAATATGTAACAATCAACTATACTTCCAGTTATTTCCATTAATCTATATCATGAGCCTTTTCTCCGTGCATAGGATGGATCTATTAGGCTTGTACTCTAGTATTATAATCAGCAGAATGATCTGAAAATGGGAGCAGCAGAATTTCTTCTTTTTGTGCGTTTTGAACAAGTAGTGATGGACAAAGCACTGACAATTGACTTAATTATGAAAAATTTAATGAAACGCATTTTATTTTTTATTCATTATGTCTGGATTAGTTTTGGAAAATGAATAAAGTTTTTGATAAGTAAATCTTCACAGCGCATAATCATATTGATATACAAGAAAAAAATTTGCATGTATTGCCCTTGAAAAAAAAACTGTGCGAAATTTGAGGTCAATATTCCAAAGTCAGCAATTCTTGGTTATGCATGTATGTACAAAATGTTATGCATATGTAACAAACAAGAGAAAATCTTTTGGCTAATTGTTTAAGCAACAGATTAAAAATAGAGGATAGAAATAAGTCCATGAAAAACATTCTTTATGCTTACCGAAAAAGAATTTCTACTATAGAAATTTTTTCTAGGCCAAAAAAGGAAATAATATAGAAAGTTGAGGGGGAGAGAGAGAGAGAGAGAGAGAGAGAGAGAGAGAATAGAGGCTGAACTTCTTTCAAACCCTAGCTAGGTACCGCGGTCCAAACAATACAATGATTGACAAGAAGTTCTTTTTCTTTACGTTTTTGCGTTTGACAGATATATCATTCCATAGTGGAGAGTTTTGGTGGTGAAGGGAAGGGTTGCATCACTGCTAGGGTTTACCCTGCATTGGCCGTGTAAGGTGTCTGGACTTGCCCATTTTCATTTTCCTTAATATTAGCGAAAAGTAAGCACGGGACTTCTGATAACCTCCAATAGAAAAAAAAAGCTGATATGATTTGGATGTATCTTTTCAACAATGGGACACAATAAGTGAGGGATATGATGCATGAAGGAAATTGTCAATGGCAAAAATCCTTGTTCGCTAGAGATTTCTTTAAGCTTGAGGGAAGAAGTGAGGAGAATAAACTTGCTTGTTTAGTTATAAAATATAAAATATGAAACGAGGGTTAAAACTGGTAATAAGGGACATCCATCATTTTTTTCTCTCTTCTCCTTTACCGTTTCACAGAAGGTTATCTATCGTTTTATTCAGCTGAACACTTCTCATTTGCTGTGGGGGAAACCTGCATATGCTGAATCATATGCTTCGAGGGTAAAATATGATAAACGCTAAAAGAAAAGGTTTCTTTGTAGAAGATAACAGACCAGTGTCAAGGAGTGCCACTTTAACAATCACACAACGTCATTTCTTTTTTCTTGCAAGCTGTTATATCGAAAATGTATTTGAAAAGATACTGGAGTGTCAATGTTAAATCTCTTTGATAAGCCAAACAATGAAGTCGGAGTCCTGTTCTAGGAAAGGTCAATTCCCAGTAAAAAGGTTCAAACATTTCCAATTATTCCTACTGCCCCAAGACCAAACGATTGGGCTTTAAAAGCAAGTTCTGTTGTTTCCTGGACAAAATAAGCGACTTACTTTAGAAATCCTTTCAAGCAAACACTAAAAGAAAAGAGAGAGTCAGTACCTGTTTCCGAGAGACCAACCAGTGAGATTGCCGGCTTTTCGGAGAGCGTCTCTCCACCTCCGGACCTTGTCGGCATTTTCCTGCCTGAAACCCTTCTCACTTTGGCCAATCCACTTGAATGGTCCAGATTGCTCACGCATCTCTTTGGGGTCGACATCCACAAAAATGAGGAACACCAGCTGGCCTTTCTTTTCCGTGCACTCGAGGATCTTAACCAGCTCCTCCAGGCACCACGGTGATGAGGCGTAGGTCTTAGAGATGACGACAATTGCACTCCTCGACTGCTCAATTGCTTCATTGATTGCTGGTCCAATCTCTAGTCCTCTTTCCAGAGTGAGGTCGACAAAGGCCATTATCTTGTTCTGCTCGAGAGCAACACAAAGATGGCTCACGAAGTTGCGCGTGTCAGCTTGTTTATAACTGATGAAGGTATCATGAGTGCAACGAGGGATGGAGGAAGGGGGCAAGAAGAGTTGTGGTCTGGCTGTGGGGCTATGTTTGAGAGAAGAGAAGTGGAGCGGAAACAAAGAGGGCAAAGAGATGGGAGGGGAATTGCAGTAGGGAATTGTGATGGTCTCTTGTTAAGGAGGCTTGGATACAATGTAGGGGTAGAAAATGGAGGGAAAAGGCACTTGAGTTGGCCCAGTCGGATCATCATCTTACTAGAATTTGCCATTCAAACGCCCCCAAGAATCAAAATAAAGAAAGCTGTACCGAGTTTATTCACAATGCAAGCTCCCTTCACCTTTTTATAATGGATATTTAAATTGTGAGCACCCGCGCACGCATGCATGTGCCACAATCACGAGATTCCTGTGACTAAGGGATTGTGCATGATCAAGGAAGACCTTCTATATTCAACTAGGGTTTCTGAAATGTTCATAGAGACGGGCAAGACAGTAATTGCACTGAGGTCTAGAATTCTTTTGGCATAAATGGCGATAGTTGGTAGGGCAAGAGAAACACAATCTCATTCACCGGATCCAAAGACAATCAATGGTTATAATCCGAAGACCAGTAGTATAAGAAGAGGTGCCCTCCCCCTCATTATATCCATTCGAAGCCATTTCAGTAATCTAACTTCCTTTCTCTTCCAGAGCTTCTCTCTCTAAAACTTTATCTTTCTACAATCCGGGTGAGCAATCCCTATAAAGGCTTAGCTTAGGCCTCCCAACGATCCAAACAATCCATTCGAACCCTCACTTTGACATCTATATGGAAATAGACTATGTACAAGCAAGTGCAAGATAGTGAGAGTTTTTTTTCTTTTTTTCCTTTCCGAGAAAATTTATAAGAAAAATATTTTAGATATCCAGATAGTCATAAGCATCATAAATGTATCCCATCTTTTAACAATTTGCTCACCAGCTACTTCTTTGGAGCCCCATTTTTCACTTTTTGGCGAGACCTAGTGGCACATTTGTTTCATGGTGACACACCCTTTCAGTTGGACAGAGATAATGAATGGACTTAATTGTATTAACTTGATAAATATAGGACTTGATTTCACTTTAGAATTCAAATACACTTTTATCATAAATTTTAGGACTTGATTATATTTTAAAAAATTTTAAGACTCAATTACATTTTCTTCATAAGTTTTGAGAATTTAAGTACAATTTTCCATTTAGAAAGAAAGAGAACTCGGGAATTAACTAAAACCCTATTTGTTGTCTTGACTGTTTGTGTGTCAACTAAAAGTCAAGAGTCTACAACTGCTAGTCTAAATTATAAAAGGTACACAAATATGCGCAAAAATGGAGATGAGAAAAAGTTCTTTCCATTCAGTCCCATCCTTGTCAGGAATCTATCAAATCTCATCCTTGGCATGATCAAGGAAGACCTTCTATATTTGCCTAGGGTTTCCGGAATGTTCCTAGAGACAGGCAAGATGGTAATTGTGCTGAAGTCTAGATTTCTCTTGGCATAAATGGTGATAGTTGGTAGGTCAAGAGATACAAAGATGATAAATAATTGTAATCCGAAGGCTACTAGTATAAGAAGATGTACCATCTCTCTCATTATATCCATCCAAGTCATTTTAATAATCTAAGTTCATTTCTTTTCCAAAGCTTCTCTCTCTAAAACTTTATCTTCTATGATCCGAGTAAGTGATCCCTAGAAAGGCTTAGCTTAGGCCTCCCAACAATCCAAATGAACCAATAAAGTCTAAGTCGCCACACTATTTCGTTCCCAAACGATTGGCCCGTGACACATGTAGGTGTCATATCATTTTTCTTTGTCCATTTGGTCATTGATTTCTTTAACCCCTCACTTTGATGTCTGTATGGAAATAGACTATGTACAAGCAAGTGTGAGATAGTGAGAGCTTTTTTTCTCTTTTTTCTTTTCAAGAAAATTTACGAGAAGAATATTTTAGATATCTAGGCAATCATAAGCATCATAAATGTATCCCATCTTTTAACAATTTGCTCACCAGCAACTTCTTTGGAGCCCCATTTTTCACTTTTTGCCGAGGCCCAATGGCACATTTGTTTCATGGTGACACACCTTCAAATTGGACAGAGATAATAAATCAACTTAATTGTATCAACTTGATAAGTATATGACTCTATTGTGCTTTAGAATTCAAATACACTTTTTGTTATAAATTTTAGGATTTGATTATATTTTAAAAAAATTTAAGACTCAATTATATTTTCTTGATAAGTTTTGAGAATTTAAGTACAATTTTTCATTCAGAAAGGAAAAGAACTCGGGAATTAACCAAACCCCTATTTGCTGTCTCAACTCATTGTGCGTCAACTAGGGGTGAGCACGGGTAGCGGGTAGAACCGGGAACCGGAACCTCGGTCCGATTCCCGGTTCTTAAAGGACCGGTTCCGGTTCCCGGTTCCATTTTTCCGGGAACCGGCAATCCCGGTTCCGGAACCGGCGCGGAACCGGAACCGGAACCGGCCGCGGAACCGGAACCGGAACCGGCCGCGGAACCGGTTTCGGGCCGGTTAGGGTTCCAAA
Source organism: Eucalyptus decipiens (assembly GCA_014182575.1). Lineage (NCBI taxonomy): Eukaryota > Viridiplantae > Streptophyta > Magnoliopsida > Myrtales > Myrtaceae > Eucalyptus > Eucalyptus decipiens. Next base: position 26,430,007 of record CM024615.1, read on the forward strand.
AGGAACCCCACCGCCGCTCGCGCTCAAGCCTCCAGCCTCCTGTCCTCTGTATCTTCCTCAGTCCTCCGATTTCAGCTGGACGCCGCTCGCCCTCAAGGCCACCGCCGCCGGACGCCGCTCGCCCTCAAGGCCACCGCCGTCGGACGCCACTGCAGGGCCGGATCCGCCAGCGTCGCTCGCGCCGCGCATTCGCGACACTTGAGTCGTCGTTGCCACAAGACCCCGATCGACGCCCTGCTCACTCCTCGGCGCACCGTCGCGAACGCCGCTCGACGCCCGTCGCTCGCTCGGCGCCGGCCACCGTCGCGAACGCCGCTAGACGCCCGGTCCCAGACGTCGCTCGAGCCTCGACGCCCGCATTCGCGAATCGCCGGGCGGCCGACCTTGACCGACGTCCCCGCTCGTGACCGGCCGTTGCCCCGAAGACCACCGACCGACGTCCCTCGTGACCCACGCCGCTCGCGCCCCGAAGCCCCGACGCCCCTGGCTGGCCGCAACCGAACTGTGGCCACCCCTGCTCGCCATTCCCGTTCGGCACCGGGTTCCCTCTCTCTCTCTCTCTCTCTCTCTCTCGTGCAACGAGCATGCGTTCGTGATTGCGCTTCGATTCCGACTCGCGCGCCTTTGCTTGGTGGGACCGATTGTTTCGTCGATTGCAAGTGGGTGTTTATCGATTGCCGAAACGCTTCGGGTGCTTGCGGAATTTCTGGGTTCTACCTCCGCGGGGCTGGGTTTGCGCTTTGTAATGGAACTTGTTGCATGACTCATTTTGGGCTTTTTTCCTTAGTGGAAGCTGAAACTCCGTTTTTGCGTTGTGGGTTCTTCTCCGAAAAGAGAAATTGGTTGAGTTGGTGAAGTGTTGACGCTTTCTGAGAGTCTCGCGCATCCGGGTTGGATGCTTGGTGGGACCGATTATTTTGTAATTGATTTCAAGCGGGGTGTTTATCGATTACGAAAGTCTGAAACGCTTCGGATAGTTGCAGAAATTTCAAGGGTCTGCCTCCCGCGGGGCTCGTTCGTGCTTCCCGTTCTGCGTGTAATGGAGCTTGTTGCATGACCCCTTTTGGGCTTTTTTCCTTACTTGAAGCTGAAACTTCGTTTTGGGTTGTGGGTTCTTCGGGAAAAGAGAAATTGGTTTAGTCGGTGAAGTGTTGAAGCTTTCTCTTTCTGCAAGAGTCGTGCGCTTACGGGTTGAGATTAATGATGCTTCCCTTATTGAACTTTGAAATCCGAGTCTCGCATTCCATTGTTGTATTGTTTATCGATTACCGAAATGCTTCAGGTACTTGCAGAAATTTGAGGGTCTCGCCTCGCCGGCTGGTTTTGCGCTTCCTTTTCCGCATGTAATGGAACTTGCTGAATGACCCCTTTTGGGCTTTCCTTATTCGAAGCTGAAACTTTTTTTGCTTTGTGGGTTCTTTGGGAAAAGAAAAGTTGGTTTGGTTGGTGGAGTGTTGACGCTTCCCAGTTGATATTAGTGTTGTTTTCGCTTATTGGACTTTGAAACCCGTGTCTTGCATTCTGTCGTCGTTGTCTTGTTTTTATGTATCCTTTGTTGCGATTTGGATCTGAATTTCTTCCGATTGTAGTTTTTAAAACACATGCTGGGACAACTGTATGGCCACAAATAAGGGCATATTTGAATAAATCTTTTGCATTTGTATTGATAATATGATATAGTCCTAAAGTTGTGTATTGATTTGATTTTTAGCAATTGCTTGCATATTCTATAACTCAATTCACATTATGTTTTGAATTTTCTAATTATATTATATTATTGTTGTGTAGTGCGGAATTAATGTATCAAGATAACACGTCAATGGAGGTGGAGGGACGTGAGGAGATGACTCCGGGTATGGAATTTGAGTTTTCTAACAATGAAATTGAAGAAGATGCACCCCCTACCTTGAGTGCCACAAATAAGGTATCCGATTCTCATGATAAGAAATATACTTCTGTCGTCGTTGTCTTGTTTTTATGTATCCTTTGTTGCGATTTGGATCTGAATTTCTTCCGATTGTAGTTTTTAAAACACATGCTGGGACAACTGTATGGCCACAAATAAGGGCATATTTGAATAAATCTTTTGCATTTGTATTGATAATATGATATAGTCCTAAAGTTGTGTATTGATTTGATTTTTAGCAATTGCTTGCATATTCTATAACTCAATTCACATTATGTTTTGAATTTTCTAATTATATTATATTATTGTTGTGTAGTGCGGAATTAATGTATCAAGATAACACGTCAATGGAGGTGGAGGGACGTGAGGAGATGACTCCGGGTATGGAATTTGAGTTTTCTAACAATGAAATTGAAGAAGATGCACCCCCTACCTTGAGTGCCACAAATAAGGTATCCGATTCTCATGATAAGAAATATACTTCTGTCGTCGTTGTCTTGTTTTTATGTATCCTTTGTTGCGATTTGGATCTGAATTTCTTCCGATTGTAGTTTTTAAAACACATGCTGGGACAACTGTATGGCCACAAATAAGGGCATATTTGAATAAATCTTTTGCATTTGTATTGATAATATGATATAGTCCTAAAGTTGTGTATTGATTTGATTTTTAGCAATTGCTTGCATATTCTATAACTCAATTCACATTATGTTTTGAATTTTCTAATTATATTATATTATTGTTGTGTAGTGCGGAATTAATGTATCAAGATAACACGTCAATGGAGGTGGAGGGACATGAGGAGATGACTCCGGGTATGGAATTTGAGTTTTCTAATAATGAAATTGAAGAAGATGCACCCCCTACCTTGAGTGCCACAAATAAGGTATCCGATTCTCATGATAAGAAATATACTTCTGAATGCTGGAATCATTATTCGAAAATCAGTGATAAGGATGGAAAAATATATCAAGTGAAATGCATTCATTGTGGGTCTATGCTTAAGTACCGTGTTGCTAATGGTACTTCTGCAATGAGGAAGCACTTAAACACATGTAAGAGGTTTCCTCGTAATCTAGATAAGAGGCAGAAATTCTTTGTACCACGTAATGTCAACACGGCTGGTAAGGCATAAGGAGATTCTAGTACTGGTAGCGTCTTATCGACATGGTCATTTAATCAAGAACGAGCTAGGCACATGCTTGCTCGGTTTATCATCATTGATGAGCAACCTTTTTCCTTGGTTGAGCGTGTTGGATTTCGTGAATATGTTAGTGAGATACAACCTCTCTTCAAACATATATCACGTTTCATAGTGGCAAAAGATTGTATGAAGTTGTTTTTATGTGAAAGAACTTCTTTGAAGAATTATTTTGGAAAGATTAATTCTAGGATCGCACTCACGACTGATACATGGAGTTCCAATCAAAATCTAAATTATTTGTGTCTCACTGCACATTTTATTGATGAAAATTGGAAGTTGCATAAAAGAATCATCAATTTTGTGGTGATGCATAGTCACAAGGGTAGGGAGATTGGGAAAATGGTGGAGACATGCATTGAAGAGTGGGGAATAGAAAAAAAAGTGTCCACAATTACCGTGGATAATGCTAGCTCGAATGATGTTGCAATTGGCTATTTGAGGGATAAACTTTCCAAACAAAGGTCGTTGATATTAGATGGTAGTGTTTTGCATATGAGATGTACATCTCATATATTAAATTTGATTGTGAGAGATGGCTTGACTACGGTACGTGACTCCATTGCACGTATCCGAAATGTGGTTAGGTATGTAAGGAGTTCTCCCACAAGAGCCCAAGGATTTAAATCTTGCATTGAGAGAGAAAAGATCACTTATAAGGGTTCGGTAGTTCTTGACATTGCCACTAGATGGAACTCCACTTACCTCATGTTGGACACCGCCATAAAGTTCAGAAAAGCTTTCGAAAGGATGAAAAATCACGATCCATCTTTTGTAAGTGAGCTAGATCATGAAACTCCTAGGGATGATGATTGGGAAAATGCTATTATTCTTTCGAATTTTCTGAAAGCATTCTATGATGCCACCAAGAAGATGTCTGGACTTCATATGTTACTTCAAATGATTATTTTGAAGGGATAGCTATTTTGTATAGATATTTGAAAGATGCAGTCAATGCTTCGGATCCTAAGCTTCAAACTATGGGTTTGAAAATGAAAGAAAAATTTGACAAATATTATGGAAGCTTGGATAAAGTGAATATTATGGTGTTGATTGCGGTTGTGTTAGATCCTAGAGCCAAGTTAAATTATGTGAGATTCTTGTATGGACAAATTTATGATGATGAATTGAAGATTGAAGAGATGCATTGCAAGGTGAAGAATACATTGGAGCATTTGTATGAATTTTATGAGCAATCTTCTCTTATTTCAAATGATCAAGATTTTGGTGGCCATAATTTGGATGCAAGTAGTAGTAGTTCCACTTCCCAACCCGATACGAGTGGTAGTGAAGAACTAAAGATGCATGAAGCCCAAGATTGGAAGAAAATGTTTTTATACTCGAATGAACAAGGGCGCGATGATAACAAGTCCGAGCTTGATGAGTATCTTCAAGAAAAAAATGAAAAGGATCTCGGTCTTGACATTTTGATTTGGTGGAAGGCTAATGGTTCAAAATATAAGATCCTTTCTTTGATGGCTCGAGATATTTTGTCCATTCCTGTAACAACCGTTGCTTCAGAGTCAACTTTTAGTACATCATGTCGTGTGCTTGATGGCTTTCGAAGTTCTTTAACTCCTAAAGTAGTAGAAGCTTTGATTTGCACTCAAGATTGGTTGAGGGCCGCTCGTGTACCGCTTAGTGATGAAGAGTGTATCGAGAACGCAGAACAATTTGAATTAGGTAAGTAATGTTTATATCTTTATATATTATAATTCTTTTTGTATATTTGATAAGTGAATATTTTATTTAACCTATTCTTTTTCTTTTTTCAGATATGGTTGGCCTTAATGCGGAGATTATTGTTGATAAATAGAGTTGGTGGTGTCGCAACGGCAATGGATTTAGCGGTAGAGAATTCAAGCAAGGTTTTTTATTGACTTTGTGCTGCTTTAACTATATTGTCAAAGAGTTTATGAGCCTTTAAATGGTTGTTGTGATCTCACCATTGATAAGTTTAATGCATGGAAAAACATTGTTGTCAAAGAGTCTATGTTTTGTTTTATTGTTTTCATAGCTCGGGAAGTATATTTATGGCATGATTTTGATGTTAGAGGATTATTGCGACAGTGCTGAAGAGTCCGATAATATGCGCGTATGTTATAATTTTTTTTTTATTCATTTTTAGAGTGCGTATGTTATAATTCAACTCTAAAAATGAATAATAGAATAAAAAAAAAAATGTTGGCATTGGTATGTTTGCTAAGATGTGAGAAGTTACCGTATAGTATACGCATACGTTATAGTTTTTTTTTTGTAACACGCGCATACGTTATATTTTTTTTTGGTAACGTGCGCCCACGTTATAGTTTTTTTTTATAACGTGCGCGCACGTTGTAGTTTTTTTTGATAACGTGCGTGCACGCTATATTTTTTTTTTTTTATAACGTGCGCGTACGTTATATTTTTTTTGATAACGTACGCGTACGTTATAATTTTTTTTGATAATGTGCGTGTACGTTATATTTTTTTTTTTGGTAACGTGCGCGTACGTTATAATTTTTTTTTTTTTTTTTGGTAATGTGCGCATACATTATAGTTCAAATTTATAAATAAAAATAAAAACAAAAAAAAAGGAACGCGGAACTGTTGGGCACTGGGCAGAAACGGGGTAAAAAGGGTTGAGACGGAACCGAACCGGAACCTGGAACCGCTCACCCCTATCGTCAACTAAACGTCAAGAGTCTAAACTGCTAGTCTAATTTCTAAAAGGTACGCAGATATGTGCAAAATTGGAGATGTGTAAAGGTTCTTTCCATTCTGTCCCATCTTTGTCAGGAATCCATCAAATTCCCATTTAATTAAACCCATTGACATTATATAATGTATATATGCAGATCTGCACAAAATGGAGATGAGACAAGGTTCTTTCAATTTAGTCCCATCCTTGTCTGGAATCTATCAAAGCCCCCACTTTATTAACTCCACTAACATGACATAGGAATGTGGGTATGCGAATCTTCCCAAAAGGAGATGAGAAAAGGTTTTTATCAAAGCGCCACTTTATTGACTCCCCTGACATGATATAGAAATGTCAGTCTTGAATAAGACTTTAAATTGTTTGGTTTGAATTTTGGGACATATGCGAATCTGTACAAAATTGAAGATGAGAAATGGTTCTTTCATTCTAGTCCCATCCTTGTCTGGAATCTATCAAAGCACCACTTTATTATTAACTCCATTGACACGGTATAGGAACGTTTCATTCCCTGAATCGCTAGAAATCACTGTTCAATCAGCAGTTGGCTATAGGAGGAAAATTTCATTGCCACCAGAGTCCACACAGACCATATCAATTATAGCATGCAATTTTCACGTTGCACTTGAGCTCCGCAATATTCGATAATTTAATTGCAGTCAGTCCATGAGCCCCGGTCCAGGAAAGTCTATCGCCTTCTTTTTAAGTCAATGACTAACTTAAGACATATTTAAAAGCAAGTTAGGTGATTGCCAAGTGTACCATTATAAACGATTTGCTGAAAAAAGGGGACCTAAAATAAGGCGCCTGGGATCGGTCATCAATGACCCACGAATTTTTCTTTAATAATTTTCCCTCTAATTAATTAATTTTCCTTTTAATCAGAAATTATAATTGGCGCCGGAAGAATTTTAGCAGCACGTTGACGTCAACTCCGGGTTTCCAAACTGCCATGTCCCGTAATTTTGCCGACATGTCTAAATGCAAGATCGTAAATTGAGATTATTTTTCCGGAAAGATCTTAGGGTGGGCAAATAAGGACATGAAATTAAAATGGGAGATTAAAGAAATAGGGACAGACATAAAATTAAATTGTTTCTATCTTACCTCTAATTGTAAGATAAACGTCGAAAAGTGTCAAAAATGTCCTAAACTATTGTATTGATGCAAATTTAGTCATAAAACTTTTCATTGATGTAAATTTAGTTCCAAACCTTTTGATTTGATGCGAATTCATTCCTAAATCTTTTGATCTAGTGTCAATTCAATCTTTTTAGCTAATTTTGGCCTGATTCCGCTAACGTGGATGCTTGGGTCGAACTTACGTGGCATAGTCGCGTTGATGTGAATAATTTTTAATAATTTTTTTAAATTTATTTTTTTTTTTTTTTCTTATATATTTTTAATTTCCTTTATTCCTTTATTCCTCATTCTTTTTTTATGTGGATGTGTGCCACTTAAGCCGACTAGCACCCACGTTAATAAAATCCAACCAAAATTAGCCGGAATAACTAAATTAGCACCAAATCAAAAGTTTATGACTAAAGTGACACTATTAAAATATTTAAAGCTAAATTGTCATCAATACAATATGTTTATGACTTTTTGACACTTTCCCTAATAAAACGTCTATCATGATGGTCAGGACTTTGATCTTGGGCTATTAGTGGGCGGTTTACACAAACACGGAGAGAGTGAGTTGAAACCATTGTCAATTGTTCCAAAAGTCCAAGCTGCTAGATAAAACATTATTTGATTCTTAAATACTTTAAAACTTCTCCTCAAATGTAGGTTAATTGTTCAAAAAACTTAAACTATTAAATTAATGCGTGATTTAATATTAAAATCCACTAGGTTAAATTTTTAGAAGTTTCATAAAATCTCATTGTGGGTGGTGAGAGGCCACATGTATATAATGATCATGTGAATGCCATGTCAAGCAATGGCGAATTAGATATGGCAAGTGAAATGTGACTAACTGGGTGGACCTATATGCAAGAGAGGCAAATAAAACTAGCTATCAGTAGGCTCTCGGAGCGGGAGAGTGGATGTAGACTTATCATAAGTAGAACCACTATAATTATAACATGCAATTTTCTTTATCCCTTAGTCTCTCATTTATTTCATTTGATAGTTTATTGCACACAAGTAAGATCTTATCACTGCACAATTTATCTTCAAACATTGTTCATTTGCAAATTCCACTTAATCACCTATTCACCCCACTCTAGGTGATAGTTCTAGCCCCATTTTATTTATATCCCTCTCCTTTCTCCCAAATAAAGCTTTAAGTTTTATAAGCAAAGTATCTGTTAATATTTATCTTGAAGGTTGTAACCGGATCTACAAGATCTGATCTGAATTCAAGCATGTGAAATTCCAAATAGGAAAGTACATGATTTCTAGGACGCTTGGACTTTGCGGCATTTCCAAGTCCAAATTGGACTCCACTTCATGTAAAGATATCTTGGTGAAGTCAATCTCAATGTGGGTTCATGGCATACTTATAATTCAAGATGGTAAGTTTTGCTTTTGATTGTTTGGTAACCACACAAAAGTAGTTTACAAACCATTTAATCGTAACTCTACCATTCCTCGATAAATTAGTCAATTCATTATGGCTGGCTCTCCCTGTGAAGAAAGTATCAACATCCGCACCAAATCATGTAAATCTCCCGCATCCTCTATCATTCCTCGTTGATTTTTTCACAATTTCATTCTCTCATATTAGAGTCGAATTACAAAATCCATGAACTCCGGCCTTATTTCACCGCGACATATGCAAACATACTCTGGATATGCTTGTACCAGATGCTCCCACGAATTTTCGCTCTATAACCCAAACCCCATAAATGAATGAACAAACTGCACGTTTGACTGGTGATGTCGGGTGATGCTGGTAGCAAAACATACGCGTCATGCGACAGTCGTATGTTAAAACATAAGGATGGGGACTGGATGTCGGGTGATGCTGGTGGCAAAACATCCGCGTCATGCGACAGTCGTATGTTAAAACGTAAGAGGATTGGGACCGGACTCTGACGAGGAGAAAGAAAACAAGGGAAGACGGTGGTCCAAATTTTGGTCCACCAGAAAGCAAACCTTCGTTAAATCCGATCGGGAGAATCGTCTAATTAATTAATTTTCTTGTGAGCAGAAATTATGATTGGCGCCGGAAGAATTTTAGCAGCACGTTGACATCACCTCCGGGTTTCCAAATTGCCATGTCCCGTAATTTTTTTCCGAAATGTAGAAATGGCAAGATTGTAAATTGAGATTATTTTTCAGAGACATTTAGGGTGGGGAAATAAAGACATAAAATTAAACCGGGGGATTAAAGAAATAGGGGCAGACATAAAATTAATTTGTTTTATCTATACTTCAAATTGTAAGATAAACGTCAATCATGATAATTATGACTTGGATCCTGGGCTGTTCGTGGGCGGTTTACACAATCATAGAGAGAGTGAGTCGAAATCACTATTGATTACTTTAAAAGTTTAAGCAACTAAATAAAAATACTTAAATACTTCAAAACTTTTCCTCAAGTGCAGGTTAATTGTTCAAAAAACTTAAACTATTAAATTAATACGTGATTTACTATTAAAACCTATTATGTTAATTTTTTTAGAAGTTTCACAAAATCTCATTTGCAGGTGGCGGAAAACCATATGTATATAATGAGCATGTGATCCCTTGTCAAGTGATGGCTGAATAGGAATGGCATAAGTAAAATTTGAATAACGGGATGGACATACACACGAGAGGGGCAAACAAAATCTAGCTCTACTTCCATGATGAAAATAATGGGAAAAAGAAAAGTAATAGAATATTATAATGGTAATACAATGGTGGTAATCCATCACAATCAATTAAGGATGTGCACAATTTAATTCGAAGAGATATGGGAATCTAAAGGGAATTTAATTCGAAGAGATTTGGGAATCAGTATTTGTAAATATATTCTTAACATGCGCCAAGCTGGGGACATCCGTCATCTCTTCCACGTTGTCAGTGACGCTCAGAGAGAGAGAGAGATCCTAAAACCACACGTGTCGTCGGGTAAATGGTGGTCAGTTGGGCAAAGATGGGCTCTACGTGGCGACTTCGTGACTTCGTGTGGTTTGGGTTGAACGTGATCACAATGACCCAAAAAAAAAAAAAAAAAGAACGTGATCACGCGGGTGGGGCCCTCCTTCGTCCTTCTGCTGTCAGATTGGTGTGCTGCCGTCGGATAACGATAACGACCCTTTTACCTATTCCTTCTCCACGTGACTTTTTAACTTTCCCTTTCTTTTTTCCTTCCGAAACTTTGCGACTCCCATAATTTGTACATTTCTTTGATATTTTTCAAAATACATAACCGTATATATGTAAAATTACGGATATATTTATCAAAAGTCTTGAAACTTGTTACAAAGTGTAATTGAATTCTAAATTTATAAAAAAACATAATCAAAACTTAAAATTTATTAAGTTGGAACCCGTTTCATAAGATTAAGGATTAAGAAGTTGGGCCTTCATCGAGTACAACTTGGCAAACACTTGGGTATGTGCCTCCATCCCTGCGGCTCGTGCTTGTCATGTGCATGGCTTCTACAAAGACATCATCGGTGAGCAAAACTGTTATTTTGGTGGGTTATTATACTCTTTGTTGATTCATGCGAGAGATAAGAAATGGGTCAAATTTGAAGCAAAAGAAGGATTGCCCTCAGATGATAATCAAATTGGTCATTTTGTTGAGTCGAAATCACCACAGGACGACACAGATGATGCAATAGTTACCCTGCTTTCGGAATCCGCATCGTCCAAGACACGGCAGGAAATTTCTTCGGTTGTGGTGGAAGAAGTCCTCACGTTAAGAGTAGGAGGTAATTCTCCATTTTTTTTCCTTCTGTCCACATAGTCATATCATTAAATTAGAAAAAGAAATCAAAAAGGAAATAGTGGTGAATGATCCAAAATGCCGATATTATTCTCGAGGCATGCTGCTTGTGTAAATTTTGCGTCGCATGCCAGAACTCGCAAAACAAAACTGGTCATAGATGGTAATAAGAGTTCGGGAGATGTATCGGTTTCATGACGCAAATCATGAGTTATAGCAGCTTCTCATTATGTCGTGTCCTGAGACTGAACCCTCAAATGGAATTCGTTTTCCGTAGTTTGATGAGATTTCCCAAATGCAAAACTTATTGAAATCTTCTCAGCATTTGCATTGAAAAGTTTCTCCCTTCTTGTACAGTCACAGACCAATCTGTGAAAAGAGGATGTTGTATGACATTTATAGCTTGGGTTGTTTGATGCTAAGCAAAGGTAATGAATCGATTTATCAGACGCTAGTCCCTCCTTTTGGTTTTCCTCTACTCATTTTCCCAAACAAAAGCATTGAAATTTCGATTCAAGTAGCTGGCAGGAGCTTAATCTCGAGGGAGATATAAAGAAATGCTTGGAAATTAGGTTATATAACCTTGTTTTGACTAGAAGTTGGCTGAGATTGACTTTGAAATCACTACACTGAAATGTCCTAAGTCATTTTTCAACAATCTAGGTTTAATTTCATCGGCCACTAGGTGGTTGATCCGGTGGTAAGTTTATGTCTTGAGTGAACCACCGAATGGATCATACCACGTTATCTAGTTCTAACATATATTGTGTGGAGAGACTACTTGGCTGACTGCTAACGCCTTATTGAACCTACAAAAACAGACTCGCCAACCTCAAAATTTTGGGTCGCAAACTATACAAATTATTTATGACTCCAGCCAAACATTCCGTAGAGGACATGAGGCCCTTCTGGTAACGCTTAGAAGGGGTTGCTAACACTAACTGCCCTTGCCTGCCCCGTCATCTACGGAAAAGAAGATTATATTCATAATTGGTCAACTACACAATATTCAAAGGCCCAAAAACAGAATAGACACACAAAGCTATAGAGGGCCAATAATGATACATACAAGGGCAAAGGGCAGAAAGGCCCATATGAAGAGAAGGCCTTGGTCCAGTGGTAAAGAAATGGGCCCACAAATAGGCCCATCGTTTAAAGCCGAGGAAGCCCATGCAGGGGAGAGCGCCCCCCCCCGGCGGGTGGGGCCCACTCTCCTCTGGGGCTGCTGAAGCTCTGATGGGAAGCATTGAAATTTGAAAATGTCTTTAAATATCATTTGTAAAGGAGAATATTCATTACTCAAAAGAATATATAAGTAAATAGTTTTTATAACAAACCAAATCAAAACAGAGAATAAATACTGAAAAACAAAGCCAAAATCCAGAATTCAAGGAGGATCGATGGAGCAATTGTAAAGTTAAACACAAACTCCTTCCAAGTGAACAAAATCGTCAAATAAAAAATAAAAGTAGAATATATATCTTAAAAATTTAACTAGACAATAGAAGTAATCGAATTTTTCACCATCACAGGCTTGCCTCTTTCGTTCCCTAAGGCTCCCTTTATTTTGCGAAAAATAAATGATCTAAAAATTATTTTCCTAAAGATGCTCGTATCGGTGGAAATAATTAGTTGATAAAAAATTGTTTCATTATCGGTAACAATTTATGTATGAACACGATGAAAATATTTTTTGTTTGTTCTTTTTTGTGAGTCATACAAATGATTATTTTTAGGAAACTATTTTCCAAATTATTTACTTTTTGCGAAATAAATGTAGTCTAAGAAGACCGAATTGTCAAAAAACGAAGGCTCAATATGAAGAAAGGATCTAGAATATACCATCGGTATACCGTTGACCTTTAATTTAAATCAATTGTATTAATCAAAAGATTATTTTTATTTTATATCATGGACACTAAGGGCCTGTCGATGACGTAATTAAGTGTTGAAAGTTGAAACACCAGAACTTAACAAGATTTTTTTGATAATCATTACTGACAATGATTTAAAAGATTTAATTAAGTAATAAGATCACTTCATGGGGTTAAGTAAGGAAGGGGTTAACAATTAATTTATTTTGTCAAAAAAAGTTATTGATGGCAAGTAGAATCCGATCCTTTATATCGCTACAATATATGAATTACGATCACAATTCCATGTATGGTAAGAACATCATAATATTCATATATTATCAAACAACTTTTAATTTCTATTTTCAGCATTTACATTTGTCAACACTTAAGATTTAGTGTCAAATTTTTCAGCATTAATTTTTCAGTTATATCAAACGAGTCCTAAGAGAAGTATGTTCAGCATCACAGATTGTTCAAAATTAAAATTCATTTATTCACTTAACCCGGAGCAAGAAGAGATTTGAAATGAATAATTTGAAAAATATATAGAGGCATGACTCTTAGGCCTTTTTGGTTTCGCGGAAGATAAATGATTCGAAAAACATCTTCCTAAAAATATTTGTATATATTGCTCACAAAAATGTATGAAACAAAAAATCATTTACATCCTTCACAAAAATATTTAGACATATATAATTATTGGTGATGAAAACAAATTCCATTAATTAATTATTTCAAGCAATACAAGTGATTTTTTTAGAAAAACATTTTCTATAATTCATATCCTGCAAAATAAACAAAGCCTTATTCATACACAAACATCAAATGCTCAATTACATATGCTCAATGCAGGCTAATTGCCCCGGTATGAAGTCTGACTTCGGCCGATGAAAAAACAAATCAAAATTCAGTTCTAATTTGACCAAAAAGTAATCAAATTACAGAGATACTTGTTCTCGGAAGTGGATTTTTGAAAAAGTGTAAAGGCCTGTTTGTTTGAATTTAAATAAAAGCAAACCCACCAAAATTTAAATTATTATTCAAATTTAGACTTGGCAAAATTTAAATTATTATTTTTAAAAAGTGTAAAGGCCGGTGTTGGACCTTTAAAGGCTTTTAGGCCAAGTTAAGGTGTTTGGCAACAAAATTTTAAAGGCCTTTGAGTAAAAGCTAGTATTTCCAAAATCCCTTAGCCTAATGTATGTTCTACCTAGCAATGTCTTTGAGTATTTCGAGAATGGTAATGAATTATTTTCTTCCAACTTTAGCCTCACTAAACTTTGAAATTCTAGTTTTACCCTCACCCATGCATGATGACAATGAGGTTAGATCTTACCACCAATGAGCTTGATTTTGCTCTAGCAGCCCTCGTGAGGGCTAGCTAAGGTTGTGCAACATCGACTCGGGGTCACTAGGGTGGCGCACCCAAGCTGCCATTGCTGATATCACGTGACCTTCTACCTAGGGTCGTGTGACCTTAGGCAGCCCTCACCGAGGTCATGTGACCTCAAGTAAGGTTGCCAATGCTAGATATGGCTCACCAGCATTTGGCCACCACCTAAACCTTTGCCTGAACATCGTCAATTTCTGAGCTTCACTTTTTTCTTTTCTTTTCAAATAACTAAAGTCCTTTACAAGTGTAGTTTTTTTTTCCAAATAATACTTCAACCAAAGTTGTTTCCTAATATACTTTTCAATTACAATTGCCCAAACATTACCTAAAAAAACCTTTAACCTAACGTTTTTTACATTTCTCCAAAATCTCTCCCAAGCGCACCCTGAGAACCATAGTAAATTTGCTTGGCTAAATAATGTGATATTTTTCTAGTTAATTGCTCAAATGGACATACAAGCTAAATTTTTAGTTATGCCCGTCATATAATCTTAAACAGGTATTGACAGATTTTCACATTTCTTACTAGACAAATCTTGATATCTCTGGCATTGCTCATTTGACGTGGCTTTTGACAGGGGGGTACTAATGGTGTTTGCTTGTTGGATGCAGATGCTCGGATCTGTTTCACCATCCTAAATTCTGGGAAAAATACTGAGGAACTCAAGAAAGTACTCCGGTAAGAACTTTCATAATTAGAATAGGAAATTTTATTTCGAATTTTAAAAAAATTAAAAAAATCAAAACAATCAATTTAGTGCCACATCAATCACCGGACGTAGGGTTTTCTCTTGGTCGAATTCGGATATTGATATTGTATAATCAACGACAGCTAATTTTGTATCAAAAAAAGCTTTAAACAGATCGGTGCATATATACTCGTACACGCAAATCTGTATATAAGTATCTCCGTCTTGAAAGTGAAACGGCCCCCAGAATTGTTGACAGAGCCACCGTTAATGATGATTGTCATAAGAACTTTACTGTGTAGAACCTGCTTTCGAGACATGAAATCCATCCTGAAGTAATGGATCTGCAATTATTAGCCTGACTCCAATCAGTTTGAGGAAGTATGGAGATTACGTGGAAGCACTGCTTGCGGATAAAGTTATTTGGTTTGCGATCTTTTCCAAGTAATTGGAGGACGTCTTTTTTGCTATGCATAGTAGCAAATGATCACCGGAATTTATTTTTTCTTAGCTCCCAATTAACCCATAATAAATTAATGGCAATTCTTAAGTTTAATATTATGTGAATAATAAAATAAGAAAAACCAAGTTACAATTGGTTGAGCTTGGTAGGGCTTATGCTACGCAAGGAGAATCTTTTGTATCCGCTTAGCAATCCGTCAAACCCTCATAATTTCACTTTAGGAAGTTCACAACAATATGTAATTTATGTCATGCCTTGGATATCTTTGGATTTGGCAGGATTTCATGTCGAACAGCGATGAAAGTATAAGGTTGAAAAGTATAATGGGAGAGAGAGAGGTATCCTTAATAAAGTAGATGTGCAGAGAGAGAGAGAGAGAGAGGTATCCTTAATAAATTAGAATTCCAACTAGCTAAGATTGCATAGAATTATGGGGGTGGGGGGAGAGTCTATTTTGCGAGAGAGAGAGAGAGAGAGAGAGAGAGAGTATCTTTAATAAAGTAGAATTCCAATTAGCTAAGATTGCATAGAATTATGGGGGTGGGGGCAGAATCTATTTTGCTGGGACGTTAGTCCTACATTGCCCCCCTCGCATTCGTTGATCTCGTTCTTCAGGCTCTACGACACCAGAACTCCGAAATTTGCTTCACCAGAGCCTCGCAACGCGCCAACATATTATTGCTGTTCCGTGCGAAACGCCTCCACAACTTTCCTGATAAATGTCCGGCTGGTCCACACTGAGGGGCAAGATCAGCTATCATGAATAGCCTAAGCTTCTTCATCTTTTTGAACGAGTTTGCATTCGAGATCAAGTCTTCTATATCAACATTGTCTAGTTTAATGCCTTCAATGGCAGTTCCCTGCTAGGGCAAGATAATAATTATTATACATATTTGAAGCACTTGAAAATAAGCAGATATGTAAACTCTTCCAGAAAATAACTAGTCTTAACTTTAAGAATAATGTTGTAATTTGTTTTAAAATCGCGCTAGTAAAAAACCATTATAACTTTGACTAAAAAAAAAAAAAAACATTATAACACTAGCAGTTTCTGTATGATATGAAGACACATCAATCTCATGATGAAATAACAAATGAGAGGATTTTATGCTAGGTTATTCAACAATCTGTTCGATAATAAACACTGTTAGTTTAAGAAGAAAATTAGCAAAGCACGAAGTAAAGAGCGTGAACCCTAATAGGCAAAAATAAAAATAAAATAGCGTCTCTCCTAATTATGCAATCTAACCACATGTAAATGCGAGTCCACAAAAAGAAGATACACATGGGTGCTCAAATTGATTTTTGCTTTCAGGACATGCATAAGCTCTTACCGAATTTTGACTAATCACTTGTAGAGCATCCTCATGATGCCATATTCGACTTCGCTTGCTGGGGTTTTCAGGGCACTCCTGAATCACAATTCGTCTACCCATTTCTTGAAACAAATCATGCATCCATATTTTGTTATTTTCATCAATGTATATAAGCAACTTTTGAGCCAGAATATCAATCCCACTAGTGGCATAGACACTACATTGTTCTAGGGACTTGATGATCACTTCTTTGTCATATCCATTTAGAAAACAAGCGATATCAAGAAAAATCGTTCTCTCATTGGCCTCTAAGCCATCGATAACAATCCTCAGTATGTCATGAACCTTTCCTTGAGGGATTTCTTTCAATCGATCAAAAGCTCTTTGCCATTCTTTGACGCTTTTGCTGCTCAAGAAAGAGCCCATCATAGTCAACACCAAAGGAAGGCCTTTAGAATAACTCATGAAGCAATTTGAGAGCATCCTATAGTCAATTTTCGGATACCTTTCTTGGAATGCATTCCAACTAAAAAGCTCGAGAGCTTGATCATCATTTAGTGCTCTTACCTCATAGATATCCCTGCATAGACCCGATTAAGTTTTCTTCGTGTCGAGGGATCAAAATGACTCTACTCCCCAAGCCAAAGTTCATTGACTTGATCAGGTGGCTGAGTGGCTCCAACAACCCTTCAACATCATCAAACACCAAAAGAACCCTCTTGTTGTGAAGCTTACTCCTCATCAAATTTATCACTTCATGAATATCATTGCCAATTTCCGAATCTCCATTGCCGAGAAGGTCACCAAAAAGTGTCTCTTGCATTTTGTGGAGGCCCTCTTGGCTCAATATATCCTTCACATTTGTGAGAAAGCAACTTCGATCAAATTGATCTGCAATTCGATAGTACAGAGCTCTCACAAGTGTAGTCCTTCCTATTCCACTAGTGCCGGAAATCCCCACAATTCGGACCTCGTTAGCTTCTAATTGGAGTAAGGAGTACAATGCTTGCACTTGAGAATCTAACCCAACTGGATGGAAAGCAAGCAGGTCTGTGTGTGAGCAGTTCAATCTTCTTGAGATTTTCTCCACAACGGATTGGATGAATTCAGCTTCAAGTCTGCAAGTTGTCAACAACTAAAGGCGTGATTGGTTATTCGTGCTCATAAAGGTGAAGAAAATATCAACAAGGTTATATTTTCAATCTAGCGTATCGTCCACCTAATCTAAATTACTAAAAGGTACCCACAGAGAGAGAGAGAGAGACAGAGAGAGAGAGAACTGGGTGTGGGGGGAGGGCAATAAAAACATAGAAGAGAAAACAACTGGAAGCTGAACTTTCTTTCAAGCCCCAGCTAGGTACCACAGTCCAAACAATACAAAGACAGACAATAAGTTCTTTTTCTTTTCGTTTTTGCATTTGACAGACGTATCATTCCATAGTGGAGAGTTTTGGTGGTGAAGGGAAGGGTTGCATTACTGCTAGGGTTTACCCTGCATAGGCCGTTTAAGATGTCTGGACTTGCCCATTTTCATTTTCCTTAATATTAACGAAAAGCAAGCATGGGACTTCTGATAACCTCCTATAGAAAATGAAGCTCATATGCTTTGGAGTTCACCCACTTGTATTTTTTCAACAATGGGACTCAGAGTAAGTGAGGGAAATGATGCATGAAGGAAATTGGCAACGGCGAAAATCATTGTTCACTTGAGATTTCTTTATGCTTGAGGGAAGAAGTGAGGAGAATAAATTTTTTTGTTTAGTTATGAAATATAAAGTACGAAATGAGGTTAAAACCGGAGAAAAGGGACATCCATCATTTCTTTTTCTTCTCCTTTAATGTTCAACAGAAGGTTATTTATCATGTTATTTAGCTGAACACTTCTAATTTGCTATGTATGGAGGAAACCAGCATATGCAAAAAAAAAAAAAAATCAAGAGTAAACTCTGATACACGCTGAAAGAAAAAGTTTCTTTATAAAAGATAAACGGTGTCAAGGAGTGCAACTTTAACAATCACAATAACACAAAATGTCACTTCTTTTTTCCTGCAAGCTGTTAAATAAAAAATGTGCATAAGAATACTAGAAGTGTCAAAAATTTCATAAGACATTTGCTTTAGTGCTAAAAGTTTTTACTGGCTCACTTAAATGCCTTTGGTGAAACATTTAAGCAAGAAAAATTGTGTGGCCTTTAAGATTAAAAGTTTTATCTGAAATGGCATTTAAATAAATAAAAAGATGGTCTAAATGGATCGATAAAATGATGTTGCACAATCCAACGTGGCTGGGTTGTGTAGAACGATGTCATTCACTTTGAATTTCTTTTATCATTATCTCAATTCGTACGGTGACTCCTTCTCATTGCTATCGCTTGCTCGCATGTTGTCTCTATCACTCTCACTCAGTCAGGTTTGTCATCCTCTCTCACTCACTCAATTGGCTAGCAAAATTAGGGCTCAAGCTTGGAGGGGAAATATTCATCTTCTTCTTCACTTTGTTGAAATGAATTTGAGCTGCTCGTCATGCTCCTACTCCCTCCATTTGCAAGATTGAGTTGTTAATTCATTTTATGTTATAGAATGAAGCTCAAAAATTGGAATGTAAGGCACGATTTGTAGATGATGGAAATCAAATGATGCAGAATGTATGGGATGAGATGACAAAAGAACTTCAGAGTTGGAAATCTGCACTGGTCCATCGAGTTGTCCATGTGCATTGGAGGCAAATCGAATAGGGTTTCAATTTGGGGTTGTGGTCAACTTAGGGTTTTCAATATGGGGATTTCCTTGTAAGTTGTGATTTAGGGTTTATATTTTAGGCCAAAACATGTGGAAGACATTGCTTAGGGCTATGTATGCTGACTGGGCACGCCGGCAAGCCACATCGGATGATGTAATTAATAAAAAATGGCTACGTTATATTTTTGGCTACCCAAATCGGAATTGGTACTTAAATGATTGGTTTTTTTTTTTTTTAAATTAAAAAAAGTGACACTTAGTGATTCAAAAGAAATTTTCAACACAAAAGTGAGCGTCATATGAAACTTTTGACACTTCTAAGTGCGTTTGGTAACATTTCTCTTCCCATGAATAATTTATGTTCAGAAATAGTTATTTTCCATTTTCTTCCTAGGAACAAAGAAGCATTTGTTTTTCTTTTTACTTTTGTTCCAAATCTATTCCCTTGTCATATTTTCTATTTTGGATAGTAGAAAAATTAACTGACGTTACCAAATGGATTTTGTTCTTTTTCTATTTTGGAGAACCAAAGAACAGGAAAAAAAAAAAGGATGGTTACCAAATAGCTCCTTAGTACCCTTATCCCATCAAAAATGTAGATTAAAAGATACTGCAATGTCTATGTTAAATCTCTTTGATGAGCCAAACAATGGAGTCGGAGTCTTGGTCTTGGAAAGTTCAATTCCCAGTAAAAGGGTGATAAACATTTCCAATTATTCCACTGCCCATAGACCAAATGATTGGCCTTTAAGATTAAGATTTGTTGTTTCCTGGACAAAATAAGCAACTTCCTTTAGGAAATTTCCCAAGCAAACACTAAAAAAATGGGAGAGAGTTCGTACCTGTTTCCGAGAGACCAACCGGTGAAGATTGCCGGCTTTTCGGAGAGCATCCTCCACCTCCGGACCTTGTCGGCATTCTCTAGCCCAAAACTCTTCTCACTTTGGCCAATCCGCTTGAATCGTCCGGACTGGTTGCGCATCTCTCTAGGGTCGACGTCCCCAAAAATGAGGAACACGAGCTGGCCTTTCTTTTCCTTGCACTCAAGGATCTTATCCAGCTCCTCCAGGCACCATGGTGAGGAGGCGTAAGTCTGAGAGATGACGACGATGGCGCTCCTCGACTGCTCGATTGCTTCATTGATTGCCGGTCCGATCTCTAGTCCTCTTTCCAAACTGAGGTCGACAAAGGCCCTTATCTTGTTCCGCTCAAGAGCGACGAGAAGATGGCTCACAAAGTTGCGTGTGTCGGCCTGTTTATAACTGATGAAGGTATCGTGACTGCACCGAGGGATGGAGGAGGGGGGCAAGAAGAGTTGTGGTCTGGCTTTGAGGCTATGTTTGAGAGAAGAGAATTGGAGCAGAAAGAAAGAGATGGGAGGCTTTTGCAGTAAGAATTGCGATGCTCTCTTGTTAAGGAGGCTTGGATACAATGTAGGGGGAGAAAATGGAGGGAAAAGGCTCTTGAGATGGCCAAGTTGGATCATCATCTTACTAGAATTTGCCATTCAAACACCCGCAAAATCAAAGTAAAGAAAGAGCTGTACCGAGTTCATTCACGATGCAAGCTACCTTGACTTATTTATAATAGATATTTAAATTGTGAGCGCCCGCTGACGCAAGCACGCAGGCATCATTTCGTTCCTTTTTGTCCGGTTTCTCTGACCCATTGCTTTTTTGTGTGTAGGAAATAGACTAAGTACAAGCAAGTTGAGATGGCGACATTTTTTTCTTTTTCCTTTTCCAAGAAAATTCTAAAAGAAGAAAATTTAAGGATATCCAAACGGTCAGAAGCATCATAAATCTATCCCCCTCTCTGGACAATTTGCTCAACAGCTACTTTTTCGGAGCCCCACCCTTCACTTTTTGCCAGGTCCTGTGTTGCATTTGTCCCAAGGTGACACCCCCTCCACTCCCACTACAAATTGCAAGACAAACGTCTATCGTGATGATTATGACTCGGATCTTGGCCTATTAGCGGGTGGTTTACATAACCACGGAGAGAGTGACTTGAAATCATTATCAAGATAAATGTATTATTTAATATTTAAATACTTTAGCATTTCTCCTCACATATAGGTCGGACTATTTGACTAAACTTATAGTATGGAAATATGTAATTGAGACATAGAAAAATTTTGTAAAAATTTGAATTCAATACCTCTTGCACTAATGGGATTCTCTAGGATCATTACTAATGGGATTCTCTAGGTTGAACTTTTAAAAGTTTCACAAAATCTCACTTGCAGGTGGCAGGAGACCACACACACACACACACATAATGAGCATATGTAACCCTTGTCAAGCAATGGTTGATTATGAATGGCACATGAAATTTGACTAACATAATGAACATACACGCGAAAGGGGCAAACAAAATTTGGGTTTGCTTCCATGATAAAAATAATTGGGAATAGAGAATTGTGTGATTTTTGTATATATAATAATGAAGAATACATGAGCTTATTTATACATTTTACAAAATAACGATCTAACGTAACATAAGATTACAATAGCAATTATAATTAATTAGAATCAATCAAGAATATGCATAGTTAATGTAAGTTAATGTATAATCCTAAAAGATATGGAAATCAAGGGAGATATACAGAATTTCTAAATATATATTTAACGTGCTTCAAGCTATGACATCCATCATTTCCCCTAAAATTGTAATATAAGCGTTTATCATGATGGTTATACTTGTATCATCATAATTGATGGGATAATTATGCTTATGTTTTCAGAAAGGACACGAAGTTTATGGTCTTGAGTTGCACATGGTACCTGAATTTTAAGTTTCATATGAGAACTAATGGTATTTCGTGTATGGAGGGAGGGGAGATATTGGAGAAACTATTACATGATTATTGTATATATGATAAATTGAATCTAGCATAGTAAAAATGATAGGTCTCATAGGGTCCAAAGTGAATCCTATCATGACAGTGCTCATTTAGCTCATAATATGCACAATACTTTGTTAGGGATTATGTTGTCATTTAAATATTGTGCATGCGTTTAAACTGTAGATCTGTTCTTTATATAGTTTACTAGATTTTATCTAAAGTACAATTATAGTAGCTGTTAGGTGAAGTCTTGTGATGGTTAAAGATAGTGGCTAATAAATTGTCTAGCACATCTGATTTCTTTGTAATTTCTACCAAATATTACGCAAGGAAAGCTTTTAATATCCGAACTGAATGGTCATCATCTGCAAATATCGTGCGATGTGCAGTTGTTTTTTTTTTTTTTTTTTTAACCAAAAATTAATCAGGCCATCGACATGAGCAAGCATGTGGTTAGGGGTTGTCCACGGCGGATTCCCTATTTTCCTTGATTTCCAAATGTCACTGACCGTCCTCTCTCTCCTCTCTCTTCCCTGCGAACCACACCAGACGTAAAAGATCCAATCCTAGCAAATTAGCACACGTGTACCTCACAACTTTACACGTAAAGGGATCCAATCCTCGCTGCTCTATGTGGCGGGTGGGAACATACCGTCGCACTTGTCGCTTCCTTTTAATAGAAGCTTTCAAGTACTAAAGCAGTACGACCAAAAAAAAAGTACTAAAGCAGAAAAAAAAAAAAAAAGTACTAAAGCAACCTTCAACAAATGCAGCCTTTTTTTGTTAATAAAAAGAATCACTGAAAACTTCAAACTATGCTGATGACGCATTTATTCACAACTTTTGTTATAATATTAACAACACCAAATTGTGCATGACGCATATATTTTAAACTTTTTATTGTGAAATAAAAAATCACAAACTTATACATATATGACACATTTACCATTCTATCAAGGTTCCATTAGATGATCTTTTAACAAAAACATCATTTTATTTCATTCAAGTCACATGGGCTTTATTATGTCAACACTATTTGCTTTCTAGAGTTCAAGTAGGTAAATTTTTAATGATGTTCATTGATGGAACCTTCATGGAGAAGGGTAAATGTATCATACAAGTATAAGTTTGGATTTTTAATATCATTAAAAAAAATTAAAGGTAAATGTTTCATAGTAAAACATTAGAGTTTGTCCTAATAGTCACCATTATCACTTGGAAAGGGAAATGTGGAAGGTTCGAATTCCCACATTCTCTGAGAGGGTGGGGATGATTCAGCTTCAAGTATGAGTTTTACTTTCATATCTTACAAGGTAGTAAGGCAAAAGTCTGAGAATGAGAGTTAGAGTATGAGTATAAAAGGACCGACAAAAAAAAAAAAAAAAAGTGTCATAGTTATATAGTTTGAGGGTTTTTGATTATTTTTACACTTTTTTTTTTTATAAATGACTTTAGAAAGTTTAAAAATATAATATTCTTTACGAAATTAGTTATTGCCCCCAATCTATCATATAATAATGAAAGTCCACTTTTCAATAGTAAAAGTGCCAAATTAATTAAAAAATTATTTTTTTTGCAAATAAAAGTATGTGACTAATTTTTCCAATAAGTAAAATTCAGATGAAAATTTCCTAAATTCTCATATTAAATACAAAATATTTAATTATATTGTGATATTTATACATGTAGGAAGATAGGCCATGCACAACAATTGTGAGAAATAGGAAAATGCTTTTTGGTAAAACATTTTCAAAAAATACAATTAGTTTTCCTTTGTTTGATGTTATATGATTGAAAATGTTTTCTGATGTTTGGATATAATTAGAAAATGATTTCAATTTCAAAACTTTATTTCAAGAAAAAATGCACAACAATTCGAATTTTTAATTTTAAAAAATCGAATTTTTAATTATTTTAGTTTTCTCTTCTTATTTTTATTTTTCTCCAAATAATCGAATTTTTAATTATTTTAAATTTTGTTCTCTTTTTCTCTTTCTTTTTCTTTTTTCTTTTCTTTCCTTTACTTTTTCTCTCTTCCTTCACCACTATTGGCCGACGACGGCCATAGGCAAGCTTTGCCACTCTGAGATCAAGCAAGCTACAAGCTCGTCGGCCTCAATGGAGCCCAAGCTCATTAGGATTGGCGGAGCCGTGAGCTTGTCAGCCTCGATAGAGTCAGAATTTGCCTAGATCTGGCAACCCCAAGCTCACCAACTTGCTTGGATTTGGCGAGCCGTAATGGCCTCAACGAAGCTCAAGCTAGCACATTCGAGCTCGCTTGGATCAGTCGAGCTGCAAGTCGCCGACCTTGACTAAGCTTAGGCTCACCTGGATCTTGAGAGCCGCGAGCTCATTGGCCTTGATAGAGCTCAGGTTGGCGAGCTTGGGCTCGCTTGGATTGGCTAACCGCCAAGCTCGCTAGCCTACGTCTTGGCCTCCCGTCGAGCTGCCAATAGTTATCAACGGTAGAGGAAGGAAGGGAAGAAGGAGAAATGAAAAGAAAGAAAAGAGAAAGAAGAAAAAGAAAAGAAAAGAAAAATAATAATAAATAATTTTTAAATAAATAAAATTCGATTTTTTTAGATAAATTATTTTATAAGAATAATTTTTTTATTAATCAAGTACCCAACACTAAGGAAAAATTTTGGAAAACATTTTCCGGTTCTTTTATAAACGGGAAATCATTTTTTAGAATTTTACTTTTGGTAGGAAAATATTTTTCGTTAACTAGGAAAACATTTTCCGTTGGCTCATTCTCTAAAGCAAATCAAACGCGATAAATGAGGAAAATGTTTTCCGGAAAATATTTTCTACAAAACAAATGCACTTGTTTCTTTTTTCCAAGAAAATTTCAAGCGATGAATATCTTAGATTAACAATATAGTCACAAATATCATGAATATATAATAATAATAATAATAATAATAATAATAATAATAATAATAATAATAATAATAATAATAATAATAATAATAATAATAATAATAATAATAATAATAATAATAATAATAATAATAATAATAATATTTATGCTAATAAAATTTAATAATAATAACTAATGAAAATTTACTATAATCATGACTATATCATGTAGGAGAAGTTGTACAGTAGAAATAAAAATATGCAGACATCTCCACATAATAATAAATTGGGGTAAGTACATAATCAATGCCAAAAGTTGTGTACGGTACTTACTTTGGTGCCAAAATTTTATTTTGGATCACTTAGGCGTGTTTGGTAACAATTACTTCCTGAAACATATTCTGACCATAAATGATTATTTTTTACTTTGTTCCCGAGAACCGATTTTGAGTAAAAGAACACATTTAGTAACTGTCCAAAATTTCTGATTTTGTAATAGAATTGTGTTTAGATCGTCTTCATTGATTCTGTTCCAAATCAATTTCTTTTAATTTTTAAATAAATTTTTTACTTTTTTCCATTTTTTTTCTTTTTTCCTTTTTCTCCTATTTCTTCTTCTTCTTCTTATGGCCAGTGGTCGAACCAGTGACCGGCCAAATGAGGGCCGACGACCTCACTTGAGAACAAAAATTTTACTAAACGCAATTCTCGGCCCAAACTGATTCTGGGAACAAAAAATCAGAATTTGACCCTATTTGGATGGTTACCAAACAGGGTCTTAAGTGCCAAAAATTTGAAAAACGATCATTTTAGTGTCAACGCCGATCTAATTGATCGGAAATCCGATGTGGCACTTTTTTATTAATTTTTGAAGCTGACGTGGCTCACCGGAGAGTATAGTCAACATATAAACAACAAAACGACACCATTTGGCGTCTTTCCCCCAATTCAAAACCCTAAATCCCCAAATTGTGTGTGTGAGAGAGAGAGAGAGAGAGAGAGAGAAGGCATGGCATGGGCTTCCTTGTTGTCTTCTTCCCCAAAGAACAACACTAGCACTAGCACTAACAGCGACACCAGTAGCGGCACCGGGACTAGCACCGGCACAACTCTGCCTTTGGTTCGTCCGACATTGTCGACAAGCCCAAGCTTTTGTCCTCCTCCTCCTCTCCTCCTCCTTCTCCTTCCCCTTTCAAAAGGACCCACTTCAGTCGTTCCCTAAGCAGAGCCTAATCCACCATCTCCATATTCGCCCTCCTTATTCCCTTCGCCCTTCTCGTCTTTGCTCTCTCCACTTTCGACCCCCCTTGTTCCTCCTCCTCCTCCACCCTCGCCTCATATTCTTCTCGTCGCTTCTTGCCCAAGAAACAACCTCAGCCTCTCCTCGCTCACCTAGTCGAGCAACTACGACGGAGGCCGAGCGACGGTGGCCAAGCGAGCTAGGTCAGCGTTGGGTGAGGATTGAACAAAAAAACCCTAATTTTAATCCTCAGATGAGTTGTGTGGCGTTGTTTTTGTGAGGTCATCCACATATGACAGCAAAACGACATCGTTTTCTTAAGGAGGACGGAAAACGACATCGTTTAAAAGCTATGTCGTTTTTTTTAAAATATAAAAGCCACATAATCATTTTGGCCGGAATCTCTCGTCGGCGGTACTAAAGTGATCGTTTTTTCTCTAATTTGGCACTTAAGTGATCCGACGGAAACTTTTGGCACCAAAGTGAGCGCCGTACACAACTTTTGACACCGATAGTGTACTTACCTCATAATAAGTCAGAAAAGTTGACTTTGTCGCTTGTAACTAGACTGACATTTGTGTGAAACAATGTATTTTGTTATAGAAAATATCTAGATAATTACTGACATAAATCAATACCACTACCACATGAAGAGCGAATTCTCTTCCGCATAACATTTTTAGAGAAATCTCATGGCAAATAAAAAAATTACTGAAAAATAGTGGGATAAAGGCTATAAGAGCACATCTTCTGTTATTTCTCCAATTGCATGAAGTTTGAGTGGGCAAGATTTCGAGAGAGTATAACTCATTGCTCATGTGTCTTTTTTGGGCTTTTTTTTTTTATTCAGCATAAATTTTTTAAAATATCTTTTCATTTCAGCATAATTACACTATTGCTTGAATTATAAATATCTTTTATTTTAATTTATTTCCTAAACAATAAAAATATGGATATATTTTTTTAATATCTTACTTTCTTGATCTGTATAAATATTACAATAGTTTGATTTAAGCATATTTTTTATTATGATCTTCATAATAATAAAATAGAACCTCATTTAGAGTTTTTTCGAGTTAATATTCCTAATTTTCTAATTTCCTAATTTACAAAATTAACTAAGTCTAATTATGAAAATGAAAAAAAAAACTTGAAAATTTTATGTATCTAAAAAATTAGGAACATGATTTAAATTAATAAAAGTACAAGAAATCCATAGATAAATTAATATTGCTATAATATTCTTATTAAAAAAATTTCTTTTAAAATAAGGGTCAATACCACACAAAACCTCAAATGGTACATTTGTAACAATTTATCAAAAACTATTTTTTTACCATGAAAACCTCAAAGCTGGTACACTTATGACAAGTTTACCCTTCATTAGTTTTCTTTAAATTTTACAGTCAAATTACTGAATTAAATAACACATGATATTTGATGTGTGTACTAGTTTTGAGTTTTTCGTAGTATTAATCTAGTTTAATGAAAACTAACAGACAGTAAATTTGTAATAAATGTACTAGTTTGGGGTTTTTGATGAATAAAAAATTAGTTAAAGATAAATTTATCACGGGTGTAGCAATTTGGAATTTTTTGTGGTATAAATATTATTTTTATTAAATTTGTTATAGGCATACCAATTTGTGATTTTGCATGGTATTAATCCTTAAGATAAAGAAAAATGAATTTGATATAACTCTAAATGAGTCTATATTTTTACTGTTATATAGATCACAAGTTAAAATATACTAAAAATGGAACTATAGTAATATTAGACCAAAAGGAAAAATAATAATAAAAAGACAACATATATTTTTGTTGATTTAGGAAATGGAATAAAATGAAAAAAAAAATCTAAAATTTGAGTACTGGTATAGCTATGAAAACTTGTGAATATTATTGAAGGATGATTTCACTTTGTTATTTAAAAGTTGAGGTCATAGATTGTAGAGGAACAAGTCTTTTATGTTTTTCTCGTTCCATATCTTCATGGCATTCAATTATGAGTGCGTAATTTGGAACCACTAGTATGAGCTTCCATTTTCAATCCATGACTGAGACTTTTATCTTGTTGTATATTATTCGTGTATTTAAATATGAGTTGCGGTCAATGGATTGTAAAAATAAATTATGACTATTAAAAGTGATAATTTGTCACGCCCGATAATCCCACTCAATCGACCCTATAGGAGGGTTTAATAACCAAGTGGCAATCACGGCCCCACTCGGCACGACCTTTAATTAGGTGGTCCATCACGGCCTCACTTCGGGGCACGACCTCTCATGGTGGTCTATCCCGGCCTCACTTTGGCACGACCTCTCATAGGTGGTTCATCACGGCCTTATTAAGCACGACCTCTACTAGGTGGTCAATCACGGCCCCATTAGGCACGACCTCTCTTAGGTGGTTCATCACGGCCCTACTAGGCACGACCTCTCATAGGTGGTTCATCACGGCCCTACTAGGCACGACCTCCAATCGGTGGTTAATCACGGCCAATCTCCTATCAATTCCCACACTTAGGGTTTTCTAAAGAATCCTCATAAATCGCAATCACACTCAATTCGCCACAATCAATCATCAATATCGAATTCTAAATGCACAGCAGCGAGCGGCACAAAATTCTGAGAGTTTAGGGTCCTGACAAAATTTTCGGAATTTATTAAATAATTAAATTTATTCCGAAAATTAATATAATAATAATATCCATATTTTTCATGATCCACGCTCAATTTATAATATCCAATCATCAATTTCAAAATCCGATTACACAAAGAGCGATCGGCACGAAATTCTGAGCAACCGGGCTCAAAAATAATTTTTCCGTTTTTTTTTTATAAATAATATTTTAATAATTTCGGAATTAATATAATATTATAAATTTCCAGAATTTCGAAGCAATTAAATAATTCGAAATTAAAACCCTATAATGTCACATCAAAGCTTATATTAATATAACTACTCACTTAACCTTAAATTAAACACAATTTAAGTTAATCAAACACCTTAATATAATCTACACTTAAATAAATTAAACTAACCACCTAATAACACTTAACATAAACTAAACACCCATAAAGCATCATTAACCCTCTAATTAGGGTTTAGTGAGGTAAACTCACCGGATTAGCGAACCGAGCGGATCAAAACGACGAGGACGCCGAGGAGAACAACTTTCCTCAAAGCGGGCCGAGCATCCGGGCTCGGGAAGGCGGCCGAAATGGCCCACGAAAGGGCTGCCATACCCATTTTCTTCTTCTCGGTTTGCTGCTGATCGGGGCCGAGAGGGAGCAGATCCGGCGCCGGAATGGGCGGAGGAACGACGGAGAAGAGGGGCGGCGGCTCGGGCGCGGCCGGTGGTGCACGGCGGTGACGACGGCTTGGCGGCCCTTGCGCGAAGGGAACAGCGGCTCGGGACGACGAGCCGGGCGAAGCGGGGCGGAGCGGCGCGCGGCGCGGGCCGGCCGACGACGGCGACGACGACGACCGCGGCGGCTCCGGCGGTGAGCTGGCGGCGACGAACGACGGCGGCGCTGCTGGCTGCTGCTTCAGCGTCCTACCAGATCTGGAATTTTCGAGCAGCAAACGGAGGGAGAGAAGAGAGGCGGAAGGCGAGCGGCGAAGGCGGTGCAGCGACGGCGGCGTGAGGCGGCGACGGGCATGCGGCGTCGAGCTCGGCTAGCTTCTGTCGAGCTGCTGCACGCACGAGCTCCCTCCCTTTCCGTCGGTTCCAAAATGAAGAAGAAGAAGAAGATGCACCAACGGGAGAGGGAGGAGAGAGAGGAAAGAGAGAGAAGGGGAGCCATTTCATTTTCTTTTTCTTTTTCCCTCATCCAATCAAGGTGGCCCACCATGACCTAGGATGACCTCACAATCCACTCACCCAATCCTCCACAACATCTTCCAATGGGTCCATTTTATTTTTCCGCCGGGGTCCAATTCTTGTGCATGAAATTCTTCAATTATAATCAATCCACTTCCAATTGAGTCCAAATTGAAATCCATAAAATTAATCCAATGTCACCACACTTCAATTCACGTCTTCACTTGTCCATAGAACCCACTTAAGTTCCAAAAGCAAGACCGAATGCGGACCTACCAATTTCTCGGGCCAAATTAGCCATTCTCTGATTTAATTGCTGAAAAACTCGGATTACATGAAAAATCTTCCAAAGATAAGCCAATGATCCTAAAATGATTTGTGACACACCAAGACTTCCAATTTCTAAATTCGATCCCAATTCCACGGTTAATTTCACTTTGGCACGATACTAGCGCGCCCAACCTACCGGTAGCCTTTAGAAGTTTTCACGCATTTGACCTGTGGTTGATCATCTCAAGCCACAATGTACATCTTTGAAACATTGGCGACTTTCGGTTGTCGGCATAATCTCAAGGTTTCAAATACGAACACAGGGTACCCAATCGATAAAAGAGTCGGTCTAGTGCCGATCGACCCCGGGTGTGCAATCCGGTGGAATCACCCACACCGATCACATGCCTCTGTCGAGTTGACCTATCTCCGATCTCTAATCGATTTTAATCGTGTCGTAATGACCCTTGCAGATTAGCTCGGTCGAAAGGTCGTTTCCTGGTCAAATTCTCGAGTCTGATGCATTAGAAACTCTTAACGGCTTCACCCGATGGACTGGTTTTCATATGAGTAGCCAACTCAAGGAAAGGAACTATATGCGTGCCAACGAAATGCCCGTCTTAATTTATTGAAAATAGAATCGGAAAATCGGGATGTCACAACTCTTCCTCTTATAAAAATTTCGTCCTCGAAATTTAAATTTAAACTTTTCCCAATCCTTATAGAAAAGGTGGGGGTATTGTCGTCTCATCGATTCTGCTCCTTCATTCTGCTTCGTACTGCTATCCAAGATCCTCGGTGCCGACGAAACATTTCCGAATTAACCAGACCAATTATTGATTCCCAAAAGGCTAAGCACTTGTCCATCTTTACAAAAAAATAAAGCCGCAAAAATTTTTGGTTCTTTTTTTTTTTTTTCTTATTTTTCCACAAAGCGGCTAACTGCCGCGTCGGGATCGAACTCCCGACTTGGGACCTTTCGCTTCTTCCCGGGTACCACTTTCGCTACAAGCGCCGACGGTGTCTCGAAATGCTTCTTTAATTCATTTAAAGCCAAAACCCTCCTTTGAACTCCAATTTCGATGGATTCCGATTTAAATGCCGATTCATCTTCCCTTCCTTAATAGATTGAGACGTCCTCACCAAGGGCGACACCCAAGGAAAAATACACTTCCCCACTTAAAATTTCAAAGGTCTTCAACACAAAATCTGCGAAGCTAACTGGCGATTCTGAGCAGTCTCAAATATGTCTCTAATAACTGCCACTGAATCACTGATTCTAAACCAACTCTAGACCTGCGATTTTCTGATCTCTGATCTCAACGACTGAAGTTCTGTACACTCTGCTCTGCACGGATTAAAAAGAAACTATCGACCGATCTAACAAACCGGAACCTCTGGTCAAGATCTGATATAACTTTGACACTGATCTTGGCAATCCGCAATCACCGACTCACCGATCGACCCTAGCCCGTGATCTTTCTTTCCTTGACTTCATCTCAACAATTGAAATTTTGCACTTTCCACTATGCATTGATTAAGAAAGAACCCTCACGAAAACTCGCCAAACTTATAATCTCTTATCTAGATTCGAAATATAATTCATCCCCGGCACTCCATGCCGGTGAATTATCTGATGCACACACACTTCGGTATACCCACTCTATGAGAAGACAGAATCTTCAATTTCTGAAGTCGAACTTAGATTGGCGGTTAATTTCACTCCGACACGCTTTTAGTGTGACCTAGGCTACTAGGTAGTTTTCAGAACTTTTTAGGACAATTAACCCGTGGTCGATTCTCTTCGAGCCACGATGAACCCACTCGACACATTGGCGACTCTCGAGGGTCGTGAAAATCTCGATGATTCAAATACGGACACATGGTATCAAAACGACAATAAAATCAAATTAGTGTCAGTCGATGAGAGTTTTCCAATTTAGTGGAGTCACCCACAATCGGTCATTCATCTCAATCGAACCGACCTATCTCTGATCTTAATTCAATTTTTAACTGTGCCGTAATGATCTCTAAAGATGAGCACGGTCGAGAAGTCGATTTCTGGTCGAATTCTCAAGTCTATTTGCCTTAAAGTCCTTGATAGCTCACCCAACTAGTCTAGTTATCTCGTAAGTGGCCAACTCAGAGAAAAACACTGTAATTGCGTCGATGAAATGCCCAATTTAACCAATCGAAATCAGAGTTTGAAAATCAAGATGTCACACACTCAAAACAAAGATCTACTCGTACTGTCTGGACAACGTTGAAATTGCTATGATGAGCTTCCCATAAGATCTCTTCTTTAATATATGTATCGTCAATTACGCACAATCACCCTCAGAACTTTACTGTTCTGTTTTCAGAAGTCTGAAAATCAATTTCTCTCTCATCTACATTCTCTTATAGAATCTTCTGAATTTCTGAATCTGTCCACTGAAGCGATTTGATTCTAATTTGAATTTTCGGCTCAATTCTGAGGATAGTCATAAGATTCAAAAGGTGGCTTACCTTAGATTTGAAAATCGAATTTCGAACTTCCTCGAGTAAGATCCAATCCTTGAGTACCAACTGTGGAACTGATGACTCTCGACTCAGTGCATCTGTAACTTTGCTCACCTTTCCAGAGTAATATAAGATATCATAGTCATAATCTTTAATGAGCCTCATCCGGCGACGCTGTCCCATAATCAACTCCCGAGGTCTCAATTGACAAGACGCATATGCAACAACAAGCAACCAAATCCTTTAAACAACACATCACTGCAAATCTCATAACTTTCCGAACCAAATGGAATGGTCGACAGTGCGGTAGTCGGCTTTCGTTAAGCTCTTGAAAACTATGCTCGCACTCATCTCGTTCACACAAACTTTTCTTACTTCCTCAATAGTCTAATCAACCAACGCCGACACTGAAAACCTTTCCATAGAACTTATGTAATATCCTACTAATCCCCAGAAACTTATAATCTCTGTCACTACAGTCAATTTCGGCCAACTGATCATTGCTTTAATCTTGGACGAGGTCTACGGAGATTCTTTCTCCTGGAATCACATAACCTAGGAACATAACACTAGTCATCCAAAACTCGCATTTGCTAAACTTATTGTAAAACCCAAAAGCACTTAAGGTCTCAGGTACCATCCCCAATGTCTCTCGTGCTCCTCAACACTCCTTGAACACCCCAGGATAACTTCACTAAGCACGATCACAACTGATTCAAGTACTCTTACACATTCTGCTCATTAGACCTAAACAAATAGCTAAGGTGCCCATCAAACCACACGGTATTACGATGAACTCATAATTGTCGTATCAAGTACGAGATGTTAACTTCGGTGTATCTTTCTCCCTGATTCTCAACTGATGATACACTGATATCAAGTCGATCTTGGAGAATATCGATGTACAAATACAACGAATCAACTCTATTCTCACAGGTGCTCCCCAAGGTGATACACTGGAACGCATGAATCCCCTATTCAACAATTCCTGCATCTGCACCTTCAGTCCTTTTAACTTGAGTAACACCATCCGGTAAGGAGCCTTAGGGACTGGCTCTGCTCCAGATGCTAATTCAATCACGAACTCTATTTTTCTTTCTGACAGCACGCTTGGCAATTCTTTAGAAAATACCTTAGGAAACTTCTCTACCACGATTATGTTCTCCTTATTCGGCTCCTCAACTGACACATCCATTACAGTTGCCATGCATATTTGGTAATCAACAACCAGAACCAGGTCATCTTCAGTGACGAATAACAAGGGTTGAAGTTCCTCTTCAACTTTAGTGATTCAAAATTTTCACACACTAACTGAACAAACTGAATTACGTCTCTACCACAATTCAAAACTACAGAAAGCTCCTTGGGTCAAACTCTTTCATAAATGACTTCCAAGTCATACTTAAGCAAACTCTTTGAGTGCAACTATAGCCAGAAATTCACATTTCTATTACCTCATTACCTCAACGAAAACCCTACAACCTTCACTGAAAATTCTGCTGCACTACTCTGATAAAAGCATCTCAGAAACATTCTTCTTCTGATTGATGCATGGTCGATCCCTTCATGCTCCTCTAGCCATCCTAGTGGCGTCCTATCTGCAGTAATGGTACTTACGCTCTCTTGGGCTTACACTGACAATTCCTGACCCAATGGCCGTGCTGGCCACATTCAAAGCATGCTCCCTTTTTACTCTGACACTAGGCTGACTCAAGCCTCTTTCCACAAACTCGGCACATGATCAGTGAGTCCTCTACCTCCCTTCAAGGAACATCATGCACCCTTTTCTTGCACTGGGGTCCATTCCAAGTACTCCACTGGACATCTTGAAGCACGCTTCCTCTGTTCTGTCTTATCGACGGCGGTGACAGAAACAGCTGCGATTCCATCTGTCTATACAGATAATCTTTGATCAAATGACTGTACTGGCTACCCTTGTAACAAGTCATTTCTCTCTTACAACACAGAACATATCCATGTCTTTCCTTACGGACACAACACACATCGATCAAGTTGAGCACTGACTTTCTCATTCTACTCTTCTGGTTGGGTGAAACAAAGCACCTTTCTTCTGACATCGGCCTTTCTTCCCAATTCGATTTCCATCTCTGTCTAAACTGAACCTTGGCTCAGATACAGCGGCTTGATCCTCGATCACAACTCCAGATTGGGCCTCAACAGGCGCGGCAACAACAATGGTCACAACACTGGCAGCGGTAGAAACAACGGCAACAGCAACGGCTCGGTCCTGAACTTACTGGCCCAACAAGCTTCCAAGGAACACTAGCGCCTGAACGATCCCGACGAACCTAGGATCATTCGGTGCTGCTACACTCTAAGTACCAACTTGCGGCGGTATTCTCACACACACGCCGGATCGAGCTCGCTCTACCTCTGGTACCGACTCTCAAAGATCCTACCCCGAGGTACGATCCTATCGACCTCTTCCAAGGAGTTCACCACTCCTGGTCACTCATTCTACAGGCTCTTTATCGACGCCTATTTTCGATTCCAACATTAGGTTAGAATTTGAGTGACCCCACAAACAAGCTACCAATCAGCTATCATTCACATGCATCAGCATATTAAAAACCTTTCCTACTAACTATCCCATGACTCATCGCACCTTATCACTCCATACACAGACCATGCTCTGATACCACTTAAACGGGGATGTCACGCCCCGATCCTCCGAGCACGCGAACATCCCACTCTGGTCGATACAATGCGACATTCCCAGGTAGTGTCGCCGACCCCATTCATTTATTATTGCGCAAGCGGAACGTATTATAAAACCCCTGACCATTATATACGGGATAGAAAAGCGAAGCAAAACCACAACATAACACTTTCATAATTCAACGAGTTACAAACGAAGCCTATAGCCAAAGGTCTACAAAAGACCGGCTCTTAAAAGGAACTGTCCTACGATCTACAAGTCGGACACGATCTCCAATCTTATGGCTTCACCTTTGCGACTCCTCAAGGCCAATCTAAGCCATCTGGCCGCTCCGTCCACCAGGGACCTGAAATTTTTAATTTCCCAAACTGGGATGAGACAATGTCTTAGCAAGTTCAACCCCCTAAACTCCTATTAGAAAGAAAATACGCCCCGGGTGGCCTAGCCACATCACACAGAAGACTTACCTCGCATTAACCTTCATCTGCAAGTTAGCACAGTATATATAATTCAACCACGTGCAATTATAATAACCAAACAACTCAAAGCACAATCACATCATCGTAACAATTCAACCACTTGGATCGTCTCGGCGATCAATCGACTCGGCCGATTACATGTCATTCTAGTAACCCAACTACTGCTTCCAATCTCGACCCTATAGGAGGGTTTAATAACCAATGGCAATCACGGCCCCACTCGGCACGACCTTTAATTAGGTGGTCCATCACGGCCTCACTGGGCACGACCTCTCATAGGTGGTCTATCCCGGCCTCACTGGGCACGACCTCTCATAGGTGGTTCATCACGGCCTTATTAAGCACGACCTCTACTAGGTGGTCAATCACGGCCCCATTAGGCACGACCTCTCTTAGGTGGTTCATCACGGCCCTACTAGGCACGACCTCTCATGGTGGTTCATCACGGCCCTACTAGGCACGACCTCCAATCGGTGGTTAATCACGGCCAATCTCCTATCAATTCCCACACTTAGGGTTTTCTAAAGAATCCTCATAAATCGCAATCACACTCAATTCGCCACAATCAATCATCAATATCGAATTCTAAATGCACAGCGAGCGAGCGGCACAAAATTCTGAGAGTTTAGGGTCCGACAAAATTTTCGAATTTATTAAATAATTAAATTTATTCCGAAAATTAATATAATAATAATATCCATATTTTTCATGATCCACGCTCAATTTATAATATCCAATCATCAATTTCAAAATCCGATTACACAAGAAATGATCGGCACGAAATTCTGAGCAACCGGGCTCAAAAATAATTTTTCCGTTTTTTTTTTTATAAATAATATTTTAATAATTTCGGAATTAATATAATATTATAAATTTCCAGAATTTCGAAGCAATTAAATAATTCGAAATTAAAACCCTATTATGTCACATCAAAGCTTATATTAATATAACTACTCACTTAACCTTAAATTAAACACAATTTAAGTTAATCAAACACCTTAATATAATCTACACTTAAATAAATTAAACTAACCACCTAATAACACTTAACATAAACTAAACACCCATAAAGCATCATTAACCCTCTAATTAGGGTTTAGTGAGGTAAACTCACCGGATTAGCGAACCGAGCGGATCAAAACGACGAGGACGCCGAGGAGAACAACTTTCCTCAAAGCGGGCCGAGCATCCGGGCTCGGGAAGGCGGCCGAAATGGCCCACGAAGGGGCTGCCATACCCATTTTCTTCTTCTCGGTTTGCTTTTGATCGGGGCCGAGAGGGAGCAGATCTGGCGCCTCGGAATGGGCGGAGGAACGACGGAGAAGAGGGGCGGCTCGGGCGGCGACGGTGGTGCACGGCGGTGACGAACGGGCTTCGGCGGCCCTTGCGCGCGAGCGAACAGCAGCTCGGGACGACGAGCCGGGCGCGGGCGGAGCGGCGCGCGGCGCGGCCGCGGCGCGACGGCGGGCGACGCGACGACCGCGGCGGCTCCGGCGGTGAGCTGGCGGCGACGAACGACGGCGGCGGCGCTGGCTCTTCGCTTCGGCCCTACCGATCTGGAATTTTCGAGCAAAAACGGAGGGAGAGAGAAGAGAGGCGGAAGGCGAGCGGCGAAGGCGGTGCGGCGACGGCGGCGTGAGGCGGCGACGGCATGCGGCGTCGAGCTCGGCTAGCTTCGTCGAGCTGCCGCACGCACGAGCTCCCTCCCTTTCCGTCGGTTCCGGAAGATGAAGAAGAAGAAGAAGATGCACCAACGGGAGAGGGAGGAGAGAGAAGGAAAGAGAGAGAAGGGGAGCCATTTCATTTTCTTTTCCCTTTCTTTTTCTTTTTCCCTCATCCAATCAAGGTGGCCCACCATGACCTAGGATGACCTCACAATCCACTCACCCAATCCTCCACAACATCTTCCAATGGGTCCATTTTATTTTTCCGTCGGGTCCAATTCTTGTGCATGAAATTCTTCAATTATAATCAATCCACTTCCAATTGAGTCCAAATTGAAATCCATAAAATTAATCCAATGTCACCACACTTCAATTCACGTCTTCACTTGTCCATAGAACCCACTTAAGTTCCAAAAGCAAGACCAAATGCGGACCTACCAATTTCTCGGGCCAAATTAGCCATTCTCTGATTTAATTGCTGAAAAACTCGGATTACATGAAAAATCTTCCAAAGATAAGCCAATGATCCTAAAATGATTTGTGACACACCAAGACTTCCAATTTCGAATTCGATCCCAATTCCACGGTTAATTTCACTTTGGCACGATACTAGCGCGGCCCAACCTACCGGTAGCCTTTAGAAGTTTTCACGCATTTGACTGTGGTTGATCATCTCAAGCCACAATGTACATCTTTGAAACATTGGCGACTTTCGGTTGTCGGCATAATCTCAAGGTTTCAAATACGAACACGGGGTACCCAATCGATAGAAGAGTCGGTCTAGTGCCGATCGACCAGAATTGTGCAATCTGGTGGAATCACCCACACCTGATCACATGCCTCTGTCGAGTTGACCTATCTCCGATCTCTAATCGATTTTAATCGTGTCGTAATGACCCTTGCAGATTAGCTCGGTCGAAAGGTCATTTCCTGGTCAAATTCTCGAGTCTGATGCATTAGAAACTCTTAACGGCTTCACCCGATGGACTGGTTTTCATATGAGTAGCCAACTCAAGGAAAGGAACTATATGCGTGCCAACGAAATGCCCGTCTTAATTTATTGAAAATAGAATCGGAAAATCGGGATGTCACATAATTTACTGCAATAATTCAATTAAGAATACAAATGAAACTTAGATAAACCCTGAAATTGGTGATAGAGTAAACTCCATGTTGCAAACTATGCATGGCAAGCTTTAGGTTTTAAAAATTTGGGAACTGATTTCGATGGGACAAGTCCTTGATGGAATTTGAATCAATTTTGAAACTACTTCTCACACTAGATTGAACAAATTAAAAAATTTAAAAACTACATTGAGTATTTAAAATTAATTCAAGAATTACATTAGATGATGTAAATGTTTAATGATAATATTATACGTTGAATTGAAACTTAATGATTATTTGTGTTACTTTTCCCACCGAAGAAGTCCCGTTTGGGCCACAACGGATGCGCGTGGCTCAAGTGATCACTGACTTGGGGATTACTTTGAACTGGCACTGAAAGTAGCAAAGTCAGTTCGGAACTCGAGTCCTTTCGGTCGCTTCAATCATTTGTCTATCCTACAAATTGCATGGTCGACCCGCTATCTAGACATGCAATCATTAGTCCTATTTTCGAATCTTTGACCGTTGTGGAAAATACGTTTTATTAATTTAGATGACGTTAAGCCGCATGTTCTATATGCCGTCTTATAACTTTTCTTTGCCTCTTTTTTTCTTTTTGGTCTAACCCTATCTCTACTTTAAGTAATGCTGCATGATGTGTCATCGCAATGCCACAAACAAAATCGATTCGCCGCAAATAAAATCAAATGGCCCCAAAGGGTCGGTGCTGGGACCATACCTTTTGCAGTTGTTGAGGTATCGTCCACGTCTGTTGTTGCCACAAAGGGTCGGTGCTGGGACCATCCTTTTTGCAGTTGTTGAGGTATTGTCCACGTCCCTTAACAACAAATTCTAAGTACTTTTTATACTCACATGATTTTTCTCTATCTATTAATTATTGTGGATTGAATTTTCTAGAAAAAGATTATTCAAAAAGTCCTAACTTACCAATTTAGTCATTAACTTTTAATTTTGTCAATTAAGTCCTAAACTTATTCACATTTTATTAATTGAGTATACTCGACCAATTTTGGTTGAAATTACTAACGTGGACACCGGCCATCCTATACGGCATGACCGGTATTGACATGGACATATTTTAAATACAATAAGTTTATAATTTTTTGGGTACTTTTCCCTCCACTATTGCTTCAACAATCCACGATGATGACTAGTTGCTTCAGCAAACTCAATATGGGTAAGGCTAGGTGAGGGCCGTGACCATTGCCCGCCAATGGCAAGGGCATTGTAGCCCTTGCCTGCCCTCGTCTGCTATCGGCAAGGGCCGACAACCCTCGCTTGGTGGCTGGTGATGGCCCAGCCATCCTCACCGACCATAGTAAAAAGAACAAAAGAAAAAAAAAGAAAAAAAAAAGAAAAAGGAAAAAAATAAAAATTTAAAAAATATTATTAAAAATTGTTTACATCAGTGCTAGTTGTGCCATGTTGGACAACTAACGTTCATGTCAGCATTTTCTAACCAAAATTGGCCAGATGTCTTAATTGATAAAACATGAAAAAATTTAAAATTCAATTGGCGCAATTAAAAATGTTGACATGAACATTAACATGATGTCAGAACCACTGCTGTCCCTTTCACGTGTGTGCATCCACTTGAGATATGTCCCATCTTGCTTGACAAGGGGTTTAATACTCTTTATATCTATGTGATCCTTTTCCATCTATCAACTTAAACTTTTGGGTTGGTTTTTTTAATAGCGCCGACGGTATCGGAAAGGAAGCAACCAACTTCTTCCGTGCCTCTCTCATTGAATCTGGTCCCATATTGATAAAGTATGACAGACAATCTAAGATATTTGAGATGCAGTTTCATTAAGCCCGAAAAATCTACGTCATAAACCTTATTTTAAACCGTAAGATCGCTACGTTACTAGTAGAGCAATTGCCTCCACTAAGGGAAATGGAGAGATTCGTTCCTGGCCATGCAATTAAACTAAACTTCCCAAGAAAGTTAGTGAGGGATTGACCAAATAACGAGGAATTCCGTATGGGTAGAAACTAACGAGAAAACAAAATCCACCGGAGATTTTGGGCACAACTTTCTTATGGATTTGCTGGGGATTATTATTGTTGAATATGCTTTATAGCAATTAAACCTCTTTAATTATTACTGTAATTTCTGTTCAGTAGACAGTAATGTTCATAAAAGAGAAATAAATATTTGCTCATATTCTCGTTTATTTAATACTTAAAATGAAGACATCCAGGGACATTAAATCAACACATTCATGTATGGCATAATCCCACCGTAGTTTCGTCTAATCATAAACTTTTGAATGTAAATGGAACCATAGAAAGTACGAGGAGGTTGCTTGATATAAGATAAAATGGGCTATAGCAATTGACAAAAGAATATTATGCAGTCAATACTCAGTCTAAATCAAATCCACCTACAGCCGATCGTTATGAGACCCACGGAATTAATGATTTCGATGATGTCGATTTATGTTACATATAAATGAGACAATAACTTTTCTTTATTTTAAGATTTTATTTGTTTCACGGAAAATTAATGATTTGGAATTTTTTTTCTTTCTAAAAATGATCATTTATATCACTTATGAAAATGAATGAATACATGGAAATGTTAATACATAAATTGTTGTCAATAAAAAAAAAATTTTCATTGACTAATTATTTCTCAATCATTTTTTGGAGTCATTAATTTTCCGTGAAACAAATGGAACTTAAGTAATGATGCATGATGTATTATCACAATGTTATAAGAAGAAGTTAAATAATTTTCTGTACAAAGAAAAAGAAAGAAAGGACTGATTGGATACTATCTTCGACCTGTTTATATTTCCTCAATTTTAGAAGCTCGGTCCCTTAGACTTGGAGTGCTAACCTTCTAAAGTTCGGGATAAATGCGTCATCACATGCGTCATCGTAGGTATAATTTGGATTATTTATTTTTGACATTTTCCCATAAACCGGTCCATCATCTTTTAGCCTCCCACTTTCCTTCTTGCACGTACCTTCTTCATTCAGTCAAAGCAAATAAAGTCTTGAAAGTGCCTTCGATTTTACTTTCCTTGGCCGGTACAATGATTATCTTCTGTATCAGCTCGTTCCCTCAACCTCGTCGCTTCTTTATGCTAGTCCACATCCCAAAAATATATGCTGAATCCTCTTCGTTTCTTGATGCTAGTCCACATCCCAAAAGCATATCCTAAAGTTCAGTGAATTTCTGCACAATTTCCGACAAATAGGCTATCGGTTTCAGGTGAAATTTGGAATAAATTTTTGTGTTTTTTTATTTTATATTTTTACGTAATCCTGTGATATTTCATGGCGTCCAATAATGAGTATATGGTTTGGAACCATTAGTATAAGTTTCCACTTTTGAAGATATTCATGACCAAGATTTTTATGTTGTTAATATTTCATATTTTTCATTCATCTAAATATGAGTTGGGGTAAGTGAATTGTAAAAGAAAATGCTTTATTGTAATTATTCAACTAAGAATATAGACGGAATATTGGTAGACTCCGAAACCAATCATGAAACCTATAACATGGTAAGTTTCAAGTAGAACTTGGACCATAAATTGAATAAATTGAAGGTTTATGATTGAATATTTAGAATTAATTCAGGATTATATTAAATGAAGTATTAATTTAATGATAAAATTATATATTGGACAGAAGTTTAGTGATTACTTGTCCTTTTTGCTATCTAATGAGTCAGGTTTGGGCCACAAAAGGACGCGTGTGGCTCAAATGATGACTGACTAGCATGAACTGGCAATGAAAGTAGCACGGTCAATTCGGATCTCGAGTCTTTTCGGTCGCTGCAAACATTTGTCCCTTCTACAAATTGCATGGTCTACCTGCTCTCTGGATATGCAATCATTAGTCCTATTATAAATATGTTTTATTAATTCAGATGACATTAAACCGCATTTTCTATAAGCTAACTTTTCTTTTACCTTTAATTATTTTTGGTCTAACCCTATCTTTACTTTAAGTAATAATGCATGATGTGTCATCGCAACTCCATAAATAAAATCAAATTACCAAAAAGGGTCGGTGCTGGGACGATTCCTTTTGCAGCTGTTGAGGTATCGTCCACGTCTCTTAACAACAGATTTTAAATGTTCTTCATATGCATCCGATCTCCTTTTATCCATTAATTTAATCTTGTTGTGGTTTGGATTTTATAAGGTAAATTACCCAAAAAGTCCTAACTTATTGCATTTTTTGTCAACTCAGTCCTTAACACTTCTAATATTTTTGGGTAATTTTCTCTAAAAAAGTAATATTTTTAAAATTATTTAATAGGTAAAATTAAAAAGTTAAGGATTAAATTGCCCAAAAAAAGCAAGGTTTGTAGTCCTTGCTTGGCCGCCTTGCCCAAATCTGGGCCTCACTCGCAACTGTGGGATTGTGGCTCTTGATCAAGCGGTTGAGGAGGAAATTACAGGTGGAGATGCTAGGAAGGTGGGTGCCCCTCTTGAAGTAGAATGGGGTATCGATAGCATCATTAACGAGCCCAGCCCGACCGCAGGTCTTGACAAGGAAATTGATAGACCAAAGGAAAAGAGGGGGCCAAATAAAATACACATTCGTAATATAATGAATACAATAAATATTCAAGGGGGTGTTATAAAATACATGAATAAATGAAATATATGAATTAATATTCATTATATTCATCTCATCTAATATATTATTATGGTACATTTGTATTTTACATTCTAAGTACATCTCCTTATACAATTAATTTTCATCTCCCTATTCAATACATTGATATTAATGATAAGTGCATCTTTGTTTTTTTGTAAATAGGAGCTTAATTTTTGTCATAGTAATATGATGATATAATGAAAATAAAATTTTCTCATTTGGCTTTATTTACAATCTTTAGTGTCTGGCTTTCTCTACTATCTTTGGTGTTTATCTGCTTTCTCTACTTAATCTCTCTATTCTTTGTATTATATATTTGCAACGCTATATTTTACAACAATGATTGAATTGACAAAAACGCAATATATCTAGGACTTTTTGCACAATTTTCCCGATTTCTAACATGATGTTGAAGCTAGTGCATCCACCCGAGGTATGTCCCATGGGTTTCAAATGCTCTTTATATTTATGTGGTAAATTTTACATATTAGTTTAGTTCTTGAGTTGGATTTTCTAATAGCGAAGGTGATACTGGGAAGAAAGCAACAAATTTCTTCCATGCCACTCTTATTGAATCTGGCCTCATATCTATTCCGTATTTAATGCGATACCCAAACTTATGGGCCGACACCTATAATAGACAACCTAAGATATTTAAGATGCAGTTTCGTTAAACATAATAGACAACCTAAGTTATTTAAGATGCAGTTTCATTAAACATACAAAATCCACATCATAATTACCTTATTTTATGCCGTAAGATCGCTATGTTGCTAGTGGAGTAATCGCCCCCACTAAGGGAAATGTATAGATTCGTTCCTGGCCATGCAATTAAGCTAACTTCCCAAGAAAGTTAGTGAAGGATAGACCAAATAACTAGGAATTTCGTATGGTGAGATGCTAGCGAGAATAGAAAATCCACCGGAGATTTCGGGCGCAACTTTCTTATGGATTTGCTAGGGATTTCTAATTTCGAATCTGTTTTGTAGTAATTAAACCTCTTTAATTATTACTGTAAAATCTGTTCGGTAGGTGGTAATCTTCATACAAGAAAATTGAATATTTGCTCATATTCTCGTTTTATTTAGTACCTCAAATGAAGATATCCCGGGACATTAAATCAACACATTCATGTATGGTCAAATCCCACCGTCGTTTCGTCAAATCGTATACTTTCGAGTGTAAATATACCCATATAAAGTACGAGAAGGTTGTTTGATATATACAAGTAAACTGTAGCGATCGACGAAAGAATATTACGTAGTCAGCACTCGGTGTAAATCAAATCCACCTACTGCCGATCATTATGTGAACAACGTAACTAATGATTTCAATGATGCCAATTTACGTTACATGTAAGTGAGACAATAACTTTTCTTTATATTAAGGCTTCATGTTTTTGCGAAAACAAATGGTCTGAAAAATATTTTCCTAAAAACGGTCATTTATGTCATTTACAAAAATGAATAAATGAAAAAAAATATTGTTCACGAAAATGTTAAGACATAAATTGTTGTCGATAAAATTGGCTAATTATTTC
The DNA here is from genome assembly GCA_014182575.1 of Eucalyptus decipiens. Classification (NCBI taxonomy): domain Eukaryota; kingdom Viridiplantae; phylum Streptophyta; class Magnoliopsida; order Myrtales; family Myrtaceae; genus Eucalyptus; species Eucalyptus decipiens. The sequence goes on from CM024615.1 coordinate 26,474,822, forward strand.
AAGTGATACAAGCGATATTTTTTAGAAAATATTTCTCAAATCATTCTTCTTTTGTGAAATAAATGGAACCTAAGTAATGATACATGAGTTATTATCACAATGTCATTAAAAGAAATTAAATGGTCATCCTGTACAAAGAAAAAGATAAAAAAAAAAAAAAAAAAAAAAAAAAGACTGATTGGATACTATCGTCGACATGTATATATTTCCTCGAATAAATAGCCTCAAAAGCTCGGTGCCTTTAGACTTGGGATGCTGACCGTCTAAAGTTCGGAATATATGCATTATAATGAGTATAATTTGAAGTTGTTTTGTGGCTCTTTCCCATAAACCAATCCAGCACTTTTTAGCATCTCCCTTTCCTTCTTTAACGAACCTTCTTCATTCAGTCAAAGAAAATAAAGTCTTGAAAGTGCCCTCCATTTTACTTTCCTTGGCCTTTACAGTGATTATCTTCTGTATCAGCTCGTTCCTTCAACTTTTTCGTTTCTTAATGCTAGTCCTCATCCCAAAAGTATATCCTAAAGTTCAATGAAACTTGGCGTAAGGTTGAAGAAAACACCGCGATCGATCGGCCTTTTTTGCCCTATCTGTGTTGGCATAGTGGGTGATCCAACTTCTCTAATTTTTACGACTTTGTGATTCTGCCGACGTGGCGTAGTCCAACTTCGCTGCTTTTTTCATAAGAAAAATTATTATATCGATCAAAACCCAACGTGCCGGTGTCGTTGTAATTCTTATTTTATTCGCATCGATATGGGTGCAAAACCCTAAAGTTTCGCCCACGACAAGAGCTGATTCGAGGTACCCTCCTTTCCCTTCGACTATGTTTTTTTGATAGATCCGACGTAAGCTTAGGCACGTATTTGCCACATGAATTGTTAGGCTTATTAATTTCGTCTCAATCGATCTACGAAAGAATCCTTGAAATCCATGGAACTTTGTCCAAATCGAAGATATGAACCTAATCGATTCATAAGACTCTCAACATGTTTTATGAGTTTATGAGTTTCAAGACAACCAACTCTCCATGTCCATGCCCTAGGGGTTTTTCAGTAATTTCCTGTCAAGATTACAACTTAACGTTGCTTATTTATCACACTTGCTGCAAAATATCTAGACATGCGATGTATAATGAACATTTCAAACATCTTTTATTATAAGACAAAATAGACTTAGGGTTTCTTTTAGCAACATCTCCAATATAAAACATTTATTACACTTGCAATCGCTGAAAAAAAAATATTCTTTGTTTCTCAAAATGAATACAATTGTCAAAATTAAAACTCAAATATCTAAATTACACAACTTAAACCATCGATTGATTTTGGTCAAGCTATGGCAATCCACATTAACTCAAAAATCAAAATCATGATCATCCACAAATTAAGAATTTATTTGAAAAAGTATTGAATTTGTTTAATTAAAATTTTTATCTCACTGCTTTTTTTTTGTCTTTTTGTACAACTCAATTTTCTACCATGCTAGTTACTTTCAATTTTTTTTTTTCATTTGTTCAGTAATATTTTGAAATTTGGTTAAAATACATGTGTGCGTTGCAAATTTGACTTCCACAATATCTATAATTGGTGAAAATGTTTCTGAAAGTGTCCTTCAAAATATTTGAGTTTTACAAAAGTTGACAAGCATCAAGGATATTTTCTTCTCCTTAGTTTCATTTTCCTTTTGAAAAAAAAAATATTATCCAACTTATGAGAATGTTCTGTCAAGATTCTTTCCTCAAATTTGCTCCATGTTAAGGTTCCAGTTGCCGATTCTCATCGAATGGCAATTTGTGGTCTACAAGGCACCACCAATCACGAGGAATAATAGTGCCGTAGGCCCGTCATCATAGCAATGTTCTTTTATTTTCACTTTACCTATCCAAGTGGGATTTTTGGCCATAGCTCCGTTTCTACAATATTTTAAATGATTTTACTATTTTATTGTCCCATATAACTTGTCTATGAAATTTGTATACTTTTTTTATAGGAAAAAAAGTGTCAAAAAAGTTATAAACTTATTGTAATAGTATCAATTTAATCCTTACCTTTTGATTTAGTAGCAATTTAGTCATTTTGGCTAATTTTTACTAGATATTAGTGACATGGACATCAGATGGCTTACATGGCACAACCGGCATTGACATGAAAGATTTTTAATAATATTTTAATATTTTTATTTTTTCCCCTTTGTTCTTCCTTTTGTCAGTGATCAGCCACCCGTTGGCGATGGTCGAGTGGGCAAAGGTTGCCATCGCCCGCCACTAGCGAGGCTTGGCCGAGTGGTTGGCCTTGCCTAGGCCAAGTTTAGCTTGCGTGTGTGACCCTCTATCTGTCAAAATAATGAGGTATTCCCAATTTGGCTTGCAGGTAAGAGGTTGGGGGAAGAGAGAGAGGGAGGGTGTTGGGGGGAGGGGTGTCAAAGAATATATATGCATGTATCATCTACCTATAACTTTCGGGTTTGGACATTCTAACAATGCTATTGTTTTTTAAACAAAGCAAGCAATAAAGTCATGCAAGTGTCCTCAATTTTCTTTCCTTGGCCGGCACATTGTTCCTTCAACTTTCTTGTTTCTTGTTAATCCTAATCCCATTTTCTCTTTGCCAAGAGTAGGATTATGATTTTCCTACTAAACTATATCCTAAAGTTTAATGGATGATCATTCATACAACGTTCTTCACTAGGCATATGATTAAAACTCGCAGTAATGGATAGGTGTTTGACCTATCTGTTTTGCTCAAATGGGCTCTCCTGATGAGCCTATTTTACAACTTTGTGATTCTCTCATGTTAATAGTGTTTATTAAAAGAAAATTAAAGCCCATTGTGATTAATGTTTATCTTCTTTTTGATTTGATTTTGCGGTTCTAGAACTCGTCCTTTTGAAATTAAGGTAAGTCCATTCTGGTTTCACAAGCCATACCATATGTCTTGCTTGTCAGCCACACTCACTCATGTTAATTGGGGCTCTCTCAAGAGCCCAAATTGCAAGAGCATATGCTTAGCCTTTAGTTTCCATAGTCACTTATAATAAGTATCATATCTAGAGATATAACTGTAGATTCTTTCTGTACATTTATCACATTAATTGTCATGCATAATATATTCAATTCTACTTGAATATATAATCATAATATTTTCTTATTCTTGCAATGTTGATTTTACTACTTTGACAATTCAGATATTATTTAATAGACATGGTTCATCACTATATTAACATCCTAGAAAATATTTACTCAAAATTTTAGTAAAAATATCTTATCATTCTCATAATGTCATTTTTAATTGCTTATTATCAAGAGATTTTCGTGCAAAATCTTGATTTTCTATTGGCAAAAGATTTTCCTCTAAAACTTTACTTTTTCTTATCAAAATCTTAAAATGCTTATTTGAAAAATAAAAAGTTTATTTCATTAGAATTGAACTTGAAGGCATTTAATGCCACTTTTATTATAATATATTAGTTTTAGATGTGGGAGTTCACCCACAAAACATTAGAAAAAACTAACCATGAACTTGTCAAACGTAATAAATATTCTGACATACGATAGTTTTCTTGAGTTTATTTATTTTTTTTTTCTTGAGTTCGGCACCCTTTTGACTTTATGCATCCTCCACATTACATTCTGCTTCTTCCATAAAGAAAAATAGTCTTCTTCCATAAAGAAAAAATTACCAACAAAAGTTTTAAACCTAATTCATTTGTGTTAATTTAGTTATAAATATTTTAATTATGTTAATTATTTCTATATTTTTCCAATTAAGTCAATAGTTAATTTTTATCAGAAATTGCTATTATAGATGCGAGTCGTTCTATGTGATACGGCTAGCGTTGACATGGACATTTTTATATATTTTTTATAATTTTTCTCTTGCTTTTTTCTGGACTCTCGATGGCCTAAGAGAAAGGGCAATGTGGCCTTGGCCCAACTCGGCAAGATTGGTGCCCTCACCAGATTTAGGTGAGGGCCACCCACCCTCGCCCTCATTGGTGAGGGTGTCCCAACTCACCTATGATCGGCAAGGGTCAATCGGTGACCCTCGTCCGCCCTAAGTCTAGAGGAAAAAAAGAAAAGAAAAGAAAGGAAAATTATAAAGAAATTTTAAAATATTATTTAAAATGCCCATGTTAATGTAAGTCATGCCATATAGGATGGTCGAAGTCCACATTAGCAATTTTTAGCTAAAATTAATCGGATGGACTCATTTGGTAAAATGTAAAAATGTTTATGATTCAATTGGCACAATTAAAATGTTTAGCACTAATTGACCAAAATGAAAGGTTTGTAATTAAATTGACACAAATTATTTGTTCCAATTACATTTGGGTGAGGCCGGGTGAGGGCCATGACCCTCAGGCGTTTGATGAGGGCTTTGCAGCCCTTGCCCAGTGGCTGGTGAGTTTTAGCAACCCCAACCAACCATAGAGGAAAGAAAAAAAGGAAATAAAGTATAAAAAAATTAATCTTTTATTAATTTTTTAAAAAATATAATAAATATTATTAAAAATGTCCATGTAAGTGCTAGTGGTGTCACATAAGATGGATGGCGTTCACGTCAATGATTTTCGGCCTAAATTAGTCGAATGGACTTAATTGACACAAATACAAAGGATTTATAACTAAATTTGTCAAATTGAAATGATTTGTGACTAAATTAATACAAACATAATAAGTTTGACTTTTTTTGGTACTTTTTCCCACAATCTTTAAGTAATATGTCACTGGCCTCGTAAACAACTCGTTGGCAAACCCGTACTACTCAAGCAAGAGTTGGGTTGTAGAGCCCAAGAGCTCTTGGATCAATATAAGAGAGAATTTTAGCAATGTTATTTTTCAATGTTTTATATATTCTATGTTATTAGCTTGTGAGAAGCCCTGTCTATTTGTAGAAAGTGAGAAGATCCTTAGCACCTATTCGGTAACTGTCATGTTTTCTATTTTTTTGTTATTTTTGTTTTCCGAACAGGGGAATAGAAATCTGTTGGTAATGTCAATTAATTTTTTTATTCCCCAAAATAGAAAAGTGATCATAGAATAAATTTAGAACAAAAATATGAAATAAAAAAAAAAAAATCTACTTCTTTGCTTGTGGGAAAAAAATGGAAAAATACTATTTTTGAATATAAATTATTACCGGAAAACATAAATGTTACCAAACATGGTCTTCCTCTATAATTCATCATTACTCCACCCTTATACTATATAATGGTGAAGAATTATTACTTGTAACTCCCATATAATTCAAAGAGTTATTCTTTAGTAACCTTCACAACACTAATGGGTGTCTTTAATCAAATATTTACTGAGATCTCCCACTCACAAATTAGTGGACACGTCATAAACATACATTTTTCTCATCAATTCTACCATTGATTCCATCCATACAAGCTAATGGGCCATGAGACCGTTGAGTACGCATGCATTTTGGAACACTACGCTATATCTAACAAAGACTAGCATATGACATCAAATAAACATTGGTGTTTTATTATGCCCTAGACCCATTTGATCGCATTGGATTAAGTATATCTAATCCATCAAAATAAAAAGAGCTATGCTTAATCCCATTTGGACAATTTACTCATGGTTTTGTCGCATTCCACAAGAAGCGACCCACCCTGTTGAAAATGAGTATAAAACGTGAATGTGTTATCAAATGATCTTTCCCTCATCCTCATATCACTTAGTTTAGACTTGATAGCTTACCCAGCATTGTCCATATATATCTCACATGACCATAGGTAACAAGCTAAAGTAACTAACATTAAGTCCTCACTTTATGATATAGTCAAAAAGTCGCAAAGGGCATAAGTTTTAGTCAAAATAATTGACTCATAAGATTCACAAGGTGAGGAAGCAGGGATTTCATTCAATTACCTCCATATTTGGTCAATAAGCACATGCAGTATAAAATACATGCTACGATGGATTGGCTCAGTTCACTCCCGAGCAAAGTGTACTTTTTGTCCACAGTAGTAGCAAGTCATCTTAATTCTGTCCTTTTCGCCACCATGCTTGCCTCTTTTGCGCTTGGTGAATTTATCCTTCTTTGGCGCAGGAACCTCCTTGGTTAAAACAACTTCCTTTGGGTACTCACGACGTGAGCCTGACTCCGCCACATAAGCAAAAGCCTTTTGGTTTAGCTGTCCTACGGCATTCACCCTCAAGTTCAAGATGATGCGAGAGATGAAGAAATGTTTTAATGTTACTGTCATGAGTCATATTCATGAACATGTCATCCCAGGTTGCTGGACGGATCGGAACACTACTTGAATATGTTGTTAATCAGTTAGGTCTTGTCCAGCAGCCTTAAGCTCACGGATCCACAGAAGACATCACCCTATGGTGTTTTTCATGGTGTAACCCTCTTTCGTTGTGTAGCTATCAAAACCATGGTTAACTCACGCAGCTTAGTTGCGGAGATACCACTGTACTTTTATTTGAGAGCCTCCCACATGCCTTTAGCCGTCTAATGCTCCTCAAGTTCGCCAATCAAATCATTGCTCATACTGCTTAACACGGTGAAGCGTGCACAGTGATCTTTCTTGCGCCAATTTTGGTAGGCTTTAAGGTAACGGCGATGTTGAGGAGTATCACATTCTTCGGGCTCATCCATGGGTTGATCAAGGGTTTCCAAAACCTCTTGCTTATTGAGGAGATATTGAATCTTGCACCGGATATCATAGTTCTTGCCATCCAATTTCTCACCCTTGTTCAAATCAGCAACAATATCCTTTGCAGCCATTTTCAACTCCATTCAAGAAATGCCCATGAGAAATTAATAATTAGCACATATTAATATTTTGCGGCATTAATCTAAATTACAAAATAAAGATTTCATATAAGTCACAAGACCGAAAATTTGCTATGCTCTTAATCATCTCCAGCGCCCAAGTACTCAATCATTATATTTAATTTAATATGCAGAAAAATAAATTGTAGGAGGAAACTAGTAAGTCTCAACTCAACTAAAAACATAAACCACTTAGCAATCGAATACACCATTTTTTTTAAACATTAAATCAATAACGTGATTCTAACATTCACGATAAAACAGCCGATAACTTGCTCCAATACCAATGATGAAAAAAGGGCTGCGTAAACATGCACAATCATTTAACTAAATACCTCGCGCAGTCTCAATATCAAATCCTCCAGAATAACCAGACTATATTACGTTGCTAGCCATATCCACAATCTTTTGGTAACATAGCCTCCAGAATCGTAAACAACTTGTCGGCAAACCCGTGCTACTCGAGCAAGAATTGGGTTGCACAACACAAGAGATCCTGGATCAATATAGAAGAGAGAATTCTGATAGCTAATAATTATTTTTTAGTGCTTTATATATTCCGTGTTATTAGCTTTTGAGAAGCCTCACCTATTTGTAGAAGTGAGAGAAGACCCTTAAGTCTTCCTCTATAATTGCTTATTACTCCCCCGTTACACCATATAATGTTGAAGGATAATACTTGTAACTCTCATGGGTTTTCTTTAGTAACCTTCACAACACTAATGGGTGTCTTTTAATGGATATCTATTGAAAGGCATGATCCACGAATTAGCTACTTTCGTGACATTTTTTTTTTTTTTTTGTATGTCCTACTTTATTCTTACTCTAATTCTCACTTTCAGACTTTTGCTGCTTTTCGTAACATTAAAGATTAAGAAGCTGGACCGTTGTCGAATATACCGTTGCAGACGTTCGGGGGACAATGCTCTGTGTGCCTCCAACCCCGTTGCTTGTGCTCGTCATGCGCCTTAGCAGAACTGTTATTTAGTGGGTCTGTGCAAGAGATAAGAAATGGGTGATTCGGAGCACAAGAAGTATCGCCCCCGGATGATAATCAAGTTGGTCATTTTGTTGAGTCGAAATTACCACAGGAAGGCACGGACGACGCCAAAGTTACCCTGCTTTCGGAATCGGCAATGTCCAAGACACAGCAGGGACTTTCTTCGGTTGTGGTGGACGAAGTTTCAAGTTATATAGGAGGTAATTCTCCACATATTTTCTTCTCTCCACGTAGTCATACCATTAAATTAGGAAATAAATTAAAAAAGGCATAGTGGTGACTGATCCAAAAGGCCGATATTATTTTCGAGGCGTGCTGCTTTTGTAAATATTGTGCCGCATGCCAGAACTTGCGAAACAAAACTGGGTATATAGATGGCAATAAGAGATCGGGAGATGTATCAGTTTCATGACGCAGATCATGAGTTATAGCAGCATCTCATTATGTCTGTCCTGAGACTGAACCCTCAAACGGAATTCGTTTTCTGCAGTTTGGTGAGGTTTCTCAAATGCAGAATTTATTGAAATCTTCTCAGCATTTTCCATTGAAAAGTTTCTCCCTTCTTGTTCACAGACCAATCTGTGAAAAGAGTTTGTTGTATGATGTTTATAGCTTGGGTTGTCTGATGCAAAGCAAAGGTATTAATCGGTTTATCAAACGCTGGTCCCTCCTTTTGGTTTTCCTGTGCTCATTTTCCCAAACGAAAGCATTGAAATTTCGATTCAACTAGCTGGCAGGAACTTAATATCGAGTGAGATATAACAAAATGCTTGGAAATTAGGTTATATAAACTTGTTTTGACTAGAACTTGGTTGAGATTGGCTTTGAAATCACTGCACTGTAATTTCCTACGTCATTTTTTTAAAACCCATGTTTAATTTCATCGACCACTAGGTGGTTGACCTAGTGGTAAAGAGGTTATTTGTCTTTCGTGAGTTTAATTCACATCTAGAGCAAACTACCTTACGGCTCGTGCCATATTGCCTAATTCCAACGCATAGTGTGCAGAGTCTTCCTGGTTATTAATATCTAGGAGAGCCTATGATGACGAGCTCACCAACCATGAATTTTTGGGTCGCAAATTATACAAATTATATATGGTTTCAACCAAATATTCTATAGAGGATATAGGCCCTTTCTGGTAATGCTTAGAAGGGGTTCTTAATGCTGGTTGCCCTTCCAGCCTTTTTATCTACAGAAAAGAAGAACACATGCATGATTGGCCAACTATGCAAAAACAGAATAGAACGCACGAAGCTATAAAGGCCCAATAATGATACATACAAGAGCAAAGGCCAGAAAGGCCCACATGAAGAGAAGGCCTTGTAGCACCCCCCACACCCCTCTCCCCTCTTCCCCTCTCGGGCTGCCGCAGCTCTGACGAGAGGCGTTCAAACTTGAAAATGTCTTTAGATATCATTTGTAAAGTAGTTCCATCATATATTCATTTATTATCAAACAACTTTTAATTTCTATTTACTGTATTTAGAATCGTCAACGCTTAATATTTAGTGCCTAATTTATGAGTTGTATCAAACGAGTCTAGAGAGAAGTATGTTTGGCATCACAAATTGTTCAAAATTAAAATTCATTTACTCACTCAAACTAGAGAAAGAAGAAATTTGGATCGAATGATTTGAAAAATATTTGTAAAATATTTTACTAAAAAATTTTGCAGAGAAATGGCTTTTATGGTCTTGTTTGTTTTGCGGAAGATAAATGATTTGAAAAATATTTTTTTACTAAAAAAGTTTGCATGTGTCGCTCACAAAAATGAATGAAACAACAAATGTTTTCATTATTTACAAAAATATTTAGACATATATTATTATTGGTGATAAAAATATTTTTCATTGATTAATTGTTTCAAGCAATACAAGTGACCTTTTTTAGTAAATATTTTCTAAACTATTCATTGTTTGCTGAATAAACGGATTCTTATTCGTACACAAACATCAAATGCTCCATTACACAGACTTAATGCGGGCTAATTGCACCAGCATGAAATTTGACTTTAGACAATTAAAAAACAGATCAAAATTCAGTTCTAATTTGACCATAAAGTAGTCAAATTATAAAAATGCTCATTTAAGGAAGTGCATTTTTGAAAAAGGAGATAAGTACAACATGATTGTTATAACTTTCGAACGATATTCACTTGAGTGTTATAACATTTTTTTTCACTCAATTAAGTGCTACATTAGGGTAAAATTGATCATTTGAGTGTCATTTTCAGCAAATCATCATATGTAAATTTTTTTTGTTAATTTCCCATTTTGATGTGAAATTTTTTATTTTTATTTTTTTTTTTAATTGTCCACGTTAGTGTCGTCAATGCTATGTAGGATGACCGGCCTCCACATAGTGATCGATTTTTTCAAATTTGTAACACTCAAGTGAGCGCCATACAAAAATTATGGCATTCTTAGTGTACTTATTCTAAAAATACTTATACATATGCTCATTGAAGGAGTGATTACTTAAATTTTAAAGAAAATTATCAATTTAGTCTTAATCCTATTGTACGGTTGTTAATTTAGCTTTTACTTTTCAAGTTTGTCAATATGGTCCTACACATTTGTGCAATAATTTAATGTAGTCTTTCTAGTCAATTGTTGTCACAAATTGCGAAACGAAAATCAACAAATTGTGCATGTCAGAATACCACTTAAGATGGCTAGTGATAACTAGACGCTATATCAGCAATTTTGGTGGCAAATGGTGAAAAAGACTACATTGAAATTTGAAAAGTAGGGCTAATTAAGTGGATAATTAGTTGTTGACAAGAAAATCATCACAACTATAACTGCTCATGACAACTATAACTGTATTATAAGACAATCGAATCAAGCATTGGCAAATACATGTTATTTTCTCAATTCTGAATGCATTAGAATTTTTTTAAGAAAGAGAAGAAACAAAAGTTAAGATATACTGTTCTCTTCTTCTGGCGACTTCTTGATTCCGGTTGATTCCTTCGGTGATTGGGGCTGGTTCTTGGTGGGCTGGGACATCTATCGACCGCCTACATTCCCCAGGTTAGCTTGGCTTGATTCGTTTTCTTTTGGGATGAAATAGGAAGTTGCAATTAGGGTTCTGGTTCGCCTACTGTTCCCATTACTGGTCTTCGAGCTCATTTAGGGCGTCAACTGGTTGGTGGGCTTTTTGCTGGAGGACAGCTGGGTCTATTCTTCCCCTAAAGCCTTCTCGATTATCTGGCATGGCTTATTTGGCTTATTTGAATTCTTCCTAGGGTTCGGGCTCTTGCTGTTCTGGGTTGCGGTTTCAATTGGTTATGGCTTCTTCTTCTAATCCCGTGAGCCACTTGGGCCAGGCTAAAGAAAAGCTTCCAACTAGTGCCAGGCGTAGTCACAGTTGGTTTAGATCTGCTTCTCGTGGCAATTCTTCTGCCCAACCTGGTGCTCAGAACTGAAATGACTCGAAAACTGCTCTTGCTAAGTCGTGGGTTAATGTAGCTAAGTTATCTGCTAGGGGATACGATCTTGAGTATGTTCCCCCAACTTCGATTGGGAAGAAAGGTATTGTGCATTTGACAAAAGATGTAATACATGCTGCCGATCCTAAATGGTATAATTGTTTGGTGGGGGTATTATGTTGGAAAAAGGATATCTTACAAGACAACTGAATCGGTATTGAGGGAGACTTGGGGGACTCATCTTACATAAATGTTAGCAAATGATGAAGGGTTCTTTTTCTTCATTATTCCTGATCATGAATACAAGCAGAAAATATTGGAGGGAGGCCCTTTGACTGTGGCTGGAGTTCCACTTGTTCTTAAACAATGGCACCCTACCTTGGAGCTGAAAAAGGAACTTCAATCTTCTATACCTGTTTGGATTTGTATGAAGAACATTCCCTTTGCTTACTGGTCAGCTCCTGGGATTGGCTAGATCGCTAGTGCGGTTGGCAGACCTTTATATGTAGATCCCTTAACAGAACGGATGAGGCGGTTATCATTTGCAAGGGTGTGCGTGGAAATATCGGCAAAACTTGAAAGATGCGAATCGGTGGAAGTGTTCTTGGATGAAGAATCATTCATTGTCCCTATCTTTTATGAATGGCGACCAAACTCTTGTCCCAAGTGCTGTGCATTCGGCCACAACTGTTTGGATAATGAAACTTCGAATGTCACTGGAGATGGCCCTAGTGCCACCATTGCTGCAGAGCATCCTCCTACGTCTCATTCGAGCCCTCCAATTCAACCCCCAAATGCAGTCCCTACCGACCAACATGGATGGAAGCAGGTAACTAAGAAAAAGAAGAAACAATCGGTGGAGTCTAGAAAGGCCGATGCCTCTACTCCCCCTGTTACGACTCTAAAAACCAAGATTGGTGGGGAGCAATCTCGTCCTCCCCTACCCAAGCCTATCCCGAAAGAACAAGGGAAATTTAAGCCAAGTAAGATCGAGTCATCCTCTTCCTTGGCTCTTGTGGTATCCCCACCAGGAATAGCCCCTCTAATGGATGTAAACTCGGAGTTGGAATCGGATGAGGAAGCTAGTGCAATGAGCAGTAGCTTGGATGACAGGTAACGGATCCAGTAGCTCCTCCTTTGCCAGCTCCTAGTGAGGAGCAACAAGTTGTAGTTGAATCTTCCACCCCTCTTAAGGTGGCTCTTCGTTCTTCGGACAGATCCCATGCTAGGGTTACTCCCAATCCGGGAACCAGTCAAAGACGCCCTCCTAAGGGACGGTAATCCTTCCCCTCCCATCTTTATTATATATGTATATAGGAGTATGGAACATTAGAGGCCTTGGTCATTCTCTCAAACAGGCTGAAATCAGGAATTTTGTTCGATCCAACAACTTGTGTTGTGTTGGAATTGTGGAGACAAAGATCTCTCATACGATGTTCAATGTGGTGTCTGTTGCTCTTTTGCCGGGTTGGAAATGGTGTAATAATTATAATCACTCCATTAGGGGGAGAATATGGATTGGGTGGAACCCCATAGATGTGTCTTTTGTTATGAACTCGTCTTCGGATCAATTGATCCATGGGCATCTTACTTGGCTGACTTTTGGTACGTCTGTATGTCTCACGGTAGTCTATGCCGAGCACAGTTTTGTTTTGAGACGGCCTCTATGGACCAATCTCATCCAGCTTAGCTCTACTTTGACGAGCACTCCCTGGATTCTAGCAGGTGATTTCAATGCTATTCATGATCCATCTGATAGAGTGGGAAGTTCTAACAGGTGGATCCCGGCTTTTGATGAGTTTTGTGATTGTCTCAACCAAGCCGGTCTTGATGATCTAAGGTATATTGGCCATAGATTCACTTGGGCCACTTCTAGGGGTCCTATTCGCAAACAAAGGAAAATAGACAGAGTGTTGGTAAACACTTGTTGGAATGCTCAATACTCCTTCTCTGAAGCGACTTTCTTGGCTCCTGGCATCTTGGATCATTGCCTAATGGTTATGAAAATCATGTCTCCTCCTAGGACAAGCAAGCCTTTTAAGTTCTTCAATTACTGGACTACTCATCCAGACTTTTTCAACTTAGTGGCTCAAGTTTGGGATTCGCCTCTTAATGGCAATCCAATGTTCAATGTTCATCTTATGTTCCAAGCTTCGTCTTCTTAAGTGCAGGTTGAAACAACTCAATAAAGAATCATTCTCAGATATTTCCTCTCTAACGGCTGAGGCGAGGATTGATTTAAGGAATGTCCAGGATGCTCTTCATAATGATCCACTCAATCTTCAGCTTGTTGAAGTTGAAAAGTTAAAGCTCCAGACCTTCTCGGAGTTGCACCTTCAAGAGGAATCCTTTTATAGACAAAAGTCTCAGGTTCGTTGGCTAAAAGAAGGGGACCTTAATACAAAATTTTTTCACCATTCGGTGAATAGAAGACAACTTCGGAATATGGTGCTATCTCTTGTTGAAAAGGGATAATATCATTTCGGATCCCATTGAAGTTCAAAGGCGCTTTGTCTCGCATTTTAGTGATTTGCTGGTTGCCTCTCCTCTGAAGTCCGTGCGGTCCTGAGCCACACCCTAAATGAAGACCAGGTACGCTTTATTTCCAATCCTGTCTCCGACTTGGAAATCCGAGGTACTCTTTTTTCGCTTGCTATGGGCAAATCCCCTGGTCCTGATGGATTTAATGTTGAGTTCTTCAAACATTCATGGGAGATTGTTAGCCCTTTGGTAATCTTGGCGGTTAAAGACTTTTTTGTTACCGGCAAACTGCTTCGTGAGATAAATGCAACCATCTTGGCCCTGGTTCCTAAAGTCCCTGACGCCTCTAATGTCAATGACTTTCGTCCCATTGCTTGTTGCAATAATGTGTACAAATGTATTGCCAAGATAATAGCCAATTGGATTCCCATGTTCTGCCTTCTATTGTTAGTTTACCTCAAGGTGCTTTTGTCAAAGGTAGACATATTAGCGACAATATTTTGATTACTCAGGAACTTTTTCGGGACTTTTATCTTGTTCTGTATTGGCCAAAGTGTGTTATAAAAGTTGATTTTCGCAAGGCTTATGATACGGTCAATTGGGACTTCATTGAATTGATCTTACAAGCTTTTGGTTTCCCGTTAGACTTTATTGCCTTCATAATGATCTGCATAAGGTCCCCCAAGTTTTCTGTTTCTATAAATGGGGACATCCATGGATTTTTCTCGAGTGATAGGGGTATTCGTCAAGGGGACCCAATGTCGCCTTACATCTTCACTCTTGTGATGGAAGTGTTTACGGGCTTACTGGAAATTCAAACAAGACAACCAGCCTTTGGTTTCTACTGGCATTGTAAGTCTACTAGACTTTTTCATCTCTTCTTTGTTGATGACGTTCTCCTATTTGCTGAAGCTAGCTTAGCCTCGATTGATCTTTTGAAAGAAGGGATTGATAGATTCTTTGATATGAGTGGGTTGAGGCCGAATCTAAATAAGAGTGAAGTTTTTCTGTCTGGGGGCTCGCATACTCTCCATGATGAGATTTTGAGCAGGCTAGGTTATCAGAAGGGATCTCTACCATTTCGCTACTTTGGTGTTCCAGTTATCTCTTCTAGATTGGAGAAGGCAGACTGTGTCTCTCTAGTCAATGCAATTACTGCTCGAGTTCAATCTTGGACACACAGATTCCTCTCGCTTGCGGGTCGCGTGCAACTTATCAGGTCGGTTCTTCATTCCATCCAAGTTTTTTGGTCTAATGTTTTCTTCCTTCCCTGCTTGGTTCTTAATCGTATTGAGCAAATTCTGCATCAATTCCTTTGGAAAGGCCCGAGGATGGGGCCGGGTGGAGCTAAGGTATCTTGGAGTGATGTGTGTTTACCAAAGAAGGAAGGCGGCTTGGGTATTCGTACCCTTCGGGAAAGTAATACTGCCTCTATGCTCAAGCACATTTAGATTCTCTTTTCTGATAAGGAATCTCTTTGGTGCAAGTGGATACACTCCAACTTTTTAAAGCATAAGAATTTTTGGGTTGTCCAACGTCCTACTCAATGTTCATGGGCTTGGAGAAAGTTATTGGACCTCTGTGGTCACTTCCAACAATATTTTAAATGGATCATTGGTAATGGGCAGTCGGTTTCATTCTAGTTTGATCTTTGGCATCAAAAGGGACCGTTGTACAAGATCTTTTCGAACCAGCAAATTTACCAGACCGGTATCTCTCGCCTAGCCTCGGTGGCGGATGGCTTCACCACCCCTATGGTTTGGTTCGTTATAAATATCATGGCCAATTGGGATGATCCCCTCCCGGTGATAAATCAAGAAGATGATTGGATTCAATGGCTTGGCCACCCGACAGGACGTTTCTCTACAGCCTCGGCTTGGGAGTTGATTCACCCAAAGAGTAACTCGGTCCCTTGGTACTCCTTTATTTGGAGTCCTTCTCTTCCTTCGTGGTATCAGACACTTCTGTGGCTCATTACTCGCAACCGGCTGCCTACTCAGGTCTTACTTATCTCTTACGCTAGAATTGCAAATGCTAATTGCCCCTTCTGTTTACGTAGACCAGATTCTGTGAACCACTTATTTTTTGCTTGTCGAGTTTCAAGTAATCTCGTTTCCTTTTGGGCGGCCAAATTCAACCTATCTTGGTGAAACAAGCCTTGGATGGATAATCTTGCATGGGCAATCAGGATTTTTGCAGATGATAGCTTCTTCCAATCTATGGCTCGCTTCAGCTTTTGGCGCTCTTTGTTATATTATTTGGAAAGAGCGCAATAATATGTTATTTCGCAATCAGGCCCTCTTTATCCCGGCGATGAAGATGCACCTTCAAAAGGCTATTAAAGATAAGGCGTTGACCTTTAAGCGTGTTCCGGACAACCACAAGAATAGAAGGCTACTATGGAGCTGGGATCTACATCCATCTATCTTTGATTAATGGAGTTTCTTTCTAGTGTTTGTTTGTTAGTCTTTTCTTTCTTGTCTTGTTCTTTTGGTAGTTCTTTCTTTCCTTGGGATCCCATGGCACCTTACACTCTCTTTGGACTTGTCTTCCCGAGTGTTTGTCTCTGTCACGGTGCCGGTTATCCTTCCTTGTATTCTTTTGGCAAAATCAATATAATTCGTACTTTTACCAAAAAAAAAAGTTAAGATATAATCTTAAATCCAAAACTTGCAAAGAGATATTGTGGTCAATTTAAGGTAATAGGAGGCGTTAGAAGTCAAAAAATGGATGGAAAAAGCATTTATCCTTTTCACATAATTGCTTAACTAAATGTTAAACCTAACTTCTAGTAAAATAAGAAAATAGTATGATGGGTTTATAAAGCCAAGGGCCATATGGTGGTTGGGAAAAAGGAGATGTGAAGGAGGTAATTTATAACTAATATTACTTATTTATTATACATGATAATTGTTTTGAAATATTTTAATCTCAACTTTCTTGAAAATTAAATTTTAAATATTTGGGATTTTATATGTAGTGGGCCTCATTCACGAGAAGTAGCTAGTTTTATCCATATGATACCCACTCCTGTTAACATCTTATAAAGAAGCAATTAATACGAGGCATTTGTTTACATGTGACTCTTATGGTAAAGTTTATAGGGATAGCTACATTGATTGGCCCCCATGCTTTTTATTTTCAAATAAAAATGCTCAGGATGTGTCATAACTTTAGTATAGTGCTAACTCTTTTTTTTTTTTTTTTTTTTTGCTTACTTCAAAGTAAAATTGACCATTTGAGTGCCATTCTCGACAAATTGTCTCAGAGGGATTTTTGTATTAATTTTTCATTTTGACGTGAATCTTCTTTTACTTTTGAATTTTTTTATTAATTGTCCATGTTAGTACTGACCATGTCACATAGGACAACTGGCGTCTACGTTAGATTTTTTGGAGCCGATGATACTTAAGTTATTGATTTTTTAAATTTGTGGTATTCAAATAAGTGAAAAAAAATTACAATACCCAAGTGAGCGTCGTATGAAAATAATGGCATTTGTACTTATCCTTCGAAAAAAGTGTAAAGGTCTGTTTGTTTGAATTTAAGTAAAAGCAAATTGACCAAAATGGAAATTATTATTCAAATTTATACTGGGCAAAAATGAACCAGATCGGATAATTGGCCCAAACCTACCCTCAATATTAGGGAACAAGTGGACTTTTTCGCAAACTGCCAAAAAAAAAAATGAGGGGAGGGGGCTTGTTTGGTACAACATTTCCAATGGGGATTTGACCTTTAAAGGCCTTTGAGACAAAGTTAAGGTGATTGACAACAAAATTTCAAAGGCCTTTAAGTAAAGCTAGTATTTCCAAGTCTCTTAGCTTAATGCACGTTCTAACCAGCTATGGCTTTGATTTTGATTATCTCAGGAATGGTAAAAAATATATTCTTTCAACTTTAGCCTCACTAAATTTTGAAATTAAAGTTTTACCCTTACCTATGCGTGACAACAATGAGGTTAGATTTGACCACCAACGAGCATGATCTAGCATTAGTAGCCTTCACAAAGGTTGCCTAGGGTGCGCAACCTTGGATTGGGCTTACCGGGATGGCACACCCCAAGCAATTGTTGCTAATATCCTGCGACCTTATGTGGTCTTCACCAAGGTCATTTGACCTCAAGTGAGGATCACTGATGCTAGATATGGCTTGATGGCATCTGGCCACCACTTGAATCCTTCGCCTGAGCACTATCGATTTGTAAGCTTTGCCTTTCTATTCTTCAAATAACTAGTCCTTTACAAGTTTAGTTTAGTTTAGTTTTTTTTTTTCGAAATAGCACTTCAACCAAAGTTGCTTCCTAACACACTTTTCAATTATTATTGGCCAAACGCTTCTTGAAAAAAACCCTTTAACCTAATATTCTTTACATTTCCCATAAGCTCCCCAAGCGCCCGTTAAGATCCACAATAAATTTTGCTTGGCTAAATCATGTGATAATTTTTCTAGTTAAGTGCTTAAATGGGCAAACGAGCTTAATTTTTGTTTTTTTTTTTCAATTTTTGGTCTGGGCACACAAGCTTAGATAAGTATTGATGGATCGCACATTTCTCACTAGAAAAATTTTCGTATCTCTAACATTGCTCAATTGACGTGGTTTTTGATAGGGAGTACTAATGGTGTTTGCTTGTTGGATCCAGACGCTTGGATCTATTTCACCATCCTAGATTCTAGCAAAAATACTGAGGAACTGAAGACAGTACTCTGGTAAGAACTTTCGGTGCCCCATCAATCCCCAAACATAGGGTTTTCTCTTGGTCAAATTTGGATATTGATATTGTATAATCAATGTCATGACCCGATCTTGGTGCTCAATCAGTGAGCGACGGCATAAAGGTAGGGTTTAGAGGTGATTAACCATGAGATTGTCCTCACGGTATGTAACTCCAAGGATACCATCACCTCATCCTTTGGGATTGGCGCCACAAGGTCTATTGGTCATTGTTGTGAGCTCTCCCAAACTCGCACCTCACGTGATAGTAGGATTTGTCATGACTCTACTTTGACTCCATTTTTTGGTAAAATAGCATAAAGGTAAAGTTTAGAGGTATTTGACTGTGAAAGTTCATTCAAGGTACTTCCCCCAACAAGATGTCATCACTTCATCTTTTTGTTGGGATCACAACCGCTTGAGCTTAGTCAATCATAACCACTAGCTTTTCTAAAGTTCATACTTTGCACGACGGGTAAGTTTATTTTAAAGCTGTATTAGACAACCTAAATAGTATCTAGGAGTTGCTACTAGTCTTGTTTTTGAGGGCCAACTAGAGCACCCAATTGAGGGTTGGGAGTAGTCCCTTGATACCTATGCAACCAAAGATCTAGAATTCGGGGACTTGGGTTACACTAATATTGCTATTAGTGCCCTCTCAATATCTAACAGTCAATGTGTTATCTAATGTGATCATACATCTCTTTTTACTTTTTTGTGCAAATTTATGAGGTAAAGATGATCATGTATGGATGGTTCATTCATGCTATTCTACTCTAGTTTAATTGGAACAAGAACGAAACAAACAATTAATTGAAAGTCAGTGCGTAAAAGTAAACAGCCAAAATAGTTTAGGGAAAGTGAGTAAAGCCTACTTAGATGATTCTTAGTACAAGAAAATAAACCCACAACTCATTGGGCATTTATACAACAAATAAGAAACTTGAGACATATGTCGGGGAATGAATATTACAAATGAGAGGTCGGATTGGACATTGACCATTCATCATCTTTGAGTCTTCGGGAGTGCCATCTCCATGGACCATCCTAATTCTAGTCTATTGCTAGAACTAAATTGGAAATTCAAAATAACATTTTATATACACAATGCAAGCAACCAAACAAAACATCCAGGGCATTAAAAAGAAAGATCACCAATCAATCATGAACAGCCTCGCGGTCAGCCTTTGGATTATACATGCAACGGCCTACCTATGACGTCTACCCCATTCATTTTAGCTACTAGCCACCATTTGTGTTCTCACTTGGTGACTAAAGTTAAAAGTCCCTAATGTGAGTTCTAAATGTTATCCCAAAGTAATCCACGTGATCATGCACCACACTTAAATTATACATCTAAAAGTCACATACAAAGTGCATAAGAAAGCATACCCACAGGCCATTTTAACTTATTTCTCAATCAATCAACCAATTGAGTGAGTTAACAATGGATCACTTATTCAGTCATCATGTGCCAAACACATCCACATATATTTCATGGCAAGCAAAACGATCAGTATATTCTCATGTGATGCCCGAAATGATTTTATGGACAATTGGCAAGAAAATGCGTTATTTAAAAAAGATTTGATAAAAGGGACATAATTTCGTCAATGCTATGAAGCACATTTAATCATCAAAGCTAGCTTGGATGCATCAAAGTGCACAACTGATTAAGCATCATGGATGTTCTAAATATTATCCGAACTTTGACAAATTTTATGTCAAATTAAGATTTTTAAAGAAAGTAATGAATAGAGACATGCTTTTATTGAATCAAGAATCATGTCTAGTAGTTAAGGTGAGCTTGGGTGCATTGAGGGTACGACTGATCAAGCATCACAAACGTCCTAAACATGAATGAAGAATTCAATAATGTCATGTCAATTTGTAATGCATAGAATGCCAAAAGAATTTTCCTATGAGCATCACATGGACTATCGAAATTTGGAATGACTTTGAAATTATGTTGGAAGTTAGAATTTCAAAACATTTACAAGTTTTGGATGAATTGTAAAAATTCCAAATCACCTCTTTATTTTGTGAAAATTTACAGTGACAAAGTATGACACGTTAAAAATAAAGCCCAAGAAGGCCTCGAGACCTAATTCAATACCCACAATTTTCTAAAAGTTCAAGAATATTCAAGATTCGGGATTCTCAATAGCGGCGAATCTCGTTTCTTAACCAAATATTAGTTAGGTATTCTTAATATTTCAATTGCATATAGGTGTCAATTTAGTATGGACATGTAGAATTAGACTTTTTAAATTTCATATTTTCACAAAATTGGCCAAAGCTTAAGGTGAATTACAATAATAAAGTCGGATATATTTTCTATCATATATATACATTTTTTGATATAAATAACATATCATTGTAAATGAACTTAAAAGTTCACAATATTGGTAAAAATCTCCAGCGACACTTTTCCCTATATATTTTTATTTTCTTTTTATTTAATTTTTGCTCTCTTTTCAAATTATTTTCTTTATTATTTATTTTTCTCCTTCCTCCGTTCTCTAATAAAATTTTATTAAATAGTAAACTATACTAATATACCTAAGATATATTGAATTTATATTATAAGATAGAATTAAATCCGAATATATAAATAAAATTAAGATTAAATTAAAAAAATTATTTTTATTATTTTAAATTTCTTATATTAGAACTTAAACATGATTTATATTGAAATGTAATTTTAATTTTGTTAATTTAATAAGTTTGTTATTTGGAAAAAAAAAAAAAACTTTCCTATTATGGATATTAGAAATTTTATCCACTTTTATCTCACCTCTATGGAATAATTTTATATGGCTTATATCCTTCTTATATATGACTTTATTTTATTTTGAGCAAGCATTAAATGTAGGATAAATTTTATTCTATCTTAAATTTTATCAAAACACAGCCTTAGGATTGGGGTTTGGGCGGAGCGAATAGTAAACTATGGTTGCCCACTGATCATCCGATCGTAGGTGAAATCGGCATTCTCTGCTTTCTCCATGTACCCATTGTACCGTTTGGAGAATAAAGTGCATGCAATGGAGACAAAAATCAAGAAAAAAAGGTCGAAGGACAAGCAGTCTCCCTCCTTTTTTCTCCCTTTCCCACTCACGCACTCTCTCCACGGAGAGCACGAGGGAGGAGAGAGAGAGAAAGAAAACCTTGAGCGCTCAGTTCCTTTTTTCCTTCCTCCTTGAAGCTTCTCCATCATCTCCACCCATCATCTCCATCCACTACAAAATCTACCCACTCGAGAGACCTCATCTTTGCACACACAGAGGGTTCTCGGTTTTTTTTTTTTTTTTTTGTTTGGGAGAGGACGTTCGGCAAAAGGGTTCGCTCACCTGAGGGAAGAGAAAACCGAGAGACTGGCCGAGATAGAGGGAGTGAGAAATTTTTCCCGCTGGCAGGAATCGTAGTCGCCTTCGTCAGAAGTCCGTCATCACAGCGACCACCTGGACCAAGCGTCAGCCATGGATAAACCTTCGAGCGGGAGACCTCCGCCACGGTTAGCTCCTCATTCCCTTTCATTTGGTACGAAAAAAATTTAATGTTGTTTTGGCCAGAAAACGGCTGCCGCTCTAGAGCAAGTTTGTCTTGGTTGTCGCCGGTAATAGACCGGCAGCGGCCGACGTGGTGGTCCGGTGGCAGTCAAGTTCGGGAAGAAGACGACGATCTCTTGGGAAAAAAAAAAAGATGCTGAGAAATAATATAAGTAGAGAAAATGAAATAAAAAAAATCAGAAAAGAAACAAAAATTCGGATCAGTGGCCGAGCTAAATTAGAGAGACGGGTTGGAGTTTCGCTGAGATCGAGCGGGAATTTAGGAGTTGGGCTTGAGCTGCTGCAAAGGCTCAAGCCTATCAGGAATACCAATGGACTGGGCCAAAAATTCCTGGGCTAGGTATACAAAATGGGTCAGATTAATCGGTCGTAAATTCGAATAGGGCCCTAGGGCCGGCTCGGATTTAGATCCAACCCGGACCCTATCGGTCCGGGTCAGACCAGTAATCGGACCGGGTTCTCTGACTCGGTCCGATGTCCATTTTCAGAATAAAAAAATTCAAAAAATAAAAATTAATTAAAAATGTTGAAAATTTCAAAAAATTTTAAAAAAAGTTAAGACATTAGTTTTTGACTAGTCTCATTAGATTTTTAGTGTTAATTCTAGTTTAGAACTAATTTAGCATAAAAAATGAAAATTTTTGACAAAAAATTGAACCCAAATTGAATAAACCTTTAGGGCTTTATAATTGGATTGCGAATACTTTCTTTAAAGACAATGCTAGGTTGTTATTTGTGCATTTTCATTTCGATTTCACTTCATTGCACTTTGTCAATATATTGATTGATAATTTTTGCTTTTGGCATGATTAGGTTAAATCATTAGGATTGTAATAAACAATCATCATCTATACATTTAGCAAACGAGAATCTTAGCACTTAGTAACTTTAGTGAATAAACGATTAAGCTTATGTACCGAAATGGCATTAATTAGACCATTAATATAATCAAGTCACCAATCCCTAAATTTTTTCATCATGTACAAAGCAAGGTAGTCTCCTGTGTTTAGTTTCTAGCCGATCTTAATAGACTAATGGCAATTTCTCCTTTTGTTGAATTCTTAAGATCAATTAGAACTTAAATTGCAAATCTGTATCATGTGATGTATGGTTTTAGGAGAAACCATGTTTTTTTTTTATCAAGAGTTCATTTGCAATGTTGTCACGTGAAGGTCCATTCGAGACCTCAGCTATGTATTATTCAAACTATCTCATACACAAATAATTCTAAATCTATTCCTTGAGGGTGGCCCCTTGAGGATGGGTTGTGACCACACATACAATCATATCAATAGAGTTTAAAATTCTAAGATCCCAAAGATGTAGATTCACAAGACAAATAAAACAGAAAAATTATTTTAAAAAAGTTATAAACCTATTGTATTTATATTAATTAAGTTATAAACCTTTTTAGTTAGCCAATTCAATCATAAACATTTTGACAATTTGCCAATGTAATCCATCCGGCCAATTTTGGCCAAAATCGCTAATGTAACCCAGCATTCTCCGACATTGATTCCTAACAACGATAGCTCTACTTGTAGGTGCCAACAATTCTACCCGGCAGCATCAACGTCCTCAACAATTTTTGTAAATTTTAATTTTTTTAGTTTTATGAATTTTTATTTATTTTTCTTTTTTTTTTTTTATTGCAATCGGTAGGGGCTACAACCCTCGCCAACTGCCCGACCATGAGTGAGGGCCGCCTCGCCTAGGCAAGGCTACCCCTTGCTAGGGTAGGGCAAGGGTGGCCCTCTCTTGAATTGTTCAAGGAGGTCCTCGCCTTGGTAGCCTCGCTTGCATAGGACGAGGATGAGGACGGCCCTCACCTAGCCCTCATTTAGAAAAATTTCTAGATTAGCTCCGGGCTGTGCCCGCTCGTATAATGCAAGTAACCCGAATTCCAAAAGAAGTTGGTGAAATATTGACCAAACAACTAGAAAATTCGTGTGGAGAGGCACTAATAAGATCCATTTTGATGTCATCAGCCACACCATATCTCTTGCTTGTTAGTCACACTTCTGTCAATCTCTTTCAAGATCTCGAATTACAAGAGCCTGCTCAAATTTTGTACGTATTGACGGAATAGGATATGCGCAATGGTTGAGGTTGGGACACTTGGAGTGCCATAACTTGGCACGGAGGGACACTTAAGTGCCATAACTTTAAAATGGTACACTTGAGTGCCAACATCGGAGTAAAATGGGACACTTAAGTGCCACTCCGTGAAAATCCGGCCAAATGGCTGCGCGTGGCCATTTTCCGGCGAGTTTGGTCCAAAACGGTGTCGTTTTGCACGCGATATGGCGAGAAAATGCAAAAACGACGTCGTTTTGTGTCTACGTGTAAAAAATAATATAAAAATTAATTAAATTAGATTTAAAATTAATTTTATTTAAAATATTCAAAAAATTAAAAAAAAAAAAAGAAAAATTTTAAAAATTTTAAAAAATTAATAAAATTTTAAAAATTATAAAAAATTAAGAAAAATTAAAAATTAAAAATTAAAAAAAAAAAAAAAGGGGGAGGTCGAAGGGGCGGGCGAGGGGCCGAGCCCTCGCGCCGCCGCCTCCCGCCGTCGCCGGGAAGGGCCGGTGACGGAGGGAGGAGGAGGGCCGGCCGGGTCGGCCCCCGGTCGGCCGACGGCAGAGGGCTGCGAGCCCTCGCCGGATCGCGGCAGGGCCGCGACCTCGCCCGGATCTAGGCGAGGGCTCGCGGGCCCTCGCCGTCGGTCGGCCGGCCTTGCCGGCCCCGCCGAGGTCGGCGACCCGGCCGACACTCCCAACTCCGTCGTCGGCCCTTCCGGCGGGCGGCGAGAAGGCGGGGCCGAGCCCTCGCCGAGATCTGGGCGAGGGCCGCGACCCTCGCCCTAGATCCGGCGTGGGCCTCGACCCTCGCCTAGATCCGCAAGGGCTCACGGGCCCTCGCTGCCTCCCCGCCACCGCCGGGAAGGGTCGGCGATGGAGTGGGGAGGGTCGGCCCGGCGAGGGCCCGCAAGCCCTCGCCTAGATGCAGGGCAAGGTCGCGGCCCTCGCCGCGATCCGGCGAGGGCTGCGAGCCCTCATCGTCGGTCGGCCGGGGCCGGCGACCCCGGCCGACCCTCCCCCTCCATCACCGGCCCTTCTCGGCGACGCGGGGGGGCGGCGGCGGTGAGGGCTCGGCCCTCGGCCGCCCCTTCGACCTACCCCCTTTTTTAATTTTTAATTTTTCTTAATTTTTTTATAATTTTTAAAATTTTCTTAATTTTTAAAATTTTTAAATTTTTTGAATATTTTAAATAAAGTTAATTTTAAATCTAATTTAATTCATTTTTATATTATTATTTACACGTATACACGAAACGGCGTTGTTTTTGCATTTTCTTCGCCACGTCAGCGTGCAAAACGACGTCGTTTTGGACCAAACTCGCCGGAAAGTCACCACATCAGCCATTTGGCCGGATTTTCGCTAGAGTGGCACTTAAGTGTCCCATTTAACTTCAAACCTGGCACTCAAGTGTCACACCCCGAACCTCGAGCGCGCCAACATCCCACCATGGTCAAGCAAATGCAACATTCCCAGGTAGTGTCATTGACCCCATTCATTTATTAATGCGCAAGCGGAATGTATTATAAAACCCCTAACAATGAAATACGGGATAGAAAGGCAGGAAGTAAAACCACAACATAACAATTTCATAATTCAGCAGAATTACAAACAGAAGTCTACAGCCAAAAGTCTACAAAAGACCGGCTCTTAAAAATGAACTGTCCTACAACCTACAAGTCGGACACGTTCTCCAATCTTATGACTTCACCTCTGCAACTCCTCAAGGTCGACCAAAGCTATCTAGCCGCTCCGTCCACCATGTACCTGAAATTTTAATCCCCAAAACGGGATGAGACAATGTCTCAGCAAGTTCAACCTCCTAAACTCCTATTAGAAAGAAAATACGCCCCGGGTGGCCTAGCCACATCACACAGAGAACTTACCTCGCCTCAATTCCTTCATGCAGGTTAGCACAATTCAAATCACTCAATCACAGATAGTAATAAGGACTTAAACAACCGGAACGCATTCACTTTCATATAACCAACAACCGCGGGGGTCCTGATTATAAGACTAAATCGATATGACACGTCCCATTCCATGCCACACAATTCCGTCCCATAATCCGGCACATCAACCACACTTAACATGCATTCCAATTGTTATTCACTGCCACACAAGGGCATAGCATACTCGCAGTTCGGCTATCTACTGGCATATAGCCATGCATCGCCTCCCCCCTTGGAGCGCAGCTTCGTCAATACATCGACGCGTTCCCGAAGGAACATGGGCCTAGAATCAACTGCGACCCGCAACCACTGTGTGGGCATCCCATATAGGGGTAAGTCCGGCTCAACAGCCCAGGACGATTCCTCTTAGTTATCACACAGCCAAAGCATACTCGGCCTCATGACACTTTATATTTCTATCAATGCTTCCACTTAAAATAGTGATCTCGGCCATTTTTCTTCACATTAAAAATATTCCAGAAATTATTCACGTGTGTGGAGACACGCTAATTTCGAATCAAAAGCCAATATCTCACTTTTTCAAACCCCACTATAAATTCAATTTTTGCATCAAAACCCGACACTTGGGTTTTTATGAATAAAATCCCTATTTATCACAATCAATACTCAATTTGCCACAATCAATCATCAAATTCAAAATCTAAATACACAAAACAACGATCGGCACGAAATTCTGAGAAAATAAGGTTCCAAAATAAATTTCAGAATTTATTAAATAATTAAATTTATTCCGAAAATTAATTAAATAATAATACCCATATCTTTCACAATCCACACTCAATTTATAATATCCAATCGTTAATCTCAAAATCGACAAAATTTTCAGAATTTAATAAATAATTAAATTTATTCCGAATATAATTAAATAATAGTATTTTAATAATTTTGAATAAATATATATTATTAAATTATTTAATATTTTTGGAATACTTAAATAAATAAATAAATAAATTCCTTTAAGTCATATCAAAGCTTATATTAATATAAACATACTTAACTTTAAACTAAACACACTTTAACTTAATTAAACACCGTAATCTAATCATCAACCAAATAAACTAATCTAACCACCTAAACTTACTTAACTTAGACTAAGCACACTTAGGGCATCATTAACCCTCTAATCAAGATTTAGTGAGTTAAACTCACCGGATTAACGAACTGAGCGGACAAAAACGACGGAGACGACGCGAGGATCGACTTTCCTCAAGGCGGGCCAAGCATCCGAGCTCGGGAAGGCAGCCAAAGCGAGCCTAACATCCGCTGAAATACCCATTTTTCTTGGCTGTTGTTCACGGGCGGAGGAGGGCTGTCGACGGCGATTCGGGCGAAGGGACGGCGGAGGAGACCGGTGAAGGCTTGGACGGGCTGGAGGGGAGGTCAACGCCGGCGGAGGGAGCTCCGGCGAAGGCCCGAGCTGCTGGAACACGGGCGAAGGCTGGAGGCGGCGAAGGCGGGCACGGCGACGGGCGTGCGAGCGAACGGCGACCGCGACGGCGAGCTCCGGTGAACGGGCGATGAGCGACGGCCATGGCTGTAGCTTCTTCGGCGTGCTCAGATCTGATGGGGAAACGGGCTGAGGCGGAGCGGAGAGGCGAGCTGATCGGTCGCGCGGGCGAGCGGGGCGGCGGCGATGACGAGCGGACGGGCGAAGGCGTGAGGTCCGGCGGCTTCTTTAGCTCCTCTAGTTCACTCGGCTCCATCCAGCAGCAAGAAGAAATCGGGAGAGAGGGAGCCGACGAGAGGGAGGAAGAAGAGAGGAAGGAGAGAGAAGGGGGGCCATTTCTTTTTCTTTTCCCTTTTCTTTTTCTCTTTTTCCTTCATCCAATCAAGGTGGCCCACCATGACCTAGGATGACCTCACAATCCACTCACCCAATCCTCCACAACCTCTTCCAATGGTTGCAATTTCATTTCCCGCCGGGGTCCAATTCTTGTACATCCAATTTCTTCAATTCCCATCAATTCTCTTCCAATTGAGTCCAATTGAAGTCCATAAAATTAATCCAATGTCACCACACTTTAATTCACATCTTCACTTGTCCATAGAACCAACTTAAGTCCCAAAAGTGCGACCAAGGGCGGGCTTAATAATTTCTCGAGCCAAATTAGCCATTTTCTGATTTAATTGCTGAAAAACTCTGATTGCATGAAAAATCTTCCAAAGACGAGTCAATACTCCTAAAATGATTTGTGACACACCCAGACTTCGAATTTCTGAATTCGATCTCAATTCCACGGTTAATTTCACTTTGGCACGATACTAGCGCGGCCCAACCTACCGGGTAGCCTTTAGAAATTTTCATGCATTTGACTTGTGGTTGATCATCTCAAGCCGCAATGTACATCTTTCAAACATTGGCGACTTTTGGTTGTCGGGGTAATCTCAAGGTTTCAAATACGAACACGGGGTACCCAATCGACGAAAAAGTCGGTCCGTCCGATCGACAAGAATTGTGCGATCTGGTGGAATCACCCACACCTGATCACATGCCTCTGTCGAGTCGACCTATCTTCGATCTCTAATCGATTTTTAATTGTGCCGCAATGACCCTTGCATATTAGCTCGGTCGAAAGATCGCTTATTGGTCAAATTCTCGAGTCTGATGCATTAGAATTTCTTAACGGCTTCACCTAATAGACTAGTTTTCACATGAGTGGCCGACTCAAGGAAATGAACTATATACGTGCTAACGAAATGCCCGTCTCAATTTATTGAAAATAGAATTGTAAAATCGGGATGTCACAACTCTTCCCCTCTTATAAAAATTTCGTCCTCGAAATTTAAACTTTACCAATTCTTAAACAAAAAGGTGGGGTTACAGTCGCCTCATATAGTCTTCTCTTTCTCAGGTTTCTCCTTCTGTACCAATGCTGCCAGATCATTGCTATCTTGCCCAAACCACTTTGGGTTCAAAATATTAAACACTTGCCCACTTAAAATTCCAAAGGTTTTCAACACCAATTCTGCGAAGCTAAACTGGCGATTCTGAGCAGTCTCTAAACTACCTCTAATAATTGCGACTGAATCACTAATTCCTGAACCAACTCTGGACTTGCGATTTTCTAATCTCTGATCTCATCTCAACCGACTGAAGTCCTGTACACTCTACTTTGCACTAATTAAAAAGAATTATCTGACTGATCTGCTGAAATTGGAGACCTCTGGTCAAGATCTGATATAACTCTGACACTGATCTTGACAATTGCAATCATTGACTACTGTATTGACCCTGGCCTGTGATCTTTCTTTCCCTGACTTCATCTCAGCAATCGAAATTCCGCACTTTCTGCTATGGACTGCTTAAGAAAGAACCATCTGAAAGCTCTGCCAACTTGGAACATCTGATTTAGATTTGAAATACAATTCATTCACGGCACTCCATGTAGACGATTTATATGATATACACACACTTTGATGTACCCACTTTGTGACAAGACAGAATCTCCAATTTCTGAAATCGAACTTAGATTAGCAGTTAATTTCACTCCGACACGCTTTTAGTGTGACATAGGCTACAGGTAGTTTTCGGAGCTTTTTAGGACAAATGACCCGTGGTCGATTTTCTTCGAGCCACGATGAACCCACTCGATACATTGGCGACTCTCGAGGGTCGTGAAAATCTCGATGATTCAAATACGGACACAGGGTACCAAAACGATAGTAAAATCAAATTAGTATCAGTCGACGAGAGTTTTCCAATTTAGTAGAGTCACCCACGATCGGTCATTCATCTCAGTCGAACCGACCTATCTTTGATCTTAATTCGATTTTTAACTGTGCCGTAATGATTTCTAAGATGAGCACGGTCGAGAAGTTGATTCAGGTCAAATTCTCAAGTCTATTGCCTTAAAGTCCTTAATAACTCACCCAATTAGTCTAGTTATTTCGTAAGTGGCCAACTCGAGAAAAACACACGTAGTCGCGTCGATGAAATGCCCAATTTAACCAAGAGAGGGAGCCGACGAGAGGGAGGAAGAAGAGAGGAAGGAGAGAGAAGGGGGCCATTTCTTTTCTTTTCCCTTTTCTTTTTCTCTTTTTCCTTCATCCAATCAAGGTGGCCCACCATGACCTAGGATGACCTCACAATCCACTCACCCAATCCTCCACAACCTCTTCCAATGGTTGCAATTTCATTTTCCGCCGGGGTCCAATTCTTGTACATCCAATTTCTTCAATTCCCATCAATTCTCTTCCAATTGAGTCCAATTGAAGTCCATAAAATTAATCCAATGTCACCACACTTTAATTCACATATTCACTTGTCCATAGAACCAACTTAAGTCCCAAAAGTGCGACCAAGGGTGGGCTTAATAATTTCTCGAGCCAAATTAGTCATTTTCTGATTTAATTGCTGAAAAACTCTGATTGCATGAAAAATCTTCCAAAGACGAGTCAATACTCCTAAAATGATTTGTGACACACCCAGACTTTCAATTTCTGAATTCGATCTCAATTCCACGGTTAATTTCACTTTGGCACGATACTAGCGCGGCCCAACCTACCGGGTAGCCTTTAGAAATTTTCATGCATTTGACTTGTGGTTGATCATCTCAAGCCGCAATGTACATCTTTGAAACATTGGCGACTTTCGATTGTCGGGGTAATTTCAAGGTTTCAAATACGAACACAGGATACCCAATCGACAGAAAAGTCGGTCTAATGCCGATCGACAAGAATTGTGCGATCTGGTGGAATCACCCACACCTGATCACATGCCTCTGTCGAGTCGACCTATCTCCGATCTCTAATCGATTTTTAATTGTGCCGCAATGACCCTTGCAGATTAGCTCGGTCGAAAGATCGCTTCTTGGTCAAATTCTCGAGTCTGATGCATTAGAATTTCTTAACGGCTTCACCTGATAGACTAGTTTTCACATGAGTGGCCGACTCAAGGAAATGAACTATATACGTGCCAACGAAATGCCCGTCTCAATTTATTGAAAATAGAATTGGAAAATCGGGATGTCACATCAAGTGTACCATTTTAAAGTTATGGCACTTAAGTGTCCCTCCGTGTCAAGTTATGGCACTCCGGCTGTACTTTTGCCCGCAATGGTTCCTCTGCATTCGATTATTATCTACTATTGCAATTTATTTTTCATAATTTTCTATCACTAGTATTCCTTCCTTCGATTTAAATAAAGTTGCAAAGAGGGAGGCGCATAAACCTCATCTTTGGAAATGTCTAATTTTACTTTTATCTTTCTGTGAAAGTAAAAACGAAAACGAAAAAAAGAAAACTTTCTATTTTCCATTATCTACCCTATATTATTTTCAACATGACTGATTCGAGAGAGTTTACACTAAATCTTTTGAAACATGTGAGGCTACATCGTTTGTAAACATATGAAGATGGGAATCATTTGAATTTTGTTTGATAATGCTATTACTAATCTTTAAACTTTTGCAATATGTTTAATCAACTCCTTAAACGTTTTGTTTTTGATGAAATTGAGTCTTTGAACTATATAATACTCTTCTTTCTTCATGTTAGTCCTTCCATGAAAAATATGACCATCATCTTATGATTATTTTTTTATAAGTTTGATACATAAAAGAATAGGTACTATGGTTTTAAAATTGGCTACTCTTATCTCGATTTGGCTTTTCAAGGTTCTAGTGCATTGATAAAAATCCTATATTTTCTTCCATGTTTGATCGGAGAAAACAACACACTTAGATTAGGGAGAAATGACTTGTTCATTTAACTGGTTCCTATGGGTTCTGGTCGGGCTTGCTTGGACCTCAACCTCCTAAGGTCTTGCCTAAGCTCAAACTTGAGGGATTGGGCAAGTGCTTAGGCCCACTCGCCCATTCAGCCACCTTTCTTTTTTTCTTTTTTCTTTTTCTAAACTTGTCAACTAAAAAATACATAGAATTGGAAAACAAATGGAAAAAAAAAATTCGTAGGTACATTGTGTTATTTTATTTTATTACTTTACCTATGAGTTTTATAGTATTTTAACTACTATATTAGAAATTTTGGCTTCTTTTTATCCTATTAATGTTTATAATTTCAATATCATAGTAATATTATTGATAAAACATATTTTTATAATCTCTTTTAATTAAAATATGGGCTGGCCAACCCAGGGCCTCAAGAGTCAAGGCCCTTGTCCGGGCTGACCCATCAATTGACTAGATCTGGAAACTTTGTCTAGGCCCACCTAATGGGCCTAAAAAATGCAGCCAAGCCTGCCCAGGCCAGCCGAACCGTATGCCCATTGGTTAGGTCTACTCACACATGAAAATAGAGACTAAATAATTGATAGTTAAAAATATGTTGTTGTTGCAAAATTGAAAATCACTTATATATTTTTATTATTACTATTTCTCCAAACTTTTCTTCATCCTTTAATAGAACAACAACAAAGGGAATTAGACATAATTGCAATATAATCTATGCAACCTTTAAAAAGAAAAACCTTTTATTTCTTGAAAAAATTTATAATGACTAGATTAGATGTATCATGTGAGGAGAAAACACATTGATATATGGCATTATTTTGTTTGAGATATTCTTACTAATGGTTATGTCAAGGTCATAAAATTTAATACAAAAAATAATCCAACTGATATGTTGACAAAGGCCTTACCAATTGCCAAATCCAAGCATTGATTTGGTCGGTGTTTGCTGCAATTGAGTTTTACTCTACTAGGGGGAGAATATGATATGTCTTATTCAAGCAAAGATGGAGATTTGTTGAGTATGTCTTGAATTCTCTATAGGCTTGGGTCAATATTAGGGCTTGGGAGAAGTATAAATATTGCTTTTCTTAAGTTATTAGGTTAAGAAGCAAGACATAAAGAGTCTTTAGTTTTTGAGCATTTTTTGTAATCCTTGAATTTTCATAGTGGAGTTTGCTTCTCCTCTCCCTGTGGTTTTTCCATTCTCCACATAAATCAGCATGTTCCTTTATTCTTCTCAGTTTTAATTTTGTCATAGTTTTTGCATTAGTCATAACCGAGACATTTTTTGGATGTCTAAAATCATATGGTGAACACCAAAATTTGGAGGCTACCATTGGTCTAAAACGGGAAAAACGAACACTTAGAGGCAAGATCAAATGTCTAGCAAGGTTGATTGGTTGTCTGACTAGGATGTAAAAGCTGGAAATTTGAACATTTCAAACACCAGCCCTTCCTTGACCGGATATTTGACTTAAGCAGTTTTTTGGTTGAGACTTTGGACATCCAAACCAAGTGGATGTATAAACGAGCATGGAAAAACAAATAAACACCCGATTTCACGTATTTTGCTTATTATTTCAAGCCTAACTCAGAAGGAGTTTTTAAAGATATTAATAATTTGTAACATCAGCTAAGTAGTGAGTTGAGATAAAAGATTAAGTGTAGCAACAAAGATACTCGGTAAGAAGGTCCAAATGAAAAGGTTCGTATGGATGCTTCAACTATTAGAGAGTGATACTTATATAAAGTGTTAAGGCAGTTTAGCATGTAGAAAGCCAAACCAATGAGTACTAGGGGTAAGCACGGTTCTCGGGTAGAACTTGGAATTGAGAAGGGTCCGGTCCGCTCGATTAAGAAGGGTCCGGTTCCCGAGAGGCCGGTTTCGGTTCCGAGTCAATTAGGGTTCCTAAAAACCCTAAATCAATTTTTTGTTTACCCTCAATTCAGTTGTCCTCTCTCTCTCTCTCTCTCATGACTCATTCTCTGCCTCTGACCCGTCCCCAACGTCGCTCGCTCTCGACGCCAATGCCGGATGTCGCTCGCCCTTGACGCCACTGCCAAACACCGCTTATCCTCAATGCTGCTACCGAACGTCGCTCGTCTCGCCGTTGGATGCCCCTCACCCCCCTCTTGCTCCTCGACACTATCACCCCCCATTCAGCCGCTAGATGTCGCTTGCCCTTGATGCCACCGCTAGACACTGCTCGCCCTCGACGCTGCTTGCCACTCACCCAGCTACCCCCGACGCCGCTCGCTGCTCGCAGCTTGCCCAATCGCCCCCGATGTCACTCGATGCTCGTGGCTTGCCCAACCGCCCCCGACACCGCTCACCGCTCGCCCAACCACCCCCGACACCGCTCACTAATTTTTAAGTATTGTCAAATAAGCATGCTATTTTGTAAGTATTGTCAAGTCTCTATAATGTTGATTTCTTTGTGATTTCATGTATTACAATGTTTGAGGATGTTGCTAAGTCCAAGGTATGTGCAAGCCTTCTGCTTTCTTCTTTTGTTGTTCTCACGTGTCTCTTATGTTTCTGTAGTACTTGAAGGGTTTTTTACTTGATTAGAATTAAAAGATGCCTCTTCCGGTAAAAAGCATAGTCAGCATACTTGCCCATGTTTATGTTGTTGCATTATATAAATTGCTTCTCTTAATAGACTGAATGTTTTGGTAAGAGTAATCAAACTTGCTTGATAAATCCAAGCCAAAGATGTAAAATTTGCTGCCAAATTGGTACCAAATAGTTACAGTGCTTGTTGTGATTTGCAGATGAGAAAAGGTGCTCTTGTGAAGTCTGTTGGTGTTGTTGATGCGAGTGCAGACACTGCATAGATCTGGTACTCCCATAATGGTCGCTCTGTGATTCCAATTGTCTACCTATACATTCTAGGTCTTGTTGCTAAAGTTTTTGATCGCACAAGAACTATGGATGATGTTTATGGTGTTTTCTATGATTTTTCTTGCATCCTGAAGTACAAGGTATGAAAGTTAAAGACTAGAATGCATGTATCGCATTCTATTCTCATCGACACACATTTTCTTATCATATTTAATTTTAGTTATTATTTCTTGAAAATGTACTAGATTGTATAACCTACGTGAGACTTGATCTATTGGAAAGAAACTGCCAATGTTCCCACTTTGTATATTTTTGTCTAACTTTGTAGTTGGCCTACCTAGGACATGGCCAGCGACCAAACAAGCAAATCTTCCCAATGTCTTAGGGTTATTAGAACCCCTGCTGTATCTCTAGATACTTGTTACTGAGGAAATTAATCCCCCTATTTTGCTCTAGGCAAGTAGAACATGAACTTTGGGGCTGGCAGGGGTATACTGTGAGAACATGAAATGTTGCGGAATTTTTCCTTTTCTGCTCTTCCACTGCGAGGCAGAGCTTGCTTGATGATCAGTTATTATCACTTTTGATAGCAATAGTCGTTGATGCTTTCATTTGTAACCAACTTTATCCATCTCCTTGCCTTTCATGTATGATTCTTTAAATATACAAGTCCAAGACATTGCTCATTAGATAAAGTTTGGCTCATGTAGGTTGACAAGAATGATCCTAATGCTACAAAAATATTAAGCGGGATCGAGACTATATAGAAGGCTTACAAGATTCAGGCATCCTAAACAAAAGGAACTTGTTGAGGTTTGCATCTAGTCTGTGCGTACTCTTTTTAATCAATTTCTATTTAGTAAATGTTCCGTATTCATCCTTTTTGACTTCATAGGTATTGAGAGAAGTAGTTAAGGTGAGAGATGCACTTATCCAAATTGTGTTAAGGTTGCGGGATGATGTTCTCAAAGAAAAGGATGGAGGTCATAACCATTCTGTGGCCGCTAACTCTTTTGGCAACGGTCACTCAGTGCCTTTTGCCTTGCCTTCGGTTTGTCCTGTTCCTTCATTGACTTATGATCAAAAGGCTGATATTGGAAGTGGCTTGGGCATGCTCTCTTCAAGTAGCCTTTATGGATGTGGATCTTTATCGGTATGTGTTGGCTTTTTTGTGATGTATGGAATAATTATTGCTAATTATTATGCTCAATTTTTCCACTTCTGAAACTATTAGTGATTTTTTTTTTTTTTTGGAGGAACTTACTTGTATTTTTGACAAGCTACTGTGAATTGATAAATGATATGGGTGTATTCCTAATCTCCCTTAAAGTTGCGTGGTCAAAAGGCTCAGAACCTTTAATGCCTGCATCAACTACTCATTGCATATCTAGCCATGCCATTGGTATACTTTGAATATTTTGTTTCCCAGAGAATAACTCTGACATTAAAAAGCTCATTTTTGCCATCTTGTCATTTCTTGTATAATGTTTCTTTAACTTTTTAACAAACCAAGCTGATGTGTTCATGAACAGGTGAAGAATATAGTAGTGGTGATATTGGATTTCTATGAGAACCGTACATCGATCATAGAAGAGAGAGTAAATGCTGCTTTGAACAAGTTGGTTATGAAACCATAAACATTAGTTGAGTCTTATGCTAGCCATGAGAGATCTTGTTGCATATGATACGATTGAAATTTGGTTATTGGTGATATAAGACACTCAGAATAGTTTGGTGATGGCTCTCTTGTATGAAGTGAGACATTTGACACCATTGAATGTTCCATTCTCTTTTCTAATTATTAAAGATTGGTTATATAGGATGATAAGAAAGTGTCTCTCTTGTAAATGCTCACCATTGAATGTTCCCTTCTATTTGGTTTGTCTCTTTCCTTCTTCGTTATAGTTCAAATTTGAAAGAAAAAAAAAAACTTGTTAGAATCTGGAACCGATACCGGAACATGTGATAGGGTAGGTTCCAGATTCTTGGTTCTGACAAGTAGATTCCAGGTTTCAAAAAATGAAGAACTTATACCTGAGGGTAGGTTCCAAGTTTTAGACGGAATTGAACCAGAACCGGGAACCGCTCACCCCTAGTGAGTACCCAACTAGTTACATAGTTTAAACTTTTTAGCTGGTCATGCACTATGGTTAAAGGAAGATAAAGAATATATGTTGCGTGTTCCTTATGGTAATGCTATTGGTAGTGTTACTAGTAATCTGGAAAGAAACATTAGGAAGTAGTGAAATGGGTTCTAAGGTTCCTAAAAGGGTCAACATGTGAGTTTAACATTTAGGAATAGATGAACTTCGAATGGTATAACAGGTAATAGATTGTAATTTTGCTAGTGACATGGATGGGCAAAGGTTCTTGAGAGGTTATATGTTTAGTTTTGTGGGTTGTGTCATCGGTTTATGAGTGTAATTACAATTCATAGTTACATTTTTGACACTTGAAGCAATACATATGGTGTCAACCAAGGAGATCAAGGAAGTTATTTGGCTTAGACGTCAAATATGCAACCTTGAGATGGATGGATAGGTTGATAATTGAAATTTGATAGAATTTGTAGATTTATAAAGTCAAGTTTGATATTTGTAGGAACTTTTATTTTATATGCAACAATAAGCTAATGATATCAAGTGTGACATGCTTTTGTCAAACTAAAAATTGGAAATTAATAGAAGAGGTGAACGCAAATTTCATAGTGGTTCGGTTTAGATTCCTTGATTAACATCTACCAAAAATTTGATTTTACTAATAACTCTTTTAGAGTTTACAACATATCTGTGTTGATTTTACACAAAGTTGGTAGATCACATTACAAAATTCCAAGTACTATTACGATGCTTGTATATTTCTCAAGAGATATTAAAATAAAGGGATAAATGCTGCAAAAGTCTTAAAACTTGTTATGAAAATGCAATTGAGTTTAAAACTTGCAAAAAGTGCAATCAAGTCCTAAAACTTGTCAAATTGTTTCAATCGCGTCCTAAAGTTAACACCGTTAGTCTTTTCTGTTAAAAATACTGACGTGGCATTTTAAATCATTTTTTATTTTCCATGTGGATTTTTTTAATTATTTTTTATTCATTTTAAAAAAAATAGATTTAAAAATAAAAAATTAGATTTATTCATTTTATCTTATTTTCACCAAAAACTAAAAAGAAAAGTTAAAAATTTTATTTTTAAAAATTGTTTTTTTTTAAAAATAAGATTAGCATCTCCTCTCCCCCGCCGCCACCCTTGCCGAGAGGGCCGGGCGACGCCCCCATGGCCGGCCCTCTCGGCCCCGGAGGGCCGATGGCTGCCGCTCACCCGGGCAAGGCCTCATCGGCCCTCGCTCGGGGCCGGTGAGAGCTGACGAGGCCTCGCCCAGGGCGAGCGACAGTTGTTGGCCCTTGCTTGGGGCCGGTGAGGCCTGCCCACCCCGCCTGGGCTGGCGACCATCGCCGGCCCCTCCGGCGATGGGTGGCGGCAACGGTGGAGCCATTGATTTTATTTTATTTTTTAAACAATTTTTAAAAATAAATTTTAACTTTTTTTTTAGTTTTAAATCTATTTTTTAAATTGAATAAAAAATAATTAAAAAACATTTGGAAAAAGAAAAATTATTTAAAAAGCCACGTCAGCGCCACGTCGTATTTTCTATTGAAAAGGCTAACGGTGTTAACTTTAGGACTCAATTGAAACAATTTGACAAATTTTAGGACTTGATTGCACTTTTTGCAAGTTTTAGGACTCGATTGCATTTTCATGACAAGTTTTAGGACTTCTGCAGCACTTATCCCTAAAATAAACGAAGCACCTCAATAAATGAAGCTTTCTCAATTTGTAGGTGTTCTTGTAATTCATGTCTTCTTCAACATGTATTGATCTTTTTAAAGTCTTTAAGATCCTAGCTGATGATTGGATAATTATTAGAGGATCAATATAGTTGTTGAAGATAAATGACACAATCAACGAAGATTTGGTTGCCCATACAATCAAATCTTCCCAACAATGGCGGGGTTTCTATAAAAGGATCACCTATATTTGGAAGTGATCCTTTTCACCAATTTGATTGAAAACAAATTGGATTCCCCCTTGAAAACAAATCGGATTCCCCCTTGAAAACAAATCTTGAAGTGTAATCATTTAACAGATACATTCTTCTCAAGTGATATAAGGGACTGGTTCTATCAGCAACGTGCATCTATTAAAGCTTTTTCATTGATGGTTGATATACATACTACATTCCACTTTCTCTTCTAGAGTATAACTGATACTATATGAATTGTTCACCTTGTTACAGTACCTCCAAGTCCCTATAAACTTCATATTCTTTGATGTATTCACCTCCATCAAGGTCTATCCAGCTGTCAATAGTCTTTCACTTTATACTTGAGGATCCATTAGTGGTGATAAAACTCTACTTGTATAGTTCATCTTGAGATAAGACAACATCTATATCAAATATTGATATAGACATAAAGTTATGTCAATTTCAAAATATCATAGGATGTTTTCCCAACAGCTAACTCAATAATATAAGATTGCAGCAGAAGAAGATTGTTCATTATCGTGACAATCAAATGCAATACATTTGACCAAAAATCAAATGTATCACAAGCAGACAAAGACATTAATAATATGCACTATTATTTATCCATGATTTTGTTCAAAAAAATGTACACAAGAAATGATCTATTGGACATGTTAACAAAGCATATCCCAGCAATAGACCTGTTAAAATGGGTCTTAAACCCATATATGAATCATTTAAAACATAAATGGGTCATATAAAGGTCACTTCAATTTTGAAGACCCTAACTTAAATGGGCTTCAAATTTAAAGGCTTTAATAAATGAGGCTAAATGGGTTGAGTTTAGAACCCATTTTCAACCCACTTGGCTCACACACTCTCTCCCTATTCAACCTTACAACAATATTTTCAAAAAATGGAAATTATAATTATTTTTCTTTTCTTTTTTTCTTTTTTCATCCTTCTTCCATCTTCCTCGGCCGGTGGCCAACCATGGTGATGACTAGCGACTAGCCAAGCAAGGGATGAGCTCACTAAGGTCTAGCTCTCGCGAGACTTGAGCTCATTGATTTGGTGAGGTTGAGACCTCGCCGACGTTTGGTGAGCCTTGAGTCTTGTTGATCTGGTGAGACTTAAGCTTACTAGATCTAGAGTCGCGCTAGATTTAGCGAGGTGGAACCCTTGCTTGAGGTGGGCTCGGCTTAGCTTATCAGATTTGGCAAGGTGGAGCCTTGCCTAAGGCTGGCTTAGCTTAGCTCACTAAAATTGGCAAGCTTTAGCCTTGCCGATTTGTGATGAGGCTCAAGCTCGCTTGTGGCCGGTTACTAGCCGTTGTTGTGGCTAGTGACCAATCGAAGAAGAAGGAAAAAGAAAATAAGAAAATAAGAAAATAAAATATTTTTAAAATAAAAATTAATAAAAATTCTATTTTAAAAAAAAAATAAAAATAAAAATAAAACATATTGAAAAGAGTGCACGGAGAATAATCAAATTAGATCTTTTATATGAAGTTGTGGAAAATATTTTGTGATTTATTTTTAGAATTTGGGCAAATTTTAGAAAATAATATTATTTTCCTAAAAATGACCGTTTGGAAAATGTTTAAAAATGGAGTTTTAATTTTAAAAAATTATAAAAATTGCCCACTAGATTTGTATTGCATGAAAGTGTTTTAACAATACCATATTTTTGAAAAATCATAAGAAACAAACTTTCCTAGATTTAGCTAAATGGATAGGGTCAAATGTGGGTTGGGTATGTGTCGATAAATTTGTGTTATGATAAATGGGTTATAAACGAGTTAAATAAGTCCATTTGAATCGGACAATTTATGATCCAATTTAAATCTAACCTTACCAACCCATTTGACAGGTTTACCCATCAATCAAGTTCCAATATTGTTTGAACTTGATTAACATTTGTGGTAGGTGAAAAGATCATGTGGTGGACAACCATAATGAATCCAAAGTTTTTGGGTCAGAAACAAGAAGAATGGACTTTCAAAGGTAAAATTGGACATTCGGCTGAGGCTGGTCGGATGTCTGACCAGGATGTAAAAGCTGAAAATTCGAGCATTTTGGATGTCCGGTCCTTCCTTGATTGGACGTCCAACTTGAGCAAAATTTTAGCCGAGAGATTATGTACATCCGGCTCACTTCAATCGGATGTATGAATGTGCACAGGATCGAATAGAAAACAAAGGTTTCGACCTGTGTCACTTGTTACGTCAAGTCCAACTCAAGGAAAGCTTTTGGAGTGTCGCGACCAAAATTTCAGGTGCACTACCTAAAGTTTGGCTAATGAATTACTAAGCCTAAACTTAGCTTGAGCTCTCCCAAGCTCATATCAATTTGCGACTTAGGTTCAATTTTTTAACATGCAAATGGATTTTATTTAAGAATCACCACTAATCAGTTTATGGTAGGTCGATTAGAGAATTATTTTACTCATACGAATTAGAGACTTTGGGTACAAGGACTTGGTTATACTAGACTTCTCTAATGCCCTTTCGGTACCATTTCTTTTTATTTTCAAAAATGTTTTTGCAAGCAGCTTGAATTGATTTTAATTTACTTCCATAACATGTGAGGTGATTATGCGGGTGCGCAAATCACCAATTTAACACCCAATAAAGCAATGAATAAATTACAGGACTTACCTCATGGCATCGAAAGCGTTTGCAGTGTTAAATCAGAATTCATATCGACAGTTCTAGATATGATTTATAGTTAACACACAATCTCTTTTTTTGTTTTCACTTATTTAATGAGAATCATGCTTTATGTAATGCAATGTTACTAATCTAACATAAAATTATATGACGTGAAAATATGACCTAAACTATATGACATAAATAAAATATAAGCATGTAGTCTATCCTAAAGAATGAAATGAATAAATGAATTTACTCTAAGACAATTTTTTTGGTATTTTTCATAAAATTCGAAATTAGAAAATTGCTAAAAATAAAAATCTAACTAAATTGAGATATTATCTAATTTAAGTTAGGAATAAACTAATCTGAATCCTATCTTAACTTAGAAAATTGTTTCATCATGCAATTTAATTCAAAAATATTATCTAGATACCATCTAAACATGCATTTAAAAATAAAAAAAATCTATCTATCCTATCGTGCAATCAATTCTAATCTACATGGAATGCAAATGCAATTTTTTTTCTTGGGTTAAATAAAACAATTAAAGCAAGAAAAGCACCAAATCATTTGCGGTCATCAAAGGTATTATCCAATCAATGCGAATAAGGAAATAACATCCGATCAACTTGTAATTTCGCGAATAAAATCAATGGATTGATTTTAAGCCTTAAAGATCAAAACATCAATTTTAAATATTCCCGCTGAATTAATAATTTCATCTAAAGCCTTATAGATAGAATCAAAGATTATATGCGGTTGCGAATTAGGAAAGATATCCTAATGAATATTATACCTCTTACTCAAAATGTTTAAATTAGATATCAATCTCATCAATCTAGACAATATGATGTTTAAATTAAATTAAGATGAGATTTTTTACCTAATTGCCAAATGTACTTCCAAATCCGAATTTGTCAATGGATGGCTTGCGAACGGTGATCGCTTCAACTGAGGAAGAGTTCTGGACAGTTGTTGGGGTGTCGCCAACTGCAAGATACGAATGGCGGCCGTTATTTGCACGCTTGCTAGACTCGCGTCACAAAAGCGAGAGATGCGGGCTTCGTGGGAATTGGTTTGCTTGGACTTCACTTGTCAACGTGAATGGTCTGCAAAGAAAAAGAAAGTGATATTTTTATTTTTTTTATTTGCTCTTTATGTGCCCCTCTTTCTCTTTGTTGGTGGACTTCATGCTTGCAAACGATGGCCGCAAAAACATGACACGGTATTCATGCTGGACAGGACATGGTAGCCTTGTTGGACCTTGGCGAAACCTGTGAAGAATGAGTACAAATGAAGCGGCCAAAGTCTGAACTAGGTAGCAATGGTTCAAGCGTCCCTAGGATGTGCTGGTTCGTGGTATCGAGCACAACACCAAACGAGGACTGCTGTGACGGTTTGCTTAGGTTGCTGTGTTCACCGGAAAAACCTGCGAAAATTCAACCAAGAATACAAAACCGGCGTTGGCTGCTCACGGCCAAGAAGGACTCGTGACGCGGGTGAGGCGATTGGTGGACCAGCTGGACGTCTCTAGTTGTTGACTTCAATGCGATTTGTTACGTGGTTTTTGCTGAGTTGGAACTCAACCTGCCCAGGACGCCTGGAGGTTGCTGGACTGTCTTCGGGAAACCCGTGTGACTACTGGAACGCTGGTGCTGGCCTGAAAACTTCGTTGATGTGGCCGAGATTTGCTGAAGACTGCGCCAAGATGCTGCCGGAAAGCTTCGCCGAGACTGACAGTTTGCTACGTGAAAACTCGGTGCACGCTGGGGCAAGAACACGTCACGACAAAAGCAAAGAAGAATGACACAGGTAGAGACAAAGCTTGACTGAACACAATCCTCTCTTTTCTCGTGAATGAACGTGCTCTTCCTCTATGCACCTTGTCAGAGGAAACCCCAAGGAAACCCACCCTTTGTTGACCTATTGACCCAAAAACGTTAAAAAAGAAGTCTCTCTTTCAATCTAAATCTCGTCTCTAATGTGCTCGTGTATTCAATACGTGTGGCCCTCAAAACCCTATGCGTTTTACCTGTTTATAGGCCACCGGTTAGGGTTTTAAATTTTTCCAAATCGAGATCCACGGAGATTTTTTTTTCAAACGCAATATTCACTTTTCCGAACGTAATATTTATTTACACTTGCCCTATTCGAAAACATTCCATCATATCTCGAAAAATTTCAAATTCCTATTTTCACGAGATAATTTCTGATCATAAAAAAAATGGGCTTTGGCCAATTTGCTCGCTTCATGGGCTTAGTCCAGCTTGCCAAATTAAAACTCAGAACCACTAATTTGAACCCATCCGTCACCGGTTTAATAAATGCAAAAAATGTAAATTAAAAATAAATGGACTTAAAATTATATGCTGTGTAATTATTTATTTTTTCAGGGATAAAATTAACCCATAATTTTATATACAATAAATAAATGACCGGATCGTCAAAATTTAGGTGTCAACATGAAGAATGCAAAGAGAAACTTATTGTAAGAGGTTTTCTTGATATTTGGGTATAATCCAAGTCGTGAAACACTTGTA
The DNA here is from genome assembly GCA_014182575.1 of Eucalyptus decipiens. Taxonomy (NCBI): domain Eukaryota; kingdom Viridiplantae; phylum Streptophyta; class Magnoliopsida; order Myrtales; family Myrtaceae; genus Eucalyptus; species Eucalyptus decipiens. The sequence goes on from CM024615.1 coordinate 26,518,639, forward strand.
AGTAAATATGAATAACTGATTATAATCTCCTCTTTACCAATTATAGCGGAACTATGTCATCAATCTCTGTGTAGAATCGGCACACCGTTAAAGTACATAAATTCATTGTGTTAGGCTTATTTATTGCAGTTATTTCTAGCTGAAATTGTTTTGGTTTTGTATGCTCTAACACTAATCAAGTCCCTAAAATTCAAATTTATCTAATCAAATCCTTTTACTTATGCTAAATGTTTAAGCACGTCTTTTTGGTACAAAATTCGCCAAATCCAATTGACATAACCGTCATAGAAAGCTGAAGATTAATGTGAATTAAATATTACTTACATGGACACCACTGTAGGGTTGGAATTATTGAATGGATTTAAGTTTTTTAAGTTTGCTTTCGTTCTCTCATCAATTCACTACTTGTGATGGGTGTTCACATAGACAATACTTGATCTAAGTTACGCTTCGCTATCTTTTAATAGTCGCTCAGTTGGATTTATCATTACATGTTGGAGGACTTGATTAGAAAGGCTGAAAACATAGAGACTTGATCAGAAAAATAGCGAAAAAACAAGGACAAAAAAAAAATTGAGAGAGAGACGTTGACCTTAATAAAGTAAATGGCAAAGTTTTTTTTACGAGAAATTAAATTGGGCTAATGGACCAAGGTCCAATGAACTAAGTCCATTGTATCCACGTACATGGATTTCCCTATTCTTAGCAGTTTATTCCTACATGTGCCCCTCGCATCCGTCGATCGTGCTCTTCAGGCTCCGCCGCCGCGAGACCAGAACTTGGAAATCTCCTTCACCAGAGCCTCCAAAAACGCGAACATATTATTGCTGTTCCCTGCAAAACACCTCCACAACTTCTCTGATAGATGTCCCGCTGGTCCACAATGAGGAACATGATCAATCATTATAAATAACCTGAGTTTTTTCATTTTTTTGAACGAGTCTGCATTCATGATCAAGTCTTCTACAGCAACCTTGTCTAGTTTAATACCTTCAATGGCATTTGTTCCCTGGTCGCGTGAAATAAAAATAATTATGCATATTGGAAGCACTTGGAAATCATTATCAATATTGGAATAGGCAATTAAATGCTTACTGAATTTTGCTTAAACACTTGTAGAGCATCCTCATGATGCCATATTCTGCTTCGCTTGCTGGGATTTTGAGGGCACTCTTGAATGACGATTCGTCTACCCATTTCTTCAAACAAATCATGCATCCGTATTTTGTTATTTTCGTCAATGTATATGAGCAACTTTTGAGCTAGAATCTCAATCCCACTATTAGCATGGACACCGCATTGGTCTAGCGACTTGATGATCTCTTCTTTGTCGTATCCATTAAGAAAACAGGCGATGTCGAGAAAAATCGTCCTCTCATTGTCCTCTAGGCCATCGATAACAATCCTTAGTATGTCATGAACCTTTACCTGACGGATTTTTTTTAGTTGACCAAAAGCTCCTTGCCATTCTTTGATGCTTTTGCCATTCAAGAAAGAACCCATTACGGTGAGTGCCAAAGGAAGCCCTTTGAAAAAGCTGGTGAAGCAATTTGAGAGCATCTTATAATCATTTTTGGGATATCTTTCTTGGAATGCATTCCAACTGAAAAGCTCAAGAGCTTGGTCATCATTCAGTGGTCGCACCTTATAGATTTCGTTGCATAGATTAATTAAGGTATCTTTGTGGCGAGGTATCAAAATGACCCTACTTCCCAAGCCTAAGTTTAATGCCTTGATCAGGTGGCTTAGTGGCTCCCCCAACCCTTCAACATCATCAAACACCAACAAAACCCTCTTGTTGTGATGCTTACTCCTCATCAAGTTTATTGCTACACGAATATCATCGCTAAACTCCAAATCGCTAGGAATGTCACCAGAAAAGGTCTCCAACATTTTGATGAGGCCAGCTTCGCTCGATATATCCATCATGTTCGAGAGAAAGTAACTCCGATCAAATTGATCTGCAATTCGGTGGTACAAAGCTCTCACTAGTGTAGTCCTACCTATTCCGCTAGTCCCGGAAATTCCCATGATCAGGACCTCCTCAACCTCTAATTGGAGTAAGGAGTACAGGGCTTGTACCTGAGAATCTAACCCAACTAGATGCAAAGCAAGTGGTTTTTTGTGCAAGCCGCTTAGTCTTCTTGAGATTTTCTCCACTACGGATTTTATAAATTCAGCTTCAAGTCTGCAAATTGTCGACGACAAAGGTGTAACTGGTTATCCATGTCACTAACAAACCGAAGAAAAGATAAATAAGATTATAATCTAGGACTTTGGAGTATCGTCCATATAATTGAATTCAATATTCAATATCTAATCCAATATAATAGGAGGCGTGTGAGAGATTGGCTAATTTTTTAAGCCACAAATTAAAAGAAGCGGGATAGATACCAGTCGATGAAAACCATTCTGTATGCTCACCGAAAAAAAGGTTTAGCTATAGAAAGTTTCTTGGACAGACAATGATGTCATATAGAAAGTTAAGAGAGAGAGAGAGAGAGAGAGAGAGAGAGATTAGAGAGCAGCAATGACAAGATAGAAGAGCAACGAACTGGAGGCAGAATATTCTGTTAAACCCTAGCAAGGTACCACAGTCCAAACAAAACAAAGACCGACTACTGTTTTTTCTTTTCTTTTCGGTCTTTGACAGAAAGATCATTCCATAATGGAAAGTTTTCGTGGTGAAGGAAAGCCTGCATCATAGCTAGGGTTTACCCTGTGATGGCTGTGGAAGATGTCTGGACTTGCCGGATTTCCTTCTCTTTACTATTAACGAAAAGAATGGGAGTTCTGATAACCTTATATAGAAAAAGAAGCTCATCTGCCTTCAAATTCACCCACTTGTATGTTTTAAACAATAGAACACTCAGAGTAAGTGAGGGAAATGATGCATGAAGGAGTGATTTCCTTATGCTTGAGGGAAGAAGTGAGGAGAATAAATTGGTTTGTTGTTTGGTTATCAAATCCAAAAATATGAAATGAGGGTTACAACTTGAAAAAAATCTGAACACTTCTTTTCCTTCCGTACAATGACCTAACGTATTACTTAGCTGAACACTTCAAGTTTGCTATACGTGGAAATCAGCATTGACTGAAACATATGCTTCAGGGGTAAAATCTGATAAACACTAAGAAAAAATGGTTATTTATAGAAGATAACAAATAGTGTCAAACCCATCCGTGAGTAGCGCAATTGGTTGAGAGTCCCTCTCTCATCGCTGAGGTCGAGAGTTCGAAACCCTGTGTTGCTAGCAATTTAAGTGGGGGTCCATAGCGGTAGGTTGTTGTGCTAGTCTTCCCCGAGATATAGGGGCCCAATTCTCAGGAGCCGTTCGAGCACGGGGGACATGTGGCGGAGTTCTCGGTTACCAAAAAAAAAAAAACAGACAGTGTCAAGGTCTGTAAGCATAACAATCGTAATAGCACAAAATGTCGTGTTTTTTTCCTGCCAACTGTGAACTATTGAATATATATATATATAATGAAAAGATGCTGAAGTGTTGATGTTGAATCTCTTTGGTGAGCCATACAATTGAGTTGGAGTCTTATTCTATGAAAGTTCGTTTCCTAGTAAAAGGATTCCAAGCATTTCCAAATATTCCTACTGCGCACAGCCCAAAAACTGGCCTTAAAGAGCAAGTCTTGTTGTTTCACGGACAAAATAAGTAACTTCCTTTAAGAATCCTCTCTAGAAAACACTGAAGGAAGAGAAAAAGTTAGTACCTGTTTTCGAGAGGCCAACCAGTGAGATTGCCCGCTTTGCAGAGAGCATCTCTCCACCTCTGGATGTTGTCCACATTCTTCTGCCCAAAACCCTTCTCGCTTTGGCCAATCCGCGCGAATGGTCCGGACTGCTCGCGCATCTCTCTAGGGTCGACGTCCATGAAAATAAGAAACACCAGCTGGCCTTTCTTTTCCTTGCACTCGAGGATCTTATCCAGTTCATCCAGGCACCATGGTGAGGAGGCGTAGTTCTGAGAGATGACAACAATAGCGCTCCTTGATCGCTCAATTGCTTCATTGATTACTGGTGTGATCTCTAGTCCTCTTTCTAGACTACGGTCGATAAATGCCCTTATCTTGTTCCGCTCAAGAGCGTCATAGAGATGGCTCACAAAGTTGCGCGTGTCAGCTTGTTTATAACTGATGAACGTATCATGAACACACCGAGGAATGGAGAACGGGCGAGAGAAGAGTTGTGGCCTGGCGGTTGGGCTATGTGGGAGAGAAGAGAAGCGGTGTGGAAAGAAAGAGGTCAAAGTGAAGGGAGAGACTTGCAATTGGAATTCTGATGCTCTCTTGTATAGGAGGCCTGGATAGAATGGAGGAGGAGCAAAAGGAGGGAAAAACTTGCTCTTGAGTTGGCCAAATTGGATCATCATTTGACTAGATTTTGCCATCGAAACACCCCCAAAATCAAAGCAAAGAAATTGCTGTGCCGTGTTCATTCACAATGCAAGCTCCCTCGGCCAATTTATAATGAAAATCAGATTGTGAGCCCTCTCTCTCTCTCTTTCACACGCGCTCGTAGAGACACAGCGTTTTTGTCAATCATGGTACATTGCAATATCTGTCCATAGTTGTTTTTTCCATCAGATGTTTTTCTCCATTGCTTTCTCGGCACATGACAACTTGTTACGGTGAGTCGTGACCGTCTGTTTCACCTTTTTTGGAAAGGTTGAACCGCTCGGGAACAGCTACTCATTAAAATCCGACACAAACCAGAGCAGAATCAAAGTGCCAGTGGTGATCAGCCGATGTATCCTGACCACAACGAAAGGTTTTCAAATGAGCCATGAAACATGCGGCCCCGCTATTAAGGGATGCTGATAGAGAATAGTTTGAAATGAGTGAACAGACGTGGGTTTTACTGCAAATTGAACACCACGAAGATTTTAAAATAAGACATGCGGTCATCAGCATATTACACTGAAAAAAAGAAGACTATTACATTGAATGTGAAGTCAATATACCTCATGAGAAATTAGATACGGGGTGATCCGAGGACATATTTTTATCACAATTAGATAAAAAGGATGGAAAATGCTAGGTAAACTTCTGGCCATAGTTATTGTTGGAAGAAATTCTTGAAAACCACCAACAACTATACAAATATTTGAGGCGCGCAAGCACTAGTGTGAACATAACTATTTGGGTGTGGCGGGAACAAGATAATGCATGAAACCAGCACACACCCAGCAGGCTGATCCTTATAGAAAACTTGGTCGTACCGTCTAGCTAAGTAACAGCAAAAAAGATTAAATAGTAAACGGCTAGAATTCCGGTGTGGGGGGGTCCAACTTTACACAATGTTGGGCCCAATCTCATGTGCGCTAGCCCAACGTATTTTTCTTGTTGATACGAAACTTATAAGATGAACCAATTAATAAAGTGAACTAGAGAAGCATCTCAACCAACGTGGGACGAGGTAAAAAAAAAACAAAAGAAAAGAAAACCAAGCTTTCTGAGATACTTTTCTGTAACTATGATACCGCATCATCATTTTCTTCTACCCTCCTTTTCTTGGGGATAGTTTTGCCTAATAGTAATTTGCTAACTTAGAGAGATTAGTTGAAGAAGGATATGTTGAGAAAACCTCTAGTTTTTTGAAGTTGACATAATTATTAGTTTTTTGAAGTTGACATAATTATTTGTCTACATCAAATGTTGGACAAATGCATGTATTGTCTTATCTCAGGTTGAACAAATACAAATGAAGTTCTATTAACACTAACAGAACCCGGAGTATGAAGTAAAAAGATTGATAATGGCTGGAAGCACCTTAATGGAGGTGAATAAGTTCATGAGATTGGGGAATTTATGAGGATTTGGAGGTATCTTGAAAGGTTGAATGGCTGATACAGTCAATTAATACGTAGGAAGAAAGTGGAAAGCAATATGAAAGTCAACCACTAGCAGGAAACCTTAATAGACTCGTGTGTTACTGACGGAGGCGAATCCCTATATAATCTAAAAAGAACATGCATCTTGTCCAGGATACCTCTTACAATTTAAAGAGCCAGATATTCCGTTGACTATTAATTTAAATCTCAAGGAATATTAATAGAAAGCCACATGCTTGGAGCTCTAAGAATGATACACGGAGGAAAATCCAATCAATTGTTAATCAAATTGATGGAAATGATTATTTCCCAAAATGGAGTATAAGATTGTATGTGTGACCAAATTTCCTAGCAAGTGTGTTGTTTATCTTCAATGGCTAAATTGATTTTCTTGAAGATTATTCAACCATTAGCATGGATCTCAAAGACAATATCAAAGGATCAACATACAGTGAAGAACATATGAATTGGGAGAACAACTAAAAACTAAGAAAACTTTATTTTTTTGATACACTTAGGTTATGTTTGGTTGTCTTGATTTCTAGTCAGGTTATGACTGGATAAGATAGAATATGAAATTTTGCCTTTCTTAATCCATTGTTTTGGTAAATCGCAGAAATAAAGTCGGATATATTTATATCTTATCATATGCATCGCTTGATATAAACAATATATTAGTGTAAATGAACCTAACAATTACATAAACAGAGACGATAAGAATATCCCATAACACTCTTGCCTACTTCATTTTTATTTGTTTATTTTTTATAATAATTTCCTCTCTTTTTTAATTCTTTTTTTTTTTTAAATTTCTTTGTTCCCCTTCCATCATTCTCTAATACAATGTTATACCTAAAATATATAATAATACATGAACTAAATATATATTTATATATTGAATTTATATTGTAAGATAGAAGGAAATTCAAATATACTAATAAAAACATGAACAAAAAAAAACGAAATTGTTGTTATTTTTTGTTATTTTAAATTTTTTATGTTAGAATTCAAATATTATTTTAATTTTTATTAATTTAATAAGTTTGTTATTCTAAAAAATAAGTTTTATATTATAAATATTAGAAATTCTACCTACCTTTATCACTTCTTTTCCATGGAATAATTTTATTTGGGTTATATCTATCTTATATCCGACTTTATTATATCTTGAAAAGACACTAAATACAGGATATTATTAATTTATTTTGACCATCGAACATAACCTTATACTTTGTTGAGCAAAAAATTCATTTACTGAGAGTGATTTGCTATTTGTAATCTCTTTTGAGAAGTGTGTGGTTGCCATAGTAGCGCTTGGAATTTGGTAGTGTGATCTAACGGCTTTGAGAAGAAGTAGCATCACCTACGTAATCTCTTATGTAATTTATAGTGAAATCGAGCTTATTGGTTGGTCTAGGGCAGTGGATGTTGTTGGAGCTAGCAATACAATCTAGATGAGAAGTAAATAAGTTTTCTCAAACTTCAAACAAATATTTTTGCTGAAAACTATAACAATAGTTTGATAGTAATCACTAGTAGGTCAATGGTGACATGTATGAGTGTTGCTAACAAGTAGAGATAGCAACTAATAAGCTAATAGAGGCAATCATTAGAAAATAGAGAAGATTGTATGGGGATTGATGGAGCTTTGGCTTTATCCTTAAGCTTACATCCTCTCTCCAAGGTAACAAACTCAACACTGGCTAGAGTTTGTAGGAATCTTTAAGCAAAGTTACAGTCAACACGTACTATTCTTATAAAATGATATATGACATTATCTAGACATGAATACTGCTGTCACACTTACATGCTTGCTTTTAACATGATTACAAAGCAGCATGAATGTTGCACAGAGATCTTTTAGGTGAATAGATGTACAATATTATCAAAAAGAAAGAATAATGAATAGTGCCATTATTTCTTTATTTTCTATTCAACCCATTTTAGCTTCTTTGGTCCTTTTTATATAGAAATCTCCAATCCATTTGTTGGAGACTCTTTGGGGATGCAAGGAGATGTTAGGGATTTATTGGAGTAGTTATCAAGGTCATAATTGCCTAAAGAATCCGTTGTAGGAGCAATTCCAAGGTTTTCCCAAAATGGAGTCTGTTGATGCTATACATCCATTGCTCCTTTGGAAATATGCTGATTGTTATCCTACCTGTTATCGATTCCCCCGTGCTTTTCTCGACATGTTAACAGTTTTAGTCCTTCTGACAAATGGTTATCTTCAACCAACTCATTCACCAACATTCTCAAGACTTGATATCAAAATGATACAAAGCTTTTTATCACTCATTCACCAACATTCTCCTGTGCTTTTCTCACATAGTCCTTTTGACTATGGTACCACCAAGTCTTCATGAGATCCTCATGATATTCGACTTATTCTCCTCCTATTGATCACCATTAGTCTTCACTAAGCTCTCAAAGATCGTTGATGTCATCATAGTCTTTCTTAAGCTTACCACAACCATTTCCACTTATTACAGAGATGTTAGTATAGAGGATAGTTTTAGAATCATCAAAATTTCATAGCATTGTTTTTTCAATATATGTAAGTTTGATCTAAAATGAACTACTATTGTAAGATTTATATAGAATTCTTCTTCCTCTTCTTCTTCTTCTCTCTCTCTCTCTCTCATATTATATATATATATATATATATATATATATTCATACTTATTTGATAGAAGCATATTTAATTGATAACATCAAGTTACTTTATTAAATAGTTTCTACATACACCAAACTTTGATTTTATTAATTCCAAAAAATCAACTAAATTTTGACTATCGACCTTTTCACCCCCTCTAAATTGCATATTTAGCAATAACAATTGATGTGATACCAGCTTGCTCATATATTTTGAAGTGATTTATTTCAAGAGCATAAAGATTTGCTATGGCTAGTCATATTAGTGTAGGAGTCTGTGAAGGACAATCATTGAGGAGATCTCTACATTTTGATGGAACATACTATGCCTATTGAAAGTGCACGATGAAAGCATACATCAAATCAGTGGATCCAGCAAGTGGCAATAATAATGACAAAGTGAAGTACTATGTGACGGATATAGAATGGAACATTCTTTCAACTCCAATTTTAACTCTATGTAATATAATACATTGATAATTCCTATCACTATATGAAAATCTTAAAAATTTGAAGAACAACGATGTCCATTTTAAACGTGTTTACTTTTTATACTTGCATGGAATTCATTTCTGTCAAACTGTCCCCCACAAAATCTTAAAATCAACTTTCATCAACCTTATTTTAAGTTATCCAAAAACGTGTTTTCATTATGTTGACTACTTAACAGCACGTTAATGCGGAATATGTTTGATGGGTACATAAAATTTGCTTACAGTGCATTCAACAGTATATGATTTTTAAGCAATTCATGCAGCGTGCGGGTGGATGACTAATTGCAAATAAAATGAATTTCGGACTAAAACTCAGCATTCGCAAACCTTATATTTCTTATCACCCATTTTTTGTTTTTTGTTTTTTTTTTTTCTAACCTTTCCGAGGACTGACTAATGTGAGTCCATGACGTTGATCGAGAGTTGGCCGCAAAGTCTCTATTGCCACTTAGAACTTCCTTCTTCTTCTTGTTTAAGTGAGGCTTCATCCGTTCCTCGAAAAATATTGCATTTCTAGAAAATATTTTCTAGAAAATTAATTTTCAAGAAAATAATCAAGAAAATAATCATTTTTTTTTTTTTTTTGTGTTCCACTGAAATTTGAAATTAAACTAGAAAATATTTTCCATTGTTGACTAAGGAAAATCTCATCGTCCATGCACCCCTTTCAATAATTTTTTCATTATTATTTTTTAAAATTGATTTTTAAAATATTTTATACTATTTTTCTTCGTTCTCATTTTCTTTGATTTTCTTTTTCTTCTTCATTAGTCAGTTGTCTGCAATAGTGATGATTGGTGAACAGCCATAGGCAAGCTCAAGCCTCACCACAAGCTGACGAGGCTTGAGCTTGCAAGATTTAGGTGAGGTCAAGCCTCATTGGCTTGTGGCGAGGTTGAGCTTGCTCGACGTTGGTGAGCTTGGGCCTCACAAGTTCTAGTGACCTAGGTGGGGCTTGAGCCTCACCCTACCCAGCTCACCGGATTTAGTGAGACTCAAGCTCGCTCGAGGTCAATCAAGGCTCGGTGACCTCGAGCGAGGCTTGAGCTCACTTGTAGCTAGTCGCTAGCCAGCCAATGAAGAAGAAAAAAAAAAGAAAGAAAAGGAAGAAAAAAAAGAAGATTAAAAAATATTTAAAAATTGATTTTTAAAAAAAAATAAAAGGAAAAGGTGTTTGGTGAAAGAACGTGAGGTGAAAGAAGATATTAAAAATGTATTCCTTTTTCTGAAAAGCGAAAAACATTTATCTCTAATTTAGAAGACTTTTTTCTATTAATAGAAAATGTTTTTCCCAACAATTTAATTTTCGTGAAACAAACGACGGAAAATCTGGAAATTTTTCTAGAAATGAATGGAATCTAAGAGGTTGTTTGTCTTCTAATACTCCTTTTATGCTCTTATTGAATACTATGAGTATACTGACAAGTAATAGATGGATCACTTTAATTAGGAGAAGTATTACCTTCCAAATATGTTGGCCTCGTGGACATTCTTTTGGAAAACACATGATCTAAAAGCCCTTTACGCTAAATTTGATCGTCAAGATCATGTCATTGAACTGTCACGACCGTCCTGATATGAATTTTGAAGGTTTAACAAAATTGCTAGGTGGACACGTACAATCCACTTGTGAGTTGATACCTACTCTTCGCATCTACTCTCCAAAATCCGGTTGACTGCAACATGATTTATCATTCTTTATTAATTCAAGGAGACTAGAGTCATCACTGACTTATTTTAGGCTACTTAGGAGTTGATTAAAGCGTGGGAGGCCACGTTACTTGCGAACCAAAGATTTTGGGTTAGTGCACTTGATTATGCTAGTTTTAGCTAATGCTAGTCACCAATACCTTTTCCTTTTTAATAAAACGTGATTTCACATGATCTTTTTTCCAATTTTATTGCTAAACATGCAAATTTATGTGACCATGCATCGGCGCAAAAGCAGTAAAAATTGCTTGATAATCATAAACATTTAGTTCAAGCAATATGTAAAAACAACTTGAGTCCTATTGGGCAAAATTAATGTAAAACTCTGTTACTGACTCCAACAAGCAAAGCGTGAAAGGCTAAAATGCATCCCTACATGCCTACTTTGCATGAAAGCTCTAAGTTTTATAAAGGGTTAATACTACATACTTATATAAACAATCCCAAACTGATATACTTATGACAAATTTACCTTTCATTAGTTTTCATTAAATTTTACCGTCAAATTATTGTGTTTGACGATATATGGCAGTTTAACGAATATACTAATTTAGGGTTTTATTTTTTGTTTGTCACAATGTACCGCTTTATGATATTTCATAATATTAATTCAAAATAAAAAAAAAATTAACAAGAATAAATATATCACAAATATACCTATTTGAGAATTTTGTGGTAAAAAAAGTTTATATTAATTTATCGCATATATACTAATTTAGAGTTTATGATTTAGAATTAATTTTTAATAAATTTATCACGTATATATTAGTTTAGGATTTTTCGTGATATTGACTTTTTTTATAATTTATTTACTATATAATTATGAAAGATTTCCTAATCACCTCTACGTTATGTCTGATAACCTGGATACCTATACATGCGTTCTAACTGGAAAAGAAGAAGCAAAATAGAAGACAACTAGGAAGTACAAGCACGAGATGCGCACCGGACGCGGGCTGTCAGCCTCTGACACGACCGGGAAAATCGGTCCGAGTCTCTGACCATGGCGTCGAACGTGATCCGCCTGACCAGAGGCACCCGCAAGCCGCCAACGACGAGGGAAACTTCCCAAGCAAGGCTCCGACCATGGGACGCCCCACCGACAACGTGTCTTACCCTGTGTCAATGGGAAAGAGAGAAATGTGGATGGGCGTGACGGCCTCATCAAAGCCCCCACCGACAACGGGTCCTACCCTCTTTGTCTTCTTCCTGTTTTGTGAAGAAAACGAGAGCAAGAAGATTAGAAAGTTATAATGAGCATCGAAGACCTATAGTCAAAAACTAGGTTAGGAACCGGACATGAAATTTAATTAATGAAGTCAGAAAATTAGTCAAAAAGTCATAAACTTATTTTATATTTATCAATTAAATCCTAAATCTTTTTAATCTTTGTTAATTGAGTCATTTTTTTTTTATATTTTGTGAATAAAATCAATCCAAATAATTTTAAGGATATTGTTGATATGGACACTAGATGTTCTACGTAACATGATCGACACCGACATAAACGATTTTAATAATGTTTTTATTTTTTATTTTTATTTTCTTCTCTTTATTTCTTTCTTTTTTTTCCTTTTCTCTTATTTTTTCTTTTCTTTTTCCCTTTGCTGGCCTTAGGCAAGGGCTACCCTCACCTAAGTGAGCACGGGACGCCCTCACCAGCACCTAGCAAGGCCACCTCGCTGGTACCTAGCGAGGTCAACCTCAACAATGGCGTCCTTCACCCAAGGCTAGCCCTAGCAAAGCTAGGTATAGGCGTCCCTCACTTGAGGGCAGTCCTCGCCTAGGGCCCTACGATGGTCGATGGAGGGAAAAAAATGAAAGAAAAAAAGGAAAAAAAAACAATAATAGAGTAAAGAATGAAGAAGGGAAGAGAAGAAAATATTGTCTATATCAATGTTAACTGTTGTTGACACCGAATTTTGGAAATCCACTTAGTTATTAATCGCATTAAAAATTGGGGATTAATTTTAAGCCTTAAAAAAGTATAGAATTAAAATTGCATAGTTGCACTTATTTATTTTGGCATTTGATTAGCGACGGATGAACTTCAATTTTATAGGTTGACAATTCGGTATTTTATTATTCTTCCAATATTCGGTAAATATTTCATATATTCATGTGATTTATACGTTAAGTGATATATTACTGAAGATTGAAAGTTTAAGGATGAAATATTAAGAGAGAAACTTACACATGGGCATATAATGAGTAAATATATTCTTTGACTCAAAATAAGAAAGGAGATTTTCGTGCATAAGCTGAAAAAGGAAGTGAAATAATCCACACAAGTTTTTCATCTCTATAAAAGAGCTGAGTACGGAGAAAATAAGGGGGCCACACAATAGAAATACACGGCCACGTTAGGGCTTTTTCTCTCTATTTGAAGATTAAAAAAATTCAGGCCAAAAAGAAAAATTTCCATCGTTTCTTTAGGGTTTGCGGAGAAAAAGTCAAAGTTTTTGGCTTTTGTTGGAAAAAGGGAAAAGTGCAGCAACAGAGAGAGGGAACAAGAGTGACGTGCGAAGGACAGCAGGGAAAAGACCCCTACTGTTCATCTTCTTCGGAGGCCCCTTGGCTCGCGCGTCATCCACACCGCCGAGCCCCTGCACCGCCGGCCTCCGCTGCGCCAATCGTCACCGCCGCTCTGCCACCTCCGCGCCGTCGGTCTCCTCGCATCACCGTGCCACCGCACCACCGCTCGCTGCTCACACCGCTGCTGCACCGATCTGCCCGCTTGAGCAGCGCCGGCAGATCTGAGCCGGTCGTTGATCCTTGCACCGCGCGAGCTCCTGCACCGGCTTGCGCGTCCTCTGCTGGTGCCGCGCCAGTTACTGTCGAGCCCCCAGCCGCGACGCGGCTTCCGCCGGACCAGACACCTGCTCGCTGCTGCTCTGTGCCAGCCCAGCGCCTCTGCTCCGCCCCCCGAAGCCGCTGCTGTGCCGATTCGAGTCTCATCCGAGCGACCCACTGCACCAGCCACGACGCCCCTGTTCCGCCTCTGCCGGCCCCGCCTCTGCCCAGATCTGCCGCGCCGGAACGCGACCCCGAGTCACCGCGCGTCTGCGTGTCGCCACTGCTGCAATCCCGGCGGTCCCCTCTGCACCAGCAACGACGCCCCTGCTCCGCGCGCACCTCAGCCCGTCGTCAACTCCACAGCAACCGCCGGCGACTCTGAGCTGCTCCGCCCCCTTGCCCGCTGGTCGCTGCTGCTGACGCCAGCCCACGCCGGTCACTGCGCCTCCGCGTCCCTGCAGTAGCTCGCGACGCCGACGCCGACGCCGACGCCGACGCCGCTGCAGCTCTCAACCGCTAGTCCATCTCGCCTGCTGGTCCCCCTCGCCGGAGCTCCGACGGCGGTGACTCACCACAAGCTGTCAACGTTGTTTGGAAAGAAAAAGCAAAAAAAGCGAAAAAGAAAAATCACATTAGGTAGTTTGTTCTATTTTATTTTCTTTTTATTATTTCATTTTATTTTGCTTCATTTTTATTTTTTTTAGTATAATTGTTCCTTAATGTAAGATTGAAGCTCTCAACATGAAATTGCTTCTGAAATTTGGGATTAACAATCCGATTTTTGCGCCCAAAATCCGACTTGCAATCGCAATTACTTGAAAAATTGCCAATCCGATCTCACGCTTGAGATTCGATTTGTGATTTATTTAAAATTGGTCAACCCGATCTATGAAGATATGGTTTGTCAATTTTGAATATCAATCTTATTTGATTCTGATTTGCTGTCGTGTCGTTTAAGTTAATTTTGCTTTCATAAAAAAAATCAAAAAAAGTGAGTTAGATTAGATTGAGTTAGATTAGATTTCTTGTTTTAGGGTTTTTACATATTTAGAATGGGGATTTTATTTCGAATTTTTTTTTAAAAAAATAAATTTAAAAAAATCACTCAATTTAGGTTGTTAAAAAAAAAAAAAACTTAGATTACATGTTTAATTATTTGACAATTCTTAATTTCTAAATTAATAAAAAAAAAATAAAAACTTAGAATTATGGCATTCTTTGCACGTTATTATTGCATGTTAGGATAAAATTGCACGTAATTTAATTCTAGATAATAGTTTTTAATTCATTTTAAGTTTAGATTAGTTTTTTTTTTTTTTAGATAGACTACATCTTAGGTTGTGAATTGTTAAGTTAAAATAATATATTGGTTTAAATGAGGGTTTAGCCTGACTTGGATAGAATCTTAATCTAGCTAGATAAATTTCACATTTTTCTAATTTCAATTTCATAAAAAAAAATACAAAAAAATGCCTTAGAATAAATGAGTTTTATTTTCTATGATAGATTCATGTGCATGCCATATAGAATTAGATTCATGAAATGCATGTCATTTGGGTCCATTTAATTAGAAATTGTCTGTCATTAGAATTAGGTCATTTAGTTATATTGCATTGCATAAAACATGATTCTCATCAAATAAGTGACAACAAAAAAGAGATTGCATGTTAATTAGAAATGATATCTAGGACTCTCGATGTGAATTCTGATTTAATTCTGCAAATGCTTTCGTTGATGCTATGAGGTATGTCTTACAATTTATTCATTGCTTTCTTTGGATGTTAAATTGGTGGTTTGCACACTCGCATGAAAATCTCACATGTTAGGGAAATAAGTTAAAATCAATTCAAGCTGCTTATCAAATATTTTTTTTCAAAATAAAAAAGAAATGTACCAAAAGGGCGTTAGAGAAATCTAACGTAACTTAATCCCCGAACTTATAAATCTTTGGTTCGTAGGAGTAAAGTAAATCTTTCGTTACTTTACTTGGGTTTCTAATCGACCCACCGAAAATAGATTAGTGGCGACTCCTAATTGAAAATAAATGCAAATCCAAATTCTTGAGGAATGAAGGCTCAATCCATTTCCAACTACCTTGCGAGCAGATCCTCTCTCTCCTTCACCACCTTAGATGTCTATCTTTGCTACTATTACAGATTCACCTGTTAGACAAGACAAGATAGATGTAGCTAAAATGCGAAATCACCTCAAAGAACTTGATCGCATAAGGAAAGAAAAAGGAAAAGAGAAGATGCTCAAAGAATCCTCTCTTATCATAAGGGAGCCCGATCAAATGATGCTGTCAAACCCGTTGGAATCTTTCTTAAGAGGTTTGGGTAATTAGGAACCACAGCCTGATCCTGATCCTGTTATTCCACAACCTCCACCCCAAATTGATCATGTTATTCCAACAGACCAAATTCTATTTCCAACAGAACTAGTTTTTCCAAATATTT
This sequence comes from Eucalyptus decipiens, assembly GCA_014182575.1. Taxonomy (NCBI): domain Eukaryota; kingdom Viridiplantae; phylum Streptophyta; class Magnoliopsida; order Myrtales; family Myrtaceae; genus Eucalyptus; species Eucalyptus decipiens. The sequence goes on from CM024615.1 coordinate 26,534,596, forward strand.
TTTACGTTGAATCAGATTCGGTATCTCTTTCATCCTCATCATCCTTTTCAATCCCTACCATTAATTCCTTTCCTATAGCACCAATAACTTCATCAATATTCATAGTCGATCCCCCATACCATGATATGGAATCAAATCTTTCTGAACCAGAGGTTGTTCAGCCAAACAATTCATCAAAACAGTTTTTCACTATTGATGACATACCTTACCATAAATGGCCAGAAAGACTTGAGAAATTTCATATTTTCGCTAAATACCCAAGCCATTACCAATCAAGACAAGTATGATATTCTTTTCAACTTTGTCACAAGATTTACAGGTAGCCTCAAACTTTGGTGGCAAACTGTAGCAGAATAAGATCAGCTTCACTTTTTGCTCTCACCAAGCTTTGGCCATGCTATTACTCTTCTATATAATTTATTTGTGGGAAAACCTGTTGATCTTATATAGCTCAAAAGAAAAGAATTTTTTGAAAGAAGATACTGCTCTCTTCAGTTAAAAACATCTTGATAAGCATTATCGTGAAATGCTTAAGCTATTCTATCAAATTGGAGTTGATGCAAATTTGAAGCATGTTTTCTTGACCTCCATCCCCAAAGAATTATCTCAAACAGTAGAAATGACCTTTCTATCCAAATAGAGAAGGATTCGGGATGTTCCATTAGGAGAAATCCAATAAGAAATTCATTTGTACCTCGAAGAAATGTGTATCAAACGCCAAATGATCCAGACCTATGTCAATGACAACAGAGAACTTGAAAAGGCCTGTTCTCGCCAGAACCTGAAAATTAAATGCTCCAAGAAAGACTGTGATGGTTCTTGTGGAAAATCTTCCAGAAAGAAGAAGCACTTCAAGAAGCTCTAGATGAACAAATCTAGACATGGCTCTAAGCACTTTAGAAGAAAGAAGAAATGACGATACTTACGCAAGAGGAAGGAACATTCAGGTCACAAGAAATCAAAACGATGCTTCATCTGCAACCAAAAGGGACATTTTGCTAAAAACTGTCCTCAAGCGAAAAAATGTCAGAATCATTTGATACATCATATAGAGAATGAAACTGGTATTTCTCTTGAAAATAATGATATCGAATATTTATTCTCTGCGGATGAAGAACCATGTGAACAAACTCTTTGTTTTATTCATTGTTATCAAACTCCCAGTAAAACTAATTCAGATTCATATCCTGAAGATATCTTTCATATATCTTTGACTCCTTCAGAAGAAAGCACTGACATATTTTCAAGCCAAACTCATTGTTCCCATTTTCCTGTGAAAATATTCACTTCAAAGTTTGCTAAACCAATCACTGTCATTGCTCTTATAGACACTGGAGCTACTTCTTCAATCTTAGACACTAAAGTTCTTCCTGAAGAATATTGGACTTTTTGTGTCCGATATTTTAACTATGCTTTAGGAGACACTTTCTCTACAAATGTGAGAACCACTCCAATAACTGTCCAGTTTTTTCCACAGTGTCCTATAACCACAAAAATCTTTGATTCTAGTCTTCCCAACAAAGATTTGATCATTGGTTATGACATAATGACTTAGAGTTCTCAACTTCGCATCATCCTTGGAAAATGTCTTAAGTATAAAGACTAATTTTCTGAATTTATCAATATTCAGAGACTTTTTTCTATCCAAATGAGTCTATTAGACCCGATCATGCAAAAGTTGTTGGAATCATGTTTGGAATCTCATTCGAGTTCGCTCGAAGTGTTCCCATCATTTACGGAAAAACCCAGAATTCTTTGTTCGCCTTCCTTTAAAAAAGAATGAAAATATCAATCCAATCAAAGCGAGTCATATGAGAATGAATCCAGAACATTTGATTTTGGCTCAAAGGGAATGCTCAGAACTGCTGCAACAAGGCCTTATTAAGGTCTCACATTCTCAATGGGCTTGTGAAGCCTTCTATGTTAACAAACTTGCTGAGCAAAATTGAGAAAAGATGAGATTGGTAATTAATTACTAACCCCTTAACATTTTCCTCCAAGATGATAAATTCCCTTTACCTTCCAGAAACTCTGTTTTTACTAGATTGTCCAAAGCCCAAATTTATTCCAAATTTTATCTCAAAGCTGGATTTTGGCAATTGGGCATTCATCCTGAAGATAGACCCAAAAGAGGAGTTTGTATCTCAAACCAACATTTTCAATGGAAAGTTTTTCCTTTTGGCTTAAAAGTTGCACCATCTCTCTTCCAAAAGGCCATGTGTTGGATCTTCCAGCCAATCCTCTCAAGTGTAGCAATATACATTGATGACATTCTACTCTACAGTCCTGATGAGTAGTTGGACTGCCAACTTCTCAAACAATTTGCAGAAATTGTGAAGAAGCATGAGATCATGCTTTCTCAAAGAAAGATGAACATTGCCCAGACAGAAATTAAATTTCTTGGTATGTACCTTAGCAAAGGGACATACTATTCAGTGCTCATGAATTACTGAAATTTCTTGAAGAAAATTTCACAACAAAACAAGTTTAACAATTTCTCGAGATAATTAATTATCTCAGAGATTTTGTTCTAGATCTTGCAAGACTGCGGATCCCATTGCAGATAATGCTAAAAAAGAATCCCCACCTTGGGGAAAAGCTTAGACTAAAACAGTTGCTGAACTTAAAGAGATTATGCAGTCTCTTCCTCCGTTACAAATCCCATCAACTGGGAAGAGAATTCTCCAGACTTATGCCAGTGATGAATACTGGGCTGCTATCTTGTTTGAAGAAATTGATGGTAAGAGAAATTTATGTGCCTACAAAAGTGAAAAATTTTCTCAGGTTGAAATGCATTACCGCTCAATTTTTAAAGAAATCTTGGCGGTGAAAATGGCATAAAAAATTTGAGTTTCATCTCATTGGCCATTCTTGATAGAATTGGATATGGCATATTTTCCTCAGATGACCAAATTCAAACAGAAGTAGGTTCCAAATTCTAAGCTACTTCGATGGGTTGAATGGTTTTCAAAATATTCTTTTAAAACTAAACACATTGCTGAAAAGAAAAATGTGATTGCTGACTTTTTGTCAAGACCAAAAGCACAAGCAGAAATCAACATGTATATCATGAGGCATGCTTTCTATATTGCTCATCACAATGAGAAGTATAAAATTGAGAAAGTTAAAGCTTGGTCGATACCCCCCAGAGATCATCGAGCAAATCCAGAAAGATAGTCTTATTGAAAATCTGGATAAACTCATGTGGCAATACCATATAAACTTGTTCAGACTCAATGGAGGTTCGATTCTTTATCCTTTTGGATTAAATGCATATTATCCATTCATACATCCTTTAATATGGAAGAATATGATTTGCCTGATTAACTTTGATGGTTATTATGATACTTAACCAATAAGTACTTAATGGCTATTGACATTCCAACCAAAAGATTCATTGCCAATCTCACTAGTATATTTGGACTCGGCAAAGGTAAGATTGAAAATGAGAGTAATAAAAATCTTTTAGATTTTCTTAATTAGTTTTATACTTCAACTCATTGGAGATGGCTCTTGAAAAAAGAATTGAGAACTACACAACCAAACCCTAAAGTCCATACTATTCTGTTTTTCCGAAGACCATGGGCTTTTCTCACTAATAATAGTAACATCATCAATGCCCCCTTGAGTATAGGACCTATTGGTTGCTGTGAGCACCAGTATCGAGAACTTCAGAGAATCATATGCCAAGAAAATAAAACCATCCCTCCAGATGCATGGAATTATGATGTACCCACTATATGGGATCATTATGACCTATCATCAGAAGCCAAGGAAGCGCTTGAAGAATTCAGACAAGCTGCATCATTTAAGAAACATGCATCACAGGAGCATGAAATAGGAGGCACGGATCACATTGCACAAACCTCTCAAGACCCCTATGCTAGATGGGGAGGTTCTCTTTCCCAAGACTCCTACAGCCAAAGACCTTTGTCCTTGTCTCCAGGCATAAACATATCTTTTTATGCACGGACATCCAATTGGCTACAATCAAGCATTCCTACCAACACCACAAATGATGACAAAACAGATTGGGCTTAGGAGGAAGCATCTCATTAGGCTCACAAGGAAGCATCCGCATTCACAACACACCAACTGAACTAGATTCTCTCCCCAGAAGATCTTGAAGCACTTGAACAAAAATATGATGAACATATTCTGGCAATAGTGCACAGCTCAGATGATTCAAACTACAACTACAATGCTTGTGACGGACGAGATTACTGAAGAAAAACACTATTCGTACATGTGTACTGTAGCAAGTTACTGTTCACTTTTACTGTAGTAGTAGGCTAGAGAAATCACTGTTTACTGACATTGTTCATACCGTGCGAATAATTCCCTACCGAGATTTTCGGAAGCCTTTGTTTATTTTAGGACCCGTGCTTGGTCCTTATTTGTTTGTGACCTCTTATTGCCTATAAAAGGCAAGGAGGATGTAATGTGTTAGGTAGAGTCCCTTGAAGTAAAGTAAGTGTTTTGTGAAATTCTCTCATGGCTTTCTAAACTCCTCATTATTTTCCAGCTTGGTAGGATCCTCTGAGAAATGCAGTTCAGATAGTTAGAAATGTTACCATCCTAGTTCTATCCGGGTGTCTTTAGGCTCTGAATTAAAGGGTATAGTGGTTTTTTTTGCTAAAAGGCTATCCCTGAAGGGCTTGAACAAGAGGTTCACCCATAGTAGAAAGGCATACCTGTAGGAAAACTGACTTCGTCCTCCCTGATTCTAAGCCTAGGTCCATTCTAGAGGTATCAGAGTCATGATTTTGTTTCTAATGATATTCGTTCCATGTGCTTAGTAGGTGAATTTAGTGCTGAGAAGATCTATTTACACCATGTCTAACGAATCAAAAATTCTTGAAGCACCCGTTTCTCTCACTACAACTCCATCATCCTCAATCCCTTCAGATTTTCGTGTTTCAAATGCCTCTAAGATAGACTATCTCTATGAAGTCTCTCTTATGACAAAACTAAAATTTTTGAAACCCAGCTTCCTTTGATGAACCCCTACTTAGCTTTTGCTAAACCCACTTCATCTTTTTCACCCATTCGCTCTATTCGCCAACTTATTCGTTAGACTCCAAAGGAAGTGAAAGAATATGTTCAGTCCTCCAAGTTCGACCAGCACCCCATTCCTGCCACTAAAAATGAGTACTTTGTTACTCTTCAAATTTCTCCAGAGTTTCCTAGACAGTGGATCCAGAAGGATATTCCCATGTTCACTATGGAGCTGTTCACCTCGCTCTTACTTTTCATGGCCAAAAAGGTTTGCTAGTTGTGGCAAGAATTGTGTTATTAGATACCAGGTTTTTAGAATACCAGCATGCTTGCATTGGTACTATTCAGACCACTTTAAATGCTGAAACAATCTTTGTAACACTATATCCAAATTTCAAGAACGCCCTTTCAGATCCATAGTTACTTTCTTTTCTAAAAGGTACATATTCAACTTAGTGGAGAACCTCGGACTGCCGATTCTGTAGCAACAACTTTGCACTACCAGATGGTTTACAGAGTGCAGAACCATGTCCTTGATTTAAATTTCCACAATGGAAATGAAGATGCTTTGTTCATTTCCATGCAAAATGGTCAAGCATCCCGCATTCATGTTCCTAGACAGATCCCAAAAGAAAAGTTGGTCACGCTCCTTCCAGAAATGTGGAGTACCAACTATGAAAAGCTGTATCAAAGTAACAAGCCTTTTAAGTTGTCAGACTCTAAAGTTATCAGGAAAAAACATGAAACTGTTTCCATTAAATTTGGCAAGGAAAAGGAAGAAAGTCCTATCTTCCAGACTCTTTTTATGATTGAACAATTTGTTCCTAAGTCAATTTCCGAGCCAGATCCAAAAAAGCTTGTTCGATACTTTAACAGTGATGGACATCCTATCCATTACTATAAAGACCAACATGGTCATTGTTTTTGGGACCCTTTCTGCCAATGTTCTTATTGTACACATTCCCTTGATGAGGTCGATCCATTTGCAAAACCTCCACCTCAAACGAAAGCACAAAAGGCCAAAGGACCCTATGTACCAAAGGTACTTGAACGGAGTTTCCTCTATTGATACTCTTGGTGAATGTGATAAATTTCAGTTTATGGTCTCTTACGCACCAACTCCACCACCAGAGTTCACTACTCCTCCCTCGGTATCACCAGATCCACTACATTTGCCTCCTCCATCCCCTCCTCAGAAAAAAACCAGCTATTTCCCCGTTTTATAAGCCAATTGTAAAATGGGCCAAGAAACATTCGTATCCACTTGAGGTTCCACCAGAAACACCACATAGCTCTTCCACTTCCATGTTCCAAGAAACAGATTTTCCTGCTCTTGTTCGGGAAAATTCCAAACTCCATTTTCCTGTCCCAGAAGAGTTTATTGATCCACATGGCAGATATAGACATATTCCAAAGATACCTGCCCCAACTAATGTGGATGAGCATGTAAGACAAAAAAGAACTCCTGTTACTGAAGCTGTCTTAAATTGGCAATCGGAGACTCTCCTAGCACACAACAATGCTTTTAAAGCAATTAATTCCAAGATTGGGAATGTGCAGCAAGATTTGCGAAGATATGACGAAACCACCAAAAAGATGCTTTTAGATTTTCAGAAGAGGCTTCATGCCTTAGAATCTAGACAACATCTAGGATATCACCATCTTGAAAGTTCTAGAGTAGAAATAGAAAAACTTAAAAGGCTGTCCCTGAAGGGCTTGAACAAGAGGTTCGCCCATAGTAGGAAAACTTTAACCTAAGTCGCGAATTGTTATGGGTTTGGGAGAGCCCGGGCTAAGTTAGACTTAGTAATCCATTAGCCTAATTTTAGGTGGTGCACCTAAAATTTAGGTCACGACAACCGTGTCATGTAAAATAGTCAATTCTCCAACTTGGTCCCCATCGGTTCGATTTTCGGTTTTATCCTAAAACCATGGATACCCCTAGCTGAAGTTGACCAAAAAATGTGTCAATGGGAAAGATAGAGAATGTGGATGGGTGTGATGGTACGTGGAACATGAAAAGGTTCACCTTCAATAAATGTAGCTATTTTTTTTTGGATAAATAACTTTAGAAACTCTTAAAAATTATATACTATATGAAATTAGTTATTTCCTAATTCATTATAGAGCCATCTAATCTAACATCTAGTGTATGATAATGAAAGCGATTTTTAAACCTTAAATGCTTCAAATTTAATATAAAATTATATTATTTTCTAAATAAAATTCCGAGGGGTTTTTTTTTTTTTTTTTCGAGAGAAGTGAATTATTAATTTTTTTTTCAAAATCTCATTCTAAATAGAAATATTCTGTTATATTGTGATACTTTATATTCATAGTAAAATAGACAATATGCAATATTTATGAGATAGAGAGAAGTTTTTTCTTTTTTGCAAGAAAATTTTAAGAGTATATTTCAAAATATCAGCATAGTCATCAATATCATAAAAATATCTTAATACTCAAAGTAATAAGTGGTAAACTTAACTTCATAAGAATGACGAAATATTATCCTTATACATTTAATCAAAACAAGACATATAAAACTTTTATTAAGTGTAGAGTGAATTTATATGCGAGACAAATAACTTAAAATATCTAATGATATGATAAACTATACTTTTTGTGTGTGTGTAAAATGTAAGTTTTACAAAGCATATGAAGTACAGTAGCTTATGGGTTTCCTCCAGCATTACAAATAGAGCTAATAATTTGAAAATATGGATGTGGGAAGTCTCCACATAATAACCAAAACAACATTGGTCCGAGAAGGTTTAATTCTTCACTCTACCTCTTACATTTTTATGCTCTTTAGTGAGAATAATATGGATGTCGGTTAACTTGTTTGAAATTGCTTATGATTGTGCTTCATCCAAATGCCATACATGATTGCAAGAAAGGATACCTTGAAGAGACTTGTCGCCACTTTGCCCTTTGTTGCTCTATTCATCCATTAAAGTTCCTCATTCCATCCTCCTAAGAATGCTTAATCCCATGTTGTGTAAAGATATTGGGCCATATGCTGACTATCAACTCACATTGGAAGAATAAATGTGTTTTGCCTTCTACATCGCCCTACAAAAGTTACACTAGATACCAATAGAAGTTAGACATTAGCTAACAATCTCTACTCACGGTAGTCTATTTTTGCCAATGAGCCAGCCCGTGAAATTGCATTTGCTAATGGGGCTATAGCAAATTAGGTTATACTACTCCATAGCTGATCCTACATGTCTAAGTTCATCATAAATTTCTCAACAACAATTACCTGAGCTTTGGATAACTGAGGTTAGAATAAGTCATAATTTAAGGAGACATCACCAACTCCAAGCCACACCGCCTCTAATGTTGATATGCATAATTGAAGTACATCTACATTCGGTGTAGCAAACCCATATACTCCAAAGGGAAGAGGGTGGAAGATTGATGAGGTTCCACAGAATGTGGCCTAACAAAACTTTGTTCCATAAGTTCAAATCAAGCAATCCTAATCCTCCTTCCCTTTTAGATGAACAAACTACTTGCCATGCCACCTTGTACAATCCATGATTTACTATATTTCTTGTCCATATAAATTGACAGATCCTTTTCTCAATCTCGTATATGGTTTCTTTGGAATTAAGAACATTTACATCCAATAGGTGCAAATGGGGAGGACTAATTTGGCTAATTGTAGATGCCTTGCATAACTAGTATGCTTCATGCCCTAGTTTTCAATTTTCTTAAAGATCTTTTCAATAAGATTCTAACAATCATTGTGAATGAGTCTCCTAGTAACAAGGGGAACACCTAGGTATCTAATAGGGAGGAGATATGTGGAGAAAGGTTTGTGGTCTAGTATAAGGAGCTTTTCATCCTCATTTACTAGAGAAAAATATTTGGTATTTGTTAGGGTTAAACCGTAGTCATATGAAAATTGCAAATTTGTCAAGGGCATCTACAAGGCAAATGATCGAATTTACATCTCCATGAGCAAATAAGAACAAATCGACTAGAAAGCATAAGTGAGTAATATATTGTGTTTTGCAACGAAATGATACTTGAAAGCGAAGCAACAACTTTTGCACTAACAATTCTATTAAGAAGTTCCATAACTAGGATAAAAAGGTGTGGAAAGAGAATAACCTTATCTTAGCTCATTAGTACTATGGTTAACCTATTGGTCATTGAAGTTCACTAAAAATCTCGATGTTGTTGACACCTGATTTTAAGTCAATGCATCATCAAAGGTAAGATCTCAAGATTAGAATTTCTGATTGTGATGGAACTTGTTTCTCAAACAAAAAGTGTAATTTTTCATTTCTTTTTCATTAGCCCTTCATTTGTGATAAATTTTCTAGCTATTTCATCAACAAGCCAAAAAGTCAAAGAGTTGACTTTTGAGTTGATTTTTTGGCCATTTGACCTAAAAGTCAACTCCCGATCAAAATTTAATATTTTGCATAAAAAGTTCCCAATTGGTCCCTATTTCATTTTGGCCACAAAATGTTTTTTTTTTATTTTATTTTAAAAATCAAAGTTTTGATCATTGAATCAACTTTTTAGTCATTAGTCACTAAAAAGTTGACCTTGACTCAAAAAATTCGAAAAATGCAATGATCCAAAAATCATCTTATTTAAGCTTCAATTTGACTGAAGCATAAAATAATTCTCAAAAATTGATTAAGAATCTTTTTGTCGATTTTAACCTAAAATCAAAAAAAAAATTACTTTCATTCTAGTCGTATTTTAGCTTAGTTTTCTTCATGACATTTGATCTAGAGGTCATTTCATATGCACTCGTTCAACCAATTTTGTGATTTGACATTTTAGGGTGAAAATTTCATTTTTAGCCCTAATTAGGGGTTTCGATCGATTTTACATGATTTGCGCAATTATACCCCGTTGACACCTAAATTTTCCCATTTTTCATTTAGGATTTAATTGTCTACAGAATTAGGAATTAGTTGTTTTTTTTTTTTTTAAGTGAAAACAAAACAAACAAACAAAAAAAGAAAACAGAAGACATGGAAGGGGCCGGGCTGGATTTCACCTTGGCCCGGCCCATGCTGCTTTCTCCCTCCTCCATTTTCGGTGAAACCCCAGCAATAGCAGAGGGGGGGAAGAGAGGGGAACAGAGAGAGAGAGTTCTAAACAGAGAGAGGGAGCAGTGAAAAAGAGAGCCTCAGCGGCTCCTCCCCGCGGCTGCTCGAAGCCTTCACTGCGTCGGCCGCCGCGCAGCGGAGCCGCTCACCCAACGCTCACGCCACCTCCACAAGGCGCCCGACGCTCTCTCCGCCCGAGCGCCGCCCGTCGACCTCGCGCCACCCCCGTCCAATGCTCGCCGCTCCACTACCTGCCGCTGCAACACCTCTGAGCGACTCCTACAGTAGCTCACCTCCAGCGTCCCTGCCTCTGCCCACTTGACGCCGTGCTAGTGCCCCCCTACGCTAGCAGATCTGAACCGGTCGCCGCGTCGCTGCCGCCCTGCAACCGTTTGAAGCTCCGCCCCGCTGTCGCTATTTCCGCGCCCTCCGCCGGTCTCGGCCACTCCTGCAGCTAGCACCAGTTCGCCCCGTCGCGCTGGGGATCCTCCAAAGGCCCAGATCTGATCACACTTGATCAGATCTGGGAGTCTTTCCCCTCCGCCGCATCATCTGCCGCCGCGCCACCACCGTTGCGCCTCGACTCGCCTGCAGCTCGAGCTTCCGCAACCCTTTGCAAGAGCCTCCTCCTGCCGCCCTCTGGCCGCCCCTGCGACGCCGTCCGAGCCGCTCCTCTGCCCGAAGCCGTGACGCCGCCGCTACTCACTGCCGTTGACGCCACTCCGTCGATCCTGTCGCGGCACCAGCACCGCGCCGTTGTTGCTCGTGTCGCCGCCACCCGCTGCGCCGCCGCCATCGCCGACACCACCGCCCGGTGTCGGTGCCGCCAAGAAGCCTTGGAGAAGGAGGCTCAAATTGGGCCGAGAACCGAGTCAAGCGACCCTCCAAACCGGGTAGGGTTTGGTTTTCGAAGTGGGTCAAGCTTGGAGTGCTGTCTTCGGCCGAGCTTTAGATTCAGGTAAATTGGGCTAGGCTCTTGCGGGCTTAGGAAATAGGTGGGTCTTTTAATTTTCTTTGGGCCTTGACTAAAATATTTATAAAAAAAAAAAAAAAATTTTGGGCCCACTCGGGCCCGTTGCCGCCGATTAGGCCGAAATCGGGTCCGGTCTACGACCGAACCCGATCCGCATCGAACAGGCTAAACCCGGGTCGGGTCAAACCGGACCCGACCCGGTCCGGCCCCGAATTTTATTTTTTAGTTTATTTTATTATTTAAAAAGAATTTAAAATATTAAAAAAAATTTCGAAAATCCAAAAAAAATAGTAAATATTGAAAATAGTTTAAAAAAATTTTAAAAATTTTAAAAAATTAAAAAAAAAAATTAAAAAAAATAAGAAAAATTTAAAAAAAAAATTAAAAAAAATTAAAAATTTTAAAAATCCAAAAATGATGGGATTTGATTAGGATTTGCCATGTATTGCCATTTTAGCATAATTAGACTTTTATGTGCTCGTATATTAATTATGTTGCACGTTTAATTTGCATATCTAATTATGTTTGATGGCATGTGCTTAATTTTATGGCAATTAGGATTTTGGTAGTTATGATTATTACTTTAATGATTGCGTGCCTACATGATCACCTCACATGTTAGTGGATAAGCATAAAATCAATTCAAGCTACATGTTAAAAATTATTTTGATAAAATGAACAAGATTAGGTACCGAAATGGCACTAATTAGTCAATTAGTGTAATCAAGTCCCCGACCTAGATTCTCTGGTTGCGTAGGAAGTGAGGCACGCTCCCATGCCTCACTTGGTTTCTAGCCGACCCCAATAGGCTAGTGGCGACTCCTTTGATGCAAAATTTCTTAAGAATATCCCAACGTCACGCGGGGTATGGGCTTGGGAGAGCTCGTGTCTAATCATGGGCCTTAGGCCCGTCCTTTAGGCAATACCCCTAAACCTATTCCCTCCCCCCGAGGGTAGGTCGCGACAGCTTGGCGACTCCGCTGGGGAAATGGTTTTAGACCTTAGAGGACTTAGGCCAAAATTAATCTTGTTCAAAAATATTTTTGTTTGGTAGCGAAGATATTATGTGCATTCATAACATGTCGAATGTTGATTGTTTATGGGAGTTATAAGGGGAGGTAGTTTCTAACCTTTGTTTTGTAGGGGTGCAAGAGTGAATAGTTTATTTACGTTTGAAGTGCTGATTGTTTTTAAATTGTCATGCATGAGTCCTCTGCATTGCACTACACTATAGTACACACTACCTGCCGTCGGACTTGGGCCGCATAGGATCATTTAGGATGGTGTTAAGGTGGATACCACTCCAACTACAAGCACGTAGTACGAGTCACCCACCTTAACCCCGAAATTTCTTTCTTAATGTCAGAGGTCCCACCCTGGTCTGCGAGCATGCGACACGGGTCGGTCATTTGATAAAGCCGGAGTCATGGGTAACACGACCTAACCACGAGCTTGTTGGTTCAGTCTTGTGATCCCATGGCTTCATTTTGAGCCATATAGAGTAGAAATCGAACCACATTCCATGTGCATGTCTATGTGATTGAAAAAAAAGCATGAGACAAAGGTTGGCACCCATTGTAAGTATCATTTTCCTTTTTATTTATTCATTTTGTATCGCATTTTCATCTTGAAATTCACGGAAATCAATCGAATGCCCTCGGTGATGCAAGCTTATGATTGAAAAATTGGCAATTACTTTTGATAAGCGAGCATTTGAATGCAAGTTCTAAACATTTTGATTTGGCCCTGTTGAACACGTGGTTTTGTTTAAATTTCTAATTATGGGCTCGAAATCATTTTGAAAAAAAAAAATTCAAGTTGTGATTTTATATTGGGGCACAAAAATTGAAATTGCAGTTTTTATCAAATTTTCTCATTCTCATGTTTTGGGACTATAATGCAAATCATTTTGTGTATAAATTCCTTAAAATAGAAATCACTTCATTTTTCTAAGAGTAAAATCACAAATCAATTTTTCAAAAATCAATGACACTTTTGCATACGAAACTTTTGGAATAAAAGTGGACATTCGATTGATGGCCGTGGATTGATAATTTTAATGATGTCTTCTCTATAAAATCTTGGTGAAATACTAAAGTCCTGTAATAAGGATTGTGGGGCATGTATCGTCACCTTGATTTTATTGTAAGAAGTGACCTCATTAAAATATCATTTTCTGTCATTCACGTACTAACATTGTCGTCTTTTTGCAGGTTATGCGCAATGCTCTTTGACATTAGGACAAGAGTTGACTTTTACTCTTATCTCTACAAGAGCTTCTTGTATTTTATCAATGTTCTTATTCATGTTAAGAACCATGTTTTCCGTTTTGGGTTTTGATTTGCAAATCCAATTGATGCTTTTGTAAATCGTGCAACTCACATTTTTTAATGATGGAATTCGGAAATCATCATTTAAAAAAAACACAAAAAAAAGAACAAATTCAAAAATGTTTTAAGCGAACCTATACATTTACCTTCCAAAATGAATCTCAAGAAAAATTTGTTTAATGCCCTCTTTTCATGTAGTCGTTTTTTTGGGCTCATGGAACTCAAGGAGCAAGATTGCGTCGATGCTTCATTGGCGCCAATCTTCCAATAGAGGCGGAACGAAATGGAATTCCGTTCATGGAAGTTTCTTTATTTGGAGATGCCTTAGGTGCCAAAATAGCCCATCGATCTCGTTCATTTTGTATGTTGAGACAAATGAAAGGAGTTGCCAAATATCTAAAAGGGCGAATTCGAAGGAAGAGTAAATTGTATTGATTTCAATTATTCATTTTTGATACTGTTTTTGACTTGATTTTCTTTTCATTATCAAGGAGACATCAAGAGTACCAAGTTTTGCAACGTTCCAACAAATGCAATGGAGCATTATTGGGTCATGTTCATCTTAAACAAAGAAATATTCAAATGATGAAACAAAGGGGCAATATTATCCCTTCCTCCATGAGAGATATATTGGGATGTTGATCGCTTGATTTTGAAAAGGATGTATCTCGTTCCTAAACTTGATTTCTCTTCAGCATAAAAAAAATGACATGTCCTTTTCTTTGATATAGGACGGGTTCGAACATAACAAATGATTGCCAAATAAAGAGTGGCAAAGCAACATTTGATTTAAAAAAAAAAAAAAAATCTCTCATCTCCCCACAAACAAAGTGTGCTGCAACAATATTGTCAAATTCATCAAGAAGGATGTATCGTTCCTTAGTTGAACCTAACTAAGAATAAAGATAACTCATTTCATCTCCCTTTCTTACAGGGTGATAAATAATAAAAAAAGGGTTACACCTGACTGTAGAAGTGGCGCCTTCTACCAAGGAATCAGGGAAACATCAAACACTTAAAGGCGAATACAAGGGAAGGGTATTGTTGAGTTACCAAATACCCATGAAGGTGAATCCAAGAGATGTTAGCGCCAAAAGGATGAAAGCGAGTGAAGGGTAATAATGTATCGTTTCCAACATTTCAATCCCTAGGGATCTTTGCACTAACATATTCTTCTACATTCTTTACAGGATTATTGGGTCGCCATGTTGCAGGTGAGTACCCTTCTTCTCAGTTTTTTTTTAAGTAAAAAAAAAGAAAGAAAGAGAATTTCCATTACAAAAGAGAACTTTTGGGCTTTCTTAGAGACAAGCAAAAAAAAAAAAGAATGATAATTGAGAAAAGAAAAAAAAATTACAAACCTTTTGAGCATCTCTATTTCAAAATTGTTTTCTTGTCTTGTGGATTATTCATTTTGAATCAAAATTCTTTATGGAGATTGATATACTCGAATGATCTCGGCAGAGTGAAATGGAAATGTTAACCATGCCAAACAAGAATTGCTTAGGATGAAGAAAGGCAAGCTCATTTCCAAACACGTCCTTTAAACACTTTTGAGAGTTGAGCATTATTCAAACACTTTTGAGAGTTGAGTGAAAAGAGACCTTCTCTTAGGACGAATGATTCATTCGCATTGAGCGTAGAGATCGAAATGATAAAGGCGTTGCCTTCATCAATCGCAAGCATTGCACTGATCTCATGTTACCCCTTTGGGCTAAAAAAGAAGAAGATGATCCTTCAAAGTACCCCTATCGAGAATGACCCTACATTGGGGCAATATAGGAGATTAGGATCGTGTCATAAAACAAAAGGTTGAGAAAGATTCTATTACTTTCACTTATATCAATCTTCTTGTGGTAGCTTCAAAGGAATTGTCATTGGAGCTTGACTTATCCCAAGGTGAAGAAGAGCATTTCCTTCTCTACCCAAACACCAATACCCATTGCTTTAACCAATTTGGGCATGATTATTCATTTTCGAACCCCGAGCGGTGGTCATCTCCCTTCACTGGGGCAAGGCATGAGAATTGACCAAATACAATTGACAATCACTGAAAAATGTGAAAAGCATCTCGAAAGTCATAAGCTACCAAAGTTCAAAGAGCAAAAAACTCGACAAACTAGGGGGCATGAAAAAGCAGTGTGCCTGGTAAAAGCAAGCCCAATGCCCGTCAAGAAAAAAAGCCAAAAGGCCGCATCTTATGTGAAAGAAAAATTATCAAAATCCAAGTGTCGGTGAAAAAAGAAAAAATCATCATCGCAAAGGGCAAAGGAAATTAGAGAAAGGAGCAAAGCACCCATGTAGAAATGATTAGTCAAGGGGCTTTCGAGATGTGCAGCGTTTCAAAAGCCAAATGCCTTCAAAGATTGAATGACATGGTCACGATGCTATGATGATCACTGACTCTTAAAACCCCCTTGAGAATTTTAAGCCTTTCAAGCCTTTCCTAAGCCAACATTACAACCCTCTTCCGAAATCTCTTCTGATTGGGATGGTTCGAGTGAAAATGAGAATGCCATAAAGAAGCTATTGCTTGAAGAAGTGGAAGTAATCCTATCTTGTCTTATCTTTCAAGTTCTCGACTTGTAAACCCGACGAAGATAGCAACAAATGTTCCCCTATTAGCCTCAAAGTAATAATTCCTTTGCGTAAGCCCTAAACGAGCCTATATTGCGGTCCTTTCAAAAGACCTTTTTGATCGATCATATTGTGCTCGTCGCAAATGTTTCTGAAAGCCTTTGATCTGGGTTATGTGAGATACCCTCAGCAACCAGTTATCTCCCACATGAATGAATGGGATCAAGTAGCCATTTTATCAAAAGTGCGTGAAAAGCCCTTTCTGACTAAGAAGCTCTAGTTTGGCATGTTTAATGAACCTTTTTCACGAGTCATGACCGTCTTGATAAGAGATTGACTCCTAGAGAATTTAATGATTAATGATATATCCACAAGCAAGATTACAATTTTGCGCCTCATGATGCTGATTGAAATCAAATGTTTTTTCCAGAACAGTCGGACTTAGCTTGATTAGCTTGTTTAATTAATACTATAATATTGCCAATACGTCTCTTGATGACGTCTCTAATGACATTCACTCAAGTTGAGTTTCGCAGGATTCTTCAGTGAAGCCATGCAGTTTTCAAGGGGTTAGCGGGTGCTTCCCTAAAAACCACAGGGTTCATGGTCAGCCTTAAACCATGCCATCTCCAAAGGTTCGTGGGTCTATCCTTAAACCACAAGGTTGGTGGATTTATCCTTAAACCATGGGGTTGGTGGTTTTCCTAAACCACATGGTTGGTGGGTTTATCCTTAAACTACGGGGTTGGTGGCTATCCTTAAACCACAAGATTCGTGGGTATATCCTTAAACCACGAGGTTCATGGTCAACCTTAAACCATATCATCTCCTTATGACTCGGTGGGCTTTCCGTAGCCCGGAGTCCTTCAATCCCCTTCTTATGACCCAGGGGGCTTTCCGTAGCCCGGAATCCTTTAATCCCCTTCTTATGATCCGGTGGGCTTTCCGTAACCCGGAGTTCTTCAACCCCCTTTTTATGACCCGGTGGGCTTTCCGTAGCCCAAAGTCTTTCAACCCCCTTCCTATGACACAGTGAGCTTTGTAGCCCGGAGAGCTTTTGTAGCCCGGAGTCCTTATTCCTATGACACGGGGAGCTTTGTAGCCCGGAGTCCTTCTTCCTATGACACGGTGAGCTTTGTAGCCCGGAGAGCTTTTATAGCCCGGAGGGCTTTGTAGCCCGGAGTCCTTCTTCCTATGACACGGTGAGCTTTGTAGCCCGGAGTCCTTCTTCCTATGATACAGTGAGCTTTGTAGCCCGGAAAGCTTTTGTAGCCCGGAGAGCTTTGTAGCCCGGAGTCCTTATTCTTATGACACGGTGAGCTTTGTAGCCCAGAGCTTTTGTAGCCCGGAGAGCTTTGTAGCCCGGAGTCCTTCTTTCTATGACACGGTGACCTTTGTAGCCCGGAGTCCTTCTTCCTATGATACGGTGAGCTTTGTAGCCCGGAGAGCTTTTGTAGCCCGGAGATCTTTATAGCTCGGAGTCCTTCTTCTTATGACACGGTGAGCTTTATAGCCCGGAGAGCTTTTGTAGCTCGGAGAGCTTTGTAGCCCGGAGTCCTTCCTATGACACGGTATGCTTTATAGCCCGGAAAGCTTTTGTAGCCCGGAGAGCTTTGTAGTCCGGAGTCTCTCTTCCTCTTATTGACATGACGCTCTTTCATAGTTATGAGTTCTTTCTAACAACCTAATACGTGCCTATGCACCTGGGTCTATCGTCAAAATAATTTAGGTGTCTTTTATCTTTAAAAGGAACCTCTTCGAGCTCCCATTCAAAGAAGGGCAGCTGTTGACACCTAAATTTTCCCATTTTTCATTTAGGATTTAATTGTCTACAGAATTAGGAATTAGTCGTTTTTTTTTAAAATGAAAACAAAACAAATAAAAAAAAAAGAAAACAGAAGACATGGAAGGGGCCGGACCGGATTTCGCCTTGGCCCGGCCCATGCTGCATCTCCCTCCTCCATTTTCGGTGAAACCCCAGCAATAGCAGAGGGGGGGGGAGAGAGGGGAACACAGAGAGAGAGTTCTAAACAGAGAGAGGGAGCAGTGAAAAAGAGAGCCTCAGTGGCTCCGCCCCGCGGCTGCTCGAAGCCTTCGCTGCGTCGGCCGCCGCGCAGCGGAGCCGCTCACCCGACACTCGCGCCACCTCCACCAGGCGCCTGACGCCCTCTCCGCCCGAGCACCGCCCGTCGACCTCGCGCCACCTCCGTCCAATGCTCGCCGCTCCGCTACCTGCCGCTGCAGCACCTCTGAGCGACTCCTGTAGTAGCTCACCTCCAGCGTCCCTACCTCTGCCCACTTGATGCCTAGTTAACTCTTTTTTAATTGATTGACTAAGCTTAGTATGATTATATTCTTATACACGATCATTGTGATTTTGACTCAAATTCATTGAAGATTGAACACAACAAATGTATAAAGCTCTAATGCTCGAATACGATGAGGCGAAGGGCTAAGATTCACTCTATAGATTATTATACATGCTTAAAAGATCATTGAATGAGTTGAGCTGATTAAGAAATGATTGATAGCTTAATGATTATTTTATTTCGTGTTCTAGAAATTCAAATGTATTTCTAGACTGTTCTATTTCTAGTGATGATATGAGCTTGTAAACGATGATATCTTGTAAGGATGCATTCTAGATTTTTGATGTATGCATGTTGAGAATTCGATTTCATATATTATAAGCTCTAATCAAACATTGTTTTCTCTATTAAACTTGCTTCATAGTATCATGTTCTGATATGGAAAACTGATATTTGCTCTATTTGTTAATGTGTTCTAATTGATGTCCGTGGCTTCCTAATTTTTTAGAAATTTTTGTGATGTGATTCTAGAGTCGATGCCTTCAATAAGACTCGTTCACGACATTTAGATATAGGTCATGGACTTTGAGAGTCATTTGATTGGTCCAGTCGACCTTCAATCGTCCATGTTGGCTTCTAAAAATGTGATTTCCAAACTAACCTTCAAGTATTCTTTGATTTTTATAAAATCATATGTTTGAAATCTAGAAATGCATCCTCCATGAAGAATGTTCATCACATATGAATCTATCCATTGTAAAATTTTCATAAGAAATATAATTCATGTTATGACCCCAACTCCATTTCCAGGGTCCTAAGTGACAAGAGTTATTTTTGCGACATCCCAAGCTTGTCGCTTTCCTAATTATTTTTATCTTGTTATCATGCACTTGTGGAAACGTGAACAATTAACTCTCCAGACAAACAACAGCTGGAAGACTAGGACCTACATCAAGCAGAACACACTAATTTATATTATAACAGTACTTTTACAAGCCTTTCTTTAGGGGCCCTCTTTTTTTTTACATCACAATACAAGTTTTTCACATAGGTCAAAGGAAATCCTATCTTCTTTGGCATGACTGCATGTAACATCCTCGATTCCAAGCCCATAAGGATTGGCCATAAAATCCAAAAGGGGATCAATCATGAGCCATTGGCCATGGATCAATTGGTTTGATTGACAAGGAATCACAGATCGGTCATGGTTCGACTGACCGATCGACCGACCGATTGATAATGAACTGGTTGAGGTGTCGACCGTGAATTTCTACAGACTATACCGATTCATAAGATGACTTTTTGATCACAAGGATTGGTCATGAGATGATTTTGGATTAGTGAATAGTCATGATTAGTCATAGTGTCCGACCGCGAGTGATTCCGCCTAGCTATGCACCGATACACGAATGATCCAACTTGATCAAATGCGATCGTCTTCTGACTAAAAATGCATCATTCCCTATTTTTTTAGTGATCGGAAATGAATCTTGAATTGATTATGCCCGATTATGGATTGGTAATGCACTGACCATGAGCAACACGAATGGATCTAGTGCCGACTAGAATGAGCTTAGGGATAATTCCGACTATTCCATCACTAATTCTAAGGTCCATGAGTGCTTTGGTTTAGTGCTAGGCCATGGGTAGCTTTAGGATTGGCCTTGAACCAACCGAAGGATAACTGACCCTTTAGGTCGATCAACCATCCAAATGAACGATTCGGGTGAGCATGGGTCACAATGGCTGAACCTCGGGTGTACATGATTTGATTTTTTTAGTGTACCTAATGATCCATTCTTCGACCCCGGAACAAATTTAGATGATTGAATTCTCTAGATTGCTTTCTTGATGAAGAAAATGACAAAATAAAGAAAATTCTAAAACCTTATCATTAAATGAAGGGTTGAGATGTCCTTTGAAAATTCAAACATCATGATAGCAGCCCAAAATATCTTTGAAGTTCTAGAAAAATGTAGCACATATGTGGACCAATTGGAGAGTGATACATGGGACCTCATTAATGATCAAAGATTCTAAATTTGCCGAGTTGGCAACTATGATACCATTATTGTCAAACTCCATCAAATGTTCATTAAATGTGGGGTATATATGGTCCAATGGAAGAGCAAAAAGGGCCATCATCGATCAAAACCTACGGACTAGATTGCTAAGCGAAGCCTTTTAGCCATGACAACTCACTTTTTAAGTGCAATCATGAGGCAAGTAGACTTGCCACACAAGATTTTTAGGTGGGCCTCATTAAAACTTAAGATTGGATCATGTGGCTCGGAAATGATGGCATCAAGAGCTATAAATAGGAGAAGCTCCCTTCATTTCCCCTAAATAGGAAAAAAACCCCTTCATTTCCCCACCTAGCCTCTCATTTCCTCCCTCCCCCTCCTCATGCCCTCCCTCTCTCTTTTGGCCTCCAAGCAAAGCCACCCATCTCTTGTAACTCACGCTTTAGTTTCAGGTTTGCCTAGGGGGAGAGAGGGTGACAATGAGAAGGCATGAGAGAGAGAGAGAGAGAGAGAGAGAGAGAGAGAGAGAGAGCAAGTGAGGGAGAAGAGATGGGATGGCGTGTGTGGTATTAGGGGGGGATGCCTCTATTTATAAGTAAATCTCTCATCATAACCCTTCCAAATGGACCAATAGGATTTCTTTGGGTGGCACGCCTAAGTTCATAAGGTGGCAAGGCTAAGGAGAAAGATGTGCCTAGCCTAATCCCTATGTCACGCCCCGAACCTCGAGCGCGCCAACATCCCACCATGGTCATGCAAATGCGACATTCCCAAGTAGTGTCGCCGACCCCATTCATTTTATTATTGCGCAAGCAAAACGTATTATAAAACCCCTAACAATGAAATACGGGATAGAAAAGCAGGAAGCAAAACCACAACATAGTAATTTCATAATTCAACAGAATCACAAACAGAAGCCTACAGCCAAAAGTCTACAAAAAACCGGCTCTTAAAAAAGAACTGTCCTACGACCTACAAGTCGGATACGCTCTCCAATCCTTATGACTTCACCTTTGCAACTCCTCAAGGCCAACCAAAGCTATCTAGCCGCTCCGTCCACCAGGGACCTGAAATTGTAATCCCCAAACCGGGATGAGACAATGTCTCAGCAAGTTCAACCCCCTAAACCCCTATTAGAAAGAAAATAGCCCCGGGTGGCCTAGCCACATCACACAAAGAACTTACCTTGACTCAATTCCTTCCTGCAGGTTAGCACAATTTGTATCACACAATCTCATGTAGTAATAATAATTCAAACAATTGGAACGCCATCACTTTCATATAAATCACAGTTGCACTTAGCACGCATTCCAATTATTATTCACTGCCACACAAGAGCATAGCCTACTTGCAGTTCAGCTATCTTTTGACATTAATGTCAGGCATCGCCTCCCCCTTTGGAGCGCGGCTTCATCACTACGTCGACGGCATTCCCGAAGGAGCATCATCTCCCCCCCTTGGAGCACGGCTTCGTCACTACGTCGACGGCATTCCTAAAGGAGCATCGTCTCCCCCTTGGAGCATGGCTTCATCACTACGTCGACGGCATTCCTAAAGGAGCATCGTCTCCCCCCTTGGAGCACGGCTTCGTCACTACGTCGACGGCATTCCCGAAGAAGCATCGAACCAGTCGGCCCAGCCTCTACTGCGACCAACATCCACCGCGTGGGCATCCCATTTAGGGGCAAGTCCGACTCAATAGCCCAGGACGATTCCTCTTAGTTATCACACAGCCAAAGCATACTCGGCCCCATGACACTTTATATTTCACTCAATGCTTCCACTTAAAATAGTGATCCCAGCCATTTTTCTTCATATTAAAAATATTCTAGAAATTATTCATGTGTGTGGGGACACACTAATTTCGAATAAAAAAGCCAATATCTCACTTTTTCAAACTCCACTATTTAATATAATCATTAAAATCCAATTTTTGCATCAAAACCCGACACTTGGGTTTTTATGAATAAAATCTCTATTTATAACAATCAACACTCAATTTGCCACATCCATTCATCAAATTCAAATTCTAAATGCACGGCAACGATCGACGAAATTCTGCGAAAATAAGGTTCCAAAATATTTTTCAGAATTTATTAAATAATTAAATTTATTCTGAAAATTAATTAAATAAGAATATCCATATCTTTCACAATCCACACTCAATTTATAACATCCAATCATCAATTTCAAAATCTGACTACACAGCAACAATCAGTACGAAATTCTGAGCAAATAAGGTCCCAAGATAATTTTCAGAATTTATTAAATAATTAATTTTATTCCGAAATTTATTTAAATAATAATATTTTTATAATTTCGAATAAATATATATTATTATATTATTTAATAATTTCCTAATACTTAAATAAATCAAAAACAAATTCCTTTAAGTCACATCAAAGCTTATATTAATATAAACATTCATTTAGCCTTAAAGTAAACCCACTTTAAGTTAATCAAGCACATTAATATAATCTACACTTAAATAAATTAAACTAACCACCTAATAACATAAACTAAACACACCTAAAGCATCATTAACCCTTTAATCAAGGTTTAGTGAGCTAAACTCACCGGATTAGCGAGCCGAGCGGACCAAAACGACGAGGACGACGCGAGGATTGACTTTCCTCAAGGTGGGCCAAGCATCCAAGCTCGGGATGGCGGCCGAAACGGGCCAAGAAGGGGCTAAGAAACCCATTTTTGCAGCTGCTGGTTGCGACTGGACGGAGGCTGTTCGGCGGCGGTTTGGGCGCGGGGAACGGCAGAGAAGCAGTGGCTGCAGCTTGGCGGGCGAGGCGGCGGCTCCAGTGAGACTCCCGGCGACGGCGGCAGCAGCTAAACGACGCCTTGGAGTCCTGGTCACGCGATCGAGGCTGAGCAACGTGCAAGCTAGTCGGCGAGCGGGTAGAAGAGGTGCGGTACCGGCGGCATGCGTGTGTCGAGAGACCGCGACGGCGACGAGCGGCCGAGCGAGCGACGAAGGGGCAGCCGGTTGGGCGGTCGGCTTGGCTGGTCCAATCGTGCATCCTTCCCCCAACCCCCCCCAATTTTCTCTCTCTTCTCAAGGTTGAAGAAGGTGGTGGGACCTCCTCACTTTTTGAGGACCAATTAGCACTTGCCACTTGTCAAGCTCTCCTTCAATATGGACCAACCATACTCCACTATCCAAAATCTTCCACAACCTTTCTCCAATGGGTCCATTTTATTTTTCCGCTGGGGCATGAAACTTTGTACATTAATTTCTTTAATTTCATTCAATTCTCTCCCAATTAAGTCTAATTGAAATCCATAAAATTAATCCAATGTCACCACACTTCAATTCACATAATCACTTGACCATAGAACCAACTTAAGTCCCAAAAGCTCGATCAAAGGCGACCTACTAATTTCTCAAGCCAAATTAGCCATTCTCTGATTTAATCGCTGAAAAATTCTAATTACATGAAAAATCTCTAAAGATGAGTTGATATTCCTAAAATGATTTGTGACACACCCAGACTTCCAATTTTTGAATTCGATCTCAATTCCACGGTTAATTTCACTTTGGCACGATACTAGCGTGGCCCAACTTACTAGGTAGCCTTTAGAAATTTTCATGCATTTAACCTGTGGTTGATCATCTCAAGTCACAATATACATCTTTGAAACATTGATGACTTTCGATTGTCGGGGAAATCTCAAGGTTTCAAATATGGACACGGGGTACCCAATCGACAGAAAAGTCGGTCCAGTGCCGATCGACCAGAATTGTGCGATCTTGTGGAATCATCCACACCTGATCACATGCCTTTATCGAGTCGACCTATCTCCGATTTCTAATCGATTTCTAATTGTGCCGTAATGACCCTTGCAGATTAGCTCGGTCGAAAGATCGCTTCCTGATCAAATTCTCGAGTCTGATGCATTAGAATTTCTTAACGACTTCACCTGATAGACTAATTTTCACATGAGTGGCCGACTCAAGGAAATAAACTATGTGCGTGCCAACGAAATGCCCGTCTCAATTTATTGAAAATAGAATTGGAAAATCGGGATGTCACAAGGGCCACACTTGTTCATTCTCTTATTGGGCCATTTGGGGTTTGAGTAATCTTTGTAATGATGACTGTATTAATTATGGGACACCTAAGCCTTATGACTCAAGCTAGTATTAATGCACTATGGTCCAAGAGCATTTAATGCATCTTTATCCCAATCCAAGAAGTCTCTAGATGGCTTGCTCCTCAAGTTGGGCGTGCAGCCCATTCCTTTCAAGTTTGGCATGTAACCCCCATTCTAAGTTAAAGAACAATTTTGAGCAACTTTTGAAATCAATGTTATTACTTTATCAAATTGGCTCAAAAAATTATTTTTTTAATATTTGTCAAGAAGATCTTAAGAAACATTTTTTATGAAGGAAACTTAGTCAAATTCGTGTTGTGGGAAGAAAAAAAATTCACTAAATACAACTTAAAAATCCGTCCGTTGAGCATATTTAACGATTAGAGAGAGAAAGAGACTCATTTCAAAATCCAAATCTTCACAAAACTCTTTGAAATTTTAATATACTGTATGGATGTCATTTAAAACTTTTGTGAATGAAACATGTCCAAATTTGAAAGGGAAGATTTTATAAGAATTTGAGAAAGCAACTTGGTTACCATTTTCATTATACTAGGCAGGTTATGTATGGTAATTGATTGGGCCTCTATCCCAACCATTTCATCTAAATAAAATGAAATTTAGGTATGTTGTAGAGCAAGATATTTTGAACAAATTTCAAGAAGGAAGTTTATCAAAATTTGAATCATAAAAAGCTTTATAAAATTGGCAAATAGTGAAGGCCCAACAATTTCGAAAATCAAAGGTGGCATATCTAATTGAGAGAGGTGACGCCCTACTTGATCAAGAAGCATTAATTGTTGGATATTCTTATCCTTCAAGTTTCCAACTAGGTCCTGGGTTAGCTTGGACACTTCATCTTACTCATTAAATGGCTAAATTCCAAGAGACATTAATGTGAGTTTATCTCAAGTTCAAAGTTTGGACTTGACTTGGCTTCTCTCCCTTTTCCTCGTGGGCGTGTGGCCCTTTCCTTGTGGGCTCCAAAGTCCACAGTTTACTCTTTGATATTTAGGGTATAATTAGGCCTAAGCTATAAGAACACCATTTTCCACACTTCATTTACTACATTCACATTTGTTCATATTTGTTCACACTTGTTTTTCTAAGAAACTTTGACTAGTCCAAGTTTCATACTTGTCTTCCAAAGCTAAGGCCTAATGTGCCATGTGTCCATCTTACTCAATGCTCCTTAATTAGCTACAAGACAAGGGCGCTAAATGCAACTTGGAAATATCTTAGTTTTGAAGGCCTTATCATCATGTAGGGATTAATCAAGTTTGATTAGGATTGACTACTTTATTTGGCTCGAGGTTCGTGCCTAAGCCATGATCAAATGAAGTCGGACACAACCGGGCATAACCAATGAAATTGATTTCGGAAACGTTCAATTAGAAAGACATTTTAGAATATTACTAGGTTATGAAATGAATTCTGAAATGGTGTGAGAAGTATATTGTGAAATATATATATTCTATCTAATGAATGGAGTTGGGAAAGATGATATATTTTGGGTTTGTGAAACTTTTTATGAAAGAATTGTGGTGACTTTAATATGGTTTATGAAAAGTGATTTGATTCGGCATGTGAAATTGATTTATGATACGGATTCTGAATTGGTTTGTGATGCAGCCCATATTCAAGATCAACTCATTCAACCCTCATCGAAAAGTCCCTCATCAATAAGGCCTCATCTTTTACTATGACAGAAAGACTTGTCATTCCCCATGCATCGAAGTTTGTATCAAGACTCTTTGGGAAAACCACAAGCATTAGAAATATTGTACATTTAATAGCTTATAGTTTCTATGTAATTTATAGTTTTCAAGCTTGACTTTAGTTTTTTGCTCTTCTTTTGTATTTCTATAAAAGGTTGTCAAATCTCTATAAATTGGAGACTAAATTTGATTAATGAAACTTGCTTAATGCAATTCCCTTGAACCTTGAAGAGTTCAAATCCCCTTGAAAACCTAGAAAAGTTTTCATTCCGTCCTTAAAGAGTTGGGGCTTTTAAAGCCTGCATCATTAAGAGTTGCAGCCATCAATCTCGAAGAATTAATGTCATTTCAACTTCCTTGGAGGCTTAGAATAGCAACCATTGAAGTTTCTATCTTTTTCTTTATTTTGTCCATTCTCGTTTGGCCCACTTCCATCAAAATTCGAAGTGCTTATTTGAGAAAACTCAAAACATGAAATTTGTAGATTTTTGAGTTTCCATTCTTTTGGCTTTAGAATCAAGTAATTCTTATTTGAATCCATAAAGTTATGTTCTTTTTCCAAAGCTTGCACATAATAGAAATTTCTGCTTGATTTCATGACTAAGTTTTCATACGTGTGAGTCACTCTCCCGATCCTATTTTTTGAGTAGCGGACCTTGGGCTACATCAATTTGTGGAGAGAATTGACTTGTCAAACCAATTGTGATATGAATTAATAAAGAATTAAGTGCTACATGATAATTTAATTTCATAAGAGCCATCTTTAGGGCCTTGTATTATTGATATATGTGATTCAAGAACTAAGTGCTACTCAATAATATAACTTTGTAGCCACATTTGTAGTAACATAATTTTTTGTGGGACCCACCTCTAGAGCCTTGTACCATTAATACACGTGGATCAAGGACTAAGTGCTACACAATAATGTAACTTTGTGGGAGCCACCTCTAGAGCCTTATAGTCAAGTATTAAGTGCTACATGATAACGTAATTTTGTGAGAGCCACCTCTAAGGCCTTGTACTATTGATATACATTAGTTAAGGACTAAGTGCTATACGATAATATAACTTTATGGGAGCCACTTTATGGCCTTGTACTACTCAAGGGCTAAGTGCTACGCGATACCATGATCTCATGGGAGTCATCTTTAGGGCCTTGAAATGGATATGCTAAGATTAATCGGTGGAATAGACCATTGATGTGTAATAAGAGTTTGATTAAGGAATGGACCATTGACATGAGAAATGACGAGTTCAACTATTGAACCGAAATAGTGATACTTGTTTTGATGTTATGGATGAATGACAAATTCTGCTATTGATATAGCTGGGTTGAAGTATTATATAATTCATTTTAGTCTTGCAATTTGTTATATGTTGGATTGATATAAATGAGTTATGTTCTTTGAGTTCTAAATGTGCAATGTGGAGGCTTGATATGCCTTATAAGATATATACTATTCATTAAGCTATGGTTGTTTGCCCATGTCTTTCCCAATCTTTTCAGGACCCTCACTTAGTGGCCGTTAGAGTGAGAGCATTATCGTGGAAAATTTTGGGAGTTGGATTTTGGTCGCTTGAGGTTGCATCCTACGGGTGAAAGGATGGTCGTGTCATCCCATTTTTGCTAGGATTCAGGTGAAAGGTTTATGGAAACAATGGGCTGATGTCGTCTTCATCTGAATTGTTCAAGTGGCTTTAAAAATGGCATCTTCTCAGTTCCCTGTCGCAGGGGTGTTCAACCTAATTCATATTCCCGTGATTTTATTTATATGATTTGGACTTATTGTTATTCATCATTGTGTCTTGATCTGTCTATCAACTATGATTTTTACAATAGACACTAAAAATTCCTTTGAAATCCATTGAAGCTAAATTCATATTTTTGTTAGTACACCGAATCTCTGCTAAATCAAATTTATCTCTCACTCTTGCCTTGTCACATGTCTGATCGGTTTTATAAATTCCATAGATATTCACTGCCTATACTTGATTCCTCCACATATTTTGGTCATACTTTTACTTCCATGCTTTAAGTTACATGGTTTGACTCTCTAACTGTGTTGAATTATATGATTACTACTGGATTGCTTTGTTTTGCGTCCCACTTCCATGTTGAATTAAGATTAGAGAATCAAGTCACAGTAAATGCAGTGGTCTTTTTTTTCTTTTTTCTTTTTTTCATTTGGTCCATATGCATAATACTGATTGTAGTTTGTTCATCTACATAGAATAATAGTACATAAAATATATCTTGAAATTCCTATTTCCACGGAAAGATAGATAGGGGTATAGATGGATATTCTAAGAAGAACTAACTAGTATTATTGATCTAGATATAATTCTAGTAGTGTCATTTAGTGTATTCACCGTGTATGTGTTCACATTGATACGCTAAATTGTGAATTATTATTCATTTTACATGTTCATTATGTTGAGAGCGAATAGACCATACGTGTGGATTGAAACCGTGAAACAAGTGGAGATGTTGGCATGGTGGTGCAATTATTTCCAATTACATGTGTATGTGTAACTTGTGTAATGTGCTTTCATGTAAATTGTTAAATGGATTGAGTGTGATGTTTGCAAAGGTTTTATGTGTTTATTATTTTCTATAACGCTGGCTGGTTGAAAATGGATGCTCAAGATATTTTTGGTTAAGGCTAGGTGATTTTAAATTTGCCTTTGGAAGTATATAAGTAGCCATTCATGCGGATATGGTATTGTGCCAATTGTTCTTGTAGAATTGATGGCTATATCTTAGTTTCTCACAATGTGGAAATGACATAATTTTGTTTGCTGGATATACCTTGTTATTTTCATGTGACTTCACATTGTTTGGGAAGGTGATGGCTCTTAAGTTTCTGGGCCTTTTTCGTTATAATTTTTCTATTGCTTGTCCTTCAAGCTGCTTATTTAATTATATATTAGGTATTACATCTCCCAGCGGGGTTAGTAAATAACAGCTAATTTGCAGGTCATATGAGTTGTAATTTTGTAGCCATGTGCATATAAAAGTATGGCACTTTACATAGTGGATTTCCCCGGTATCAAAAGATACAATAATGCTAACTGAATCTTAGATTATAATGAGACAAAATCCACTAATAAATATGTGTTCACCTTGTGGAGATGCAAATGAAATTGTGGAGGAAATCACAATCCTGCTAAACCAAAAGTCTACTTGGTTAAAACAAATGATTTGATGACGTATTTATTGTGGTCATTTTCCAAGCTAATATTATGGCTCATGTGAAAGAATGGGTGGTAGACTTGAATGCTACTAGGCATATATGTTGAGAACATAATGCTTTGTCCTCTTACGCTCTAGTAGGGGAAGGAGAAGAAACGATAATTTGAGAACTACTTAAGTTTTTGAGGATATGGAAATTTTTCTCAAACTCAAATATGAAAATGAGGTTGAGTAGTTGAGGAATGAAATGACACATTCTATGTCTACATATTGTGATTGCCAAGAGGTAATAGCCATTGTAAAGAATGAAACTTTCAAAGGTAAATAGAGACACATCTAGTTGAGATATGATGTGTTAAAACAATTTTTTAAAGATGGAATTATGTCCATTGATTATATGAAGTCAAAAATGGATTTGGCCAATCCTTTAACTATACATCGAGGGAATGGGACAAGCTAATTGAAGAAAATCAATAGTGATGGTAACCCAACCTATGTGATTGGCGATATCATGAATTATGTTCATATGGATAATAACAAGTGACTTGTTGATCTAGTGGTGCACTATAAAAATTGTTGTCCCTCCTAAGGTGAGAATAGTACAAAACTAAAAGGAAAATGAGGTTGAGCTAATCTCTTAATGAAATTCCATAGCCATTATTGGTGGTGTACTGCAAAATACACTTGATGGAATCACTTGTTTATGTGCAAAGTGGGACTACTCCTATGAGAATTATTGGCGATAATGTCTATAGCACTTATGAATAAACTAAGCAGGCACATATAGTCTATTAGTGCAAAACCCCATTGAACAACAAACCTTGTGGGAGTGTAATGTGATTGGTGAAAATTATAATTCACAAAAAAAATTATTGGTTCATAGAAGTTTCAAACTTTACCAATGATTTCATGAGTTATATTTCATTCTTTTTAGGGCTGGTTCATAGCCTAAGAAGCAATAACCCAGCAGTATTATATTTTATTTTCAATTTTTTTTTAATATGTGAGGGATTATTGGATTTTTTGCAGTTTTGAAATATTTATTAAAAATTATGACTATCATGAAATTCATCATTTTTGTAATGGTTTAGCAACGGTCATATAATGGTTTTTTAACTGCCATATAATAGTTTTTCAATGGTTTTATAACATTGGAGTTATTTCTTCATAAACTCTTCATTATTTTATAATGGCTATATAATGGTCATATTATTCTTTAAGTACAAATTGATTTATAATAATTTCCAAACAGTTCTCTCTTTCTTTTATATATAAATAGTTACTTTGAACATAATTGGGAAATGATATCAATAATTAAAACCAAAATATCGTCATTTCTATTTTCGTATCTCATTATGTATTCTTCTTTTCGTTGTTAAGTTAAATACAAAATGTTGTTCTATTTCCTTCTATTATTAAGTGTGGAATAAATAAGAAGATCTATTATATCTCGGGAGAATAATCACTGAAGCCTTACCCACTGAGTTTCGTACTATGAGGGATGGAATTATCTCTAAAGATGGTGCTTACATGCCTCAAATAATTGATTTTATTTTATTATCTTTTCAATATATCTCGAACAATTATTGTTGTTTTCATGTTATCTAACCTTTTTTCCAACAATTTCTTCGCCATCACTTCAATTGTCACCGTATCCTTACAAATTGCACACACCAAGATTTTGTCCTTTGATATAATCACTGCAGTCGGAGGCTAGGCGCTGATTTCGCAGTTGGTGGAGCTCCACTTCTTCCACAGTCTCTCTCTGCCAAATTCTGAAGCAATGCCTGGTGCCCAATGTCATCCATGTAATCTTCCAAACTGGCCCTCTACTTGTTTGATTCAAGCACTTAGGCCTCAGTTTGATGGGTTATCATCCAATTCCATTAAAATGTCCGCCCAATCGAGAATCCATTCGCACACTCTTCGAGCTCACATTGCAAATTCTCAGATTCGAAGCCTGAGAATGTCACCCCCCCTCCGACGCACGTCATCCTTGGGTCATCACCTTTCCTCTCCCCTTCGCTTCGTTCATATCCCTCGCGGTTACTGTTCTCTTCATTCTCTTCCTCATTGTCCTCATCTCACGCGGAGGGTGGCTATTCAGGCAGTTGATGCCTAAGCTCATTAAGCGGGTTGGACAACTTGCGTAGTCAGTTTCCTTGCAGCTAGTAGTGTGTGGGAGAGAAGTTTGCCGGACGTCAAGACGTTATAGGAGACGCTGAGCAGCTTGAGTTTTCTTCACCTCAATGATTCTGCAAAAAAGAAAAGAAAGAAGGAAGATGAATGTGAGATCCCCAAGAAAAGAAAAGAAATCAATAAACAAAAAAGGGAGGAAAATATGAGCAAAACATGTGAGACAAAGGGGCAAAAAGGTAAAGACGCTGTTTTTGGGAGTGTCAAAGCCAAAACTGGAGTGGAAATAGCATGACCCCATGTCTTTGGGTGTGATTTGACGTTTATATTGTGAAACTGATAAGATTAAAGAGATGATAAAAGCAGGACATTGCTTGGCTGATTGCGCTGTTATTCTCCATGAATAATAGCACCTTGTAAACCACAAATGACCATTGAAGGGATATTGGCAACCGGAAGTATAAATGGGCATGCAGCAAACTTTAGAAGGAATCTTGACAAAATTTCTCGGAATTTGGACAATATTCCTTTTTTCAAATAAACAATGAAATTAACAAAAAGAAAATACACTTGATGCTTGTGAATTTTTTTAACAGCTTTGAATAACTATTAAAATGTAAAACTCAGCTCTTTCATGGTGTACTTGCGACAATATTTTCACATATTATTGATATAAAGAAAGCCATTTGAGTAACGCACATGTGTATTTCACTAATTTAATGAGATACCAAAGCATTATTCAACAAGTGAAAAATTTTGTACACTGCAATGAGTCTCATTATGGCATCTGTTGAACTTAGACACAATATGTACTTATCTAGTTAAATAATGAATGTAATTTTTCACAACTACAAATGTGAAAAATGTTTTACTTAGTGATGTTGTCAATAGAAATCTTAAATTTATTTGTCTTGTAACAAAAATGTTTTAACTGGTCTTTCTACATGAAATTAAAATATTTCATGTTGATAATGCTTCAATAAAGCTCTTTTCAATTTCCTAAGATTTTCCATTTTTTTATTTAATCTATTTTTTTAATCTAAAGAATCCCACTGAGTGGGATTCATAGATTTCTCAAGGAAACCGGAGTCCGGTTCCTTTGAAAAATCTTGTGGTTGGGGAGCACCGTTAGGGTGCGTTTGTTTGTGTTTGTTTAAAAATTGTTCCAGGGAACAAATAAAAAAAAAAGTGTTTTCTTCCGCGGAACAATTTTTGAACAAAAAAACACGTTTGGTAAAATTTGTATAATTTTTTTATTTCTTTTATTTTTTTCTTATTTTTCCTTTTTTCTTTTTCCTTTTTCTTTTTTGTTTTGGCCGGTCGCCGGCCGCCATGGCCATGGCCGCGACGGCGACCGACGAGGGCCGGCGGCCTCGCCGAGCCACGGCGAGGCCGAGCCTCGCCGATCCGGCGGCCGAGCCGAGCCGCGGCGACCGGCGAGGCTCGGCCTCGCCGGATCTGGGGCGAGATCGAGCTCGCCCGGCTCGGCGCGAGCTCGGCCTCCCAGATCCGGCGAGGCTCGGCCTCGCCGGATCCGGGCGAGATCGAGCTCGCCCGGCCACCGCCGAGCTCGGCCTCCCAGGATCCTCGGCGAGGCCGAGCTCGCGCGCCGGCCGCGCGAGCTCGGCCTCGCCGGATCTGGGAGACCGAGCTTGCCCGGGGCTGCGCGAGCTCGGTCTCGCCGATCCGGCGAGGCCGAGCTCGTGCGGCCGGCCGGCGAGCCTCGCCGTGGCTCGGCGAGGCCGCCGGCCCTCGTCGGCCGGTCGGCCGTCGCCGGCCATGGCGAGGCCGGCGACCGGCCAAAACAAAAATGAGAGAAAAGAAAAAGAAGAAAATAAAAAGAAAAATAAGAAAGTGTTTCGAAACAAGAAACACAAAATTTGTGTTTCTCGTTTCTTTTCTTTTTTTGTTCGCAAACAAAAGAACAAAAAAAGGAACAATGAAACGCGTCCAAACGCGTTTGTTCTTTTTTTTTTGTTCCCAGGAACAAAAAAACAGAAATTTCTGTTCCTGGGAACAGAAATAGGGTGCAGCCAAACGCACCCTTACTCTCCAAGGACTAACGATGCCATCACATCACCCCATCGTTACTCATAAAAATAATGATAGTTTTGCGGGTTAGTATGATTAAAAGAAAAAAAAAAGGAGTGTTTTAGCCAAATATGGGTGGAAATAGGCTGCTCCTTAGAATAGTATTCATCAACTTTTACCCGTTAAATAAGGTCATTTAAAATCGCATGCCACATTAGGAATAGGTCATGTGCACGTAATTTAGTATTAAAATTTGCATTACATGCATTTCTTATAGATAGTTTTCATAAATAAAAATAAAAACCAAACAAAAAAGAATTATTTAAATTTGCATGCCACAATAGGAATAGGTCATGTAGACGTGATTTAGAATTAAAATTGCATTACATGCATTTCATATAGTTAGTTTTCATAAATAAAAAGAAAAACCAAACAAAGGATAATTAATTGGAGTTGTTGATTCATTAGTAGAAATCATGCTAGGCATTGCATCTTTAATAAATACTTTGCCGGTATTTGGGAAATTAATTAATGTGCTTTAAATTCTTTCCATATTCTTGCCCATTATAAACAGAATTGATGGTTCAAGTTGCACCATTACTCATAGAAAGTAACCGTCTGTTATGCAGGCACAACTCTATTTCTATACATCCTTGAAAATAAGTTAACATTTTTAGGTCACGCTTCATTATTTTGGCTCAAAATTCTCACAAAATAAACATGTGAACACCTAAATTTTCTCGACTATTAAGTTCAGAAAAATCGAAATTCGGGATAAACAATCACGGCGAGTCTCGTTTCTTGACCAAAAATTAGTTAGTTGTTCTTAATATTTCAATTGCATATATATGTCAATTTAGTATGGACATGTAGAATTAGACTTTTCAATTTCATATTTTCGCAAAATTGGCTAAAAGTTAAGGTAAATTACAATAATAAAGTTGGATATATTCACATCATATAATGTACATTTTTTGGTATAAATGGCATATCATTGTAAAAGAACTTAAAAGTTCACAAATGATAATGGTAAAAATCTCTTCCGACACTTTTCCTATATTTGTTTTTATTTTATTTTATTTTCCTCTCTTTTCAAATTATTATCTTTATTATTTCTTTTTCTCCATCCATTATTTTGTAGTAAAATTTTATTAAATAGAAAATTGTATTGATACACCAAAAATACAAAAGTACCTAAAATATGTAATAAATATAAATTTATATTTATATTTATATGTTGAATGTATATTATAAGATAGAATTAAAGTCGAATATATAAATAAAATTAAGATTAAATTTTAAAAATTATTTTTTTATTATTTTGAATTTCTTATATTAAGATTTAAATATTATTTATATTGAAATATAATTTTAATTTTTAATTTAATAAATTTGTTATTCAAGAAAAAAATTTCCTATTATAAATATTAAAAATTCTATCTATCTTTATCATACTTCCTCCATGAAATAAGTTTATATAGCCTATATCATTCTTATATCCAATTTTATTATGTCTTGAATAGATACTAAATATAGAATATGATAAAATTTATCATATTTTAAATTTTATCAAAAACACAATCTTAGGATACGTTTAGTGCTCCAACGTGGCAAATAAGAAGGCACCTTAAATTGTGCCAAGTGTCCAACGTGGCCCAACATTGTTAGGCCAATTTCTCTCCCCCACCACCCCCCCCAACCCACTTTTCTCTCTTTCCGCGTTGACCCAGGTAGATCGGGTTGAGCCATCACGGATGGTATTAAAAACTAGGCGTCTAGTTGATGTGTGGTCATGGATGGACTAGGCCCTCAGTAA
Organism: Eucalyptus decipiens; assembly: GCA_014182575.1. Classification (NCBI taxonomy): domain Eukaryota; kingdom Viridiplantae; phylum Streptophyta; class Magnoliopsida; order Myrtales; family Myrtaceae; genus Eucalyptus; species Eucalyptus decipiens. The sequence continues at coordinate 26,569,892 of CM024615.1, forward strand.
GTTTGATAAAGGCAAGGACTCATCGCCAGGGTGAAATAGGCTTAGCTGGATGTGGTTCAAGACATAAATTTTATCATATTCTATATTTAGTATCTATTCAAGACATAAATTTCTCTCGCCCCCCTCCACTTTTCTCTTTCCTCTCTCCTCTCTCCCCCTCTGCACCCTGCACGCTCTCTCGCAAATTTTTCCCCACTTTTCTCTCTCCTCTTTCTTCTCTCTCCCTCCTCTGTATGCTCTCTCGCCCGACTCTCTCTCTCTCTGATCGCCGGCTTTTTTTTGTGTGGATTTCTATGCATTTCCAATCGGACCCATTTTAGGCCGCTTCTGTCTTCACCGGCGCCAGGCATCGTGGCTTCTTGGAGGGATGTGGGTTCTCCACCTCGTTGTCCACGTCGTCGGAGATTGCGAACCAGAAGGTGAACTCCGGGAGTGCTGGGGTTTCACATCGACGTCACGGTGCCCTGGCTCTGCGTGTGAGTGGACCCCACGACCTTCGAGACGCTCACCTTGTTGGTAGTCGAGGCAGCGACGGGCGGCGGCAGCGGTCGAGGAGGCAGGAGTGGGGGCCTCATACTAGCACCTCTTGTGCCCACCGAGAGCTTAGCCGGTGGGGAAGCTTTTGTGACAGATCGAGCACTCGTGCACCTTCCCGGACATGCCCGAGGGGGTGGTCGCCGCGGAGGTCGAGGTGGCCGGCTGTTCGTCCTCACCGGCGAAGAGAAAGTGTGTTGGGAGAGAGAAGAGAGGAGAGAGAAAAGTAGGGAGAGAGGAGAGAGGAGAGAGAAAAGTGAGGATAAATTGGCCTGACAATGTGGGCCCACGTTGGACACATGGTGTAATTTAAGGTACCTTCTTGTTTGTCACGTTGAAGCACCATACGTAGTCAATATTTTCTCGCTTTCTCTATGTACTCGTTGTACCGTTTGGAGAATAAGGTGGAGACGAGGATACAAAAATAAAAATAAAAAGGTCAAAAGGACAAGGACTCCAAACCCCCCCCTCCCCCTTTTTTTCTCCCTTTTACACTCACGCCCTCTCTTCACGGGAAGCACGAGGGAGCAGAAAGAAGAAAAAAAAAACCTTGAACGCTCAGTTTCTTTTTCTCCTTCCTCCTTGAAGCTTCTTCATCATCTCCATCGTGACACCTCCATCTCCACCCACCATCTCCATCCACTACAAAATCCACACACTCGAGAGACCTCATCTTTACACACACAGAAGGTTGTCTTTTTTTTTTTCTTTTCCTTGGAGAGGACGTTCGGCAAAAAGTTTCGCTCGCCTGCGGGAAGAGAGAAAAGCGAGAGACTGGCCGAGATAGAGGGAGTGAGAAATTTCTTCCCGCTCGCTGGAATCGCCGTCACCTTCATCAGAAGTCATCACAGCGACCACCAGAAACAAGCGTCGGTCATGGATAAACCTTCGAGCAGGAGACCTCCCTACTTACGGGCGATGAACGCGGTTTGAGTCCGCCACGGTTAGCTCCTCATTCCCTTTAATTTGCTATGTAGATGTGTTCATTGTACCGTACGAAAGGAATTTAATGTTGTTTTGGCTGGAAAATGGCGGCGGTTCTAGAGCGAGTTTGTCTTGGTTGTTGCTGGTAATAGACCGGTGGTAAGTCAAGTTCAGGAAGAAGACGACGATCTCTTGCGAAAAAAAGGTGCAGGGAAATAATATATATAGAAAAATGAAATAGAAAAATCAGAAAAGAAACAAAAATTCGGATCAGTGGCCGAGCTAAATTAGAGTTTGGGCTGAGATTGAGCAGGAATTTAGGTGTTGGGCTCGAGCTGCTGCAAAGGCTCAAGCCTATCAAGAATACCAATGGACTGAGCCAAAGACATCATGGGCTCAAAATTCGTGGGCTAGATATACAAATTGGGTCAGATTCATCGGCCCTAAATTCAGATAGGGCCCTATGGCAGGCCCGGATTTAGATCCAATCCGGACCCTGTCGGTCAGGGTCAGACCAGTAATCGGACCGGGTTCCCTGACTCAGTTCGATGTCCGTTTTCAGAATAAAAAATAATCAATAATTAAAAAATAATTACAAATTTTAAAAAGGTTTAGAAATTAGTTTTTGATTAGTCTCATTATGTTTTTGGTGTTAATTCTAGTTTATAATTAATTTAGCATAAAAAATATGAAAATTTTTGACAAAAAATTGAACCCAAAATTGAATATACCTTTAGAGCTTTGTAATTGGATTTTTGAATACTTTCTTTAGAAACGATGCTAGGTTGCTATTTGCGCACTTTCATTTCGATTTCACTTCATTGTGCTTTTTGAATATATTGATTGATAATTTTTACTTTTAGCATGATTAGGTTAAATCATTAGGATCGTAATAAACAATCATCATCTATACATTTAGTGGATGAGAATCTTAGTGGATGAGAATCTTAGCACTCATAATTGGCAAACGATTGTTTGGTAACTTTAGTGAATAAATGATTAAGTTTAAGTATCAAAATGGCATTAATTAGACAATTAGTGTAATCAAGTCACCGAACCCTAAATTTTTTACTGTGTAAAAAGTAAGGCAATCTCTCATGTTTAGTTTTTAGCCAACCTTAAAAGACTAGTGACAATTCCTTCTTTCATAGAATTCTTAAGATCAATTAGAACTTAAATTGCAAATCCCATGTCATGTGAGGTATGGTTTTAGGAGAGACCACATTTTTATCAAGAGTTCGTTTGCAATGTTGTCAAGTGAAGGTCCATTCAAGACCTTAGCTATGTACTATTCGGACTATCTCATAAACAAATACCTTGAAATCTATTTCTTGAGGGCAGTCCCTCGAGGATAGGTGGTGACCACACATACGGTCATATCAATAGAGTTTAAATTCTAAGATCCAAAAGATGTAGATTCACAAGACAAATAAAACAGAAAAATTATTAAAAATGGTAATAAACCTATTGTATTTATGTTAACTAAGTCATAAACCTTTTTTATTTAGCCAATATAATCCTAAATATTTTGATAATTTGTCGATATAATCTATCTGGCTAATTTTGATTGAAATCACTAACATAGATGCCAACCATTCTACCTGGCATCTTCAGCATTGTCAATAATTTTTGTAAATTTTAATTTTTTTAGTTTTTTGACTTGTTATATATTTTTTCTTCATTGTAGTCAGCAAGGGCTGCGGCCCTCACTCAGGTAGGATGAGGGTGGCCCTCTCTTGACTTGGTCAAGGAGGGCCCTCGCCTATGACGGTTGAAGGCGGCCTCGCCCGCATAGGATGAGGGCAGCCCTCACCTAGCCCTCATTAAGAAAAATTTCTAGATTAGCTTCGAGCTGTGCCCACTCATTTAATGCAAGCAACCTGAATTCCAAAAAAAAAAGTTAGTGAAATATTGACCAAACAACTAGAAAATTTGTGTGGAGGCACTAATAAGAGAACAAAATCCACTTGCTTGATTGGGATATGGTAGCTGCCAAGAAAGAGAGGCGGTTTAGGTCTTCCAAGTTTCCGAAATCTCGCATGCTTAAACTCCAAAGAATGCCTCCAACAACCTCCAAAGCTATGGTGTCGGCTTCTGAAAGCACCTAATCATGCTCAAGTGGGCTCTGTCATTTAACCTATGTTACAATTCTAGGATTCTCTAATGTTGTCCGTTGCGGTTCCTGTTATCTTCTTCATGATTTGATCTTGCGGGTCACATCTTCACCATCCCATTGTCTGAAAAAAGATATCGTATGTATCGATATCTAGATATTTGGATTTGGTGTATGAAGATATGATATGATAGATCTATCTTAACTATATAAATGGATCTTGTGTTATGGAATTAAAGATATTGAAAAAAAAAACTCTTGTGTTGTGACTTTGAATAAACCTTTCTACGTGAAGAAAATAAGGATCAATTTATTCCTCTTCAGTATTCTAGTCACAATAATGGAATTGGAAATATGACATATTCTTGTGGAGTCTAGATAAATGGGAAATGAAAAAAGATCCAATCTTACAATTTTTTCTCTATCAAATTTGAATCTTAAAAAGTGAATATAGTCATGATTCAATGGGCTAAGTCTTCTTACTTTTTATTTTGTTTGTTGATTTCTAATTTTTAATATATTGGGAGGTCCGGTTCTACGAGTCCATTTTGATGTCATAAGGCGACCCCATATCTCTCGCTTGTCACACTGTCTGTCAATCTCTCTCAAGATCCCAACTTGCAAGAGCCTGCTCAGCTTTTGTATGTATCCACAAAACAGGATTTGCGCAATGGTTCATCTACATTCGATTATTATCTACTATTGAAATTTCTTTTTCATAATTTTATATCACTATTATTCCTTCCTTCGATTTAAATAAAGTTGCAAAGAGGGAGGCGCATAAACCTTATCTTTGGAAATGTCTAATTTTACATTTTTCTTTTTATGAAAATAAAAACAAAAATGGAAAAGAAAACTTTCTTTTTTCCATTACCCACCCTATTTTATTTTCGAAAATTTGACTGATTCGAGAGAGTTTACATTAAATCTTTTGAAACATGTGAGGCTACATCATTTGTAAACATAAGAAGATGGAATCATTTGAATTTTGTTTGATAACGCCATTACTAATCTTTAATTTTTTGCAATATGTTCAATCAACTCCTTAAATGTTTTTATTTTGATGAAATCGAGTCTTTGAACTATATAATACTCTTCTTTATTCATGTTAGTCCGTCTATGAAAAATATGACCATCATCTTATGATCATTTTTTTACAACTTTGACACATAAAAGAATAGGTACTATCGTTTTCAAATTGGCTACTCTTATCTCAATTTGGCTTTGCAAGGTTCTGGTGCATCGATAAAAATCCTATATTTTCTTCCATCTTTGATCAAAGAAAACAACGCACTTAGATTAAGGAGAAATGACTTGTTCATTTGGCCGATTTAGATGGATTCTGGTCGAGCTTGGTCGGACCTCACCCTCCTAAGGTCTTGCCTAGGCCCGAACTTGCGGGATTGGGCAAGTACTTAGGCCCATCCAAAGAAAAAACCTTGGACAGGCCACATCCACCCATTAGGCCACCTCTTTTTTTTTTTTTTTTTTTTTTAATCTTTAAACTTGTCAACTAAAAAAATACATAAAAGAATAGGTACTATGGTTTTCAAATTGGCTACTCTTATCTCAATTTGGCTTTGCAAGGTTCTGGTGCATCGATAAAAATCCTATATTTTCTTCCATCTTTGATCAAAGAAAACAACGCACTTAGATTAAGGAGAAATGACTTGTTCATTTGGCCGATTTAGATGGATTCTGGTCGGGCTTGGTCGGACCTCACCCTCCTAAGGTCTTGCCTAGGCCCGAACTTGCGGGATTGGGCAAGTACTTAGGCCCATCCAAAGAAAAAACCTTGGACAGGCCACATCCACCCATTGGGCCACCTCTTTTTTTTTTTAATCTTTAAACTTGTCAGCTAAAAAAATACATAGAAATGGAAAACACATGAAAAAAAATTGTAGATACATTGTGTTATTTTATCTTATTACTTGACCTATGAGTTTTATACTATTTTCACTACTATATTAGAAATTTTGGCTTCTTTTTATCCTATTATTTTTTTATAATTTAAATATCAGAGTAATATTATTGATAAAAAATATTTTATAATATCTTTTAATGAATATATGGGCAAGCCAATCCAGGCCTAAAGAGTCAAGGCCCTTGTCGAGGGCTGACCCACCAATTGACCAGATCTGGAAACTTTGTCTAGACCCACCTAATGGGCCCAAAAAAATGCAACCAAGCCTACCCAGCCCAGCCGAACCGTTTGCCCATTGGTTAGGTCTACTCACGCATGAAAATAGAGACTAAATAATTGATAGTTAAAAACATGTTCTTGTTGTGAAATTGAAAATCACTTATATATTTTTATTATCACTATTTCTCCAAACTTTTCTTCATCTTTTTATAGAACAACAATAAAGGGAATTAGACATAATTGCAATATAATCTATGCAACCTTCAAAAAGAAAAAAACTTTTATTTCTTCAAATACTTACTAGATTAGATGTGACTAGATTAGATATATCATGTGAGGTGAAAGCACATTGATGTGTGGTATTATTTTATTTGAGATATTCTTACTAATGGTTATATCAAGGTCATGAAGATTAATACAAAAAAAATCCAGCTGATAGGCCTTACCAATTGCCAAATCCAAGCATTGATTTGGTTAATGTTTCTTGCAATTGAGTTTTACTCTAATAGGGGGAGAAGATTATATGTCTTATTCAAGTAAAGATGGAGATTTGTTGAGTATGTCTTGAATTCTCTATAGGCTTAGGTCAATATTAGGACTTAGGAGAAGTAAAATATTTTTTTCTCAAGTCATTAGATTAAGAAGCATGACATAAAGAATCTTTAGCTTTTGAGCATATTTTGTAATCCTTGAATTTCCATAGTGGATTTTGCTTCTCCTCTCCCTGTGGTTTTTCCTGTAAGGATTCTCCACATAAATCTACATGTTCCTTGATTCTTCTCAGTTTTAATTTTGTTGTAGTTTTTGCATTAGTCATAACAAAGACATTTTTTGGATGTTCTAAATCATGTGGCGGGCACAAAAATTTGGAGGCTACCGTTGATTTGAAATGGGAAAAACGAACACTTAGAGGGAAGATCAAATGTTTGGCAAGGTTGGTTGGTTGGTTGGTTGTTTAACTAGGATGTAAAAGCTGGAAATTCAAAAATTTCAAACACCGGTCCTTCCTTGATCAGATGTTTGACTTAAGCAGTTTTTTGGTTGAGAGACTTCGAACATCCAAACCAAGTGGATGTATAAATGAGCATGGAAAAACAAATAAAATACCAGATTTCACATATTTCACTTATTATGTCAAACCTAACTCAGAAGGAGTTTTTAGATATATTAACAATTTGTAACATCAGCTAAGTGGTGAGTTGAGATAAAAGATTAGGTGTATCAAAAAAGATACTCAGTAAGAAGGTCCAAAGGAAAAGGTTCGTATGGATGTGTTAGCTATTAGAGAGTGATACATATATAAAGTGTTAAGGCAGCTTAGCATGCATAAAGCCAAACCAATGAGTACCCGACTAGTTACATATTTTAAGCTTTTTAGTTGGTCTTGCACTGTGGTTAGAAGAAGATAAAGAATATATGTTTTGTGTTCCTTATGGTATTGCTATTGGTAGTGTTATTAGTAATCTAGAAAGAAACATTAGGAAGCTGTGAAATGGGTTCTAAGATTCCTAAAAGGGACAAAATGTGAGCTTAACATTTGGGAAGAGACGGACTTTGAATGCTATAACAGTTAATAGATTGTAATTTTGCTAGTGACATGGATGGACAAAGGTCCTTGAGAGGTTACATGTTTAGCTTTGTGGGTTGTGTCGTCAGTTTATGAGTGTAATTACAATTCGTAGTTGCTTTGTTGACCCTTGAAGCAATACATATGGTGTCAACCAAGGAGATCGAGGAAGTTATTTGGCTTAGAGGCTTGTGTTATAGTTAAATATGCAACCTAGAGATGGATGGAGAGAGAAGTACCAAAAAAGTCATAAACCTATTGTATTTGTATTAATTTAGTTCTAAACATGTTCACATTAGTACAAATTCAGTTCATCTAGTTAATTTTGGCTAGTCAACGCTGAGGTGGAGGTCGGTTGGTGGTCGAACGTTGACATGGGCATTGGTCGTTGACCGAATGCTGACATGACAATTTTTTAATCAGTTTTTTTTTCAAATTTTCTATTACTTTTGTTCTTTTCTTTTTTTTTTCCTTTTCTTTTCTCTCTTCTTTCTCCTTGGACTGTCCTCATGGTGGTCTGCGAGTCTCTGATAAGGCTTGCCGACCACTGGGCGAGGGTTGTGAAGCCCTCACCTATGGCCGGGGCCTTGCCTTAAGGCCGCAAGCGAGGTTGGTCTCTCCCAAATCTAAGCGAAGTTGCCTCACTCATAGCCCTGGGTGAAGCCGCCTCACCCATGATCCTAGGCGAGGCCTCACCGGCCACCATGAGGACAGTTCAAGAAGGAAGAAGAGAGAAAAGAAAAAGGAAAAAAAAATTAATAGAAAATTTGAAAAAAGTTAAAAAATTTTAAAATTGCCACGTCAGCATCCGACCACCAGCTAGTGTCCACATTAGCGCTAGTAAGCAAAAATTAACTAAATGAACTAAATTGGTACCAATGTGAAAAGTTTAGGATTAAATTGGTTCAATTGAAAGGTTTAGAACTAAATTAGTACTGATGTAATAGGTTTATGACTTTTTTGGTACTTTTCTTGATGGATAAATAGGTTGATAATTGATATTTGATAGAATTTGCAGATTTATAAAGTCAAGTTTGATATTTGCGGGAACTTTTTTTTTTTTTAATATGCAAGAATAAGCTAATGATATCAAGTGTGATATGCTTTTGTCAAACTAGAAATTGGAAATTAATGGAAGAGGTGAATGCAAATTTTATAGTGGCTCAATTTAGATTCCCTAACTAACAGCTACCAATAGACTTGATTTCACTAATAATTCTTTTAGAGTTTACAATGTATCTATGCTGATTTTACCCAAAGTTGCTAGATCACATTATAAAATTCCAAGCACTATTACGACGCTTGTATATTTCTCAAAAGATAATAAATCAGTGAAGCACCTCAATAAATGAAGCTTTCTCAATTTGTAGGCATTCTCACAATTCATGTCTTCTTCAACGTGTGTTGATCTTTTCATAGTCTTTAAGATCCTAGCTAATGATTGGATAATCATTAGTAAGATCAATTTAGTCGTTGAAGATAAACGACACAATTAGTGGGAGATTTGGTTGCCCATAAATCAAATCTTCCCAACAATAGTGTGGTTTCCACAAATAGGATCACCCATATGTGGAAATGATCATTTTCACCAATTTGATTGAAAAAAAATTGGATTCCTCCTTTCATTTTTTTTCCTACAGTATCGGGCCCGTGGCTTGCTGTCAATATTTCTTAAGACTTAGATTGATAATCAACGGAAATTTAGGTCTTCAAATCATGAAGTGTAATCATTTAACATGTACATTCTTCTCAAGTGATATAAGAGATTGGGTCTATCAGCAATGTGAATCTATTAAAGCTTTTCCATCGATAGTTGATATACATACTACATTCCACTTTCTCTTCTAGAGTATAACCGATACTATATGAATTGTTCACCTTGTTACAATACCTCCAAGCCCCTATGAACTTCCCATTCTTTGACATATTTACCTCCTTCAAGGTCTATCTAGTTATCAATAGTCTTTCACTTTATACTTGAGGATCCATTAGTGGTGATAAAGCTCTACTTGTATAGTTCATCTTGAGATAAGACAACATTTACATATATCAAATATTGATATAGACATAAAGTTCTGTCAATTTCAAAATATCACAGGATGTTTTCCCAATAGTTTACTCGATGATCTGAGATTGTAGCAGAAGAAGATCGTTCATTATCGTGACGATCAAGTGCAATACATTTGACCAAAGATCAAATGTATCACGAGTGGACAAAGACATTAATAATAGGCAATATTATTTATCCATGATTCTATTCAAAATCTGTACATGGAAAATGATTTGGTGGACATGTTAACAAGGCATATCCCATTAATAGACCTGTTAAAATGGGTCTTAAACTCATAAATGAGTCATTTAAAACATAAATGAGTCAATTATAGGTCACTTTAATTTTGAAGAGTCTAGCTTAAATGAGTTTCAAATTTAAAGGCTTTAATAAATGGGTCCAAATGGGTTGAGTTTAGAGCCCATTTTCAACTCACTCGACTCAGACACTCTCTCTCCCTTTTTCAGCCTTGTAAAAATGTTTTCAAAAAATAGAAACTATAATTCTTTTTTCTTTTTTCTTTTATTTTTTCATCCTTCTTCCATCTTCCTCAGCTGGTGGCTGGCCATGGCGATGACCAGTGACCAGCCAAGCAAGGGACGAGCTCACCAAGGTTTAGCGCTCGTGAGGCTTGAGCTTGCCAATCTAGCGAGGCCAAGACCACTCCGACATCTAACGAGACTTAAGCCTTATCAATCTAACAAGACTCGAGCTTGCTAGATCTAGTGAGGTGGAGCCCTTGCCTGAGGCGAGCTTAGCTCGACTCATCAGATTTGGCAAGGTGGAGCCTCGCCTGAGGTTGGCTCAACTTAGCTCACTAAAATCGCACAAGCTCTAGCCTTACTGATCTATGGTGAGGCTCAAGCTCGCTTGTGGCCAATCGCTTGCCATTGTTGTGGCTAGCAACCAATCAAAGAAGAAGTAAAAAGAAAAAAAGAAAATTGGTTTTAAAAAATAAAATTTAATAAAAATTATATTTTTTAAAATATATAATAATAAAAAAACATATTAAAAAGAGTGTACGGAGAATAATCAAATTGGATCTTTTATACGAAGTGGTGGAAAATATTTTTTGATTTATTTTAATAATTCAGGCAAATTTTAGAAAGTATTGTTATTTTCCTAAAAAAATGACTTTTTCGAAAACATTTTAAAAAGGATGCTTAATTATAAAAATTATAAAAATTATAAAAATTGTCCACTAAATTTGTATTGCATGAAAGTATTTTAGCAATACCATATTTTGATAATAAACAAGCTTTCCTAAATTTAGTTAAGTGGCTTAGGCTGGGTGTGGGATCAAGTATGTGTCAATAAATTTGTATTATGATAAATGGGTCATAAACGAGTTAAATGACCCAATTTGGGTCAGACTATTTATGACCTGATCTAAACCTAACCTTACCCACCCATTTGATAGGTCTACCCATCAATCAAGTTCCAATACTGTTCGAACTTGATCAACATTTGTGGTAGGTGAAAAGATCATGTAGTAGACAACTAGAATGAATCCAAAGTTCTAGGATTACTTTGCGTCGGAAATGAAAAGGATGGATGTTCGGAGGTAAAATTAGACATCCGGCCTAGTTGGATGATCAACTAAGGACGCGTTTAGTAACGCTTCTATTATGGAGAACAATTTTTTTATCATAAATGATTTTTTTATAATTCTGCTCTCGGGAACAACTTTTGAGCATGGAAGTCGGAGGATTTTTTCTCTCTTGCCGAGGTGTTTGTGATTAGCCAGTTGTTTATTCTTGCCGTGCTTGTTGTTTTGTTTGTTTCGTCCCTGTGTTGGGACGCCACAGTTTCAGTTTTTATATAATAACATCCTTTCACTCATAATGAATTCTCATCTTGAGTGCAAGTTTTGGTGTCTTGATCTTTTGTACATTTGGCATTTCCTTTATTTATATAGTACCTTTACCAAAAAAAAAAAAAAACAATTTATGAGCAAAAGAACGCATTTGGTAACTCCATAAAATTTTATTCCTTGGACAGAAATGCATTTGGTATGATTCTTAAATTTTTTTATTTCTTTTAATTTTTTAATACTTTTATTATATTTTCTTATTTTTCTCTTTTTTTTTTTTTGTTTTCTCTTTGACCAATCGTCGGCCACCTCCGTGGCCAACGATCGGTTGGGCAGGTCCGGTGAGCTCGCTAGAGGCTCGCCATGCCAGGGCGAGGTCTAGCGAGCTCACTAGAGGCTTGCCTCGCCAAGCCACTAGTGAACCTCAACCTCACTCAAGTGACGCGAGGTTGGCCTTGTCCTAGCTTAGCAAGGCTAAGCCTCGCCCTAGCTGGGGAGGCCGAGCCTCGCTTTGGTTCAGCGTTGTCGAGGGCCGATGACGCTCTGGCAACGTCATCGGCCCTCATCTGGTCGATCGCCAACATTGGCCATGGCCAAGGCTGGCAACCAGCCAAAAGAAAGAAGTAGAAAATGAAAGAGAAGAAGAAAAGAGAAGAAAAAATAAATTCTTTGTTTTTGTACTTTTGATTCTTAGGAATTGTTCTCAGAAACAACAAACTACTTTTCTACTTCTTATTTCTATTCTAAATCTATTCCTAAAAATAAAAACAAAAAAAAAATACATATTTTGTTCATGGAAATAATTTTTTTACCAAACATGTTTATATTCTTTTTTCGTTTCGTGGAACAAAAGGATAGAAATAGTTGTTCCGGATAACAGAAATTTTTTTCACCAAATAGGGCCTAAGATGTAAAAGTTGGAAATTCCAGCATTTTGGATGTCCAATATTGGACGTCCAACTTGAGCGATCTTTAGGGCGAGAGATTATGTACGTCCGACTCGCTTCGAGCGGACAAATGAATGTGCACGGGATCAAATAGAAACAAAGGTTTTGACCTATTTCACTTGTTACATCAAGTCCAGCTCAAGGAAAGCTTTTAGGGAATCGCAAAGAAAAACTTAGTGTAAGAGATTTTCTTGATTAACTCATGTGGGGCTTATTTGGGTATAATCGGGGTCGTGAAACACTTGTGAGTAAATATGACTAGGTGAATATAATCTCGTCTTTACCGATTATAATGGAACTATCTCATTGATCTCTTTGTAGAATAGGCACACTGCTAAAGTATGTAAATCTATTGTGTTAGGTTTACTTCTTCTTTTTTTGCGATTATTTCTTGCTCAAATTGTTTTGGTTTTGTATGCTCTAACACTAATGAAGTCTCTATACTTCAAATTTATCTAATCAAATCCTTTAACTTACGCATAATGTTTCATCAAGTCTTTTTGGTACAAAATTCGGCCAAATCCAATTGACATAACCAATTGTAGTGGAACTATCGCGTTGATCTCTTTGTAGAGTAGGCACACTACTAAAGCAGGTAAATTCATTGCGTTAGGTTTACTTCTTCTTCTTCTTCTTTTTTTTTTTTTTTTGCATTTATTTCTCGCTCAAATTGTTTTGGTTTTGTATGCTTTAACACTAGTCAAGTCCCTATACTTCAAATTTATCTAATCAAATGCTTTTACTTACGCAAAATGGTTAATCAAGTCTTCTTGGCGTAGAATTCAGCCAAATCCAATTGACATGACCATCATAAGAAAACTAAAGACTAATGTGAATTAAATATGACTTACATGGATACCACTGTAGGGTTGGAGTTAATGAACGGATTAAGCTTTTTAGTTTGCTTTCATGCCCTCACCAATTCACTATTCACGGTGGGTGTTCACACCGACAATACTTGATCTAAGTTATGCTTCGCCGTCTTTTAATAGTTGCTCAGTTGGATTTAGTCAGATTTTATGTTGGAGGACTTGATTAGAAAGGCTGAAAACATAGAGACTTGATCAGAAAAGTAGCAAGAAAACAAGGACAAAAAAAAAAAAAAAATTGAGAGAGAAACGGTGGCCTTAATAAAGTAAATGGCAAAGTTTTTTGACGAGAAATTAAATTGGGCTAATGGGCCAAGGTCCAATGAACTAAGTCCATCCACGTGCGTGGATTTCCCTATTCTTAGGAGTTTATTCCTACATGCAACGCTCGCATCCGTTGACCGTGTTCTTCAGGCTCCGCCGCCGCGAGACCAGAACTTGAAAATCTCCTTCACCAGAGCGTCCAAAAGTGCGAACATATTATTGCTGTTCCCTGCAAAACACCTCCACAACTTCTCTGATAGATGTCCAGCCGGTCCACAATGAGGAACATGATCAATCATTATAAATAACCTGAGTTTTTTCATCTTTTTGAACGAGTCTGCATTCATGATCAAGTCTTCTACAGCAACCTTGTCTAGTTTAATACCTTCAATGGCATTTGTTCCCTGGTAGAGTGAAATAAAAATAATTATGCATATTGGAAGCACTTGGAAATCATTATGACTATTCAAATAGGCCATTAAATGCTTACTGAATTTTGTTTAAACACTTGTAGAGCATCCTCATGATGCCAAATTCTGCTTCGCTTACTGGGATTTTTAGGGCACTCTTGAATGACAATTTGTCTACCCATTTCTTCAAACAAATCATGCATCCATATTTTGTTATTTTCGTCGATGTAGATGAGCAACTTTTGAGCTAGAATCTCAATTCCACTATTAGCGTGGACACCGCATTGGTCTAGGGACTTGATGATCTCTTCTTTGTCATATCCATTAAGAAAACAAGCAATGTCAAGAAAAATTGTCCTCTCATTGTCCTCTAGGCCATCGATAACAATCCTTAGTATGTCATGAACCTTTACCTGACAGATTCTTTTTAGTCGACAAAAAGCTCCTTGCCATTCTTTGACACTTTTGCCATTCAAGAAAGAACCCATTACGGTGAGTGCCAAAGGAAGCCCTTTGAAAAAACTGATGAAGCAATTTGAGAGCATCTTATAATCATTTTGGGGATATCGTTCTTGGAACGCATTCCAACTGAAAAGTTCAAGAGCTTGGTCATCATTCAGTGGTCGTACCTTATAGATTTCATTGCATAGGCTGATTAAGGTTTTCTTGTGGCGAGGTATCAAAATAACTCTACTTCCCGAGCCTAAGTTTAATGCTTTGATCAGGTGGCTTAGTGGCTCCGCCAATCCTTCAACATCGTCAAACACCAACAAAACCCTCTTGTTGTGAAGCTTACTCCTCATCAGGTTGATTGCTACATGAATATCATCGCTAAACTCCAAATTGCTAGGAATGTCACCAAAAAGGGTCTCCAAGATTTTAATGATGCCAGCTTGGCTCGATATATCCGTCATGTTCGAGAGAAAGTAGCTCCGATCAAATTGATCTGCAATTCGGTGGTACAAAGCCCTCACTATTGTAGTCCTACCTATTCCACTAGTCCCGGAAATTCCCACGATTAGGACCTCCTCAACCTCTAATTGGAGTAAGGAGTACAAGGCTTGTACCTGAGAATCTAACCCAACTAGATGGAAAGCAAGCGGTTTCTTGTGCAAGCCGCTTAGTCTTCTTGAGATTTTCTCCACAATGGATTGGATGAATTCAGCTTCAAGTCTGCAAATTGTCGACAACAAAGGTGTAACTGGTGATTCATGCCACTAAAAAATGAAGACAAGATAATTAAGATTATAATCTAGGACTGTGGAGTATCGTCCATATAATTGAATGCAATATTCAATATCTAATCCAATATAATTGAAGGCGTGTGAGAGATTGGCTAATCTTATAAGCCACAAATTAAAAGAAGCGGGATAGATATCAGTCGATGAAAAACTCTGTATGCACACCGAAAGAAAAGGTTCTGCTATAGAAAGTTTCTTGGCAGACAATAATGTCATATAAAAACTTGAGAGAGAGAGCGAGAGAGATTAGAGAGCAGCAACAACAAGATAGAAGGGCAACGAACTGGAGGCAGAATATTCTGTTAAACCCTAGCAAGGTATCACGGTCCAAACAAAACAAAGACTAACTACTGTTTTTTCTTTTCTTTTTGGTCTTTGACAGAAAGATCATTCCATAATGGAAAGTTTTTCTGGTGAAAGGAAGGGTTGCATCGTAGCTAGGGTTTACCCTGTGTTGGCCGTGGAAGATGTCTGGACTTGCCGGTTTTTCTTCTCTTTAATATTAACGAAAAGAATGGGCGTTCTGATAACCTCATATAGAAAAAGGAGCTCATATGCTTTCAAATTCACCCACTCCTATGTTTTAAACAATGGTACTCAGAGTAAGTGAGTGAAATGATGCATGAAGGAGTGATTTCTTTATGCTTGGGGGAAGAAGTGAGGAGAATAAATTGGTTTGTTGTTTGGTTATCAAATCCAAAAATATGAAATGAGGGTTACAACTTGAAAAAATCTAAACACTTCTTTTCTTTCCAAATAATGACCTATCGTATTACTTAGCTGAACACTTCTATTTTGCTGTACGTGGAAATCAGTATGTGCTGAAACATATGCTTCGGACGTAAATCTGATAAACGCTAAGAAAAAAATGGTTGTTTATAGAAGATAACACAGTGTCAAGGACTGTAAGCATAACAATCATAATAGCACAAAATGTCGTGTTTTTTTCCTGCCAGCTATGAACTAGTGAATATATAAATGAAAAGATGCTGTCGGTGTTGATGTTGAATCTCTTTGGTGAGCCATAAAATTGAGTTGGAGTCTTATTCTATGAAAGTTAGTTTCCTAGTAAAAGGATTCCAAGCATTTCCAAATATTCCTACTGCCCACAGACCAAAAGACTGGCCTTAAAGAGCAAGTCTTGTTGTTTCGCGGACCAAATAAGTAATTTCCTTTAAGAATCCTCCCTAGAAAACACTGAAGGAAGAGAGAAAGTTAGTACCTGTTTTCGAGAGGCCAACCAGTGAGATTGCCGGCCTTGCGGAGAGCATCTCTCCACCTCTGGATGTTGTCCACATTCTCCTGCCCGTAAACCTTCTCGCTTTGGCCAATCCACGTGAATGGTCCAGACTGCTCTCGCATCTCTCTAGGGTCGACGTCCATGAAAATAAGGAACACCAGCTGGCCTTTCTTTCCCTTGCACTCGAGGATCTTATCCAGCTCATCCAGGCACCACGGTGAGGAGGCGTAGTTCTGAGACATGACAATGATAGCGCTCCTCGACTGCTCGATTGCTTCATTGATTACTGGTGCGATCTCTAGTCCTCTTTCTAGAGTATGGTCGACAAATGCCCTTATCTTGTTCCGCTCAAGAGCATCATAGAGATGGCTCACAAAGTTGCGCGTGTCAGCTTGTTTATAACTGATGAACGTATCATGAACACACCGAGGAATGGGGGAGGGGCGTGAGAAGAGTTGTGGCCTGGCGATTAGGCTATGTGGGAGAGAAGAGAAGCGGTGTGGAAAGAAAGAGGTCAAAGTGAAGGGAGAGACTTGCAATTGGAATTGTGATGCTCTCTTGTATAGGAGGCCTGGATACAATGGAGGAGGAGCAAAAGGAGGGAAAAGCTTGCTCTTGAGTTGGCCAAATTGGATCATCATTTGACTAGAATTTGCCATCGAAACACCCCCAAAATCAAAGCAAAGAAATTGCTGTACCGTGTCCATTCACAATGCAAGCTCCCTCGGCCTATTTATAATGAAAATCAGATTGTGAGCCCTCTCTCTCTCTCTCTCTCTTTCACACGCGCTCGTAGAGACAGAGCGTTTTTGTCAATCATGGTACATTGCAATATCTGTCCATAGTTGTTTTGTCCATCAGATCTTTTTCTCCATTGCTCTCTCGGCACAGGACCACTTGTTACGGTGAGTCGTGACCGTCTGTTTTACCTTTTCTGGAAAGGTTGACCCGCTCGGGAACAGCTACTCATTAAAATCTGACACAAACCGGAGCAGAATCAAAGTGCCAGTGGTGATCAGCCGATGTATCCTGACCACAACGAAAGGTTTTCAAATGAGCCATGAAACATGCGGCCCCGCTATTATGGGATGCTGATAGAGAATAGTTTGAAATGAGTGAACAGACGTGTGTTTTACCGCACATTGAACACCACGAAGATTTTAAAATAAGACATGCGGTCATCGGCATTACACTGAAAAAAAGAAGACTATTACATTGAATGTGAAGTCAATATACCTCATGAGAAATTAGATACGGGGTGATCCGAGGACCTCTTTTTATCACAATTAGATAAAAGGATGGAAAATGCTAGGTAAACTTCTGGCCATAGTTATTGTTGGAAGAAATTCTTGAAAACCACCGACAACTATACAAATATTTTAGGCGCGCAAGCACTAGTGTGAGCATAACTATTTGGGTGTGGCGGGAACAAGATCATGCATGAAACCAGCACACACCCAGCAGGCTAATCCTTATAGAAAACTCGGTCGTACTGTCTAGCTAAGTAACAGCAAAAAAGATTAAATAGTAAACGGCTAGAATTCCGGTGTTGGGGGGGATCCAACTTTACACAAGGTTGGGCCCAATCTCATGTGCGCTAGCCCAACGTATTTTTCTTGTTGATACGAAGCTTATAAGATGAACCAATTAATAAACTGAACTAGAGAAGCATCTCAACCAACGTGGGACGAGGTAAAAAAAAAGAAGAAAAGAAAACCAAGCTTTCTGAGATACTTTTCTGTAACTATGATACCGCATCATCATTTTCTTCTACCCTCCTTTTCTTGGGGATAGTTTTGCCTTATAGTAATTTGCTAACTTAGAGAGATTAGCTGATGAAGGATATGTTGAGAAAACCTCCTCTAGTTTTTTGAAGTTGACATAATTATTTGTCTACATCAAATGTTAGACAAATGCATATATTGTCTTATCTCAGGTTGAACAAGTACAGGTGAAGCTCTATTAACACTAATAGAACCCGGTGTATGAAGTAAAAAGATTGATAATGGCTGGAAGCACCTTAATGGAGGTGAAATAGTTCATGAGATTGGGAAATGCATGAGGATTTGGAGGTATCATGAAAGGTTGAATAGCTTACACAAACGTTATAATACGTAGGAAAGCAATATGAAAGTCAACCACCAGCTGGAAACCTTAGTAGACTCATGTGTTACTGATGGAGGCGAATCCATATATAAGCTGAGAAGAACATGCATATTTTACAGATACCTCTTACGATTTAAATACCTAGATATTCCGTTGACTATTAATCTAAATCTCAATGAATATTAATAGAAAGCCACATGCTTGGAGCTCTAAAGAATGATACGTGGAGGAAAATCCAATCAATCGTCAATCAAATTGATGGAAATGATTATTTCCTAAAATACAATATTTGATTGTATGAGTGACCAAATTTTCTAATAATTGTGCCATGTATCTTCAACGGCTAAATTGATTTTCCTGAAGATTATTCCATGGATCTTGAAGACTGTATCAAAATATCAACATATGGTGAAGAACACATGAATTGCGAGAACTAAAAACTAAGAAAACATTATTTTTTCGCTACACTTAGGGCGCATTTAGTAACAATTTTGTTCCCGATAATAGATTCTCATCATAAATTATTATTTTTTATTCTGCTCCCGAGAACAATTTCTAAGCATTTTAAGCCGTTTGATAACTGTCCAAAATTTCCGATTCTGGAATAAAATTGCGTTTGGTACCATACTCATTGATTATGTTCCAAATCAATTTCTTTTAATTTTTACTCTTTTTTTTTACTTTTTTTTTCCTTTCTCTCCTATTCTTCTTCTTCTTCAAGTGGCCGGCAACCTCACCGGAGCATCGCTAGCCCTTGGCGAGACCGGCCTCACTAGGGCTAGGCGAGGCTCAGCCTCACCGGTGGTTAGATGAGCCTCGCCAAGGCTGGGCAAGGCCTGCCTGGCCACCAGTGGGGCTAGGCGAGGCTGGCGAGGTCGAGCCTCATCGATGGTTGGGCTTGCCTCCGGCGAGCTCGCCGGACCTTGCCTTGGCCTAGCGAGCCTTCAGCAAGCTCGCTAGACCGGTTGCCAGCAACTAGCGGCGGTGGGTGGCAAGTGGCGAATGACAATCGCGGCGACGGCGACAGCAACGGTAGATGAAAAAGAAGAAAAAATGGAAGAAGAAGAAGGGAGAGAACGTATGAGCAGAGGAAGAGTTTCACTTTTTTTTATTAATTTTTTTATTCCGAGAACAAGAATCAAGTTTTTTTTTATTCTTAATTCTACTCCAAATCTGTTCCCGAGAATAAAAATTTTACTAAACACAATTCTATTCCCAAACTACTCTCAGAAACAAAAATTCAGAATCAGTTACTATTCTGATGGTTACCAAACAGGCCCTTAGGTTACGTTTGGTTGTTTTGATTTTTAATCACGATAGGACTAAATAGGATAAGATATGAAATTTTGGAATTTGCTTTTTTTTTTATCCACTATTTTGGTGAATTGCAAAAATAAAGTCGGATATATTTATATCTTATCATTTCCATTGCTTGATATAAATAGTTTATTACTATAAATGAACCTAACAATTACAAAAATAGAGACGATAAGAATATCTCATAACATTCTTGCCTACTTCATTTTATTTGCTTATTTTTTATAATTTTTTCCTCTCTTTTTAATTCTTTTTTTTTTATTTCTTTGTCCCTCTTCCATCATTCTCTAATACAATGTTATTAAATAGTAAAATATAATACTAAAATGCCTAAATACTAAATATATATTTATATATTGAATTTATCTTACAAGATAGAAAGAAATTCAAATATACTAATAAAAACATGAAATAAAAAAAAAAAAAGAAATTGTTGTTTTTTTTCGTTATTTTGAATTTTATTTTAGAATTCAAATATTATTTTAATTTTATTAATTTAATAAGTTTGTTATTCTAGAAAAATAAATTTTATATTATGAATATTATAAATTGTATCCACATTTATTCCACTTCCTCCGTGGAATAATTTTATTCGGGTATTATCTCTTTGTATGCGACTCTATTATATCTTGAAAAGGCACTAAATAAGGATATGATAAATTTTATCTTAACCATCGAACATAACCTTATATTTTTGTTGAGCAAAAAGTCATTTACTGAGAGTGATTCACTATCTATAATCTCTTTTGAAAAGTGTATGGTTGCCATAGTAGCACTTGGAATTTGGTAGTGTGATCTAATAGCTTTGAGAAGAAGCAGTATGGTCTACTTTGTAACCTCTTAAGGAATTTATAGTGAAATTGAGCCTATTGGTTAGTCTAGGGTAGTGGACATTGTTGAAGCTAGCAATACAACCTAGATGAGAAGTAAATAGGTTTTTCTCAAACTTCAAACAAATATTTTTGCTGAAGACTATAACAATAGTTTGGTAGTAATCGATAGCAGATCAATGGTGACATGTATAAGTGTTGCTGACAAGTAGATATAGCAAATAATAAGCTAATAGAGGCAATAATGAGAAAATAGAGAAGATTGTATGGGGATTTATGGAGGTTTGGCTTTATCCTTAAGCCTACATCCTCTTTCCAAGGTAACAAACTCAACACTAGCTAGAGTCCCTAGGAATCTTTAAGCAAAGTTACAATCAACACGTACTATTTTATAAAATGACATATGACATTATCATGACATGAGTACTACTATTACACTTGTACACTTGCTTTTAACACGATTACAAAGCATTGTGAATATTGCACAAAGAACTTTTAGATGAACATATGTACAATATTATCAAAGAGACAGAATAATGAACAGCACCATTATTTCTTTAATTTCATTCAACCCTTTTTAGCTTCTTTAATCCTTATATAATCTCCAATCAATTTGTTGGAGACTCTTTGGGATGCAAGGAGACGTTAGGGATTGATTGGAGTAGTAACCAAGGTTAGAATTGCCTAAACAATCCATTGCTGGAGCAATTCCAAGGTTTTCCCAAAATGGAGTCGGTTGATGCTATACATCTATTACTCCTTTGGAAATTTGTAGATTGTTATCTTACCTGTTCTCGATTTTCCTATGGTTTTCTCAGCATGTTAACGGTTTTAGTCCTTTTGGCAAATGGTTGTCTTCAAACAACTCATTCACCAACATTCTCAAGACTCGATATCAGAATGATACAAAGCTTTTTATCACTTGATATCAACACATGTATATAATTATTAGTCTATTGATGCTATCCATGGTTGAACTGTGTGAAATGATTAGTGATCAATCATCCAATGATCTTTCTCGGTATGTTAGCTTCCAAAGACTTCATGTTGATGAAATATTAACTATGGTACCAATAAGTCTTCATGAGATCCTCATCATATTCAACTTATTCATCTCCTATTGATAACCATTAGTCTTCACTAAACTCTCAAACATTGTTGATGTCATCATGGTCTTTCTTAAGCTTTCCACGACTATCTGCACTTGTTGTGAAGATAGGATAGTTTTAGAATCATCAAAATTTCATAGGTTTGTCTTCTCAACAACGTAGACTTGATCTAAATCAAATCACTATTATAAGATTTATGTAGAATTCTTCTCTCTCTCTCTCTCTCTCTCTCTCTCTCTCTCTTCTCTCTCTCTCTCTCATATTTAATTGATAACATCAAGTTACTGTATTAAATAGTTTCTACATACATCAAACTTTGATTTTATTAATATCAAAAAATCGACCAAATTTTGACTATCAACCTTTTCATCCCCTCTCTAAGTTGCATATTTAGCAATAATAAATGATGTGATAGCAGCTTGCTCATATATTTTGAAGTGCTTTATTTCAAGAGCATAAAGATTTGCCATGGCTAGTCATATTGGTGCAGGAGTCTGTGAAGGACAATCAATTACGAGACCTCCATATTTTGATGGAACATATTATAGCTATTGAAAGTGCACAATGAAAGCATACATCAAATCAGTGGATCCAGCAAGTGGCAATAACAATGACAAAGTGAAGTACTATGTGACGGATACAGAGAGGAACATTCTTTCAACTCCAATTTTAACTCTGTAATATAATACATTGATAATTCCTATTGCTATATGAAAGTCTTAAAAATTTGAAGAACAAAGATGTTCATTTTAAACGTGTTTACTTTTTTATATTTGCATGGAATTCATTTCCATCAAACTGTCCCCCCAAAATCTTAAAATCAACTTTCATCAACCTTATTTCAAGTTATCCAAAAACGTGTTTTCTTTTTGTTGACTCCTGAATAGCACGTTAATGCGAAATACGTTTGGTGGGTACATAAAATTTGCTTACAGTGCATTTAACAATATATGATTTTTAAGTAATTCATGCAACGTGCGGGTGGATGACTAATTGCAAATAAAATGAATTTCGGACTAAAACTCAGCATTCGCAAACCTTATATTTATTTATTTATTTACATGTTTTGTCATATCACTTTTTTTTCCCTTTCCGAGGATTGACTAATGTGAGTCCGCGACGTTGATCAAGACTTGGCGGCATAATCTCTATTGCCACTGAGAACTTCCTTCTTCTTCTTGTTTTAGTGCACATCTATATTAACGCTTCATTCGTTACATGAAAAATCTGACACTTCTAAAAAATATTTTTCTAGAAAATTATTTTCCAAGAAAATAACCATGTTTTCCCGTATTCGGTTAAACCTTGAAATTAAACTAGAAAATATTTTCCACTATTCAGTAAGGAAAATCTCATCATCCCCCTTCAATATTTTTTATTATATTTTTAAATCTTTTTAAAAATATTTTATATTATTTTTCTTTTTCTTTCATTTTCTTTTTCCTGTTCATTGGCTAGTCATCTGCGACGGCGTTGACTGGTGACCAGCTATAGGCAAGCTCAAGCCTTACCACAAGCCGGCAAGGCTTGAGCTTGCCGGGCCGAGCTTGTCCGACGTCAGCAAGCTCGAGCCTCACCAAATTTAGCAACATGGGTGGGGCTTGAGCCTCACCCCGCCCAACTCACCGGATCTAGTAAGGCTTGAGCTTGCTTGAGGCCAATCAAGGTTTTGGCGACCTTGAGCGAGGCTTGAGCTCACTTGTGGCTGGTCGCTAGCTAGCCAATGAAGAAGAAAAAGAAAAAAATAAAAGGAAAATGTGTTTGGTGAAGGAAAGTGAGGTGAAAGAATATATGGAAAATGTTTTCGTTTTTTTGAAAAGCGGAAAACATTTTTCCCTATTTTAGAAAACTTTTTTCTGTTAATGGAAAATGTTTTCCCTAACAATTCATTTTTCATGAAATGAATGACGGAAAATTTGAAAAATATTTTTTTGGAAGTTATTTTTCCCGAAATGAACGGAGTGTAAGAGGTGGTTCATCTTATAATACTCTTTTTATGCTCTTATTGAATAATGTGAGTATACTGACGAGTAATAGAAGGATCACTTTAATTAGGAAAAGTATTACCTTTCAAATCTGTTGGCCTCGTGGACATTCTTTTGGAAAACACATGATTTAAATAAGCCCTTTACGCCAAATTTGATTGTCAGGATCGTGTCACTGAACTGTCGCAATCCTAAGACGAATTTTGAAGGTCTAACAAAATTGCTAGGTGGACGCGTACAATCCACCTGTGAGGTGACATTTACTCTTCTCACGGACTCTCTAAAATCCGGTTGACGATTTCTCATTCTTTATTAATTTAAGGAGATTAGAGTCATCACCAACCTATTTTAGACCAGTTAGGAGTTGCGTTACTTCTGCGAACCAAAAATTTCGAGTTAGTAGACTGATTATGCTAGTTTTAGCTAATGCTCATCACCAATACTTTGTCCTTTTTAATAAAACGTTATTTCACATGATCTTTTTTCCAATTTTATTCCTAAACGTGCAAATTTATGTGACCATGCATAAGCGTGCAAGCAGTAAAAGTCGCTTGATAATCATAAACATTTAGTTTAATCAATATGTAAAAACAACGTGAGTCTTATTGGGCAAAATTAATATAAAACTGTCACTGACTCCAACGAGCAAAGCGTGAAAGGCTAAAATGCATCCCTACATGCCTACTTTGCATGAAAGCTCTAAGTTTTATAAAGAGTTAATACTACAAAAAATACTAAACTAGTACACTTATAACAAATTTACCCTAAACAAACCGAAATTGATATATTTAAGACAAATTTATCTTTCATTAGTTTCCATTAAATTTTACCGTCAAATTAATAAATTGGATAACATGTATCAATTTGGGGTTTTACTCTCAATTTTTCACAATATACCACTTTATGATTTGTCGTAATATTAATTCAATTTAACGGAAATTAACAAAAGCAAATTTGTCACAAATATATCAATTTGGGATTTTCATGATAAAAAAATTAAGTTAATTTATCATATGTATATCAGTTTAAAGTTTTTTTGTTAAAAAATTGGTTTTTTTTTTGTCAATCCTACCGTATTCCTACTCTACACTCATTCTCAGATTTTTGCCCTGCCTCCTGCAAGGCGTGGGAGTCGAAACCCACTCCTGAAACTTACGCGTCCCCACCCCATCCTCTCTAGAAAATGTGGGGATTTGAACCCCTCACATTTCCCTTTCATGTTGGAAGGGTGGCCACTGGGGCGAATCTCAGTGGTTTTAAAAATTGGTTTGAAATAAATTTATTACACATGTATTAATTTATGATTGTTCGTGATATTGACTTTTTTGTTTTATTTATTATACAATTGTGAAAGATTTCCTAATCACCTATACGTCATGTCTGATCAGCTGGATACGTGGACATGCCTTCTAACTGAAAAAGGAGAAGAAAAAATAGAAGACAACTGGGAAGCACAAGATGTTCAACGGACGCGGACTGTCAGCCTCTGACACGACCGGGAAAATCGGTCCGAGTCTCTGACCAATGACCATGGTGTCGAACGACGAGGGAAACTTCCAGAGGCGCTGACCAGAGGCGCCCGCAAGCCGACAACGACGAGGGAAACTTCCAAAGCAAGGCGCTGACCATGGATTGATCGCAATGCACGTCGCGAGATTAGCGGGGTGTGCGCGTCATGATGAGCATCGAAGACCTACTGCCAAAGCCCCACCAACAACGTGTCCTTCCCTCTTTGTCTTCTTCCTGTTTTCTGGAGAAAACAAGAGCAAGAAGATTGGAAAGTCATAATGAGCATTGAAGACCTGTTGCTAGGAAACCGCACATGAAATTTAATTAATGGAGTCCAAATTATTTAAAAAATCATAAATTTATTTTACTTTTATCAATTCAATTCAATTCAATTCTAAATATTTTTTATTTTTTATTAATCGAGTCATAAACATTTTTATATTTCACAAACTAAGTTTATTCAACCAACTGGAATATTTATGATAAATTTACCTCAAACTGATATATTTATGGCAAATTTACCCCAAGTTGGTATATTTATGATAAATTTACTCTAAATTAATTTTTTATCATAAAAAAACCTAAATTGGTACATGTGCGGCACATTTATCCTCTTTCAATTTTGCCAAAACCGAGTTGTGATGTCCAATCAATTTTATTTGTCTGGATTACTCTAACATTGCCTCCATATCCATATCATTAATACTTGATTTTTTTTCTTTTTATTAGAATTATTATTAAAAAACTATTCAAAGACTACCAAATGTGCACTTCACTCTTGTGCCGAGAGGATGCCCATTAATTAAAAGATGGACAGATCGCTTATGCACATATACAAAAGAAGTGCACATATCGCAGTTGCTTCGCTCGTTTTTGGTTTGTGACAAACTTGACTTTATGTTTATATGTCTTAGCTCGATATGGTTTACTACTTGTCCACAATTTGTTTGTACGCTTACATATTACTCTTGCTTTGCTGGTCATTCATGTTAGTCCATGTCCTTATTAGCGTTACGTAGTCTTTCCTACCTTGAATCGTAAGTATGGCAAAATTTTAACATGAAACTTGCATGTGAATGGTATGATTGACTCATACATCACATACTCGTTGAAATGTCGGAACCAAAATCACTTATGTTTGTCACTAATTTCAGGTGTACTTTGAGTGTGATTCTTTTGTATATGCGTGTGAGCAATTTGTCCATCTTTTAGTTAATGGGCATCCTCTCGGCACAAGAATGAAGTACACATTTGGTAGTCCTTGAATAGCTTTCTAATAATGATTCCAATAAAAATAAAAATAAAATCAAGTATTAATGATACGGAGGTAATGTTAGAGTAATCCGGAAAATAAAATTGATTGGACATCACAACTCGGTCAAATTTGGGAAAATTGAAAGAGGATAAATGTGCCGCACGTGTACTACTTTAGATTTTTTATGATTGAAAAAATTAATTTAGAGTAAATTTGTCATAAATATACCAACTTGGGGTAAGTCTAAGAGTAAGGGTTAGGGTAGGACTGACAAAAAAAAAAAAAAAACTATCATATCTGGTCATGCCACCCACAATCTCTCATAATGAAAATAAATGTAGTACCAAATTATTCCCATATTAAATAAAAAATAAAAAAATTTGGTCTTCCATTCCCCCGCTGTCACTCATCCTCAAAGTTGCATTGAAGCCGTGTCACCTCCTCGTCTCCAAATTGGTATTTTTTTTATGAGACCAAAAAAGGTTAGCCCAAAATCAAGACTTGATCTAAAGTTGGTACTGTTTACATGACCAAAAAAAAAAAACTATATTGAGATTCATGTTAAAAATTGGTACTTTTAACATAATAGGCCCTATTTTTATAAAGATTTTTTTTTCATTTTCATTTTCATTTTTCATATTGTTTTCATTTTCATTTTTTCATTTTTCCCTTTTTACTTTGTTAGCCACCAATGAGGAATTACTAAAAAAAAAGGATTAATACCCTGAAAAATTCCAAATTAGTACACTTGTAATAAATTTATCATAAATTATTTTTTTTTACTATCAAAAACCCCAAATTGGTATACCTTTGATAAATTTATCCCAAACCGATATACTTGTGATAAATTTGCCTTCTATTAGTTTTAATTAAATTTTTTATCAAATTATTAAGTTAAATGACACATGATAGTTAGCTAATATACCGATTTGAGATTTTACTCTCCGTTTGTCACAATTATACAATTTTTGTGATTTTTTGTAATATTAATCCAATTTAACAAATGGCATATTTGTCACAAATATATCAGTTTGGAGTTTTTGGTAGTCGAATAAATTAGTTTGAGATATATTTATTACGAGTATACCAGTTGAGGTTTTTTATTTATTTATTTATTTATGATCATTTAGAATAAAATTGTCAAAATGTGTACTAGTTTAGGGTTTTTTATGGTTAAAAAATAGTTTAAAATAAATTTGTTACACGTATACTAATTTTAGATTTTTCAGGGTATTAACCCTTAAAAAAATGAAGATGAAGAAGGAAAGAAAAATTTGGAATTAAATGAACCACCATATAATATATTGAGAAATTTTTAGACAACTTTCCCAAACTTTAATATATTACTGTCGATTAGTTTAGAAGGCTGCTTGGTATAGGTGAATAAGCTCAAATGGTCAACAAGAGAAACCTAAAGTCTCCTCATATATTGTATTGAAAATGTAGAGAGAGGACGCATGGCGGCGCAATTATTAGTCCCGTCTTTAAC
This sequence comes from Eucalyptus decipiens, assembly GCA_014182575.1. Taxonomy (NCBI): domain Eukaryota; kingdom Viridiplantae; phylum Streptophyta; class Magnoliopsida; order Myrtales; family Myrtaceae; genus Eucalyptus; species Eucalyptus decipiens. The sequence goes on from CM024615.1 coordinate 26,597,607, forward strand.
AAAAAAAGAAGATAAAATATTGCGTGGCCTAGATGCTATTGAGACTCACCTAGATCAGGCAATCGTTAGTCCTATTGTTTAAATTGTTAATCATTGTGAAATGATTCTATAACTTTTCTTTATTTGAAGTAATGATGCGTGAGTCAGACCAGTGCCGTAAAAAATTAAAATGCTGTCATGTAGAAAAGTCATATATAAACTATTTGGATACTATTATTGTCTTACATGCGTTTTCTCAATTAAATAGACACAAAAGTTCGGTGTTCTTTTTGATGATTCCTTTGAAAGCTATCCAGATGCCACTCTATCGGGAGGGAAGCGACTTCAAAAGTGCACCTTTTGGGGACCCCCGTCTTACGTGTCAGTCATTTAATTAGCCCCATATATCGATGAAATATGAAGACGTTGCTTCAATAGACAAACAAAATCTACATTAAATAATTCTTATCATATTTTTAAGGGTAAAATCATTACTTTGCTATTGGAGTAATCATTTGACAAACTCTACCCCGAACAATTCCCTTAAAAATCACCAATTTTAAATCGAGTCTCAATTTAGTAAAAAAATTTTGTCTCATAAAATAGCACAAACTTTAACTCGGGTCTTAATTTTGGTTTAAACTTTTTTTTATCTCATAAAAATGCATTAATTTAAAGTTGGATTTCAATTTTAGCCTAAACTATTTTTTGTCTCAAGCACAAAATTTTCAGTTAGTACCTAGATATGGCCCTTGTCAAGCTTCCATCGAGTTTCCAACGAGCACACATGAAATGATGCATCGAATTTTTAACAACATTATTAAACGAAAAGTTGACAATAATTAGGATATCAATTGAAAGTTTGTGCTTTTTGATGAGACAAAAAAAAAAAAATCAAAGCCAAATTTGAAACTCAACCTAAAATTGATGCTTTTTTAAGAGGAGAAAAACCAAGTTTTGATTATAATTATGACACGAGCTAAAGTTGGTGTTCTTTCATGAGACAGAAAAAAAAAAAATGTTTGAATCAAAATTAGTACCCGACCTTAAATTGGTGCTTTTTAAGGAAATGAGGCTGTCAGAGGAAGCTGAAGAGTTACTGCAAAATTCGGCCAAATCCAATTAATGAAGCTGTCAACAGAAGTTGAAGGGTAATACATATTAAATTGCCTGCATGAACACTTGCTGAGAGGTCATAGATAGTGAATTGATTAATTTTGTTTTTAATTTGTCCTTCATGCTCCCACCAACTCACTATCTGCGATGACTGTTTACGTGGGCAATATTAATTCTATGTCATGCTTTGGCGTCTTCTAACAGAAACATCAATTGGATTTGGCCGAATTTCATGGTGGAGCAATTTGATTATAAAAATTGAAAGTGTATGGACTTAATGGAAAAGTGATGAAACTATAGGACGGAAAGTAAAAGATGTACAAAAGAAAATGAGAGGAGGGGGGAGGTGGGGCTGTGCCCTTAGTTAAGTAAATGTGCAAAGCAATTTGACAAGACGTTTAAATTGGGCTCCTTTGCCAAAGTCCAATAAGCTAAGTCTATTGGATCCGTGTATGGACTCAAGTTTGGACCGATCAAATGAATATTTTCTGGTAGAGGTTGAGATGGGCCAGCATCAAGATAAAAAAAATCGGGTTCTTCAGGCTCCATAAGACCAGAACTTCTATATATAAGATTATTTCCTGCTGCAAAAAGGCTTGTAAAAATTTGTCACTTCCTGCTGCAAAAAGGCTTGTAAAAATTTGTCACTTCCTTTGCTACTGCAAAAGGATACTGAATTCCATTATCTATAAGAATTTATCACAAGGCAGTAGAAAATATAAGATTATTTCAGTCAGGTGGAAACCGACGCCAGAAGGGTTTATTCCTCCATGCCCCCCCACTCGCATGCGGTGATGTCGTTCTTCAAACACCCCGATACCAGAAGCTGGAAATTTGCTTCAGCACAGCCTCCCAACATGCAAACATATCAATGTTGTTTTGTGCTAAATGTCTCCACTGCTTTTTCGATTGACGTCCAGCTGGTCCACAAAGAGGCACATGATCAACCATTATAAATAGCCTGAGTTTCTTCGCATTTACATGTTTGCATTCATGATCAAGTCTTCTACATCAACCTTGTCTAGTTTAATGCCTTCAGTGGCATCTGTTTCCAATCAGAGCAAAATAGAAATAATTATGCATTTTGAAAGCACTAAAAGACAAGCAGATAATCCAAACCCGTTCCAAAAAACAACCAGTGCAACTTTAAGAACAATGCGCAAATTTCTCTGAAAACCGAAAAGACGCTACGGCAAAAGAACTTTCTAAATGAAGCTATATTCATTTAATGATGAAAGGACAATCGAGAGGATATAGACTATGTTATATAGCCATTAGTTCAACAATAAACAATATCATTTTAGGGAGAAAATACCAAAGCATGAAGTAAAGATCCTAAACCCTAATTACAATCTAAAGTTTTTTAGACCCCTTGTAAATGCAATGTCTGCAAAAAGAAGAGATACATATGTGTTCAAATTTATTTTTAATTTGTACATGCTTAAATTTTTAATAAATTTTACCAAATTTGTTCACGACGCCATATTCTACTTTGTTTGCTAAGATTTTCAAGGCACTCTTGAATTACATTTCATCTACCCATCTATTGAAGCAAATCATGCATCCATATTTGTTATTTTCATCAATGTAGATGAGCAACTTTTGAGTAAGAATGTCAATCCCACAATTGGCATGGATGCCGCATTGTTTTAGGGACTTGATGATCTATTCTTTGTCATATTTATTGAAGAAAACACGCAATGCCTAGAAAAATCATCCTCTCATTGGCCTCTAAGCCAAACAAACCTTAGTATTTCATGAATCTTTCCCTAAGCGATTTCTTTCGGTTAATCAAAAGCTCCTTGCCATTTTTTAATGCCTTTCAAGAAAGAACCCATCATGGAACCAACGAGTTTCTCCCCCAAAACAAAGATGCGAACATAAAAACTAGGGAAATAAAATCGAAGTTGACTTGCGGTCGCAGATTTAGGGCTTCACAGGGGATCGCTTTGAGCAAAGCAGAAAGCAAGTCATCAACGGAAGGTTAGACAAGAGGGTGGAGTGATTACTTCTCGGTCATGAGTCGAGCGATAGAGAGAGGCGAGTGAAATTAGCCATCAAGAGAGAGTGTGATTTACGAAGAAATAGGTTGCCGGAGTGTGCCAAGAGAATAGGAAGAAAACTTCGAGTGGAGAGAGAAAGGTCATCGTCGGGAGGGAGCGACGGTCGTTGAAGGAAGCGCTAGACAGGAAGGTTCAGTGCGTCGGGATAGAGTGCAAAGAGAGTGTCGAGCATCAGAGGAGGAGGAAGAGAGAGCAAGTAAAAGAGGAGAAAGAAGATAAAAGAGGAGAGAGAGAACCCTCTACCTTCCACCCACGTTTGGTCTGAAGTGGGACGACATGGACCCGCCCAGATAGGTGTCAGCTGATGAATGGTTCGGAGTAAAAATGATGTGGAGCTATTAGGGTACCCTAATATTTTCTTCTCTCTCTCTAGCATGCGCGCACACATCTATTTGCATTACTACTAGTCAATCAACTTGCCTTGCATTACGATTAAAATATCCTATATCGCTTTGTCTATGGCTTTATATACTCATTATATGTATTTTTTGGTGGATATTCTAATATGGCATCAAGCCCAATATTTTTTCACAGTTTATTCCGTGTAATGCAGGCTCTTAATTGTCAAATTTCACTTGTTGTTCCTAATCTTGCTTACATGTAAGAGGGATATTAAAGTATTCCAAATACTTGCATGCAAGAGGGGTGTTAAAAGTACCTCTTTTTACTTTTCAACTCTAACACGGTGAAAAAAAAAAAACCAAAAAAGAAGTAAAAGGTCTCGAGAAGAGTATGATTTTATTTCATCTCTGTACATTGGTAACGTCGGGAATTGGAGTAATAGGGGATCTCGAGTAACTAGCACAGCCGCTAAAGTAGCTAAGGATTATATGCTCTTTATATGTATATAGTCTACATTCACTATCTAAACCTTTAAGCTAGACTTTCCAACAATAATAAAATTTGAATTACATAAAACATCCAACTGATATCTCTTTTCTCTTATTACCTCTGTGATCAATCAGAGAACTTAAATATGGAAACAACTATTCCGCATGTATAATATGAATTTCAAAGTCTTTTATGCAAATTATTTTGCAATCATGAATGTTCACCGTAAGCTTGAAACATAGTACTGAATCATCCAGTTAATCGAGTGCTGGGCCTTAATTTGCTCCGATTTGCTGAGGTGGGACATTAATTTTTGCGAGTGATTTGTCTGTTCTCTTGATTGAATTTGAACATAGATATTATTTCCTTCATTTTTACTTTGCAGACTGTGGAGGAGGCTTGCACCAAGTATTGTGCGAATACCTCTCTCGCTTGGAACAATTGATAGCTAAGTTTCTATTGAAAACCTCCAAACAAATCGGTGCAATTAGGTGTGATCAACTTCAAAATGAATCTGTCACTAACTTAGAACGGGGAACCGACCCGTGAAACCCAAGTTTCAATAGGGTCCGAACCGGTCGGTTCTTTAAAGTGAAATGGCAAGTCTATATATTATCCTCCAGATCTCGAAGTGGAATGGCCACTAGAATTGTGGATAGAGGCCCACCATATATATCTGTTAATGATGAATCTATACATATTTTTGTTATTGCAACTTTTACTTTATTCAACCTGCGATGGAGATACGAAAGTCATCCTAAAGTGATGGGATCTGCAATTATTCTTTATAAATTAATCACTTGTTGTTCATCTACTTCTAGCGAATGCAACGAAGTTTCGTCGCTCTGCACTAGCAAAGACTGCTGAAATAGAATCTGAAAAAGCCTGACCCTTTTCTTTATTATTCTTTCTTCCCCAATCATAGTTTTAATGAATGTATTTGTATTGCCAACTATGTGGGCAACGTTTGACGATTCTGGAAACCTCCAATCAGTTTGAGGAAATATCAAGGATGTCCTTGAATCGGTCCAAGCTATTAAAGCTAGCATCGTTATTCATGGGATTGGGAATCGTTCCGTCTCAAAGAATTGGGGGAGACAGTGATCTACTTGTGTGCCTAAGTCCCTGTAATTTCAGTTTTTCTAGTTAAATCCTTCTTATCCATACACAAAACATCTAGTCAGGTCCTTCGAGTACAAACTACAGCAAATCCAACTGACCTGGCCGTAAAAAGAAGCCGAAAAGTAACGTGAATTAATAATTAATTACGTGGACACTCACCAAGGCATTATAGATAGTGAATGAATTTAATTCTTTTTTTATTTAATTTTTATGCTTTGACTAATTCACTATCCACAGCGAGTTTTTACTTAAGTTGTGACATCCCGATTTTCCAATCCTATTTTCAATAAATTGAGACGGGCATTTCGTTGGCAAGCATAAAGTTTTTTCCCTTGAGTCGGCCACTCATGTGAAAACTAGTTTATCGGGTGAAGCCGTTAAGAGTTTCTAATGCATTAGACTCGAGAATTTGACCAGGAAGCGACCTTTCGACCGAGCTAATCTGCAAGGGTCATTACGGCACAAATAAAAATCGAATAGAGATCGGAGATAGGTTGACTCGACAAAGGCATGTGATCGAGTGTGGGTGATTCCACCAGATCGCACAATTCTTGTCGATCGGCACTGGACCGACTTTTCTGTCAATTGGGTACCCTGTGTTCATATTTGAAATATTGAGATTACCTCGACAACCGAAAGTCGCCAATGTTTCAAAGATGTACATTGTGGCTTGAGATGATCAACCACAGGTCAAATGTAAGAAAATTTCCTAAAGGCTACCCGGTAGGTTGGGCCGCACTAGTATCGTGCCAAAGTGAAATTAACCGTGGAATTGAGATCGAATTCAGAAATTGGAAGTCTAAGTGTGTCACAAATCATTTTAGGAGTATTGACTCATCTTCGGAAGATTTTTCATGCAAGCCGAATTTTTCAGCAAAATAATCAGAGAATGGCTAATTTGGCTCGAGAAATTAGTAGACCCGTCTTTGGTCGCGTTTTTGGGACTTAAGTTGATTTTATGGACAAGTGAAGATGTGAATTGAAGTGTGGTGATGTTTGATTAATTTTATGATCTTCAATTTGATTCAATTGGAAGAGAATCAAGTGAAATTGAAGAATTAGTTGTACAAGACTTTATGCCTCAGCGGAAAATAAAATTGAACCTATTGGACTAAGGTTATGGGAGATTGGAGTTAGTGGAAGATGACATCACCTTATGTCATGGTGGTTGGAGCCAAGTGATGAGAGCTTGACAAGTGGCAAGTGTTAATTGGCTCTCAAAAAGTGGGGCTCTCCCATCAATCTTCTTCTTCTTCCTTGAGAACCGGATGGGAGGGAAAAAGGGGGGAGGAAAACCAGCGACCGACCGGCCTCCCCTTCGCTCAACGCACGCTTGCACGCCTCTAGAGCCGCTGCCGTTCGCCGCCGCCGTCGCAGCCGCGCCTTGCCGCTCGCTCCTCCGCCTCTCTCCCTCTACCGTTGCGTCGTCGAAGCCCTTTCTTCTCCATCTTCGGTTGCTGCTCGTGTCCCAGCAGCAACCCGAGCAGCCATGGTCGTCGCACGTCGCTAGCCGGAGCTCCTCGCCATCACGGTCGCTGCTCGTTCGTGCGCACCCCACTCAGGCCAGCTCACCGTTTCGCCTCCACCCGAGTCTCTAGCCGCGTCATCCCTACTTCTCTGTTCATTTTGGTCGCTATTAGGAGCCGTTGGAGCTCCCTCCGACCGCCGTGCACCGCCGCCTTAACCCGCCTGAGCTGCTGCCGCCCATCCCCGCCGGCTTTGCGCCTGAACCACCGCCGTGCAGCCCTCCGTCGGCCTCAACCAGCAGCCAAGAAAAGTGGGTCTCACAGCTCGGTTTTGGCTCGTTTTGGCCGCCTTCCCAAGCCCGGATGCTCGGCCTGCCTTGAGGAAAGTCGATCCTCGCGTTGTCCCCGTCGTTTTGGTCCACTCGGTTCGCTAATCCGGTGAGTTTAGCTCGCTCTAAACCTCGATTAGAGGGTTAATTATGCTTTAGGTGTGCTTAGCTTAAGTTAATTAAGCCTAGGTGGTTAATTTAATTTATTTAATTGTGAATTAGATTAAGAGGTTGGTTTAACTTAAAGTATGTTTAGTTAAGGTTAAATTGATGTTTATATTAGTATAATGGTGATTTTACATAAATGAATTACTTTTGGGATTAAATAAATATTTCGAAATTGTTTAATAATTTAATAATATTTTATTATTCGAAATTATTAAAATATTATTATTTAATTATTTTCGGAATAAATTTAATAATTATTAAATTCCGAGAATTTTGTCGATCCTAAATTCTCAGAATTTCGTGCCGATTGCTGCTGTGTAGTCAGATTTTGAAATTGATGATTGGATATTATAAATTGAGTGTTGATTGTGATAAATAGGGATTTTATTTATAAAAACCCAAGTGTTGGGTTTTGATGCAAAAATTGGATCTTTAATGATTATATTAAATAGTGGGGTTTGAAAAAGTGAGATATTAACTTTTTGATTCGAAATTAGCGTGTCCCCACACACGTGAATAATTTCTGGAATATTTTTAGTATGAAAAAAAATGGCCGGGATCACTATTTTAAGTGGAAGCATTGATTGAAATATAAAGTGTACTGGGGCCGAGTGTGATTTGGTTGTGTGATGATTAAGAGGAATCGTCCTGGGCTGTTGAGCCGGACTTGCCCCTATATGGGATGCCCACGCAGTGGTTGCGGGTCGAAGTTGATGGTAAGCCCATGCTCCTTCGGGAAGGCCGTCGATGTACTGACAAAGCCGCGCTCCAAGGTGGGGAGGCGATGCCTGGCTATATGCTAGTAGATAGCCGGACAACGAGTAGGCTATGCCCTTGTGCGGCAATGAATAACAATTGGAATGCATGTTGAGTGTTATTGATGTGTCGGATTATGGGACGGAATTGTGTGGCATGGAATGTGACGTGTCATAACGATTTAGTCTTATAATTAGGACCCCCGCGGTTGTTGGTTATATGAAAGAGAATGCGTTCGGGTTGTTTAAGTTCATATTACTATCTGTGATTGAGTGATTTGAATTGCGCTAACCTGCCGGAAGGAACTGAGGCAAGGTAAGTCTTCTGTGTGATGTGGCTAGGCCACCCGGGGATTATTTTCTTTCTAATAGGGGTTTAGGGGGTTGAACTCGCTGAGACATTGTCTCATCCCGGTTTGGAAATTAAAATTTTAGGTCCCTGGTGGACGGAGCGACCAGATAGCTTTGGTTGGCCTTGAGGAGTTGTAGAGGTGAAGTTATAAGGATTGGAGAATGTGTCGGACTTGTAGGTCGTAGGACAGTTCCTTTTTTAAGAGCCAGTCTTTTATAGACTTTTGGCTGTAGGCTTCTATTTGTAATTCTGTTGAATTATGAAAGTGTTATGTTGTGGTTTTGCTTCCTGCTTTTCTATCCCGTATTCCATTGTTAGGAGTTTTATAATACGTTCCGCTTGCGCAATAATAAATGAATGGGGTTGGCGACACTACCTGGGAATGTCGCATTTGCATGACCATGGTGGGATGTTGGCACGCTTGAGGTTCGGGGCGTGACATCCCCGTTTAAGTGGTATCAGAGCATGGTCTGTGTATGGAGTGATAAGATGCGATGAGTCATGGGATAGTTAGTAAGAATGACCTTTATTTCATGCTGATGGATGTGAGTGATAGTTGTTTGATAGCTTGTTTTGTGGGGTCACTCAAATTCCAACATGATGTTGGAATTGGAAAACAGGTGTCTATAAGGAACCTGTAGGATGGGTGACCGGGAGTGGAGAACTCCTTGGAGGAGGTCGGTAGGACCTGTATCTCGAGATAGGACGCTGACAAGAGTCGGTACCCGAGGTAAAGCGCAGGCTCAGACTAGCGCGAATGTGAGAGTACCGCTGCGAGTCGGTATTGAGAGTGTAGCAGCACCGAACGATATTAGTTTCAACGGGGTTGTTCAGGCGCTAGAGTCTTTGGGGAGCATTTTGGGTCAGCAAGCACAAGATCAAGCCGCCGCTGTTGCCGCTGTCATTGCTGCCGCTAATGCCATAATTGCCGTTGTTGCTGCACCTGTTAAGACCCAACCTGGAATTGTGATCGAGGAGCAAGCCGCCCCATCTAGGTCGCAATTCAGTATATACAGAGTTTGAAGTCAATTTGGGAAAAGACCAATGATAGAAGGACAGCACTTTAAACGTCCCACTCAAAGGAGTATTATGGGAAAGCTAGCACCCAATCTGAAGGGAGTGTGTCGTGCCTGTGGGAAAAGGCATGGACCAACCCCGTGCCATTTTAGGATGGGTGGTTGTTTTATGTGTGGCCAGCAGGGTCACATGGCCAGGAATTGTCCGCGCAGGCTGATGGGACAACAACTGCTTCTACCACCGCCACCGATGGATCAAAATAGAGAGAATGCGCCACAAGATGCACTATGGGGTACTTGGGTAAGGCCCCCGGCGCAAGAAAGGGTGCATGTTGCCATCCAAGAGGAAGTAGAGGACCCGCCAAACAGATGTCGAGTTTGTGGAAGGAAGCATGGACTGACTCAGTGTCCAGATATAACAGGAGTGTGCCATGGATGTGGGCAGCACGGCCATCAAGTGAGGAACTGTCCTCATAGGTCCAGGAGAGCACCAGCACCGCTACCGCAGTTAGGGCGCCACTAGGATGGCGAAAGGAACATGAATGAATCGAACCACGCATCGATCAGAAGAATGTTTTTGAGATGTTTTATCAGGGTAGTGCAGTAGAATTTTCAATGATGGTTGTAGGATTTTCATTGTGGTAATAAAGTGATAGAAATGTGAACCTTTAACTATAGTTGTACTTGAAGGGGGTTTGCTTAAGTATGACTTGGAAGTCATTTATAAAAAGGTTTAGCTCAAGGAGCTTTCTATTGTTTTAAATCATAGTAGTGATATAATTCAGTTTATTCAGTTAGCGTGCGAAAGTTTTGAATTAATGAAAGTCGAAGAGGAACTTCGATCCTTGTTATTCGTCACTGAAGATGACTTGGTTCTAATTGTTGGTTATCGAATCTGCATGGCAGCTGTAATGGATGCGTCAGTTGAGGAGCCGAATATGGAGAACATAACCGTGGTGCATAGATTTTCTGATATATTTTTTGAAGAATTGTCAAGTTTGTTGTCAGAAAGAAAATTAGAGTTCGTGACTAAATTAGCACCCGGAACAGAGCCAATTCCTAAGGCTCCTTACCGGATGGTGTTACTTGAGTTAAAAGAACTGAAGGTGCAGATACAAGAATTGTTGAATAGGGGATTCATATGTTCCAATGCATAACTTTGGAGAGCACCAGTTATGTTCCTGAAGGAGAAATGTGGTTCGTTGTGGTTGTGCATTGATATTCTTTAAGATCGACTTGAGGTCAATGTATCATTAGTTGAGGATCAAGAAGAAAGACATACCGAAGTTAGCATCTCGCACTTGATATGGCAGTTATGAGTTCATTGTAATACCGTGTGGTTTGATGGACACCACACCTATTTGTTTAGGTCTAATGCACAGAATGTTTAAGGGTACTTGAATCAGTTGTGATCGTGTTCATTGAAGTTATCCTAGTGTGTTCAAAGAATGCTGAGGAGCACGAGAGACATTTATGGATGGTACTTCAGATCTTGAGTACTTTTGGATTTTATGATAAGCTTAGCAGATGCGAGTTTTGGATGACTCGTGTTGTGTTCCAAGGTCATGTGATTTCAAAAAAATGAATCTTCGTAAACCCCGTCCAAGATTGAAGCAGTGATCAGTTGGCCGAGATTGACTGTAGTGACAGAGATCAGAAGTTTCTGAGGTTTAGCAGGGTATTACATATGGTTTGTAGAAGGGTTTTCAGTGTTAGCATCGCCGATGACGAGACTGCTAAAGAAGGAAGAAAAGTTTGTGTGGTCAGATAAGTGCGAGAGTAGTGTTCAAGAGCTTAAGTAGAAGCCGACTACCGCACCTGTGCTGACTATTCCATCTGGTCTTGAAAGTCATGAGATCTGCAGTGATGCGTTGTTTAAAGGATTGGGTTGTGTGTTGATATAGCATGATAGGGTTGTTGCATATGCATCCCGTCAGTTGGGACCTTAGGAGTTGAATATGAGACAGCGTCGCTGGATGGAACTCCTTAGGGATTATGACTATGATATTTCATATCACTCTGGAAAGGTGAGTAAAGTCGTAGATGCACTAAATCGAGAGTCCTTAGTTGCACAGTTGGTACTCAACGATTGGATCTTAAATGAGAAAGTTTGAAATTCGGTTTTCAAATCTAAGGTAGGCCACCTTTCGAATCTTATAGCCACCCTCAAAATTGAGCCGAGAGTGCAGATCAGAATCAAAACGCTTCAGTGGACAGATTTAGAAATTCAGAAGACTCTATAAGAGAATGCAGATGAGAGAGAGGTTGATTTTCAGATTTCTAAAGACAAAACGCTAAGATTCTGAGGGCGATTGTGTGTAATTGATGATGCCGAGATAAAAGAAGATATCTTATGGGAAACTCATCATAGCAATTTCGGTGTTGTCCAAACAAGATTTAATAGATCTTGTTTTGAGTGTGTGACATCCTGATTTTCAAACTCTGATTTCGATTGGTTAAATTGGGCATTTCATCGACGCGATTACAGTGTTTTTCTCTGAGTTGGCCACTTACAAGATAACTAGACTAGTTGGGTGAGTTATTAAGGACTTTAAGGCAAATAGACTTGAGAATTCGACTAGGAATTGACTTCTCAACCGTGCTCATCTTTAGAGATCATTACGGCACAGTTAAAAATCGAATTAAGATCAGAGATAGGTCGGTTCGACTGAAATGAATGACCGATCGTGGGTGACTCCACTAAATGGGAAAACTCTCGTCGACTGATACTAATTTGATTTTACTATCGTTTTGGTACCCTGTGTCCGTATTTGAATCATCGAGATTTTCACGACCCTCGAGAGTCGCCAATGTGTCGAGTGGGTTCATCGTGGCTCAAAGAAAATCAACCACGAGTCATTTGTCCTAAAAAGCTCCGAAAACTACCTAGTAGCCTATGTCACACTAAAAGCATGTCGGAGTGAAATTAACCGCCAATCTAAGTTCGATTTCAAAAATTGGAGATTCTGTCTTGTCACAAAGTGGATACACTAAAGTGTGTGTATATCATATAAATCATCCGCATGGAGTGCCGGGGATGAATTGTATTTCAAATCTAGATCAGATGTTCCAAATTTGCAGAGCTTTCAGATGGTTCTTTCTTAAGGAGTGCATAGCAGATAATGCAGAATTTCAATTGCTAAGATGAAGTCAAGGAAAGAAAGATCACAGGCTAGGGTCAGTACAATAGTCAATGATTGCAGTTGCCGAGATTAGTGTCAAAGTTATATCAGATCTTGACCAGAGGTTCATAGTTTCAGAAGATCAGTTAGATAATTTCTTTTTAGTCAGTGTAGAGCAGAGTGTTCAGAACTTCAGTTGTTGAGATGAGATTAGAGATTAGAAAATCGCAGGTCCAGAGTTGGTTCAGCAGTCAGTGGAGGTAGTTGCAATTATCAGAGACAGTTTAGAAACTGCTCAGAATCACCAGTTTAGCTTCGCAGATTTTGTGTTGAAGACCTTTGGAATTTTAAGTGGGCAAGTCTTCAGTATTTTGGATCCGAAGTGGTTTGGGCAAGATAGCAGTGATCTAGCAGTATTGGTACAGAAGGAGCAACCTGAGAAAGAGAAGATTATATGAGACAATTGTACCCCCACCTTTTCTGTTTAAGAATTGGTAAATGTTTAAATTTCGATGACGCAATATTTATAAGAGGGGAAGAGTTGTGACATCCCGATTTTCCAATCATATTTTCAATAAATTGAGACGGGCATTTCATTGGCACGCATAAAGTTCTTTCCCTTGAGTCAGCCACTCATGTGAAAACTAGTCTATCGGGTGAAGCCGTTAAGAGTTTCTAATGCATTAGACTCGAGAATTTGACCAGGAAGCGACATTTCGACCAAGCTAATCTGCAAGGGTCATTATGGCACAAATAAAAATTGAATAGAGATCAGAGATAGGTTGACTCGACAAAGGCATATGATCGAGTGTGGGTGATTCCACCAGATCGCACAATTCTTGTCGATCGGCACTAGACCATTTTTCTGTCGATTGGGTACCCTGTGTTCGTATTTGAAATCTTGAGATTACCTCGACAGCCGAAAGTCGCTAATGTTTCAAAGATGTACATTGTGGCTTGAGATGATCAACCACAGGTGAAATGCAAGAAAATTTCCTAAAGGCTACCCGGTAGGTTGGGCCGCGCTAGTATCGTGCCAACGTGAAATTAACCGTCGAATTGAAATCGAATTCAGAAATTGGAAGTCTAGGTGTGTTACAAATCATTTTAGGAGTATTGACTCATCTTTGGAAGATTTTTCATGCAAGTCGAATTTTTCAGCAAAATAATAAGAGAATGGCTAATTTGGCTCGAGAAATTAGTAGGCCCGTCTTTGGTCGCGCTTTTGGGACTTAAGTTGATTCTATGGACAAGTGAAGATGTGAATTGAAGTTTGGTGATGTTGGATTAATTTTATGATCTTCAATTTGATTCAATTGGAAGAGAATCAAGTGAAATTGAAGAATTGGTTGTACAAGACTTTATGCCCCGGCGGAAAATAAAATTGAACCTATTGGACTAAGGTTATGGGAGATTGGAGTTAGTGGAAGATGACATCACCTTATGTCATGGTGGTTGGAGCCAAGTGATGAGAGCTTGACAAGTGGCAAGTGTTAATTGGCTCTCAAAAAGTGGGGCTCTCCCAATCTTCTTCTTCTTCCTTGAGAATCGGATGGGAGGGAAAAAGGGGGGAGGAAAACCAGCGATCGATCGGCCTCCCCTTCGCTCGATGCACGCTTGCACGCCTCCGGAGCCGCCGCCGTTCGCCGCCGCCATCGTAGCCGTGCCTTGCCGCTTGCTCCTCTACCTCTCTCCCTCTACCGTTGCGTCGTCGAAGCCCTCTCTTCTCCATCTTCGGTTGCTGCTCGTGTCCCAGCAGCAACCCGAGCAGCCATGGCTGTCGCACGTCGCTAGCCGGAGCTCCTCGCCGTCACGGTTGCTGCTCGTTCGTGCACACCCCACTCAGGCCAGCTCATCGTTCCGCCTCCACCCGAGTCTCCAGCTGCGTCATCCCTGCTTCTCCGTTCATTTTGGTCGCTGTTAGGAGCCGTTGGAGCTCCCTCCGATCGCTGTGCACCGCTGCCTCAACCCGCCTGAGCTACTGCCGCCCATCCCCGCCGGCTTTGCGCCTGAACCGCCGCCATGCAGACCTCCGTCGGCCTCAACCAGTAGCCAAGAAAAGTGGGTCTCACAGCTCGATTTTGGCCCATTTTGGCCGCCTTCCCAAGCCCGGATGCTTGGCCCGCCTTGAGGAAAGTCAATCCTCGCGTCGTCCCCATCGTTTTGGTCCGCTCGGTTCGCTAATCCGGTAAGTTTAGCTCACTAAACCTCGATTAGGGGGTTAATTATGCTTTAGGTGTGCTTAGCTTAAGTTAATTAAGCTTAGGTGGTTAATTTAATTTATTTAATTATGAATTAGATTAAGAGGTTGGTTTAACTTAAAGTATGTTTAGTTAAGGTTAAATTGATGTTTATATTAGTATAATGGTGATTTGACATAAATGAATTACTTTTGGGATTAAATAAATATTTCGAAATTGTTTAATAATTTAATAATATTTTATTATTCGAAATTATTAAAATATTATTATTTAATTATTTTCGGAATTAATTTAATAATTATTAAATTCCGAAAATTTTGTCGACCCTAAATTCTCATAATTTCGTGCCGATCGCTGCTATGTAGTCAGATTTTGAAATTGATGATTGGATATTATAAATTGAGTGTTGATTGTGATAAATAGGGATTTTATTTATAAAAACCCAAGTGTCGGGTTTTGATGCAAAAATTGGATCTTTAATGATTATATTAAATAGTGGGGTTTGAAAAAGTGAGATATTGGCTTTTTGATTCGAAATTAGCATGTCCCCACACACGTGAATAATTTCTGGAATATTTTTAATATGAAGAAAAATAGCCGGGATCACTATTTTAAGTTGAAGCATTGATTGAAATATAAAATGTCCTGGGACTGAGTATGATTTGGCTGTGTGATAATTAAGAGGAATCGTCCTAGGCTGTTGAGCCGGACTTGCCCCTATATGGGATGCCCACGCAGTGGTTGCGGGTCGCAGTTGATTCTGGGCCCATGCTCATTCGGGAATGCCGTCGATGTACTGACGAAGCCGCGCTCCAAGGTGGGGAGGCGATGCCTGGCTATATGCCAGTAGATAGCCGAACAGCGAGTAGGCAATGCCCTTGTGTGGCAATGAATAACAATTGGAATGCATGTTGAGTGTTATTGATGTATCGGATTATGGGACGAAATTGTGTGGCATGGAATGTGACGTGTCATAACGATTTAGTCTTATAATCAGGACCCCCACGGTTGTTGGTTATATGAAAGAGAATGCGTTCGAGTTGTTTAAGTTCATATTACTATCTGTGATTGAGTGATTTGAATTGCGCTAAAGTGATTTGAATTGCGCTAACCTGCAGGAAGGAACTGAGACGAGGTAAGTCTTCTGTGTTATGTGGCTAGGCCACCCGGGGTGTATTTTCTTTCTAATAGGGGTTTAGGGGGTTGAACTCGCTGAGACATTGTCTCATCCCGGTTTGGGGATTAAAATTTCAGGTCCCTGGTGGACGGAGCGACCAAATAGCTTTGGTTGGCCTTGAGGAGTTGCAGAGGTGAAGTCATAAGGATTGGAGAATGTGTTCGACTTGTAGGTCGTAGGACAGTTCCTTTTTTAAGAGCCAGTCTTTTGTAGACTTTTGGCTGTAGGCTTCTGTTTGTAATTCTGTTGAATTATGAAAGTGTTATGTTGTGGTTTTGCTTCATGCTTTTCTATCCCGTATTCCATTGTCAGGGGTTTTATAATACGTTCCGCTTCCGCAATAATAAATGAATGGGGTGGGCGACACTACCTAAAAATGTCGCATTTGCATGACCATGGTGGGATGTTGGCGCGCTCGAGGTTCGGGGCGTGACATAAGTAATATTTAATCCACATCACACTATGGCATCTTTCGACAGCTGGATTTGGCCAAATCTTACGTCCGGAGTATTTGATTAGAAAAATTGAAAGTTTAGGAATAATAATTGAAAAAGTGATGGACGTACAACGATGAAAAGAAAGTTTTTATTAAAAAGAGAAAATTTAAATTTTCATTTTTTATTTATTTATTTATTTATTTTTAGAGAGAGAGAGAGAGAGAGGCAGCTTTAATAAAAAAACATGTGCAAAGCATTTTGACCCGATGTTTAAATGGGTGCAATGGGCCAAAGTCCAATAAACAGAGTCTAATAACCGGCATGTCTAATAAACAGAGTCTATTGGATCCATGTGCATTGAATTATTGGGGTGGGGGGAAGTGTTATTTACTCGAAGGTCAACCATTTCTGCTTCTACATTTCCATTTTCTTAGGAGTTTATTCCTCCATGGCTCACTCGCATCCGTTTGTCTTGTTCTTCAAGCTCTGCGAGACCAGAACCTGGAAATTAGCTTCAACAGCGCCTGCCAACATGCCACCATGATAATATCGTTGCTCCGGGCGAAACACCTCCTTAACTCTTCCGATAGATGACCGGCCGGTCCACAATAAGGGAAATGATCAGCCATTATAAACAGCCTGAGCTTCTTCATCTTTTTGAATGAGTCTGCATTCAAGATCAAGTCTTTTACATCAACTTTGTCTAGTTTAATGCCTTCAATGGCATTCGTTCCCTGTAAGAGTGAAACAAAAATAACTGCACATGTCAAAAAACAAGCCTAGCTCTAATAATGATGTTCAAATTTGTATTAAAACCATGTTAGGGTAAAAACCTCTATAACACAAGCAGTATTCATCTCACGAGGAAAGGATTTATATTGGGTTATGCAACCGTTGGTTTGACAATAAACACCGTCAGTTTAAAGAGAAAATTGACAAAGCACAAAATGAAGATCCCAAACCCTAATTTCTTCCTCAAAAACCCTAATTGGCAAAAATAAAAAGTGGCATATGTGTCTCTCGTGGTCATGCAAAAAAAAAACTTTTTTACATCTCATGTATATGTGAAGTCCACAAAAAGAAGACATACATGCGTGTTCAAATTAATTTTTCTTTAGGACATGCTTAAACTTTTACCGAGTTTTGTGTAAGCACTTGTAGAGCATCTTCATGGCACCATATTCTGCTTCGTTTGCTGGGATTTTCAGGGCACTCTTGAATCACGATTTGTCTACCCATTTCTTGAAGCAAATCATGCATCCATATTTTGTTATTTTCATCAATGTATATGAGTGACTTTTGAACCAAAATCTCAATCCCACTATCAACATGGATGTTAGAATGGTCTAGGGACTTGATGATCTCTTCTTTGTCATATCTATTAAGAAAACATGCAATGTCGAGAAAGATTGTCCTCTCATTGGCCTCTAAGCCATCAACGATAGTCCTCAGTATTTCATGAACATTTCCATGAGGGATTTCTTTCAGTTGATTAAAAGTTCCTTGCCATTCTTCGACGCTTTTGCCGTTCAAGAAAGAACCCATCACTATGAGTACCAAAGGAATCCCTTTGGAAAAACTAGTGAAGCAATTTGAGAGCATCTTATAATTACTTTTGGGATATCTTGTTTGAAATGCATTCCAACTGAAAAGCTCGAGAGCTTGATCATCGTTCAATACCTTTACTTTATAGATTTTCCCACATAGACCAATTAATGTTTCTTCATGTTGAGGTATCAAAACGATTCTACTTCCCGAGCCAAAGTTTATAGCCTCGATCAAGTGACTAAGTGGCTCCAACAACCCTTCAATATCATCAAACACTAACAAAACCCTCTTGTTTTGAAACTTACTCCTCATGAAGTTTATTACTTCATGAGTATCGTCACCAAACTCCAAAACTCCATTGCTGAGAATGTCACCAAAAAGTGTCTCTTGCATTTTGACGAGGCCCTCTTGGCTCGATATATCTTTCACATTAGCGAGAATGCAACTCCGATCAAATTGATCTGCAATTCGATCATACAAAGCTCTCACAAGTGTTGACTTACCTATTCCGCTAGCCCCAGAAATACCCATGATTTGGACCTCTTCAACCTCTAATTGGAGTAAGGAGTACAAGGCTTGTACTTGAAAATCTTACCCAACTAGATGGAAAGCAGCCGGGTTCGTTTGTGAACACCTCAGTCTTCTTGAGATTTTCTCCACAACAGATTGGATGAATTCAACTTCAAGTCTTCAAAATGTCAACAAATAAAGGTGAGATTGTGGTGATTCGTGCTAGTAAAACTAATCTAATTTAATATCCAACATCAAATCCAACATAATAGAAGTGGAATGTGAGAGGTTGACAAGTGCTCTCATAGTAGGGGCACATTCCCCCCCACCCCCTTTTCATGTTTGATTTCCCTAACTTTCCTTATTCTTATCTTTTTCAATAAAAAAAAAAAAAACTCTTTTTTTCTACTTTTCAATTAATTGGAAATGACACGTATCTTTATTTTGCATATGTCACAACTTTTTTCAAAATATTGACTATGCTTTTCTTGAAAAATTCATGTTAATCATAAGAATAAAATATTCAAACATGCCTCCCTCCACTTTTAACATAAAGCATTTTAATCAAACATCCCAATATTACATGTGTCGCCATTTAAACTAATCAACAAAAAATTCATGTTAATCATGATGAAACGTTTTAGTGTAATGACATGGTAATGTCAATTGAAATATGACTTAAGTCTCAAGATTCTATCTATTCAACAAATAAAACACCAAAAAATAACTGCTTTTCGTCAGAATTAGTATAGCCAGCACGGAAAAGAAGATGGATGACTAGTATAGCCCCTACGGAAAAGAATATGTGTTGACTGGGCAGTCATAACCATGCACCGATGCGAACTTCAAGAGTTATTTCCATTAATCTATATCATAAGCCTTTTCTCCGTGCATGGCATCGTTCTGTTAGGCTAGTATTCTAGTACTATAATCAGCAGAATGATCTAAAACTTCATCCACAATCGACTTAATTATGAATCGCTTCATCAAATGCATTTTAGGAATATGAATAAATTTTTTGTAAACTTCTCACCACACATAGCCATATTGATATTCAAAGGATTAACACATTTCGGGATATTCTGCAAGTGGATCATTGAAATTCCGAGATATCTCATGCTCATTGGTATATTATCCTCGCCACCCACCTGGGCAAGGGCATCCCACGCTTGCCCAACCAAGGGCTGCCCTCGCCTGAGGCCAATGACCTTCGCTGGCCATCGACAAGGTCCAGCCATAGCAGTGCCTAACAAGGGGAAAAAGGGGGAAAAAAAAGGGAAAAGAGAAAAATAAAGAAGAATAAATAAAAAATGGAAATTCGAAAATTTTTAAAATATTATTAAAAATTATCAATGTCACAGGGCAGATGTTAACATTAGCGCTTTTTGGCCAAAATTGGTTGGATGGATTCCATTGGCTAAAAGTAAAAGGGTTTAGGACCTAATTGGCAAATTAAAAGATTTAGGACTAAATTAACAAAATTACATTAAGTTTATGACTTTTTGGATAATTTTTTCAAGAAAAGAGGGATAGAAATAGGTTGATAAAAAAATTCTCTATCCTCACCGAAAAAGAGGTTCTACTACACAAAGTTTCTTGGCCAAACTGGAGGCTGAATTTCTTCTAAACCCTTCAATTAAAAAAAGAAAGAAAGAAAGAAAGAAAAGAATAGAAAAGAACTTTCTTCTAAACCCTAGCTAGGTACCACAGTCCAAACAATACAATGGCCAATAAAAACCTTTTTTTTTTGGTTTTTCCTTTTCTTCTTTGCCTTTGACGGATAGATCATTCCATAGTGGAGTGAGTTTTGACGGTGAAGGGAAGGGTTGTATAGGGTTTAACCCGTAATGGCTATGGAAGATCTGGACTTGCCCATTTTCGTTCTCTAAAATATAAACGAAAGAAAGCATGGGACTTCTGACAACCTCCTATAGGGAAAAGAAGCTCATAGCTTTGGAATTCACCAACTTGAATGCTTTCAACAACGGGACTAAGTGAGGGAAATGATGCATGAAGGAAATGGGCAGCAGTGAAGATCATTGTTCTCTAGAGATTTCTTCATGCTTGAGGGAAGAAGTGAGCATAATCAACTTGTTCGTTTGTTCAATTATCAAAAACAACTTATGAAATGAGGGTTACAACTGGGAAAAAAGGGACATCCATCAATTTACTTTTTCTTTTCCTTAAACGTTTAACAAGGCTGTCTATTGTTTTATGTAGCTGAACACTTCTTATCTGCTAAATATGGAGGAAATCAGCATATGCTGAAACATATGCTCAGGGGATAAAATCTAATAAATGCTAAGAGAAAAAAAAAATTGTTTATAGAAGATAACAGAAGGCGTCAAGGAGTGTAACTTCACCAATTATAATAGCACAAAATGTTGTTATTGTTGTTTTTTTTTTTTTTTTTTTTTTTTTTGTCTTTTAAGCTGTAAAAATCAAGAATATCTGAAAGATATTCAGTATCGATGTTAAATCTCTTTGATGAGCAAAAAATTGAGTTGGAGTTCTATTCTTGGAAAGTTCCTTACCTAGTAAAAGGATTCCGAATATTTTCATATATTTCTACTGCCCATGGACCAAAGATGGGACTTTAAGAGCAAGTTTTGTGGACAAAATTAGTAACTTCCCTAGCAATCCTCTCAAGAAAACACGTGAGAAACTTAGTACCTATTTCCAAGAGACTAACCGGTGAGATTGACCAGCTTTTTGGAGAGCGTCTCTCCACTTCCGGACCTTGTCATCATTCTCCTGCCCGAAACCCTTTTCGCTTTGGCCAATTTGCTTGAATGATCCGGACTGCTCACGCAACTCTTTGGGTTCAACGTCCACAAAAATGATGAACACCAGCTGGCCTTTCTTTTCCTTGCACTCGAGGATCATGTCCAACTCGTCCAAGCACCATGGTGAGGAGGCGAAGGTCTGAGAGATCACCACGATGGCGCTCCTCGACCGCTCAATCACTTCGTTGATTGTTGGTGTGATCTCTAGTCCTCTTTCTAGACTGCTGTCTACAAAGGCCCTTATCTTGTTTCGCTCGAGAGCATCGTGGAGATGGCTCACAAAGTTGCGTGTGTCATCCTGTTTATAACTGATGAATATATCGTGAACCCAGCATGGGATGGAGGAGGGGGACAAGAAGAGTTGTGACCTGCCTGTGAGGCTATGCTTGAGAGAAGAGAAGTGGGGTGGAAAGAGAGAGGGCAAACTGATGGGAGGGGATTGCAATTGGAGTTGTGATGTTCTCTTTTTTAGGAGGCTTGGATACGATGGAGGAGGATTAAAAGGAGGGAAAAGCTTGCTCTTCATTTGGCCAAATTTGATCATCATCTTACTAGAATTCGCCATTTAAACACGATCGAAGTAGAGAAAGAACGTACTGCTCTCTTGACCTATTTAAAATAGAAATACAAATTCTGAGCTTAAAATAGAAATACAAATCTCTCTCTCTCTCTCTCTCTCTCTCTCTCTCTCAGAGCTTTTGTCCATTTTCTCGAACTGGACGTGTCACAGCACTGTCCCTACAAATTGTAATATTATTCCGTGAGATACGGCAATGTGTTTCCCCTTTTCTTGGAAATGGGAACCGCACGTGTGTGCAGCTACTGATAGAATCTCACGCGAATCAAAGCAGAAACCACGTTCCATTTTGAGTCTTGGGACGCAAGTTATACCGCCCCACCATTTTCTTCCACCTTCAATTTTGAATCTTGAGGATACTTTTGCCCTAAATTACCTAGAGAGATAAGTTGATGAAGGATGAAAGATTTTAATTATTTTTGTTAATAAAACATTCGTCAGTAGTATTTGGAAAAAGTAGTCTTAGTCTTCTAAGTTTAAGCATTCTTGTAATTTAGTCCTCTAGCATTCATTTCATACAATCAAGTTCTCTTTTTCAGTTTGTGCACTTTTGGTCCTCTAAGTTTTGTAATTTTCTTGATTTTTTATCAATTCCTCACCAGCAAAAACTAATCCTATCGAGTTAGCATTTCTTTCTTTATTTTTCTTAGTTTGGCTTTCGATCATTTCCTATTCATTTGACACCACGTTAATAATGCCAATCACTACCACACTAATTTGATGATTTGGTCAGAGGGTTAATAAAAGGACATGATATAATATATCAAAAAAGTTTGAGCACTGAATTGAACAAAATAAAACTTAGAGAACTAAATTGCATAAATTGAGAATGTTGGAGGACTTGATTGAACAAAATAAAAGTTAGAGGGCCAAATTACACAAACTCTGAGAATTAAAGGACTAAAATTGTACTTAAACCTAGATTTTTTTTAAGCGATATATACAATCAAAACTTGGAAAAAAAAATTCAAACTGTTGATTTTCATCGAGATAGATGAAAGGAGTTGAAACTTGAAATTTTCTTGGATCTCACTTGTAAACTAAAAATATCCTGAATTTTAACTAGATAACAAAAGATCAAATTTTTATCATCACAGGGTTACCTCTTCATTCCTTAAAAGACAAAGTGTCGGAAAGGAACGCAAGCCCTATGTGAAGAAAGGATCTGGAATATACCATTGGGACGGACCTTTCGGTTATATCATTTTTATATTTTAAAAGAAGGAACATTTTTTTTTTTATCAAGACAGTGGAAGTCTATTTGATAACCCTGAATGCTGAAAATTAAAAAATTAAGCTTGTTTAAAAATCTTAACTAACAATAATTTAAAATATTTAATTAAGTAAAAAGATCACTCGATGGTGTAAGTAAGGATTGGATTACTAATTAATACATTACGTAGAAAAGTAATTGATGTCAAGTAGAATTTTACATCCAAATATATCCCCAACTATCACACTTCTATGTATGGCAAGAATTAATAATATTCGGTCAACAATTTTCAGTTATTATTTAACAACTTATAATTTTCTATTTCAAGCATTTAAAATTGTCAACACCTTTCAGTGACTAAGATTTCAATTTCATTAAAAGAGTGCCCTAAGAGAAGTGTGTTTAGCATGGTAGATTGTTCAAAATTAAAATTCACTCACTCACACTTCTTGGAGGAAGAAGAGACTCAAAGGGAGAACTTAAAGGGGAATGTCTCTTATTTGTACACACACATCGAATGTTCAATGACATAGACTTAATGTGGGCTAATTGCACCAGCATGAGATCTGACCTTTTTTTTTTTTTTTGGTCGAAAGAACCATTTGTATTCATATTATCGATAATTACAGTAAGAATTTACAGCATCCATAGATAGTATGTGAAGGAGTGCAGGAGGAGGTTGAGATAACTAGTTGAGGGCCGGATCAGTGGTGCGATGGGCCTTCGCTGCCCAGTCAACGGCTTGGTTTGCATCTCTCAAACAGTGTTGGAGGGTTAGGTCAGAGAATCTGGATAGTAGCCTGAGCGCCTCCTCCACGAGCGGCCGAAGCTCCCACACGGGCGAACGGCCATGACGCACCGCAGCAAGAAGGGGAAGGCAGTCCGATTCAACCTCGATCGTGGTATGGTGAAGCCCTCGTCGCAACAGATGGTGAAGTGTATAGGTGAGTGCGTTGAATTCAATTTCCAGTGCTGATGTCGCTTTAAACCTGCACGAGAAGCCATCCAATAGCCTCCCTTGGTGGTCTCTACAGACACAGGCCATTGACCCCTCGGTGCCACCCGGTTGAAATGCGCCGTCGACATTATATTTAAGGGTGCCAGGGGCTGGAGGTCGCCACTGGTGCGTGGGGGTGGTGAAGGGGAAGGCTTGATCTTGTTCGGGTAATAGCAGGGGAGGTGAAGGCCCTGGTTTGCTCGACGGCCAGTTCGACGACTCTTCCGGATCTGGCTGCTAATTGTGGAATACGACGTCATTGCGCATTCTCCAAACTTGCCAGAGAGTATTGACAGTCATCTCCAGCCCCGGTAGGTGTTTAGGAGTAGCCGCTCTTGCATTGAGCCATTGATCGATCCTCTGAATTTGCATAGGGGAGATTGGGATGTTAAGCTTCTAATTTTCCCATACAGCACGAGTCCATGCGCAATGAAAGAAGAGGTGCTCGATGGTCTCCGGACACTGTTGTTGACACAGAGGGCACCAAGGATCTGAGGTGATGTGTTGGTGAAACAAGTTGGCCTTCATCGCAATGGCATTCTGACAAAGTGCCCAGGTAAAAACTCTGATCTTTGGTGCCATTTGCATCGACCAAATTCGACGCCATAATATTTTAGGATTCTGATATGATGATGATGTTGTGTGACTGTTGGTAGTTCTTGCTTGCTAAAGTAGCTTATGGTAGCAGCTCTTGATTGTATATTCGCCATCTTTTGTGCATGTCCAGATGATGCGATCTACGATAGGAATATGTCTGATTGGTATATTCAATACCTGGGCTGTGATATCTTCACCTAATAAAGGGAGGAGTTGAGGTTGGTTCCAGGTTTGGTGTGTCGGATCAATAAGATCTGCCACCAACAATGGATCATCTTTGTTGTTCGGTCCATATAGAGTGCCATTAGGTAACCAACGGTCACCCCTTATTCTTATATCGCGGCCATCACCTACTGACCAGCATAGATGAGGACCAATAGCATTCCTCCCCAATAAGAGACTCTTCCATCCCCATGAGGCCTGAGCTGCTGGAGTAATAGATAGGAAAGTTTGCGTAGGAAAGTACAGACCTTTAAATAGTTGACTCCATAATGCCAAGGGCTGTTGCAATAATCGCCAAGCCTGTTTTCCAAGCATAGCTTCATTAAAGGCTATTAAATCCCGAAAGCCTAAGCCGCCGTCATCTTTACTCATTTCAATAGATCCCATTTTCGCCAGTGAATACCCTTCCTGTTTTGATCATTCTGCCACAAGAATCTGGTAATGCTTTGCTCTAGAGATTTGCAAATCGACAAAGGAATCTTAAAAATAGACATTGCATAATGTGGTAGGGCTTGCACGACAGATTTAAGAAGTACCTCCTTACTGCCTTTGGAGAGTAACTTACCCTTCCAACCCTCCAACTTGGCATGAACACGCGCTAGAATCCGAGAGAACATTTCCCTCTTAGATCGACCTTAGTCGGACGGTAATCCCAGGTATTTTCCACACCTAGTCAATACCGGTACTCTTAGCTCACTTGACATATTATCTTGCAAGGCAGGTGGACAGTAATTACTGAAAATAATGCCGGACTTATTGCGATTCACAACATGACCCGTTGCCAGACAATACTGGTTCAGAATGCTAGCAATGTTCTGACATTCCTGAATAGTCCCATCTAGAAAGAAAATGGCATCATCGGTGAAAAATAGATGGGACAAGGTTGAACACCATTGATTGAAACTTATTACCTTTAATGTGTCCCATATTGACAGCTTGATTGAGTAAGGTTGATAACACACTTGCTACTAGAATAAACAAATATGGAGATAAGGGGTCACCTTGTCTTAGACCTCGCGAAGGGGAAAAGTAGGGAAGTGGCTCGCCATTAAATTTCACACTCAAGGAAGTAGTAGATACACACTGCATAATCCATCGGACCCATGTGGGATGGAAGCCCAATTTGTGGAGATAGTCGTTTAGGAAATCCCACTCAACCCGATCATACGTCTTTTGCATGTCTATCTTTAGGATTGCATTGAATTTGTGGTTTCTCTTCCTGATCTTAAACTGGTGAAGAACCTCTTGCACAATCAAGATGTTGTCCTGGATCTGCCTCCCACTTACAAAGGCTGACTGTTCCTTAGAAATGAGAGAGTTCAAGCAAGGTTTAAGGCGGTTTGCTAGCACCTTGGACATGATTTTGTAGGCGAAGTTACACAGGCTAATGGGGTGATATTGCTCTAGCTTTTCTAGATGGGGTACCTTGGGAATCAAAGTAAGAAAAGTCTAATTGATACTGTGAGGCATCTGACTTGTCATCAGGAAGTGCTGTACTTGGAGCAATAGATCATCTTTAATAGTATCCCAATGTGTCTGATAGAACAAACGACTTAGTCCGTCGAGGCCAGGTGCCTTTGTAGTCCCTAATTGGAATGTGGCCTGTCTGACCTCATCCATTGTAACCTTAGCAATTAACTGGTCATTCATCTCGTCACTTACAATTGGCAAACATTGGGCAAGGATAGGACCGTAATCCCTCGACCCCTGAGTTGTGTACAATGTCGAAAAGAAAGCCGTCATCATACCTTGTAGGGCCCAAGTGTCACAAATCCACTGCTGTTGCTCATCTTGAAGTATAGTAATGCGATTTCGAGACCGTCTTTGTAGAGTAGATGCATGAAAAAGTCAAGTGTTCTTATCCCCCCACTTCAACCATTGTATTCGAGATCTCAAAGCCCAGTATTGCTCTTCCCGCTGCCAAAGTCTTGTAATGTCCTCTTTGATTTTAGCTGCTTCCTCTCTTTTATAATGTAAATGCTATTGGTTGGTCATATTTTGTAGCTGGTTTTGTAGAATGATGGCGCTGGACCGTCCATTTGAAAACTTAGCTTGACTCCAAGTAGATAGGGTTGTGCTAAGATACTTCAACTTAGAAAGAAAAACTGGCTGGTTGGGAGAAATAGAATTCCACGCCGTAGATATGACCTCGCTGCATTCTGCATCATCATTCCAATAGGCTTCATAGATGAACAGTTTCTACCTCCTTTTGATCGGTGCTGAAGTTTGGAGTATCAACGGACTATGATCGGAACCCACCGCCGGTATTGCTAGCACGTCTGCCTCAGGGAATAGGATACGCCAGTCCATCGAACATAGAGCCCGGTCCAACCGTTCCTTCACAATCTCATCCCCATCTCTATTATTCATCCAAGTGAATTTACATCCCTTGCTATCTATCTTCATCAGTTCACAATCATTTAGAACAGAACAAAAAGATAGCATACGATGAGATTCCGCAGGTCTCTTGCCAAGTTTTTCCCATGGATAAAGTACTTCATTATAGTCCCCAACACATAACCACGGAAAGCTATTCAGTCTACCAATCATTCTAAGTTCATCCCATACCCCCTGTGGTTGGCTATAATTATAAGGGGCGTGAATACAAGTTAGATGAAAGGTTCTATCTTCTTGTACCAACTTGCAAGTCATATCTATCAAATATTGAGAAGAGTGAAGCACCTGAATAGATACCTGGTCATTCCACATCAGTGATAATCCTCCTGATATTCCAACTGGGTTAATGATATATGAATGCTGAAACCGTAAGTTGCATTGAATCCGTGAAAGCTTTGATTCTGGGTTCTTTGTCTCCATTAAAAAGGTGACATCGGGCTTTTCTTTGGCCATCAAGGCCTTTAGAATCTAGACTGTCAGGGGATTGCCCAAACCCTGATAGTTCCAGCTTATAAGCTTCATTTGTCGGGTGGTGGTTGTTGAGGGCCAGCCACCAATGCCCATGCTTTGGCTTCCTCAGCCGCATATACCAGGGTCTCCATGAGAGTATCGTCGTCCGAATCATAGAGCAGCAAGTGCTTAAGCTCATAGGGGTTATATCTCTTAATCTTTTTGGCCTTCCCTTGCTTTGATGTCAATCGCACATTCTTGCTTTTCGCTGGCTTCATGGTTTCTATCGGTTGAGTTTGAATGCCTTTTAACTTCTCTGCTGTAGGTATTTGAACAGGTTGAGGAGGGGTTCCATGCAGTTGAGGATGCTGGTGGTGTGGTTGTTCCTGGTTTGGGGCATGTTGGTGAGTGGTAGTGGCTGAACCCGACATAGTAACTTCCGCAACAGGCGCCAGCTGAGGTAGTACAGATGAGTGCTAGAGCTGAAGTTGAGCTGGTGACGTTTCAGGTATAGTTTCTTCCGATGTAGCTGCAATATCTTGTGGGTTGTGAAAAGCATTCCAATACGGACTATTCTCTCTTACCTCGGCCCGTAGCCACTGGCCATAGGCCATTTTCCCTTTACCATCCAGCTTTGCTTCATCAAAAGGTATATCCTTACAGTATGTCGCATAATGACCCAACCGCCCACATGAATAGCAAAAATGTGAGAGTTTCTCATATCAGAAGTCTAGCCAAAGAAGCTTACCCTCGATTCGGATGAGCTTGCCCATCTTAAGAGGTTCATTTAAGGGCAGTTCCACCCTAGCACGCCCGGGTCTAGCTGATGTTCCTTCCTTTGTGTCAACTCGGACTTCCAAAACCCGGCCCAAATGTTGTACGGCCCTGTTGATCATCGCTTCCGTGCACCATTCTAGAGGTAGGCCAAGCACTTGAACCCAAAATGCACATGTAGAAAAGTCATAGCAGTAAAAGAGGGTATTAGGAATCCATGGCTTTAGGATGACCAAGTGACCAGAGAATAACCAAGGGCCTCCGTCCAGCACCTTTTGTTTGTCAGCTTGAGATTGGAACTTAATCGCATAGAGTCCTGCTTCTTGCTGGGAAATCTCTACTTTGTCAATGCACCATACACGCTTTAAAGTGCTTTGCAAAGCAGGGAAATTAATAGAAGGATTTGATAAGATGTATCCTATTAATGTCAGTCGGCATTCATCTAACTTTGCAGGTGGAAGAGGATCATCCCACTCCTCGATGAGCTACTCAGTGGTTAGTCGGCCGAGCCTGTTGCAAAGGGCCGATAAACGCGAGGAGTCATCGAGGGTCTCCGTCGCCATAATTCCACCCAGGTCGCAGAGAGATTCAAAGACCAATACTACGAGCCATTTGCCGTAATTCAAAGTTAATCAAGACCACTGAACGCGCCATAGTCCAGAATAACACTACTTTCAGCATCTAAAGTAAGGCCCATCACTTCTACCCAGCTATCCAGGACACTATCTCTGCCATACTAACTCCTCCTAAATTGATGATTGGGAACCGAAAGCTATTCTGATCAAGGGATACCTGGAGATGGCAGAAAGGGGGAACTACCAAAAAGGAGGCCAATCGCCTCTGCACTCGCATGCATCGATGGGTGCAACCAAACACCGGGGCAAGGAGACTGAATTCCAAGTGATTCTGGATGCGCTAGCGGCCCAGTCGTACGCTAGCCAACCACGAACCCAGAAGATAGCAAGTTCTAAGGTTTGCGTGCAATTACAGAAGAGATGGGGGTTGCATGCGATGGATCCCTTCATCGCTGGCATAGGTGGGCAATTGGCAGGGGAAATAGGGAGGATTCACTGAGAGAATTACTGGAATTAACCAGAGAATGGATGAAGACAGGATGGGAATTGAATGAGGAAGGGTTTGTGACAAACTACCATAACGGTAGAAGGGGACTCTTCATTTCGAGAGAATTCTTTTGAGAGGATAGAACTTCCCTTGAGAAGTTAAAGGAGCTAGAATGACACGACTTAACATGAGATCTAACTTTAGACAATTGGTAAAACAAACCAAAACTCAAGGTATGTACGATTCAAGAAAAATTCTATGTTGAAGGAAATTGTGTCACTTGAAATTCATTTTCAAGGAAAGTAATTGGCTATCCCTTATATGATTTGAGCAAGAAATTGAGAGGGGAGTATTTTTCCGGTATATGGATTTTACTTTTGAATATACATTTTCCTAAGGATGGATTGTGTAATGCTACTAAACTATATCAAGAAGATTTTTCATTATGAAATGAAATATGAATCCATAAATTTACAATTGTCGGCATTGAGGACATCAAGTTGTTGTAGCTTATAATGCAACCTAGAGAGAGAGTGAATAGGGTAATTTATAAAAACTTAATTTTTTTTTGTAAAATAAGACAAGTTAAGTTTAATATATGCATAACCAGTTTGATGTATGCAGAAATATTAAATGCAAGATGCTTCTAATAGATACAATATAAAATAAGTAGAAAGATAGAAGATGATGCACGCAGATTTTATGATGGTTGAACTTATGACTAAGCTTACATCCACTCTCCTACACTATTAGCTACTAACACCTTAAATTCCACTAGGTAATCTCTTGAGTGGCTGCAACTTAACATGTGTTGCTTCTTCCCGAAGTTGATAAATCATACTATCAATAATTTAGCACTGCTAAAACATTTTTACACTCCTCAAATGCCAAATTCAACAGCAACATCTTTAAAAGGAGTAATTCACAAGTAACAGAAATTTCTCGAACAAAGTACAACCCAAGTGCCAAAACTTAGCACGGATGGAAACTTAAGTGCTAAAAGTTAGGAATGTGACATTTAAGTGCCACTTTTTTTTGAAAAGTGGGACACTTAAGTGCCATCTCCAACGGACCCCACCGGAAATCCTACGTGATAATTTTTTATTATTTTTTTTGTTTACGTGGCTCACCGGAATACTAACTCAACCAACAAAGGCAAAAACGACGTCATTTTTAAGTGGATTCAAATGTTAATATAAAAATAAATTATTTTTATTTTTATAAACTAATATAAAATAAAAATTAAAAAAAAAAAGGTGGGGAGAGGAGGCGCGGTTGAGGGCTAAGCACTCGCCGCCGCCGCCTCCCGATCATCACCGGGAAGGGCCAGCGATGGTGGGGGAGCGTTGGCCGGGGTCGCCGGCCCTCGGCCGACCGGTGGCAAGGGCTTGCAAGCCCTCGTCGGATCTGGGTGAGGCCCACGAGCCCTTGCCGTCGATCGACCTAGGGCCAGCGACCCCGGCCGACCCTTCCTCCTCCGTCGCTGGCCCTTCTCGGCGGCGGCGCGGAGGCGGTGGCGGCGAGGGCTCGCCGTCTCCCTCCCCTCCTTTTTTTTTTTTTTAATATTTCAATTTGTATTTTTAAATGTTTTAAATAAAATTAGTTTTAAATTTAGTTTAATTAATTTTTATATTAAATTTTTACCATGTCGAGACAAAACGACATCGTTTTTGCATTTTTTTAGCCACATCAGCGTGCAAAACGACGTTGTTTTGCATTTACCTCACCGGAAAATTGCCACGTTAGCATTTTGGCTGGATTGGCACTTAAATGATTCATTTTGCTCTAATTTTGGCACTTAAGTGTTACTTTCCTAACTTTTGGCATTTAAATGTCCCTTTGTGTCAAGTTTTGGCACCTCAGGTGTCCATACCTCAAAATTTCTCTCATAATAAGAATGTCACTATATCATTTTTTTTTATAACTTTCTTAGTTTGCTGACGCATGTCTCCTTCAGCATGCGTTGGCTCTCTTATATAGTCTTTGATCTCCTGACTAATCGTTAAAAAAATCTTTAAAAGGTGTAATTTTCCACTGGAATTGACGGACATAATCACCGCTAATCTGGTCACTTCTACAATCAAAAGTTCTTGGTAATGGTGCGATTCTCCAATTAGAGTTAGTTATACTTGGTAATAGTCCACTCTACCAAATCAATAACAATCAATTAGATTCTGCTTCAATTATTCCTTCCGGAGTTTTAGGCATGAAGCTAGCGGTTATATCCTTTTGACCTGCGATATTAGCCAAAGGAATAACTGGCTCTTCCTATCGAGAATGTGTAAATCATGTGAAAAATATTTTTCTGTAATTGACATAGTGAGCTACTTCTCATGATTATACCCAAGCTTCCCGCCAGTAGTTGATTGACGAGCCGCTATTCATTTGGTCTTCCTTAGTTTTGAGAAAACCTGCCAATATATTTTAAAGTTGATAAAACAATTCATGGTTTCTTTCGTAGTTCTAGGCTTGAAGCTAGCAGTTAATTTCCTTTTGACCTATGATTTTAGCCAAAGGAATATATAGGTCTTCCCATCCAGATTGTTTACATCATGCGAAAAATATCTTTTTGTAGTCGATATAGCGAGCTACTTCTCATGAGTATACCGAAGCTTCCTACCAGTAGTTGATTGACGAGTTGCTATCCATTTGGTCTTCCTTAGTGTTGAGATAACCTCCTAAATATTTTGAAGTTGACAAAAAAAAAATCATTGTATGTGCAGAATAGGAACTTTGATGTACCAAGTGAAATGATTCAATGTGGCTAGAGGAACATACGTGAATAAGTCTAGAGAAATGGGAAGTTCATAAAGACTTGGAGGTACCAAAGTGAATAGCCTACGGGATTTACATCACCATCGTACTCAAAGTACCTACTAAGAAGCGGTTGGAAATAAACGGAAAGTCGAATATGACAAAAGTTTGATATAAGCGAAACTTTGATATAATCGAGGATTGCGATATAAGAGGATCTTGTCACGAGCTACAAGATTGAATCCCGAGGTAAGTTATTTTATTTTTTCACAGCTTTCTAATATGATATGGATTCATATTTTAGAAGAAAGTAATTGAACATCAATTTCAAAGATTATAAACACATAAGAAATCAATTACGCGTGATGTTTGTAAAATTCTAAATGCAAACGAACATGTCAAACAAGTAATATAATAATAATGAGAAAGAATATCGTCCCATAGAGATTGATGGTTAATAAACCAATTAAATATTAAAAATGAACAAATTCTAAAATTAATCTAATAGATCAAATGGAATTGAGAATAAATTAAAATTAACAATCTTAGAAGCAAAATTTTGTAACTAAATGTAATTAATCAATCAAATAAATATGTTAGAATATCTAATTTCACCACAATCACTAGATATAAATTTTAGTTCATTATGACATTATCAAACATGAGATAGTAGAATTTCCTAATTTATTTATTATCCTATCTCTAGGTATGGCAAACCTAATAAGTTATCAATCCATTACATCTCTATATGAATTTAAATAAACATAAGTATGTTAAAATTTGTGAACTTTCATAATAAATCATTTAGACCACCTCATCACCGAAAGCCACACAAATAACATGGTATGCCTCTATCCACATTTAGTTCATGGTCATATATTATAAGGAGTAATTACATATTATCATTTTTCAGTCTTATATATGCATATTAGATCATTCAAATGACGGACAGTCACTTAAAGTATTAAGTACAATAATATAAAACTCACGTGAATGAAATCACATGCAAAACATAAAAAACAAAAATTCATATCATCATGGTTAGAGACTACAATGTAGCCTTGACAAAAGAAAACTAGAATATAACAAAAGAAGAAACGAAAATATAAATCAAACCCCCCAACATCATGATTCAAATAACAAGAATTTTGTCACACTTTTTGCCTTATCTTCAAAATATTTAAAAATCTCCCAAAACAATGAAAATTATCTAAAACTAATAATCTAGTTGTCTCTCCAAGCTCTCAATGTCATCCTATTTATAGACACATCCAAGACTTCTATCACGAGGCTATTGCTTATCTTTTGCTAAAATTAAATCACTAAATCCCTAATTTAGAATCCACCTTCTAAGACTTCCTAATTTGAATTCCTAAATCACAGAATTTTTCATTTCCTTCTTTTTACTATTTTTCCATATTTTCTCCATGTCTTATTATACTACATAAATAAGGAAAATTGAATTAATAAAAGTAAATCCAAACATTTTCTCACAAATATTGTATTATTTGTTGCATAAAATAGATAAATAACTCTCTTTTTATAGAGTTAACACGTGATATCTTGGTTGATTGACAATTATCCTAAAGGAAAGATATTTTCCATAGCTAAGTTACTCTATTTTTGGAAACCAAAGATTTAATTGTTTGCACAGTCTATGGAAACTCAAGATTGATTGACTTCAATGACTAAATTGAACTATTCAATAATTGTCCAACGATTAGCTTGGAGATGATCCTCATGGAAATTGTCCAACGGGAATATTGGATGTTAAGGAAAATCAAAGGAGATCAACAAGACACCAAGGAGAGAATACAAGTGATCAATAGTTCAAAATCCAAATTTCGAAAAAGCTTTATATCATATTCCAAATTTTGGAAAAGCTTGATATTATATTATCTTTTGATAGCACTGAAATTATAATATTTTGAGAAGTGTTGGCACAATAATAATTTTTTTTTAGGTGTAAGAGAGTGTGACATACTTGCTTGAGTATAAGTTGCACCTGTTTTAAGAAGAAGTGCTTGAGTAGAAGCGGCAAATTCTACTATAACTACTCAAAGATTACTAGTAGAATCTAACTAGTAGGCTATTAATATGGGAAAGTTGACTTAGGCTTATAATAAGTCAAACCACTATAAAACTCTGGCTGTATCATTTTCTATCTCTCTACCTATATTCATTATTGCCTTATAAAAGCACACCACTAATATAACTTGATCTTACTTATATCAATGCATTGTTTTTATTTATTATGCTTATATCAAATTTGACATTTTTAATTCCATAATGTTTTGTTAGGTTTCTTGAAATTACCTATTCACTTCCCTTTAGGTTGCACTATTAGCCAACAACAATTGATATCGAGCAAGGCGCTCATTATTTTGAACTATTTACTTCTTGAGTTCACGATCAATTCTGGCTAGTGTGATTGGACCATGAATTGTTAAAGGACAGAGTAACACCATACCTCTCTATTGTGATGGCAAAGATTATGATATATTGAATAAGAAAATGAAAGCACATATCCTTTGATGTGGGAAGTTGTCCAAAATGGAGTGAATGTCGCAACATCAAGCCAAAATGTTGCTACTGTCACTACAGAGGAGTTAAGGAAATCAAATCAAACAAGAGTTCTAGCCTAGCCAACCATCACTCCACAAGAATTAGCTAAACGAGAAGCACTTGATGTTAAAGCATTATAATCTTTGTATTGTGCATTATCTCTTGCTGAATATAACCTTGTTTCTTCATGTGAAACAACAAAAGAAATATGAAACAAATTACCTATGACCTTTGAAGGAACTAACAGAGTTAAGGCAACTAAGACAATCATTCTCTTTGGTAGATAGTAACCCATCATAACAAAACTAAATGAAAGTATCACTAAAATGTTCAACAAATTCACCTAAGTCATCAATGGACTAGCTTATCAAGGGAAGACTTACACCCCTGTTGAGAAAGTGAATAAACTCTTTGTGAGTGCTCTCAAAAGAATGGAATAACATAAAGGCATTTATTTGAAAGACACAAAGGATCATGCCTCTTTCATTTGATGAGTTAATTGAAACTTTATTGGCATACAAGGCAAAACAAGTGAATAAATGATGATGATCCCAAAGGTGAAAAGTCCATTATTTTAAACTAACATTTGTGATAATAGTGAAACAAATTCTAAAGTAAAAGAAGAAGACAAAGAAGTACTAGCCTTGACGGTGAAAAAATTTAGGAAATTGGCAAAAAAAAAGGAAAGAACTTCAACGGGAAAAAGTAGTTCAAGCAATCTAAGGAGACAAAATCTTTGAAGAGCAAAGAAGAAGGTAATGACATAATCTGCTTTGAATGCAAGAAACATGGGTATATTAAACTAGATTGTCCACTTCTAAAGAAAAGGAAAAGAATTTTGAGAATGAGAAGGAGAAGAAGAAGAAGAAAGCCCTCAAAGCAAAGACCTGGAGTGACACTATGTGTTAGGACAGTGATGAAGATGTATATGCTAACATTTGTCTAATGGTAGATTTAGAGAAACCAAGGTAAATTATCTTAAAATCCTTGATGAAGTGTTAGATTATATTGATGAATTATGTTTGAAATTTAAATTTACTCTCAAGAAAATCTTTGAGTTGAAGAAGGAAAATGGAAGGTTAAGGCAAAAAGATCTTTCCAAAGATAAAGATTGTTACTTTAAACAAGGAAGTTTTGGAAATCAAGGAAAAAGGAGATTTGCTTGAAAAAGAAAATGATTCTCTCAAAAATAAAATTTAAAATATTTCAAAAATAAAAATCTCTTGGTTTGAAAACTTTGCAACATATCTTTTCCATTCAAATTCCACATTACGACAAGTCCAAACTAGATTTTGAAAAGGAAGAGACGTCAAAAATGATTTTATGAAGGTTGAAGAAAGATTGAGGCATCAACCTTCAAAATTCACTTACAAAATTCATTTAACAAAACATGTTGGCCAAGACTCCATCAAGTGCTCA
Source organism: Eucalyptus decipiens (assembly GCA_014182575.1). Taxonomy (NCBI): domain Eukaryota; kingdom Viridiplantae; phylum Streptophyta; class Magnoliopsida; order Myrtales; family Myrtaceae; genus Eucalyptus; species Eucalyptus decipiens. Next base: position 26,633,612 of record CM024615.1, read on the forward strand.
AAGGAAACCATTCCAAGCAAGAATTCCCAAAAGTCTGGATACCAACTCAAAAGTTTATCTTGAGAATGGCATAGCCTTCTAACATGAAAGGGCCCAAGCAAATTTGGGAACCAAAGAAAAGCGTGGACTTTCTTTTATATTATAAATACCCAAAAGAAGAAAAATGATACTTGAATAGTGCATACTTAAGGCATATGACTAGAGATCCAAGCAAATTTGTTCAGCTCGCCAAGCTCAATAGAGGAAATTTTTCATTTGGAGGCAATATTAAAAAAAGTCATTGATAAAGTCATTGAAGCAGAATGCCTTACTATCAGACATTTCCTTGCTCAAAGGATTGAATTACAACCTAGTTAGCCTAAGTTAGTTGTGCAACATCGGGTTCAAGATAAGCTTCTAATAGGACAAGTGTTTTGGTATAAGGGACAACTCTCAAACCATTACCGAATGCAAACATGGCAATATCTATCTTCTAGATGTAAAATATGATGATATTAGGTGCCTTTTTCTATCAAAGATTAATAGGATCTTTGGTACAAAAAAATGGGACACATTAGTGTCAAGCAGATTTCTGAAAATGAAGTAAAAGAAATTTCAGCTATATACTACTTGCACACTAGGTAGACAAGCAAGAAGTTCATTCAAACCAATAGATCATCTTTCTCCTAACCGAGCTTAGCAATTGTTGCATATGGATATACTTAGGGCCAACGTGGAGTCATGGACTTGGTGGTAAGAAATATTGTTTGGTTATGGTGGATAATTATACCAAGTTCACTTAGGTGTTCTTTCTTGTTTATAAAAGCAAAGTATTTCATTTTTTTTTTTTCAAATTTACAAATAAATTTCAAAATAAAAAAGGTTATATTATTTCTTGCATCAAAATAGATCATGGGGGAGAATTTGAAAATCAAAGTATGAGTTTTGTGATCAAAATGGCTTTCAACTCAAATTTTCATCTCTTTATACTCCATATCAAAATGGAATTGTTGAAAGGAAAATTTGCTTCTTACAAGAAATGGCAAGAAACCTTTTGATTGAAAGCAAAATCCCTTCATATTTTTTGGCAAAAGTTATTTCAACTGCATGTTACATTATTAATTGTGTATTTTTAAGACCGTTATATAAAAAAACCTCTTATGAGCTTTGCGAATGTTAAAAAAAAAAAAAAAAAAAACAAAGAATGCATATTTTTGGGTATGTGAATGCAAATGCTTTATTTTTAAGTTGTTAATGATCATCCTAACAAGATTGATGAGAAGTCAGATAAAGGAATATTCCTAGGTTATTCCACAACAAACAAAGCCTACAAAGTTTTCAATAAAAACTCTTAGGAAGTGGAGGTATCAATGAACGTGAAGTTCCGAAAAAGTCATAAGTTAGTGGATATAAGCAATGAGCTTGGGTATACTCAAGTGCCCGATTATAATCAAGTACACAGATATACTCAAGAAGGAAAATATACTTAGGAATCTGGAATGAGAGCTAATCTTAACTAGTCTGATTCTTCAAATACAAATGGAGCCAATCATCAAAGCTAAGACAAAGACTGGAGATACAAAACAAGTCATCCAGAGGAGCAAGAACTTGGAAATCTAAATGAAACTATCAAAACTCTCAGATAAAAGCTGGATGGAAGTAATACAAGAAAAACGATATAAAGACACTAAAGCTAGTTTGATTCTTTTTATTCAAATTGCTGTTCATCCTCTTTTTTCTTTATCCTCCATCTTGGCTAAACGCAAAAGCAAAAAAACGAAGCCATCTTCTTCTTGATTTATCCTCCATCATTCCCTAAAATTTCCTTAGAGCTTGGCATCTTCCAGATCTCAACCAAGATTGACGACAGTGAGCTCCATTGTGCATCTACCTTGAGGCCTACATCTGGAGAGATTGAGCTACGTCGCTCCATTGAGCTCAAGCTCTAACTATGGCGGCTCGGGCTCCATCATAGCATTAAGTTGGGTTGAAACTCTGAAAATGATTTGGGCGTTCTAATCTATATCTTTTAAACCCATTGTGCTCCAAACTATAACTGAAAAGTGAAATCGAAAAGCTTTAGTATAACCAAATTAAGTTTTTAGTTTTAGTATTTTTAAAATTGCAAAAAGAAACAATTTATAACTTTTTATATTTTCATATTGAGAATAATGTAAAAGATATATATTAGTAAATTTATTTAAAAATTATATTAAAAATTTGATTATAGATTAAATGCAAAGCTCAACTTTTGGCCTAGGGTTCTTCTAGGTTTGTTTTCAACTTTGAATAACTTTTCTTCTATTATCTTTTTTACCCTTATATAATACAACTAACGCATGAGTTTATTATACATCAATCTGTTCTTGAAAATCAACTCAACTTGAAGTTCGTCGGGCGTCTTAGCAAGTCCAAGTTGAGTATCTAGATCAAAACACAATGGACTAGAACCAAAACTTTTCTTAGAGATTGAAGGGGAAACCGTGAGAATGGGTTAAGGAAGATGGTGAACAGTGAACACAAAAGAAAAAAAGTTCAGAACATTATGCAAAATTACATCTTTTTAATTCAATTTGTCCATGTCAAATCACCAATTGTATCACGTAGGATGGCTAGCGTTGACTAGACCGCCATATCAGTAAATTTGACAAAAAATAGTAAATTGACTGCATTGGCAACTCATCAAAAGAATTAGCAATAAACTGGTCAAATTGAAAAGTTTTGAATTAAATTAATCATTGTACAATAAGTTCAAGATTTTTTGGATAATTTTCCCCATAAGTATTCATTTATATGCTTTCTCATATAAATTTTTGTTATGTTTTCATAGTTTGACTAGTGCGAGTCTATGACAATCGAGAGTTAGCGGCAAGATATTTATTGCCTCTAAGAACTTCATTCTTCTTCTTTTTTAGTGCACGTCCAAATTATAAAGTAATTCATCTGACAATACTTTTTATTCCATTATCTTCTCAAATATAATGAGCATATTGACAAAGTGACAAGTTATAGAACATCACTTTAATTAGGCAAAGTGTTAATCTTTCGAATCTGTTGGTTCCGTTACGAAATGGCATGTCGATTCCAGAAAATAATGCTCGCAAACAATTCACTAGGCAAAATATAATAATAAAATAACAGAATTAGAAGAACATGCCAAAAAATTTGTTATCGAAGTTCACCAAAACCTAGGTTACGTCTCTACGCAAAGGCACTTTGCAAATTCACTAGACTTCGAAAAAAGTTGGAATATAACGATGATCTTTTCTCAAGATTATGGCACAAAGAGATTGAAAACCCTCGTAAAGAAAAAACTCACTTTTTTCTTCTATCTTTTTCTTGTCCTCTATTTCCTTTTTCAACGTCTTGACGGCTAGGGTCTTGCCGTCGCTAATATAAATGTATCACTTTTAACTTCAAAGCAAATCTGATAGAAAAGACAAAAAAAAAACCCTAAAAACAAATATTTGATTTCATCTATAACAATCTCACACTTGAAGACAAATATACCCAAGCACCAAGCAACTTTGCATCCATCTTTTTCAAAAATAGTAGTTGAAGAACATTGTGCCTCTACGATACTCCTCATCAATCAATATGGAGTAATACTAATGGTAGTAGTACAGAAAATATGCTTCTCTCTGTCTAATACCTTAGTCAACATGTCAGCTGAATTCTTCGAGCCATCAATCTTCTGTAACTTTAACTCATTATCTTTCAATGCTAACCTGATAATGTGATAACACTTCTTGATATGTCTAGTGCTTGAGTGATAAGCTGCATTCTTTGCTAAGTGCACTGCACTTTGACTATCACTCCACAGTGTACTGACTATCTGTTTTCAATATAGCTCCTCCATGTAATCTTGTAAGCATATGATTTCCTTGGAGGCTTCTGTGATCGACACGTATTTTGCCTCTGTCGTCGATAAAGACACTACTTTTTGTAGTTGAGATACCCAACTCACTGCTATACCTGCAACTGTAAAGACATATCCAATGGTACTCTTACCACTATCTCGATCACCCGAATGATCTGCATCTACATAACCCTACAACTCTAGAGACGTACTACCATAACAAAGTGAGTAATTGGAAGTACCTGTTAGATATCTCAATATCCATTTCACTGTATTTCAATGCTCTCTGCCTAGGTGCATATATCGACTCACAACTACCACTGCTTGGGCAACGTTTGGTCTCGTGCTCATCATGGCATACATCAAACTCCCCACTACTGATGCATATGGAACTACTATCATCTCATCTTTCAAAGCTTGAGTGCTCGGACACATATTCTTGGAAAGTTTGAAATGACTCGCTAGAGGAGTTGCAACCAGTTTTGCCTTGTCCATGTTAAATCTCTTTAACACCTTGTTCACATAGTCTTCTTGTGACAACCATAATTTCTTATTTTTCTTGTCCCTAATGATTTTCATGCCTAAAATATTCTTGGTCTCTCCCAAGTTTTTCATAGCAAACTGTGATGATAACATATTCTTCACTTCTATAATTCTCTTCATATTGAAATTAGCCACCAGCGTGTCATCCATATATACAGAGAAATACACAATGTCACTATCATCATACTTGCAAAAATGAACACAGTGATCAAACTCATAGTGTGTAAATCTTTTTTCTTGCATGAAACCATCAAATTTTAGGTACCATTGCTGCGGAGTTTGTTTCAAGCTATACAAGCTTTTCTTCAAGCGACATACCATGTGCTCTTTACCTTTAACTTCAAAACCTTTTAGTTGTGCCATGTATAGTTCTTCATCTAAGTCACCGTGTAAAAACGTTGTTTTTACGTCTAACTGCTCAAGATGAAGATCCTCAACTGCAACTATACTCAACGGAACTCTAATTGATGTCATTTTCACTACAAGTGAAAATATCTTAGAGTAGTCAATCCCTTCTTTTTGAGAAAAGCCCTTGACTACAAGTCTCGCCTTGTATCTAATAATACCATCTGCTTCATTCTTAACTCTGTACACACATTTGTTTAATAAAGTTTTTTTACCTATGGGCAACTTGGTCAACTCTCAAGTTTTGTTCTGAAATAACGAGCTCATCTCATCTTTCATAGCACACTCCCACTGCAAGTGAGATGTGTCTGCCTTTGCCTCATCATAAGTCTTCAGTTTTCTTGAATCTGTATATAAGACATGGCTCATAACAATATTAGCAAATGGATCAAAAATTACCTTTGGCTTTCTCACACGTGTAGACCTCCTCAATACAAGTACTTCAAGGTCATTAGTTTGCTCTGAATAATTGTGTTTCTCTTGAACTACCTCTTCACTGATAATAGGCTCATCTTGAACCTCTCTTTCAAATGCACTTTGATTTACTGGAAACATCTTCACGGGCATTGTGTCTAATTCAACATATTCTAGTTCTACTACCTTCTCATGTTTTGTCTGACAATCCTTGTACATCTTTTCTTCATGGAATACCACATTCCGACTACGGATAACTTTGTTATTCTCATAATCCCAAAGCCTATAGCCATACTCGTCATCACCGTATCCAATAAAGATGCACTTCTAGGACTTAGCATCAAGCTTTTTTCTATCCTCCCTATCAATCAAAGCATATGCAATACAACCAAATACCTTTAGGTGTGAATAATTAATTTTTTTACCTGACCACCGTTCTTGTGGTATTTCTCCATCCAACGCACTAGATGGACTTCTGTTAACAAGATAAACAGATGCATCAACTGTGGCAACCCATAAGTGTAGCGGGAGACCCGTGTGTAGTCTCATGCATCTCGCACGTTCTAGAATAGTCATGTTCATCCTTTCAGCTACACCGTTCTCTTGAGGAGTTCTAGGAACAGTTTTTAACCCGTGTATGCCTTCTCGACTCAAATATTTTGCAAATTCCTTACTCGTGTATTCACCACCATTGTCAGACTTCGGAGTTTTAATCTAATAACCTGTCTATTTTTCTACCAGGGTTTTCCACATTCTGAACATCCCGAAAACTTCTGACTTTTCTCTAAGGGAATAGACCCAAGTCTTCCTTGTCGCATCATCAATAAAGGTGACAAAATATCTCTTACCACCATAAGAGAGTTCTTGAGCAGGTTCCCATACATCAGTATGAACCAACTTTAGCTTCTGGCATTTATTTTGTCACACATTCAATTGAAAACTAGCAATTTTTTGTTTTCCATAAATGCAACTCTCACAAAAATCTAACTCAACTTTTTGCAAACCTGGAAGTAATTTCCTCGAGTGTAACTATTTTACACCTTGTTTACCAAGATGTCTTAAACGATAATGCCAAAGAGTAAATAAATTACTTGCAGCCATTGTAGTTGCAACCATATCACTGATATTGTCTCCTTGGTGAAGGTAAAGAGTACCCGTATGCTTTCCCTTTGCCACTACTCTTGCCCCTGAAGTTATCTTTCACTCTCTACATCCAAAGGTTATTACCAAACCTTCTTGGTCAAGTTTACTGGTTGAAATCAGATTTTTCTTTAATTCCAGAATACGTCTAGTTTCACGCAAAACTAGACGTCCTCCACCTAAGATGTTCACAATCACAGTTCCTTTCCCAACAATGGGACACATGTGGCCATTTTCTATAACCACTTATCCGAAATCTTCACTGGCATAATCATCAATATGTCTCTTTGCGAGATGCAGTGAAAAGAAGCACCGGAATCAATAAACCATTTATCTTTGTCAAGTCAAACCCTGCAGACAAACACAAGTTATCTAGCAAAGATTCATCGCTAACCACATTAGCTCCTTGATTCTGATCTTGCTGCTTCTTTTTGTAAGCTTCACACTGAAACCTCCGGTGTCCGGTTTTGTGACAAAACCAACACTCATCTTTTGCAACCTGTCTCTTACCCCTTGATTGTGATCCGCCGCGCCTGCTAAATTTTCCTCTACTTTTAATTCTTCCACGGTTCTCCACTGCGAGTGCCGTTGAAAATGTAGATGTAGAAAAATTATCTCCACCTAAGACTTTCCTTCCCATCTCTTCATCCATGATACTACTGACAACATTATCAAGAGTTAAATCATCCTTCATGGTGCTCGAAATTCCCCGCACTGCGGTATTGTAGCTTTCTGGAAGAGAACATAAAAATAATAAAGCTTCAAGCTTCATATCTAAATTTATGCCTGTGGATGCCAATTGACCCGTTACCTACGTGGAACTATTAATATGCCATGCCATAGAACTTCTATCAGATAACTTCATATTAACCAGTTTCTTTAGCAAAAAATACCCGGTTTGATATGGACGGCTTCTCATAAATATTCGTTAGAGTATCCATAGCTTCTTTTGCAGTTTTTGCTTTCCTGATGTGGTACCCTGTCTTTTTTGTTAACCCTAGACGAATAGCACCTAATGCCTTTCGATCAAGAATTTTCCATTAGGCTTCTGTTGTCGAATCCACTTCCGTCATCTCAGGTTTCCAACCCTCAAGTGATGTATAGAGATCTTTTTGATAAAGATAACCCTCTATTGATAGTTTCCACCATCGAAAATCCTCCCCATCGAACTTATCGATTCTGATTTTATCTTCTATCATCATGTTTGCTTTCAATCGAACATTACCGAAAAACCCTCGATGTTCTCGATTAGCTAACCTAGGCCCTGATACCAGTTGTTACGAAATCGCATGTCGATTCTAGAAAAATAACGCTCGCAAACAATTCACCAAACATAATATAATAATAAAAGAACAGAGTCAGAAGAACACACTAGAAAATTTATTATCGAAGTTCACCCAAACTTGAGCTATGTCTCCACACAAAGGCACTCTGTGAATTTACTAGACTTCGAAAAAAGTTGGAATACAACGATGATCTTCTCTCAATATCAGGACACAAAGAGATTGAGAACCCTTATAAAGAAAAAACTCACTTTTTTCTTCTCTCTTTTTCTTGTCTCTCTATTTCCTTTTTCATCGTCTTGATAGCTAAAGTCTTGCCATCGCTAATATAAAGATATCATTTTTAACCTAAAAGCAAATCTAATAGAAAAGACAAAAAAAAAAAAAAACCCTAAAAACAAATATTTGACTTCATCTATTACAGGTCCTCTATAAATTGTTTTCAAAAAACACTTGAATAAACACTTTACGCTAGATTTGATGTCAAGATTATTTCACTGGATTTGTAACATAACAAATAAACATAATATTTCTCATACAACGGATTTTCTTTGGCGGACGACCAAATATAACGTCTAGCATATCCTATCCAATTGGGTGTTTGATGATTGTAGATTAGGACCAGGATTAGAACTAAAAACTAAAAAATATACTTTCAGTTGGGGAAAAAGGTAGGGCACTTGGGGAATATGAGAATAACTACAGCTGAAAAGCGACCACCGAGAGTTGGTCGCTGTGGCCACCACTTAAAGACGAGGTGGCTTCGAGCTTCCGTTGACTAGAAGATTTCAATATGTTGCTAGTCTGACAGCTGTGAATTTGGTGGTGGTGTCGACTTCTTACAACGAGAGGTAAAAGTCGAGAATTGCAGGCGATGGAGTCGAATAGCATGCGTCCTTTGTGATCGATTTTGCTACTAGGACAATAACTTAACAACCGTGGCTGATATGGCTTGCAATAGATGTGGCTGATATGACTTGTGTGGCTATAGCGAGCGGAATAAGTTTGGCACTACTAAGCAAAGGTTATTATGTGAATACACATTTTCGCAACATCCAAAAATACCTTTGATAAAAAGGAAACTTGACGTGGTAAGGCATCATCAACATCATAACCCAACCACCATGGCATTTACTCAGACAATAATACAGCACTCGAATGAACAATGTCGAGCAGCAGGGATGTATTTATTTCGCTACTGCGGTCCTTTACTAGATGCAATGGTGCATGGAGAGCCTATTTATAGTCTAAAATAACAGAAATCAAATCAAAAATATATAATCAAAGTAGATATAAAAAATCAAAGAAAATATCCTAAATATCTTTCAAAGATATATGAATATCCTAATATTACTAACAGTTCCAAAATTGAAGTATTGGTAATATAATGCCAAAGGCTCTTAAGCTTTCATAGTCTTTAAGGCCAATGCAACTCTAGATCAGCATTGGCTTTCAGCATTCCAAAAATGGTACTTTAAGGGTTTAATGAATATTTGTCATTTCAATTTTTCCTTTCATGTGTATGTTGCGCTCGCTTTTCAATTGTCAATGGTCTCTCTCAAACACCATTCTCGTCGCCCCAATCTAGCTCGCCGAGAGTTGAGGGTTGAGGATCGAGGGTCGCGGGGCTGTCTCAAGTGACATCTACTGGGTCGCGAACTTGTCTCAGATTGACGGTCTAGAGTCGCCAAGCATCCGACGAGAGTCGGCGAGGGCTGCCAACGCTCGCCTTTGGTCACCAGGTTGCCTTTAATCACCCGGTTGACGCTCGCCCTTGGTTCATGCGAGGTCACCAAATCCCAGCAGCCCTGCCCTCTCTCTTTTTTTTTTTTTTTTAACTTTTAAATTGCTTTACAAAAAATATACCGAAACCCAATTATTCAAAATGCTAGTTTTTTAGCAACTCACCTCGTATCTAAGAATTCTTTTCCCAAAAGCTATCTCAAATGCACGCAATGACCCCTCATGGTAATCGTGGGAGATAATTCCTCAACGAGTATTTCGTTGCAAGAGTGCAATAATTCTTGGTAGATTCCCAAAAGCTATCCCAAAAGCCAATTATATATTATTTTCTGGCTATTTAAATGACCTGCGTCGTATTGTACTTTAACTTTAAGCGGAATTTAGCTTCACTATTTCTCCATTGTTTTTTTCATTCTGTTCATTAGTTAAAAAACAGTGTTCGAAAAGGGAAGTCGCCGTCATTAAATTTAAGGTGTTAAATAATAAAATATTCATGTCCTAAAGTAATGCTTTACTTAAAAGACAGAGAGAAGTTCCAGAATGAATCTTCTTCTTCTTTTTTGTCGAATCTTTTCGTGGGGAGGTACGTCACCGTTGAAAGATTTGATTTTGTTTGATACGCGTATCGGCAAAATTAATAATCTAAAAAGTAACTTTTCTAAAAATGATCTACTTTATGATCTACAAAAACAAATAAGCGAAAAACATTTTTAACATTCTCAAGATTGTTTAAAATTTTAATTATTATCAATAAAAAATATTTTTCATTAATTAATTATTTTAAACAATATAAGTGATTATTTTAAAGAAAATATATTTTTGAATCATTCAATTTTGTGAAAGAAATCGAGTCTAAAAACTAACTGTGAAAACCACATATCTTGTCATGACACCCTTAATCTCTCATAATGAAAATAAATGTATTACCAAATGTTTCTCATATTAAATAAGCTACCATCGCATTTCCTCAAGGCTGCATCGAAGCTGCATCATGTCCTTGTCTCTGAATTGGCACTTTTTTTATAAGGCGAAAAAGTTTAGCCTAGAGTTGAGGCCTAATCTAAAGTTGGTAGTATTTTACATGACAACAAAAATTTGAGCTAGATTGAGACTCGTGTTAAAATTGGCACTTTTAAAAATAAGAGGCTGTATTTTTTTTTTAATTAAAAACTCCCTTTTTACTCTACCAGCCATAGGCATGGGTTTATTCAAAATAAGAAGAAAATAATAATTATTATAAAAATTATCCACATGAACACCAAGCACCAACCATGTCACATAGGATGGTTGGCATCAATCTGAACGCCAAGTCAATAATTTTTATTTAAAATTAATCGGAAAGACTAAATTAAGAGATCGTTAATAATATTAAAATTAAATTGATTAACTGAAATGTTTATAATTAAATTGGCATCTTATAATAAGTTTAAAAATTTTTAGATAACTTTTCCCAAACTTTAAAGTGTATGGATTAGTTTAGAAGACTGCTTGTAATAGATGAATAAGCTCAACAAGTCAACGAAAGAAACCCAAAGTCTCCTCATGTATCGTATTAAAAGACGCAGAATGGACGTATGGCGGCGCAATTGATCTCTTGAGTTCTTTTTTTCTTTGGGAATTAGGTGACGATGAAAGTAACACGATCATTCCCTTCGGGTCCTGCAATTATTAGTCCCGTCTTTGAAAAATAAAATAAAATATTGCATGTTCTAGATGTTATTGAGATCATGCCGATCATGCAATCGCTAGTCCTATTCTTTAAATTGTTAATCGTTGTGAAATGATTCCATAACTTTTCCTTACTTGAAGAGATGATGTGTGAGTCATATCAATGCCATAAAAAATTAAAAAAATAAAACGCCGACATGTCACAGATATAAAAATACATATATTCGGATACTATTATTGACTTGCATGTATTTCCTCAATTAAATAGCCACAAAAGTTCAATGCTCTTTGTGATGATTCCTTTGGAAAGTTAATTGGGAAGGAGTGACTTTAAGATTGCGCCTTTTGTCGACCACCATCTTATGAGTCAGTTATTTAATTAGCCCCCACATATCCATAAAGTTTAATAAACAATTCTAAAATCATGGAGATGTAGCTTAATAGACAAACAAAATCCGCTTTAAATAATTCTTATCATATATTTAAGAGTAAAAATATTACGTTGCTATTGGAGTAATCATTTCCCAAACTTTGCCCCCATACCAATTGCCTAAAAAATCACAAATTTCCAATTTTTGTTTTTGTCCCATAAAAAAGTGTTAGCTTTAGTTTGGATTCTAATTCCGATCCAAACTTTTTTTGTCTCATAAAAATACATTAACTTAAACTCGGATCTCAAATTTAGCCTAAACTCTAAATTGTCTTATAAAAAAAATACCAATTTTTCTGTCAATACCTAGATATAGATCCTCTCTAACTTTCGTCAAGTTTTTGGCGAGTGCATGTGAAATGACATTTCGAATTTTTAATGGCATTATTAGAAGAAAACTTGATGGGAGCTAAGGTATCAAGTAAAAGTTTGTACTTTTTGATGAGATAAAAAAGAAAGTTCATTTATTACCTTTATCAAAAAAACAAAAAAAAAGTTCAAGTTAGAATTGAAACTCGATCTAAAGTTGATGCTTTATTAAGAGGAAAAAAAAAAGTTTAGGTTAGATTAGTGACATGAACTAAAGTTGGCATTCTTCTATGAGACAAAAATTGTTTGAACCAGCAGGTGCCGATACCTTAAATTGGTACTTTTTAAGGATGTTAGGTCTTTGCCCCTCAGAAAAATTCTAGATTCATCCTGGCTATGCCCACACATATAATGCAAGTGACTAAAACACCCAAGAAAACTGGTAAAATATTGGATCATATAACTATAAATTTCTTATGGGAGATATTAACAAGAAAAGAGAATCCACTCGCTTAATTGGGATTCGGCCGCTGTTCTAGAAAAAGAGAGGAGGTTCTTACAAAGTTTCGAAATCTCGCACGCCATGGTTTCGGCTTCTAAAAGTAGAAATACATACTTTGCCCTGGCTAGATTTCTAGAAATGACACTTGAAAGAAATTGTTCATTTAGAAAAGTTGTGCTAAAACACGGATTTTGACCTATTTCACTTGTTACGGTAGATCTTAACTCGACAAGAGCTTTAAAAAGGCGGTTAACACATATTTTGACGACTGATTAATTATTAATTTATTGCATGAAGAATTTGGGGACTACCCTTAACCCCGAGTAAAAACAAATTTCATTAAATTACATAGCACATGGTACTCAGAGCATTTGCATTAATATTAATGGAATATATTATTTAAATAAAATATTATTATTTAAAAAAGAGAGAAAAGGGGGAATTGAGATCAGGCCGGATCCAGTTTGGCTCGGCCTCTTCCTTTTCCCTCTCTTTCCCCCGACCGAGCCGGCCCGTTTTCCCGTTTTCTCGCACGCGTTTTGCAGAGAATGGCACCAAGGGCAGAGCAAGCAACGACATTAGAGGGGGCGTTCTAACTCCAATTTCAGAAGTGATTCTTAGCTGAAAATGGACCGTGACTTGGTCCCGAGGAGGGAGGCCATGGTAGGGGTCTTGCTAGCTGTTTTTTTTCTTCTTCTAAGAAAGAGGACCACAGAGAGAGAGAAAAAAAAGTGAAGGAGGAAATCAAATACAGAGAGAGAGAGAGAGAGAGAGAGAGAGTCTGAGAACGAGGAGCCCTCCGGCAGTCCGGCCATGCCCAAACTCGGTTCGATGACTCCCGGCTGCGCTCTCGAGACCGTGGCTCCCGTTCCCTCGCACCAAGTCCCCGATAGGTCACGTTTCTTTTTTCGTGGGTCAAGCCATTTCACCTGAGGATCCCAGCTCAAAGGTGTCAAGTTGACTGGAGGTGGTCTGATCTATCGGGTTCACTACCACAGAACCGGTTAAGGCCACCTTCCCCGACTGAGCTCACCTTCCCCTCCTTCCTACTTGACGCTCTGTTTTGCCCTGTCTCGGTTCAACCGAGACGGGACTCTTCGTTCTTCGCTCATGCTCATGTTGAATGCAAATAATTCGATCTCCGAGTCGGCCTTGAGTATTTTTTGTTATCTTCATGCTGATTTAGGCCCAAGTTCTTGTCTCGTTTGAGTCCGTGGCTTTCCTTTTAGTGTCACGCACCACGTGTTTGCCGAAATGCCTGAGTTAGATCCGTAGACTTTCTCTTGAATCTGATTTGCCTCTGAGAATGTGAATCGGGCGTAGAGGAAAGAATGAATGAGGAAGGAAATTAAGAGATTTTGGGCTTAGTTCTAGCAATGGGATTGGTCCACTTTGGGCTTAAGTTGAAGCTACGCAAATACGGGCTGATTTTGATACTTAGTGAGCCTTAGGCCTGAAGTGTTAATTTGATCAATTTGGGGTTCGTTTTTTTACTACAAGGGTTGGTGAGTATTGAGCTTAATTCGGCTTGTTTGGGTTTATTTCATCGAGCACATTCCTTTCTTTGTCTGTGTCCTTGGCCCAAATCTTGTAGTCCGCCGAATCTCATGTTTGGGCAGGGCCCGGGCTTGGCCCGAGTCCCCCTTTTAAAAATAAAAAAATTCCGAAAAAAATATTATTTTTTTCTAAAAATTAGGGAAAAGCTTAATATGTAGATTTTGAGTAGTTTTCTCTTAAAATATGCAAAAACCTTTTGTCAAAAATTGAACTCAAAATTGAACAAGCTCTTAGGACTTAAATAAAGTTTTGGATGTTCTTGGAACAATTGTTAGGGTGCTATTTGTGCATTTCAATTGATACTTGATTGCGCACTTTCAATTTGTTTTCATAATCCCACCATCTCACAATCCATAGTGGGTGTTTACGTAGGCAATATTAATTCCATGTCATGTTTCAGCATCTTCTAACAGCCACGCCAATTAGATTTAGTCGAATTTCATGTTTGAAGGGGTTGATTATAAAAATTGAAAGTATAGGCACTCCATTACAAAAGTAGTGAAAGTACAAGGGCGAAAAGTAAACAAATTTCAAAAGAAAATGAGAGAGAGATGCGGTGGCCTGTATTAAGTAAATGGGCGAAGCTTCAGGACAAGACATTTAAATTGAGCTAATTGACTCAAGTTTGGACTGATCCAAGGAATACTTTTCGGCTAAGGTTTGAGATGGACCAACACCAAGATGATAAGAATCGGGGACTTCATGCTATGTGAGACCAGAACTTGGAAACTTGCTCCACCAGCGCCTCCCAAAACTTGAAGATACTATTTCTGTTCCGGCCAAACTGCTTCCACAACTTTTTCGATAGATGTCCAGCCGGTCCGCAATGAGGGACATGATCGGCCATCATGAATAGCCTGAGCTTCTTCATCTTTCTGAACGAGTCTGCGTTCACGATCAAGTCTTCTACATCAACCTTGTCTAGTTTAAGGCCTTCTATGGCATCCGTTCCCTATTAAAGCCAAATAAATAAATAAAAAATTATGCATATCAAAAGCACTTGAAAATAAGAAGATTTTCTAAACCGTTCCAAAAAAACAACAAACAAGTCTAACTTTAAAAATAATGTTTAAATTTATATTAAAACCGTACTAGTCTAACAACCGTGATAACACACGCCGTTTCTAAATGAAGACGTACTCATCTTATGATGAACAAACGAGAGGATTTATACTAGGTTATACAACTGTCAACTAAACAATACAAATTGCAATTTTAAGGAGAAAATTAACAAATCACGAAATAAAATCCTAAACCCTAGTCTCTTGCTTGAACTCTGATTGGCAAAAATAAAAATTGCATATGCCTAATTATGCAATCTAAAGTTTATTATACCATGTAAACGTGAAGTCCACGAAAAGAAGGTATACATTTATGTTCAAATTAATTTCTTGTTAGGTTAATGCTTAAATCTTACCGAATGTTGCCTAACTACTTGTAAAGCATCCTCATGGCACCATATTCTGCTTCGCTTGCTAGGGTTTGTTGGACACTCTTGAATTACAATTTGTCTACCCATTTCTTGAAGCAAATCATGCATCCATATTTTATTATTTTCGTCAATGTATATGAGCGACTTTTGAGCCAGAATCTCAATTCCACTATTGGCATGGATACTACATTGGCTCAAGGACTTGATGATCTCTTCTTTGTCATATCCATGAAGAAAGCACGCGATGTCAAGGAAAATTGTCCTCTCATTAGCCTCTAAGCCATCGATAACAATCCTCATTATTTCATGACCATCTCCATCAGGGATTTCTTTTAGTCGGTCAAAAGCTACTTGCCATTCCTTGACACTTTTGCCATTCAAGAAAGAACCCATCACGATGAGTACTAAAGGAAGCCCTTTGGAAACACTAGTGAGGCAATTTGAGAGCATCTCATAATCACTTCTGGGATATCTTTCTTGGAATGCATTCCAACTGAAAAGCTCAATAGCTTGATCATCATTCATCGCTCTTACTTTATAGATATCCCCAGATAGACCGATTATTGTTTCTTCATGTCGAGGGATCAAAATGACTCTACTTCCCAAGCCTAAGTTCATTGCCTTGATTAGGTTACTCAGAGGCTCCAACAACCCTTCCACGTCATCAAACACCAACAAAACCTTCTTCTTGTGAAACTTACGCCTCATGAATTTTATTGCTCCATGAATATCGTCGCCAAACTCTGAAACTCCATCACTGAAAATGTCACCAAAAAGGGTCTTTTGCATTTTGACAAGGCCATCTTGGCTTGATATATTCTTCACGTTCCCCAGAAAACAACTACGATCAAATTGATTTGCAATTTGGTGGTACAGAATTTGCACAAGTGTAGTCCTTCCTATTCCTCTAGTGCCGGAAATTCCCACGATTCGGACATCCTCAACCTCTAATTGGAGTAATGAGTACAAGCCTTGCAGCTGAGAATCTAACCCAACTGGATGGAAAGAAAGCAGGTTCGTGCCTAAGCCGCTCAATCTTCCTGAGATTTTTTCCACAACGGATTGGATGAATTCAGCTTCAAGTCTGCATATTATCAATAACGAAAGGTGTGACTCTGGTGATTCATGCTAGTAAAGATAGATGAAAGATCAATAAGATTATATTCTGGACCTTAGGAGTATCGCCCATCTAATCTAATTTAATATCCAATATCCAATCTGCTATAATAGTATATAGTGGCATGTGAGAAGTTGACCTGTGCGTGACTTAGTGTTCTCTCATCTTCGACTTTCCTTTGTAATACAATCAGTACTTTTAACAATTACAAGAGGAATAAGAAGTAATAATTATTCTTCAACAAGTACCATATAGTCGTGGGATAAATTTGACTTTTCAAACGCCCAGGAAGCTCTTTTGTTGAATGTTGCCCTAAAGTAAACTCTGCTAAATTTGAGGTAAACATTCCAAAGATAGCAAATCTTGGTGATGCATATTAGTACAAAATATAATGTATATGTAACAAAGAAGAGAAAATCTTTTGGCAAATCATTTAAGCAATAAATTAAAAGAAAAGGGATTGAAATCAGTCAATGAAAAGTGTCTCGATGCTCATCGAAAAAGAGGTTCTACTATAGAGAGTTTCTTGGCCAAAAAAGGAAACACTATGAAAAGTGGAGAGAGAGACAGAGAGGCAAAGACAGGTACAGAGACAGAGTCTGAGAGAGAGAGAGAGAGAGGGAGATTTAAGAGCAGGCGATAAAAAGAGGGAAGAGCACAAACTGGAGGCTGAACTTTCTTTTGAACCCTAGCTAGGTACCCCAGTCCAAACAAGAGAGAGGCTGACAACAACCTTCTTTTTCCTCTTTTTTGCCTTTGACAGATTCATCATTCCATAGTGGAGAGCTTTGGTGGTGAAGGGAAGGGTTGCATCACAGCTAGGTTTACCCTGTGTTGGCCGTGTAAGTGGTCTGAACTTGCCCATTTTGGTTCTCTTTAATTCTAACGAATGAAAGCACGGGGCTTCTGATAACCTCCTACAGAATAAGTGGCTCATATGCTTTGGAGTTCACCCACTTGTTTGTTTTCAACAAGGGGAATCAGAGTAATCGAGAGAAATTTTGCATGAAGGAAATGGGCATTTAAGGAATCCTCTTAAGAAAACACTTAAAAGGAAGAGAAAGATAGTACCTGTTTTCGAGAGGCCAGCCAGTAAGATTGCCGGCTTTGCGGAGAGCGTCTCTCCACTTCCGGACCTTGTCAGCATTCTCCTTGCCAAAACCCTTCTTGCTTTGGCCAATCCGCTTGAATGGTCCGGATTGCTCGCGCATCTCTCTGGGGTCAACGTCCATGAAAATGAGGAACACCAACTGGCCTTTCTTTTCCTTGCACTCGAGGATCTTATCCAGCTCTTCCAGACACCAAGTCAAGGAGGCGAAGGTCTGAGAGATGACCACAATGGCACTCCTCGACCGCTCAATCTCCTCAAGGATTGTCGGTTCGATCTCAACTCCTCTTTCCAGATTGTAGTCGATGAAGACCCTTATATTGTTCCGCTTGAGAGCGACATGGAGGTGGCTCACGAAGTTGCGTGTGTCGGCCTGTTTATAACTGATGAATGTATCGTGAACCCACCGAGGGATGGAGGAGGGGGGAAAGCAGAGTTGTGGCCTGGCTGTGAGGCTATGTTTGAGAGAAGAGTAGTGGAGTGGAAAGAAAGAGGGCAAAGAGATGGGAGGAGACTGCAATTGGAATTGCGATGTTCTCTTGTTTAGGAGGCCTGGATACAAAGGAGGAGGAGAAAAAGTAGGGAAAAGCTTGCACTTGAGTTGGCGAAACTGAATCGTCATCTTTCTAGAATTTTCCATTGAAACACCCACGAGAATCAAAGTAAAGAAAGATCTAATATTGAGTTTATTCACAATGCAAGCTCCCTTGACGTATTCTTATAGAATTCAAATTCTAGCTATTGGAATATAATACGCAGAAACGATATGATCTTGTAATTTACGTCAACACAAAACTACCAGAGAAATAAACGAGAAATAATAAGGATACCAGAAATTTACGTGGTTCGATTCGAGTATTGGTATCTACATCTACGGGAAGAGCTAGCAGCAAATAATCCATTATAATCGGAGAATCAGAGTTTACAATCGCTCACACGATCGAGTGTTTCCCACACTTAGATTTAACCAAAAACCCAAAGTGTTTATAAATAAACAATTCACTTGGACATAATAAACTCACTGCACAAAATTACCACGCGTTTAAGCTCAAAAACAAAATGCTCTACATATGCCGAAAATAAGAACTACAGCATCTATTTTTTCTTACGTACGTGCTACTTCGCGTTCTCCTTTTCTTGTTCTCGTGGGTGGCTCCCCTTCAACTTGACGCCGTGCAGTCTTTTTTTTTCTCTCATAGGGTTTCAGCAGCACACCTTCTAGAGAGATTTAGCATTATATTTATATGTGCCCAAAGGTCAAAAGTTTGACCTGGGCCCACCAATTTTGGCCCACCACTTTTTTGGCTCCATGTGTAGAGGGCTTCACTTTCCTTTTAGCTTTTATATTACGTGCCCAAAGTCAAGACTTTGATTGTGGCCCCACGTCTCTTTCCTTCTTTAAAAAAAAGAATTCGTACATTGCAGGTAAGGAGAAGAAAACCTTCCTTTTTCTTCCTTTTTTCTATTATCTCATATATTTCCTCTTTTGTCTTGTAGTGATATTTTGCACGTCCAAAAGTATGTCCAATAAGAAGAAAGATTTTTCATTCAACTTGTAATCCACTTGGCAAAATCTTCATCGATAAAATTCGGTTTAATAAATCGTTATCCAAATTCAAACTCGAGAAATTAATTTAACAATTATCTACATTGGCTCAATATTTAAAGCCAAGTTATAGCGTTCTTTATCCATGCTGCCCTCCTAACGCCCCGACGGGTGCTCACTCTCCACAGACACTAATAGACCTCAAGTAGAGATTGAGCTTCGTTAAAGGAATAGACTTAGTTATCATGTCTACCGAGTTATTTGCTTTAACAATCTTTTTGACAATAACATTACTCTTAACTAAGACATCTCGGATGAAGTGATACCTGATGTTGATATGTTTCATTCGCTCGTAATAAACTGGATTATACGCCAAATATATCGCACATTGGTTTATCATAGTGTATATCCATACTTTTCTATTTTAACCTAAAGTTCGAAAGCAAATTTTGTAACCATATTGCCTCTTTCGCTACAAAGGTTAGTGCCATGTACTTTGCCTCGGTTGAAGACAAGGTAATGTGATCCTATAAGGACGCTTTCCAACTAACTGCACCACCTGCTAGCGTAAACATATACCCTACTAAAGACCTGTGATCAGCTAAGTCACCAGTATGATCTGAATCCACAAAACCAATGGTCTCACTACCATTGTTGTCCTTCCGATATACTATACCTATATCTGTTATTCCCTTTAAATATTTAAGGATCCACTTCACAGCTTCCCAATGAGCTTTACCATGACGCTTCATATAGCGACTAACCACGCTCATAGCTTATGAAATATTAGGCCTAGTGCATACTATAACATACATAATACTACCAACGACACTAGAATAAGGAACACGGGATATATGCTCCTCCTCCTTCTCAATTTACGGTGATAATTTATTTGAAAGTTTAAAGTGCTTTGCTAAAAGTGTACTTATAGATTTTGCCGACTGCATATTGAAACATGCCATGATCTTCTTAATATATTTTTTCTAAGATAGACGTAAAACTCCTATAGTCTTGTCACGCAAAATCTCCATACCCAATATTTTCTTTGCAATATTTAAATCTTTCATCTCAAATTCAACATTTAGCTGCCTCTTCAACACATCAATATTAGACATATTCTTAGTTGCTATTAGCATATTATCAACATATAAGAGTAGATAAATCAAAGAACCATTCTCGAATCTCCTAAAGTAGACACAACTATCCATTTGACTTTTTGAATAGTCTTGACTAGCCATGAAAGCATTAAAACGTTTATACCATTACCTAGGAGACTATTTCATCCCATACAAAGATTTCTTAAACAAACAAACATGATTTTCCTTATTCGGAATAGCAAATCTCTCTGGCTGCCTCATATAAATTTGCTTCTTCAACTCATCATTAAGAAACATAGTTAACACATCTAGTTGCTTTAACTTAAGATCTTACGAAGCAACTAAGGTAAGTAAAACACGAATAGAAGTATGTCTTATCACAGGAGAGAACATCTCATTGTAGTCAATGTCCTCACGCCGTGTATACCCTTTCACCACAAGTCTCGCCTTATGCCTCGCTGCCTCAACACCGGAAATGTCCTCTTTTTGTTTAAAGACACATTTACTTCCAACGATCTTCTGGCTCTTGGGCACTTTGACCAACTCCTATGTTTGATTTTGATGGAGTGAGTCCATCTCTTCACTCATAGCCCCTAGCCACTGTGACGACTCCGAACTAGCCATCGCCTCAAAGTAAGACGAATGCTTATCTGTCTCCACTTCATCACCTACAGTCAATGCATAAGTAATATATGTATAACCATAACGTACCAGTGATTTAATTTGTCTTTTTTATCTATCTGCGGCTATAGTGTGCTACGGTTATATTGATTGTCTACTATTACCAACTTCAGGAATTGCGGCCTCATTTGCAGTTTCAACTTTTGTTACCTTCGAGGTCTCTAGAGTCTCCACCGGAAGCTCCACCTAATTTATGACACCATGATTTGTCTTCTCTATTGGTTATGTCTCAGAACTCCTCTGTTGAAACATTACAATCTCGTTGAAGATAACATCTCTACCGATTAGAAAACCAGGTGATCTAGGATCAGTGCACCACAGCCAGTAGCCTTTCACCCCATGTGCATAACCCAGAAATATATACTTCTTCATCCTCTACTCAAGTTTACCATCGCTCGCATGAACATAAGCAAAACATCTGAATATTTGTAATCTATAGTATTCAACAGGTTTCCCCAACCATACTTCCTCAGGAGTCTTCCACTCGATAGCAGATGGTGGAGATCGATTAACTAGGTAATATGCCATGTTTACTGCTTCGACCCAAAATTCCTTGCCAAGTCATGCATGCGAAATCATGCATTGAGCTTGCTTAAGCAAAGTTTTGTTCTTCCATTCTACCATGCCATTTTACTATAGTGTTCCAAGTACTGTGCAGTGTCTCACAATACATTCTTTCTCGCAGAACTCGGTAAAACCTTTACCACAAAACTCCATGCCATTATCGGTTCTCAAGCACTTGATCTATTTATTTGACTGCTTCTCAATCAATGCCTTAAATTTCTTGAACCGATCAAACACATCACATTTGTGCTTCAGAAAGTATACCCATACCTTCTTCGAATAGTTGTCAATAAATGTCAGCATATATCGGGCACCTCTTTTCGAATGAATCGAAGATGGGTCATAGACGTCTAATGAATATATTTAACTAGTCGCTTAGTCTAATGAACAACTGTAGTGAACTTAACTTGGTGCTGCTTTCCAAAGATGTAGTGCTTACATAAGTCCAGCTTCATTGTCTTCTGCCTTCAACAACCCCCTTTCACTCAGCATCGTCATATCGGCCTTACTCATGTGCCCTAAACGCATATGCCATAACTAAGTCAAGTTAGAGTCTGACTCACCTGATGAAACTGCAGCGGTTCTAGTCGCGGTCTCTCTCAGTAGATGATAGAGAGTATTCACTTTCCTCCCTTTCATCACTGTCATGGCATCTCGAGAGACCTTCAGTACTCTACCTTTAGCGGTGTACCTACACCTGATGTCGTCAAGTGTTCCTAGAGAAATAAGATTCTTCTTGAACTTCGATACATGCCTCACATCTATCAATATGCACACCACCCATCGTAAATCAGAATCCGAATTGTCCATATACCCACAGCCTTATAGACTGCGTTATTCCCCAAAAAAAACTCTACCACCATATGCAGTTTCGTAAGTAGTGAATCAGTTCTTATGAGGCGTCATATGATAAGAACACTCCGAATCTAGCACCCATTCGTCTCATGATGAAGTAGTAGTCACACATAAAACAGCTTCTGCATCACTATTGCTCCCCTCGTTAACGTTTGTCATACTGCTTGTGGCATTCTACCTATCACCTTTATTTCTCCGCTTTGGACAATCTCTCATGATGTGTCTCTCCTCGTGACACTCAAAGCACTGCATGCATCCCTTAGACTTTCTATGGCGTGATTTTGATATGTTTTTACCTTTGCTACTACTAGGCCCTCAATGTTTTTCTCTGTCTCAAATTGTTAGTGCTTGCCCTACTCCTTGCGCTAGACCATTATGTCACAACTTTCTCTACCACTCTTTAGAGAATAAGACCGACTTCACCTCTTCTGAGGTAATTGTAGTACGCCCCTGCAATAGTGAATCAGTAAAAGTGATCCCATGACTCTGGTAAAGAGGTTAACAACAGCATGCCCTGTTCTTTATCATCAAGTATTTTACCGACGTTCTTCAAATCCATCATGAGATTATTAAATTTATCTAGGTGGGTTCTGATAGACGTACTTTCAGTATATCTAAATTGAAACATCATCTTCAACATGTATAGGCGATTGTTCAAATCTTTCTTCATATGGAGTGCCTGAAGTTTTGCCCATAATGCTGCGGCATCCTTCTTCTCAGCAACTTTGATTAAAACCTCATTCGACAAATTTAACAGGATTGTGCTATTTTCTTTTTCCATTAGCTCTACCCTCTCAGAGTCTTTCATTATAATTGGCAACTCATCTTCACCATTTAGTGCCTTAACCAAATCTTGGGTTGTCAATAATGCTTGCATCTTAAAACTCCATAACCCAAAGTTGTTCCTCTCGTTAAACTTCTCAATTTCAGATTTTCTATCAGATATAATTGCAATAACATAATTTCCAGATAATAATCAGACAAGCAAAAGCTCCAAATCACAATCAAGAAATCTGATCCTAAGCTCTAATACTAATTGTTGGAATATAATACGTGCAAACGACAAGATCTTACAATTTACGTCAACACGAAATCACCAGATAAATAAACGAGAAATAATAAGGACACCAAAAATTTATGTGGTTCGGTCCGAGTATCGGTACCTACGTCCACGGAAGAGCCAGCAACAAATAATCAACTATAATTGGAGAATCATAATTTACAATTGCTCACATGCTCGAGTGTTTCCCACACTTAAATTTAACCCAAAACTTAAAGTGTTTATAAATAAACAATTTACTTGAACATAAACTCATTGCACAAAATTACCACGCGTTCAAGCTAAAAAACAAAATGCTTTACGTACGCCGAAAACAAGAACTCCAGCGTCTATTTATTCTCACGTACATGCTGCTTCGCGTTCCCCTTTTCTTGATCATGTGAGTGGCTCCCTTTCAACTTGATGCCGTGTGGCTCCTATTTTTTTTTTTTTTTTCTCTCGTGGGGTTTTAGCAGCACATCTCCTGGAGAGGTTCTGCTTTATATTTCTATGTGCTCAAGGTTAAAAGTTTGATCTAGGCCCACCAACTTTTGGCTCCACGTGTGGAGGGCTTCACTTTCCTTTTAGCTTTTATATTGTGTGCCCAAAGTCAAGACTTTGACTTTGGGACCCACGTCTCTTTCTTTCTTTAAACAAAAGAATTTGTACATTGCAGGTAAGGGGAAGAAAACCTTCATTTTTCTATTATCTCATATATTTCCTCTTTTGTCTTGTAGTGATATTTTGCACGTCCAAAAGTATGTCAAATAAGAAAAAGATTTCTTTCATTCGATTTGTAATCCACTTAGGAAAATCTTCCTCGATAAAATTCGGTTTAATCCACATTTAAACTCGAGACATTATTTAACAGTAGCCCTTCCTCTCTCTCCCGGCTCATTATGCACCACTTTTCCGCATCCATGTCTCCACGTTCAAAAACTCCGGATAAAGTGAACAAGATAATTTTTCTTGTCACCGAACTAGTAAAATAAACACATGACTAATGTGAACAAGCGAATTTTTCTCGAAATGTGGGGGAAGGAAAAACGAGGGAAGCAAGCCCTTGGAAATGCTTTTCTACAACCCTTTTTTTGAATCTTGGGGATACTTTTGCCATACAGTACTTGCCTAACTTAGAGAGATTTAGTCTTCATTGGTACTCGGGTTTCAGTCTTCTAAGTTTCAGCATTAGTGCAATTTAGTCCTTTAACATTCATTTTGCGCAATGAAATCCTCTATCCTTGTCAATTTGTGCATTATGGTCTACTAGGTTCTATTTTATGCAATCAAGATAAAGAGTTACCGTAAAAATTACAGCATCTTGGGCGATAAGAGTATTCAAAATGACATATCTCAGTCAATTAAATTTCTTATTTATAGTTAACCAAGTAGAATTTGTCTTTGAGTAATGTATGATAATATGGTCATAAAACGTGTCATGATCTTTTATTATATGTTTCTCCCGTCTATTCACCGCATGCGTGTTGTTAAATTATTGATCTGTTATCTAAAAAATTCTTTGATTTTTCTCTAAAATTACTGTTACCTACAAGCTCCCTCGTGAACTCGTGCGCTACTCAAAATTAGTGGCTAGTAAGGCTGCGTTTGGTAACGTTTCTGTTCTTTTTTTGTTCCAGGGAACAGAAACAAAAAAAAGTGTTTCTGTTCCAGAAACAGTTTTTGAACAAAAGAACACGTTTGGTAAGTGTAAAAAAAAAACTGTTCTTGAAATAAAAAAAAAAGAACAGAAACACGTTTGGTAACTGCAGTTAATTTTTGTTCCTAGAATAGAAAAAGAACAGAAACATGTTTGGTAAACGTATTAAAATTTCTGTTCCTAATTTTTTTTTTTTAAAATGCTTTTTCTAAATAAAGTTTAAACGAAATGAGAATTATCATTCTCATGAAATGCTCATTAATTTCATTTTGTTCATGGTGAGTGAAGACAAATTTTTCATACTTGGTAGAAAATTTAAAATGTAAAGTTAGAATCAAATTTTTTTCAAGTGCTTTTTTTATTTTTGATTTTTATAACATTTAAACTTGATTGAATTCTCATTCTCATGAAATTGTCATCAATTTAATTTTGATAATGGTGAGTGAAGAAAAATATTTCCCACTTAATCATATATGCATACTTAAAAAAATTATAAGTAAAGTTCGTACAATAAGAAATATATATATATATATATATATATATATATATATATATATATATATATAAAAAAGAGTACATCTCAACATGAATCATTTCATACATGACATCACAATAATAAAGCATTATAGTTCATTGTTCAACTTCATCACAGTGAATACTTAAAAACAATATTACAAAAGTCAACAAATCTCCCCGCATATTGTGATCCCTTGCCATTTTATTTGCAATACTTATCCTAAGCATGTTCATCCCAGTTCCGCTCATGACTAGGATCCGCAACCTCCCTTCTGTAGGTCCAAATGGGTACTCCGGATCTCCATAAATGGAAAAATTTCTGTCCATCCTATCTTGATCACGGATGTAATTATGAAGAGCACAACATGCAATCACAATAAGTGCTTGCTTCCGAATTGTAAATGCAGGCATATGTCTCAAAATTGTGAAGCGATTCTTTAATGCCCCAAATGACCTCTCAATTACATTTCTTAGTGAAGAGTGCTTGTAGGAATAACTCTTTTGCGTTCTTGGCCGTCTCCCAGATGGTATCGTTCCTTCTAAATGGAGTTAAAAATCCCGGAAGTGCTGCATAACCAGAATCACACATGTAGTATTTCCCTACAACATGATATATATAAATTTGTTGTAATATTCAACCATAATATAATCACAAATGTCTATATAAACAAAATAAATACTGTGTGGTGGTCGAGGAAATTGCAATCGAGGAGTTTCAAGTGCTTGCCGAAAGCACTCGACAATCATTGCGATCCTTCCCATCCAGCATAGACGAAAGTAAATTTCATATCAAATGAGCAAACACACAACACGTTCGGTTGTATTCCCTCTCCTGCCTCTAAATCGAACCCGCCGGTTTCAGGGATAATAGCATTTATATGGGTGCCATCCATAGCACCTACGCGATCTGTCAATTTATTGCCAATATAAGATTATATAAGATTATGAATAACATGTATTTTACGATATAAAGTCGATATAGAAATCATACCTTGAAGTAGCGTTTATGACTAGGATCCATAAGAATTTCTTGTGGGATGACATCAAAGGACGGTGGTTTGATTATCTCCTTTGCAAGTTGGATAATTGCTTTCAACACTTTGTTGAAATACTTGCCGATCGTTTCTCCGGAATGTTGAAATCTCTCACATAAATCTCGGTTTGAGCTACCGTGACAAACCAAAGATAAGAATATCCCAATTTGTTCATCAACTCGAATATATCGACTATCTTTTAACCAACCTCTTACTCTCATCAAATCACATAAATTCAGAAAAACATGCCTCTCCATCCTGAAGGCTTCATATATCCTATCGAATGTCCAGAAATCATCTCCATTATCCATTCGGATCCTAATAATTTGCTGTCCCTAATAGGTTCTCTTGTATGCACGGACACAATGGCAACCGTGCACAACCACGCTAGAAATATGCGAAGATCATCATCATCCAAGAATTGTTGAACTCGTCCTACCTGTTCACTACATATACTATCCGATCCCTCTTCCATAGTACCTATACGATAAAAAAAATATACAAACATCAATATAGATTTTGAAAGTATATCCAGCAACAATCAATAACATAAGTCATAACATAATAGAAGATGCCATTATATGTAAGTAGCAAAAGTCTCAACACTAACATACATAACATAAAGTTATACAATCTTATGCAAGGTCTTTTAATCCATAATATATTTCCAAACATCTTTAAAGATGATAAAGAAGTCCATTTCTCCTTTCGGGGGGTGGATTTAATGAAGGCCACTCTCCATGAGGCACTATCGCATGCTCGATCCACTTGCTTTATTGTAAACTTCTTGGTCTATCTCGGGCATACTTAATAGAATATCCATCACCTCTACGGAGAAACGGTCCACGGGTGGTGCCATCTTTGCCGGAAGTCGTTGAGCCATTACCGGATTGACTTGACTTAACTTTCAAAAAGTCTTGTATGGCTTTGCAAGTGTCATCAATACTATTTTGGGTAGTCCTCCTTCTCCTCTTAGTGTTTGGAGTCCTATCCAATTTGTGTTTCCGACAATGATGAAGTTCCGGCATCGTCTGAAGGGAAGACTCCTCATCGGTGGTGATCACCGAAGTCATCTGTATGGGCACCACCAGCATCATCATAGGCATTGCCACCACCGTTGCCACCGCATGCATTGTAACCACCGTTAGCACCACCTCCATTGCCACCACCGTTGTCGCCTTCCTCCGACACCTTTGCCGCATTTTCAGCATTTCCAAGGTCATATTCCCCCGATAGCATAGGTACCACCAAATACAATACATAGTTCGGGATACTTTGGGAAATCCATCCTTCCGAATTTGGCCCACTCTACATTCTCCTACAATTTTCACAGCAATTAAATTTCAACGAAACACGTGTAATTATACAATGAAAAACATACATATATAATGACAACAAAATGACTAAAAAATTAGAAAAAATCATACCTTGATGTGCTCTTCCCAGACGTTTGGATCGTCGACAGTAACTCTTTTATTTTCATTATCCCAACCAAATCCAGACTGGGACATAAGTTTCTGAAAACTACTATACTGTTTTCTCAGTTTGTTCACCTTGTTTCTCAGCTGGACCATGGTATATTGGCACCCTGTTTGTCTAAAGAATTCATTTTGGATATTCCTCCAACCTGCTTTGTTGAAAGTAGAAGAGGGCGATTTCCTTTTTCACCTCATCCACCAACAAACCGATAAATAGGTTGGTGACCGACTCGGTCCACTTTGCACTGAATTTTTGTGACTCGATGCCATTTAATCTTTGATCGGTTGAGCAGCATATGAGTAATCGAGTTAAATCAATAACATAATACTATATATGCCATACATAAAAGCATTATGAAGAGATGCAAGCCAAGAAGACTTAACTTTAAATAACGATAATTCTTGAACTACATGCAACCTATGACTAGCAATGATCAACCAACCTGAATGCTCTCTCTCCAACCTATTTTTCAGCTATGTAATGCGAAATGATCAACCTAAAGAATTCATTGTAATGCTACATACAATATAATTTTGTTGCTATAGATGTACCTGTCTCGAAAGGCAATATTATCCAGGAGTGGACGGCGTGTATCGGAGGAAAGTGCTTCCAACTAAAACTCCACCGCTTCTCAACACTCGAGTAATTTCTGCAATCTGCCCATACGCAACAAAGGGGTTGAGAACTTTATATCAGCCACTTGATGGGGATCTCTGAAAAGAAGCAAAGATGCTGGGCATGCCGGTTTTAAAGGCCTGTTAATAGGGTTAGCCGTCCAATTTCCATGCTTCCTACTATTCACCAGTTCATATGTTATTACTTTATTCCTATCGTTGATTCCTGTGCGTGTCGCTTCCTTTCTCGTACCGCGCCTATGGTACTAACGGATACAGAATAGACAAGAAAAAAATTGCTATAAATTAATAAAACTAATAGAATAACATTAATCAGCCAGGCTTGGTCAAAACAACGGCGCAGGTGGAAGGCGAAGAATGCCGCCTTCCAAGGGGCCCCAGATATCGCTATTTGATTAAAGATGCATTCATCATCATTAATAATCCATCTTTGAATTAAACCTAAATCTCGGTGATTCGAAAATTATAGATAGCAAAGATTAAGAGATATCATAATCATAGCTCCATTTATTTCGCGAAAAATAAATATATTTAGAAAACATATTTCTAAGAATAATCACATATATCACTTGAAATAATTAATAAATAAATAATATTTTCATTATTGACAAAAATTTATATTTAAATATTTCCATGGATGATAAAAAAAAATTCGTTCATTCATTTTTGTAAGTAATATAAATAATTATTTTTTGGAAAATGATTTTCGATTCACTCATTTTCCGCCGAATAAATGGAGCCCATATCAATTGTTCTTCGTCCTGTCCCACTCACATAAATTGCACGTTCAAAAGCATATACTAAATCCAACGAACAGAAAAGTAGTTGATTTAAAGGAGGGAAAGGCCCCTGATCACATTAAATTTTCATTGTAACCCACCCACATGATGAGGTCCGGGTACATCAGGACATATCCCATATTTTATGCAGCACCTCATCATAAATCTTCTCAAACAAGCCTCGCTCTCCCTCCAACATTCCTGCCGCGTGGGGTCTCCCTCTGCTTCTCCAACATCCAAATTCTCTACGAACGCACCCGTGGGTTTATTGTTTAATAAGGGTCAACTCGGAACACGCTGTAAATAAGTTTTCTTGTTTTTTTTTTTAAGGGTTGACTTGAAGGATATGACTTTCCAAACCAGATTGAAAGAGAGAGAAGGAACGGGGGTTCAAAACAGTAATCGGTTAACCGGTTGTTTGTCTACCGTGCAATACTAATCGACTTGCTGCTTATTATAAAGCGCATCATATATATTGGCCGAAAAGATTATATCAGCGAAATTCTCCGAAGAAATTTAATGGTCGCTCGCAAGTCCAACCCGAGTACAGCTGAACAAGCTATTGTCGCAAAAGGAATGGGAGGCAATCACCTGGAACGGCCATGATCGTGGTCGCTTATTTTGTATTCTTGCTAATCCAAGATCTGTAAACCACCTAACATAGCGTTAAATGAGTCAAACCGCAAAGTCAAGTCGACCTAGATTTACTTGATCGAGCATAGGATCCCCCATACACTTTGTGGAATAAGTTTATTGAAAAGCAGTAGCTTGTCCGACAGTATGAGTGAAACCAAGTCGGAGCGGAATTACTGTCCAGTTGGCTTAATGACTACTCTAAATCAACTCATCTAATTTAGAGTCAAGCATTTTGTCTAGTTGAGCTTAAGCTTGCTAATACTCAGCTCGATAGGCTCATGAGCCTAATCGAGGTTTTGTTTTTTTTTTTGTAGAAAATCATATTCAATAATTATAAATAAAGACATGTTGAAATTTTTTTTTTGGTGATTTAGTTAGGCATCCATTGTATAGAAAATTAGGGATCGACTCCAGTCCCTATACAAAAAATATTAGTTAAATTGCATATAGTTTTTGGGAGCATTTATTATATAGCTAAGTTCATTTATTTCATTGAAATTGGACCAGCGGATGGGCTTGAATGGATGATTCTGAACTTGACTAATATGCTTCACTAAGTCTAACAGTATTAAACTTTGATCAAGCCTGTTACTCTCTTCACGACCAAAATTTGACAATAAAGCTTTATATTTTGGGTCACATGGCAAAGAAAGAAATCGGCAGGATATTCCAAAATATTCATGCATGAGAGATGGGCAGATTATTTTATCATTCTTAAGATCTCTCATATATCAGTAATTGGCATATCCAATTTTCTACTTCAAGAGAAGAACAAGAGGATTGAGGGGATTCTCCGCCAGCATGGAAAGGGAAGGAGAGCTGGTCGTGTGTTTAAAATGGAAGGTGAGATATATTTATGATCTTTGAAAGAAAGAAAGAGTCCAGCGAGATATCTTTCTCGCACGGTTTCTCCCTGTCCACATCACGTTCGTGCTCCGCCGTTGCCCGCAAGTGCTTGCCATGCGGGTCACGATTCAGAGTGCAACGAAATCCCAGAATACTTGCTCGTTGCAGCAAGTCCCCGTCCAGTTGTTTGTTCCTTCTTTGCAGGTTTCGGGCGATCCAAGCGCTTCGAAGCCCTTGCCGTGCCAATTTTGCTTCATTTTCTTATAGGTTTTTCCAGTCACGTCAGTGAGAGATTTGATGTGAATACTGTCAACTATTTCAAAAGCTTAAATGGTTAGACAATGA
Source organism: Eucalyptus decipiens (assembly GCA_014182575.1). Lineage (NCBI taxonomy): Eukaryota > Viridiplantae > Streptophyta > Magnoliopsida > Myrtales > Myrtaceae > Eucalyptus > Eucalyptus decipiens. The sequence goes on from CM024615.1 coordinate 26,664,810, forward strand.
CACGATTTAATATTTAATTATTGGAGGTCTCGCCATCAAGCCTGCAGTTGTCACCGCCCCCAGCAACGCTCCCTATGGCGAGGAACACAATCTCATCATCTAGATTCTTCTACGTGTACGCACGCGCATGGAAGCAGAGAGGGCAAAGAGATCAAGTTACGCGGTTAATGAATGAATAATGATGAAGTGGCGATAATTTGTCAATATACGATCATGGGGTGCTTTAGATAGTCCAAGCTAATGAGTGGGATTGCTTGGTCGATATAAGAGCAAAGGAAGCGATGATCAGTGAAGGTGCAAGTTCTTTCGCGGGAAAAACATAGAAAAAGACAAAGGAAGGTTTGACGTTCTGAAGTTCACAAAACTTGCGGGTGAAGGATCCTACGGGTTGCTCCTGGCGGAGCTGGTCTTGCATGTTGCTACCTTGATCGCTGAAAGTCTTGCTCGTTGCCCGCGACCTCAAGCCACCAAAAGCTTCACCACCGCGAGCACCACCGAGCCACCTCACCTGAGCAGCTCTCTCGCCAAGCATAGCAGCGCCACCGTGAACCGTGAAGTATCGTCCATCCGAATTCCTGTGCCGAGTTTGGAAACACTACCCAAGTGCTATTACAAATTAGGTAAGAATTTTCATTAACCTAATTTTTATATATTTTGTTGCCTAATTTGTGATATCGCAATCTTGTTTGAACCTTTGAGAGATATTATCATATCCATTAAATTCCCGAATAGCCTTTAAATTAGGAAATAATTCGTGACATGCTATTATCATTAATCCGATCTCATGCTCGAGATATAACTCATGATTGTACAGAAAATCATCAATCTGATCTCATATCCAAGATGTGATTTGCGATTGGACAGAAAATTGTCAATCCGATCTCATGCTTAAGATACGATTCGTGATTAGATGAAAAATTGACCAATTTGATCCTAATGTCCGGGGAATGTTTCCTCAATTTATTTCCAAAATTAAATGGATATGAATAATATCTTGTGTGGTTTGGTGATGGATTTGATGTGGATTTGATTTCTTTCCATTTTTGTTTCATTTGAATTGATTTTGTTTTTTTTTTTTTTAAAACCAAAAAGGTTATTTTGGTTTTTTATTTTATTTTATTTTGGATTTTCGCATGCATATCATGTAGTTTAGGTCATGTCATATTGCTATATTATGTTAGGTTAGCAACATGCATTGCGTAAAATATGATTTTCATTAAGCAATAGGAAATCTAGAACAATTAATTGAAATTGAGGAAATCATATTTAGGTTGATATGATATTCTAAATAGTATTGCAGATACTTTCGTTATTTTTAGATAAATATTTTGTCTCTGTGCTTGCAAGTTACTTATTACTTTGCGTTATTTAGTGTTAAATAATGGTTGCACACTCATATGATTACCTCACATGTTAATGGAAAATTAAAATCAATACAAGTTATCTACAAAAGATATTTTTTAAATAAAAAAGAAAATGTACCGAAATGGTGATAGAGATATTTAGTGTAATTAAGTCCCATAACCACAATCCTTAGTTAATAATCCATTTTCATGGTCATGCCTTCTCTCCCTCTTTAGCTCTATACTAAATGCTCTCTTCTTCATGAGAAATTATTGTCAACAACATAATATATGCACAGAATTGAAATTGGACCACTAAAAATAGTGGATTTCGTAAGATCTCACATGAATCCCATCAAATCTATTGGTCCAAATTTCTTTTAATACATGTATTGAATCCACTAAATAATCTAGCCTTACACTGACTTAACAGGGTCCAAGACCCCCATGAGGGCCATATGTGATGAATGTTTATTTATTTATTTATTTGAGTGTGGAAAATTGCCGAAAATTTCTTTGAATTATTTATCTTTACTTATCGCAAGATAGTTGTTGAATTTATCCAAAAGACAAAATAAAACACTAGTAAGTTGATAAAAATGCAGGTCCAAGTTATGTTCTAATGGCCAAGCTCAGGGTTGGGCTATAAAAAAAAATATTCAATTTTCATAGGAGTTGAAATGTCTAGTTTGTTGCAATTACAACTTCTGTATAAGGTGTGAAAAACGCAGTCTGCGGGCTCCTCCTTGATATGGCTAGAACGAGTACCTAGAGGGGGGTGAATAGGTACAAAACGACTTTTCACTTAAATCATACAATACTAGACAATCAATAGAAATAAACAGCAATTGAAAGACTCGAGAGAGGGAAAAGAGAATTGAACACAATGTTTATAGTGGTTCGGCTTTAGTTTAAGCCTACGTCCACTCTTCTGCACTGACAGCCTATTGGCTGGATTCCACTATGAACAAAGAAGTGTTACGGCGTTTCTCTTCCTTGATTCAGTAGTGTAGATGATCTACCTCACTTGCTCAAGATATCACTAAGTATAAACACTCTTTTGTGTATACAGTTTTGCTCAAAATGAATCGACTGAATATCAAGGAACTTCAGACTATGGAATTTGTCTATCGAGCATGCACTAAAATAACTTGAACGAGTTCCTTTTATACTCCTTCATGCCATCATACCCGTTGGCACTTACCAAAGGAATTCCTCCAATCTACCCGTTGGACGGAATCAATTAAGGAGATCTTTCGAGCTATTAAAGGAAATTGACGATAGCCCATCAATCCTGTTCGCCCATACAACCAGGATCTTGGTTTCCAAGAATAGAACTTTCCAAGATTACTTCGTCAATCATCGGATCTTGAATAGAAAGAATCCGTTAGCTTAACCCAGCCAAGAAATCTTCTCCAGAGATTAAGACTAACTCCTTAACCAAACACTTAGGTTCGAATAGCCTTTCGACACTTTGGATTAGAAAACTGTCAATGAGAATATCTTTAAGTCTTGAGTCTTGAGTCTTGAGTCTTGAGTCTTGAGTCTTGATGATCGACGGTCTTCGACTCTAAACCGAGAGTCTATAACAATCCGTACTAGATCGAAAGAAACGTTTTGTCAGCTTCAAAATATTCTGGCAAGATTTCTCCAACAATCTCCCCCTTTTTGATGGTGACAAAACTTTCTTGAAGATTTGAACAACTTTGACCTGCAAAATATTACTCAAGTAATATGGCTATAAATAAAAAACAACCAGACTCTGCATCCACAGAAAATTGGTTAGTCCTTCACAAGTAAAACCATATAACAATACTTGATGTAACTGCAAGCAAGCATTCAAAATCCACACTTAAATCAGACCAAGTTCAAGTTCAAACTCACACCCAAATCAAACACATAAACAAAATAGAATTTAAAATTCATAAATCAAAAATTCAAAGTTCAAAGCTGAAGTTCAAAGCTGGCAAATTCTCCCCCTTTTTGTCAACATTAAAAAGGCGAGGAAGTAGTCAATTCTTCTTGGGAATGCGAACTATCTGAAAATCTCCCATAGACTGAACAATTCCTTCCAGCCTCTTCAAGTCTTCCCTTAGCTGAGCTACCTCTTCTCCTTTTGCATTGGCTTGAATTTGAGAAGAGAGATCTTTGATCTGATCCTGCAGGGACACAGAAGATGCTTTTCCAGCATTCTTCAGGACTTGAATTTCACAGTCCAAAGCATAGATTTGACCACGCATTTCCAAAAGGATATCAAGTATTCGACGAAAATCTGCTGAATTATCCGTCTGTGTACTGACATTTGCTCGGTCTGATGGAGTAAACGCAGATGATGGATCTTCTATGAAGTCGCGCAGATTCGATGTTGATGCATCATGTCCTTCTCCAGGCATTTGAGAGGCCTGAAAATCTTCTGGATTTGCTTTAGAGCGACTCACATCTTCATAAGGAACAAATGTAGTCTTCCTGTGCTCTACTCCTCCCCCTGTTTCTAATGCTTCTCCCCCTGCTTCTAAAGCCTCGGATGGGAAGGAATGAGGGTCAATTTCTGCAGCGTCTTGAACATCTTCTTCTGCAGACTTTTCTTTGGCTGCCTCTTCTTCTTCTTCAGCTTCTTTCTCTGCTTCTTCTTTCTCTGCCTCTTCTCTCTCTTTCTCTTCTTCCTCTGCTCTTTCTTCTTGCTCTCTGGCCTTTTCTTGTCTCTCTTTTTCTTTCTGATTTTCTTCTGCTTCTTTTTCCTTCTCCTGACGTTCCGTTGATTCAGATACAGAACGTCTTCTCCTTACCAATGCAGAAATAGTGTAATCTTCTTCTTCTTCTTCATCTTCATCCACCAAGATATTCTGCTTTTGCTTTTTGGATGGTGGACTGATTTGCTTCTTTCCTTTCCGTTTGGATGCCGAAGGTACTGGAGTTTTCACTTTGAATTGCTCCATCGCCTTGTCAAGTTCTTTCAGACGCATTTTAGTCACCATTCGCAGACCCACCACCATATTTTCGCATGGTCGAACACACAGAGATTGTGGGGGCTCAATATTCAAGTGTCTGAAAATCTTGGTCACAAGACTTGCATAAGGCAATTGTCCCTTGTCCTTCACCATTGCTCTATACATGTGAAAGAGAATGATGTGAGGAAGAGAGAATTTCTTCCCTTTTATGATTGCATACATCAATTTTGCCTATGAATTTGACACATCTGTCTTTGACGTCGATTTGGCCTAAGACAATTGATGACAATTTTGTGCAGCAAAATGTTGAAGGCACGCATTCTCGTGTAGACAATTTTCCCTTCTGTACTGTTGCCTTTCACAAGATCCAACATAAGACGAGCACTGGAAACTTTAATCGGTTGATATGATCCTCTCTCTACTCCAATAATATCAGCCAACATGTCCACATTGACTATGTAATCTTGGTCTTGGACACTAAATGACATTCTATTCGCATCCAAAAAGCTAATATTCGAATAGAAGTATGCAGTCAGTTGAGCGTATCCTTCAGTAGAGTCGGAGCAAAATTGTTCAAGTTGCAGTAGATCGAACTTCTCCCTTAAGTTCACATGAATAGCATCCAGAAAATCAAAATCAACGCTTCTAGGGTTTATTACCCCTCTCTTTAATAGCCTGAAAAACAAATTCTCCTATTCTTTGGATTTAAACAAATCCATCTTCTTTCCTTTCACCTTTGCAGCAACACCCAATCTCGGTTGAAAATCATAGAACATTTTATCATCGTTATTCCCATCAGTAGGAGTCTGTCCAGACACACGAGGATCACTAGGAATACTAGCGAGTGCTTCTTCTGCCTTTCCTCTAGGAGCAATTCCCAACTCCTCCATTTGACGCAGAAAAAGATACTCATTCCCATAATTCTTATTTTTGAGAAAGTCATTCACATGATTCAACGGGGTTCCTATGCTTTTCAAAGCACGATATAGTTTATAGATAAAGGAGGGTTTTTGTATTCTTACAGGCTCTGCATCCTCGATTATCTCTTCCTCTCGATGGTGTCCCGCACTTTGTGGGGTAGATGGAGAAGAGTCACGTGCTGAAGAGAGAATCGGGCTTTGTGGCTGACTCGATAACTCATCTTCTTCTGTTAGATCAACATGAGTAGGACCCTCTCTTGCTCTTTGTGGTCCCCTGCTTGCAATTCTTGAGGACTTCCTTGACGAAGACATCTTTCTTTGACACTGAGAGTCTTCTTTAATCGCTTCCCCAAGGAAAAATGACAACTTTCCTCGAGTTTGAACACAAAATGGAAACGAGATTGAGAGAAGAATGCTTTTCGAGGGTTTTAGAAAACTGAGAGAAGAAAAACTGTATATATATAACTCTGTTTCAAAAAGGAAAAAAAAACCAATCGGTATAAAGGAAAGTGAACCGACGAATTCTTTCAAAATCAATAACTGCCATTTTTTAATAGAAGTTATATTTTTGAAAAGACACGATCCCTTTTTCTCTGTAATTATAAAATAATCATACCTTTTCGAGACAGAATAACAACTTACAGTTTATAGCCATGAGTCTAAGTCTGAGTCTGAAAGTCATGAGACTGAGAGTCATGAGTCTGAGAGTGAGAGTCTCTAGACTTTAACTTCTTCAAGCTTCAAAATGTTGAGTCTGGAGCGAATAAAATCGAATTGATTTTTCTCCAAAGGCTTTGTGAATATATCCGCCAGTTGACTCTTTGAATCAACAAATTGAATCGAGATTTCTCCATTTTGTACATGATCTCGATGAAGTGATGTCGAATCTCTATATGCTTTGCTCTTGAGTGAAGAATTGGATTTTTAGTGAGATTTATTGCACCGGTGCTTCGTCGCATCTGATTTCGTGCATGAGTCTTCAATTCCAAAGTCTTGTAGCCGTTGCTTAATCCACGAATTTGCGAACAACAGCTGCCCGAGCTACATACTCGCTTCGTTGTTGAGAGAGCCACGACTCTCCGCTTCCTTGAAAACCAAGATACCGTCATGTTTCCAAGCAACCGGCACGTACCGAAGTACTCTTTCTATCGACTCTGCAACCTGCTAGATTTGCGTCTGAATATCCCAGAAGATTAAAGTCTCCCTTCTTAGGATACCAGAGACCAATACTTGGATATGAAGCAATATATTTAATAATACGTTTCGCAGCATTGAGATGAGATTCTCTAGGGTCTAATTGAAACCTAGCACAGATGCAAACACTTAACAAAATGTCAGGTCTAGAAGCAGTAAGATAAAGAAGTGAACCGATAATACTCCTGTATAATTTTTGATCAACTTTCTTCCCTTCTTCATCTTTGTCTATCTTCAAGGAACAAGACATTGGTATGTCGGTCTTTTTGCACTTTTCGAGCCCAAATCTTTTGACAAGATCATTAGCATATTTTTCTTGATAAATGAAAGTCCCTTCTTTCAATTGTTTTATTTGAAGTCCAAGAAAGAATGTTAATTCTCCCATCATACTCATTTCAAACTCATCCTGCATAGACTTTAACAAATCCATTATCATCCATATAAAAAGTAAAAAGCTTTTGTTTTCCTTTTTGATAAATAAAGTAGTATCAACTTTAACTTTAACAAATCCATTCTGTACCATGCTCGAGGTGCTTGCTTTAAACCATACAAGGCCTTTTTCGCCCGAAGACCGAGTCCGGCTTCTTTGGGTCTTCAAACCCGGTGGTTGTTCCACATAGACTTCCTCATGGATAAATCCATTCAGGGAAGGCACTTTTGACGTCCATTTGGAATAAACCGAAATCTTTATAACAAGCAAAAGCAAGCAATAATCGAATAGCTTCTAACCTTGCTACTGGTGCGTAAGTCTCATCATAGTCAATCCCTTCTTCTTGCGTATATCCTTTTGCTACGAGTCTGGCCTTGTTTCGTACGACTTTTCCTTTCTCATTCATTTTGTTTCTGAACACCCATTTGGCTCCAATAACAGCTTTTACCTTTTGGTTTAGATGTCAATTCCCGACATCATTAATGTTAAACTGTCTAAGCTCATCTTGCATAGCTTCAATCCAACTTTCATCGACAAAGCTTCTTCTACGCTTTTGGTTCAATTTCATAAATGAGAGCTACGGCACTAGACTCTTCACGCTTTTTGGATATGGTGCGAATTCCTTCATTAAGTTCGCCAATAATTAGATCTTTGGGATGACTGGACTTATGCTTCCAGTTGCTGGTTGATTTATCTGGCTGAAGATCCCTTTCTTTGCCTGAATCTTCACAAATGGTTTGATGCTGATCTTCTTGAATTTGTGACGCCTCTTGAGTTGAAGACTTTGGAGAGGTTGGCGCAAGATCAGACTCTTCATGATGAGTCTGATTGGATTCTTCTTGAACTGAGTCTTGAAATTTGACATTCATTGACTCCTCCATAGTCTGACTCTTCTTGTTATAGACTCTGTAGGCTTTGCTTGATGAAGAATATCCAAGGAAGATGCCTTCATCTGATCTTTCTTCAAACTTACCAACATAATCTTTTGCATTTTTCAATATAAAGCATTTGCAACCGAATACATGAAAATATGAAACAATAGGCTTCTTTCCTTTGAATAATTCATAGGGGGTTTTCTTTAAAATAGGTCTTAAAAAGACTCTATTAATAATATAGCAAGCTGTTGAAAAACAAAATTTCAAAAATCGAGAAGAAATTTTGCTTTCAATTAAAAGAGTTCTTGCCATTTCTTGAAGAGATCTATTCTTCCTTTCCACAACTCCATTTTGCTTTGAGGAGTATATGGAGAAGAGAACATATGCTTAAAGCCAGATTCATCACAGAATTTTGTAAAATCTTGATTTTCAAATTCACCACCATGATCTGTTCTTATGCTTGTAATAACACATCCCTTTTCATTTTGAACCTTTTTAGCAAATTTTACAAAATACGAAAAGGTTTCTGATTTACTTGCTAGGAAAAATACCCAAGTAAAGCGAGAGTAATCATCCACAATTACTAAGCAATATTTCTTACCTCCAATGCTCTGGGTTCTGGTTGGTCCGAAGAGATCCATATGAAGTAACTGCAGTACATGATTAGTTGAGACATGATTTGTAGACTTATATGAATTTCTTACCTGCTTTCCCAGTATACATGGAGTACACAGATCAGTCTTTTGATAAGACAATTTGGGTAGACCACGAACAAGCTGCTTTGATGAGATTTTGGCTAATTGCTTCATATTGATATGCCCAAGCTTTCTCGTGCCCGACTTGCTTCGTCTTGTATTGAGATCAAGCATTGCGATTCTTCTAGTTTCACATCCAAGAGATAGATATTTCCATGCCTTCTACCCAAGAAAGACGAGTAGAGTCTTTACCGGTTCCGAGCATATTCCTTCTTGAAAGGAGATCTTAAAACCAAGATCACATAGTTGACTCGATCTTTGAGAAGGTTGTAATTGAGTCCTTCCACTAGAGAAATATTACTTATTGTGAGATTTCCAATTTTCATAGTTCCAAAACCCACAATTCTTCCTTTGCTATTTCCTCCAAATGAGACTTTTCCACCATTTACTTGAACAAGCTTAATAAAGCATTTTGAGTCTCCTGTCATATGTCTTGAACATCCACCGTCCGATACCACTTTACCTTTCTCTTGACAGAGATACCCGCATTCAAAGAAGAATCTCATGCTTTCTTTGGTACCCACATTTTCTTGGGTCCTTTTGTGTTAGTAAGATAAACAGTACTAGCCCAAGTTTTCTTGACGGGTTTCCAAACCATAGGACAATCTTTTTCAAAATGATCTGGACTTATGCACTTAGAACACCCGAGAGCATCTCGACCTCCACGGCTTTACAAAAACCTTTTTGAAATGATTTTTATAAGCTTCTTTTGAAGGTCTTTGCTTAATTCTTTCTTTTACTTTAGGAAAATCAATTAAGGGAATAGTTTCTGCTGACATACCTAAACCAGACTTATTGAAATAAGGTCTTTGCACTGAAAGAATTTTTTCAAGTTTCTCAGATCCTATTGAAAATTTCTTTGAAATATTCGATGAGTCAATTTTTAAACGAGAATTTTCTTTCAAAAGATTTTCTTCATTTTCTTTAAGAGTAGAAACATTTATGTCTAAACATTTAACTTTTTCTTTCAAAATATTTTCCTGCTTTTTTAAAACAGAGTTTTCCCTTTTAAGTTCAGAAATCCTTTTAAGAGAAGTCTTAAGACTTAAACACAGCTCATCAATATACTTAGAAACCTTGACAGGAATTTTGAAATTACTTACCTCAATTTCGCTGTCTGAGTTTGATTCAGAGTTCGAGTCTGAGTTTGATTGCGCCATCAGACACAAGTTGGCATATTCATCATCACTTTCTTCACACTCTGTATCACTCCAGGTTTCAGCCTTGAAGGCCTTTCGAGACTTTTCAGCCTTTCCTTTCTTCTTCTTTAGAAGAGAACAGTTGGGTCTGATGTGTCCCTTTTTCTTACATTCAAAGCAAACTACATCTTTGTTTGCTTCATCATCATCAACAGTCTTGGTCTGTTGTCTTTGAAAGCCTTGTCTCTTAGAGTTGAATCTTCTTCCTTTTCTATTCAACTTTCTGAATCTTCTTATCATGAGGGCAAGCTCCTCATCGTTCATATCGTCTTCAGAATCTGTAACATCAGAATCATCATTTGATTTTAATGCAATGGATTTCTTACCTTTTGGATCTTCTTCTTCGTTTATACGTTCCACTTCATAAGACTGAAGAGTTCCAATAAGCTCATCGACAGATAGTGGCATGATTCTTTGTGTTTCTCTTATTGAAGTCTTTATGTGATTCCACTCCTTGGAGAGACCTAGCAGAAGCTTGTTAACCTTCATGGGATCAAAAATTGGTTGACCTTGATTTTGAAGACCATTCACAATTTCTGTAAAATGACTGAACATGTCAGTTATTGATTCTCCAGATCTCATTTTGAATGCTTCATATTGACCGAGAAGAATATTGATTCTGGTCTCTTTCACTCGATCAGTCCCTTCATAGGTGATGTGTAACCTATCCCAGACTTCTTTTGCTGTATCACAAGAAGATATTCTGTTATATTCAGTAGGTGACAAAGCACAATATAAAGAATTTATTGCTTTTGCATCAAGAGTTTGTCTCTTGGTTATTTCTTCCTGAGACATTCCACTAGCTTCCACAGCTTCTTTTCCTCTTTTTGAGACAGCTGCAACTTTAGGAATGATTCCTTTTTCTACAACGTCCCATTCCAGAGGATCCTTTGATCGAAGGAAAGCTTTCATCTTGTTCTTCCAGATGTTGTAATCCTTTCCATCAAAGTAGGGTGGTCTGGTATTGCTTTGCCCTTCCACCAGCCCTGGTGCTAACATACTAGCCATGGATCTTTTACTCTGAAGTAAAACACTTCAAATATAGTGAGTACACAAGCTCTGATACCAATTGATATGGCTAGAACGAGTACCTAGAGGGGGGTGAATAGGTACAAAACGACTTTTCACTTAAATCACACAATACTAGACAATCAATAGAAATAAACAGCAATTGAAAGACTGAGAGAAGGGAAAAGAGAATTGAACACAATGTTTATAGTGGTTCGGCTTTAGTTTAAGCCTACGTCCACTCTTCTGCACTGACAGCCTATTGGCTGGATTCCACTATGAACAAAGAAGTGTTACAGCGTTTCTCTTCCTTGATTCAGTAGTGTAGATGATCTACCTCACTTGCTCAAGATATCACTAAGTATAAACACTCTTTTGTGTATACAGTTTTGCTCAGAATGAATCGACTGAATATCAAGGAACTTCATACTCTGGAATTTGTCTATCGAGCATGCACTAAAATAACTTGAACGACTTCCTTTTATACTCCTTCATGCCATCATACCCGTTGGCACTTACCAAATGAATTCCTCCAATCTACCCATTGGACGGAATCAATTAAGGAGATCTTTCGAGCTATTAAAGGAAATTGACGATAGCCCATCAATCCTGTTCGCCCATACAACCAGGATCTTGGTTTCCAAGAATAGAACTTTCCAAGATTACTTTGTCAATCATCGGATCTTGAATAGAAAGAATCCGTTAGCTTAACCCAGCCAAGAAATCTTCTCCAGAGATTAAGACTAACTCCTTAACCAAACACTTAGGTTCTGAATAGCCTTTCGACACTGGATTAGAAAACTGTCAATGAGAATATCTTTAAGTCTTGAGTCTTGAGTCTTGAGTCTTGAGTCTTGATGACCGACAGTCTTCAGACTCTAAACCGAGAGTCTGTAACAATCCAGACTAGACTGAAAGAAACGTTTTGTCAGCTTCAAAATATTCTGGCAAGATTTCTCCAACACTCCTTATATGTCCGTATCGATCCTAAAAAAAGATGATGATCCGCAGCTTAAAAGTTAAAGATAATTCTCACACCATATGGAAGATGTCATTACTATGCAAGATGTTTTGTTGGCATACACAATATGAACTGCCATGCTAATTCATAGGGTTTATTGGATTAATTGCAATGTAGCACATACTTTTCTTCCCTTGAACTTCTGAGATTCTGTGGAACTGCTTCGGTTTCAGGCATTCGAATTCGCACTATTTACCTAGAGAAAGAAGACCCGCTACGAGTCGGTTCATCTGGATCGGGTCTGTCCACTCCTTCAACACTCCTGAACCAGAAAGGCTGACCGAAAGAAGCTGCACCCTCTGGAACGTTGTCCACCACCCGTTCTTGACCTCTCGGCACGTATATTCCTGTTCTCGGGTGCGGCACCCAACATTGACGATCCTCATCGGGCTCATCAACTTGATCACCACCACTCATCTGTGGTTTGGACTTCTCCAGCTTCTTTGTCATCGTCAATGCACTCGTGCATCGCCTATCTCGCTTTGCTTGTCTAGAAAGAGATTTTGAATTCAAGGAGAGAGAGAGAGAGATCTTGCAAGTATGACTTACAAATTCACATGCAGATCAATAATGCTCCGTACCCAAATGCACGAAAAAGTATCTCCCGGGGCGATCACAACACGACTAATTATGGATGACCCATATGTACTTGGCATTTGAATTTTCTCGCATAGGACATAATCTAGGTGAAAGGCCTAATTCACATTGGTTTGGCATGTCCTAGCCTTTTCTTTGGTATCACATGGATTTCACTTACAAGTTGCATCGTCAATTCCATTTGACAAAAGTTGTAAGATCTCGCCCCATGTCCTGAACTCGATAAACGCAAGGCAATCACGCCTTTTAAGGAGAAACAATCGGTTAGTCTTGAGTATTATGCCCAAAAACATATCTAGAGAGGAAAAAATTAGGATTCACCAACTTTCAATTAATGACAACCCATAAGATAACTCGTTCTAGTTCCACATGCAACCCTATGGAAGTTTTTATCTAATGGATCGCTTGAACGCCAACTTTTTGTTGAGCATCAGAATAATAAGTTAGCAACTCGTAGGAAATGAATCGGCATACTTAGGCTTTCATACCTGAGCAACAAAAGTTTCGTGTTCACAACAGTAGCTGCCATTGCCCGCAAGGGTGTGTCTCAAGAACGATACTTCAAGACATCAGAACGAATTTGGTTAAAGAGAAGTGTGACGCTAGAGCCCTTTTTGTACTGTCCAAAGCCACCTAGAAGGTTTCAGGTTCTCCTGACGCGTCAAAAGTACAGTCAGCGCGCCATCATAGTATCAGTTCGATCGTGATACAACTGGTAAGGTTTGTAATCAAAAGTGCACGTTCATAAAGAGAAAAGTGCAAAGCTTGAAGATTCTTCCATTTAAAAAAAACATAAGGTTCTTTCGATCTGTGGTTCTCGTTTGATTACTCATTGTGCATGGAATATGTTCCACAGAAGATAGAAGATTTGTGCAGAATCTTGCCTTTCTGCTATAAATGGAGGCGCAGATGCACCGAAGTCACCCCTCCCGTCGCCTTCTTCGATCTCTGACATCTCCGTCGAGCAAGAGGTCCAGCCACCATGCCCGTTGCAGGTAACAGCAACTCCATGGCGATGGCCCCTTTTCTGCCGCGTTTTATCGTGAGCTTGCTGCCGAGTCAGTGGCTGATACTCCGGTCTGAATCTTCGGTATTTAATAGTGTTTTCTGTAGGGTTGGATGAAGTAGGATGAGTATATAATATATATAAGAAAGGATGGAACAAAGACTTGTACCATTTTGCCTCTGTCTCCGCCTCCACCTCTGGGCTGCTGTCATCAACCCGACATCGTCGTCGCATTCCCTATCCTTGCCCAATCACCAACCTTTGCCAACTCTGTTCCGTCTCGATTGACCCTTGCGACATCGGGTCGCCTCAGATGGTATTGTCGGTCTTGGGCAACCTCAGATCTGGGGTTGACGTGATCGTCGGCAAGGCTGTCTCTACAGATGAGCAAGAGAACGAGAAACAAGGCGACGGCGATGCAAGATCAGTGCAAGTGGGCAGGGAGAGAGAAGAAAATTTGCAGATTTGCCTAAATGGGAGGAGTTTCAGAACACCCCTGTTGAGCTCTATTTTCTTTTCCTTTACTCCTGAGAAGATCTTCAAGTTCAAGAAGATTGTGTGTCTCTCCTCTTGCATTGCATGTCATTTTGTTTTATCGTAATATTTCTTCGGTAGTTTTTTCCCTCAGTATGAATATTGCAGTTATCATTATTAGAAGACTTTTTTTTTTTTTCGTGGTATTGGATTACACAATAACTTATCCTGTCCAAAATGCAAGCAATGAAAAATCAGGTCATCGAATGAGCCGAGAAATTTGCAGCTTTGATTCTCTTTTCTTTTCTTCTTCTTTTCCCCCTTTGGGTGAGGAAGGCGTTCTCTCATTTAATTCCCTTCGCCGAACACAAAGAATCAATCATGAAACAGCTTGATCGGCAAGTGGCGGCTGGATATGTTACGCTTATCAAACCCTATTGTACTATCAGTTAAAGATACTCATTGCTTCAGTTTCCTTCTAGAATCACTTGTCAGCCATGAGTATTAGCTGGATGTTACAGAGTACTGAGATATGCAGTGACTAGTGATTATATCTGTGATGTTATCTTCTAGAATTGGCAACTTGCTACACTATCAGTCATTTTGTTTGTAAAAGTGCTATTATTTGATATTAACTGTCTTCTTTGTTTCTTCTTTTGTTAATTCATTAATAGGATTGAAGCAGAGGCAGAAGCGTTATTAAGCCAAAATCCAGAAGGCTGCTATGGCATTATCTCTTAAATCAACTAGGCATGCTCAGCTTGGGAAACTCATATCTTTATGCACTCTGCGTTCTTCGCAACTACCAGTTGTTTCTAGCAACAGAACTACAACAATGGCTGCTCGTGGCACTGAATCGGCAATTGGCATCTCTGAGACATTTGCTAAATTGAAGAAAATGGGCAAGGTAAGAACTTCACTTGAGTTTCTTCTTGCTCGTTAACGGTTTCAATGATTCTCCTTTGTGACCGTTTGCTGCGAATTTTTTATGGTTTGTGGGTCTTCCGGTTGATGGTTCATCTTGATGTGACATGACATGGTCGTTTTCTTGTTGAATCTCAGTCGAACTTTCGAGCATTTTTTGCAGGGTGTTGGGAATAGTATGGTTGAGATTTGTATTAAAGATATTGTTGTACCATATCTAGATTAAATCTCAAGGCAACTAGTTCAAACTGGCAGGGCTGGCAAATTAACATGTCAATTGATTTCCTAGAATATCATTAGCTACTTTGGTTTTCTTCTATGATAGTAAATGGGAAAACCAGTAGGCAATGCTTTTGATTTTCTAGGCTGGTCATTGCTTGGGATGCAGAAATGTAGCACCTCACAGATATGAGGTCAATCATTCTGTGCCTATCTATGATTTATGTGCTCTTTAATGGATGACAAGTTATCTTCAGTATACTTCTATAATTGGGTAATGTACTTATTTTTAATGAACTTACCATTAGTTAGAAAAGAAATTAATACACAGTATAATTTCATGCTGTTCCACTGAGTTTGTTTCAGATGACACATGCTTGTGTGTGAACTGCTTTATGTCTATAGCATAAGATCATCATGGATAATCACCCTAGAAGCCAAATATTATCTCTTTCTTAGATTCCAAAATTATTTCCCTCTTAGTACCCTTGGTGGTGATGGGATCGATTTTGTCCTCATCATCCAAGTTTAGATAAGTTTGAAACATTGAAGAAGGAAATGTAATGCTCAGCCTCTGCATGAGTTGGCCAATCCTCTACTAGGAGGAGTAAAACATACAGCAACAGATAGACAACAAGGCTTGTGTTGGAATTCTGGCATAGTATGGTAAATATGAAATGACTGAACCATCAAGTGTCATGTCCAGAACTAACTACTCAATCCTTGTCAAGAGGTAGTCATTTTAATGCCACGTTGAGTGAGGTAGGGCTGGAAATTACTTTATGCTTTCTGCCATACTTGAAGAGACTGATCATTCGTTGCCAAATCTTATTCTCCTTTTTATGGACAGTACAAGGTCTAGTGCGATTCATTCTGGTCAGATTGTATTTACTAACCTTGGATTATTTCCTACTTAGAGAAATTAAATTTGTGGTGCTGCTATTGAAATTTTCCATACTATGTGTTACTCTCCCGTGGTGGCATCCATTTCTGATGATAGCAAGTTAAATTTGCTTCACATAATGCAACCTTTTAGGTTGAAATTGCTCAGTGACATTACATCATATTGTTCTTCTAAAATTCAGTGCTCCCATTTTATACTAAAGATCCTAGTAGTGTAGAGGTAGTGATGTATAACGGTTACAGTACTCTCAGTTTACATTTTCGTTTCCCTTCATTCATTTTTGATATATTTTCTGATGCTGCAGTTTTTACTGATAGGTTGCCCCACAATCTATGGCTATACTCTCAAACTATAACCTAATTCTGAAGTTTGGTGTTGAGAGGTTCATGTCCACCATGAATGATGCAGGGGTTCATGGTAAATTTCAAGTTTATCCTCTTACCTTCTGGCTTCTAACACTTCCATTGACGTACAACCTCTGGTTAGATGTAGTAACTTAAAAGAAAATTGGTTTTTATATTTTCTGCCTTCCTTGCCAAGATAAGAAACCAGTTGAGCGTATTCAGCTTTGCATGTAGATACCATGGCGTAGGCAAGAATTGTCATCATGCCCTATTGCTGGCACAAACTCGATTGCATGGTAAAGTTCTTAGACTTATTTAGTTTAGTTTTTCATTGAAATTTATTGAAAAAGCTATCAAGGGAATGATTATCAATATTGGATGAATACTATAGTCTCAATGTTATGAGCAAAAGCCAGAAGGTTATCTTGGCAATCTATTAGGGAACATATTTTTTTTTTTTAAACGTGACCCTTTGTGACCCTACAAAAAGAGTGAGTAACCATTTGTGTCACGCCCCGGACCCCAAGTGTGCAAACAATCCGCCATGGTCATACAAATGTGACATTCCCAAGTAGTGTTGCCGACCCCATTCATTTTATATGCACATGCGGAACGTATTATAAAACCCTTGACAAGACTTACAGGATAGGAAAGCAGGAAACCGACTCATTCACAACCAAACATACTTTCATAGATAATCACTACGGGTGATCGGGTCCAGGGTGGGTAGGGTCCAGACTTGGATCATGTACCCGACCCTATTATAACTGGTTCCCTTTTTTTGGACTCTGTACCCGACCTTGTTTGCATTAAACCTTGTACCCGACCCACCCTGTTTTTCTGGTCCGGGAATCGGGTTAACTCTCTTTATATTGGAACCTGTTTTGCATAAAAACAAATGCCACAAAGTAAAACTATATCCATAAGTGATTAGCACAGCACATACATAATCAATCACTGTCTGAGCACCAATAGCAACACAGAAGTTTCAAATATACACCAATAGCAGAACAGACAATTACCCTAATAAAACTACAAAACGCAGCAAGTAAGAAAATAAAGCTAGGAGAATTTCACACCTCCGTAAATAGGTCTGCAAGGCATGCTAATAGGTTATCTTCATCTCCGATGTTTTTGTCATTTGCATAGTAATCAAGCAGCTGGTCTCAAAAGGGCATGCAAAAATAGAGGGCCTGCCCAGGAATCGGTAAAACAACATAAGCAAAATCACTGTGAACGGAAATTTAGAAAATCTAATGATCAAACTCCACAACAAAAGTCTGTCATAATCTAATGAACACCCCCCCTCCCCCCAAAAAAATCTACTTCCCCACGACAGATAACTTGCGGAATGCACATCAAATGACCAAACAGAATAACACGCGGCTGTCTCTTGAAAAATTTCCAATAGGGTGATCATCTAACCATCAGAAGAGCCAAATGATCAGGTGAATTATGTAATACCACCACAAGCACAGCTTTCAAAATCCATCCTAACCAGCAATTAACTCTACGACCACCCTTCACATCTCTGCAACATAAAAAGAACCTCCCCACAAGCAATCGACTTTGCAAACAAAGAAAGTCAAACCATACCCAAATCAACAAAAACCAAACAAAACCCATTTCATAATCGACCCCAAACAACCCGATTCCGACATCATCATTATCATCATCCGTCGAGGCAGCGACAACAGCGGCCATCATCAGATTGAGGGAGAAGAAAGACAGAGGGGGAGGGAAACAACAACAAGACCTGCAAGACACTGTTGCAGTAGCAGGTGTTGCTGAAGTTCTCGAGGCCGGAGTAGTGCTTGCCCTCGGGGAACTGGTCGCCGAGGGCCTTCTCGAGCTTGGACCTCACCGCACCCATGACCCTTAGACCGTGAATCGAGAGTAGGCGAAGGTGGGAGAGAGGATGAGGAAGCTGACGATGGATGAAATAGAGCGACGGGGAGCTGGCGATGGCGTGATGAGGAGCTAGCGATGGCGCGACGAGGAAGCGGATGAACACAGATGAACGTAGATGAGGAAGCAATGCGACGGGGAGCTGGATCTAGCAATGGCGCGACGAAGGAAAACACTGTGAACTGTGAAGTCTACGGGTGTGAGGGCTAAAGAAAGAAATAGTCGGGGGGAGCTCGTCGAAGGAAAACACTGAGAACAAATTAGGGTTTTGGTCCTTTTGGACTTTTGGGCTGCCTTAAAAACCGGTTCTCAAATCGGTTCCCGAACCGGTCTGGTCGATCCGATTTCCGGGTGGGTAATCCCTCGGAACTGGTTTTCAGACCAGTTCAAACAGGGTCTGAATTTTGGGAACCGTTTCCCAGACCGATTTCAACTGGAACCGGTTCCTAACCCTGTTTTTCGAGTGGGCCGAACCGGGAACCGGATAAACCCGGTCCAATTGCACACCCCTAATAATCACACCAAAGTTTACATACACCAAAAAGGGTCAGTCTACAAAAAGATCAATCCATCGAAAAGAAGGAACAGTCCTATGAACACTAGTCAGACTCGTTCATCGATCCCACTTCTGATTGATCAACCTCCGGAGACGACGGGTCTTCTACCCTACCACTGGGAGGGTCAACTACGCCCTCACCTAGGATGGCCTCCATCACAGTAGGTGGAATGTCAAAACCACTAAGAGGACCAATTCTGAAACCATTGACTCAAAAGCAAAACCACGCTCTATATCGATGTTGCACCCTGACAAACATGGCCTCCTCAATCCAGGCTGTGGTCCTAACAAGCTCATAGATCCAATGACTTCTAAGATTGGGAAAACTATTTACCTGCTCGGTAATCTGCATGGAAATACCATATTGCTCCGGAGGTATTGCCATTTACGGTCCTGAAAATATTCGGCCCACAACGGGGTGAGACATTGTCTCAGCAAGTTCACCCCTTAAACCTCTATTAGAAAGAAAAATACACCCAAGGTGGCTAACCACATCACACAGAAGACTTACCTCGCATTATTTTCTTTCCTGCAGGTTAATACAGTTCATATCACTCAATCACAGATAGTAATAAGAACTTAAACAACTGGAGCGCAATTACTTTCACATAATCAACAACCACAGCATACAATCCAATTTTTATTCACTGCCACATATGAACATAGCCTACTCGCAATTTAGCTATCTACTGGCATTTAGCCAGGCATCGTCTCCCCACCTTGGAGCACGACTTTGTCATTTACATCGACGGCGTTCCCAAATGAGCATGGGTCCAGAATTTATTGTGACCCACATCCATTATATGGGGCATCCCATATTAGAGCAAGTCTGGCTCAATAGCTCATGACAATTTCCTCTTAATTAACATACAAAAAATTCATACTCGACCTAGGACACTTTGCATTTCACTCAAGGCTTCCATCTAAATTAGTGATCCCAGACTCTTTTCTTCATATTCAAAATGTTCAAGAAATTATTCACGTGTGTGGGGACACATTAGTTTCGAACCAGAAAACTAATATCTTACTTTTTCGAACCAGAAAACTAATATCTTACTTTTTCAAACCCCACCATTTAATATAATTCTTAAAATCCAATTTTGGTGTCAAATCCGACACCCGGGATTTTATGAATAAAGTCCATATTTTTCACAATCAACACTCAATTTGCAATATCCACAAATCAAATTCATAATATGAATATATAGCAGCGATCAACGCAAAATTCTGACAATTTAAGATCCCAGAAAAATTTCTGGAAAATAATAAATAATTAAATTTATTCCGAAAATTAATTAAATAATAATATTTTATTAATATTATATAATATAATTTTTATTAAATAATTAAAAAATTCGAAATAATTAATTAATCTAAAATAATCAATTAAGGACTAAACAAGATTACACTAATCTAAACATCCACTTAGCCTTAATTAATCATACATTAAATTAATCACACCCTTTAATCTAATCCACACTTAACTAAACTAATATAACCACCTAATCTTACTTAACTTAAACTAAGCATCCTTAAAGCATCATTAACTTTCTAATCAAGGTTTAGAGGCTAAACTCACCGGAATTGCACGCCATTGAGTTCACCGCAAAGAGGACGTGAAGGCGAGCGATATACTTGCCCACGACAACACCAACGGAGGTCAGGAAGACACCTAAAATGGGCCTTGAAGCTTCCATGACCTTGTTGGAACTTGGCTACTAATCTGATCAGGGGAGGGCTGCTCGGTGACTGGTTGGGTGCAAAAACAGTAGGGATGGACGGTGGCAGCTTAGGCGGTGGAGACGGTGGCTCCGGCAGGCCAGGCGAGACCTCCGGTGATGTTGGCGATGACAAGCAGCAGCTAGATGACGGCCTGGATGATCGGGGACACGCGGAATAGCAGTTGACGAGCTGGCTTCCGGCTTGCGGTGGCTCTCCGACAAGCTAGACGACCACTACGACAACTCAAGCGACAGCGGAGGGACAGAGATGCAGCCTGGACGAACGGATGATGGTGTTGGATGGTGAACGGGACGACAGAACAACGACGGAAGGAGTGGAGCAGCGAGCTGGAGAGCGGAGCAGTGTGTGTGGACAAGCAGTGACGGCGAGGGACTCCAGCGTGCGAAAGGATGAGTGGTCGAAGGAGCTGCCGTTTGCCCAAGTTTCCGCTTAGCTTTTCCCTCCAACTCCCAAGGAAAAGCCTTGATTTGAGGAAGGAGAAGAAGTTGATGTGAGGGCCCTTTTTGGTCAGCCAATGGGCTTCTTACACTTGTCAAAACCCCCTCCAACTTGGCCCCACCATTACCTCACATGACATCACCATCCACTCACCTCAAATCTTCCTTGACAATCTTCCAATAGGTCCAAATTGCCTCATCCCCCATGGCATACGAATTTTAACATTTGTGCACCAAATTCTTTCAATTTCATTTAATCCCCTTCCAATTGAGCCAAATTGAAGTCCATAAATCTATCTAATGTACCACACTTCAATTCACATTTTTCCTTGACCATAGAACCATCTTGGATCCCAAAAGTACGACCAAAAGCAGGCCTGCCAAATTTCCCGAACCAAAATAACCATACTTTGATTTTTCGCCGAAAAACTCAGTTTGCAGAAAAATCTTATGAAGATGAGTCGACGTTCCTAAAATGATTTGTGACATGACAGGACTTCCAATTTCTAAATTCGGTTTCAATTTCACGGTTAATTTCATTTTGGTGTGATTTTAGCGCATCCTAATCTTCCAGGTAGCTTTTAGGAAATTTTTGTACATTTGACCTGTGGTTGATCATTTTCAAGCCACAATGTACATTTTTGACATATTGGCGACTATTGATTATCGTGAGAATGGAGAGGTTTCAAATACGGACACAAGGTACCAAAATGACAGAAAGATCAATCTAGTGCCGATTGACAAGAATTGTGCGATCACTTGATCACATGCCTTTGTCGAGTCGACCTGTCTCCGGTCTCTAATCGATTTTTAACTATGCCGTAATGACTCTTGCAAATTAGCTCAATCGAAAAGTCGTTTCCTGGTCAAATTCTCAAGTCTGATACATTAAAATCCCTTAACGGCTTCACCTGATAGACTAGTCTTCTTGTGAGTGGCCAACTCAAAGAAAAAAACTATATGCACATAGATGAAATGCCCATCTCATTTTACTGAAAACGGAATTGGAAAATCGGGATGTCACAATTTAGGGCCGGCTTTGTGCTCCATGTTAACCCTTATTGAACTCACAAAGGTGGTTCTAGCAACAAGTCCATTATTTGCATGGTACAAAACAATTGGTTAACCAATTATTATTTTTGAACTGCCATTTCTTCTCTCTTTCAATCTGGCTTGGAAAGTCATATCCTTCGGGTTAATTTTTTTTTTATAAAAAAAAAAATGTCATTAAAATGTGCTTCAAGTTAACAACAGTGAACCTCCTAATGCATATGTGTCAACCCAATTTTTAGAGAATTTGAAGTTGAGAAGCTGGGGGCTGTTCGAATTCACATGGAGAGAGAGGGAGACATCACTTAGCATGGTTGTTGGAGTTGATGGGGGTGGTATATAACAATATGGGATGTGTTCTGATGAACATCGAATTTATCTTTTGGGTGGATTCAATGGGAAATTGTTTTGTTAAGTCAAATTAAGTTTGGCAGTCTGCGAGGGTCTCTTTCCTCCTCATCAGTTTCTTTTTCTGTTTGTTGGATTTGGACATGTTTTTTAATGCAAAATATATGCGATTGGTACCTGGTTGAGGATGAAGTACACATTTTTTTATTATCTTATCTTGTTTTTAATATTTCGATAAGCCTTTTTATCAAATTCTTAATCCCCTCCTCCATACCTGTCTTCTGCTCTCAAACATTTTATTCCCCATTGTGCAGGTCAGCGTCCTCCAAGGGTATACGACGTATTCATTAGTTACAAGCAGGAGGACATGCTCCACACCATGAGCCATCTCAAGAGCACTCTTGAGAGGAGAGAAATGAGAACGTTTGTTGATTTTACACTGGATGGAGGAGTACCGTTCCGGCCAGCAATCAATGAAGCAGTTGAGCGGTCAAAGAGTGCCATCGTAGTATGGAAAAGTGGAATCTCTTCACTTTGACATTGGTATATCTGCATGAGGCCACGTAATGTGGTCATTTGGCCCACAAAACTTACTTTCAAATGTGGAATCTCTTCACGTAGACATTGATATACAGCAGTAGGAATCAATATATTAAGTGATTCTCCATCAATTTAATCCTTCCTGAAGTTCTATAAGATATAGGCTTAATGACATCAACTACCACATTAAGAGTTGATTATGTTCTCGTGTTTCTACAATTAAAAATGTCAATGAAGTGGACTTATGGTTGCTTCGTCTAAGCTTTACTCTTGGAAATCTATGTTTGGAGGTATGTTTATTCCGATATGTACTTATGAATTATTAATATTTTGCTCGCATTAATGGTACCCAAGCCACACTTCATCCTTTTTAGATTAAATGTTTTTTTCTTTTAAAATTTTTACATTTGTTTTTCAAAGGTATAGAGACAAATAGGAGAGTCATTAAATTTTCTGGTCTTAAGAAAAGTGAACTTTTGACCAAATTAATATGCATATTGATCTTAGTCCACATCTCTATTCCTTGAAGTTTTGTTTAGTCCATCGCCCATAATATAAGCATCTAGTATGATGGTTATGGCTTGTAACCTTGGGCTAGGGAGAGAGAGAATCGTCATTTGTGGCAGAGAAAAGATAAAAACGAACACATGCCAAAACTAGTTCGGTGAAGAAGTGATAGAGATTCGAGTGTGGGATTAGATGATCTTCACCCATGGCCAAAATATGTTACCTTGCAAAACTTATTTGTACGATAGAAAATTTTTGACCCCCTTGATATTTTCTTGGTGTCGACTAGCACTAATGACCAGGCATGCCTTTTGGTGGCCACAGTTTGGATAAAACTGAAGCTGAAGTGATCGAGGACCTTACGGACAAAATCTCAGCCAAGCTGAACTGTTTGGTGTGAACGTTGCTTCCCAGCCGGCTGGTTTAATCTCAATCTCAAGGGGAAGACAGCTACTATCTCAGCCAAGCATATTTTATACGATAACTCTGTCTTTTCCTTGATCTTCCATAATTTATTTTGGCAATTTCCTATCGGTGAAACCACTTGCCTTAGTTTTCTCCCTTGACAATAAAACAGTCCATTTCCATTTTTGAATGAATAATTCCTTTGTCAAGTTTTGGCTATTAATAATTGGCAACGAGGTACTAATTTTTCATTAAATATAAAGTTATGAAATTATTTTTTAAAAATTACAAAAATTCATGATCATGAATGATAACGACAGGACGAAATAAAATAATTAAACACTAAGAAATGAACCGTGCCATGCATCAAGTGACTCTATATAAATCAACACTAAGAATTCAACTATTCTACTCCATTCGTATGTCACATGCTATCCGCTTGGGCCGACTGCATTTTCTTCGTGTAGAGCCACTCCCACTTTCCTTCTCTTCCTCGCTATCGCTGTCATTTTCCTCTTCGCTTGCCGAGGCCTCATCACTCATCAAATCGCTAGCATTAGCCAAAGCCGATCCATCAAAATCAGAGGCCAAATCAACGAGGTGTTCATCCATCCCGAGTATAAAAGTACGACCATCTGATCATTGCTCTCGCTCAAATTGTGCAATTGAATTGGACGGTGACCATCCACAACGGAAACCCTAGCTCCAGGACCCAAATCCAAGACCCTGCCCAGGCAGCGGTGGCGCCCCATATTTATCCAAGTTTGTGCCAGAAATATTGCCTATGCTTCGAAGTCTGCGAGAGGCCATATTGTGTTAGTTTGTCGCACATCCAACCATGACCAGAATCATTGATTGAGGCGACTCGACATGCTAACAATGATGTGCTTAAAAATTCTATTGATACTCCAAATCATCAAATCAAATTGCTTATGCCTTGGGCTACCTCAAACTTGGCGAAGCATCTGCAGTCCACCATAACAGGATCCATCCCCCCTCGCTCGGCTCCAGGATCTCTGTGGAGGCCCCCTGATCCTGGTACATTAAAAATCAACATAGATGGAGCCTTCAGAAGTGGTAATATCTCAGGATCAACTGCATATATCTGTCGTGATCATACTGGTTCTATGCAAGAAGGTTTCACCTGTGCAGCCACAGCAAATTCTGCTTTGCAGATCGAAGTCCAAGCTTTGAATATAGCGTTGCGCCATTTTCTACGGATCGGGAAGTCTGATGAGCCCCTCATCATCGAGACGGACTGTCTCCAGGTGGTCGACGCCGTGCACGACCCTCAGAAGACACCATGGGAGAGCCGCTGGCTGCTAGTGGAAACGGTCACCTTACTCTCCTGTTTCTCTCGTCTTCTCATTAGGTTTACCAGACGCGAGACAAATGCACCTGTGGACCGGGCTGCCAAGGCCCATTCTCGCGGGTCCCTGTCTTTTGCTGATGTATTTCCCCCTCCCCTAGCTTTGTTTAATTTACTGCTTTCGGACGCAGTACAAGCGGGTTGTTTTTCAGCGTTACTTAAATGAAATGTCTAATTACGATTAAAAAAAAAAAAAATTGCTTATGCCTTGTGCCGCGATTGCGGCTACACCACACTATCCTCATATCGTAACGGCCCAGCCACCCTTGTTACCTATTGGTGGCTCGATGGTGGTGCCCGCCTTCACCCCCTCTTCTCTCTTCATGCGAGGGGTAGAGTTTTCCTTTTATTTCTTCCCAATTTTCGAGTATTTCAATTCTTGTTAAAGACATAGACCAAAGTAGAGCGGACATAACAATTTAAATTAATAATTTTCATTTGCATATTGGATGAGAAGATAAAACCTCTAAAATATTTTGAGATCCATGTCAGATGGATCATAAAATTTCCCAAAAACTATCAATGTCGTTTTCCTCCTAAAAGTTCGGGATCCTAAAAAATTACAAAAAAAAAAAAAAAAAAAAAGAAGAAAAAAAAAGCTAATTCATTGAAAGTCGAAAAATATCAAAATCGTCCTAAAAAGCCACCTAACTGATTAGAAATCCAATGAAAGGATTTGTGTGGTTTCCAACATCGACTCCAACTATCTATGTGACGGCCTAGGCGACAGTGCTCGGAAAGGAGGGATGGAGATGCATCCGCACCTTGGTCCCCGAACGTGCGCAGGAAGGGGGCACGTCTCTTGTCCCACATTGCCTAGGGAGGGAGTCATGGGCTAGTTTATAAGGTTTGGGTCCCTCTAACTATACATACGCATTTTCTTGGGGTAGTATGGGCTGCCCCTAAAGGAATAAAACCGTGAGGACTTAATGTCCAAAATGGTACAGTAGAGACCCAAATGTTACAAGTGGTATCATAGTCGACTCCCAACCGTATGTGGGGCTGAGTGTGACGGCCCGGGCGAAAGGGGGGGAGAGTGTGGTCGCCCAAGTGACAGTGCGCGTAGAGACTCAAATGTTACAAGTGGTATTAGAGTCGACTCCCAACCGCATGTGGGGCTAAGCCTAACGGCCCGTGCAAAAGGGGGTGGGGGGGGGGGGAGAGTGTGATGGCCCAGGCGTTGTGTGCAGGGAGGAGGGATGGTGATGCGTTCAGGCCTCAGTCCTTGGAAGGATGGCGATGCGTTCGCACCTCGGTCCCCGGACATGTGCAGGAAGGGGGTGCGTCTCTTATCCCACATCGCTTAGAGAGGGAGTTCTGGGCTAGCTTATAAGGCTTGGGTCCCTCTAACTATATATACGCATTTTCTTGGAGTAGTATGAGTTGCCCCGAGAGGAACAAAACCGTGAGGACTTAATATCCAAATCGGACAATATGTGTACAGTACGGCAAAAAAACCTGAAGATTAAATGGAAGAAATCAAAAGGGATAATGATAAAGCCACTAACTTTAAACCCAATCTCTAAAATTTTAATTTATTCAAGGAAGTTTCTAAAATTTTCCGTAATATATAATATGGTTCTTAATCTTTTAATTTATATAATGTCATCTCTAAATTTTTTGTAAATATTCTATCTGGTCCTTGAACTATATGAAAATATTTAATATTATCATTCCATTCATTCAAGTTCAAAAACAACACTGGACATTTACTTATAATTCAGCAATTAAATTAAATATGTATGAAAAGCCCACGGATCATATTAAACAATTTAAGAGTTTTGGGATAATATTATATATTGGGTCAAAGGTCAAAGACCATATTATATATTAGATCAAAGTTTATAAACTAAAAATGATGTTTTTTCAAGTCAAAATCAATTTGGACATGGCAGTATCAATGCATCTCGTTGCCCCATAAATGCCAAAGATTGACAAGTCAGCCAACTCCATTTAAAATATCAAAGTGGGTTGAGGTCGTGGGTCATGATCAAAATGGGAAAATGACATTAACAAACTAATACATTTGTAACAAACTTATCATCATATTAAATTGGATTAATACTATGAAAAACTATAAACTGATATACCTATGACAAACAGATGATAAAACTATAAACTAATACATCCATCAATTGCTACATAATATTCAATGTAACAATTTAACGGTAAAATTTAAAGAAAGTTAATAAAAGATAAATTTGTTATAGATGTGTCAATTTGAGGTTTTTTGTGGTATTAACTCTAATTATCATTCGGTCACTCAAAAAAAAAAAAAAAAAACTCTAATTATCATGACTTCTTTTTTTATAGCTTGTCATTAAAATCGATAAAATGAATAAATAAAAGGAGAAAAAGGTAGATACTGGTGACCACAAGTTTCCCACGGCTGCAAATCAGTAGTGCCCACTTGTGGGTTGCCCCTACCGTCGCATCATTGGATCTATGGCTGTGAAATGGGTGGATTTGGATCGGGTCAAATTAGGTTCAAGTCAAATTAACCCATTTAACTCGTTAATGACTCAATTATTATGATGAAAATTTCATAATCCATACTTGACCTGTGTTGGCATTCATTTTTAGTATTTTTTTTCTCCTTGTATTGTTGCATTTGAAAAATTAATGGCTCCATGGATTAGCTCACCAACTCTTTTGATGATCTTAATATATTGATTAACGTCCGTTTAATAATTCGTTATTTGATGCGATGTATTTTGGTTTTAATTACTAACTATGCAGTTCTATTACACGGACATAAAAAACGAAAAACATCTCTATTATTTTATCTGTCACTAAGTTAGGGAGCTTTGGGCCTGAAGTGTTAATTTGACAAATTTGGGCTTCGTTTTTTTACTACAAGGGTTGGTGAGTATTGAGCTTAATTCGGCTTGTTTGGGTTTATTTCATCGAGCACATTCCTTTCTTTGTCTTTGTGTCCTCGGCCCAAACCTTGTAGTCCGCAGAATCTCATGTTTGGGCAGGGCCTGGGCTTGGCCCGAGTCCCCATTTAAATAAATAAATAAATAAATAAATAAATATTCTTTAAAAAAATTCCGAAAAAATATTAATTTTTCTAAAAATTAGGAAAAGCTTAAAATGTAGATTTTGAGTAGTTTTCTCTTAAAATGTGCAAAAACCTTTTGTCAAAAATTGAACTCAAAATTGAACAAGCTCTTAGGACTTTACAATTGTTGATACCTAAATTTTTGCATAAAAAATGGGTTAACCAAAAAAAAAAAAAAAAACGCATGGCATATAGTTTAAAAAAATTTATGTTATTTTGTTTTGTTTTATTTTATTGGACCGACAGTGAGCGCGAGATTTTTCACATATTCGGGTAATATACATCGAGGGACATATTTTCGAGCAGAAAAGAAATTTTTGGATGGAATATGCGAAAAATACAAAAGAGAATATCATGTAGGGTGCAACGATATATTTAGGGGATTATGCATAAGTAAAATGAGAAATAAAATATCTCACGAAGATACAATTTTTGGGCCTATAAAAGACATTGCGTACACCACCGCCTTGATGGCCACAATGGTTTGGGCTCTCTCCCCCTCACGAATGAGAGGAGTTGGAATCTCCTCATGGTTGCTTGGGTCTTAAGTGGGATGCCTTAGGAACTTAAGTGGGACGCTAGGGTGGTGGGTTACGTGTCCTCCCAATTTACTCACCGGCTACTGGTTGTACGGGGTTCTCCCGTTTACGTGTCCTCTCAATTTACTCACTAGCCACTGGGGTGGTGGGTTACGTGTTCTCCTAATTTACTCACCGGCTGCTGGTTGTACGAGGTTTCCCATTTACGTGTTCTCCCAATTTACTCACCGGCTGTCGATTATATGGGGTTCTCCCATTGTCACGCCCCGAACCCCGAGCGTGTGCACATCCCACTGCGGTTGATCAAATATGCGACATCCCAGGATACGTCGCCAACCCATTCATGTTATTACGCATGCGGAAGCGAAACAAATCCCCTAACTACATTTAACTTGGGATAGAAAAGCAGGCAATCAATCGCAATATTGAACGCTCATTTACAAACACAAAGGGGTTTAAATACAACACTGGACTGTCTACAAAATAGACCAGCTCGACAAAGTGGGAATTATCCTAAAACCAACTAGCAGGACACGTTCTCAAATCCTTATGACTTCACCTCTGCAACTCCTCAAGGCCAACCAAAGCCATCTAGCCGCTCCGTCCACCAAGGACCTGAAATTGTAATCCCTAAACCGGGATGAGACAATGTCTCAGCAAGTTCAACCCCTAAATCCCTATTAGAAAGAAAATACGCCCCGGGTGGCCTAGCCACATCACACAAAGACTTACCTCGCATTAGTCTTCATCTGCAAGTTATCACAGTTTATATAGTTCAACCACGTGCAATTATGATAATCAAACAATTGAGGCACAATCACATCATCTGAACAATTCAACCACTTGGATCGTCTCAGCATCAATCGACTCGGCTGATTACATGTCATCGAAATCATCATACGGTCATTATAACTATTCAATCACTACCTTCAATCGCGACCCCACAGGTAAGTCTAACATTTAGTGGTAATCACGGCCCCACTCGACAAAATTAGAATTAGTGGCATCACGGCCCCACTCGACACAACCTTTAAAAGGTGATAGATCCCAGCCCAATGGGCATGACCTCTAATAAATCATGGCCTGGTTGGGCGCAACCTTTATCAGGTGGCAATTCACAGCCCCACTGGACGTGACCTTTATCAAGTGGCAATTCATGGCCCTACTGGGCGCAACCTTTATTAGATGGCAATTCACGACTCCACTAGGTGCGACCTTTATTAGGTGGCAATTTATGGCCAATCTCTCATCAATTTCGACTATTGGGATTTTATAAAAAAATCCCTATTTATCGCAATCACACTCAATTCACCACAATCAATTATCAATTTTAAATTCTAAATACACAGCAGAGATCGGCATGAAATTCTGAACAATCGGGGTCAAAAATAATTTTTCTGATTTTTTATAAATAATAATATTTTAATAATTTCGGAATATAATATAATATTATAAACTCGAAAATTTCGAAACAATTAAATAATTCAAAAATAAAACCCTATTATGTCCCATCAAGGCTTATTATTAAATAACTCTATTAACCTTAATTAAACACACTTTAAATTAAATAAACTTCTTATTCCAAATCACAATTAAATAAACTAAACTATCCACCTAAACTTGCTTAACTTAGACTAAGCATACTTAGGGCACCATTAATCGTCTAATCAAGATTTAGTGAGCTAAACTCACCGAATTAGCGAGTCGAGCGGACCAAAACGACGGGGACGCCGAGGGGAACAACTTTCCTCAAAGCAGGCCAAGCATCTAGGTTGGGGAAGACGGCCAAAACGGGCCAAACACCCGCTGCCATACCCATTTTTCTAGTTGCTGATTTGGGGCCGAAGGAGGGCAGATCCGAGCTTAATCGGGTGGAGGAACGGCGGGGGAGAGGGGCGGCAGCTCGGGTAGTGGCTAGCGAGGATGTGCGGCGGCGATGGAGACTCCGGCGAAGTGCAGCGGCGTCGAGCAGCCGCCGGGACACCGGACGACGAGCTGGAGGCTCGGGCGGACGAAGCCGCGACTGAGGCAGCGGCGTGAGTCGGCGAGCGGTCGAACGGCGGCGAGCTGCAACGGCGAGGGGCTCCGGCTGGCGACGTGCGAGCGGGCGAAGGGGCTGCTCCGGTTTCTTCTCTTCATTTTCTGGTCTTCGCACAGCAAAGATGGAGAAGAGAGGTGACGGGGGAGAGGGAGGAGAAAGGAGAGAGAGGAAGGAGAGAGAGAGAGAGATGAGACCATTCCTGTTTTTTCTTTTCTTTTTTTTTTTTTCTTTTTCTTTAGTACAACAAAGATGGCCCACCATGACCTAAGATGACATTATCTTCCACTCACCCAATCCTCCACAACCTCTTCCAATGGGTCTAATTCCATCCTTCGCCGGGGCATAAAATTTTGTACAACCAATTCTTTAATTCCACTCGATTCTCTTCCAATTAAATCAAATTAAAGTCGATAAAATTAATCCAATGTCACCACACTTCAATTCACATCGTCACTTGTCCATAGAACCAACTTAAGTCTCAAAAACGCGACCAAAGGCGGGCCTACTAATGTCTCGAGCCAAATTAGCCATTCTTTGATTATTTTGCTGAAAAAACTTGGCTTATATGAAAAATATTCCGAAAATGCGTTAATATTCCTGAAATGATTTGTGACACACCCTGACTTCCAATTTCTAAATTCGATCTCAATTTCACGGTTAATTTGACTTTGGCATGATACTAGCGCGGCCCAACCTACCGGGTAGCCTTTAGAAATTTTCATGCATTTGACTTGTGGTTGATCATCTCAAGCCACAATGTACATTTTTGAAACATTGGTGACTTTCGGTTGTCGGGATAATCTCAAGGTTTCAAATACGAACATAGGGTACCCAATCGACAGAAAAGTCGGTCTAGTGCCAATCGACAAGAATTGTGCGATCTGGTGGAATCACCCACACCTGATCACATGTTTCTGTCGAGTCGACCTATCTTCGATCTCTAATCGATTTTTAATAGTGCCGTAATAACCCTTGCAGATTAGCTCGGTCAAAAGATCGCTTCCGGTTCAAATTCTCGAGTCTGATGAATTAGAACTTCTTAACGGCTTCACCTGATAGACTAGTTTTCACATGAGTGGCCGACTCAAGGGAAAGAACTATATGTGTGCCAACGAAATGCCCGTCTCAATTTATTGAAAATAGAATTGAAAATCGGGATGTTACACCCGTTTACGCGTCATCCCAATTTACTCGCCGGCTGCTGGTTGTATGGGGTTCTTGGGTCACAAAAAAAACGAAAAAACATCGCGTACAAAAAAGACAGGGGCTCTCACCACTGCCCGCAACGGCACAGTTGGCTTGGCTCTCTCCCCCTCACGAAGGGGAGGAGTTCGAATCTCAGAGGCGTCGTTAAGGATTCTTACCTGGAGTACTGTGGTGGTGGGTCATATCATTAGGGATTCTTACATGGAGTACTGTGGTGGT
Source organism: Eucalyptus decipiens (assembly GCA_014182575.1). Classification (NCBI taxonomy): domain Eukaryota; kingdom Viridiplantae; phylum Streptophyta; class Magnoliopsida; order Myrtales; family Myrtaceae; genus Eucalyptus; species Eucalyptus decipiens. The sequence goes on from CM024615.1 coordinate 26,696,903, forward strand.
GGGTTTGCTCCCCCAAGATTTGCTCGCTGGCTATCGGCTTACGAGGTTCCCTGGGTTACCAAAAAAAAAAAAAGGGCTCTCTAGGTTTTCAAAAAAGAAAAAGAAAAGTCAACAAAAAAATAGAAAAAGAAGAAAAGAGAGAAAGGGGAAGGGACTGGTTGGTAGATCGGGAGAGAGAAAGGTGAGGAGACGTGAAGGAGACTTGAAGAGAGAGAAAAAAAGAGAGGAAAAGCAGACGGTTCGTCTTCCCCCGCGTAGCCATCTTCGTTGCCTTGCCGGCCTCCACCAGCCTAGTTGCCGGTGCTCGTAGCCGGGCCTCCACCGCGCCTTCGCCTTCCATCCTCGTGTCGGTCACCGCTATTTTAGTCCCATCCAATGCCAACAGTCGAGCCTTAGAACTTGCACTGGCCATGGCACCAGCAACGCCTCTGCCGGCAATCTACGATCGTTAACGCTGCAGCAGCTCACCCGTTCACCGCCACCGGTCGCTGCGCCTCTGCCTACACCTTGCTCTCATGCCATCGTCGCCACTTCATCCGACAACTCGAGATCCACAGCCCAACTCTGTCGCCCCCGCGTTACTCCATCGTCGCTCCACCAGCAAATCTTCTCCGGGCTGCGCCTTCGGCCTTTGCTCAACTCGATGCTTGACGTTGTTGCCCACCGCCTCTGCTAGAGCCAGCACTTGATGACCCTCTGCACCGCGTCTCCGCCATCGTCGTTGCCTGAGCCACCGCACCAACGCCACCGCTGAGGTCTGCTTAGCCATTGACCTTCGCCTCAGCAACCGCAACTCGACACACTTGCAGTTTTCGCGTTCTATTGCTGCCCGATGCCACCGGAGCCCACCGTCAGTCTGCTTTGCTGCTGGTCACCGTCTCCGCCGGTCCACCCGTCGCTGGTCCTTGCTAGAGCTCCGAACGCTGACGACCCACCTTAGGTGACTCCCCCACAAAGTTGCCAAGCCATGGGTGAAAAAGAAAAAAAAGCAAAATCAATATAGGTACTTTTTCTTTTATTTATTTGCCTTATTTTATTTTATTTATTTTACTTGTTCTTTTTCAATATAATTATTCCTTAGTGTAAGATTGAGATTGCCCAACATGAAATTGCCTTTGAAATTTGGGATTGACAATCCGATTTTGCGCCCAAAATTCAACTCGCAATCGCCTGAAAAATCATCAATCGATCTCATGCTCAAAATTCAATTCACGGTTTACTTAAAATTGGCCAACCCGATCTCATGCGTGATATGGTTCGTCAATTTTTGTGAATATCAATCTTATCTTATTCTGATTTGCCGTCATGTGGCTTAAGTTAATTTCACTTTCATAAAAAAAAAAAAAAAAATCCAAAAATGTGTGTTGGATTAGGTTTATTTCTTGTTTTTTGGTTTTTGCATATTTAGGATAGAAAATTTATTATTTCGAATTTTTTGAAAAAAAATACCAAAAACATAAATTTAGGATGTTAAATTTTCGTTTCACTAAATTAAATTGCATGTTTAATTATTTGCCAATTTTAATTTCGAATTTTCATAAAAAAAACAAAAGTAATGAAAATATTAGAATTTCTTTGCACGTAGTTTAATTCTAGATAATATTTTCTAATTTATTATAAGTTTAGATAAATTTCATCTTAGGTTAGAGATTGCTAAGTTAAGATAATATCTTGGTTTAAACTAGGGTTTAGCCTGACCTAATCCTTAATATAAGTGGGATAGAATCTTAATTTAACTAGATAATTTTCACATTTCGAATTTCATATAAAAAAACACGAAAGAAATTGTTTTTAGAAGAAATCAATTTCATTTTTTAGTATAGATTGCATTTTATGTCATATAGATAGATCATGTTGCCATGTCATATCATTTTATATTAAATTAGTAGCATGCATTGCATCACTCTCATTGAATACATGAAAACAAAAAAAGAAATTGCGTATTAATTAAAAATCATATTTAGGGTTGTTGATGTGAATTCTGAGCTAACAACGCAGATGCTTTCGTTGCTACGAGGTAAGTCCTTGCATTTTATTTATTTATTTGCTTTCTTATGTGTTAAATTGGTGGATTGTGCACATACCTGATCATCTTACATGTTAGGGAAATAGATTTAAAATCAATTCAAGCTGCTTACCAAACTTTTTTTTCAAAATAAAAGAGAAAAGTACCGAACTTTTTTTTTCAAAATAAAAGAGAAAGGTACTGAAATGACGTTAGAGAAATCTAGCATAACTAAGTTCTCGAACTCACAATTTCTGGTTCGTAGGAGTAAAATAATCCTCCAATTATTTTGCTTAGGTATCTAATCAACCTATCATAAACTGATTAGTGGCGATTCCTAGGTTAAATTCATTTGCATGTTAAGAAATTTCAACTTAAGTCGCGAATTGGTATGGGCTTGGGAAAGCCCTAGGCTTAATAATCTATTAGCCAAACCCTAAGTGGTTCATACCTGAAAATTTTGGTCCCAACAACAATAAAGTTTTGGATGTTCTTGGAAAAATTATTAGGGTGCTATTTATGCATTTCAATTGATACTCGACTGTGCACTTTCAATTTGTTTTCATGATCCCACCATCTCACAATCCACGGTGGGTGTTTATGTAGGTAATATTAATTCCACGTCATGCTTCAGCATCTTCTAATAGCCATGTCAATTAGATTTAGTCGGATTTCACGTCTAAGGGGTTTGATTAGAAAAATTGAAAGTATAGGGACTCGATTACAAAAGTAGTGAAAGTACAAGGGCGAAAAGTAAACAAATTTCAAAAGAAAATGAGAGAGAGATGCGGTGGCCTGTATTAAGTAAATGGGCCAAGCTTTAGGACAAGACATTTAAATTGAGCTAATGGACCCCATTAGCCTAAATCTATTGGATCCACGTGCGGACTCAAGTTTGGACCGATCCAAGGAATACTTTTCGGCTAAGGTTGAGATGGACCAACACCAAGGTGATAAGAATCGGGGTCTTCATGCCATGTGAGACCAGAACTTGGAAACTTGCTCCACCAGCGCCTCCCAAAACTTGAAGATACTATTTCTGTTCCGGCCAAACTGCTTCCACAACTTTTTCGATAGATGTCCAGCCGGTCCGCAATGAGGGACATGATCGGCCATCATGAATAGCCTGAGCTTCTTCATCTTTTTGAACGAGTCTGCATTCATGATCAAGTCTTCTACATCAACCTTGTCTAGTTTAATGCCTTCTATGGCATCCGTTCCCTATTAAAGCCAAATAATAAAAAAAAATTATGCATATCAAAAGCACTTGAAAATAAGAAGATTTTCTAAACCGTTCCAAAAAAACAACAAACAAGTCTAACTTTAAAAATAATGTTTAAATTTGTATTAAAACCGTGCTAGTCTAACAACCGTGATAACACACGCCGTTTCTAAATGAAGACGTACTCATCTTATGATGAACAAACGAGAGGATTTATACTAGGTTAGACAACTGTCAACTAAACAATACAAATTGCAATTTTAAGGAAAAAATTAACAAATCACGAAATAAAGATCCTAAACCCTAGTCTCTTGCTTAAACTCTGATTGGCAAAAATAAAAATTGCATATGCTAATTATGCAATCTAAAGTTTTTTATACCATGTAAACGTGAAGTCCACAAAAAGAAGGTATACATTTATGTTCAAATTAATTTCTTGTTAGGTTAATGCTTAAATCTTACCGAATGTTGCCTAACTACTTGTAAAGCATCCTCATGGCACCATATTCTGCTTCGCTTGCTAGGGTTTGTTGGACACTCTTGAATTACAATTTGTCTACCCATTTCTTGAAGCAAATCATGCATCCATATTTTATTATTTTTGTCAATGTATATGAGCGACTTTTGAGCCAAAATCTCAATCCCACTATTGGCATGGATACTGCATTGGCTCAAGGACTTGATGATCTCTTCTTTGTCATATCCATGAAGAAAGCACGCAATGTCAAGGAAAATTGTCCTCTCATTAGCCTCTAAGCCATCAATAACAATCCTCATCATTTCATGACCGTTTCCCCGAGGGATTTCTTTTAGTCGATCAAAAGCTCCTTGCCATTCCTTGACACTTTTACCATTCAAGAAAGAACCCATCACGGTGAGTACTAAAGGAAGCCCTTTGGAAACACTAGTGAGGCAATATGAGAGCATCTCATAATCACTTTTGGGATATCTTTCTTGGAATGCATTCCAACTGAAAAGCTCGATAGCTTGATCATCATTCAGCGCTCTTACTTTATAGATATCCCTGGATAGACCAATTATTGTTTCTTCATGTCGAGGGATCAAAATGACTCTACTTCCCAAGCCTAACTTCATTGCCTTGATTAGGTTGCTCAGAGGCTCCAACAACCCTTCCACGTCATCAAACACCAACAAAACCCTCTTCTTGTGAAACTTACGCCTTATGAATTTTATTGCTCCATGAATGTCGTCGCCAAACTCTGAAACTCCATCACTGAAAATGTCACCCAAAAGGGTCTGTTGCATTTTGACAAGGCCATCTTGGCTTGATATAATCTTGACGTTCCGCAGAAAACAACTACGATCAAATTGATTTGCAATTTGGTGGTACAAAATTTGCACAAGTGTAGTCCTTCCTATTCCGCTAGTGCCAGAAATTCCCACGATTCGGACATCCTCAGCCTCTAATTGGAGTAATGAGTACAAGTCTTGCAGCCGAGAATCTAACCCGACTGGATGGAAAGCAAGCACGTTCGTGCCTAAGCCACTCAGTCTTCTTGAGATTTTTTCCACAACGGATTGGATGAATTCAGCTTCAAGTCTGCAAATTATCAATAACGAAAGGTGTGACTCTGGTGATTCGTGCTAATAAAGATGGATGAAAGATCAAGAAGATTATATTCTGGACCTTAGGAGTATCGCCCATCTAATCTAATTTAATATCCAATATCCAATCTGCTATAATAGTATATAGTGGCATGTGAGAAGTTGACCTGTGCTTGACCCAGTGTTCTGTCATCTTCGACTTTCCTTTGTAATACAATCAGTACTTTTAACAATTACAAGAGGAATAAGAAGTAATAATTATTCTTCAACAAGTACCATATAGTCGTGGGATAAATTTGACTTTTCAAACGCCCAGGAAGCTCTTTTGTTGAATGTTGCCCTAAAGTAAACTATGCTAAATTTGAGGTCAACATTCCAAAGATAGCAATTCTTGGTGATGCGTATTAGTACGAAATATAATGAATATGTAACAAAGAAGAGAAAATCTTTTGGCAAATCATTTAAGCAATAAATTAAGAGAAAAGGGATTGAAATCAGTCGATGAAAAAATTCTTGATGCTCATCGAAAAAGAGGTTCTTCTATAGAGAGTTTCTTGGCCAAAAAAGGAAATACTATGAAAAATGGAGAGAGAGACAGAGAGAGACAAAGACAGGTACAGAGACAGAGTCTGAGAGAGAGAGAGAGAGAGAGAGAGAGAGAGAGAGAGAGAGAGAGAGAGAGAAGGAGATTTAAGAGCAGGCGATGAAAAGAGGGAAGAGTGACAAACTGGAGGCTGAACTTTCTTTTGAACCCTAGCTAGGTACCCCAGTCCAGACAAGAGAAAGACTGACAACAACCGTTTTTTTTTTTTTCTCTCTTCTCTTTTTTGCCTTTGACAGATTCATCATTCCATAGTGGAGAGCTTTGGTGGTGAAGGGAAGGGTTGCATCACAGCTAGGTTTACCCTGTGTTGGCCGTGGAAGTTGTCTGAACTTGCCCATTTTGGTTCTCTTTAATTCTAACGAATGAAAGCATGGAGCTTCTGATAACCTCATACAGAATAAGTAGCTCATATGCTTTGGAGTTCACCCACTTGTTTGTTTTCAACAAGGGGAGTCAGAGTAATCGAGGGAAATGTTGCATGAAGGAAATGGGCATTTAAGGAATCCTCTTGAGAAAACACTCAAAGGAAGAGAAAGTACCTGTTTTCGAGAGGCCAGCCAGTGAGATTGCCGGCTTTGCGGAGAGCGTCTCTCCACTTCCGGACCTTGTCAGCATTCTCCTTGCCAAAATCCTTCTTGCCTTGGCCAATCAGCTTGAATGGTCCAGATTGCTCGCGCATCTCTCTGGGGTCAACGTCCATGAAAATGAGGAACACCAGCTGGCCTTTCTTTTCCTTGCACTCGAGGATCTTATCCAGCTCTTCCAGACACCAAGGCGAGGAGGCGAAGGTCTGAGAAATGACCACAATGGCACTCCTCGACCACTCAATTGCCTCAAGGATTGTCGGTGCGATCTCTACTCCTCTTTCCAGACTGCAGTTGACGAAGGCCCTTATCTTGTTCCGCTCGAGAGCGACATGGAGGTGGCTCACGAAGTTGTGTGTGTCGGCCTGTTTGTAACTGATGAATGTATCGTGAACCCACCGAGGGATGGAGGAGGCAGGAAAGCAGAGTTGTGGCCTGGCTGTGAGGCTATGTTTGATAGAAGAGTAGTGGAGTGGAAAGAAAGAGGGCAAAGAGATGGGAGGAGACTGCAATTGGAATTCCGATGTTCTCTTGTTTAGGTGGCCTGCATACAATGGAGGAGGAGAAAAAGTTGGGAAATGCTTGCACTTGAGTTGGCGAAATTGGATCGTCATCTTTCTACAATTTGCTATTGAAACACTTACGAGAATCAAAGTAAAGAAAGATCTGATACCGAGTTCATTCACAATGCAAGCTCCCTTGACCTATTCTTATAGAATTCAAATTCTAGCCCTCCCTCTCTCTCCCGGCTCATTATGTACCACTTTTCCACATCCATCTCTCCACGTTCAAAAACTCCGGATAATGTGAACAACAGAATTTTTCTTGTCACCGAACTAGTAAAATAAACACGTAAAAAAAGGGGAACAAGCGAATTTTTCTCCAAATGTGGGGGAAGGAAAAATGAGGGAAGCAAGCCCTTGGAAATGGTTTTCTACAACCGTTGTGATTTTCTTCTACCCTCCTTTTTGAATCTTGGGGATACTTTTGCCATACAGTACTTGCCTAACTTAGAGAGATTTAGTCTTCATTGATACTCGGGTTTCATTCTCCTAAGTTTCAGCATTAGTGCAATTTGGTCCTTTTAACATTCATTTTGTGCAATGAAATCCTCTATCCTTGTCAACTTGTGCGATTTGGTCTACTAGGTTCTATTTTATGCAATCAAGATAAAGTGTTACTGTAAAAATTACAGCATCTTGGGCGATAAGAGTATTCAAAATGACATATCTCAGTCAATTAAATTTCTTATTTACAGTTAACCAAGTAGAATTTGTCTTTGAGTAATGTATGACAATATGGTCGTAAAATGTGTAATGATATTTTAATATATGTTTCTCCAGTCTATTCATCGCATCGCATGCGCGTTGTTAAATTATTGATCTGTTATCTAAAAATTTCTTCGATTTTTCTCTAAAATTACTGTTACCTGGAATCTCCCACGCGTACTTGTGCGCCAGTCCAAATTAGTGGCTAGTCAATTATTACTGAAAACAAGCAAAGATGCCGGGTATTACTAATAAAGGCCTATTAGTAGGGTTAGGCATCCAATTTCCATGCTTCCTACATTTTTTTTTTTTTTTTTGGTCGGTGTGCTTCCTACAATTCACCAGTTCATAAGTTATTACTTTATTCCTATTGTTGATTCCTGTGCGTGTTGCTTCCTGTCTCGTACCGCGCCTATGGTACTAACGGATATAGAATAGACAAGAACAAAATTACTATAAATTAATAAAATTAATAGACTAACATTAATCAGCCAGAATTGGTCAAAACAACAGCGCAGGTGAAAGGCGAAGAATGCCTCCTTCCGAGGGGCCCCAGATATCGCTATTTGATTAAAATTAAAGATGCATTTATCATCATTAATAATCCATCTTTGGATTAAACCTAAGTCTCGGTGATTAGAAAATTACAGATAGCAAAGATTAAGAGATATCATAATTATGGCTCCATTTGTTTTGCAAAAAATGAATAAATTTAGAAAACATATTTCTAAGAATAATCACATATATAACATGAAATAATTAATCAATAAAAAATATTTTCATTATCAACAACAATTTACATTTAAATATTTCCGTCGACGATAAAAAAAAATTTTGTTCATCCATTTTTGTAAGCGATCTAAATGATCATTTTTTGGAAAATGATTTTCTATTCACTCATTTTCCGCTGAATAAACGGAGCCCATGTCAATTGTTCTTCATCCTCAGTCGCGTCCCACTCACATAAACTGCACGTTCAAAAGCATATACTAATCGAACGAACAGAAAAGTAGTTGATTCAAACGAGGGAAAGGCCCCCGATCACATTAAATTTTCATTATAACCCAGCCAAATGGTGAGTTCCGGGTACATCAGGACACATCCCATCTTTTATGCACCTCATCATAGATCTTCTCAAACAAGCCTCGCTCTCCCTCCAACAACCCTGCCGCGTGGGCTCTCCCTCCGCTTCTCCAACATCCAAATTCTCTACGAACGCATCCGCGGGTTTACCGTTCAATAAGGGTTAACTCGGAACACACTGTAAAGAAGTTTTCTTGTTTTTTTCTTAGGGTTGACTTGGAGGATATGACTTTCCAAACCAGATTGAAAGAGAGAGAAGGAACAGGGGTTCAAAACAGTAATCGGTTAACCTGGTGTTTGTCCACTGTGCAATACTAATCGACTTGTTGCTAATGATAAGCATTATAAAGCGCATCATATATATTGGCCGAAAAGATTAGATCAGTGAAACCCTAGTACAGCTGAACAAGCTATTGTCGCAAAAGGAATGGGTGGCAATCACCTCGAACGGCCATGATCGTGGTCGCGTATATTGTATTCTTGCTGCCCATGATCTGTAAACCACCCAACATAGCGTTAAATGAATCAAACCGCAAAGTCAAGTCGACCTAAATTTACTTTATCGAGCATAGGATCCCCCGTACACTTTGTGGAATAAGTTTATTGAAAAGCAGTAGCTTGTCCGACAGTATGTGTGAAACCAAGTCGAGCCGGATTACTGTCCAGTTGGCTCAATGACTCCTTTAAATCAACTCATCTAATTTAGAGTCAAGCATTTTGTCTAGTTGAGCTAAAGCTTGCTAATACTCAGCTCGATAGGCTCGTGAGCCTAATCGAGGTTTTGTTTTTTGTGGAAAATCATATTCAATAATTATAAATAAAGACATGTTGAAAACTAAATTTTGGTGATTTAGTTAGGCATCCGTTGAATAGAAAATTAGGGATCGACTCCAATCCCTATACAAAAAATATTAGTTAAATTGCATATAGTTTTTGGGAGCATTTATTATATAGCTTAGTTCATTTATTGCATTGAAATTGGACCAGCGGATGGGCTTGAATGGATGATTCTGAACTTAACTAATATGCTGGACTAAGTCTAAGAGTATTCAACTTTGATCAAGCCTGTTACTCTCTTCACGGCCAAAATTTTACAATAAAGTTTTATATTTTGGGTCAAATGGCAAAGAAATCGGCAGGATATTCCAAAATATTCATGTATGAGAGATGGACAGATTATTTTATCATTCTTAAGATCTCTCATATATCAGTAATTGACATATCCAATTTTCTAATTCAAGAGAAGAAAAAGAGGATTGAGGGGAATCTCCGCCAGCATGGGAAGGGAAGGAAAGCTGGTCGTGTGTTTAAAATGGAAGGAGAGATATATTTATGATCTTTGAAAGAAAGAAAGAGTCCAGCGAGATATCTTTCTCGCACGGTTTCTCCCTGTCCACATCACGTTCGTGCTCCGCCGTTGCCCGCAAGTGCTGCCATGCGGGTCACGATTCAGAGTGCAACGAAATCCCAGAATACTTGCTCGTTGCAGCAAGTCCCCGTCCAGTTGTTTGTTCCTTCTTTGCAGGTTTCGGGCGATCCAAGCGCTTCGAAGCCCTTGCTGTGCCAATTTTGCTTCATTTTCTGTAGGTTTTTCCAGTCACATCCGTGAGAGATTTTTCTACGTGTACGAATGCGCGTGGAAGCGGGGAGGGCAAAGAGATCAATTTACGCGCTTAATGAATGAATAATGGTGAAGTGGCGATGATTTGTCAATATACGATCATGGGGTGCTTTAGATAGTCCAAGCTAATGAGTGGGATTGCTTGGTCGATATAAGAGGAAAGTAAGCGATGATCAGTGAAAGTGCAAGTTCTTTCGCGAGAAAAACATAGAAAAAGACAAAGGAAGGTTTGACGTTCTGAAGTTCACAAAACTTGCGGGTGAAGGATCCTACGGGTTGCACCTGGCGGAGCTGGTCTTGCACGTTGCTACCTTGATCGCTGAAAGTCTTGCCCGTTGCCGCGACCTCAAGCCACCAAAAGCTCTCTCGCCAAGCGTAGCAGCGCCACCGTGAACCGTGAAGTATCGTCCATCCGATTTCCTGTGCCGAGTTTGGAAACACTACCCAAGCGCTACTACAAATTAGGTAAGAATTTTCATTAACCTAATTTTTATATATTTTGTTGCCTAATTGGTGATATCGCAATCTTGTTTGAACCTTTGAGAGATATTATCATATCCATTAAATTCCTGAATAGTCTTTAAATTTGGAAATAATTCGTGACATGCTATTATCGTTAATCCGATCTCATGCTCGAGATACAATTTATGATTGTACAGAAAATCATCAATCCGATCTCATGTCCAAGATGTGATTTGCGATTGGACAGAAAATTGTCAATCCGATTTCATGCTTAAGATATGATTCGTGATTAGATGAAAAATTGACCAATTTGATCCTAATGTCCGGGAATGTTTCCTCAATTTATTTCCAAAATTAAATGGATATGAATAATATCTTGTGTGGTTTGGTGATGTATTTGATGTGGATTTGATTTCTTTCCATTTTTGTTTGATTTGAATTGATTTTGTTTTTTTTTTAAACCAAAAAGGTTATTTTGGTTTTTTTTTTTTTTTTAATTTCGGATTTTCACATGCATATCATGTAGTTTAGGTCATGTCATATTGCTATGTTATGTTAGGTTAGCAACATGCATTGTGTAAAATATGATTTTCATTAAACAACAGGAAATCTAAAACAATATTTAATTGAAATTGAGGAAATCATATTTAGGTTGATATGATATTCTAACTAACATTGCAGATACTTTCATTATTTTCAGATAAATATTTTGTCCTTGTGCTTGCAAGTTACTTATTACTTTGCGTTATTGAGTGTTAAATAATAGTTGCACACTCACATAATGACCTCACATGTTAGGAGTTAATTAAAATCAATTCAAGTTATCTACAATTTTTTTTTTAAATAAAAGAGAAAATGTACCGAAATGATGATAGAGATATCTAGTGTAATTAAGTCCCATAACCACAATCCTCAGTTAATAATCCATTTTCATAGTCATGCCTTCTCTCCCTCTTTAGCTCTATACTAAATGCTCTTTTCTTCATGAGAAATTATTGTCATCAACATAATATATGCGCAGAATTGAAATTGGACCACTAAAAATAGAGGATTTCGTAAGATCTCACATGAATCCCATCAAATCTATTGGTCAAAATTTCTTTTAGTACATGTATTGAATCCACTGACATAACAGGGTCCAAGACCCCCGTGAGCGCCATATGTGATGAATGTTTATTTATTTATTTATTTTGAGTGTGGAAAATTGCCGAAAATTTCTTCAAATTATTTATCTTTACTTATCACAAGATAATTGTTGAATTTATCCAAAAGAGAAAATAAAACACTAGTAAGCTGATAAAAATGCAGGTCCAAGTTATGTTCTAATGGCCAAGCTCAGGGTTGGGCTATTAAAAAAAAAAAATCAATTTTCATAGGAGTTGAAATGTCTAGTTTGGTGCAAGTACAACTTCTGTATAAGGTGTGAAAAACGCAGTCTGCGGGCTCCTCCTTATATGTCCGTATCGATCCTAAAAAAAGATGACGATCCACAACTTAAAAGTTAAAGATTATTCTCACACCATATGGAAGATGTTATTACTATTCACGATGTTTTATTGGCATACATGATATGAGCTGCCATGCTAATTCATAGGCTTTATTGGATTAATAGCAATGTAGCACATACTTTTCTTCCCTTGAACTTCTGAGATTATGTGGAACTTCTTCGGCTTCGGGCACTCGAATTCGCACTATTTACTTAGAGAAAGAAGACCCGCGACGAGTCGGTTCATCTGGATCGGGTCTGTCCACTCCTTCAACACTCCTGAACCAGAAAGCCTGACAGAAAGAAGCTGCAGCCTCTGGAATGTTGTCCACCACCCGTTCTTGACCTCTCGGCACGTATATTCCGGTTCTCGGGTGCGGCACCCAACATTGACGATCCTCATCGGGCTCATCAACTTGATCACCACCACTCATCTGTGGTTCGGACTTCTCCAGCTTCTTTGTCATCGTCAATGCACTCGTTCGCTTTGCTTGTCTAGAAAGAGATTTTGAATTCAAGGAGAGAGAGAGAGATCTTGCAAGTATAACTTACAAATTCACATGCAGATCAATAATACTCCGTACCCAAATGCACGAAAAAGTATCTCCCAGAGCGATCACAACACGACTAATTATGGATGATCCATATCAACTTGGCATTTGAATTTTCTCGCATAGGACATAATCTAGGTGAAAGGCCTAATTCACATCGGTTTGGCATGTCCCAGCCTTCTCTTTGGTATCACATGGATTTCACATACAAGTTGCATCGTCAATTCCATATGACAAAAGTTGTAAGATCTCACCTCATGCCCTGAACTCGATAAACGCAAGGCAAACACGCCTTTTAAGGAGAAACTAATCGGTTAGTCTTGAGTATTATGCCGAAAACATATCTAGGGAGGAAAAAATTGGGATTCACCAACTTTCAATTAATAACAACCCATAAGATAACTCGTTCTAGTTCCACATGCAACCCTATGGAAGTTTTTATCTAGTGAATCGCTTGAACTCCAACTTAGTGTTGAGCATCACAATAATAAGTTAGCAACTCGTAGGAAAGGAATTGGCATACTTAGGCTTTCATACCTGAGCAACAAAAGTTTCGTGTTCACAACAGTAGCTGCCATTGCCCGCAAGGGTGTGTCTCAAGAACGATACTTCAAGAGATCAGAACGGATTTGGTGAAAGAGAAGTGTGACACTAGAGCCCTTTTTGTACTGTCCAAAGCCACCTAGAAGGTTTCAGGTTCTCCTGTCGCGTCAAAAGTACAGTCAGTGCGCTATCATAGTATCAGTTCGATCGTGATACAACTGGTGGAGGTTTGTAATCAAAAGTGCACGTTCATAAAGAGAAAAGTGCAAAGCTTGAAGCTTCTTCCATTTGAAAAAACATAAGTTTCTTTTGATTTGTGGTTCTCGTTTGATTACTCATTGTGCATGGAATATGTTCCACTAAAGATAGAAGATTTGTGCAGCCTAATCTTGCCTTTCTGCTTTTGTGAACTTCGGAATATTTAACCTTCAACATTCAACATTATGAGATGTTACGAGTAATTTAAGTTGTTTGTGCGTATGCCCACTGTGACAGGTGAACGATAGTGCATGGCGATTTTCATTTGTGCTTAACCTTATGGGTTCTCGTTTGATTACTCATTGTGCATGGAATATGTTCCACAGAAGATAGAAGATTTGTGCAGCCTAATCTTGCCTTTCTACTTTTGTGAACTTCGGAATATTTAACCTTCAACATTCAACATTATGAGATGTTACGAGTGATTTAAGTTGTTTGTGCGCATGCCCACTGTGACGGGTGAACGACAGTGCATGGCGATTTTCGTTTGTGCTTAACCTTATGGGTGATGAGATCACTTCTTTAGTCTTTGGAATCATCATTTGTCTCCTGGAAGAGGAAAAGAATCTAATTAGAGAATATGGGGCAAGCTGTTGTTCTCAGTTTATTTGTTTTGTTTTTTTTTTTTTTTTTTTTGGTAAAGGATAAGAATATATAGCTTGAACCAATAATTACAAAAGATATGGTACTACAAAACTTGCACTCAACAAGACAACAGATAGTTAGAGTGAGTGGAAGGGAGCCGAATACAAAAGAAGACTACAAGAGCGGGCCTGAGGAAGCAGAAACAGCCAAAACAATGGCAAAAGGAAAAGGAAAGCAGCAGGAGGCCACAGGAGGCTAGATGAAGCACAATCTATGCCTGCATCTACTAACGACAAAAGTGAAGCTTCTTCCATTTGAAAAAACATAAGTTTCTTTCGATATGTGGTTCTCGTTTGATTACTCATTGTGCATGGAATATGTTCCACAGAAGATAGAAGATTTGTGCAGCCTAATCTTGCCTTTCTGCTTTTGTGAACTTCGGAATATTTAACCTTCAACATTCAACATAATGAGATGTTACGAGTGATTTAAGTTGTTTGTGCGTATGCCCACTGTGACAGGTGAACGACAGTGCATGGCGATTTTCATTTGTGCTTAACCTTATGGGTTCTCGTTTGATTACTCATTGTGCATGGAATATGTTCCACGAAGATAGAAGATTTGTGCAGCCTAATCTTGCCTTTCGCTTTTGTGAACTTCGAATATTTAACCTTCAACATTCAACATTATGAGATGTTACGAGTGATTTAAGTTGTTTGTGCGTATGCCCACTGTGACAGGTGAACGACAATGCATGGCGATTTTCATTTGTGCTTAACCTTATGGGTTCTCGTTTGATTACTCATTGTGCATGGAATATGTTCCACAGAAGATAGAAGATTTGTGCAGCCTAATCTTGCCTTTCTACTTTTGTGAACTTCAGAATATTTAACCTTCAACATTCAACATTATGAGATGTTACGAGTGATTTAAGTTGTTTGTGCGCATGCCCACTGTGACGGGTGAACGACCGTGCATGGCGATTTTCATTTGTGCTTAACCTTATGGGTGATAAGATCACTTCTTTAGTCTTTGGAATCATCATTTGTCTCCTGGAAGAGGAAAAGAATCTAATTAGAGAATACGGGGCAAGCTGTTGTTCTCAGTTTATTTGTTTTGTTTTGTTTTGTTTTTTTTTTGGTAAAGGATAAGAATATATAGCTTGAACCAATAATTATAAAAGATCTGGTACTACAAAACTTGCACTCAATAAGACAACAGGATAATTAGAGTGAGTAGAAGAGAGCCGAATGCAAAAGAAGACTGCAAGAGCGGGCTTGAGGAAGCAGAAACAGCCAAAACAATGGCAAAAGGAAAAGGAAAGCAGCAGGAGGCCACAAGAGGCTAGATGAAGCACAATCTATGCCTGCATCTACTAACGACAAAAGTGAAGAGCCATCAAGGAAGCACCCATGCGGAGGAAGAGTATCCAGATAGCAAACACCAAGCTAGGGCCCTGCCAAAGTAGAAGACTCCCCAGCTGAAAAAATGATCGGATCAATACCCCAACTACGCTGCAATCTCCGGTTTCTATAAGTATCATCCATACTCCTAAAGGTGGTGGTTTTGTCTCTGACGACTTTGATGAGTTGATTCTTCACCGTTGGAATGGATAAGCGCTGCTCTCTAAAGAGGATGCCATTCTTGTGCTTCCAAATGAAATAGTAAAGAGCACCAAAAGAGAAGCGAACAATGCACTTGTAAAATTCTTTGCCTGCAAAGAAGGAGATGGCCCGGTTGAGGTTCTTGACCCATGAACTGTTCCGTCACGGCAGATTGCATCTGGAGGCCCAAAAGAAGGCGATGCTAGCAGAGATGCGGCATAAAAAAAATAAGTGGTCTATGGAATCCGGCACCTCATTGTAGAATGGACACAAGGCATTATCTATCCTACGATAAGATAATAATAGAGCTTGGGTAGGAAGCTTACGTTTGGCAATAAACCAAAGGTTTAGTTGGTACCTTGGAGTGATCGAGTTGTTCCATATGAACGTGTGCTAGGAGGCCCGAGTCTTCCTCCTCCTAGTCAAATCCCAAGCGGAGGCCACTATGAACACGCAGGAGATGTTTCCCTTCCAACCAAAATGATCGGAGAGGTGAGAAAGGGTGGGAAGGGATTCCACCCAAGAGTCCAAGACCAACTTGGTCAAAGCTCCATGGTTGATGAATAGGTCCGCCACCGTCGCTTGCCTAGATAAGTCAGATGTATATATGGCTGAGTCTAGAAAATACAAGTTTAGAGGACCCTTGGGGTGCCAGTTATCAAACCAGAAGGACACTGAACAACCATCCCCGATTTTCCAATAGAAGGAGCTTCGAAACTCAGTCCTGAGTTGGAGGATCTTCTTCCAAGCCCACGAACAACGAGTCGGCTTTTTGGCCACCCTAAAATTCGACCTTTTAAAAAAGGTCGAGTGAATCCATTTGCACTATAAAGATTCCTTATCGACAAACAGGATCTAGATATGTTTTATAATGGCAGCCTTGTTATAATCCCGAAGCCTACAGATGCCAAGGCCCCCCTCTTCTTTTGGGCAACACACGTCCTCCCATGAGACTTTTGCACCCCCTCTTCCTAACTTCGGGTCTTTCCATAGGAATTGTCTAAGAATATTTTTGATTTGATCCAAGACCATTGCAGGTAAAATAAATACACTAGCCCAGTATGCTTGGATGGCATGAAGGACTGACCTGATCAACTGTAGCCGACTGGTGAAGGATAGGAAGCGATGAGTCCAAGATTGTATCATCGCTGTGATGCGGTTGATTAACACGCATCAATCCACCTTACTTATCTTGGAAGTGATGATGGGAACCCCGAGATAGCGAGCTAGTAGGCTTCCTTTATCGAAACCAAGGGTAAGGAGGATTTGGTTCCTTAAGGACGTTAATCCTTCTGCAAAGAAGACCTCACTTTTATTTGTGTTTGGAACCAAACCAGACCAATCCGAAAAGATTTGGAGGCCTTCCTTGAAGAGCTTCACCGAAGGCAAGTCAGCTTCATAGAACAGGAAGACGTCATACACAAAAAAATAAGTGTGATAGGCTAGTTGCTTTGCATCTCCAAAAATATTTGAACTCCGACAATGAAGAGCGAGTAGTGAGAATACCATAAAGTACCTCTATGACTAATGTAAACAGGTAGGAAGAAAGGGGGTGCCCCTGACGAAGCCCACGACCATTGGCAAAGAATCCATGCAACTCCCTATTCAAAGCTATGGAAAATTTAGAGGTCCTCACACAAGTCATGATGAGTCGAGTGAAGTGATCGGGGAATTCGAAGGCCTGAAGGACAACCTCAAGGAAGTTCCAATTGATTGTGTTGTAGGCTTTCCTGAAGCCCACCTTGATTGCACACTTGGGTGAGTAGGGGTGGATGTGAAAACCATAAAACAGTTCCTGCGCCAGAAGGATATTATCCCTAATCCGCCGGCCTTTAACAAACGCACTCTGGGAAGGCCCAATGATATCCTGTAGCACTGCAGCAATCCAATTGGTCATAACTTTAGTAATGCACTTGTAGATGGTATTACAACAGGCGATTGGTCTGTAGTCATCCACAGAAGTCGCATTCGGGCTTTTTAGTACCATGACCAAAATGGTTTTACTGATCTCCTTTAAGAGCCTACCCGAGATGAAGAAATCATTTACTGCCGATACAACCAACTGACCCACCGTCTCCCAGTTATGCTTAAAGAATTCAACTGTAAAACCATCAGGTCTAGGAGCTTTGTCTCTAGTTAGAGAAAAGAGAGTATTACGGATCTCTGAGTTAGAAATGGGTTGATCAAGGAAGCTAATTTGTTCGGCATTGAGGGGAAATTGAATAGTCTCCCTGATATCCCTAACCAAGGGTCTTCCTTGTATGATATGCAGTGACAAAAGATTCTGATAATGCCTAACAAAATACTGGTGAATGAGCTCCGGTTTAGTGATTTGGATACCCAACGCATCCATAATTGAAAGAATTCTATTCCTTATCTGCCTTTTGTTGACATAATGATGATAGAATTTAGTGTTGCGATCCCTCTCCTTTAGCCACTTAACTCTGGACTTTTGCCTAAAAAAAGGATTCTTCTTTAGAGCGCAAGTCCAAAAAGGTGCGCCGCTGACACTTTTCCAAATCTGCAAGGGCAACAAAGTTCGAGTCTTGTTGAAGGTTAAGCTGAGTGATCCGACGCACAACCCTCGCTTCAAAAGTCCTATTGGAGATGTTGGAAAATGATTCGTTATTGAGAGTCTTGAGACGAGCTTTGAGGGCCTTGAGCTTGCACACCAATCTAAACATGGGCATTCCCTCATTCAGCATTTCCCAAACTTGGTTGATAATTGGAATAAAATCAGGATGATCCATCCAAAAGTTAAAGAATTTGAAAGGCTTCCTTCGATGAGCCGGGTTTAAAACTTTGACCACCATAGGGGAATGGTCAAAGATACCTGGTGTAAGGAAGGAAACTTCTGAGAAGGAAAAAACCTTACACCACTTGGAATTGACTAAGACCCTGTCAATCTTCCTTGCCTTCCGCAAAGGACCAGAAGAAGTAGTCCAGGTAAAACGACATCTAACATACCGCAAATCATCTAACTCAGTCAGAGATAAGCACTGTCTAAATTCATCGAAGCAAGGTATCTAGCTGTCTGTACCCCCAAGTCTATCAGTTGGGTCTCTAATAGTGTTGAAATCACTTGCGACTAGCAAAGGCAAATCTTGTAAAGCTGCACTTTTCAAGATGAGGTCTTCCCAGAGTGGTCTCCTGGATGTGAAAGAGTGCTGGCCATAGACAACCGATACACAACAAACCATATCTGGAGAGAGCATCTTAAGATTCCCATAGATCACCTGTGCATCTACCGAAGACACTTCAAAGCTAACAACCAAAGGGTTCCAACTGATCCATATTCTCCCTCTAGGAGCATAGCTATAATTCAAAATCCAACTCCAATCCTTTATCAGACTAGAAGAGATAGAAGAGAACATGGCTTCTGGTACTTTAGTCTCTAGAAGGCCAATGCAACAAAGTCTATTTGAGGAAATCAAACTACGTACCTCGACTTGTCTAGTAGGGTCAACAAGACCTCTAATATTCTAGATACATGTGTACATAGATAATATATACAAGTTGAAGGAATAGAAATAGTTACCTCGGCTTTGGAGGTTTCCGGCAAGATGTAGCCAGAACCACAGGAGTCGTGGCAAGAGGTGGATCAAGGAGTAGGGTCAATAGCTTGTCTTGCATCGTCACCAATCTTCTGGAGGCCACCCTTGGGGACATACCGGGGGTGAGCAAATCCTCATTCTCGTAGCTAGACTGGCTAGACGAGACATCCGATTCGGCTCCTCTATCTTGCGGTTTTAAAAGCTTGAAGTTAGTTAGTCCAAGGCTGGACATAGATAGGACCCCCTTTGAAGGAGTGATCATTCCTTTTGTCAACTTGTGTGAAGAGATGGGAGGTCCGGGTTTCCCCGAAGCTGAAGACTTCGCTACTCGGTGGATGCCCTCATCACCAGAGCTATTATGGCGGGAAGCGGGACCTTCCTTGGGAGCAGCAGCCTACTTTTTCTTTCCTTTTACTTGTTTCCAGGTCTAGTGAGGCACTCCCTCCACTTCAGCTTCAACCAGTGTTTCAAGGGCCTGCTCCATCTGTTCTTCAAGTTCCTCAGCCGGGACAGGGACCATCGGGAGATGGATGTGAAGCTGGACAGGGGCCGTCGGGGCAAGGTCGTGAGGGGCCATTAGGGTAAGAGAGTGAGACAGTCCAGCCACCATCGATGGAGGAGTGTTTTGGCCCCGCCGCATGGCTCTATCGACTCTAGAATTTGGTGGGGGGCATCGCAATTGTGGCCAAAACAACCACATCTTCCGCACTCCACCGGTCTCCACTCATACTCGATAACTATTGAGAGAACGATTCCCTCCAAAACCACATTTACAGAGTTGCTCCTAAGTTGTCCTGCATAGAGCTCCACACATACCCTTGCAAAGGAGATCATCTTCCTTTGTTCCGTTCGCTCATCCATACATTGGTTTCCCCACGACACTTGCTATAACACTAATGGAATGTGCCGACCAAAGTTTGAAGGGTAGGTTCTTCAACCTAATCCATACGAGGATGGAGTCTTGTTTTTCCTTCTTTAGCTCCATGAGGGGCCTCCATTGCTTCAAGATAAGGGGCATCCTTGCAACCGTAAGAGGACCATCTTCAAGGATTTTCCTCCGAAAGGTAGGATCCGGAATGTGGAAATAATAGAATCCTAGGTCATCCGCCAAAACTTCAACAAGTTTGGGGCCCCAAGCATGCTTCAATAATTCCTCCATAAGCTTGTAGGGCAGCCTTCTCCCTATATAATAGCCAACGAGGTACTCGTTCCACACGGGGTCCGAAGCCTCCATAGCCTCCCCCAAGAGATGAACGATAAGCTTGTTAAATATAAAAGTAGGTGGAACATAGGATAGATCATATCCTTTTGCCGCAAGGCAAGCCACACTCGCCCACGAACGAGCGGGGGTTGCCTTTGGATCACCTGGTCACTGAGCAGGCAGCTGTGACCTCTTGGAAGAGGACTGGCCACGACTATGACCTCTCGAGCGGCTCGGTCAGGTTGGGGGCATCAACGGCCCTTTCTGCTTGACAACCGGACTAGCAGGAGCTGGTGTGCTACCATTAACATGGGAGGTGGGGCTTCGTTCCCT
Organism: Eucalyptus decipiens; assembly: GCA_014182575.1. Taxonomy (NCBI): domain Eukaryota; kingdom Viridiplantae; phylum Streptophyta; class Magnoliopsida; order Myrtales; family Myrtaceae; genus Eucalyptus; species Eucalyptus decipiens. The sequence continues at coordinate 26,717,433 of CM024615.1, forward strand.
AGAGGTACCAGCCTGTTGCTGGGTTTCTCGGCCAGGCTAGCAGCACTAGAAGAAATAACAGCCATTTCCACAAACACCTACTATGCAGTTCGTATCCTACCAACGAAAATCCATTGGATGGAGGAGACTTACAACGTCCAGCTTCAATGGCACAATGTGAGATGGTAGAAGAGATAAATCAGCACGGCATCGGCCTAGCAAGAAGCTTCAAGCACCGCAGACACTCCCGAAGTCGCGCAGCAGCATAACCCGAGAGGCTGAAATGGCTAGATCCGGACTTGTAGGCTACCTGCTACAAAACGGTTTAGTGGAGATGGTAAGGGGTGCAAGGCGACTTCACCCTCCAAATTTGAGCTCAATACACCGACAAGAACTCCCTCAGCAACCGAAACACCAGATCGCAGGCCTAAACTCGCTTGCACACCTAAGGACGGGGAGATCTCGAGTTGCAGGTCGACCCACTGGAATTCCTTCGGTGGGTATCAAGGGGAAGGTTAGAGAGACCTGTCCTCCAAATTTAAGGCCAAACCGATGGCTAGAACTCTGGGAATGCTCGAAGGAGTATTCTGGTGAACAGTGTCATATTTCGCCCGGGAGAGAGGATTCTGGTGTTTTCAAGCTTTTCTAACTTCCTTCTTCTCAGTTTATTTGTTTTTGATGGTTTTATTAGTGATGGGCTTAAGGCCCATCCGCTCATGTTGGGCCTAAAAGCCCGGCCTACAGGATAAGGGCCCGTGGATGGAGAGACGTATAAAAGGGAGGAGAGAGAGGGAGAACACACTGTTTTGGCAATCAACGTACATACGTCTCCCTCTCCTTTGCACTCTCTCCAAAAAGAAGAAACAGTAAGCACAAGGCATCGTTTCTTCTTCCCTTCAAGGCGTCATCGGATCGAACAGGGCCAAATTCTCTTCCTCTTATCGGTGTCGGTGTTTAATCTGTGGTTAACAAGGTACGCTCGAATCCGTGGTGTGCTTTAGGATCGGTGATACATGATTATCCCGGGCTTGTCTTCCGCATTGCTTTTAGGGGTTCGATTTAGTGTCGAATCCGGTTTTCGAGGATCCGTTATTCCCAACAGTGGTATCAAAGCCCTAGTTCATGTTTTCCCAATCCCTTTCATGTTTTTTGATTGATTTTTCGCAAAAGTAATTGGCCGGTACGGATCGGGGCAAGAAATCCCGACACCCGAGCGTTGTTCGTCCATTTTTTCGAGATTCTGTAAGTCGAAATTGATTCCTGAAGGCATAGGGTGAAAGGGCTCGTCAAGACGAGTCTGGCGATATGTCGAACGCCGCCGGGAGACGCCGCACGCGCCCACACGCGCGACTAGAAGCCGCTGCGCGTGGGCGCGACGGGCTCGAAGCGCTGGCATCGGCCAGCGCGTGCGCCACACGCGCCGGTCGGCGAACCGGCACGTGCGCGCCGCCGGCGGTGAACCGGCACGCGCCGGTCGGTGAACCAACACGTGTGACGTCACGCGTCACCGTGACGTCACCCAACGGTCGGTAACCTCTGGGATGACGTCACTGATGACGTCATTGCCGACGGCCGTTGGCCGGCCGGTGACTGGCTGGCAACCCAACCCGATGGGGACCCGACCCGACCCGACCCACGCAGAAGTCAGGCGCATGCCGCACACGTGCCGGTTGACGTCTGCGTGACGTTAGTGCGCGCACGCGTGTGGCATGTGCGGTCAGTTCGTCCGATCCGGCCTAACCGGTCCGACCGGTCAGATCGGCCCGTCCGGTCCGACCATTCCGACCGGCCCGTCCGGTCCAACCGTTCCGACCAGTTCGACGACCTGGCGACTTGACCGTTGACCCGTTGACTGTTGACCGACGACCGTTGACCGTTGACCGACGACCGTTGACCGTTGACCCAAAAAAAAAAAAAGGAAAAGAATGTGTTTCTTTTTCAATTAAGTCTATGTGGATTATATGTAATCCCTTATTTGTTCTACATTTGTTGTAGGAACAATGCCTCATCTGAGGTTGCGCACACCTATTCGCGCAATTACCGATGAACAAAAGGAAAAGGCTGTCTAAGTTGATAGCTGAGTTGACTAATCATCAACGGAAGAGTGGTGACTTAATTGATCACGTCCTTGAAGTCAACGGAAAAATTCAAAAGGTCATATGGAATGGTCGTCCTATGCCACAATCAGAGATTGTGCGATTTTTCATGAACACTCTTCCACCTGAATGGCAAGATATGTTGAATCGCATATGGGATGTCAACAGAGCTGCTTCATATAAAAAAATTGTGATGGATTTTGTAAATGAATATTACTGGATTGTTACAAGGGAAAAGATCAAGAAATTGGACAAAAGAGGATCTTTCCCAGTTCGTGTGCTGACTTGGTGTTAGATGTATTGGCTGATCTTTGTTGAGTGTGCTTTGTGGACATCTTATGTAATGTTTACTACCTGATTGTTGTTGATGTAGCAACTGATATGTTATTTGTATTATGTGAGAGCATTATTATTGTATGTCAAATATTATGTGCTTTTTGTTATTGCTGGTTGTTGTGGGTAGTTTAGAAGTTTTTGTAGCTTCATAGAATTGATTTTGCATATGACAATCATATTAATGATAGTTTTAAGTTAGGATTTTTGGAGGATGATTGGAAACATAGTGACCTTTTGATTCCAAAACCTTACTTGAAATTGTTCATTAATATGATGGGTCTGTGCAAAAGGGATGCATAAATGATAGGCATTAATAATTCGTGCATATATGTCTGATGTGTTTAGATCAATGGCTTCAGCAACAAAGAGCATAGTTGCCGAGCTGAACAAAGGTGAAAAGCTCAATGGTGACAACTATGAAATTTGGCAAATGAAAATCCAAGTATGTCTTTGGAAGAGCAAGAAGCACTTGAGGCTCTTAACTTAACCATGGTAGAACCTGAAGAAGGAATCACTACGCAGCACAAGAGAGATAAGGAAGCATTTGCTGCATGGAAAAGAAAGAACTCTCTTGCTCGCATTACGTTGCTGAGCAGCATGGACAATGACGTCATGCGAGAGTTTAGGCGTTTTGACAATGCCAAGGAAATGTGGGAAGCATTGGCAGCAAGATTTGGTCATACTTCGGTGACCAGACTAAGGCAGCTCACTATTAGGTTTGACTCTTATAAGAAGCCTCATGGTCAGACCATGAAGCAACATCTTAGAAAGATGTCAAACATGATAAATGAGCTGAAAGATGCTGGCCATGTCCTGACAGATGAGCAGCAAGTGCAAGCAGTGATTCGTTCCTTGCCTTAGAGTTGGGAGCATATGAAGGTGCACCTGACCCATAATGATAATATCAAAACCTTTAAGGATGTTATGCGCCCTCTTGAGCTGGAAGAGGACCGCCTCTTGGCGGCTAAGCCGGATGCTGAACTCTATCATGCTAGTTCTAGCTCACATGGAGCTTCGAGCTCCAAGCGCAAACGCCCTAACTGGTTTGATAAAGGGAAAGGCAAGGAAGCAGGTCCTTCAGAAAAGAAACCCAAGTTTAACCAACATGAAAGAGGAAAGCGTCCTCGAATGAAGAAGCTTACAAGGGTGAAGTGTTTCAATTGTGACAAGAAGGGTCACTATGCTCGCGACTATCGTGAGCCAAAGAAGGTAAACACCCCTTGTACTTTTGAGAACTTTACTTTTGTGTAGAGTTATGTATTCTTGACTGAGTCTAATCCTTTGTGGGCTGTAGATTCAAGAGCGATAGACCATGTAGCGAAGGATAGAGGATCCTTCGTGGAATTCCGACGAGTACCAACTAGAACTAAGTGGATCTATGTGGGAAACAACTCCAGAGTTGAAGTGAAAGGAATTGGCACTTGCCAACTGAACATGCGTGGTGGACGCACTTTGTTCCTTCATGATGTATTGTATGCTCCGGAGATTCGTCGGAATTTAGTGTCTGTTTTGGTGTTGGTTAAACTAGGTTTTAATATGAACTTCTATAATAGAGGTGTGGATTTGTTTTGGATACAAATTACTATGGTTGTGGTTATTTTCTGGATGGTTTCATTGTATTAGATATTGACTATGTTAATGCAAATGTTTGTTATTCCCTTATCATGTCTCCTAATTCATATGATAATGATGTGAATGTGTGGCATGCTAGACTTGGTCACATTGGCCAACAACGTATGAATAGACTAGCCAAAGAGGGCTTGTTGGGCAACATTGAAAAAGTCGATTTGGAAAGGAAAACGACACGGAAACCATTTGGAAAAGGTAAAAGAGATGAATTTCCTCTGCATTTAATCCATTCTGACGTCTGTGGTCCAATGAATGTGAGAGGAAGGCATGGAGCTGTTTATTTCATCACTTTTATAGATGATTATACTCGATTTGAATATGTCTATTTGATTTCTCATAAATCTGAAGCAATAAGTTGTTTCAAAAGGTTTATGAACCTGGTAGAAAATCAATTAGACAAGAAAATAAAAACATTGAGATCCGATCGAGGTCGAAAATATTTATCTGATGAGTTCAGAAAATTATGTGATGAAAAAGGAATAGAAAGACAATTGTCTATTCCGTATACTCCTCAACAAAATGGTGTTGTGGAGAGAAGAAACATAACCCTACTGGAAATGGTTAGGTCCATGATGGCGCATGCTAACTTACCTATCACTTTTTGGAGTGATGCACTGTTAACTGCTACCTATATACTTAACCGGGTGCCTTCCAAATCAGTTACTTCCACTCCATATGAGTTATGGACAAGTAGAAAACCGAACTTAAGTTTTCTTAAGCTATGGGGTTGTTTTGCCTATACACATGAGTCCTCTCACAAGTTTGGGAAATTGGGTCCCAGAGGAAAGAAGAGTATTTTCATAAGATACTCCGAACACTCGAAAGGGTATGTGTTCATAGGTGAGCAGGAAAGTGGGAGTATAACTGAATTTGAATCACGGGATGTCACATTCTTAGAGGATGAATTTCCTAAGAAGGGTGAAATAGGAGAAGATTACTCCTTATTTGAAACCTTAGATCAAGATAATGATATTAGTGGAGTTCGTCCAAGTGGGAGTAATATGAGAAGTGATGAATTTAATTTAACTCATTCTCAATTGCAACCACATGATGAGACGACGTCATCATTATCTAATCCTATTGGGAGCATAATGGGGAATGATGTGCAAAGTGTACAATCTCCCATACAGCGAACAAGTCGCCAAAGTATTCCCCGTCGACGTTTTGACATTAAAGGGGAAACTTTTATGGTTGCTCCACAAGATGAGGATGAGCCAAGAAATATTAATGAGGCTCTGAATTGCCCTGGTAAGGAAAAATGGATTCATGCAATGGAAGAGGAAATTGAGTCAATGAAATCAAACCAAGTTTGGAAACTGGTTGATCTTCCAAAAGGACGCAGAGTTATTGGGAACAAGTGGGTTCTCAAAATAAAGCGAAAGGCTGATGGCTTGATAGATAGGCATAAGGCTCGCCTTGTGGCAAAGTGGTATAATCAATAGGAAGGAATTGATTATGAAGATACGTTTTCTCCTGTAGTGAGATTTACCTCAATTCGCATTATTCTGGCAATAGTAGCAAGTATGGATCTTGAGTTACATCAGATGGATGTAAAGACTGCTTTCCTCAATGGAGAATTGATGAAGAAATATATATGGAACAACCTGCTGGTTTCATAATGAAAGGCCAAGAAGAAAAGGTATGTCAACTTTTGAGGTCGATATATGGCCTTAAATAGTCATCGAGACAATGGTATATACGTTTTCATAATGCCATAATGGTATATGACTTTACAATGATAGATGAGGATCATCGTGTATATATCAAAAGATCCAAGGATCAATTTGTGATCATATCATTATATGTTGATGATATACTAATTGCCGGAAGCAATAGAGAATTTATTAATACTGTCAAGAGTTTGTTGTCTTCCAACTTTGAGATGAAGGATATGGGTGAGGCTGCATACATTCTTGGAGTTAAGATTTCAAGAGATCGTTCAAAGAGATCGTTATCTCTTTCGCAAGAAACCTATATAAATAAGGTTCTTAAACGATTTTGTATGCAAGATTGTAAATCCATAGACACTCCTATTGCAAAAGGTGAAGGATTGAGCCATAGACTGTGTCCAAGGACTCCACAAGAGAAGGAACAAATGAAACATGTTCCTTATGCTAGTGCTGTTGGGAGCTTGATGTACGCTATGATGTGTACAAGACCCGACATATGTTTTGCAGTTGGAATGGTGAGTAGATACCAATCCAATCCAGGTCCAGCACATTGGAAGGCCGTTAAAAGAATACTGAGGTATCTGAAGGGAACTGCTCATTACAAGTTGAATTACCAAGGAAAAGATCTGCGACTTGAAAGCTATTCAGATGCTGATTGAGGAGGAGATTTAGATGAAAGAAAATCTACCTCTGGATTTGCTTTCTTACTGAACAATGGTGCCATATCATGGAGCAGTAAGAAGTAAACGTGTATAGCCTTATCCACGATGGAAGCTGAGTTCGTGGCATTATCAGCAGCAGTACAAGAAGCAGTTTGGCTTAAGAGATTTTTGGATCATTTAGATGTTATTGAGAAAGCTGCAAATACATTATTGGTTAACTGTGATAGCCAAGCAGTTATAGCGTATACCAAAGATCCAAAATATCATGGCAAGACCAAACATATAGATACTAAGTATCACTTTGTAAAAGATATGGTTGCACGAAAGGATATGAACTTACAGTACATATCTACGCATAGAATGGTAGCAGATCCTATGACAAAACCAATACCTAGAGATGTGTTTTGTGGTCATGTAAAATCTCTAGGATTGCGTAGAGTCTAATGTACTGAATTGTAATTTCCCTGAGTTGTTCGCATTTATGAAATTTTGTTTTTCATTGATTAATGCCTATGAATCTATGTATGATCTTTATGCATCTTAATGCTCAATGCATTATTTTAAGTTGAGGAAGTATGTCGGACAGATAAAATATTGGTCCACTCACACGGGTAATCGTCTCTATTTACTGTGTGATAAATAGAGATGAGACTGTATTTAAGCTTATTATCTAGGTGATAATCGAGAGCTCAAGCTTAAAATACGTATGTCGCCTTAACTAAGTGTTAAGATGAGGACATAATATTTACTGTGTCCGAAAGTAAAATAACCCACATATTTTACTTTATCTGTTTAAGATGCCAGATGTGAGTTCTGATGAATTTTGTGAATGAGTAGATACGTGAACTCAAGTTAGACATTGGGTATGTCTGAACTATCATCTGTACGGTATTGAAAGGTGTAGACATACGCTCCATGGGAAATGAGTTAATACCGTAATACGTATTTCATATTACGTATGCATGAGACGACCAATAAGAGTGGCAAAAAGTTTGATCTCAACTTTTATGACGTGTGAGACTCTTGAGGAAAAGAGTACCTCAATTTTTAGTCCCCTCATGATTCTTACTTATTCTCAAGATTTCTATTTAGTGTTTGCTATCTTAGGATGTTGCCAATGGTCATGAGTTGATTCGATCTAATGGGGCATTTCTAGAAAAGCAAGCTGAACTGAAATTGAGAGTTTGAAGGAAAGAAGAAGATCGAATTTGGAGAATCACATTGTAGTTTTGTATTCACTAGTCGACCAATTATGACTGTCTTTGTGATAATTATAATTATGAATACAATATATATATATATATATATATATATCATTATTTAAAAGAGATCAAGAGAGATATAAATGTGATCGATCGATCTAGGGTACTGCATACTAAATCTACTCAGAGTGTGACGCCCATTATGAGTTGCTATATATTCCTAACAGATGTATAGCAACGAGCTCTCAAAGTATGCTGGTCGCACGGATTATTCACCGGTATGAATGTTGAAGAGAGGTAAAGAGAATCATGTTCGGCCCACCATGTGCGAGTGAGAGATGATGGTTTTATTAGTGATGGGCTTAAGGCCCGTCCGCCCATGTTGGGCCTAAAAGCCCGGCCCACAGGATAAGGGCCCGTGGATGGAGGGACGTATAAAAGGGAAGAGAGAGAGGGAGAACACACTGTTTTGGCAATCAATGTACGTACGTCTCCCTCTCCTTTGCACTCTCTCCAAAAAGAAGAAACAGTAAGCACAAGGCATCGTTTCTTCTTCCCTTCAAGGCGTCATCGGATCGAACAGGGCCAAATTCTCTTCCTCTTATCGGCGTCGGTGTTTAATCTGTGGTTAACAAGGTACGCTCGAATCCGTGGTGTGCTTTAGGATCGGTGATACGTGATTATTCCGGGCTTGTCTTCCGCATTACTTTTAGGGGTTCGATTTAGTGTCGAATCCGGTTTTCGGGGATCCGTTATTCCCAACAGTTTTTACATAGAGGATGAAAAGAAAGAAACACTACCACAAATGCACGAGACTTATGTTATGGTGTGATGTAGATGAATTCCATTCCATGTTGAGCAAATGCAAACATGTTTGCGCGGTCATCTTGAAGAGGATTCAGGCGAAGCACAAGCTTTATTAATTAGTAGGATTGGCACAAGCGTTTTCGTGCGAATGTAAGTTAATAACCGTGCACGAGCTCATTTGAGCAGGAAAAGATCATTGAATATCTGATCACATTCAGAACCTACAAAGTCCCTTGAGCGGTCAACAACTTCACTTTCAAGTCGTAATTGAGCTGTACCTATGGACACCCTTATCCGTTCTATCAATAGTCAAATACTTCATGTGTATACATGAAAAATTCACCTGATGCTGTGGATACACGTATGCATCTAATCTGCATCCACACGCATCACGGGCTTGCGCACCCTGAGCAAAAGCTGCATCGTGGTTTCTTCGCCTAAAACGAAAAGATATAACAAGCTCGCTTGTTTACCCAATATTTTCTCAACAAGATCCCAGAGTAATGTGCCAAGTCATGTGTCGTCTGCTTTGCAGAGCATGAAACCAGACAGACGTATCGAATTCTAACGGGCCTAAAAAATTCAGCCAAGCCCAGACTGACCAACCAAGCGCCCACCCGTTGATCAAGTCTGCTGAGACTAAAATAATTTATGGCTAATTTATTCTATTGTTGTAAGACTGAAAATTATTTATATTTGTGATTAGCACAATTTCTGCGAACTTTACTTTTTCACTAAATAGAGCAACAACAAAGGGGAGTAAACAACTTTCTTGTTTATTTAAGTTGATATATTATTTTTGTTAATTTGTTGTTGTTAGTTAACTTGTAATTCTTAGGTTTTAAGTCATCGACAACATAATGAGGATAATGAATATTTGTAAGCCATGAAATGACACTCAAAATCTCTATAGCTATAATTAAACACATATAAACGAGTAAAAAGATTCACGTTTCTAATTTGGAATCCATCGTTCTTGACATAGAACAGTGACGATCCAAAGCTTTAGCGCTTATCCTCTATTGCCTTATATATCACTAGCTTAATGAAACTATCCCTCACCTTAGCGTGTAGTAAACACTCTTGATATGAGAACATTTGTGTGTGTTAGGTTAGTTGAGAGATTTGAGTACTATTTATAAAATCTTTAGCCAAGCCCTCTCATCTTGGGGTTGAGCTCAACTTAACCTACATTAGCCAGTCTCATATTAGACTAATTAAGAAACTTTATATCTCATTTTATTAGACTAATCTCACAAAATGCTAATTTATAATATTAATTAATATTAACCCACGTAAAAAAAACAAAAAATAAATAAAAACTCTTACATATTTTACCAATAATCGACCTAAGGGGGATAGCATGCGACTATATGTGGAGTAAAATAGTTCGCTCTTGACATGACAAATCCTCCTATGAGAAAAGATGTTAGCAAGAAAGTCAATTTGTCACGCCCCGAACCTCAAGCGCGCCAACATCCCACCATGGTCATTCAAATGCGACGTTCCCAGGTTAAGTCGCCGACCCAATCAAATGTTTAACGCACATGCGGAAGCATATTATAAAATCCCTGACAATAAAATACGGGATAGAAAAGTAGGAAACAAAATCACAACATAACACTTTCATAATTCAACAGAATTACAAACAGAGGTCTACGGCCAACAGTCTACAAAAGACCGGCTCTTAAAAAGGAACTGTCCTACGACCTACAAGTCAGACAAGTTCTCCAATCCTTATGACTTCACCTCTGCAACTCCTTAATAGCCAACCAAAGCTATCTGGCCGCTCCGTCCACCAGGGACCTAAAATTTTAATCCCACAATCGGGATGAGACGATGTCTCAGCAAGTTCAACCCTCTAAACCCCTATTAGAAAGAAAATACGCCCCAGGTGGTCTAGCCACATCACACAGAAGACTTACCTCGCATTAGCCTTCATCTGCAGGTTAACACAATTTATATAATTCAACCACGTACAATTATGATAACCAAACAACCATGGCACAATCACATCATCAGAACAATTCAACCACTTGAATCGTCTCAGTGATCAATCGACTTGGCCGATTACATGTCAATTCAGCAAATCAATCATTACTCTTAATCACGGCCCCACCCGGCAAAATTAGAATCAGTCGCATCACGGCCCCACTCGGCACGACCTTTAAAAAGGTGGTAGATTACGGCCTAGTTGGGCGCGACCTTTATCAGGTGGCAATTCACGGCCTCACTGGGCGCGACCTCTAATAGGTGGCATATCACGGCCCCACTGGGCGCAACCTTTAATAGGTGGCAAATCACGGCCCCACTAGGCGCGACCTTTATCAGGTGGCATATCACGGCCCCACTGGGCGCGACCTCTAATAGGTGGCAATTCACGACCCCACTGGGCGCGACCTTTATCAGGTGGCAATTCACAGCCCCACTAGGCGCGACCTTTATCAGGTGGCAATTCACGGCCTCACTGGGCGCGACCTTTATCAGGTGGCATATCACGGCGGCGACGGCGACGGAGAGCGACGACGGCGTGGGCTAGCACGAGCTGGGCAAAGCGGGCGCGGGGGCTTCGCACGAATGCACGGCAACGGCGACGACCGCGGCGGCTCCGGCAGCGAGCTGGCGGCGACGGGTGAAGCTGCCGGCGGTCGGACGGGCGGACGAAGCGGGGCGTCGAGCTGCTGGAAGCGTCCGAGGAAGAAGAAGAAAATGTCCATGGAGGAATCGCACAGGAGGGAGGAAGAAGAGAGGGAGGAGAGAGAAGAAGGGGGGCCTTTTCTTTTCTTTTTGCCTTTCTTTAATTTAACAAATTGGCCCACCATGACATCATCAAGTGATGTCATGTTCCACTAACTTCAAATCTCTCCCCACAACAATCTTCAATGGGTCCATTTTATTTTTCCGCCGGGGCATAAAACTTTGTGCAACAATTTCTTTAATTCCACTTAATTCTCTTCCAATTGAATCTTAATCCCACTTGAATTAAATCAAATTGACCCCCATTAATTCATTCAACACCTCATCAATCAAATTGGTATTTTTTTCCTTACCACTGTGGCGTACTTGCATCCCAATTTCACAATCTCTGGCTTCAACCGAACGAAAACGGCCCTATTTATCCAAATAAATTAAAACCCGAAAATCTGGATGTCACAACTCTTTCCTCTTATAAAAATTTCGTCCTCGAAATTTAAACATTTACTAATTCTTAACAAGGAGGTGAAGGTACAGTCGTCTCATATCCTCTTCTCTTTCTCAGGTTGCTTTTTCTGCACTAATGTTGCCAGATCACTACTATCTTGCCCAAATCACTTCGGATCCAAAATACTAAACACTTGCCCACTTAAAATTCTAAAGGTCTTCAGCACAAAATCTGCGAAGCTAAACTGGCGATTCTGAGCGGTCTCAAGATTGTCTCTGCTAACTGCGATTGAATCACTGATTTATGAACCAACTCTAGACCTGCAATTTTCTGATCTCTGATCTCATCTCAACAACTTAAGTTCTGAACACTCTGCTTTGCACTGATTAAAAGAAACTATCTGACTGATCTGCTGAAACTAGGAACCTCTGGTCAAGATCTGATATAACTCTGGCACTGATCTTAGCAACTGCAATCATTGACTACTGTACTGACCTTGGCCTGTGATCTCTCTTTCCTTGACTTCATCTCAGCAATTGAAATTCTACACTTTCTGCTATGCATTGATTAAGAAAGAACCCTCTGAAAATTCTACCAAACTTATAATCTATGATATGCATTCGAAATATAATTCATCCCTGGCACTCCATGTTGGTGAATTATCTAATGCTCACACACTTCGGTATACCCACTTTGTGACAAGACAGAATCCTCAATTTCTGAAATCGAACTTAAATTGGTGGTTAATTTCACTCTGACACGCTTTTAGTGTGACCTAGGCTACTAGGTAGTTTTCAGAGCTTTTTAGGACAAATGACCCGTGGTCGATTTTCTTCGAGCCACGATGAACCCACTCGACACAGTGGCGACTCTCGATTGTCGTGAAAATCTCGATGATTCAAATACGAACACAGGGTATCAAAACAACAGTAAAATCAAATTAGTATCAGTTGACAAGAGTTTTCCAATTTAGTGGAGTCACCCACGATCGGTCATTCATCTCAGTCGAACCGACCTATCTCTGATCTTAATTCGATTTTTAACTGTGCCGTAATGATATCTAAAGATGAGCACTGTCAAGAAGTCGATTCCGGGTCGAATTCTCAAGTCTATTTGCCTTAAAGTATTTAATAACTCACCCAACTAGTCTAGTCATCTCGTAAGTGGCCAACTCGTAGAAAAACACTGTAATCGCGTCGATGAAATGCCCAATTTAACCAATCGAAATCAGAGTTTGAAAATTAGGATGTCACACGCTCAAAACAAGATCTATTCATACTGTACCAAAGTGGACCAACTGCATCTATCGATCGACTATTATTCTCAAATGGTATCAATAATCCCCTGAATCCTTAGTAAGCTCGTCACAATGTCCCAATTGTGATATATTTTCATTCTCACTTAGGACTCTCAAGTGATGGTAAAAGTCATCCTGGTTTACATCACCGAACTTCCACTTACTGACATCTCTGATACTTGCAACTTGTTCAACGATATCTATCTTCATACCGATCTACCAATCTCGATGATGTAGATTCTGACTCATCTTCGTACTGTCTGGACAATGCTGAAGTTACTATGATGAGCTTCCCATAAGATTTCTTCTTTAATCTCTGTATCGTCACTTACGCACAATCGTCATCAGAACCTTAGCATCCTATCTTTAGAAATATAAAAATCAACATCTCTCTCATCTGCATTCTCTTATAGAATCTTCTGAATTTTTGAATATGTCCATTGAAGCATTTTGATTCTGATCTGTACTCTCGGCTCAATTCTTTCTAGAGTGATATAAAATATCATAGTCATAATCCTTAATGAGTTCCGTCCAGCGACGCTGTCTCATATTCAACTCCCGAGGTCTCAACTGACGGGACACATATGCAACACGAGTCATCCAAAACTCGCATCTGCTAAGCTTATTGTAAAATCCAAGAGTACTCAAGGTCTGAAGTACCATCCTCAAACGTCTCTTGTGCCCCTCGGCACTCTTCGAACACACCAGGATAACTTCAATAAACACGATCACAGCTGATTCAAGTACCCTTAAACATTCCGCTCATTAGACCCAAACAAACAGCTAAGTTGTCCATCAAACCACACGGTATTACAATGAACTCATAACTGCCATATCGAGTATGAGATGCTAACTTCGGTGTGTCTTTCTTCTTGATTCTCAACTAATGATACCTTGACCTCCAGTCGATCTTGAAGAATATCGATGCACAGACACAAATGAACCAACTTTCCTCTTCACTAATAGAATGGGTGTTCCCCAAGGTGATACACTAGAACGTATGAATCCCTTATTCAACACTTCCTGCATCTGCACCTTTAGTTCTTTTAACTCGGGTAACACCATCCGGTAAGGAGCCTTAGGGACTGGCTCTGTTCCGGGTGCTAATTCAATCACAAACTCTATTTCTCTTTCTGACAGCAGACTTGACACTTCTTCCTAAAACACCTCAGAAAACTTATGTACCACGGTTATGTTCTCCATATCCGGCTCCCCAACTGACGCATCTATTACAGTTGCCAAACAGATTCGGTAACCAACAACAGGTCGTCTTCAGTGGCGAATAACAAGGATTGAAGTTTCTCTTCGACCTTCAGTGATTCAAAACTTTCGCACACTAACTGAACAAGCTGAATTATATCAATACCACGATTCAAAACAACAGAAAGCTTCTGGAGATAAATCTTTTTACAAATGACTTCCAAGTCATACTTAAGCAAACCCCTTCAAGTACAACTATAGTTAGAGATTCATATTTCTATTACTTTGTTACCAATCCGGAAATCCTACAACCCTCGCTGCAAATTCTACTGCACTACTCTGATAAAAACATCTTAGAAACATCCTTCTTCTGATTGATGCATGGTCGATCCCTTCATGCTCCTCTAGCCATCCTAGTGGCATCCTATGTGCAATAACGGTACTCACACTTTCATGGACTTACGTGGACAGTTCCTAACTCGATGGCCGTGCTAGCCACATTCAAAGCATGCTCCATTTTTTACTCTAACACCAGGCTGACTCATGCTTCCTTTCCATTGACTCGGCACACAATCAAGGAGTCGTCTACCTCCTATCGAGGAATATCATGCACCCTTCTTTGCACTGGGGTCTATTCCAAATACCCCATTAAATGTCACGAAGCATGCTTCTTCTGTTCTGTCTTATCAACGATGGTGACAGAAATAGCTACGATTCCATCTGTCTATACAGATAATCTTTGATCAAATGGTTGTACTGGCGACCCTTGTAACAAGTCATTTCTCTCTTACAGCACAAAACAGGTCCTCGTCTTTTCTTACAAACACGACACACATCGATCGAGTTGAGCACTGACTTTCTCATTCTACTCTTCCAGTTAGGTGAAACGGGGCATCTTTCTTCTAACATCGGCCTTTCTCCCTAATCGATTTCCATCTCTGTCTAAACTAAACCTTGACCCAGATACAGCGGCTTGATCCTCGATCACAACTCCAAATTAGGCCTCAATAGACGCAACAACAACAGCGATCACAACAGTAGCAGCAGTAGAAACAACAGCAACAGCGGCGGCTCGGTCCTGAACTTACTGACCCAACAAGCTTTCAAGGAACACTAGCGCCTGAACGATTCCAACGAACCTAAGATCGTTCGGTGCTGCTACACTCTAAGTACCGACTTGCGGCGGTACTCTCACACACACGCTGGACTGAGCCTGCGCTCTACCTCGGGTACCAACTCTTGTCAGCATCCTACCCCGAGGTACAGGTCCTATCGACCTCCTCCAAGAAGTTCTCCACTCTTGGTCACTCATCCTACAGGCTCTTTATCGACGCCTGTTTTCGATTTCAACATCAGGTTAGAATTTGAGTGACCCCACAAACAAGCTACCAAGCAGCTATCAACCACATGCATCAACATATTAAAAGTCTTTCCTACTAACTATCCCATGACTCATCGCACCTTATCACTCCATACATAGACCATGCTCTGATACCACTTAAACGGGGATGTCACGCCCCGAACCTCAAGCGCGCCAACATCCCACCATGGTCATTCAAATGCGACGTTCCCAGGTTAATTCGCCGACCCATTCAAATGTTTAACGCACATGCGGAAGCATATTATAAAACCCCTGACAATAAAATACGGGATAGAAAAGTAGGAAACAAAATCACAACATAACACTTTCATAATTCAACAGAATTACAAACAGAGGTCTACGGCTAACAGTCTACAAAAGACCGGCTCTTAAAAAGGAATTGTCCTACGACCTACAAGTAAGACACGTTCTCCAATCCTTATGACTTCACCTCTGCAACTCCTTAATAGCCAACCAAAGCTATCTGGCCACTCTGTCCACCAGGGACCTGAAATTTTAATCCCACAACCGGGATGAGACGATGTCTGAGCAAGTTCAACCCTCTAAACCCCTATTAGAAAGAAAATACGCCCCGGGTGGCCTAGCCACATCACACAGAAGACTTACCTCGCATTAGCCTTCATCTGCAGGTTAACACAATTTATATAATTCAACCACGTACAATTATGATAACCAAACAACCATGGCACAATCACATCATCAGAACAATTCAACCACTTGAATCGTCTCAGCGATCAATCGACTTGGCCGATTACATGTCAATTCAGCAAATCAATCATTACTCTTAATCACGGCCCCACCCGGCAAAATTAGAATCAGTGGCATCACGGCCCCATTCGGCACGACCTTTAAAAATGTGGTAGATTACGGCCCAGTTGGGTGCGACCTTTATCAGGTGGCAATTCACGGCCTCATTGGGCGCGACCTCTAATAGGTGGCATATCACGGCCCCACTGGGCGCAACCTTTAATAGGTGGCATATCACGGCCCCACTAGGCGCGACCTTTATCAGGTGGCATATCACGGCCCCACTGGGCGCGACCTCTAATAGGTGGCAATTCACGACCCCACTGGGCGCGACCTTTATCAGGTGGCAATTCATGGCCCCATTGGGCGCGACCTTTATCAAGTGGCAATTCACGGCCTTACTGGGCGCGACCTTTATCAGGTGGCATATCATGGCGGCGACAGCGACGGAGAGCGACGACGGCGTGGGCTAGCGCGAGCTAGGCTAAGCGAGCACGGGGGCTTCGCGAGAACGCACGGCGACGGTGACAACCGCAGCGGCTCCGGTGGCGAGCTGGCGGCGACGGGCGAAGCTGTCAGCGGTCGGACGGGCGGACGAAGCGGGGCGTCGAGCTGCTGGAAGCGTCCGAGGAAGAAGAAGAAAATGTCCATGGAGGAATCGCACGGGAGGGAGGAAGAAGAGAGGGAGGAGAGAGAAGAAGGGGGGCCTTTTCTTTTCTTTTTGCCTTTCTTTAATCTAACAAATTAGCCCACCATGACATCATCAAGTGATGTCATGTTCCACTAACTTCAAATCTCTCCCCACAACAGTCTTCAATGGGTCCATTTTATTTTTCCGCCGGGGCATAAAACTTTGTGCAACAATTTCTTTAATTCCACTTAATTCTCTTCTAATTGAATCTTAATCCCACTTGAATTAAATCAAATTGACCCCCATTAATTCATTCAACACCTCATCAATCAAATTTGTATTTTTTTCCTTACCACTGTGGCGTACTTGCATCCCAATTTCACAATCTCTGGCTTCAACTGAACAAAAACGGCCCTATTTATCCAGTTGAAATTAAAACCCAAAAATCTGGATGTCACACAACTTATGCTTTTGTCCAAACTTAACCAAATTTCTAATCTCTCGATACAAAATTCGGCCATATCCAACTGATATCACATGTGGAGGAAGCCCGAATAGTGTTGTGAATTAAATATTACTTACATGGACACCCATCGAGAGGTGGAAGATAGTGAATGGATCAAATTTTTATTCTTCACCAATTCTCTATCCACAATGGGTCTTTACCTATGCAATATTTAATTCACATCATGCGTTAACGTCTTTTGACAACCACATCAATTGGATTAGGCCAGATTTTATGTCAAATGGACTTGATTATTGAAAGTAGAGAGACTTGATTAGAAAAGTAGTAAAAGTACGAGGGCAAAATTTTTTTAAAATTCAAAAGAAAAAATATTGAGAGAGAGAGAGAGAGAGAGAGAGAGAGAGATGTGGTGGCCTTCATTAAGTAAATGTGCCAAGATTTTTGACAAGACATTTAAATTGGGCTAATAGGCCAAGGTCTAATAAACAAAATCTATTGGATCCACGTGCATAGACTCAAGTTTGCACCGATCCAACCAATACCTTCATGTAGAGGTTGAGATGGACTAGTATCAAGATAATAAAATATTACTACTATTCTGTACAAAACACCTGCACAACTTTTCCAATAAATATCCGGTTGGTCCATAGTGAGGGACATGATAGCCATCATGAAACCTAAGTAAAGTGTGAGAGCACACTTGAAATGTGTGATCACCTAATTTAAACTAAAAAATTATTTAGTTAAAATCCTATTCTAAATTAGGAAATTTCTTAAATTACTACATTGCTCCTAGATATGCAATTTAACTAGGAAAATATCGTTACTAACATGCGATGCAATTTTTTTCGTATTTTTCAAGATAATAAAGTGTACTAAATTTAAAACACGCAATTTATAAACCCATATAAACCAATATTCACCTTATCCAAAATAGGAAATAAAAGTAATTGAGAACCCAATCTTAATTTTTAAAGAAAAAAATTCTTAATTATATGCAATTGAGGCAAGGAAATTTCTTATTTATGATAATGCCAGAAAAACTAAAACAAAACAAGTTAGAAGCGAAATAATCCAAAATTAGTGATTCGTAGCTCCAGAGAAAGTTGGCGGCGCGTGGGGTGAAGAGTCTCGAAGATAAAGCAAAAACGTAACGGGGTGCGTCTGGATCTCGCTGGAATTGCTGCTAAGGACTGGAGTTTATGATTAAGACGCTTGGATGCGTGCTAAGGCTCGACAAAGAATTATGGGCGCTGGTACTCGATCGAAGTCGTCGTAAAACCTGCAAAAAAGAACTCGAGTGTGGCTGCGGCGTTATAAAGCTGGTGTGGAGGCATTGGGGACTGCTGGAACATCACTAGAACTACGAAACGAAGGTTAGAAGGCGCCGGCCAACTTGGAAGCTTGGTGGAGAAGGTGAGGACTCACTTGAACGAATTGGAATTGCCGGATGTTTGCCTGGGTGGTGAAATAAATTAGGGAAGACCCAAAGGGTACTCTAAATTCTAATTAGGATCTTGAAACATAAGAATATATATAAAATATATGTCAGTTCAGTTCGGGTGATCCACAGGCCCACACCTCAAATCAGGAACCAGATCACTAGTCACCACTTCTAATCCAATTTGTTCAAACCCGGCACCAGACTAGTTCTCCCGGGAACCACCGAGAACAGCTTGGTCTAGTCCAGTTCGGGCGGTTTCCAGTTTGGTCCGATTCTTTTCTCACCCTCGTACTAGGAAGCAACGAACAAAGAACAAGAGCGTCTTCCAGAGGCAAAATAACTCGCTGGTTGTGGTGACTGAGTGGTGCATGAGACAATCGTTGGGGTACTTTGGCCACAGCGGCAAGCGATTAAACCGGCACATCAGGTGGAGCGCTGGTGCTGGACTACTTCGCTGGAGACTCGTCTCGGCATTGGATTGGGGGCACTGGTGGTGACTTGTGGACACTGCAGGTGTGTCGAGTTCATGTGGCAATAAAATTGGGCAGCGAACAGTGATGTCCACGCTCCAAGACCAGTGTTAAAAAATTTGGATGTGAGCATGCGGAAGTATAGTTTTGGTATTAGTTATAGTTTTTAGTTAGTGACGTTGTGTGCAAGTATATGATATAATTTATAGAGGATGGACAATGGACGAGATAGGATAGATCAAGGGATAAACATAAATTTTTATAGGACAAGGATAATTTCACTAGTTTATGAAAATAATTTTACAATAGTTGAAGGAATGTCGGTGGAGGAGCTTCATGATATGGAGTATATTCTCATGCTCCTCTATTACATCAATGGGTTACGGTCTTTTTATATAGGCATTTCCATCAACTAAGTATAACATTCTAGATTTCTCTTGATTACTCCTTTTCTTCTTTCTTCCTGAAACTTCATCCGGGGAATTCTAGATTGTATTTTAGCAACTCTAAAAAATTCTAGAAAATGGATCACTATTTCCAACAACCAGCGAGTTTCACCGGTGTTGGGCTTGAACCACGCTGGGCGTCGAGGAGCTGCAGGGCAGCGTCAGCAGTTACTGGACTGGTTGAAGAACACCATGGCAAGCCGTAAAGTGGGGCTGAAGCTTGCTGGTCTCTTGCCGAGGCCGCAGAGTCGTTTGAAACTCATCTGAGTGGCTGCTTGAGGAGGGAACGTGACTAAAGATTGCGATGACGCTGCTGCTGCTACTGGGACGAGGCCGGAAAACCTGCCGCTACTGTGGCTTCGTAGATGTTGGAGGACTTTCCCGGTTCACTTCCAGAACCGTGGAAACGAATCGTGGAGGCTGGGCACGAACGAGAATCGACTTCTTCTGAACGTTTTCTCTATATTGTGTGCCATGCGTATAGAGGTGGACTATGTATACAACACGACACGTCGACACGTTATTTCTTAAAAAATAGAGAATTCTAACACATTCCGATACGTTATATATTAAATATATTTTTATATATATACAAAAATTAATAAATAATAATAAAAGTAACATATAATTAATTTATACTCAAAATATTAATCCAACATTTGTTAATATCATTATTATTTTAATTTGACAGAGATTGAATGAGAAATTCAAAAATTGCAAACACAAAAGAGTAATTTTGAAGGAACATGTCCTATTTTCTTACATTTGTTGGAAATTAATGAGATTTCTTATAGTCCCAGACCGAGTTCGGAGTTCATGATATAGATTGGCTTGAGCTCCTTTGCAAAACAAGGTTCGAGAAAAATGAAAATCCAAGACAAGAACTCTCAAAGTATGACTAAAAGAAAAGGAAATAACTAAATTCGCCATGGAAAATGTGACCAAAAGAGATAATTCGCAAGTGACGACTACAAGAGGTGGAAAGAAGCAAAACAAAAATCACAACTTTAACTCTGCTAGGGCAGCGGAGCAACCCCAATGAGAAGATGGGCGTTCCATCATCACTCGCGGGAAGGTCAAAACTTATAAGTGAAAAGTTTGAGAATGAAAATTTTCTTCTTTCCCCTTTATTTTTGTTATTTTCATTATTTTTCCATAAATTTATATTTTGACCCCTCAAGTATTGAAAATTTTTAAAATTGACCCCGTGCATGTCGGAGTCGCGTGTCGGAATTTCGAACTTGCGTGTCGGAGCATGTTGGGAAGAGTTAACCACGTGTCATATTTTTCGACACTCATTAACTGCGTGTCGGAACATGTCAGAGCGTTGGACATGACATGAAGGCTTCCGGAGAGTGTCGGTGCTTCTTATCCCAAAAGTTGGGCGTTCACCCAAAAGTTGGGCGTTCATGGGTGATGGATCTCTCTTCTTGTCTAATTTTCTTTGCGTCGTGTCCCCCTTCCTTTAGCCGTCATAATCCCTCTTTTACAGGCTCAAATTTTTCGATCATCTCCCCCCACCTCTACTTTTTCTCACTTAAGAATATATGGCACTCTTACCTTCAGGATATCTAGAGATATGTTCCCCCACGTATCCTCAATTCCATTTTATTTCTTGTTTTTACTTCATTGGCCGATTCTTGTCCATACTCACAAGCTGTGAGACTTATTCTTCCCTTTTTATATTTGGCACCCCTAAAAAATTGTGCGCGTATGGAAATTATGCCGATTCCCAAAACTTTTACGTTATAATTCCCCAATTGCTCCTCACATTTGATCAATTAACATAATTTATCCGAGTCAAGCACCCCACGTGCATACTATATGCAAGAATTCGGCCATATTAAATGATTAATGGACTTGGCCAAATTTTCAATTTATACAGCTTAGTCCAATTACTCTAATTAAGCTCAGAATGCAGTTCATATGGGCTTAATTTTTAGTCCATTAGCTCTGGTCCAATTAGAATGCAATTCATGTGAGCTTAATTAAAATGCTCCTAATATCTATATATAATTTATCTAATAATATTGTCTAGGGGTCACAATCGATCTCTAATTTTTCTATATAATTACATATTTTGCCAAAATTTAATTATCAACATCAAATTGAGCATTTTAGGGTGATTTTGATATTTTCAACTTTGCGATGTATTAGCCTTTTGTGTAAATTTTTAGGATCCAGACTTTTAAGAGGGAAAAGATATCAATAGCTTTTTCAAATTTTATCATTCTTGTTTCACATCGATCTTGAATTTTTTAGAGGTTTTATCTTCTTGTCCAATATGCAAAAGAAAATATTGACTTGGATTGTCGCATTTGCTCTACTTTGGTCTATGACATTGACAAGAATCAAAATACTAGAAAACGGGGAAGAAAAGAAGGAGAGCTCAAACCTTCATATGCAGAGAGAAGAGGGGTTGAACGCTGGCGCCACCATCCAGGCACTGACAAGGGTGGCCGCGCCCTTGTGATATGAGGAGAGTGTGGCACGGCCACAATCACAGCACAAGGCATAAACAAATTGAATTGATGATGTTGAGTAGCAATAAATGTTTTAAGCACAACGTTATTAACACGTGGAGTCTCCCAAATTAATGATTCTCATCATGGTCGGACGTGTGACAAATGACACAGCATGGCCTCTCGCGGCGACGCGGACTTAGGAGCAGGGGCAACAACTTTTCTTGTACGAACTTGGATAACCTGTACGAATCAAACCTCAGTTTTCTTCGGACAACATTATTATCTCAAACATATGCAGCAATGTTTTTCAATTGATTTTATGACACGCGTAGAGAAACCAAGAGGGTGAAAAACATTACCTTGATAAAGAGAATAATTAAGCGGAAGGCGTATTGCATCAGCGAAAGTTGGAGTTGCTGCGGTAGCAACTTCAAGATACAGGCTTCAATAGGAAATGACTACATTTTGTTAAATTATATCCAAATTTATGACAACCAAATAGGGGGTCCTAAGTCTAGGTTTTGCTATTCTAGCCAGCAAATCATGAACTAGGTTGCACATCCTTCTAAAAACTAGTATTAACGACGAAGCATTGATATTTACTTCTTAAGCAAAGCATCTCTATAGTAGATTAGACAGTTGCTAGAATCTAACATTATCAAAAGGGTTATACAACGAGTGAAAGTCGTTTCTATCAACTTTTGGCCCGAATTTTTTTTTTTTTTTTTTGGTAAAGGGTAAGAATATATTGAGCTTAAACCAACATTATACAAAAAATTCAGTGCCATAAAACTTGCACTCAACAAGACAACAAGTCAGAGTGAGTGGAAGGGAGCCGAATGCAAAAAAGGACCGCAAAAGCGGGCCTAAGCAAGTAGAAAACAGCCAAAACAATGGCCAAAGGAAAACAAAGAGAGCAATGGTAGGCCACACAAGGCCAGATGGACCACAATCTACGATCGCATCCACCAACGACAAAAGTGAAGAACCATCAAGGAAGTAGTCGCACAAAGGAAGAGTATCTAGATAACAAACACCAGGCTAGGGCCCTGCAGAAAAAGAAGAGTCCTTAGCTGAAAAAATGACCGGATCAATACTCTAGCTACGTTATAGCCTCCAGTTTCTATAGGTATCATCCACACTCTTGAAGGTGGTGGCCTTATCTCTGACGACCTTGATGAGTTGGTTCTTCACCGTTGGAATGGATAAGCTATGCTCTCTAAAGAGGATGTCGTTCATGTACTTCCAAATGAAATAACAAAGAGCACCAAAAGATAAGCGAGCAATGCACTTATAAAAGTCTTTGCCTGCAAGGAAGGAGGCGGCTCAATTGAGATTCTTAGCTCATGAACTATTTTGCCATTGAAGGTTACATCTGGAGGCCCAAAAGAAGGCAATGCCAGCAGAGACGTAGCATCCAAAAAATAGGTTGTCTATAGAATCCGGCACCTCATTGCAGAAGGGACACAAGGCACTATCTATCCTACCATAAGATAATAACAGAACTATTTGGCCCGGAATTTTATGAATACATTTACCGAATATTATATCGACTATTAATTATGCAAATCTTTGCTATGAAGACCACAATATCAATAATAGAGATGCACTCTCGCAATTCATTTAGCATTTTGCTGTTCTCCTAAGCCACGGAGAGAAAGCCGAATCCGTCATCGTCTTTTTGCGTGTGCTTGAATTGCTTTGATCTGCCCAACTCTCCTGTGAGCGCGTCGTCCATTGACATTTTCTTTTGAACATCTTTACGAAGAAAAAGAAAGAAAGAAAGAAAAAGCGAAGAAAACAAAAGCCGAAGCAGGACCACTATTGTCAAAATTCAGAGCGTATGGGCTCAACTACCTTCAACACAACTTATGGAATAAAAGTAATCCACCAAAAAAAAAAAATTGTCATACAATCATTACTAAATAAAAATTTGAGAGAATTAGGTTAATTATACTTTTCTAAAAGCATAAAAAGTATTTATTTATTTGGTATTTAATGGGAAAATGGTCCCTCATCTATCTTGTGTGTTTTTTTTCGTAATCGGTAGAGCATATAGTGCGCTCACCCAATAATTCCTACTAATTAGGACTTTATAGAGTCAGTGCGCGAATCTGTCCTGTCCTCGGTCGATTCTCCTCCTCACTTTCCCGTTGACCTCCTTGATGTTCATTCTCTCTGCACTCTCAGTCACTTCATGTGGTCGGATTCAGTGCAGTGCACTTGATAACCAGTATCGTATCATTTCGGGAGATACACGAGTATGCTGCCGGGTCTTGTCATGCCCCGAATCTCGAGCGCGCCAACATTCCATCATGGTCATACAAATGCAACATTCCTAGGTAGTGTCGCCGACACCATTCATTTTATTATTGCGCAAGCAAAACGTATTATAAAACCCCTGACAATAGAATACGGGATAGAAAAGCAAAAAGCAAAATCACAACATAACACTTTCATAATTCAACAGAATTACAAATAGAGGTCTATGGCCAAAAGTCTACAAAAGACCGACTAAAAAAAAAGAACTTTCCTACGACCTACAAGTCGGACACGTTCTTCAATCCTTATGACTTCACCTCTACAACTCAACAAGGCCAACCAAAGTTATCTGCCCTCTTCGTCAACCAGGGACCTGAAATTTTAAATGAGACATTTTCTCAGTAAGTTCAACCCCCTAAACCCCTATTAGAAAGAAAATACGCCCCGGGTGGCCTAGCCACATCACACAGAAGACTTACCTTGTCTTAACTCATTCATGCAGATTAGCATAATTTATATCACACAATCTCAGGTAGTAATAATAATTTAAACAATCGGAACGCCATCACTTTCATATAAATCACAATCGCACTTAGCACGCATTCCAATTATTATTCACTGCCACACAATGGCATAGCTTACTCGCAGTTCGACTATCTACTGACATTAATGCCATGTATCGCCTCCCCCCTTGGAGCGCGGCTTTGTCACTACGTCGATGGCATTCCTAAAGGAGCATGAGCCCAATTGGCCTAGCCTCTACTGCGACCCAAGCCACGTCACTCTTTTGACAGCATTTTTAGAAGAATAAAGGTCCAGCTGGCCTAGCCACTACTGCAACCCGAGCCACACCAATCTTTTGACGACATTTCTAGAAGAATAAAGGTCCAGTTGGTCTAGCCACTACTGCAATCTAAGCCACGTCACTCTTTTGACGGCATTTCTAGAAGAATAAAGGTCCAGCTGGCCTAGCCACTACTACGACCCGAGCCACACCAATCTTTTGACGGCATTTCTAGAAGAATAAAGGTCCAATTGGCCGAGCCACTACTTGTCATGCCCCGAACCCCGAGCGCGCACACATCCCACTGTGGTCGATCAAATATGCGACATCCCATGATATGTCGCCGACCCATTCATTTTATTACGCATGCGGAAGCAAAACAAATCCCTTGACTACATTTAACTTGGGATAGAAAAGCAGGCAATCAATCGCAATACCAAACACTCATTTACGAACACAAAGGGTTTAAATACAACACTAGATTGTCTACAAAATAGACCAACTCGACTTTGGGGGGAATTATCCTAAAACTAACTAGTAGGACACATTCTCCAATCCTTGTGACTTCACCTCTGCCACTCCTCAAGGCCAACCAAAGCTATCTAGCCGCTCCGTCTACCAGGGACATGAAATTGTAATCCCCAAACCGGGATGAAACAATGTCTCAGCAAGTTCAACCCCCTAAACCCCTATTAGAAAGAAAATACGCCTCGGGTAGCCTAGCCACATCACACAAAAGACTTACCTCGCATTAGTCTTCATCTGCAAGTTAGCATAGTTTATATAATTCAACCACGTACAATTATGATAACCAAACAACTATGGCACAATCACATTATCATAATAATTCAACCACTTGGATCGTCTCAACGATCAATCGACTCGGCCGATTACATGTCATTTTAGCAAATCAATCACTGCCTTCAATCACGACCCTACAGGTAAGTCTAACCTTTAGTGGTAGTCACAGGTCCACTCGGCAAAATTAGAATTAGTGGCATCACGGCCCCACTCGACACACCCTTTAAAAGGTGGTAGATCCTGGCCCGATGGGCACAACCTCTAATAGGTGGTAATTCACGGCCTGGTTGGGCGCGACCTTTATCAGGTGGTAATTCACGGCCCCACTTGGCGCGACCTTTATCAGGTGGCAATTCACGGTCCCACTGGGCGCGACCTTTATCAGGTGGCGAATCACAGCCCCACTGGGCACGACCTCTAATAGGTGGTTATTCAGAGCCAATCTCCCCTCAATTTCGACACTTGGGATTTTATAAAAAATTCATATTTATCGCAATCACACTCAATTTGCCATAATCAATCATCAATTTTAAATTCTAAATACACAGCAGCGATTGGCATGAAATTCTTAGCAATCGGGATCAAAAATAAATTTTTTCGTTTTTTATAAATAATAATATTTTAATAATTTCGGAATATAATATAATATTATAAATTCCAGAATTTCGAAACAAATTAAATAATTCAAAAATAAAACCCTATTATGTCCCATCAAGGCTTACATTAAATAACTTCTTTTAACCTTAAATAAACACACTTTAAGTTAATTAAGCACCTTAATATAATCTACACTTAAATAAATTAAACTAACCACCTAATAACACTGAACATAAACTAAGTACACCTAAAATATCATTAATCCTCTAATCAAAGTTTAGTGAGCTAAAATAACCGGATTAGTGAGCCGAGCGGACCAAAACGATGAGGATGATATGAGGATCGACTTTTCTCAAGGCGGGCCGAGCATCCAGGGTCAGGAAGTCGACCAAAACGGGCCAAAATCGGGCTGCCATACCCATTTTCTAACTCCCTGCTCACTGCTGGTTGAGGCCGACAGAGGGCTGCTCCGGTGTTGGTCCGGGCGGAGGAACAGCGAAGAAGAGGCGACGACTGCTCGAGGCGGTGTCGGACGGCGATGGCGATAACGAAAGAGGCTCCCGCGACAACGAACGACCAAGGGCAGCAGTTGGTCGATGGGGCTTGGTCATGTGGGTAGACGAAGGGGAAGTGGCGAAGGGGCAATGAGGCGTGCGTGGGCACGCGGACGAACGGCGACCGCGACAGCTCCGGTGACGACGACAAGCGGTGGACGACAAGCGGTGAAGGGGTGGCGTCGAGCAGCTGCTGGCCGGCCAGATTCTCTCTCCCTCTCTTCCCATTTCGAAATCCAAGGAGTTAAAGGTTGAAGATGATGTTAATGGGTGGCTTTTTGAGATTAAATCTCGACCCTCCACTTGTCAAGCTCTCATCACTTGGCTCCAACCACCATGACATGAGGTGATGTCATCTTCCACTATCTCTCATCTCCCATAACCTTATTCCAATAGGTTCAATTTCTTTTTCCGACAAGGCCTAAATTCTCGTACATTAAATTCTTCAATTCTATTCGATTCTCTTTCAATTGAATCAAATTGAAGTCCATAAAATTAACCCCATGTTACCACACTTCAATTCACATCTTCACTTGTCCATAGAACCAACTTAAGTCCTTAAAGTGCGATCAAATGCGAGCCTACTAATTTCTTGAGCCAAATTAACCATACTCTGATTATTATGCTAAAAAAGCTCGGCTTGCATGAAAAATATTCCGAAGATGAGTCAATATTCCTAAAATAATTTGTGATACACCTAGACTTCCAATTTCTGAATTCGATTTCAATTACACGGTTAATTTCACTTTGGCACGATACTAGAGCGGCCCAACCTACCGGGTAGCCTTTAGAAATTTTCATGCATTTGACCTGTGGTTGATCATCTCAAGCCACAATGTACATCTTTGAAACATTGACGACTTTCAGTTGTCGGATAATTTCAAGGTTTCAAATACGAACACTGAGTACCCAATCAGCTAAAAAGTCGGTCCAGTGCCGATCAACAAGAATTGTGCGATCTGGTGAAATCACCCACACCTGATCACATGCCTCTGTCGAGTCAACCTATCTCCGATTTCTAATTGATTTTTAATTGTGCCGTAATGACCCTTGTAGATTAGCTTGGTTGAAAGATCGCTTCCTGGTCAAATTCTTGAATCTGATGCATTAGAATTTCTTTACGACTTCACCTAATAGACTAGTTTTCACATGAGTGACTGACTCAAGGAAAAAAACTATATGCGTGCCAACGAAATGCCTTTCTCAATTTATTGAAAATAGAATTGGAAAATTGGGATGTCACAACTCTTCGCCTCTTATAAAAATTCCGTCCTCGAAATTTAAACCTTTACCAATTCTTAAACAAAAAGGTGGGGGTACAGTCGTCTCATCTAGTCTTCTCTTTCTCAGGTTGCTCTTTCTATATCGGTGTTGCCAGATCACAGCTATCTTGCCCAAACCACTTTTGATGCACAATACTAAACACTTGCCCACTTAAAATTCCAAAGGTCTTCAACACAAAATCTGCGAAACTAAATTGGCGATTCTAAGCAGTCTCTAAACCGTCTTTGATAATTGCGACTGAATCACTGATTTCTAAACCAACTTTGGACCTGCGATTTTTTGATCTCTAATTTCATCTAAATCGACTGAAATCCTGTACACTATGCTCTGCACTGATTAAAAAGAAACTATTTGACTGATCTGCCGAAACTGGGAACCTCTGGTCAAGATTTGATATAACTCTGACACTGATCTTGGTAACTGTAATCACTGACTACTATACTGACCTTGGCCTATGATATTTCTTTCCTTGACTTCATCTCATCAATTGAAATTCTGCACTCTCTGTTATGCACTGCTTAAGAAAGAACCATCTGAAAGCTCTGCAAACTTGGAACATCTGATCTAAATTTGAAATACAATTCATCCCCAGCACTCCATTCAGATGAATTATATGATATAACACACTTCGGTATACCTATTCTAATCGAGATTCTTTTCATGCTGCACTAAGGTGAGTTGACTCTGTTCATCTATCGACCACAACCTCATAAGGAATCAATGCTCTTCTCGACTCCTTAATAAGCCTGTCATAACATTCCATCATGCTATACTTCCATTCCCACACAGGACTCTCTCCAATACTTGAAAAAGCTTTCCTTGCTTACGTTACCAAATTCTCATTTACTGACACATCCAACACTTACAACTTGATCGGTGATATCTATCTTTATACCGATCTACCAATCCCGATGATATAGATTCTGACTCATCTTCGTACTGTTTGGACAACGCTGAAGTTGCTATGATGAGCTTCCCATAAGATCTCTTCTTTAATCTCTATATTATCAATTACACACAATCGTCCTCAGAACCTTAGCATCCCATCTTCAGAAATTTGAAAATCAACCTCTCTCATATGCATTCTCTTATAGAATCTTCTGAATTTCTAAATCTGTCCACTAAAGTGTTTTGATTTTGATTTGTACTCTTGGCTCAATTCTAAGGGTGGTCATAAGATTCAAAAGGTGGCATACCTTAGATTTGAAAACTGAATTTCGAACTTTCTCAAATAAAATCCAATCCTTGAGTACCAACTGTGCAACTAAGGACTCTCGACTCAGTGCATCTGCGACTATGCTCACCTTTCCAGAGTGATACAAAATATCATGGTCATAATCCTTAATGAGTTTCATCCAGCGACACTGTCTCATATTCCACTCCTGAGGTCTCAACTGACGGGACGCATATGTAACAACTCTATCATGCTATATCAACACATAACCCAATCATTTAAACGACGCATCATTGTAGATCTCAACCCTCCTAGACCAGATGGACTAGTGAGCACAAGTGCGGTAGTTAGCCTCTTCTTAGGCCCTTGAAAACTACACTCGCACTCATTTGTCCACACGAAATTTTCTTACTTCCTCAGTAGTCAAATCAACTACAACGCTGATGCTGAAAACCCTTCCATAAAACTTCTGTAATATCCTGCTAATCCCAAAAACTTCTAATCTCTGTCACTATAGTCAATCTCGGCCAACTGACCACTGCTTCAATCTTGGATGGGGTCTACGGAGATTCCTTCTCCTGAAATCACATGGCCTAGGAACGCCACATGAGTTATCCAAAACTCGCATATGATAAGCTTATTGTAAAATCCAAAAGCACTCAAGATCTGAAGTACCATCCCCAAATGTCTCTCGTGCTCCTCAGCACTCTTTGAACACACTAGGATAACTTCAATGAACACGATCACAACTAATTCAAGTACCCTTAAATATTTTGCTCATTAGACCCAAACAAATAGCTATGGTGTCCATCAAACCACATGGTATTACAGTGAACTCATAACTGCCGTATCAAGTGCGAGATGCTAACTTCGGCATGTCTTTCTTCCTGATCCTCAACTGACAATACCCTAACCTCAAGTCGACCTTGAAGAATATCAATGTACAAACGCAACGAACCAACTTTCTTCTTCATTAATAGAACGGGTGTTCCCCAAGGTAATGCACTGGAACGTATGAATCTCCTATTCCTCAATTCCTGCATCTACACCTTCATTCCTTTTAACTCTGTAACACCATCCGGTAAAGAGCCTTAGGAACTGGCTCTGATCCAGGCGCTAATTGAATCGCGAACTCTATTTCTCTTTCTGATAGCAAACCTGGCAATTCTCTAGAAAATACTTTAAAAAACTCTTGTACCACGATTACAATCTCTATATTCGGCCCCTCAACTGACGCATCCACTACAGTTGTCATGTAGATTTGATAACCAACAACCAGAATTTGGTCATCTTCAGTGACGAATAACAAGGATTGAAGTTTCTCTTCAACTTTCAGTGATTCAAAACTTTCGCACACTAGCTGAACAAACTGAATTATATTACTACCACGATTCAAAATAGTAGAAAGCTCCTTGAGCCAAACCTTTTTATAAATAACTTCCAAGTCATACTTAAGCAAACCCCTTCAAGTACAACTATAGTCAGAGATTCATATTTATATTACTTTATTACCATTCTGAAAATCCTACAACCCTCATTGAAAATCCTGCCGCACTACTTTGATAAAAACATCTCAAAAACATTCTTCCCTTGATCGATGCTTGGTCGATCGATTCATGCTCTTCCAGCCATCCTAGTGGCGTCCTATCTGTAGCAACGGTACTTATGCTCTCATGGATTTACGTGGACAGTTCCTAACCCGATGGCCCTGCTGGTCACATTCAAAGCATGCTCCCCTTTTACTCTAACACAGGGCTGACTCAAGCCTCCTTTCCATAAACTCGACACGCAATCGGTGAGTCCTCTACTTCTCAACAAGTGACATCATGCATCCTTCCTTGCACTGGGGTCCATTCCAAGTACCCCATTAAATGTCCCGAAGTACGTTTCCTCTGTTTTGTCTTATCAATGGCAGTGATAGAAATAGCTGTGACTCCATCTATCTATACAGACCATCTTTGATCAAATGACCTTACTGGCGACACCTGTAACAAGTCATTTCCCTCTTACCATACTGAACTGATCCGTGTCTTTTCTTACAGACATGACACACATCTATCGAGTTGAGTTTTGACTTTCCAATTCTACTCTTCCAGTTGGGTGAAATAGGGCACATTTCTTCTAACATCGGCATTTCTCCCCAATTGATTTCCATCTCTGTCTAAACTGAACCTTGACTCAAATACAGTGGCCTGATCCTCGATCACAACTCCAGATTGGGCCTCCATAGGCGCAACAACAGCAACGGTCACAACATTGGCAGCGGTAGAAGCAATGGCTACAGTGGTGGCTCGGTCCTAAGCTTACTAACCCAAAATGCTTCCCAAAGACTCTAGCGCCTGAACAATCCCGTCGAACCTAGGATCATTCGGTGCTACTACACTCTTAGTACTGACTTGCAGCGGTACTCTCAAACTTGCGTCGGTCTAAGCATGTGCTCTACCTCGGGTACCAACTCTTGTCAGCGTCCTACCCTTAGGTACAGGTCCTATCGACCTCCTCCAAGGAGTTCTCCACTCCTGGTCACTCATCCTACAGGCTCTTTATAGACACTTGTCTTTCGATTTCAATATCATGTTAGAATTTGAGTGACCCCACAAACACACTACCAAACAGTTATCAACCACATGCATCAGCATATTAAAAACATTTCCTACTAACTATTCCATGACTCATCGCACCTTATCACTCCATACACAGACCATGCTCTGATACCACTTAAACGGGGATGTCACGCCCCGAACCCCGAGCGCACGCACATCCCACTGTGGTCAATCAAATATGTGACATCTCAGGATATGTCGCCGACCCATTCATTTTATTACGCATGCGGAAGCAAAACAAATCCCCTGACTACATTTAACTTGGGATAGAAAAACAAGCAATCAATCGCAATACCGAACACTCATTTACGAGCACAAAGGGTTTAAATACAATGCTGGACTGTCTACAAAATAGACCGGCTCAACTTTGGGGGCAATTATCCTAAAACCAACTAACAGGACACGTTCTCCAATCCTTGTAACTTCACCTCTACAACTCCTCAAGGCCAACCAAAGCTATCTAGCCGCTCCGTCCACCAGGGACCTGAAATTATAATCCCCAAACCGGGATGAGACAATGTCTGAGCAAGTTCAACCCCCTAAACCCCTATTAGAAAGAAAATACGCCCCGGGTAGCCTAGCCACATCACACAAAAGACTTACCTCGCATTAGTCTTCATCTGCAGGTTAGCACAGTTTATATAATTCAACCACGTGCAATTATGATAATCAAATAACAGTGGCACAATCACATTATCATAACAATTCAACCACTTGGATCGTCTAAGCGATCAATCGACTCGGCCAATTACATGTCATTCTAGCAAATTAATCACTGCTTCCAATCACGACCCTATAGGTAAGTCTAACATTTAGTGGTAATCACAGCCCCACTCGGTAAAATTAGAATTAGTGGCATCACGGCCCCACTCGGAAAAATTTAGAATTAGTGGCATCACGGCCCCACTCGGCACAACTTTTAAAAGGTGGTAGATCCCGGCCCGATGGGCACGACATATAATAAATGGTAATTCATGGCCCAATTGGGCGCAACCTTTATCAGGTGGCAATTCACGGCCCCATTGGGTGCGACCTTTATCAGGTGGCAATTCATGGCCCCACTGGGCACAACCTTTATCAGGTGGCAATTCATGGCCCCACTGGGCATGACCTCTAATAGGTGATTATTCACGGCCAATCTTCCCTCAATTTCAACACTTGAGATTTTATAAAGAATTCATATATATCGCAATCACACTCAATTTGCTATAATCAATCATCGATTTTAAATTCTAAATACACGTAGCGATCGGCACAAAATTCTGAGCAATCGGGGTCAAAAATAATTTTTCCATTTTTTATAAATAATAATATTTTAATAATTTCCTAATATAATAAAATATAATATAATAAATTCAAGAATTTCGAAACAATTAAATAATTCAAAAATAAAACCATATTATGTCCCATCAAGGCTTAACATTAAACAACTTCTTTTAACCTTAAATAAACACACTTTAAGTTAATTACGTACCTTAATATAATTTACATTTAAATAAATTAAACTAACCACCTAATAACACTTAACATAAACTAAGCACACCTAGAGCATCATTAACCCTCTAATCAAGGTTTAGTGAACTAAACTCACCGGATTAGAGAGCCGAGCGGACTAAAACAACGAGGACAACGCGAGGATCGACTTTCCTCAAGGCGAGCCGAACATCCGAGATCGGGAAGCCGACCAAAACGGGCCAAAACCGAGCTGCCATACCCATTTTCTAACTCCTTGCTTACTGCTGGTTGAGGCCGACGGAGGGCTGCTCCGGTGTTAGTCTGGGCGGAGGAACGGCGGAGAAGAGGCGACGGCTGCTTGGAGCAGTGTCGGACGGCGACGGTGACAACGAAAGAGGTTCCGGCGATAGCGAACGACCAAGGGCAGCGGCTAGTCGACGAGGCTTGGTCGTGTGGGCAGATGAAGGGGAAGTGGCGAAGGGGTGGCGAGGCGTGGGTGAACATGCGGACGAACGGCGACCACGACAGCTCCGGTGACGGCGACGAACGATGGACGACGAGCGGTGAAGGGGTGGCGTCGAGCAGCTGCTGGCCGGCCGGATTCTCTCTCCCTCTCTTCCCATTTTGAAATCCAAGGAGCTAGAGGTTGAAGATGATGTTGATGGGTGGCTTTTTGATATTAAATCTCCACCCTCCACTTGTCAAGCTCTCATCACTTGACTCCAACCACCATGACATGAGGTGATGTCATATTCCACTATCTCCCGTCTCCCATAACCTTATTCCAATAGGTTCAATTTCTTTTTCCGCCGAGGCCTAAATTCTCGTACATTAAATTCTTCAATTCTATTCGATTCTCTTCCAATTGAATCAAATTGAAGTCCATAAAATTAATCCCATGTCACCACACTTCAATTCACATTTTCACTTGTCCATAGAACCAACTTAAGTCCTAAAAGCGCGACCAAAGGCGGGCCTACTAATTTCTCGAGCCAAATTAACCATACTTTGATTATTATGCTGAAAAAGCTCGGCTTGCATGAAAAATCTTCTGAAGATGAGTCAATATTCTTAAAATGATTTGTGACACACCCAAACTTCCAATTTCTGAATTCAATCTCAATTCCACGGTTAATTTCACTTTTGCACGATACTAGTACTGCCCAACCTACCGGGTAGCCTTTAGAAATTTTCATGCATTTAATCTGTGGTTGATCATCTCAAGCCACAATGTACATATTTGAAACATTGGCAACTTTCGGTTGTTGGGTAATCTCAAGGTTTCAAATACGAACATAGGGTACCCAATCGGCTGAAAAGTCGGTCCAGTGCTGATCGGCAAGAATTGTGCGATCTGGTGGAATCACCCACACTTGATCACATGTCTCTGTTGAGTCGACCTATCTCCGATTTCTAGTCGATTTTTAATTGTGCCGTAATGACTCTTGCAAATTAGCTCGGTCAAAAGATCGCTTCCTGGTCAAATTCTCGAATCTGATGTATTATAATTTCTTAACGGCTTCACCTGATAGACTAGTTTTTCACATGAGTGACCGACTCAAGGAAAAGAACTATATGCGTGCCAACGAAATGGCCGTCTCAATTTATTGAAAATAAAATTGGAAAATCGGGATGTCACACTACTGTTACCCGAGCCACGTCACTCTCTTGACGGCATTTATAACAAAATAAGGGTCCAGTTGGCCTAACCACTACTGCGACCCGAGTCTTTCCACTAGCACACGACAATTCAATAATCAATTGCACAAATCATCACTCAATTTGTAGTATCTAATCATCAAATTCATAATTTGAATACACAAAGACGATCGACATGAAATTCTAAGAATTTAGGGTCTGAAATAATTTTCGAATTTTATTAAATAATTAAATTTATTCCTAAAATTAATTAAATAATAATATTTTAATAATTTCGAGTAAATATATTTTATTAAATTATTTAATAATTTCGGAATACTTAAATAAATAAATAAAATTCCTTTAAGTCACATCAAAGCTTATATTAATATAAACATTCACTTAGCCTTAAATTAAACACACTTTAAGTTAATCAAGCACCTTAATATAATCTACACTTAAATAAATTAAACTAACCACCTAACGACACTTAACATAAACTAAACCTCCCTAAGCATAATTAACCCTCTAAGTGAGGTTTAGTGAGCTAAACTCACCTGATTAGCGAGCCGAGTGGACCAAAACGATGGGGACGCCGAGGGGAACAATTTCCTCAAAGCGGGCAAAGCATTCGAGGTCGGGAAGCTGGCCAAAACGGGCCAAAACTGGGCTGAGATACCCATTTTCTTGGCTGCTGTTCATGGTCGGACGAAGGGGTGCCGGTAGCTAGTTAGGCGCGGGAATGGCGGAGAGAGGCTGCGGTAGCTCAAGCGGCGATCAGTGGTGGCTCACGGCGGTGACGGCAACGACAAGAAGCTACTGGAGATGTCAGACGAAGGCTGGAGATGCGGGCTGAGACGAAGCGGAGAGGCAAGCTGGCTGATGAGCGGCGTGGGGCAGACACGCGGCGGTGGCAAGCGGTCCAATGGCGTGCGACCGCAACGAATAGCGCTACTGGCTGCTGCTTCGCTTCCCTAGTTTGCCAATCTCCGAAGAAGAAGAAGAAGAAGAAGAAGAAGAAGAAGATGGAGATGGAGGAGCGGTCGCACGGGGGAGAGGAAGGAGAGAGGGAGAGATGGGACCATTTCTTTTTTTTCTTTTTCTTTTTCTTTAATCCACAAAAATGGCCCACCATGACATCATCAAGTGATGTCATACTCCACTAACTTCAAATCTCCCACAACAATCTTCAATGGGTCCAATTCCATCCTCCGCCGGGCATAAAATCTTGTACAACAACTTCTTCAATTTCACTTGATTCGCTTCTAATTGAATCAAATTGAAGTCCATAAAATTAATCCAATGTCACCACTTAAATTCACATCTTCACTTGTCCATAGAATCAACTTAAGTCCAAAAAGCACGACCAAAAGCGGGCCTACCAATTTTCCTAACCAAATTAACCATACCTTGATTATTTTGCTAAAAAAACTCAGCTTGCATGAAAAATCTTCCAAAGATGAGTCAATATTCCTAAAATTATCTATGACACACCCAGACTTCCAATTTCTAAATTCGATCTCAATTCCACGGTTAATTTCACTTTGGCACGATACTAGCGCGGCTTAACCTACCGGGTGGCCTTTAGAAATTTTCATGCATTTGACCTATGGTTGATCATCTCAAGCCACAATGTACATCTTTGAAACATTGACGACTTTCAGTTGTCGAGGTAATCTCAAGGTTTCAAATACGAACACAGGGTACCCAATCGATAGAAAAGTTGGTCCAATGCCGATCAATAAGAATTGTGCGATCTAGTGGAATCACCCACACCTGATCACATGCCTCTGTCGAGTCGATCTATCTTTGATCTCTAATCGATTTTTAATTGTGCCGTAATGACCCTTATAGATTAGCTCGATTGAAAGATCCCTTTCTAGTCAAATTCTCGAGTCTGATGCATTAGAAACTCTTAACGGCTTCACCCGATAGTCTAGTTTTCACATGAGTGGCCGACTCAAGGAAAAGAACTATATGCGTGCCAACAAAATGCCCATCTCAATTTATTGAAAATAGAATTGGAAAATCGGAATGTCACAGGTCCAAAACGAGTGCCCAAGGGTGGCACCATCACGATTCTTTTTGACAAATTGGGGGTGCAACCGGGACCTAGGCGGGGTCTTAGATTTAGGTCCTGGAGCTAGGGTTTTCATAGTGGATGGTCGCCATCCGACTCATTTGCACAATTTGAACGAGGGCAATGATCAGGTTGTCGTACTTTTATACTCGGGATAGATGAGCACCAGGCCGATTTGGCCTACGAGTTTGACGGGTCGGCTTTAGCTAACGCTAGCGATTTGATGAGTGATGAGGCCTCGGAAAGCGAAGAGGACAACGAAGGTGATAGAGAGGAAGAGAAGAAGAGGACTGGCTCTAGGAAACGAAGGAGGGTCTGGGAAGGAAATGCGGACGACCCATGTGGATAGCCTGTGAATGTATAATGAAGTAGAGTAGTTCAATTCTTGACATGACAAAATCTTCTTATGAGAAAAGACGTTAAAGAGATAGTCGACTCATTGACTATATAAAATGCAATATGCTAAGAAATTGCAACTTTTATCTAAATATAAAGTGAGTTTTATTGATCTATATAGAAAGCGGGTCAGGGCTGAAACAGAAGTAGGGGGACGGGGCAAAAAAGCCCTTAACTACTGTTAAAGAGTTCATTTCTCGCGCACGCGATGGTAGACTTTCCTGCAAAAGTTTTCCCTTCATACACGTTTTGGATCTTGCCAGCTGAATGGGAAGCAACGCTCACTCCAAATGGTCCAGCCTGGCTGAGATTTTGTCCGCAAGTTCCTCGATCACTTCAGCTTCAGTTTTATGCAAACTGTAAGCACCAAAAGGCATGTCCAGTCATTAGTGCTAGTCGACAGGAAGAAAATATCAAGAGGGTCAAAATTTTTCTAACTAGCGTTCAAAGTTATTTCTAAGAATAAGAATGACAAAATATGTCTAGGTTTCGCCTCAGTGTACGGATAAGTTTTGCAAGGTAACATGTTTTGGCTATGATCCGACCCTCGAATCTATATCATCTCTTCACTGATCCAATGCTTGCACGTGGCACATGTCCGTTTTCATCTTTTCTTTGCTGCACAAAATGATAACTACGCAATCCCCTCAAAAAGTATTCCATGAATGATAGCAATCTCTCTTTCTCTCATATGGAACTTAAAGTTCAGGCATCACATTCAACTCAAGAGCATGGATATCAGTATTCTCCTCAGAAAAATAAACATAATTAGCCCACTAATCACACGCTTCAATGGAAAATGTTGTTCATCATAGGAGAAATAATAGCTTAAGGTTACAAGGTATAACCATCATAATAGACGCTTGTATTATAGGTGATGGACCAAACAGAACTTCAAGGAGTAGAGATGTGGAATGAGATCAATATGCACATTAATTTGGTCCAAAGTTTTTACTTTTATTAAGACCAGAAAATTTAATGACTCTCCTATTCGTCTCTATACCTTTGAACAACAAATGTAAAATTCTGAAAAAATAAAATAAAATAAATCTAATTAGGATTAATGCAAACGAACTATTAATGACTTATAAGTACAAATCGAAACAAACACAGGTCTAGACGAAGCAACTATAGGTCCACTTTATTGACGTTTTCAATTGTAGAAGCACGAAAACATTATTAACTCCTAATGTGGTATTTTGGTGTCTTCAGGTCTATGTCCTATAGAACTTTAGAAAGTATTAGATTGGTGGAGAATAACTTAATATATTGATTCCTACTGCAGATATACCAACGTCTAAGTGAAGAGATTCCACATTTAAAGTAAGTTTTGTGTGGCACATGACCACATTACGTTGCCTCGCGTAGACATACCAACATCTAAGTGAAGTGATTCCACATTTCCAGTTAACTAATTCCTACTGACCAGATCAGGCGGCCATTAAAAAAGTACGTTTTGTCTTCTCATGAACAAGGAAAGGATTTGGTACCTGATGTTAACAGTCCATCCCTTGATCATGCCCAGTGTTCGCAAAGCATTTCTCCACCTCTGGACCTGGTGTGGATTATCCTGCTCGAAACCCTTCTCGCCTTGGCCAATGTTCTTCACGAAATGTCTCCGCTGCTCTCGCAGCTTTCTTGCATTCATGCCCCAGAAAATGGGCAATACGATAAGGCCCCACTTTTTTCGGCATTCGAGGATCTTCACCAGCTCGTTAAGGCACCACGGTGAGAAATGATAATTCCGAGAGACGACCATGACAGCGATCTTTGACCGCTCCACCGCTTCGTCGATTGCTGGCCGGTACGGTACTCCTCCATCTAGTGTATAATCAAAAAACGTTCTCAGTTCTCTCCGCTCAAGAGCGCTTTTGAGATGGCTCATGGTATGCAGCATGTCCTCCAGCCTGTAACTATTGAATACGTCATAATCCCGAGGAGGACGCTGACCTGCACAATGGGGATACATTGTTTGAGATCACACGAGAGGTATCGAGGAAGGGATTAAGAATTTGATGAAGAGGCTTATCGAAAAACAGAAACTGTGCTAAACCTTGTATTCTTGTAAAAACCAAGATATAATAGTTAAAATTTTTGTTCCTAGGTCCCAATCACATAAATTTCATGTTTAAAGACATATACTAATCCAGCGAACAGAAAAGAAATTGAGGAGGAGGAAAAAGACCCTCGCAGACTGCCAAATTCATTCGACTTAATAAAACAATTTCCCATTGAATCCACCCAAAAGATGAGTTCGATTTTCATCGGAACACATCCCATGGTGTTATACAACACCTCATCAAAATCTTCTCAAACAAACCTCGATCACTCTCCAACAAACATGCTGAGGTGTCTCCCTCTCTCTCCATGTAAATTCGAACAACTTCCAGCTCCCCTAACATTCAAACTCTCTACAAATTGGGTTGATACATACACATTAATGCGTTCACTGTTCATCTTGGAGCACAGTGTAATGACATTTTTTTTTAATGAGAAAATGCCACCAAAATCCCAAACTTTGCCCAAAGTGACAAATTTACTCAAAACTTTTTTTTTGTGACATAAAAAACTCAAAATTTTGCTAACTGTGACACATTTACCCAAAAAAAAAAATGATACAAAAAACCCTAAACTTTTATCCGTGAAACTATAGGGTATTTTCGTTTATTACTTTTTAATTTTTTTTTTCTTTTTTTCTTCTTCTTCTCTCTTCCCTTCGTTGGCCATGATGAAGGGGAGTCGGACTTAGACAAGGGCTGCCCTCGTTGGCGTCAGGCGAGGTCACTCTCGGTGGCATTAGGCGAGGGCCCTTGCTTTGGCCAGCGAGGGCAGCCCTCACCTAGCGTTGGGCAAGGGTTGTTGTCGCCGGATCTAGTAAGGGCTGTCCTCACATGGGTTGGCAAGGGCAACACCTAAACGAGGGTTGCCCTCGCCCGATGTTGACAAGGGCTGTCCTCACATGGGCTGGCAAAGGCAACACCCACCATGGCGAGGGTCAAGAGAGCCTAAGAAGAAAGGAAAATGGCCGATAGATGAATATACCCTTGGTCATAGAGTTTGGGGTAAATGTGTCACAGTTAGCAAATGTTGGGGTTTTTGATGTCACAAAAAAAAAAAATTGGGTAAATTTATCATTTTGGGCAAAGTTCGGGGTTTTTTGTGACTTTTTCCCTTTTTTAATTGTTTTTTAGGGTTAACTTGGAGGATATGACTTTCCAAGCCAGATTGAAAGAGAGAAGAAATGGGGGTTCAAAATAATAATTGGTTGACCAATTGTTTTTCTACCATGCAACTAATGGGACTTGTCGCCAAAAACGCCAAATGATTTCTCACTCTTTTTGTAGGGTCACAGACTCACTTTTGGTAAAAATAATTTTCCCGGTAGATTTACAAAATAACCTTTTGGCTTGCTCATAATGTTGAGACTATAGTATTCATCCAATCCATTGGTGATTATCCCCTTGATAGCTTTTTCAATAATATTTCAATGAAAAACTAAACTAAATAAGTCGAACCTAACCATGCAATCGAGTTTGTGCCAGTAAAGGGCATGATGACAATTCTCGCCCATGCCATGATATCTGCATTCAAAGCTGAATACACTCAACTGATCTCTTATCTTGGCAAGGAAGGGGGCAAAAATGAAAAATAATTTTCTTTCAAGTTACTACATCTAATCTAACCAAAGTGTTGCACGTCAATGTAAGTGTTTCAAGTCAGAAGGCAAGAGGAAATTTTGAAATTTACCAGGAAGCCCTGCATCATTCTTGGTGGACATGAACCTCTCAACGCCAAACTTCAGAATTAGGTTACAGTTTGAGAGTATAGCAATAGATCGTGGAACAACCTATTCAGTAAAAACTCAGCATCAGAAAAGATCTCAAAAGAGAATGAAGGGAAATGAAAATATAAATCACGAGTACTGGAACCGTTCTACAATTGCCTGGGATGATTGAATGTATACATCAATCCCATCTTTAGTAAAAATGGGAGCACTGAATTTTAGACGAACAATATGGTGTAATGTCACTGAGCAATTTCAACCTAAAAGGTAGCATTATGTGAAGCAAATTCAACTTGCTATCATCAGAAATGGATGACACTACGTGAGAGTAACACAGTATGGAAAATTTCAACAGCAGTATCACAAATTTAAATTCTCCGCAATGGAAATAATGCTAGGTCAGTAAATTCAATCTGACCAGAATGAATCATACTAGACCTTGAACTGTCCATTAGAAGGAGAACAAGATTTGGCAACAATTAATCAGTCTCTTCAAGTAATTTCCAGCCTTACCACATTCAACGTGGCATTAAAAACAGTACCCCTTGCCAAGGATCGAGTGGCTTCCGCCTGAAAAAGAAGACCTTTGAGATAAAGGAACAAAACTTCGAATAAAGAAACTTCAATTTTTGCGCAGCTAGTTCTGGACATGAGACTCGATTGTTCAATCATTTCATATTTACCATCCTATACCAAAAACTCCAGCACAATGTTTTGTTGTCTATTTGTTGCTATAATTTCAACTCCTCCTAGTAGAGGATTGGCCAACTCATGCAGAGGCGGAGCACCATGTTTCCTTCTTCAATGTTTTAAACTTATTTAAACTTGGATGATGAGGAAGAGATCGATCCCATCACCACTGAGGGTACTGTACCATAAGAAGAGGGAAAATCTTTTGGAATCTAAGAAAGAGATCATTTTGGCTCTAGAGTAATTATCCATGATGATCTTCTGCTATAGACTTAAAGCGGTTCCCACACAAGCATGTGTCATTTGAAACAAACTCAAAGGAAAAACATGAAATAATACTGTGTACTCATTTCTTTTCCAACTAATGGCAAGTTAATAGAAAGTAAGTACATTATCCAGTTATAAAAGGAGTACAGTAAAGATAACTCCTCGTGCATTTGGAGCACATTGGGAGGCACAGAATGATTGAACTCATATCTGTGAGCGGTACATTTCTGCATTCCAAGCGATGACCAGCCTAGAAAATTAAAAGCATTACCTACTGCTTTTCCCATTTACTATCATAGAAAAAAGACCAAACTAGGTAATGATATTCTAGGAAATCAATCGACATGTTAATTAGCCAGTCGTGCCAGTTTGAACTATTTGCCACAAGAGCTAATCTAAAAGTGGTACAACAATCTCTTAAATACAATTGCTCAAACTTATTATTCCCAACACTCTGCACAAAAATGCTCAAAGTTCAACCGAGATTCAACAAGAAAGCAACCACGTCAAGATGAACCATCAACCGAAAAACGGACATACAATGAAAAATTCACAGCAAACGGTCACAAAGGATAGTCATTGAAATCGTTAACAAGCAAGAAGAAACTCAAATAAAGTTCTTACCTTGCCTTTTTCCTCAATTTAGCAAATTTCTCAGAGATGCCATTTGTCAATTCAGTGCCACGAGCAGCCATTGTTGTGGTTCTTTTGGTAGAAATAACTTGTAGTTGTGAAGACCAAAAAGCACAAAAAGATATGGGTTTCCTAAGCTGAGCAAGCCCAGTTGATTTAAGAGCTAATGCCATACCAGTGTTCTGGATTTTGGCTTAAAACCGCTTATGCCTCGGCTTCAATCCTATTAATGAATTAACAAAAAAGGAAACAAGTAAAACACCTGATATCAAATAATAGCACT
The DNA here is from genome assembly GCA_014182575.1 of Eucalyptus decipiens. Classification (NCBI taxonomy): domain Eukaryota; kingdom Viridiplantae; phylum Streptophyta; class Magnoliopsida; order Myrtales; family Myrtaceae; genus Eucalyptus; species Eucalyptus decipiens. The sequence continues at coordinate 26,760,788 of CM024615.1, forward strand.
TTTACAAACAAAATGACTGATAGAAGTAGCAAGTTGCTGTCTCTAAAAGATAACATCATAGATATAATCACTGGCCACTGCATATCTCAGTGCTCTGTGAAATCCAGCTAATACTCATGGCTCACAGGTGAATGCTAAAAGGAAACTGAAGCAATGAGCAGCTTTAACTGATAGTTACAATAGGGTTAACATATCCAACCACCACTTGCCAATCAAGCCTTTTTCATAATTGATTCTTTGTGTTCAGCAAAGAGAATTAAATGACAAAACGCCTTCCTCACCAAAATGGGGAAAGAAGAAGAAGAAAAGAAAAGAGAATCAGCGCTGTGAATTTCTCAACTCATTCAATGACCCGATTTTCCATTGCTTGCATTTTTGACAGGATAAATACAATATTCATACAGAGGGAAAAAACTACTAAACAATCACTAGATAAGAGGGGAGACACATAATCTTCTTGAACTTGCAGATCTTCTCAGGAGTAAAGGGGAAAAAAAAGAAAATGTAGCAAAACAGAGGTGTTTTGCAATTCCTCCCGTTTAGGTCAAATCTGCAAATATTTCTCCTCTCCCTGCCCAATGGCACCGATCGTGCATCGCCGTTGCCTTGTTTCTGGTTCTCTTGCTCATCTGTGAAGACAGCCTTGCCGACAATCACGTCAACCCCAGAACTGAGGTTGTCCAAAACCGAGAATACCATCTTAGGTGACGCAAGGCCACAAGGGTCACAGTTTTAAGGATCGAAACGGAACAGAGTTGGCGGCCGATTGGGCGCCACAGGTTGGTGATTGGACAACGATAGGGGACGTGGCGGTGAGGCTATGTAAGAGAGGCTTGATAGGTGGCGGCCCAAGGCAACGGCAATGTTGGGTTGAGAGGCAAAATGGTACATGTCTTTGTTCCATCCTTTCTAACATATATCCCGTCCTCCTTTGTCCAATCCTACAGAAAACACTCCCGCGTACCGGTCACTCAGACCGGGGGATCAATTATTTGACTCGGCAGCTAGGTCACGATCGAACGCGGTGGAAAAGGTACAAGAAAAAAGGGGCCGTCTCAGTCGAGTTGCTGTTACCTGCGACGGACATGGCCGGAACGGAGATGACGGTGGCCCGTCAGAGATTGAAAAAGGCGACGGGGCAGTTGATTACGGTACTGGGGTATGAAATGGCCCATCACATCTGGCCGCCATTTTATAGTTAGAAGCCATTCGTGTGCGTGCGAGTCTGCCACAGTCTATATTTGCTGAAAGAGGACTTCATTTTTTTTTTCCCAAGAAAAAAGATATTCAATTACAACGGAACATGACGCTCTGAAAGAAGCGACGGGGGCATCCTCATAATTCTAAAATAATATTATTAATTCCATAATTTCCGAGTTAATCCAAAGTTAATTTATATTTCAAACTTAAATTGTTAAACAACAAACAATGCAAATATAATTATGGTTTTTACTCAATAAATCTGTTGAACATAAGTTCTATACATAGGTGATTTTGCTTATCCTACACTAATTTAAGTCTATTTCCTTAAGCAACTCAAATTTTTTCTTTCTCCCATTACCGCATCCTTTGTATTTTGGCAAACATACAAAGCATCAAAGTGAAGCATTAGCTTCACTTGCAAGTTGTTATTATTTTTTTGATAAGAATCAAATACTGCACTAGCGTCTTCTTTGCAGTGCTAATATTTTTCACCATAATGAAAAATAGGGTTTGCATTAAAAAAATCTAAAGAAATAATCCTTTGGAAACTTACAGAGAGACACATCTGAGTTCTGCGGAATATCATGCTCGACGTTGGTGTCCTTTTTTTCTCCTTTTTCTGCAGGAAACTTGCTTTTCGTTCATCGCCTAGACGGCCAATCCGTCACTAGCATGTGCTTCCCTAGGACAGTGGCCCAGCTGTACGCTTTTGGAATGGACCATCAGAGCTTTGCTCCCTCAATTCCCAACTGCTATCCTAGGTTGAAGCACGAACTGAAGTGTCACATCCCTTCCTGACAGGCTCAGGCTATTGCTCTCACACGACCAAAAAATAAATAAATAAGCAACTTGACATCCTTCGCCGTGACCTCTCCTTTTGAGCGTCTTTTCTGTTTTGCCTCTAATCCTCATATTATTAATAATATTCTTTTTGGACAATATTGTTATTACTATTATTATTACTCCATTTATAATAAAATACACAATATATACTTATTACCGGTATAATCGATTCATCATTTTTAATTGTGAAATTTTTTGTGAGACATGACTATATCCTGTGCGCATGATACTACTGTGTCCAATCTATCGATCTCATGTGCATGCATCCAATAGCTCTTTTTGTTTGGTTTTGTTTTGAGAATTGCCATGCTAGTAAAATTGAACTTATTAATTAAACAAATAAGAGAGAACTACTCGAACAATGTAAAAAAAAAATAAAACAAAAACCCAAAGTTTCAGATTTTTGAAATACTTTCCTATAATAGTTGTTTTGCGTCAGGCATCAAGGCAATAAAACTACAGACATAAGAATATATTCGTCCCTCCCCCCCGAAAAGAAAACACCTGTCCGGGACCACTTAACAATGATGAGTCATCACCAGCATAAGATCCCATGAACTTGCTAAGTTTTATTAATTAACCAGAATCAAGCGGCAAAACATGCGCCAACTTGCAGACAGATTACAATGGAATATATGCTGTTATAAGTTGTTTGATCTGGATATCTTATTTTTCGGATAATGAAAGAATCCGGATGGTATTTGAGCCCCATTGAAGGGCCGGGCGTCCTTTTTCAGTGGATACCAGGTCAAGCATCCAACTTTTCCCAATCCAACTGCATGCTTAATTTCTTGTGATTCCAATTAGATGAAAGCTCCGTTGACAAATCCTGCGAGATTTGGGTGAGGGCTGGCATGCCCTTGATTGGCCTATGGGGGCATCACCCCCCTAGCCGGGTTGCAGCCCTCCCCCAGTAGCTGGCGAGGGCATCACAGCCCTTGCTCAAAGCCGGCATCAAATGGATTTGGGCGAGGGCTTTCATTATTTTTAAAATGTTCAATAATTATAAAAATGGAGCTGAAGGTAGAAACCCTAACCTAATGCGATGTCAACTTGTCTGAATCTTGTTCTATGTTCCAAATGGACGAAGACAATCGGTTCGGCGAAAGTCCTATCTTGATGCTGATTTAACTTTTATATAATAATTGTACCCTAAAAGTTTAAATGCATAATATTTACATTGTCATCGTCACATATAACTTTTCATTATTCAATTTGTGAATGGCTCAACTCGGTTGTAGCTTGGCTTGACTCCGCTGATGGCAAGTTTGAATTCAAGCTACTCAAATATCTTGTCGACTCGGGCTTGACCTCACCCATATTCATCTTGATGGGCTTTGGGCTTTCATTATTTTAAAAATATTCAATAATTGTAAAAATAGACACAAGATACTTAAAATCACATTAAGCTCGAGCTTTATTTTAAAATCAACGTAGTCAAGTTAAATCGAGCTTGAGTATCACAATTAAGCTTAAGCAACACTTGATTGAGCTCGTGCAGCTTTGTGAGCGCAAAACTTGCGAGTCTAGTCAAGTTAGAGATTGGCAGTGTATCGACTCTACTCGACTCAATTTTACACCTAATCTGAATCAAGTTAGTATTTATGAAAATATAAATAAAAAGAGTAACTAATCAACGCCGTTATTCTTACACAGTCGATGCAAAGTAGATGAGTAATCAGGTTAGCCTCATGGGTAAAAACATCGGTTCTTTGATCCGCAGAATCACCTTTGTCTCCCTAGTTGCGTAACACGAAAGAGGAAAGGAATCTAACTAGGGGAGTATAGGCCAAGCTGTTCTTCTCCGTTTATTTGCTTTGACATAAAGGATGAAAAGGAAGGAACATGAACAGACCATTCAATATCCGATCACATTCAGAACCTACAAAGTCCCCCGAGCGGTCGACAATTTCACTTTTCGGATCGTAATTGAGCTGTAACTATGGAAACCCTTGTCTATTTCTATCAATAGTCAAATATCCATGTGTAGCTACCTCTTTGTCACATATCACTCCTAAAATTCACCTGATGCTGTGTATAAATATATGTATTTAACCAGCCATCCATACACATGGCGGGCTAGGGATGCGTTTGGTTCAGTATTTTGAAAGCTCATTGGAAAAATGCAAAGTAGTTTAGCCTAGTCGGAAAGTCTTTTGCATCTGCAAAAGTTGGACGTGCTGCAGTAGCAGCTTAAAAAAGAAAAAGAAAAAAGGTTTCAATCGGAAATGACTCCATTTTGATAAATTATATCCACATTTATGACAAACAAATAGGGGTCCTAAGTCTAGGTTTGGCTATTTTAGTCAGCAAATCATGAACCAGACTGCATAGCCTTCAAAAAACTAGTATTAACGACGAAACATTACTTCTTAAGCAAAGCATCTTCATGATAGATTAGACAGTTGCCAGAATCTGATGTTATCAAAGGGTTATGCGATGAGGGAAAATCATTTTTATGAGCCTTGAGCCCTAAATGTTATAGGCACATTGACCAAATATCACCTCGACTATTAATTATGTGAATCTTTGCTACGGAAACCACACAATCAATAGTAGAGATATGCTCTCACAATTCATTTAACATTTTGTTGTTCTCCTAAGATAGTAGAGAGAGAAAAAGCTAGAGAGAGAGAGAGAGAGAGAGTCAATCGAATGCGTTACCACATCTTTTTGCATGTGCTCGAACTGCTTTGTACAACCCAGCTCTTCTGTGAGGGCGCCCATTGACATTTTCTTTTCAACATCTTTACAAAAAAAAAATGAAAGAAAGAAAGAAAGAAAAAACAAAAAACAAAAGCCCGTGCAGGACCACTATTGTCAAAATTCAAAGTGTATGGGCTCAATTGCCATCAACACAACTTACAGATTAAAAGTAATCCAACCCCAAAAAAAAAAAAAAATATATCGTATGATCATCACTAAGTAAAAACTAGTGACGATTCAGTTAACTATACTTTTCTAAAAGCGTAAAAATATTTAGTTGTTTAGTGTTTAATGAGAAATGGTCCCTCATCTGTCTCGCGTGATTTTTCTTTATCGATACCACGTTAGTGCGTAAAGTGCGCTCACTGAATAATTCCTGTTAATTAGGATTTTAAAGACTCGGTGCATGAACCTGTTCTGTCCTCGATCAATTCTCCTCTCCTCACTTTCTCGTCGACCTCCTCGATGTTGATTCTCTCAGCCACTTTCCATGTCCTCGAGTCGGATTCGGTGCAGTGCACTTGCCACCTAATGTCGTGTCATTTCGGGACATAAACAAGTATGCTGCCCGGTCCGACAAGAGCGCCCGAGGGTGGCACCGTCACGATTCTTTCTGATAAATTTGGGGCGCCACCGCGACCTGGGCGGGATATTGGATTTGGGTCCTGGAGCTAGGGTTTTCGTCGTGCATGATCGCGGTCCGATTTATTTGCACAGTTGGAGCGAGGCCAATGATCAGGTGGTCGTACTTTTATACTCGGGATGGATGAGCACGAGGCCGATTTGGCCTACAATTTTGACGGGTCGGCTTTGGCTAATGCTCACGATTTGATGAGTGATGAGGTCTCGGAAAGCGAAGAGGAAAACAACGGTGATAGCGAGGAAGAGAAAAGGAGGACTGGCTCTGGGAAGCGAAGGAGGTGTAAGAATTATTGTGGCCCATATTATGTGATTTATTATGTGGTTTAATATTTATTGAAATGCTATAAATAATTATTGGTTACGAGAAAGTACGACTCTTATAAAACGAAATGGTATATCGCTTTGATGGAAGGCACCCTTTCAACGAACGTATAAATAGAGTCCGGTCCTCTCTCCACCCACATACGAACAGTAACTAAAAAGAACGTATTCTCTCCTCCATCAATTGAATACATTAAGGTTTAGTGGGTTAAGGGAGAGAAATCGGATTTCTTCTTTTTTGGATCAAGTTCAAGCGCAGCGCTATGGATAAAGGTATGTCTTCATCCAATTGTGAGAATCATGAAGATCAAAGATCTTTGTTTTACTTTGAATTTCCGCATCAAAGTATTATATGAATTTGTCTAACAGTTGGTATCAGAGCATTTGGTTTTATGATCTCATGATTTTTCCGTTTAAAGAAATATTATGATTTATGCATGATGATTTGATGAATGATCATGTTCGTAGCATTTGTTGTTGTTTAAATGTTTTGGAAGTTTCTGTTAAAGAAAATCCGAATGATGGACGTTCTTCATGGACGAAAATTGTGAAGAAAAGTTACTGTGCACGAGTGGAAAAGGACAAAAATGGAGTAATTTGGAATTTTAAGGACAAAAATGGAGGAATTCGGAATTTTGAGGGCAATAAAGAAACTCGCCGGTTCCGGGGAAAATCCGGCGATCCACCGCTTGATTTCGGACCCAAACCATCGCACTGGCATGAGGAACATTAGCCATGAGTTTTTCTGGTATATCGGTGTTCACCGGAGGCTAATCGAGCGGCAGAAGCGGCGGTGATGGAGGGTTTGCGTTTTGGGGAAACTTTGGTTTGATTTGGGGCCAATTTTTGGTCATTTTCTCCGAAATTTGGACCCATGTGGTTGTGCCGGCATGCTCTTCAAAACCCATTAATTATTTGTGTCTGGGATGGGCTGCCGGAGAAGAAACGGGCGGCGAAACAACGGTGGAACGGCGAAAAACCGGCGAAGAATCGCGTACGTGCGCGAGGAAGAAGGCGCGTGGGCGCCACGTGCGCGCTGCAGTTGCAGGCGCGTGGAACCCACGCGCCACGCGCCGTCACGCGTGCGGCGCTTCCCGCGCGGATGCGGGCGCCTGCAACGCACGCGCCTGCGCGTTGGACACGCGCGTGCGGGGCACGCGCCCGCGGTGGATGAAGGCGCGTGCTCGGCACGTGCCTGACATCCTCGCGCGCTCTTTTTACGTTTTTGCCCCTATGCCATTTTTAAAATTCCTATTTTGTCATTCTCGCAATTTATTTATTGTTTTGCCCCTGTTTAATTTATAATTACGATTCTGCCATTGCTGATTATTTACCATTTTGCCCCTGGATATTAAATTTATGATTCTGCCCTTATGGAATTATGATTTTATGATTTTTCCCTTATGCTTTGATAAAGTTTTTGTCCTTGTGTGCAAATTTGGTAAATATTTATATTTTACAATATTGAAAATTCATATTATGAATGGTTTGTTAGTCACTAAAGTGGTCGAACCTTGAAGTTTTTTGAATTTTGATATTGTAAATTATTTTTATTCAATTACCCATGATTAATTGATGCTATATATGAAATTGATATGTTTTATATCATTGTTGGAGTTATGGGTATATTGAAGTTCATTTATTATAAGAACTTAGGGATTAATCCAAAGGTTAATTATTTTCTTCTAATTCATGAAAATGATGGTTGATAATTAATATGATTTGTTAAATTTGTTTGTATATCCAAAGATAACAAATAAATTTTAATAAGCTATATTTACAATTATCAAATAAAAGTTATTAGCATCATTATGGTTTATATATATTTGTATATCATATGATCGCCCAAAGGAGAACTATGATGTGCATGTGTAGTTTAGTTTGAATCGATTATGTGATATTCTCAAAGCATTAATGTATGAGTATTTTCTTGCACATTTGCAGTATCTGTACCTGTTTCACTCCATTCGCTCGCCTCATCTGTTCCCTTAATCAATGGGATAAATTTTCCTGATTGGAGTGAACAAGTCCAGTTTCACTTAGGTGTCCTGGATCTTGATTTAGCGCTTCAAGCTGAGAAACCAGCTGCTATTACCGATGAAAGTAGCAATGATGAAAAGTCTTTCCATAAAGCTTGGGAAAGATCGAACAGATTGAGCTTAATGTTTATGCGAATGACAGGTTGCAAACAACTTAAAGACCTCTCTTCCCAAGACTAACGGTGCTAAGGAATTTATGAAATTTGTGGAAGAGCGTTCTCAAACTGGCGATAAGTCACTTGCTGGTACACTGATGAGCACACTGACCACCATGAAATATGATGGTTCGCGTACCATGCATGAGCATATACTTGAGATGACCAATTTAGCAGCAAAGTTAAGGACTTTGAGAATGAATGTAGATGAGTACTTTTTAGTACAATTTATACTTAATTCCTTACCTCATGAGCAATATGGGCCATTTCAAATAAATTATAACACTATAAAGGATAAGTGAAATGTAAACAAATTGGCCAGTATGCTAGTTCAAGAGGAAACAAGGATAAAGAATCAAAAGGCTCATTCTGTTCATCTCTCAAGTCATCAAGAAGTTCGAAAGAATTTTAAGAGGAAATGTGGAAGGAGCAAGAAGAAAGGACTACACATCCTAAATGACTCTTCAAAGGCTTCTCAAATCCACAAGAAGGAACACAATCTTATTAAGTATCATTTTTGCAACAAAATTGGACACTTGAAGAAAGATTGTCTGAAATGTAAGGCTTGGTTCGAAAAGAAAGGTAAGCCTTGTGCTTTAGTATGTTTTGAATCAAACTTTACTGAAGTTCCTTATAATACTTGGTGGATTGATTCTGGTGCCACCACTCATGTGTCAAATACGATGCAGGGATTTCTTACGATCCAAACTATAAAGCCAAATGAAAGTTATGTGATTACGGGGAACAGAGACAAAGTTCCAGTTGAAGGCATTGACACTTATCGTTTGATCTTAGATACTGGGCATTATTTGGATTTGTTTCAAACCCTTTATGTACCTACATTTTCTCGCAATTTAGTTTCTTTGCCAAGACTTGATGTGGCGGGATTTTATTGTAAGTTTGGATTTGGATCTTTCAGTCTATTTAAGAGTGATACTCTTATTGGAACTGAACTTTATGTGATGGTCTCTACAAATTTAGACTTGATAATACTTTTGTTGAGACATTAATAACCTTGCATCATAATGTTGGCACTAAACGAAGTTTGATAAATGAAAATTCTGCTTACTTGTGGCATAAACGGTTGGGTCATATATCCAAAGAAAGAATGCAAAGATTAGTGAAGAATGAAATTCTTCCAAATTTGGATTTTACTGACCTTGGAGTGTGTATTGATTGTATTAAAGGTAAACAAACAAAACACACTAAGAAAGGTGCCACAAGAAGCACAGAGTTTCTTGAAATTATACATACTGACATATGTGGTCCTTTTGATGTTTCATCTTTTGGTAAGGAAAGCTATTTCATAACCTTTATTGATGATTTTTCACGTTATGGTTACATTTATCTATTGCATGAGAAGTCTCAATCAGTTAATGCACTTGAAGTGTATATTAAAGAGGTTGAGAGGCAATTAGATAGAAAAGTGAAAATAGTAAGATCGATAGAGGCGGTGAATATTATGGAAAATATGATGAATCGAGACAATGTCCAGTCCATTTGCTAAATTCCTTGAAAGACATGGCATTTGTGCTCAATACACAATGCCAGGTACACCACAACAAAATGGTGTAGCAGAAAGGCGTAACCGTACTTTAATGGAAATGGTTAGGAGTATGATGAGCCATTCATCTTTACCCTTATCTTTGTGGATGTATGCTTTAAAAACTTCTATGTACTTATTAAATAGGGTTCCTAGTAAGGCAGTTCCAAAAACTCCTTTTGAACTGTGGACGGGAAGGAAACCTAGTTTAAGACACCTGCATGTTTGGGGTTGTCAAGCAGAAGTAAGAATTTATAATCAACATGAAAGGAAATTGGATTCAAGAACGACCAGTGGTTATTTCATTGGTTATGCAGAGAAATTCAAAGGGTATAAATTTTATTGTCCTAATCATAGTACAAGAATTGTTGAATCTGGAAATGCTAGGTTCATTGAAAATGGTGACATCAGTGGGAGTGAAAGAATGCGTGATGCTTGCATTCAAGAAATAAGGGTAGGAGTTCCTATACCCAAAACTTCTAAAGTTGTTGTTCCTGATATTATAGTACAATCTAACAATAATCAAGAACAACAAATTAATGAACAAACACTCAATAATGGAAATGTCAATAATGAACCTCCAATGGCCGAGTCACAAGAAATAGCATTAAGGAGATCTCAAAGAGAAAGGAGGTCGGCTATTTCTGATGACTATATGGTTTATCTACAAGAGTCGAAATTGACTTAGGAATTGGAAATGATCCGATTCATTTTCCCAAGCCATTGAATGTGAAGATTCTAATGAATGGTTTAATGCTATGGAAGAAGAGTTAAAATCCATGCATCAAAATCAAGTTTGGGATATAGTTGAATTGCCTAAAGGATGTAAGAAGGTCGGGTGTAAATGGGTCTTTAAGACCAAGCGCGACTCAAAAGGCAATATTGAACGACGTAAAGCCAGACTTGTTGCAAAGGGTTTTACTCAGAAAAAAGGCATTTACTATAAAGAGACATTTTCACCGGTCTCTAAGAAGGACTCACTTAGAATCATTATGGCTTTGGTGGCTCATTATGACTTGGAGTTACACCAAATGGATGTAAAAACCGCCTTTCTTAATGGGAATTTAGAAGAAGAGGTTTATATGGACCAACCCAAAGGCTTTTCAGTTAAAGGAAAGGAACACATGGTATGTAAATTAAAGAAGTCAATATATAGACTTAAACAAGCTTCCCGACAATGGTATCTTAAGTTTAACGATACCATAACTTCATTTGGATTTAAGGAAAACACCGTTGATCGATGTATATATATGAAGATTAGTGGGAGCAAGTTTATTTTTTTAGTTACGTACGTTGATGATATTTTGCTTATCGCTAATGATCTTGGTTTGTTACATGAAACCAAGAAATTTCTCTCTAAGAATTTTGAAATGAAGGATATGGGAGAGGCAACACATGTGATAGGAATAGAAATATTCCGTGATAGATCACAAGGATTATTAGGATTGTCTCAGAAAGCCTACATTGAGAAAATTTTAGAGAGATTTAATATGAATAAATGTTCAGCAGGAATAGTTCCAATTCAAAAAGGTGATAAATTTAGCCTTATGCAATGTCCGAAAAGTGAATTGGAACGAGAAAAAATGAATAATATTCCTTATGCATCTGTTGTGGGGAGCTTAATGTATGCACAAACTTGCACTGACCGGACATCGGCTTTTCTGTCGGAATCTTTGGGCGGTATCAAAGTAATCTGGAATGGATCATTGGAAAGCTGCAAAGAAAGTTCTTAGATACTTGCAAGGAACGAAGAATCATATGCTCACTTATAAAAGATCTGATCATCTCGAGGTGATTGGATATTCAGATTCGAGACTTAGCCGGATGTGTCGATACAAGAAAATCAACATTTGGTTACTTGTTTCTTCCGGGTCGGAGGGGCAATTTCATGGAAGAGTGCGAAGCGATCGGTTATTGCTGCATCAACTATGGAAGCTGAATTTGTGGCATGCTTTGAGGCCGCAATTCATGGATTATGGCTGCGGAATTTTATTTCAGGGCTTGTGATTGTCGACAGTATTGCCAAGCCGCTGAAAATTTATTGTGATAACTCTGCAGCAGTTTTCTTCTCTAAGAATGACAAGTATTCTAAGGGTGCTAAGCATATGGAGATCAAATACTTGTTTGTCAAAGAAGAAGTTCAGAAACAAAGAGTGTCAATTGAGCACATTAGCACCAATCTTATGATAGCAGATCCCTTAACAAAAGGACTGCCGCCCAAAACATTTAATGAGCATGTTGAAAAGATGGGCGTTATTAGACGTCATTAATGTTTGTATTATGATTGTATTGAGTTTATGTATTTGACATTTTGAGCTCACTTACGTGTTTATGATATTTCCTGTTTTCTATTTAGTATACATTATAGAAATAGATGAATGTTAAACAGGATAGTTTCTAAAGAAACATTATAGTTGGACTATTATTGTACTTCTCATTTATGGATCATGTTAAGTAAAGTGCTATAGTTGTAGTGCATAGAAGGGACTATGTCGATTAATGACATACAACCGCTATGACTCGCATTAGTTTTCTTTACTTAATTGTGATTATTATGTGATTGCCAATTTAATGAAATTTTATAGCATAATCTTATTGTGCACATTATAGTCTTTATTAAATCATGAAAGGAACATTATATGGGCCAAGTGGGAGAATGTAAGAATTATTGTGGCCCATATTATGTGATTTATTATATGGTTTAATATTTATTGAAATGCTATAAATAATTATTGGTTACGAGAAGGTACGACTCTAATAAAACGAAATGGTATATCGCTTTGATGGAAGGCACCCTTTCAACGAACGTATAAATAGAGTCCGGTCCTCTCTCCACCCACATACAAACAGTAACTAAAAAGAACGTATTCTCTCCTTCATCAATTGAATACATTAAGGTTTAGTGGGTTAAGGGAGAGAAATCGGATTTCTTCTTTTTTGGATCAAGTTCAAGCGCAGCGCTATGGATAAAGGTATGTCTTCATCCAATTGTGAGAATCATGAAGATCAAAGATCCTTGTTTTACTTTGAATTTCCTCATCAAAGTATTATATGAATTTGTCTAACAGGAGGGTCTCTGAAGAAAATGCGGACGACCCAAGTGGATTGCCTGTGACTGTATAATGGAGTAGAATTGTTCAATTCTTGATATGACAAGATCCTCTTATGAGAACAGACGATAACGAGAAAATCAATCGATTGATTATATAAAATGCAATATGCTAACAAATTGCAACTTTTATCTAAACATAAAGTCAATTTTATAGATTTATATGGAGTTACCTCTGTCGAGGTCGAGGGAACAATAGCTGGTCAGGGTTGAAATAGAACTAGGAGGCTGGGGCAAGGGCCCTTTATTTTATATGTAATTTCCAAAAAACGTTACTCTATACGCTAAATGCTATAATTGATGCACTTCATATGTGTTTTGTGTTAAAATGTGATCCATTTTTGGAAAGTACTAGAACACACTAGACTCTCATATGTTGGAGAAGTTTTTGGTACTACGTAGGCAAAAAGACTACGTGGGCAGCAAGAAGTCAAGTTAGAGAAGTCAACAAAAGGAGCTGCAGAGAATAGAAAAATGGAGAATAAGGGAGAAACAACGAGAAGATTGGGAAGAAAGCAGGAAAGAAAAGGAAAGCAAAGTCCAACTTGGACTTTGACTAGTTGCCACAAGTAGGAGACAAAGAAGCAAGCTGAAATTTTATATTAGTTTTTGTACTCAAAAGTCAATAGAGAAAGGCGGTGATTCATGCCTATAATAGGAGTTGGGAAAAGTGCCAAAAAAGTCATAAACCTTTTATCTTTGTGCCAATTTAGTCCTAAACCTTTTTTTGGTGCTGATTCAGTCCTAAACCTTTTTAAGTTGTGTCAATTCAGTCCTTTCGGGTCAATTTTGACTGGATTTTGCTTGTGGATGCCGGCCGGGCGACGTGGCCTGATCGGCGCGTGGAAAACTTTTAATAATTTTTAATTTTTAAATACTTTTTAAATACTTTTAATATTTTTTATTCTTTTTATTCTTTTTCTTTTTCCTCCAGCCCGGTCGCCGAGGTCCGACCGGCCGAGCGACCGCCGGCGAGGCGAGGCCGACCTCGCCGGATCTGGCGAGGTCGAGCCTCACCGGCCATGGGAAGGGCCGACGAGGCTAGCCTCGCCCATGGCCGCCTCACCGGATCGGGCCATGGGCGGGGCTCGACCTCGCCCGATCTGGCGAGGTCGAGCCTCGCCGGCCCTCGCAGCCATGCCTCGCCGGATCCGGCGAGGCGGCGAGGGAGCCTCGCCCATGGCCTGATCCGCGAGGCGGCCATGGGCGAGGTTGGCCTCGCCGGATCCGCGAGGCCGGGCGAGGGTGAGCCTCGCCCATGGCCCGATCGCGAGGCGGCCATGGGCGAGGCTCGCCTTGCCCCGGATCCGGCGAGGTCGAGCCTCGCCGGCCCTCGCCCTCGGCGGCGGTCGCCTCGGCCGGTCGCCGGACCTCGGTGACCGGTGGAGGAAAAGACAAAAAGTAAAAAAAAAAATAATAATAATAAAATAAATAAAATAAAAAATATTTAAAAAATAAAAAAAAATTTAAAAAATATTAAAAATTGTCCACGTCGGCACCAATCAGGCCACATCAGCCGGCCGGCGTCCAGTTAGCAAAATCCGGTCAAAATTGCCGGAAAGGACTGAATTGGCACAACTTAAAAAGGTTTAGGACTGAATTGGCACCAAAAAAAGGTTTAGGACTAAATTGGCACAAAGGCAAAAGGTTTAGGACTTTTTTGGCACTTTTCCCTCGGAGAGACTGGGGCAAGGGCCCTTTATTTTATATGTAATTTCCAAAAAACGTTACTCTATACGCTAAATGCTATAATTGATGCACTTCATATGTGTTTTGTGTTAAAATGTGATCCATTTTTGGAAAGTACTAGAACACACTAGACTCTCATATGTTGGAGAAGTTTTTGGTACTACGTAGGCAAAAATAGGGGTGTGCATAGTCCGGGCGGGCGGTTCCCGACCTAGAACCGGGAACCGCCCGCTAAGGACCGGTTCCGAAAAATTGGAACCGGGATCCACCCGTTTGTTGCGTGGATCCACACAGGAACCGGACCGCCCGGTCCGGTCCGGTTCCCGGTGGATCCATGGAACCGATTTTGACGCCAAAAATTCTGGTTTTCAAGGGCGGCGGACAGCGAGGGCGGAGGAGCAGCGGTTGTGGCGAGTGGCGACCGGCGCGAGGGCGGACGGTGGCGGAGGAGGAGCAGCGGCGGCGGCGTGAATGCTTGGTGAGGAATCGAAGACGAGGAGAAAAAGATTGAGGAAGAAACAGAGAGATAATCAAACACCGAGGAAGAAATCGGAAGAGAATCAAGAGATGAGAAGCAAATTAGGGCTTTGTACCTTGTTGAGTGACGGAAAAGGGGCTCGCCGGCTCGGTCGAGAGTTCTTGCGAGGCGGAGGATCAGCTGTTGGCGAGTGGTGACCGGCGCGGGGCGGACAGGTGGCGGAGGAAGAGCGGCGGCGGCGGCGTGGATACTCCGGGTGGAACCGTGGCGGAGGAGGAGCAGCGGCGGCAGCGTGAATGCTTGGTGAGGAATCGAAGACGAGGAAAAAGATTGAGGAAGAAACGAGAGATAATCAAACATTGAGGAAGAAATCGGAAGAGAATCAAGAGATGAGAAGCAAATTAGGGCTTCGTACCTTGTTGAGTGACGGAAAAGGGGCTCGCCGGCTTGGTCGAGAGTTCTTGCGAGGCGGAGGAGCAGCGGTTGGCGAGTGGTGACCGGCGCGGGGGGCGGACAGTGGCGGAGGAGGAGCAGCGGCAGCGGCGTGGATACTCGGGGTGGAACCGTGGAATCGAAGACGAAGAGAAGGAAAGGAACAGAGAGAATCGAGGCTGAAGAAGAAGAAACGCGATTAGGGCTTCGCGAATTAGGGGCGGGGGCTTCGGCCGCGACTTTTGTTTGTTTTTTTTTTTTTTTTTTTTTTTAAATTATAAATAGTACCGGTCCGGTCCGGGTGGGCGGGCGGGCGGATCCGCCCACGGAACCGGGAACCGGACCGGTTCCCACCGGTTCTCAACAATTGGACCCGGGAACCGGACCGGTTCCCTCAAGAACCGCCGGTTCCGGGCGGTTCCGGTCCGGTTCTGGGCGGTCCGGGCGGTTCCCGGGTCCAATGCACACCCCTAGGCAAAAAGACTACGTGGGCAGCAAGAAGTCAAGTTAGAGAAGTCAACAAAAGGAGCTGCAGAGAATAGAAAAATGGAGAATAAGGGAGAAACAACGAGAAGATATGGAAGAAAGAAGAAAAGGAAAGCAAAGTCCAATTTGGACTTTGACTAGCCGCAACAAGCAGGTGACAAAGAAGCAAGCTGAAATTTTATATTAGTTTTTATACTCAAAGTCGGTAGAGAAAGGCAGTGATTCACACCTATAAATAGGAGTTAGTGGATGTTTGTTCTATGAAGCAGAATACTAGAAATGTTCCTTCCTTTGTAATACCAACTATCATAATAAAAGTTTTTCCCATATTTCCTTGTCGTAGCAGTCTACTCATATCCACCCATATTGCACAAATACACGCTTCCGCAAAAATCCAACATTTTTTGGTTCTACTTGAGATGAGACGAACCCATCTGGATGGGAAGCAACGTTCACACTGAATGGGTCAGCTTGGCTGAGATTTTGTCCGCAAGTTCCTCGATCATTTCAGCTTCAGTTTTTTCCAAACTGTAAGCACCAAAAGGCATGTCCGATCATTAGTGCTAGTCGACAGGAAGAAAATATCAAGAGGGTCAAAATTTTTCTAACTAGTATTCAAATTTATTTCTGAGAAGAAGAAAGACAACATATGTCTAGGTTGCGTCTGAATGTACAAATAATTTTTTGCAAGGTAACATGTTTTGGTTAATGAACCCACACTCGAATTTGTATTGCCTCTTCACTGATCTGGCGCGTGACGCATGTCTATCTTTTTTCTGCCACACAAGATGATAACTAAGCAATCCCCTCAGAAAGTATTTCCCGAATGATAACAATCTCTCTCTCTCTCTCTCTCTCCTCGAGAGCATGGATATTAGTATTCTCCTAAGAAACATAAATATAATTACCCCACTAATCACACACTTCAACGGAAAACGTGGTCATCATAGAAGAAATAATTGAACCGTTCACTAATAGCTCAAGGTTATGAAGTATAATTATCATAATAGATGCTTATATTACAGGCGATGGACCAAATAGAACTTCAAGGAGTAGAGACGTGGTATGAGATCATTATGCACATTAATTTGGTCAAAATTTTTTACTTTTCTTAAGACCAGAAAATTTAATGTCTCTTCTATTCATCTCTATACCTTTGAACAACAAATGTAAAATTCTAAAAGAAAAAAATAAATAAATAAAACAAGGATGAAGTATGGCTCAGATACCATTAGTGCAGAAGCAACCACAGGTCCACTTCATTGACGTTTTCAAATGTAGAAGCACGAAAAGATAATCAACTCCTAATGTGGCCGCTGGTGTCTTCAAGTCCGTATCTTATAGAACTTCAGAAACTATTACATTGATGGAGAATCACTTAATAAATTGGCCTAGAGTAAGAACCAATATCCTAGTTTTATTTATAATGCTTTCTACCAAGAGAACACTTTGTATCACCAACTTGAATTAGTAGACTAGAGATACAAGAGTGTGGCAAATTACAGTACGTTGCCTCATGCAGATATACCAAGGTCAAAATGAAGAGATTCCACTTTTCAGTTATTAATTGCTGCTGACCAGAGCAGGCGGCCTTTAAAAGTAAGTTTTGTGTTCTCATGCACAGACTAAGTAACATTCTTCAGAAATTTCAAAAAAAAGTTTACTTACAAGAAGACAGAGCTTAGATAGGAAAGAGTTTAGTACCTGGCACTAGCAGACCATCCCTTGATCATGCCCAGTGCTCGCAAAGCGTCTCTCCACCTCTGGATCTGGTGTGGATTATCCTGCTTGAAACCCTTTTCGCCTTGGCCAATGTTCTCCATGAAAAGTATGGACTGCTCTCGCAAATCTCTTGCATTGATGCCCCAGAAAATGGGCAACAAGATAAGACCGCCCTTTTTTTGGCATTCGAGGATCTTCACCAGCTCGTTAAGGCACCATGGCGAGAAATGATAGCTCTGAGAGGCTACCACAACAGCAATCTCTGACTGCTCAATCACATCGTTGATCTCTCGCTGGAACTGTACTCCTCCATCCAGTGTAAAATCAACAAATGTTCTTATCCCTCTCCGCTCAAGAGCACCCTTGAGATGGCTCACAGTGTGGAGCATGTCATTCTGCTTGTAACTAATGAATACGCCATAAACCCCAGGAGAACGCTGACCTGCACAATGGGGAATAAATTGTTTTAGATCAGAAGAGAGGTATGGAGGAGAGGATTAAGAACTTTGACAAAAAGGCTTATCGAAAAAACAGAAACTGTGCTAAACCTTGCATTCTTGTAAAAACCAAGATATAATGTTTAAAATTTTTTGTTCTTCATCCTCAGCCAGGTCCTGATCACATAAATTTCGTGTTAAGAAACATATCCTAATCCAACAAACAGAAAACAAATTGATAAGGAGGAAAAGAGCCCTCGCAGACTACCAAACTTATTCGACTTAATAAAACAATTTCCCATTGAATCCACCCAAAAGATGGGTTCGATGTTCATCAGAACACATCCCATATTGTTATTCAACGCCTCATCGAAAATCTTCTCAAACAAGCCTCGATCTCCCTCCAACAAACATGCTGAGTGGTGTCTCCCTCTCTCTCCATGTGAATTCGAACAACTCCCAGCTCCTCTAACATTCAAACTCTCAACAAATTGGGTTGATACATAAGCATTAGTGGGTTCACTGTTCATTAAGGGTTAACTTGGAGCACATTGTAATGCCATTTTTTTTAATTGTTTTTAAGGGTTAACTTGGAGGATGACTTTCCAAGCCAGATTAAAAGAGAGAAGAAATGGGGGTTCAAAAAAATAATTGGTTGACCAATTGTTTTTCTACCATGCAATAAGGGGAGTGGTTGCCAAAAACGCCAAATGATTTCTCACTCTTTCACGGAGTCACTTTTGGTAAAAATACGTTTCACGGTAGATTTACAAAATAAGCTTTTGGCTTTTTCTCATCATGTTGTGACTATAGTATTCATCCAATCCATTGGTGATCATCCCCTTGATAGCTTTTTCAATAATATTTCAATGAGAAACTAAACTAAATAAGTTGACGAACTTAACCACGCAATCAAGTTTGTGCTAGTAATGAGGCCATGATGACAATTCTCGCCTATGCCATGATATCTGCATTCAAAGCTGAATTCACTCAACTGATCTCTTGTCTTGGCAAGGAAGGGGGAAAAATATTAACTGATTTTCTTTCAAGTTACAACATCTAACCAAAGTGTTGTACGTCAATGTAAGTGTTTCAAGTAAGAAGACAAGAGGGAAACTTGCAAATTACCATGAACGCCTGCATCATTTATGGTGGACATGAACCTCTCAACGCCAAACTTCAGGATTGGGTTGTAGTTTGAGAATATAGCAATAGATTGCGGAACAACCTGTTCAGTAAAAACTGCAGCATCAGCAATAAAAAATGAAGGGAAACGGAAATATAAATCAAGAGTACAGGAACAAAAATTTGAATAAAGAAACTTCAATCGTTGTGTAGCTAGTTCTGGACATGAGACTTGATGGTTTAATCATTTCATATTTCCTATGCCAAAATCCCAGCACAATGCCTTGTTGTCTATTAGTAGAGGATTGGCCAACTCATGCAAAGCCTGAGCATTACATTTCCTTCTTCATTGTTGGACGAGATCGATCCCATCGCCACTGAGGGTACTATACCATGAGAAGAGGGAAAATCTTTTGGAATCTAAGAAAGAGATAATATTGGACTCCTAGAGTGATTATCCATGATGATCTTATGCTATAGACATAAAGTGGTTCACACGCAAGCATGTGTCGTTTGAAACAAAATCAACGGAACAACATGAAATTGTACTGTATACTAATTTTTTTTCCAACTAATGGTAAGTTCATAAAAATAACTACATTATCCAATTATAGGAGTATACTAAAGATAACTTCTCATGCATTAAAGAGCCATAAATCATAGGGAGGCACAGAATGATTGACCTCATATCTGTCAGCGGTACATTTCTGCGTCCCAAGCAATGACCAGTCTAGAAAATCAAAAGCATTGTCTACTGCCTTTCACATTTACTATCATAGAAGAAAACCAAAGTAGCTAGATATTCTAGGAAACATGTTAATGAGCTAGCCGTGCCAGTTTGAACTGGTAATCTAAGTACGATACAACAATCTCTGGAATACAATTGCTCAACCTTACTATTCCCAACACATGCACAAAAAGGCTCGGAAGTTTAAACTGAGATTCAACTAGAAAGCAGCCACGTCATGTCGCATTGAGATGAACCATCAGCTGAAAAACCAACAAACAATCAAAAATTTGCTGCAAGCAGTCACAGAGGATGATCATTGAAACCGTTTACAAGCAAGAAGAACTCAAATGAAGTTCTTACCTTGCCCATTTTCTTCAATTTAGCAAATGTCTCAGAGATGCTAGTTGTCGATTTAGCGCCATGAGCAGCCATTGCTGTAGTTCTTTTGGTAGAAACAACTGGTAGTTGCGAAGACCAAAAACCACAAAAAAATATGGGTTTCCTAAACTGAGCGAACCAAGTTGATTTAAGAGCTAATGCCATACCAGCTTTCAGGATATTGGCTTGAAAACGCTTGTGCCTCTGCTTCAATCCTATTAATGAATTAACAAAAGAAGAAACAAGTAAAATACTTAATATCCAATAATAGCAGTTTTCCAAACAAAATGACTGATACAAGTAGCATGTTGCCATCTCCAAAAGATTAAATCACAGATAAACCACTGGTCACTGCACATCTCAGTACCCCGTAAAATCCAGCTAATACACATGGCTCACAAATGATTGCTAAAAGGAAACTGAAGCAATGAGTAGCTTTGACTGATAGTCAACAGGGTTTGATATGCGTAACATGTCCGTCACTTGCTGATCAAGCTGTTCAATGATTGATTCTATGCGTTCGGCAAAGGGAATTAGACGAGAGAACACCTTCATCACCAAAATGGGGAAAAATGAAGAAGAAAAGAAAAGAGAATCGAAGCTGCAAATTTCTCAATTCATTCGATGACCCGAATTTTCATTGCTTGCATTTTGGACAGGATAAATTATTGTATCATAAGGAATCAAGAAGTTTCTCATGTAATCCAATACCACAGGAAAAAAAAAAGGTCGTCTAAATATGATAACTACAGTATTCATACTGACGGAAAAAACTACTAGACAAGTGTTACGATAAGACAAGAGGAGAGACACATAATCTTCTTGAACTTGAAAATCTTCTCAGGAGTGAAGGAAAAAAAAGGGAGCAAAACAGACGTATTTTGCAATTCCTCTTATTTAGGCAGATCTGCAAATTTTTCTCTCCTCTCTCCCTGCCCACCTGCACTGATCGTGCATCGCCATCGCCTTGTTTCTCCCTCTCTTGCTCATCTGTGATGACAGCCTTGCCGACAATCATGTCAACCCCAGATCTGAGGTTGCCCAAAACCAACAATACCATCTAAGGCGATGTGAGGCCGCAAGGGTTGCAGTTTTGAGGATCAAGACGGAACAGAGTTGGCGGCAAAGTGAGCACCACAGGTTGGTGACTGGACAACCATAGGAGACGCCACGGTGAGACAATGTGAGAGAGGCTAGATAGGTGGCGGCTGAAGGCAACGACGATGCTGGGTTGAAGACTATAGCGCAGAGGTGTTGGCGGAGAGAGTGGCAAAATTGTACACTTCTTTGTTCCATCCTTTATTATGTATATCATCCTACTTTGTCTAATCCTACAGAAAACACTCCCACATACCGGTCACTCAGACCGGGGTATCAATTATTTGACTCGGCAGCAAGGTCACCATCGAAGGCGGCAGAAAAGGGACAAGAAAAAGGGGCCGCTACCCTCGAGTTGCCATTACCTGCGACGGACATGGTGGCCGGACCTCTTGCTCGGCGGAGATGACGGTGGCCCGTCAGAGATTGAAGAAGGCGAAGGGACGGGTGATCATTGATTAAGGTACTGGGGGTACGACATCTGGCCGTCATTTATAGAGTCAGAGGCCATTCGTGTGCGTGCGAATCTGCCAGTCTGTGTTCGCAGAAAAAGCAAATTCTTTTATTTCTTTTCCACGAAAAAGATATCCAATGACAACGGAAAATGATGATCTGAAAAGTAAGCGACGGGGCCATCCTCATGAATCATTATAACGTCATTAATACTACAATTTCCAAGTTAATCTAAAGCCAATTTATTCCACAACATAAATGGATTAAAGTAAAAAATGTGGGGACCCGCTATTTGAGATTACCATACTCTTGACTTGTTTAATCCAAATTTCTATGAATAAATTTGAGTGATCTAATTCATAATTCTGAACTATTTTTGAGATTTTAAATTTTCGCCAAAAGGGGGTAAAATCGTGTAAATTTAAAAATTAGAAGAAAAAAATTGACAAACTAGGCTTGGTACTTAATACTATTTTTTTTTTTTTTATCTTCTTTATCAATTTATATAATAATTATACACTAATACAGGGCAAATCAATTGCATTGTTCTCACATGTTGATGAGAACAATGGGCGGCGGGGATGCCCCAAAAGTGAGGAACCTGTGGGTTTTATCTTCTTTCTATCCCGTAAAACTTTTAGCCTTTTTTAATTGTTTAATATAATTTAAATAAAATTTGGGTAAAATGTTAGGATTTGAACCGAAGTGACATCGTTTTAGTCTTATAATTCATACTTTTAGTAATGTTAAACATCACATGTAAGAGAGAGAAAAAAATATATACATATATATATAAAGAAAGTCACACTCACATTTTTCATCAGCCAAGGTTGATGGTAGCGGACTTCATTGCATTATTTGACAAGTTTTAGGAATTGATTGCATATTTTGAAATTTTTAGAATCCAATCGCGCTTTCTTAACAAGTTTTAAGACTTTTGATGCACTCATCAAAAAGGGAAATAAAAAAATCTCAATCTTCTCTTGTATTCATTTTACTTATGGAGAGTGAGAGAAGAGGGTAAGGGGGCACAAGTGCGTTTGGTTTAGGATTTCTAGTGGCCTTTTAGCCTTTAAAGTACCTTAGAGAAATATTCGACCATTTGACAACCATTTTAAAGTAGTTTTTAAGTGAAAGCTAACATTGGGAAGGCTGAAAGCCTAATGCTAGTAGAGACTAGTATTGAGCTTTCAACATTTGGCGAAATGCTGAAACTCAATTTTTTCTTGCAAAACTATCCTTACTCATTCTTCAAATTTCTAATTTTGTCATTGTTATTATTTTTTAAATTCCAAAATAATGCTAAAAAATCAAATATATATAAATGCTAAAATATATTTTGGTCATTTTCTTTTTAAAAATTATTTATTTATTTGATTTTTATTTTAGCATTATTGTCGAAATTTATATTTAACAAGTTGCATACATTATTTTTTTTTCAATTTTAAACAAATAAAAACTAAAAAATCCGGACGAAGGGTTTGGTCCTTTTTAAAAAAAATTATATATATATATATATATATATTTTTCAAATTTATATTTAAAAATTTCAAACATTATTTTTTCAGTTTAAAAAATAAAAATTAAAAAATTTCAACTTAGTAACTGGTTTTTTTTTTATATATATGTATTTCATTTCTTTTACTAGTATTGTCAAAATTTATTTTTAAAAAGTTGCATACATCATTTTCTTTTTCAATTTTAAGCAAATAAATATTAAAAAATTCCGATGAAGGGTTTGGTCTTTTTTTTTAATTATATATGTATTTGATTTTTTTGGTATTATTGTCAAAATTTATATTTAAAAAGTTGCATACATTATTTTTTCAATTTTAAAAAATTTAAAAAAAAAAAACTAATATTAATCACTCAAAAAGCTTTTTAAATGTGTTCGTGTTTTCTAAGAAACGTCATCTTTCTCAAATTGCTTCTCAAAGCATAGTTTACCAAACAACATTTACATTTGCCTAAAGTCCTTTAGGCTAAATTGTTTTGCATTTTCTCAGTGGGTTTTCAAAATGCTAAACCAAATGCATCTGTAGGGGACTGGCTCCTTCCCCCTTGTTGGACTTTGATAGCTACGGCGTGGCTGTCTCCGCCTCATCTGATCCATGCATGCCTACATGTACAATATCCAATCACCCTTGTTGTCCGCTCTCAGTTGAAGCTTTCCGTGCTCTTCATCACTTCCAACCATGTCATCCTCCACAAAAAGATGAGAATGACATCTTCAACAAAGTACAAGTAGAGATATTCAGGTTGACATTCGACATGGAACAATTCAGTGCGTGGGTCATGTCCCTTTACAAGTGAACATGATACCCAAACCTAACTAATGTATATGCTGAGCGTCCACAATAAAGACGTCATATGCTACTTCGATAGGGATGCCAAAAGATTAGCTGTTCTTATACCCTTCCCATTTACGACTCATCCCCCAATTTTAAATTCATCTGGCCATCCATAGCACTTAAAATCAATTAATGAGGGGTAATTGCATTTTTGTGTTGGGTTCTACGTAAAAGTGTGTGGATGGTATTGCAAAAATAGGGATGTAAGTGATCGTTGGATTGAAAGGGAGGCATGCTTTTGGAATTTTCTCTCATTATGCTAAACTTGTGAGGAAACTTTCAAGCCCAGAAAGTTTGCGTCATTGGACACATTAAAGCTTAATGACTCTTATAGGTAACTATGCATAACTAATCCCTTATTAAAAGATGTGTATTTACATGACAAGAAAAGTGAAAAGGGCATGAATTACCCATCAATTATGATACACACCTCAGTATCAGATAGTGTATTAAGGCTCTTACTTTTCCATCTTCTTATAGCCAAGCCTTGAAATGCAATGTTGTATGCAGATCAGGTATTGAGGCAGTAAAGAGTGGGTGCAAGATACATTCGATTTTTTTTTTTGGTCATAAAGATGCGTTAGATTTTTCGAGCAAGAAAATCCACCCTTACTCATCAATGTGATCAAATCAATGAGATGAGTATATATATGATTTCTCAAAATGGACATGTAAGTGACGACTTTATGATGTTGAGAGTCTTCACAACCGTAGAATCCCAGCAACTCGTGGAATAAGTTTATTGGTTAACGAGACTAAAGCTATAAAAGCAGCTCCACATCGCAGACATATTATAATGAAGTAAATGCTTTAAGCAGTCTTTGAACTGGATTCTTCTACGTGGAACAATGCTAGAGTGCAATTTTGGCAGACCAAGCATCTCAGTTCAAACATCCAACCTTAGCTCGATCTAAGTAGATGCTAAATTTCTGATTATTACCCTTAGATAAATCCTCCATTAATCTTAAGTACAAAACACCAAGCAGCAGGGCCGGCCATTTCAGATGGACGAGGACAATCAAGTTCTTCCTTTAAAAATTTATGATGTTGAGTGTCTTCACCAGCATAGGATTGTCTTTTTCTTCTTCTTCTTCTTTTGCAGAAAATACCCATACTAACTAAAAAGAACCATCGGGTATCATCAGACAATGGACGTGCAATAGAATTATCGTATTAACTCGATAAATCTCTCAAATATAGGCTTCATACATAAGTGATCTTCCTTATCCCACACTAATTTAAGTCTATTTCCTTAAATAACTCGTATTTTTTCTTTCTTCCATTACTATATCCTTCATATCTTGGCAAACATATAAATAAGTGTATTTTTTTTAGTACTTTGTAATCAGAGTAGTAGGTTGGCCAAAGTAAAATTATTGTTATTTTGGATAAGAATCAAACTAAAGCATTAGCATCTCATGTTATGAAAAAGAGTAGGGTTTTTTCTTCTTGTTTTGGCAGGAAACTTGCTTCATTCATTGCATAGAGAACCAATCCGCCACTTTATTCGTTGCTTCCCTTGGACAGTACGTCAATCGTATGCTTTTGAAGTGGCAAACAGCTACTCTCTGAGCTGAAGAGGCAGAAAGAAGTCTTTCCCGACAAGCTCGGGTGTTGCCTTTACTCGTGTACTAAGTTCTCTGACATGGAAATAGCAGTTTTTGGCATATTCATAAGTTCTAAATCAACAACTTTACACTGGCAAAGAGCTACTGTCTGAACTGAATAGGCAGAAAGAAGTCTTTCCCGACAAGCTCAGGTCTTGCCTTTACTCCCGTACTAAGTTCTGACATGGAAATAGCAGTTTTTGGCATATTCATGTGTTCTAAACCAACAACTTTACGCTTTTCCTCAAGTCCTTTCTTTTTTAACCTCTTTTTAACTGTTTAGCCTCTTGGACAAAAAAACTGTTTTGCCTCTGATCCTTGCTCAGTAACGAGAAATTTTGGATCATTCCTCACATTATAGGGGTAGATTTATTGTTAATAATGGAATATTCTTCTTGATTGGCATTATTATTCTTCATTAATAATAGAATAAGTGGTGTAAACTTTGTAGCGTCACTCTTTCAAAAGTATACACCCAATAACAGCAGTCAGCTCATCATTTTTCTTTGTTATACTTTTTCATGAGACATGATCATATCCCGTGCGAATGATGTTACTATGTCCAATTCATTGATCTCATGTGCAAATGTCCAATAAATTTTTTCTTTGCTTTGTTTTGTTTTGAAATTGCTAGGCCAATGAAATTGAACTTATTAATTAAGTGAAAAAGAGAGTGAAAAAAAAAAAAAAAAAAGCAAATTTTCAGATTTTCTAAATGCTTTTCTATAATAGTGGTTTCGCACCAAGCATCAAGGCACTGAATTGCAAATATAAGAATATATTTGTCAAAGAGAACTTGTAAATTTATTGCTTAATGCCCCATGCGCATTAATTTGACTAGTTTAATGGTAGTGGACTTCATTGCACTAATTTGACAAGTTTTAGAAATTCATTATATTTTTTGAAAGTTTTAGAATTCAATGGTACTTTCTTAATAAGTTTCAAGACTTTTGATGCACTAATCAAAAAGAAAAAAAAAAAAAAAAAAAGGACCCTCAATCTTCTCTCGTATTCATTTTACTTATGGAGAGTGAGAGAAGAGGGTAAGGGGGTGCAGGGGGTGCAGGGGACTGGCTCCTTCACCCTTGTCGGCCTTTGATGGCTACAGCGTGGCTGTCTGAGCCTTGTCTGATCCTCGCACCCCTACATGTACAATATCCATGCCCTGCCCATGCCTTTTTATTGATCCTTTTCATTTTTTGTTTTGCTCCTCCCACCAATTTCAATTGATCTTTCTTTTATTGCCCAGAGGTGTCTCGGTCGTCTTGGTGAATGACTAAAAAATCACAAATCACATTGCACCAGATTTGTTTCCCTCATTACAGTTTCCATCACAAAGCATAAAGCTCGATTGGGTTGCTGAATCTTAAATTTTTTTTTAGTCTATCACATTACAGTTTCCGTCTCAGAGCTCTCGCATTTCCTCTGGTAGGCTTCTTGACGAAGCAGCCACCCATTTTCATGTCTATCATGCGCATGTTTTTCTCGTACCTTTGATAAGGGGCCTTCATTAATTGAAGTAGATCGATTTGTGTAAGCTACCAGTGTTGTGATTCAATCAATGCTACTCCTCTCTTCCCAAACATTTAGAATAGCCTAAGTTGTGCTTAGAACTTGTACAATCTGTACAAGTATCGAGTTCAATCGTTCTAATAGATCTAACTGGACCTGTCAACATGCGTTCAAAACCCATTTAATAACCAAAAAGTAGTGAAATGGAGCATAACAAATTTAGTAGCCCAGCATAAAATGGGTTTACAAAATAAGAGTGTGTTATAAATGGGTCCATTATGAATCAATTTACAACCCACTTAACCCATTTATAATTAAATGGGCACAGCCACAGGCACGACCATCTTCACGTCTCAGTTCTCAGGTCTCACGCATGGGCTTAGCCATCTCTTCTTCTTCAGTTCTTCGGCCTCAAACAAATCCAAATTGGCTAACGACCCCGAGATATCAAGCCTGCTGTTCGAGCTGTTCCAATCTTTAGCCGCGATTTTGAGCAAATAAAGAACTGCCCACTGTTGACACTTCCGGGGCCGGTCTTGGGGGCGAATTTGTCGTACAGATCGGCGAAGCTGAGGGCTTGAGAGAACTTACCTTTGGAAAGGGTGGGTGGGTGGGGAAGCCGGTGCTTGATGGGCTTGGTGAGGGCGGTAGCTTAGGGCCGGAATAATAGAGAGGTTGTTTTCACAAGATCTTGTATTAACTTTACTCGATTCGGCTGAGGTTGTTTTCTTGTTATGAATTATTATTATGATTGCTGACTTCATTTCCTTATATTTGTGCACTTTTGTATGTATATCAGAACTGCATAATAAGCAATTAAAATCGAAAAAAATCACAGCAAATAACATATTATTAAACGGACAATAACCAATATATTAAGATTATCAAAGGAGTTGGCGAGACAGTCCATGGAGCCATTTATTTTTCAAATAGAACAATATAAGGAAAAAAAAAATGCTAAAAGTGAACGCCGAGACTAGTTGTCTTTCAACGACAGTGCTTGAGCCCTCAGCAGATTGTGGATTCATTAGCATGGCTGTATCTATCCTCTTCATCGGTGCATCTAGACCCAAGAGTGCTCGCTTCGAACCCTAATACCTGTTGGATTCCCCCACATCCTGGCTTCGTTAAAGTAAATATGGATGGGGCTTTTCAATTTGGCTCCGAAAGGGGTTCAATAGCGTACCTTTGTCGCGATCATAACGGTACCTTGCTCGACGGCTGCTCCCAAAACGTTGAAGCCTCCTCCCCCCTTCAAACAGAAACACACACTCTATTATTCACTCTCAACCTTCTAATGAGGCAGAGATTGGCTAACACTAACCTAATCCTTGAATCGGATTGTTTGGAGCTGGTGGAGGCCGGGAATCTTTGCCGGAGACCATCCTGGATTGTCGATCGCTGATCGAGGATGCCATAGCTTTGCGTTGCTGTTGCCCTAATTTGCGATTCCAATACTGTAGGCATGAAGCTAACTTGCTTGCCGACTAGGTTGCCAAGGCCCAAGGCCGTGGATCTCTGGTTTCCAATTGGGCTCTTGATCCCCCCAACTCTTCTTAATCTGCTGTGTACCGATGCCCTGTATAAGGGTTGTAACCTTTTTAACTCTTGAATGTTATGTTATATTTTCGACAAAAAAAGTTGACTACAGGTCACAAAATTTCCATTGCAATTGAGGGGTCATAAATATGTTAAATGGGTCAATTTAACTCGGACCAAATCTCACCCAACCCAAACTCGATTCAATCCACCCATTTGACAAATCTAGATCCAACCGTATGATGGTGGGGCCATTCTGCGAGTGGCCACTAATGATTTGAAGCTGTAGGAAACTTGGGGCCACCAAATTTTTCCTTTTTATCCTTTTATTAATTCATTTTATCACTTTTAATAAGAAGCCATGAAAAAGAAATAATTATTATGAAATACTTCAAACCAGTATACATCTGACAAATTTATCTTTTGTTAGTTTTCATTAAATTTTATCATTAAATTGCTAAGTTAGATGATACGTAACAATTAATGGGTGTACCGGTTTAGAATTTTATACTCCGTTTGTCATAGGCATATCAATTTGTATTTTTCTGTGATATTAATCCAATTTAATAGAAATTAATAAAAGGTAAATTTGGTGGTCAACAAATTATTTTTGGATAAATTTATCATATGTGTATCCCTCAAAAATATTAGTTTGGAGTAAATTTATCATAAATGTACGAATTTGAAAATTTTCATGTTGTTAACTCTAACAATTAATGAGTTACTGTATTTTCCCATTTTGACCATCACCCACCTCAAGCCACTCGACATTTTAAATGGAATTGGTTGATTCATTAATCTCTAGCATTCACGAGGCAAAGATGATGTACCGGTACCACCATGTTCAAATTGGTTTCAATTTGAAAAAACACCTTTGGTCTCTAAACCTTGCTTCAATATGTAATATAGTCTCTTAACTGTAATATGATATGTTATATCATCCTCGGACTCTATAGTTGTTTAATATGCCCTGAGCTTTTCATACATGTCCAATTTATTTGTTGGACTATATGGAAATGCTCAATGTTGTTCCTAAACTTGAATGGATAAGAGAATAATATTGAATATTTTCATGCAGTTCAAGAATCAAAATGAACATATGGAAATGACATACATGTCCAATTTTGTCATTGGAATATATGGAAATGTTCAATGTTGGTATTGAACTTGAATGAATGAGAGCACAATATTGAATATTTTTATATAGGTCAAGGCTCAAAATGAATATTTACAAAAATTTTACATATCACATTAAATCAATTAGAAGTCTAGGGACCATATTGTACATTAAAGTAAACTTTAGGAATCACATTGAATAAATTGAAACTTTATGAAGTATATTGCACGTTAGACCAAAGTTCAAAGATCATTTATATCACTATCCCTTTTGATTTCTTCCATTTTTTTTTTCAGCTTTTTGCGCTGTTTTGTGAAGATACTTATGGAGTTCACATCAGGGAGGATAGGTGTAGGTATGTGTATAGACAGATGGAGTCGATGTTGGGAACGACACAAGTCTTTTCGTTAGATTTCTAATCAATTCGGTGGCCTTTTAGGGCGATTTTGATATTTTCGATTTTCAATGAATTAGTCTTTTGTGTAATTTTTGAGGATTCCAAACTTTTAGGAGGAAAAAGGTATCGATAGTTTTTTGAAATTTTACGATTCGTTTGATGTTGATCTCCAAAATATTTGAAAGGTTTATCTTCGCATCCAATATGCAAATGAAAATATTGACCTGGATTGTCGCATCTTTGGTCCACAACATTGACGAGAATCAAAATACTAACAAATTGGGAAGAGTCCTTACTAAAAAAAAAAAAAAACAAATTGGGAAGAGAAAAAAGGAGAGCTCAAACCTTAATGTGGAGAGAGAAGAGGAGATGAAGGGGGTTGCCACCATCTAGGCACCGCCAAGGGTGGTCAGGCCCTTGCGATATTTTATATTTTTATTTTTTTGGTCAAAAGTACGTTTGATTTCAGTTACTTAAGAAAGTTCGGAGTGATTATATCAAGAACGTCAGTACATAATAAATCAAATAAAGCTGTCGGAGGATAAATTACCCAATTACTCGGAAGAATATTCTCACGTTGGGCTTTTGCAATCCAGTCCGCGGGCTTGTTGGCCTCTCTACTGCAATGGGCCAAGGAAAGGCCCTGGAATGCTTTTAATGTTTCCTTGATAGGCCCTTGCGATATGAGGAGAGCGTAATGCGGCCGCAATTGTGGCACGAAGCATAAGCAATTTGATTTGATGATTTTTAGTACCAACAGATTTTCTTAGGCAGATCATTGTTAACATGTGGAGTCTCCTCAATCAACGATTCTCGTCATGATCGAACGTGCAACAAACAACATCATATGGCCTCTCGCGGACTCCGGAGCAAAGGCAAGCATTTCTAGCACAGACCTGGAAAACTTGAGCAAATCGAACCTCAATTTTCTTAAGACGACATTATTATCTTAAACATGTGCAGCAATGCTTTCAATTTATTTTATGGCACGCGTAAAGAAACCAAGAGGGTGAAAAACATTACCTTGATTAAGAGAATAATTAGGTGGAAGGCCTATTGCATCCGCAAAAGTTGAACGTGCCAGGTTTCAATAGGAAATGACTACATTTTGGTAAATTATATCCACATTTATGACAACCAAATGGGGGTACTAAGTCTACATTTGGCAATTTTCACGAGCAAATCATGACTAGACTGCATATCCTTCAAAAAACTAGTATTAACGACGAAGCATTGCTATTTACTTCTTAAACAAAGCATCTTTATGGTAGATTAGGCAATCACTAGAATCTAATGTTATCCAAGGATTATGCAATGAGGGAAAAACATTTCCTTGAACCTTTAGCCCTAAATTTTATAAGCACATAGATCAAATATCATCTTGATTATTAATTATGTGAATCTTTGCTATGAAGACCACAAGATCAATAGTAGAGATGCGCTCTCGCAATTCATTTACCATTTCGTTGTTTTCCTAAGATAGTACAGAGAGAAAGCTAGAGAGCGAGCTGAATCCGTCACGATATCGTCTTTTTGCATGTGCTCGAATCGCTCTGTTCAGCCCAGCTCTCCCGTGAGCGTGCCCATTGACACTTTCTTCTGAACGTCTTTACAAAGAAAAAGAAATAAAGGTAGAAAAAACAAAAGCCTGTGCAGGACCATTATTGTCAAAATTCAAAGTGTATGGACTTAGTTGCCATCAACACAGCTTACGGACTAAAAGTAGTCCACCCAAAAGAAAAAAAAAATTGTCGTAATCACCAACAAAAAAATACTTGTGAGAAGTTCGTTAATTATATTTTTTCAAAAGCATAAAAAAATATTTAGTTGTTTAGTGTTTAATGGGAAATGGTCACTGTCACGCCCCGATCCTCAAACACGTGCCCATTGAGATAGCTAGTATAAGCACATAGAGAGGGGTGAATAGGTGCACAAATAATTTTTCGAGATACGGAAGCAATTCTAGGCAATCGATAGAAAGGGAGTTCTCTTTTGATTAACAAAATGAAGTACGATCAAAGTAAAGTAAAGAGTAGGGAAGAGAAAATTGAACACAAGGTTTATAGTGGTTCGGCTTATTCCAAGCCTACGTCCACTCTTCCGCACTGACAGCCCACTGGCTCGATTTCACTATGAACAAAAGAGACGTTACAGCACGGCTTTTCCTTGATTCCACAGTGTAGATGTTCTACCACACTTCCTCAAGATTTCTCACAAATATAAACTCTCTTTTGCGTACAAGATTTCGCTCAAATGAATTGACTAAACAACAAGGAGCTTCAGACTTTGGAATTCTTCTATCGCGCATCTCTCGAACAACTTAGAACGCCTTCCTTATATACTCCTTCATGCCATCATACCCATTGGCACTTACCAAAGGAATTCCTCCAATCTACCTGGTGGACGGAATCAATTAGGAAGATCATTCGAGCTATTAAAGGAACATGTCGATAGCCCATCAATCTTGTTCGCCCATACAATCAAGATCTCGGTTTCCATAAGTAGAACCTTCCACGAATATTTCGCCAATCATCGGATCCTTAATCTTCGAATCAATCAAAGGATTCCGTTATGTCATATCCAGCCAAGAGATCTTCTCCAGTCGATAAGGTCATATCCTTAATGAAACATTCAGTTCTAGATAGCCTTTCTTCAACGGATTAGAGACTGTCAATGAGGATAGACTTTGAGTCTTGAGTCTGGTTGTTCAGAGGTCTTCAGACTTTAAATAGCAAAGTCTGCAAACCTTCAGACTAGACTGATGGAAACGTTTTGTCAGCTTCAAAACACTTCAAGAAGATTTCTCCAACAATCTCCCCCTTTTTGATGGTGACAAAACTTTCTTGCAGATTTGGACAACTTTGACTTGCAAAACATTTCTCAAATACATATGCATATCTTATAGAGATAAATGGCTAAATGAATAACACTAGAATCTGCAACCACAGAAAATAGGTTAGTCTAGTATGCGATATAGCCATCCATAAGATATCAATAGTAGTTAATATAAGCAGTCAAGTCCAAGTCAAGTTCAGTTCTCATCCAGACACAAAAATAAAGTCAAACAAAGTTAAACATCAATCCAATCCAAATCCAAACAATTAAAAGTCAAAGTTTCAAATCTTGCATCTCTCCCCCTTTTTGTCAGCATTAAAAAGGTTGAGATAGAATAAAGTCAAGATTGCTTGGGAACGCGAATAAGCTGGAAATCTCCCATAGACTGAACGATGCCTTCCAGCCTTTTCAAGTCTTCCTTCAGATGTGCAACCTCCTCACCCTTGGCATTGGCCTGAATCTGAACAGAGAGGGCTTGGATCTGATCATTCAATGAACCCGAAGAAGCTTGACCTGCATTCTGCAAATTCTGAACTTCGCATCCCAAAGCATATATCCGACCTCGCATTTCCAAGAGAATATCCATAATTTTGCGAAAATCTGCTGAATTATCGGTCTGCGTACTTGCTTCGGCCCGATCTGATGGAGTAAATGCAGACAGTGGTAGATCAGCATAATCACGCAGATTTGGAGATGATACATCATGACCTTCCTCAGGAAATTGTGAGGCATAGATGTCCTCTGGATCTGCTGGAGAGCGACTAACTCCCTCACTTGTAGCAGGATATGAGGAATTTCCTCTTTTCTCTTGATCTCCCCCTGTGGTTATGCCTTCAGGTGGAGAAGAGTGTCCCTCAGGTTCTCCTTCTTCTTGATCTCTTTTCTCTTCTTCTTCTTTCGCAACTCTTTCTTTCTCAGCATCTCTTTCTTCTTCTTCCTTCTCCTCTGTTTCTTTATCTGGAACAGAACGACGCAGATTCTTCATTGCAGAAATGGTGATGTCTTCATCATCATCTTCATCTTCAACGATGAGAGCTCTTCTTTTCTTGGATGAAGCAACCAAGGGCTCTTTTCCTTTCCTTTTTGATGAAGAGGTTTGAAGAGTTTTGACTGGAGTCTTCTCCTTGAATTTCTCTAACGCCTTGCTTAGTTCCTTCAGACGCATTTTGATCACCATTTTCAGTCCTATCACCATATGATCGCACGGTCGAGCACAAAGAATTTGTGGAGGCTGAATATTCAGATGTCTGAATAACTTCATCACAAGACCTGGATAAGGAAGTTGTCCTCTGTCCTTTACCACTACTCTATACATGTGGAAGAGAATGGTGTGAGGAAGTGAGAACTTTTTCCCTATATCGATCGCGTACATCAGTTTTGCCTCAGAGTTAGACACATCAGTCTTGGAGGTTGATTTCGGTCTGAGACAGTTGATCACAATTTTGTGAAGCAAGATGTTGTTCGCATGCATCCTTAAGTAGGTAATCCTCCCTTCTGTGCTTCTGTCTTTAACAAGCTCCAGTGTGGCACGAGCAATTGAAACCTTGATGGGTTGATATTTTCCTCTTTCAACCCCAATCACATCCACCGGCATATCCACATCAACCACAAAGTCCTGGTCTCGGACATTGAAAGATATTCTATTCGCATCCAAGAAACTAAGATTTGAATAGAAATATGCAGTTAATTGAGCATAGCCTTCAGTGGTATCGGAGCAAAATTGCTCAAGTTGAAGCAGACCGAACTTTTCTCTCAAGTTCACATTCACAGCATCCAAGAAATCGAAATCCACACTCCTAGGGTTTATCACCCCGCGTTTCAATAATTTGGAGTATAGATCATTCTATTCCTTTGATCTAAACAACTCCGTTCTTTTTCCTCGAACTTCCGCTGCAACACCCATCCTAGGTTGAAATTCGCTAAACAATTTATCATCATCATTTCCATCTATCGGATTAAATCCCCCGACACGTGGATCACTTGGAATGTTTGCAAGAGCTTCCTCTGCCTTCCCTTTGGGAGCAATTCTCAAATTCTCCATTTTTCGCAAAAAGATATACTCATTTCCATATCCCTTGTCTTTAAGGAAATCATCTACGTATTTCAACGGAGTACCAGTGCTCTTCAAAGCACGATAAAGCTTGTAAATAAAAGAGGGCTTTTGGATTCTTACAGGATCTGCATCCTCAATAATTTCTTCCTCCGGTTGATGTCCCACACCCTGTGGAGTAGATGGTGGAGAATGATGCGGTTGAGAATGTTGCGGGCTCTGTTGCTGACTCGGTAACTCCTCTTCCTCAGTGAGATCGAAATGAGTAGGCCCCTCACTCATTCTCTGTGGTCCCCTGCTTGCGATTCTCAAAGAATTTCTTGAAGATGACATCTTTCTCAGTCTTTGAAAGATTCCTTACTTGACTTTCCCAAGAAAGATGACAACTTTTTCGAAGTTTAAACAAAGGAAGAAAACATGAATGGAAGATCGATGCTTTCTAGGGTTTTTGAAGGTAAAATGAAGAGAAACCGACTGTATATAACTTAATCGAAAGGGTGGAATACAAAACGTCGTAAAGGAATGTGAAAAGATGCCTTTTAAAAAATAACTGCCTTTTTTTTAAAAAGAAACGTTGCAATGGTCATGACAATTAAATATAGCAATAATCAAACACAGTTGACGATCGTACCTTTTCAAGATGAGATTCGAGAGAGAGAATAACTTACAGTCAAGGTCTTGTTTGTTTGAGTCTGAGAGTCTCTAGACTTTGATTTCCTCATACCTTAAAATGTTGAGTCTGGAGCGGATGGTTTCAAATTGATTTTTCTCCAAAGGTTTTGTGAATATATCCGCCAGTTGGTTCTTTGAATCAACAAAGTGAATTGAAACTTCTCCATTTTGAACATGATCTCTAATGAAGTGATGTCGAATCTCTATATGCTTTGCTCTTGAGTGAAGAATTGGATTTTTGGTAAAATTGATTGTACTGGTGTTGTCGCAATTAATCTCCGTACATGAATCTTCAATTCCAAAGTCTCTTAGCTGTTGTTTTATCCACATAATTTGTGAACAACAACTTCCAAGAGCTACATACTCTGCTTCTGCTGTTGAGAGAGCTACTGTACTCTGCTTTCTTGAAAACCAAGACACTGTCCTGCCTCTAAGTAGTTGACAGGTACCCAATGTGCTCTTTCTATCGACTCTGCATTCGGCAAGGTCTGCGTCTGAGTATCCGAGAAGAGTAAAGTCTCCCCTTTTTGGATACCAGAGACCAAAGCTTGAAGTTGATGAAATATATTTGATAATTCGCTTTGCAGCATTTAGATGAGATTCTTTAGGGTATGCTTGAAATCTAGCACAAATGCAAACACTAAACAAAATGTCGGAGTCTAGAAGCAGTAAGATAAAGAAGTGAACCGATGATACTCCCGTATAACTTTTGGTCGACTTTCTTTCCTCCTTCATCTTTGTCTATCTTCAAGGAACTTGATATTGGAATGTCAGCCTTTTTGCAATTGTCCAGACCAAACTTTTTGACAAGATCATTAACATATTTTTCTTGATGAATAAAAGTTCCTTCCTTCAATTGTTTTATTTGAAGACCGAGAAAGAAGGTTAATTCACCCATCATGCTCATTTCAAATTCATCCTGCATAGTCTTAGAGAATTTCTTGCACAGACTTTCATTAGATGATCCAAAGATAATATCATCGACATATATTTGCACAAGCAGAAAACTCTTACTTTCTCTTTTAATAAAAAGAGTAGTGTCTACTTTACCATTAACAAAACCATTTTGAATTAAAAACTTACTCAGTCCGTCGTACCAAGCTCGAGGTGCTTGTTTTAAGCCATACAAGGCCTTTTTGAGTCTGAATACTGAGTTTGGTTTCCTTGGGTCTTCAAACCCAGGTGGTTGTTCCACATAGACTTCCTCATGGATGAATCCATTTAGGAAGGCACTTTTGACATCCATTTGGAATAACATGAAATTCTTATGATAAGCAAATGCAAGTAATAAATGAATTGCTTCTAACCTTGCTACCGGTGCGTAAGTCTCGTCATAGTCAATCCCTTCTTCTTGCGTGTATCCCTTGGCCACGAGTCTTGCCTTGTTTCTTATAACTTTTCCTTTCTCGTCCATCTTGTTCCTGAAAACCCATTTAGCTCCAATAATAGATTTACCTTTTGGTTTAGGAGTCAACTCCCAGACATCATTAATTTTGAATTGTCTGAGTTCTTCTTGCATGGCTTCAATCCAGCTTTTATCGGATAAAGCTTCATCTATGCTTTTGGGTTCTACTTCAGAAATAAGAGCCACAGCACTAGACTCTTCGCGCCTTTTGGATCTTGTGCGAATTCCATCATTGATGTCGCCAATGATAAGATCTTTGGGATGACTGGACTTATGCTTCCAGTTGCTGTTTAATTTGTTAGATTGATGGTCACTTCCTTCACTTGAATCTTCAACAGTCACTTGTTGCTGGTCCTTCAAAGTCTAAGCTGTTACTTGGGATTTAGACTTTATAGAGTCTAGAGCAGGTTCTGTCTCTTCAAGATGAGTCTGAATAGATTCATTTTGTATAGAATCTTGAAATTTGACATTCATTGATTCTTCCACGTTTGAGTCTTCTTGTTGTAGACTCTACGTACGCTTTGCTTGTGGTTGAATATCCAAGGAAGATGCCTTCATCTGACTTTTCTTCAAACTTACCAACTCGATCTTTTGCATTTTTCAGTATGAAACATTTACATCCAAATACATGAAAATATGAAACAATAGGCTTCTTTTCTTTGAATAGCTCATAAGGGGTTTTTTTTCAAGAATAGGCCTTAGAAAAACTCTATTGATAATATAACATGATGTTGAAACTGCTTTAGCCCAAAATCGTAAAGAGATATTGCTTTCAATTAAAAGCGTTCTGGCCATTTCTTGAATAAATCTATTCTTCCTTTCCACAACTCCGTTTTGCTCTGGAGTATATGGAGAAGAGAACAAATGCTGAAAACCAGATTCATCACAAAATTTTGTAAAATCTTGATTTTCAAATTCACCTCCATGGTCTGTTTTTATGCTTGAAATAACATACCCCTTTTCATTTTGAACCTTCTTAGCAAATTTTTCAAGGTAAGAGAAGGTTTCTGACTTACTTGCCAAGAAATATACCCAAGTAAATCGTGAGTAGTTATCCACAATTACTAGGCAATATTTCTTACCTCCAATGCTCTGTGTTCTTGTTGGTCCAAAGAGATCCATATGCAAGAGCTGCAGTACACGGTTAGTGGAAACTTGATTTATTGGTTTAAAGGAATTTCTTACCTGTTTTCCCAATATGCATGGTGTACATAGATCGACTTTTGGTATGATAAATTGGGTAGACCACGAACAAGCTTCTTTGCTGAAATTTTGGCTATCTCGCTTCATGTTAATATGCCCAAGCTTTTTGTGCCATAAGCTCGCTTCGTCTTGGATTGAGATTAGACATTGTGATTCATCCGGTTTCACGTCCAAGAGGTAGATATTTCCATGTCTTCGACCCATAAATGACTGAGTATAGTCTTTATTGGTTCCTGAACAAATACCCTCTTGAAAGTAAATTCTGAAACCAGCATCACATAGCTGACTGACGCTAAGCAGATTGTAGTTGAGCCCTTCAACTAAAGAAACATTGCTTATTGTGAGGTTTCCAATCTTTACGATTCGAATCCCACAATTTTTCCTTTCTTTGTTTCCTCCAAAAGAGACTTTTCCACCATTCACTTGAACAAGCTTTATGAAGCAATTTGAATCTCCTGTCATATGTCTTGAGCATCCACTATCCAGATACCATTTTACCTTTTTCTTGATAGTGACCTCAAATTCACTTTCTGAGTCTGATTTAGAGTTTGAGTCTGAGTCTGATTGTGCCATTAGACATAAATTGGCATAATCATCATCATTTTCTTCACACTCTGTATCACTCCAGGTTTCGGTTTTGAAAGCCTTTCGAGACTTTTCAGCTTTTCCTTTCTTCTTCCTTATAAGAGGACAGTTGAGTCTGATGTGTCCCTTTTTCTTACATTCAAAGCAAACTACATCTTTGTTTGATTCATCATCATCAACAGACTTGGTCTGTTGCCTTTGAAAACTTTGTTTCTTTGAATTGAACCTTCTTCCTTTTCTGTTAAGCTTTCTGAATCTTCTTATCATGAGAGCAAGCTCCTCGTCGTCCATATCTTCTTCAGAATCTGTAACATCAGAGTCATCATTTGATTTTAATGCAATGGATTTCTTACCTTTTGAATCTTCATCTTCATTGATTCGTTCCACTTCATAAGACTGAAGAGTCCCAACCAACTCATCAACAGACAGTGGCATGATTCTTTGAGTCTCTCTAATTGAGGTCTTTATGTGATTCCAATCCTTGGAGAGTCCACGCAATAGCTTGTTTACTTTCATGGGATCAGAAATTGGTTGACCTTGATTTTCAAGACCATTCGCAATATCTGTAAAACGACTAAACATGTCGCTTATAGATTCTCCCGATTTCATTCGAAAGCTTTGTATTGACCAAGGAGGATGTTGATTCTTGTCTCTTTCACTCGATCGGTTCCTTCATAAGAAATGTGTAATCTATCCCAGACTTCTTTGGCTGTATCACAAGAAGATATTCTGTTATTTTCAGTAGGTGATAAAGCACAATATAAAGAATAAATTGCTTTTGCATCAAGAGCTTGTCTCTTGATTATCTCTTCCTGAGTCATTTCACTAGACTCAACAGTATCTTTTCCTCTTTCTGAAACAGGTGCAGCTTTAGGAATGATTCCTTTTTCTACAACGTCCCATTCCAGAGGATCCTTTGATCTTAGGAATGCCTTCATCTTGTTTTTCCATATGTTGTAGTCCTTTCCATCAAAGTAAGGCAGTCTGGTATTGCTTTGCCCTTCTACCAGCCCTGGAGCCAACATACTAGCCATGGATCTTTAAATCTGAAGTAAAACACTTCAAACAAAGTGAGTACACGAGCTTTGATACCAATTGAGATAGCTAGTATAAGCACATAGAGGGGGGTGAATAGGTGCACAAATAATTTTTCGAGATACGGAAGCAATTCTAGGCAATCGATAGAAAGGGAGTTCTCTTTTGATTAACAAAATGAAGTACGATCAAAGTAAAGTAAAGAGTAGGGAAGAGAAAATTGAACACAAGATTTATAGTGGTTCGGCTTATTCCAAGCCTACGTCCACTCTTCCGCACTGACGGCCCACTGGCTCGATTTCACTATGAACAAAAAAGACGTTACAGCACAGCTTTTCCTTGATTCCACAGTGTAGATGTTCTACCACACTTCCTCAAGGTTTCTCACAAATATAAACTCTCTTTTGCGTACAAGATTTCGCTCAAATGAATTGACTAAACAACAAGGAGCTTCGACTTTGGAATTCTTCTATCGCGCATCTCTCGAACAACTTAGAACGTCTTCCTTATATACTCCTTCATGCCATCATACCCGTTGTCACTTATCAAAGGAATTCCTCCAATTTACCCGTTGGACGGAATCAATTAGGAAGATCATTCGAGCTATTAAAGGAACATGTCGATAGCCCATCAATCCTGTTCGCCCATACAATCAGGATCTCGGTTTCCATAAGTAGAACCTTCCACGAATATTTCGCCAGTCATTGGATCCTTAATCTTCGAATCAATCAAAGGATTCTGTTATGTCATATCCAGCCAAGAGATCTTCTCCAGTCGATAAGGTCATATCTTTAATGAAACATCCAATTCTAGATAGCCTTTCTTCAACGGATTAGAGACTGTCAATGAGGATAGACTTTGAGTCTTGAGTCTGGTTGTTCGGAGGTCTTCAAACTTTAAATAGCAGAGTCTGCAAACCTTCAGACTAAACTAATGGAAACGTTTTGTCAGCTTCAAAACACTTCAAGAAGATTTCTCCAACACCCATCCCTCGCCCGATCGATTTATAGTGACGTCCTAGGACACATCGCCGACCCTTTCATTTAATATGCACATGCGGAAGTATATAATAAAATCCCCAAACAATAAAACATTGGGATAGAAAAGTAGGCCAAAATTTTCATAATGAATTTCACAACTTTACTTTTATACAAGGCAGACTATATAGTATAATACAATACTACCAACATCCGTATGACCTAACACCTATCCACAAAAACACAAGGTTCACACAAAATGGGATGTGATCTCAATCCTCATTCGAATCGTACTCAGGATCCTCCTCGTGGTCATCTTCTTCTTCAAAATCTTCCTCCTTTTTAGGTTTCACATTAGGGTTCTCCTCGTCAGATTCCTCCTTCTCAGGCTCCTCATCTGGGTCCTGAAATGGTTATTCAATAACTATTGACATCATGTCTTAGTAAATTCTACCCCTTAAAACTCGATTAGTAAACTAATACGCTAACCGGCTGCCTATGCACGCACGGGTAAGAAGACTTACCTTGGCTTCAGATCCCACCTGCATATCAGCACAATTCAATAGGTACCCAAGCAATCACATCATAAATTGATTTTTCAATCAATCGACCTAGTCAATTACATGCCAGTCAGACATTTCTAGGTCATTTCACTCCTCCCTATATAACCTCAAATAGTACACTTAGTCACAGAGCTATATTAATGCTCTTGGGTGTCGTTTTTGCCAAGGTGACGTATACACTAAACAATTGCGTGCGTTCTTTAAGACGTTGTTTTCGTCAGTGATATCATTAATCACCGAACCACGCATGCCTGTAAATCACGTACATTCTTTCTCTCTAGCGCCGTTTTCGCCAACGTGATGTATATTATAGATAGGTACATGTGTTCTCTAAGGTGCCATTTTCGCCAATGATGTCCTAATCACCGAACCACATATGCCCATAAATCACGTATATAATAGATCGTTACGTGCATTCTTTAAGGCGCCGTTTTCGCCAGTGATGTTTTTAATCACCGAACGATGTTGGTCTATAATGATGTAATAAGTAGACAACTGCGTGCGTTCTTTAAGGCGCCTTTTTCGCCAGTGATGTCCTAATCACTGAACCACGTATGCCTACAAAGATGTATGGAATAGACAGTTACGTGCGTTCTTTAAGGCGTCGTTTTCACCAGTGATGTTCTTAATCACCGAACCATGTATGCCTATAACATCGTACTAGATTGGTCTTAGCCCTAAGTATTTCCATCTCACTCTCACAATTCTCTCTACTTTACAACTCATCAAAGCATTATTAATGCTAAATGATCACACTCAGCCATCTACCAATCATTTATTCAATTGCACTCAATTTCAATCAATTTAGAAATAATTCCTTAAATTACACAATCAATTCAATTCAACGCAACGTAGATCTCAAATAAATAAACGAACTGCACCACGACAATTAGCATAAAATTCCGGTCGTCGGCTATCCTTGCATAATTTCTGGAAAATAAATAAATAATTAAATAATTTCGAAAGTTAATAAATAAATACAAGAAATCCAATTTAGGCCTGTAATGCCTAATTGAAGCCCAATAAGGGTCGGGAAAAATCCCAAGATGCATTCAATAAATACTATAGGCAATTCTCTAGCTAAGTACACTAGTTAAATGCTTAACATGCATGACATTTAATTAATAATCACTAATCCATTCTAATCTAATTACCTAATCCTACTTAATTAACACTAATCAATCCTTAAGCATAATTAGTCTACTAAGCAAGGATTAGTGAGATTACTCACTTGATTAAAAGCAGAGACCGGATCACTGCGATAGCAGTGCAACGGCAGCCAAATTTGGGCTCACGACGACACCCATGGGCTTGGACCGGGCCCAAAGGCCTTGTAAGCCCACTGAAAATTACAGGGCTTGGACTTGGCTGCGGTTGGGCCTTCTTCGCGGGCTGACTTTGCGGGCTTCAAATGGGCTGCTGAAATTGAAGATGGGCTGAAGGTTGCTGGATGGAGGCCCACTAGACTTGCATGGACCAAGCTGCACTCAAATGGGCTGAGAGATCTTGAACTAATTTGCCAAAGCTGGGCCCGAATGCTTTTGTGGAGATGGGCCTTGCTAAACTCGGTGGGCTGAAGACAGGCGATGGAGAATGCACGCGGAGGAGAAACGTGGTCGTGAGGCTTGGGCGAGGCAGCTACGAAGGAGCTGCGGGTTGAAGCGGAGACATGCTGGCCGCTGCTTCGTGGACGCTGCTCAGTTAACCAAAACCGAAAGTCTTCGATGGAGAGCTGCGTGGACTGAGCTTGCTCGGTTAATTGGGCCACTGCAGAGAACGAAGCAAAGAGAGAGAGCGACCGAATGGAAGAATCGGTGGGGGCTTTGAGTGGTCTGTTGGACGCGTGGGGCTTTGCTGGCAGGGGAGAGGGAAATCACGCGTGAGCTACAGTCTTCGTTGGGTGGTGTCTCGAACGCGTGGAGGAGGACGCCTGGCAGCAAGCTGGGCAGAACAAAGAAATCGAAGGGCTATTGCGGTTGAAGGTTGACCGCGTGAGAGAGGAATGCGGACAAGCGGCCGTTGCTGGAGAGGTCTTGGTCAATTATGGGAGAAGGGGTTGGTTTGTTGACTCACGTGCTGGCAAGGAGCTGAAGGCCAGTGGATGTGGGCTGAAGAATTCAAGCAGCTTGCTTCGTGCAGAGAGGAACGGTGGGCGACAAGATTTAGTGGACTGCAGCGGCAAAGAGAGAGAGAGAAAATGAAGGGATGAAACGGCAAAGAAGAGGAAGATTAAAGCTGAAGACGTCGCACAAAGGGGAGGGGTGGTGGTTGAACGTGCTAAGGAAGCCATGGCTGGAGTCAAAAGTCAAGGATTTATCCACTCAACTTAATGCTTGTCCCCCTCCCATTACTTTCCACAAATTAAACTCAAATTCAACCATTTTGATGTCAAAATATAGCCCCTTAACCTTAGTTCCGAATTTCACTTAATTTAGCTTGAATTTCTTCATCAAATTTCCCAAATCAACGTTCAATTTCGTCGAAGAAAAATTCCAAACATTTTTTTGTAAGTCCCTGGCATTCAAAGGCTTAGCTTGGAAATCCAAATTTCCTTTAATTTGGCCCATCCGAATTTCTGTTAATTTTCCGCTATGTCCAAATCTATTTTCCATAAAAATCTCGGAATCTCTGAAAAATCTTTGGAGGAGGAGTCGACGTTCCTAAAATAACTTGTGACACCACAGAACTTTCAATTTCTGAAATCGGACTTGAATTTGCGGTTAATTTCCATTCGGCGCGTTTTTAGCGTGACCTAAACTACCGGGTAGTTTTCAAAACTTTTTAGGGCAAATAACCCGTGGTCGATTTTCTTTTAGCCACTATGAACCCACTC
This sequence comes from Eucalyptus decipiens, assembly GCA_014182575.1. Lineage (NCBI taxonomy): Eukaryota > Viridiplantae > Streptophyta > Magnoliopsida > Myrtales > Myrtaceae > Eucalyptus > Eucalyptus decipiens. The sequence continues at coordinate 26,805,058 of CM024615.1, forward strand.
GACTCATTGACAACTCTCGATTTTCGTGAAAATCTCAAGGATTCACTTACGGACACATGGTACCAAAACGATTATAAAAATCAAATTAGTGTCGGTCGATGAGAATTTCCCAATGTAGTGGAGTCACCCACAATCGGCCACACATCTCAATCGAACAGACCTATCTTTGATCTCAAATCGATTTGATACTGTGCCGTAATGGCCTCTAAAGATGAGCACGGTTGAGAAGTTGATTCCTGGTCGAATTCTCAAGTCCATTTGCTTTAAAGTTCCTAATAGCTTCCCAAAATCATTTAGTTATCTCGAGAGCGATCAACTCTGAGAATAGCCTTATAGACGCGTCAATGAAATGCTCGATTTACTCAGTAGAAGACAGGGTCGAAAATCTGGGATGTCACAGTCCTTCATTTATCTCGCGAAATTTTTCTTTATTGATACTATTTTAGTGGGTATAGTGCGCTCACCAAATAAGTCCTCCTAATCTGTTTTGTCCTCGATCAATTCTCCTCTCCTAACTTTCCCATCGACCTCCTTGATTTGATTCTCCCTGCACTCTCGGTCACTTTTCATGTCCTCGAGTCGAATTCGGTGCAGTGCACTTTGTTGGAGAAAACTTCCACATTTATTTTGAAGCTGACAAAACATTTCCACCAGTCTAGTCTGAAGACTTGCAGACTCTTTCGTCAAATTCTAAAGACCATCGGACCACTAGACTCAAGATTCAAAGTCTACCATTATTGACAGTTTCTAGATCGTCGAAGAAGACTTATCCAGAGTTGAGTATTTCTTTAAAGATTTGATTATATCGACTGAAGAAGATCTCTCGGATGGATATAGCATTTTGGATTCTATTATTCATTTTGATTTCGATTCGGATAATTTAGATCTGTTGATTGGCAAAGTATACTTGGAATGTTTTACTTATGGAAACCTAGATCCTGATTGTATGGGCGAGCAGGATTAGTGGGCTATCGCCATATTCCTTAAATAACTTGAGATCTCCCTAATTGATTCTGTCCAACGAGTAGATTGGAAGAGCTCCTTTGGAAAGTGCTAAACGGTTATGAAGACATGGAGGAGTATATAAGGAAGATGTTCTAGTTATTTGAGTGTGTGCGTGATAGTTAAATTCCAAAGTCTCGAAGCTCCTTGTTCTTTGTCAATTCAATTGTTGAGCGTAAATTTGTACTTGTTGAAACCTAATTTTGGAAAAATAAAATTGCATTTTGAACAAATAAAAAGAAAAAAAATGAAAAAAAAATGGGGGAAATTGATTTGATTGAATTATGCAAGGAAATATGAAATTTTGATGGATGTCCAGATTTTGTTAAATGCAGCAACAATTTTGAAATCAAGTGAAAAATGGGCAAGAATGGAGCTGATTGCCAAATCATACAAATTTGATTTAATGTGATAAAAAATGGTAACTCGAGAAATGCCATGTAAAGAGACCGTTTCAAATCACTATAAAAGAGGCTCATTTTTCATGACATGATGGGGGGGGCGAATTCAGAAAAATAGAGAAAAAAAGTTCGTGCGAAAAATTGGGGAAGGAATTCGGAGAGGGATTCGAAAAAAATTTTAGAGCAAAAAGCCTCCCTTTGGTTTTGGGAGAGAAAAAGAATAGTCAACAAGAAAAGAAAAAAAAAGAAAAGTGAAGAGGGGAATTGACCGGTCTGCGTTGAGGGCGAGAGAGAAGACTGGTGAGGGGACATGAGAGAGAGAAAAAAAAAGAAGAAGAAAAAGAAAATAGCGCTACCGTTCGTCTTCTCCAGGAGCTTCCCTCGCTGTTGCTGCTTGTTACTTCCATGCCACGCTCGTGCGTTCCGCCACGCCCCTACAGCACTCGATCCTTCACCGAACTGCCGTAGCGCGACGCCCGCAGCAGCCGCGCCTTCGCCCACAAGCTTGCACCGCCACCCCGCCGTGCCTCTGTTTCGCCTGTTGTAGCCCCTTTCGACCCGACGCCTCTGCAGCAGCCCTCTACATCGGTTTTTGCCCTCTGTTTGAGCACCCGCAGCAACCCGCTCGCCGATCACAGCGCCTCTGCCCGCGACTCCGCTGCTGCCTCGTCGCTCCGAACCAACAGCACTGAACGCCAGGCACCCCGACGATCGCGCTCCTGCCTAGCCGACGCCAGAGCTCTTAAGCCTGCCGCTCCCGACCTCGCCGTGCCACCGCACTACTCGCCTCAGCCCAGCACCCGGTGCCTTCGCCGCCCGTCTCCGCTCACGGGACGCCACGCCTGCGCACCCGATGCCGCATCTCGAAGCCCGAGGCCTGCTCCGCTCTACTACCGTTCTGCAGCAACTGAGCTCTCACTGTTCACCATTGTCGTCGCGACCCGCGAGCCCGACGCTGCCGCACCAGCTGCTCGAGGCCTCCTGCTGTCCCAGCAGTGCCCCACCATTCGAAGGCCGCGACCCGACGACCCGTGGTCCGCGATCCGCGCTCCAGCTATGTCGCCCCTCCTCTCGCCCGCGAGATTGCAGCCGCTGCCAAGCCGAGATCCGACGCCGCTCCCCGTCGCCGCCCGGCTTCGCCGGGGCTCACCGCGACGCCCCACAGTCGGACCTCCGATTAGCCACCCTTGGCCGGAGCCCCACACCGCCAAGCCCAATTTTTGAAAAAAAAAAAAAAAAAAAAAAAACACATTAGGTAGTTTTCTTTAGTTTATTTTATTTATTTTATTTTACTTTATCTTGTTTTTTTAGTATAATTAGTCTTTAGTATATGATTGGAAATTCCAACATATCACCTGATTCGCAACCGCGCCAGGATTTTTTATTTCATTTATAAGGCCTTAGATGAAATAATTAATTAAGCGGGAATAAAATTGATATTTTGATCTTTAAGGTTTAAGATCGATTTATCGATTTTATCAGCGAAATATTATCCCTTGAACTGAACGATATGTGACTTTGAATGGCTTGTCTTGTCTTGATTGCTTTATTTATTTTGAAATATGTTTGAATTGGAATATTGCATGGTTTAGGGTTATCTTACATGTTTAGGATAGGAGTTTTATTATTTCGAATTTTTTAAAAAAATAAAAAATATAAAAATAATTAAAAAATAAAAAAAATAAAAAAGAAATCAAATCAATTTATTTAGATTGCTAGTTTTTGAACTTGGAATGCTTGTTTAATTATTTGGAAATTATTAATTTCGAAATAAAAACCAAAGAAACAAGGAAAAACAACAAAAAAATCATCATGCATTTGTCATGTAGAATTATGGCATGTTTTGTCTATCATTGCATATTAGGGTAAAACTACACTTAGTTTAGTTTTAGATAACACCTTTCTTAATTTATTATAAGTTTAGGTATTTTCTTGAATAGATTGCATTTTAGGATTATTTGGGTTAAGATAATATTTTAGTTTAAATTAGAATTTAGTTCAACCTAATTCCTAATACAAATTGAATAGGATCTTCATCTAATTAGATAATTTTCATATTTTTCTAATTTCGAATTTCATAAAAAATACAAAAAATGTCATAGGTAAAATTAGTTTTATTATTTAGGATAAAATGCATTCTTTTAGGAAAAGAAAAAATGTCATATGCACGTCATTAGGGTTAGATTCATTAAGATGAATGTCATTTAGTATTTTTGCTAGGCCCATTTAATTAGAAATTACATGTCATTAGAATTAGGTCATTTGCATATTGCATGATTTTCATTAATTAAGTGAAAACAAAAAGAAATTGCGTGTTAATTAGAAACCATATCTAGGGTTGTTGATGTGGATTTTAATTTAACATTGCAGATGCTTTCGTTGCTGTGAGGTAAGTTTTTGCAATTTATTTATTGTTTATGTGGGTGTTAAATTGGTGGATTGCGCATCCCCATGATCATTTCACATGTTAGGGAATTAGATTTAAAATAAATTTAACTTGCCTGCAAAAACATTTTTGAAAAATAAAAAGAAGTGGTACCGAAAGGGCATTAGAGAAATCTAGTGTAAACCAAGTCCCCGTGCCCATAGTCTCTAGTTCGTAGGAGTAAAGTGAAACTCCCATTATTTTACTTGGGTTTCTAAGCGACCCATCGAAAAATAGATTAGAGGCGACTCCTGATTAAAAAATCAATTGCATGTTAAGAATTTGAACATAAGTCGTGAATTGGTATGGGCTTGGGAGAGTCCGAGTTAAGTCTAGGCTTGATAATCCATTAGCCAAAATTTAGGTGGTTCACCCGAAAAAATAGGTCGCGACAGCTTGGCGACTCCGCTGGGGACTTGAGTTGGAACTCTTAGTGGACTTAGGCCAATTTTATTTTTTGAAAAATGATTTTGTTTGGCAGCGAGGATCCCAGGTATGTCCCTAACATTTAAGGTGTTAAATGCTTTTGCAGATGGGGAGATATAAGGGGAGTAGTCTTTGCTAACCCTTGTCTTGCAAGTTTGGAGTTAGGCATGAATGTTTTAAATTCAAGCTATTGAAGTGTTGTTTGATTTAAATTGTTGTGCATGCCCTGCATTTTACATTACACTTTTGCACACAACCTGCTGCCGGACCTAAGCTGCACTAGGACACTTAGGATGGTATTGAGTTGGATACGGCTTCGACCGCGAGGCTGTGTAGTAGAGGTTGCCCAACTCAATCCCGAAAGTTTTTCTTGGTGTCAAGAATGTTTACCTCTGCCCGCGAGGCTGCGTTGCATTGGGGTATCATTCTTGACTGAGCCGGAGTTAGGAGGACTTAACTTAGCATTCGAGGCCGCAACTAAGTCATCCCACCCTTTTAACTCCATTTTGCTAAGCCGTCTAAATAGAAATCGAGCTTCACACTTCATGCATGTGTCTATGTGATTGTCATCCCTTCTCGGTAAAAGTAAGTCGTCCGAATTTTCACTTCACAATTTACTTACTTCATCGCAAATTTTCGTCGGTCCCTGACAAGGTTTTGCATTTAGTCTTGTTTTATTCCTTAAGGAAAACCGGCGTACTGTTCACTTTTGAGGTTTAAGATGATGCCATATGGTCTCGGAAGAATGGGTCAAGGCATTCGAAATCCCACTGAAGCCCCTCAGAGGTCCCATTCTACTGGATCAAGACATCATGAAAGAGGTGAAGAAAATTCTGGAGGACAAAGACAGGAAAGGCGGAACTTGTCACCTGACCAAGGGCGAGGGAGGCAAAACCCACTACCCCCAAGCATTCACGAGACATTCCTCGGTCCTCCAAGAATAATGCAGGATAAAGCGGAAGTGATAGACACTCTGGGGCAGCCTAATGGGAAGTTCGATTACTTGGTGAAGTATTCGGCCCCTCCAAGCTTTTTTATTGATCCTCGCGAGATAGTCCCAGATGGATGGGGTGGCATGGATGATCCGACACCCCCAGAGATTGAGAACGCTGATGATGAGCTGGAAGGAGTTGCAAGCTTATTCGATGACCTCATCATAGAAGTCATTGATGAAGGACCCCCTGAAGATATGGACCTTGGCCCACAAGAGTAACTCTTTTATTGCTTTTGCACATTTCCCCTGCGTGAGAATTTTTATTATTTTCTGAATGATGTTTTCAGTTTCTTCTTTCTTTTAGTAATTGAGTGTTGCATTTTTTTTCCATTCAATAAATGTAATTGATTGATGAATTTCAATGAAATTACAAATTTTATTTTGAGGGCATGATGAGGTATATCAAACCAGCTCGGTGATGATATCCAGCCGATAAAACAAAAGAAAAATCCAAGGAGAACTCTGAGGCCTGGGCTTCATCATGTTTTCTTATGTCCAAATGTTTAAAAAATGCTTTTGCAAAGACTTTTCAATGATTTAAAAAAAAAGTCTTTCAAAAAAAAAAAAAAAATATAGTTTACCCTATTTGTCTTTTTGATTCATCTACTTCATGTTTCAGAGACAATCTTGTAACAGGCAAAGGTGTGGAAATGGTCTAATCCAATGCAACAAGTGCTGATAATGATGATCCCGAAGACTCGATCAAATACTCCATTGAGGTGCAGTATAGCTGGGAACAACATAAAAAGCCAAGGCTTTTACATCCGAGCAGATCGTCACTATTAATTTAAGTGAAGCCAAGGAAATGAAAACTGAGGCAAATCTCCCCAATGATCCTGGGGGCAAGTTGAAATTGGGGCAAATCTCCCCAAAGATCATGGGCGCAAGTTTGCACGAAATTACAGTGACCCATATGTGGTGAAGAAAGTGCTCCCTAGAGGTGTCTTGATTCTGGCGGAAATTGATAGTCGTGAGTTTTCTAATCCTATTAACTCAAATGCTATCAAGAAGTATTATCCATGATAGAATTTGCCATGTCATGTTTCAAACTGCAAGCATTTCTATGATGAATAAATTGCCTCAATGAGTTGAATTGTTCAAATTTGTTGCAAATTTTGCATATTTTCCTTGATGAATTATGTGAGATGAATTGAATGTGTCAAATGGGATACTTTGGAATGATGAAAGGCAAGCCTTGTTCCATACACTGTTTCATACACTAACCCCTAGTGAGTTGTGAGAAAAATTCCATGCCCGCAAGGAAGAGGGCTATCTCGCAAAGGGTACGTCAACCAAGGTGATGAGAGGCATTCGTTTCTCTATCCCAAACACTACAGGTGATCCATTGCTCAACCCCTTTGAGCTCCATACACTTATGGAGATTCTTTTAAAATTACCCTTGTCAAGGATCATTTCATACTGGGGCAAATTTAAAATGAATGGTAGGAATCTTTTTGCTTACACTTGCATCAATCTTCGAGCATCGCTTTTGCAGTGCAACTTACGCAGTAATTCAAGTGCCTTAGGATGACGAAGAGCAGTTCTTTCTTTATCCTACACACTTTTGACTATTGCATAGCCCACTTGAGCCTATAAATTCATTTCATGTCAAACCCAGTTGGTGATCATCCCCCACACTAGGGCAAGATGAAAGACAATCATTCAAGTAGTATGGTCTAAAATGCTCATAAAAGAAAACTGTGTAAGTCCAAAGAGAAGAAGTGCAAATTAGAGGCATGAAAAAGTAGTGTGCTTGGTAAAAGTAAGGCCAATGCCCAAAAAGAAAAATCAAACACTTGTGTCATATCCCCTACAAGGTGGTACCCAAAAAAAAACTCTCAAATGCTGTTGCAATCAATGGAGTTGTGATAAAAAAATCTTCGACAGTGGAGAAGGAAAGTGGTGGAAATGTCAGGATGATCACCAACTTTAACCCCCCTAAACACTTTTTAGCCTAATGATCCTTTCATTTCTCAACCCATGAACCAAGCCTACGTTACGTCCCTTGCAAAGTCTCTTCAGATTAGGGCACTTGAATTAACCTAAGAGTTCACATGTTTTAAGCATCGCTCAAATAAGTTCGAGTAAGATTATTTCTTTCTCATTTTGCAGGGTTCTTGACTTGTAAACCCCGAGATGATTACAGAATATCACTCATTCTTTCAAAAGCCTCGACTTAAAGAGTCCCTTTTGTTAAGCCATTGACCAGGCCCACATTACGGTCCCTATTAAAGACCTCTTAGATTGGTAAGGTCGTACCACTTGCGAGATTGCACAAAACCTTGTTTGGCATGATGACAGTGAGATAGAGTAATTGTCAAAATCCTGCATTAAAGGTCAGGATGAAACGACCCTTTTTAATGAGGATGAGCGCAAAGCCCTTTCAGACTGAAAGATCCTTCATTTGACACATCCATAACACTCATGTATTTAGATTGGAATATCCTTTTGAAATTCTTCCCAATGGAAATTAGGTAATGCAAGAATGATAGAAATCATCACGCATGAACCTTACTTGAATTAAATGCATGTTTGTGAATGCATATTGCCTCTCCTACAATTGTGTTTTGCAGGAGACATATCCCCAAGGAACAGAGATCTTACCAAGTAAGTATATCTCTATCCATACCTTAAATCCTTGTCATTGTACAAGTATTCCTTTTCAAGCATTGGCACTCGATGGAGTTGCTCCCCAAAGATTTTTCCTAGATTCATCAGGCGATCGTAGAATGGTACGGGTCCTGAAAAATCATTTTTTCGTCAAGGCGACCGTAGAATGGTACGGGTCCTAGGCAATCTTAGTTCAGGCGACCGTAGAATGGTACGAGTCCTGGAAAATAAATCTCTGTTTAGGCGACCGTAGAATGGTACGGGTCCTGAAAAATCATTTTTTTTCGTCAAGGCGACTGTAGAATGGTACGGGTTCTAGACAACCTCAGTTTAGGCGACCGTAGAATGGTACGAGTCCTAGACAACCTCAGTTCAGGCGACCGTAGAATGGTACGGGTCCTGGAAAATAGATTCTCGTTTATGCGACCGTAGAATGGTACGAGTCCTAGACAACACTAAGGTGATCGTAGAATGGTATGGGTCCTGAAAAATCATTTTTTCATCAAGGCGACCGTAGAATGGTACGGGTCCTAGACAACCTCAGTTCAGGCGACCGTAGAATGGTACGGGTCCTAGAAAATAAATCCCCGTTTAGAAGACCGTAGAATGGTACGGGTCCTAGACAACCTCAGTTCAGGCGATCGTAGAATGGTATGGGTCCTGGAAAACAGATCCCCTTTTACACGACCATAGAATGGTACGAGTCCTAGACAACCTTAACTCAGGTGACCGTAGAATGGTACGGGTCCTGGAAAATCTTTTTTTCAATCAAGCGACCGTAGAATGGTACGGGTCCTAGACACAACCAAACAATGCCATACTAGGCAACCGTAGAATGGTATGGGTCCTGGGAAAGCAGTCACTTTGTGAAGTCATGTTACTATTCTGGGCGACCGTAGAATGGTACGGGTCCTGGACATGTAACACAAATCTATCTTGAGTTACTCTACCATCTCGGAAGGTAAGTAATTCCAGGTAAGTTCCTTTATCATTTGCATTAATATTTCCATGCATCACATAAATTTCATTTCAAAATGGGATTCATTTTCCCGCAAAAAAAAAAAAAAAAAGGTCATTCAATACATGTGCATGATTAACATTTAGGTCTCAACTTATCTTTGAAGGCAACCTCTACGAGCTCAACTTCAAAGAGGGGCAGCTGTTGACACCTAATTTTGGAAAAATAAAATTGCATTTTGAACAAATAAAAAGAAAAAAAATGAAAAAATGAGGGAAATTGATTTGATTGAATTATGCAAGGAAATATGAAATTCTGATGGATGTCCGGATTTTGTTAAATGCAGCAACAATTTTGAAATCAAGTGAAAAATGGGCAAGAATGGAGCTGATTGCCAAATCATACAAAATTGATTTAATGTGATAAAAAATGGTAACTCGAGAAATTCCATGTAAAGATACCGTTTCAAATCATTATAAAAGAGGCTCATTTTTCATGACATGGGGGGACAAATTCAGAAAAATAGAGAAAAAAAGTTCGTGCGAAAAATTGGGGAAGGAATTCGGAGAGGGATTCGAAAAAATTTTAGAGCAAAAAGCCTCCCTTTGGTTTTGGGAGAGAAAAAGAAAAGTCAACAAGAAAAGAAAAAGAAGAAAAGTGAAGAGGGAATTGACCGGTGCATTGAGGGCGCTACTGTTCGTCTTCTCCAGGAGCTTCCCCCGCTGTTGCTGCTCGTCACTTCCATGCCACACCCGTGCGTTCCGCCATGCCCTTATAGCACTCGATCCTTCGCCGAACTGCAGTAGCGCGACGCCGGCAGCAATCGCGCCTTCGCTCGCGAGCTCGCACTGCCGCCCCGCCGTGCCTCTATTTCGCCCATTGCAGCCCCTTTCGACCCAACGCCTCTCTGGCGCCCCCTTTGCATCAATTTTTGCCCTCTGTTTGAGCACCCGCAGCAACCCACTCGCCGATCACAGCGCCTCTGCCCGCGTCTCCGCTGTTGCCTCGTCGCTCCGAACCAGCAGCACCGAACGCCAGGCACCTGGACGACCGCGCTCCTTGCCCAGCCGACGCCGGAGCTCCGAAGCCTGCCGCTCCCAACCTCGCCGCGCCACCGCGCCACTCGCCTCAGCCCAGCACCCGGTGCCTTTACCGCCCGTCTCCGCTCACCAGATGCCACGCCTGTGCACTCGACGCCGCATCTCGAAGCTCGAGGCCTGTTCCGCTCCACTACCGTTCCGCAGCAACCGAGCTCTCACTGTTCACCATTGCCATCGTGACCTGCGAGCCCGACGCCGCTGCACCAGCTGCCCGAGGCCTCCTGCCATCCCTGCAGCGCCCCACCATTCGAAGCCCGCGACCCGACGACCTGCAGTCCGCGATCCGCGCTCTAGCTCTGTTGCCCCTCCTCTGCCCACGAAGTTGTAGCTGCTGCCAAGCCGAGATCCAGATGCCAGATCTCCCCCCATCGCCGCCTAGCTTTGTCAGAGCTCCGACCACGACGCCCCTGCCGGACCTCCGATTAGCCACCCTTGGCCGGGCCCCACGGCTGCCAAGCCCAATTTTTGAAAAAAGAAAAAAAAAGAAAACACATTAGGTAGTTTTCTTTAGTTTATTTTATTTATTTTATTTTACTTTATCTTTTTTTTTAGTATAATTAGTCTTTAGTATATTCCAACATATCACCTGATTCGCAACCGCGCCAGGATTTTTTATTTCATCTATAAGGCCTTAGATGAAATAATTAATTAAGTGGGAATAAAATTGATATTTTGATCTTTAAGGCTTAAGATCGATTTATCGATTTTATCAGCAAAATATTATTCCTTGAACTGAACGATATGTGACTTTGAATGGCTTGTCTTGTCTTGATTGCTTTATTTATTCTGAAATATGTTTGAATTAGAATATTGCATGGTTTAGGGTTATCTTATATGTTTAGGATAGGAGTTTTATTATTTCGAATTTAAAAAATAATAATAATAATAATAATAATAAATAAAAAAAGAAATCAAATCAATTTATTTAGGTTGCTAGTTTTTGAACTTGGAATGCATGTTTAATTATTGGAAATTATTAATTTCGAAATAAAATACAAGGAAACAAGGAAAAACAACAAAAAAAATCATCATGCATTTGTCATGTAGAATTATGGCATGTTTTGTATATCATTGCATATTAGGGTAAAACTACACTTAGTTTAGTTTTAGATAACACCTTTCTTAATTTATTATAAGTTTAGGTATTTTCTTGAATATATTGCATTTTAGGATTATTTGGGTTAAGATAATATTTTAGTTTAAATTAGAATTTAGTTCAACCTAATTCCTAATACAAATTGAATAGGATCTTCATCTAATTAGATAATTTTCATATTTTTCTAATTTCGAATTTCATAAAAAAATACAAAAAATGTCATAGGTAAAATTAGTTTTATTATTTAGGATAAAATGCATTCTTTTAGGAAAAGAAAAAATGTCATATGCACGTCATTAGGGTTAGATTCATTAAGATGAATGTCATTTAGTATTTTTGCTAGGCCCATTTAATTAGAAATTACATGTCATTAGAATTAGGTCATTTGCATATTGCATGATTTTCATTAATTAAGTGAAAACAAAAAGAAATTGCAAGTTAATTAGAAACCATATCTAGGGTTGTTGATGTGGATTTTAATTTAACATTGCGAGATGCTTTCGTTGCTTTGAGGTAAGTTTTTGCAATTTATTTATTTTTTATCTGGGTGTTAAATTGGTGGATTGCGCATCCCCATGATCATTTCACATGTTAGGGAATGAGATTTAAAATCAATTTAAGCTGCCTGCAAAAAATATTTTTGAAAATTAAAAAGAAGTGGTACCGAAAGGGCATTAGAGAAATCTAGTGTAATCAAGTCCCCGTGCCCATAGTCTTTGGTTCGTAGGAGTAAAGTGAAGCTTCCATTACTTTACTTGGGTTTCTAATCGACTCATCAAAAAATAGAGTAGTGGCGACTCCTGATTAAAAAATCAATTGCATGTTAAGAATTTGAACATAAGTCGTGAATTGGTATAAGCTTGGGAGAGTCCGAGTTAAGTCTAGGCTTAACAATCCATTAGCCTAATTTTAGGTGGTGCACCCCGAAAATTGAGGTCGCGACAGTACTCAAAAGAGAGTTCATACATTTGTGAGGCCTTGAGGAAATGTAGCAGAGTCTCTACACTGTGGAATCAAGGAAGTGATCCTATAACGATTCTTTTGATTCATAAACCACTATAAACCTTGTGTTCTTATTTTCTTCCCTAAAATCTTTTACTTTACTCGTAACTTTATTCAATTGCTAGAGTCTCGTTTCTAATTTAAAGTCTACTATCAAACATACTTAGGTTAAAAGTAAAAGTTTTATACTATCCTTCGCAAAAAGTTTGTTTTCGCACCTATTCACCCCCTCTAGGTGCTCATACTAGCATTCACAATTGATATCAGAGCTTGTGTAGTCATTTAAATTGAAGTGTTTTTGTGGCATCCCGGAAATTCAAAGCCAAGCCTTAAGGTGTGTTAAATGTCTTTAATTAGGTGATAGAATTTTATGGCTTATGCTTTAGCCAATTTGTCTTTTAATTTGATGAATTTTGCTTGTGTTGTGGAAATGTAAATTTAAATGCTTGGCCATATGATTTAAATTTCAATAATTGGAAATATTCCAAGATTTTGGCAAAGATGGAAATTAGAATTCAAAAATATTATAGAAGAAATTTAAAAAAAAAAGAAAGGAAAAAGGGCTAAAATTCGAATGGGCCTTGAGCCCATTAGCCTAAAGCTTGGTGGGCCAAGCTAGTCGGCCCATTGGGCCCAAGAGGGAGCTCGACCAGCCCAAGGGGGAATGGCCGGATGGGCCTAAGCCCAAGCCCATTCAAATTCAAAAATAAAAATGACATGTGGCACAAAGGAGAGCATGCATTGGTTGGACATGAGGTGAGTTAATCATTACTAATCATGGGATTAAAGGGGGTATAAAAGGGGTTAGGAGAGAGAGTGGCCGGACTCCTTGCTGCATTTTCGTCCAAAGAGAGAGTGCGAGAGAGAGAGTTTGAGAGAAAGGGAGAGGAGCCGAGAGGGAAGGATGCGGAGCCGGAGGGGTGTGCCGTTCGTTCGCCGTCCGATCGTCGCCGTTCGTTGTTGTTTGTTCATCTTTAAGGCAAGTGGAGTCCATAACTTCCTTTGCATGTTTGTTGTGGTGTTTGCATGTTAGATTATAGATGTGATTTGTGCGAAAAAAACGAAGTAAGAGTTGATATTTTGCAAACCGTGTGACTGTTCTCGTTCGGTATATTGGAGACAGTTTCTTATTCGAGCTTGCATGTGTATTTGGAGTGTGATTTTGGCTTCGATGTCTTCATGAAAGTTGAAGATAACATCTTGTAGTATGACATACTCGAATTTCATGGAAAAAGATGGTGATATGTGGGGTCAAAAGCTCCATTATACGGAGACTTCAGATCTGCGAATTTCCTACTGACCTCTTGTTGATTTCTTGGTTGCATGTTGATTTCTGTTGGAGATCTCACTTTGTTGTCTTCATGAATGTTGTAGGTAACATCCTAAACTATAACATACTCAAATTTGAAAAGAAAAAAATGATTATAGCCTAGTTAATCAGCTAGATCTTTGAGACGGTTGGTTCTGTTGAAGTGAACCGAGACACCCGAGACTTCAAGGACTTAAAAGAGGATCATACTTTGGTTATTTAACCTAGATCTCTTCATGAAACTTGTAAAGGACAAGTTAATACATAACCTACTCAAATTTCAGAAGAAAAGAAAGAGATTTGATGGGTCAAACCTAAGTTTTTCGGTGATATGTACTCTGGACGAAACGGTAGAGGTTCCAGAAGCTTCATGGAGTTGTATAAATTAATCTAAAAAGCATTTGGCTTAGAGTTCTGCATTAAAAATGCACGAAAATGTGTTGGTTATCACCCTGTAAAATTTTGGAATTTTCAGAGGTCATATGAGTATTTTAATTGAATTAATTCGAAAACTGTGCAATCTGGCCATGATCCGAATGTTGTGTGTATTTTGTGGAAATTTGGGAAATTATGTGAAATGCAAATTAGCCATGAATTTTATGTGAAATTGTGATTCTAATTGTTTGTTTAATGATTGATTGAATATTATGATTTTGGAAAATCATAAATATTAAATATAATATTTATTTATGAAAATAAATAAATAAAATAATAAAATAATAAAATAATAATAAAATAATAATAAAATAAAAGTGGATTATTTTATTGGCCATGAGTTCTATTAAGTTATGATGCATTGTTATATGACATGGGTGTATGAATGTACATGAATAGTGATGCATTGTTATATGGCATTGCTGTATGAATGATCATGAATTGTGATGCATGTATGTAAATCATATGCCATGAAATAATAAGATGAAAAGGATGATAAAAAGTGGAAAGTGGTATGTGAGTAAGAGGTTGTGGCGGAGGATGATGTCTGGTGGCCGAGTGGCATAATTCCAGAGATTCCCTAGGAGTTTCAAGATGCCCAGAATGTGGGGGGCCAGAAGCCCTGTCGGAGGTTTCTGCCCGAAGGAAGTGACTCGCGATGCTAGGATTGGGGTGCGAGATCCTTGGCTAGAAGGGTAAAGGCCGGAAGCCCTGTCGAAGGTTTCTGCCCGAAGGGAATACCTCGTGATGCTAGTTGAGATGCGAGATGCCCGGAATGTGGGGGGCCGGAAGCCCAGTGGCCATGAGATGGTCGGGATACGGGATCCCCGTCGGAGGTTTCTGCCCGAAGGGAGGATGATGATGATGGTGAATTTGATGATTTGAGAAAAGATAATGTGGGATCAATTGATAAGTAAAAGTGGAAATTGATCTATGATGTGATATGCATGGTGATGCATGGCTAATGATGATATGATGTGATATGCATGGTGATGCATGGCTAATGATGATATGATGTGATATGCATGGTGATGCATGGCTAAAGATGATATGATGTGATATGCATGGTGATGCATGGTTAATGATGATGTGATGATAACGATATATGAGATGCCATGATGATGATATATATGCTATGATGATGCATGAATACGCTTGACATCAAAAAGGTAAGTAATGCCTGCATTGTATGATGGTATGCATGGTGCATTGAGTTGTTATTGGATTTCCCTAGCTGCTGAGTGATTGTACTCACCCATTTTGGGGATAACATTTCAGATTAGCACTATGCCGCTTCCTACCGTCACGCGAGGCACCTTCTATGGTATACCGTCAGATGTAGAAGTAGATTGTACGGAGATCGACTGCGTCACTATCCCTGGACTGACATATGTGCGAGTGCGTGTGCTGGTCATGTACGACGTGGGCTGGGTCAGGGCCCAGTCATCCAGGAGTTCTTGTTCTGCTCATGTCCGCCGGGACGGAGTGATTAGGGGATGTTGCCGCCACCACCACCCGATACACCCGGATGGGTGTGATGGTTGCGTGAAGGGTAGAGAGCTGGTGTCTCTTTTTGGGGAGTAGCCGCCCTTTGTTAGATGGGGGATGTCATGTGATTTTCTTAGGGGTCGTAGTATCTTTTTGGGATGAGGCCGAGTGTGGCTGAAAATCTTGGTCTCCTTTTTGTTGTATCGACCCGTGAAAAACCCATCACGTTAATATGTAAATAAAAGTGGTATGGCTTATCTTTTTAAATCATGATGAGTTAGTGGTGTGTATTTGTATCATGGGTTAGAAGGGAGATAGATGACGATGTGAATTTTGCTTCCGCTATGAGTTGCGCATGGGACCGTTTTTTTAAAAAAAAAAAATGCCTGTAATCTGGCAAGGCTTAATTGAGCCAAGAGATAGAGATGGTGAAAGATGTAACATCGGCACTGTTAACGACCTGCGAAGGGTTCGGGGTGTTACAGTTTTTACTTCAAAGTTAACGATCCATGGTTAGTATGTTGGCTCCAGGCTTGGTTGAAGGGCAAAGCAACATCAGACCGCCTTACTTTGATGGGAAGGAATACAATATTTGGAAAAACAGAATGAAGGCATTCCTAAGATCGAAAGACCTTCTTGAGTGAGATGTGGTAGATAAATGAATTATTCCTAAAACTACAATAGTCTCAGAAAGGGGAAAAGAAGCTGTTGAGTCCAGCGATATGAATCAAGAAGTGGTAACCAAGAGACAGGCTCTTGATGCAAAAGCAATTTATTCTTTATATTGTACATTATCTTCTACTGAATATAACAGAATATCTTCTTGTGAAACAGCTAAAGAAGTCTGGGATAGATTGCACATCACCTATGAAGGAACTGATCGAGTGAAAGAAACCAGAATCAATATTCTGCTCGGTCAATATGAAGCATTCAGGATAAAACCAGGAGAATTTATCACTGACATGTTTAGTCATTTTACAGAAATTGTGAATGGTCTTGAGTATCAAGGTCAACCAATCTTTGGACCCATGAAGGTTAATAAGTTACTACGAGGACTTTTCAAAGATTGGAATCACGTAAAGACCTCAATAAAGAATCATGCCACTCTCTGTTGACGAATTGGTTGGCATTCTTCAGTATTATGAAGTGGAGCAAATCAATGAAGATGAAGATCCCAAAGGTAAAAAATCCATTGCATTAAAATCTAATGATGATTCTGATGTTACTCAAGACGATATGGACGATGAAGAGCTTGCTTTCATGATAAGAAGGTTCAAAAAATTGAACAAAAAGGGAAGAAGATTCAAATTGAAGAAACAAAGTTCTCAAAAGTTTCAAAATAAATCAACTGAGGATGATGATTCCAATAAAGATGTGATTTGTTTTGAATGCAAGAAAAAATGGACACATTAGACCTAATTGTCCCTTACTGAAGAAAAAGAAAGGAAAAGCTGAGAAATACAGAAAATCTCTTAAAGCAGAAACTTGGAGTGATACCAAATGTGAAGAGAGTGATAATGGTTATGCTAATATTTGTCTAATGGCACAATCAGACTCAGATTCAGACTCTGAGACAAACTCAGATTCAGATAGTGAAATCGAGGTAAGTAACTCAAAAATTCCTACCAAAGTCTCTAAATATATTGATGAATTGTGTCTTAGTCTCAAAACCTCTCTCAAGAGGATTTCCGAACTAAAAAGAGAAAATTATGTACTGAAGCATCAGGAGATTGTTCGGAAAGAAAAAGTTGAAAATTTGGATTTACTTTGAAAGAAAATGCAGACTCACTTTCAAAAGAAAATGCTCTTTTGAAAAATGATATCTCAAGTATTTCAAAAAGGTTTTCAATAGGTTCTGAGAAATTAGAAAAGATTCTTTCAGCACAAAGACTTTACTTTAACAAATCAGGCTTGGGAATGACTGTTGAAACCATTCCTTTAATTGATTTTCCAAAAGTAAATGAAAGAATTAAACAAAGATCTACAAAAGATTCTTATAGAAATCATTTCCAAAAAGTCTTTGTAAAACCTGTAGGCCGCAGTGCTTTCAAATGTTTTAAGTGCAATAGCTCAGAACATTTTGAGAAAGAATGTCCTATGATTTGGAAACATGTTAAGAAGGTTTGGGCAAAGACCGTATATTGCACTAACTCCATTGGACCCAAGAAAGTATGGGTACCAAAGAAAGCTTGAGTTTCTTTTTTAAATGCAGGTCACTATTAAGAAAAATGTTAAATGGTACTTGGATAGTGGATGCTCAAGACATATGACAGGAGACTCAAGTTGTTTCATAAAGCTTATGCAAGTTAATGGTGAAAATGTTTCTTTTGGAGGAAATAGCAAAGGCAGAATTGTGGGATACGGAACCGTAAAGATTGGAAGTCTTACAATCATTAACGTTTCCTTAGTGGAATGACTCAACTACAACTTGTTAAGTATCAGCCAATTGTGCGACACAGGTTACAAAATCAACTTTCAAGAAGGAATTTGTTTAGGAACTAGTAAAGACTCCTCTCAGACATTCATGGGGCGAAGACATGGGAATATATATCTCTTGGATATCAAACTAGAAAAATCCCAATGTTTAATTTCAATTCAAGGGGAAGCTAATCTCTGGCATAGAAAACTTGGGCACATCAATATGAAGCAAATAGCCAAGATCTTCGCAAAGAAGTTTATTTGTGGACTACCCAACCTGACATATTAAAAATTTGAATTATGCACACCATGTGTATTGGGAAAACAGGTTAGAAACTCTTTCAAACCAATAAATCAAGTTTCCACTAATCGTGTGCTACAACTCTTTCATATGGATCTTTTCGGACCAACCAGAACCCAGAGCATTAGAGGTAAGAAATATTGCCTAGTAATAGTGGATGATTATTCACGATTTACTTGGGTATATTTCGTAGCAAGTAAGTTTGAAACCTTTTCTTATTTTATAAAATTTGTTAAGAAAGTTCAAAATGAGAAAGGGTATGTTATTTCAAGTATACGGACAGACCATGGAGGTGAGTTTGAAAATCAAGACTTTGCTAAATTTTGTGATGAATCTGGTTTTCAGCATGTGTTCTCCTCACCATACACTCTAGAACAGAATGGAGTTGTGGAAAGGAAGAATAGATCGTTGCAAGAAATGTCTAGAACATTATTAATTAAAAGTAACATTTCTTCTCATTTTTGGGTTGAAGCAATTTCTACAGCATGTTATATTATCAATAGAGTCTTCTTAAGGCCTATTATGGAGAAAACTCCCTATGAGTTGTTCAAATGAAAGAAGCCAATTGTTTCCTATTTTCATGTGTTTGGATGCAAATGTTTTATATTGAAAAATGCAAATGACCGAATTGGAAAGTTTGAAGAAAAATCAGACGAAGGCGTTTTCTTTGGATATTCAACCACCGGCAAAGCTTACAGAGTTTACAACAAAAGGACTCAATCGGTGGAAGAATCGATGAATGTCAAATTTCAAGACTTCATACAAAATTCAATGATTCAGACTCAACCTGAAGAATCTGAACTCACTCCAGACTCTACAGAGTCTAAATCTCTAGAAGCAGCTCAGACTTTAGAAGACCAGCAACGAATGATTGTTGAAGAATCAAATGAAGAAAAAGATCAACAGTCTGACAAATCGACCAATAGTTGGAAGCACAAGTCCAGTCATCCCAAATAACTCATTATTGGTGATATTAA
Source organism: Eucalyptus decipiens (assembly GCA_014182575.1). Classification (NCBI taxonomy): domain Eukaryota; kingdom Viridiplantae; phylum Streptophyta; class Magnoliopsida; order Myrtales; family Myrtaceae; genus Eucalyptus; species Eucalyptus decipiens. Next base: position 26,824,000 of record CM024615.1, read on the forward strand.
TGAAGGAATTCGTATAAGATCCAAAATGTGTGAAGAGTCTAGTGCTGTGGCTCTTATTTTTGAAATGAAACCCAAGAGTATAGAAGAAGTCTTGACTGATGAAAGCTGGATTGAAGCAATGCAAGAAGAATTCAGGCAATTCAGTATTAATGATGTCTAGGAATTGACTCATAAACCAAAAGGTAATCTATCATTGGAGCTAAATGGGTTTTCAGGAACAAGATGAACGAAAAAGGAAAAGTCATAAGGAACAAAGCAAGACTAGTGGCCAAAGGATATACGCAAGAAGAAGGGATAGACTATGATGAGACTTACGCACCAGTAGCAAGGTTAGAAGCAATTAGATTATTACTCGCTTTTGCTTGTTATAAAAATTTCAGGTTATTCCAAATGGACGTAAAAAGTGCTTTCCTAAATGGATTTATCCAAGAGGAAGTCTATGTGGAACAACCTCCCGGTTTTGAAGACCCAAGGAAACCAGACTCTGTATTCAAACTGAAAAAGACGCTATATGGTTTAAAGCAAGCACCTCGAGCTTGGTACGACAGATTAAGTAAGTTTTTAATCCAAAATAGCTTTTTTAAAGGTAAAGTAGATACTACACTGTTTATCAAAAGAGAAAGCAAAAACTTTTTACTTGTTCAAATTTATGTTGATGATATTATTTTTGGATCACCTAACGAAAATCTGTGCAAGAAATTCTCTAAGACTATGCAAGAAGAGTTTGAAATGAGCATGATGGGTGAACTATCCTTCTTTCTCGGACTTCAAGTAAAACAATTGAAGAAAGGAACTTTCATCCACTAAGAAAAATATGCTAAAGAACTTGTTAAAAAGTTCGGCTTGGAGAATTACAAACGGACTGACATACCAATATCAAGTTTTTCGAAGCTGGACAAAGATGAAGGAGGAAAGAAAGTTGACCAGAAGCTATACAGGAGTATCATTGGTTCACTTCTTTATCTTACTGCTTCTAGACCTGACATTCTGTTTAGTGTTTGTATTTGTGCTAGATTTCAATCAGATCCCAAATAATCTCATTTAAATGCTGCAAAATGCATCATAAAATATGTTGCATCAACCTCTAATTTTGGTCTCTGGTATCGTAAAGAAGGAGACTTTACTCTCCTTGATATTCAGACGCAGACCTAGCAGGATGCAAAATTGATAGAAAGAGCACCTCGGACACTTATCAATTACTTGAAAATAGGACAGTATCTTGGTTCTCAAGAAAGCAAAGTACTGTAACTCTTTTAGTAGCAGAAGCAGAGTATGTAGCTCTTGGGAGTTGTTGTTCACAAATTTTGTGGATAAAGCAACAGCTAAGAGACTTTGGAATCGAAGACTCATGCACTGAGATCAAATGTGACAACACCAGCGCGATTAATCTCACCAAGAATCCAATTATTCATTCAAGAACAAAGTATATAGAGATTCGACATCATTTTATTAGAAACCATGTTCAAAATGGAGAAGTTTTGATTCAGTTCATTGACTCAAAGAATCAACTAGCGGACATTTTTACAAAGCCTTTGGAGAAAAGTCAATTCGAGCTTATTCGTTTCAGACTCAATATCTTAAAGTCTGAAGAAGTTCAGACCCAAGGATAAAAGTCTAAAGATACTCAAACTTATAAGATAAAACGACTGTAAGTTATTCTTGTTTTAGAATTTTATCTGTTAGATAAAATCTCAAAAAGGTACATTCATCTATTAATCTGTAATTGATTGATGTTATATTCCCCAGTTTTCGTGATTATTGCAATCATTCCTTTTCAAAAAAGAAGCTATCTTTTGAAATGACGGTTATCTATTTTTTTTTTCAAAAAGATAGTTATTTTTTGAAAAGGCATTTTCTATTTTTCCTTTTACGTCGTTCCGTATGCCTCTTTTCGATTGCCTTATATATTGATTGTCTTCATCTCAAACCCTAAAAGCACAGAACATCACTTTCTTACTTTTACTCTCTAATTTAATCTTCAAAGCTCTCACCTTTCTTGCGAATCGAGTTTGGAATCTCTCAATGATTGTGAGAATGGCTTCCCAAAGAAAGTCTTCAAGGATTACGAATAGGGGACCACAACACATGCGTGAGGGTCCTACGCATTTTGACCTCACCGATGAAGAAGAATCTCCAAGACAGTAGCAGAGCTCACAACATTCTCAACCGCGTCAATCTCCTCAAGCTAGACCTCAGGATATCGATCAAAGAGCAGAGGAAGAGATCATTGAAGGAGCAGAACTAGTAAGAACTCAAAGGCCCGCTTTTATCTTTAAACTTTATTCTGCTTTGAAGAAGGGAGGGACTCCCTTGAACTATATTGATGAATTTTTGAAAGAGAAATGGTATCAAAATGAAACCCACTTTTTGCGAACAATGGAACGATTGAGAATTACTCTTGAGGGGTCGGCAGAACGAGCATTTGCGAATAGTCCAAGCAATCCACGTGTTGGACGTATTAATCAGCCTAATGGGAATGATGATGACAAAATGTATACTCATTTTAAGCCGAGAATGGGTGTTGCGGCGAATATTTGAAGCAACGAGACAGATCTGTTTTGCTCGGAGGAACACAAGCGACTTTACTCTAAGTTGCTAAAGAGAGGGGTGATCAACCCATGAAGTGTGGACTTTGATTTCCTTCATTCTTTGAATGTGAAGTTGTGAGAGAAATTCACTCTTCTTCAACTTGAACAATTTTGCTCTGAATCAATGGTGGCTCATCCAGAACTTACTGCATACTTCTATTCTAATCTAAGTTTTTTGGATGCGAATATATTTTCTTTTAGTGTTCGAGACCAGGACTATATCGTTGATATGGATACATTGGCAGATGTGATTGGAGTAGAGCGAGGAGCATTCCAATCAATTAGTGTGTCTATTGGTCGTGCGACGGTAGAGCTTGTTCAAGATGGAATGGCAGAAGGACGAATTTCGTACTTGAGGATGAATGCCTCAAATATTTTACTACACAAGATCGTGATCAATTGCCTTAGACCAAAATCAACTTCGAAGACCGACGTCTCCAACTCAGAAGCAAAGTTGATGTATGCTATCAACGCTGGCAAAAAGTTCTCTCTACCTCATACTATCATGTTTCACATGTATAGAACGATGGTGAAAGACAAGGGACAATTTCCTTCTTAGCGCTTGTTACAAAGCTATTTGGACATTTGAATATTCAGTCTCCCAAAATTCTATGTGTTCATACCTGTGATCAAATGGTGGTGGGACTGAAAATGGTTTCCAAAATGCATCTGAAGGAGATGAACAAAGCTTTGGAGCGATTTAAGGAGAAAACCACTGTCAAGACTCACCAAGTTTCTTCGGCTACAAAACGGAAAGGGAAAGAGCCAGTGACTGCTCTATCTAGGAAAAGAAGAGCCCTCATCTTAGAGGATGAAGAAGATGAGGACGATATCACCATTTTTGCTCTTGCATTGAGAAACCTACAACAATTTGTTCCAAAGACAGAGGAGAGAGAAAATCAAGACAGAGAAGAAGAAGAGCAAAGGAGTGGAGAGAGAGAATCGATGAGAACAGAAGCAGAGGAAGAAAGGACTGCAGAAGAAGAAGATGGCAGAGGTGAACAAGAGGAAATAGAGCATAAAGAGTACTTCTCACCGCCTGAAGGCAATGAAACATGGGGAGTTGCTGAGAAAAGAGGTACATCTTCAATTGCTTTTACCAGTGAAGATGTTAGCCATTCACCTGCAGATCTAGAAGACATGTATGTCTCTCAATTTCCAGAGGAAGGTCATGAGGCTTCATCTCCTAATCTGGGTGCCTATGCTGAAATGCCATCATCTGCAAATTCTCCTCCAACTGAACATGCAGAAGCTAGCACTCAGATTGATAATTCACCAGACTTTTGAAGACTGCTTGATATTCTTATGGAGATGCGAGGCCAGATTTATGCCCCGGGATGTGAAGTTCAGAACTTGCAGAATGCAGGTCAAGCCTCTTCAGTTTCTTTGCATGATCAAATTCATGCGCTTGCTCTTCAAGTTCAAGCAAATGCCAAGGGTGAAGAAGTGGCTCAACTGAAGGAGGATTTGAAGAAGCTGGAAGGGATTGTCCAGTCGATGGGAGATTTCCAGCTCATTCGCGTTCCAAAGCAATCCTAATTTCATTATCTTTCATCTTTACCTTTTTACTGTTGACAAAAAGGGGGAGATTGTGCAGATTTGATTGTTTGACTTTACTTTTGATTGACCTTACTTTTGTTTGGATGTTTGGTTGTGACTGGATTTGGATTTGGTTTGTTTGATCGGTTATATGTTTGCTGCAATATCTTAAGCACTGTTGGTATTTCATGGCAAAGATAGATTGTTTATTTACAGGACTAACTTTCTTATTTTCTGTGGATGCAGATCTAATGCTATATTTACTAAGCCAATTATCTTTTGTGAAATATTCATGTTTGCTTGAGTATTGTCTTGTAGGTCAAATATATCCAAATTTGCAGGAAAGTTTTATCACCATAAAAAAGGGGAAGATTGTTGTAGAAAACTTCCGCATTTATTTTGAAGCTGACAAAATGTTTCCATCAGTCTAGTTTGAAGACTTGCAAACTCTTTCGTCAAAGTCTGAAGACATCAAAGTCTGAAAACCATCGGACCACCAGACTCAAGATTCAAAGTCTACCCTCATTGAATCCTCGAAGAAGACTTATCCAGAGTTGAGTATTTCCTTAAGGATTTGATTCTATCGACTGAATAAGATCTCTCGGATGGATATAGCATCTTGGATTCTATTATTCGTTTTGATTTTGATTCGGATAATTTAGATCTGTTGATTGACAAAGTATACTTGGAAGGTTTTACTTATGGAAACCTAGATCCTGATTGTATGGGCGAGCATGATTGGTGGACTATCGTCATATTCCTTAAATAACTCGAGATCTCCCTAATTGGTTCTGTCCAACGGGTAGATTGGAAGAGCTCTTTTGGAAAGTGCCAACGGTTATGAAGGCATGGAGGAGTATATAAGGAAGATGTTCTAGTTATTCGAGTGTGTGCGCGATAGATAAATTCCAAAGTCTGAAGCTCCTTGTTTTTTGTCAATTCAATTGTTGAGCGTAAATTTGTACTCAAAAGAGAGTTCATACATTTGTGAGACCTTGAGGAAGTGTAGCAGAGTCTCTACACTGTGGAATGAAGGAAGTGATCTTGTAACGACTCTTTTGATTCATAGTGAAATCCAGCTGGTGGCTGTCAGTGCGGGAGAGTGGACGTAGGCTTAGATTAAGCCGAACCACTATAAACCTTGTGTTCTTATTATCTTTCCTAAATTCTTTTACTTTACTTGTAACTTTATTCAATTGCTAGAGTCTCGTTTCTAATTTAGAGTCTTTGTCAAACAGACTCAGGTTAAAAGTAAAATTTTTACACTATCCTTCGCAAAAGTTTATTTTTGCACCTATTCACCCCCTCTAGGTGCTCATACTAGCATTCACACAGTTGCTACCCAGTGTTGTGTCATTTCGGGACATACACAAGTATGCTGCTGGGTCCGACTCGAGGGTTGCACCGTCACGATTTTTCTGATAAATTGGGGGCGCCACTACGACCTGGGCGGGATATTGGATTTGGGTCCAATATAATGCCATTCAATCGAGAATGCAATACTTCAAACGAGGAAACAAAATATTCGAGAACTAATATAGATAAGATTTTTACCTAATTTGATTATTTGTTTCCAAGTTCGAACGCGCGATGGGTCTTGGGAATCACGGACCCACAACCGACGGTGGTTCACTGACTGTGGTCGGCGGTTCTAGCGGTAAATGTGCCCGACGGTGGATGGTTCACGATGGATGGAGTGGAACTCTCGGTGGTGTCCCAGCAAGTTGGACTTCACTTGGACGTAAATCTTGACTCAGTCAACACTGGACAAGACTGAACCTGGGTGTGGCGAGAGTAAGAAGACAGCAAGGCTTGGCGTCGAACAATACTGAGACAAGCTGGGTTATCAGCTTGCGGTTCCAGCGTCGAGATGGGTTAAACGCAGTGGCACTTCTCGGGCAGTGGCCGGACGCAACTGGACTCGCTGGACATGAAGCAGTGGGCAAGGAGAAATCGTGCAGGGCGCAGCTGCGATGGCAGAGAAATGGGAGGCGGCACCGTCGTTGAGCGCAAAGCAGCAACAGTTTGCGGGATGGTTCATCGTTGACGGCTCATAGCAAGGACCGTTGGAAGCTTACGGCTCGTCGTCGGTGGTCGTGGTGTTTGCTGGTGGTGCGGTGACTGTGAAGGCATCGAGAAAGCAGTAGCAAGCTTCACGGACTGAAGCTGTCTCAGTGAAGTGGCACGGTGGTGAGCAGAGTAACCACCACGAAGCACCACAGCAGGAAGCGTTGCGGTTCAGTGATGGAGGGACTCATGGAGTCGCGAAGGGCAGCGTCACCTGCGCAAGATCGGCAATGGTGGTCGGCATCAAGGGCGCTGGCGTGAAACTTGCAGCAAGAAAACAGTGTCTGGAGCGAGGGCGTTCGGTCGTGGATGGCTGAGGAAGAAGACGACCCCCTTCTTCTCTATTCTTCTCTCGTTTTTCTTTTGTTTCTATAGAATGTAGTTAGACCAAAAGAGAACCGCACATCCATGTCCGTAGGTGGTCCTTTTATGGGCAGGGATGAGCTAACCTTTCAAGCTAAAGGATCTAGAAGTGCCAAAAGTTATGTAAGTCGCTCATTTAGTATAAAAGTTTTCGCCAGCTCACTTAAATATTAAATTGGGAAAACGATCACTTAAGTGCCAACAACGAGAAATTCCAACCAAATTGATTACATGCAATTTATAATAAAAATTATAATATGATTTAGTAAATCTTTTAAAAACTTCAATCCATGTGGCATTTCCATGAGGCATGTTTGGCACTTAAGAGAACGATTGACACTGAAATGATTACTTTAAACAAAATGTGGCACTTAAATTATCACTTTAAATAAAATTTGACATTCAAATAATCACTATTTACAACTTTTGGACGACGTCATTTAGGGATTAATATTGACCAGGCTTACCGGTGAGCCACGTAGGATTAAGAAATCAATAAAATATAGCCACGTTGGATTTCCAATGACACAGATCGGAGTTGGCACTAAAATGATTTTTTTAATTAAAAAATGGCACTTAAGTGATAAAAAAAAATCGGCACTAAAATCAACATCGTACACAACTTTTGGCACTTCTAATATACTTATCCCCAAGCAAAGGGAATAATTGTGCGTTTGATAACCATTGTATTTTCGATAACCATTGTATTTTCGATAATAATTTCTACTCATAAATATTTTTTTTTATTCAATTCCCTAAATGAGTTTCTAGTATTTGAAGGTGTATAGTAACCATCCAAAATTTCTATTCTTGTAATAGAAATGCGTTTAGTACGCTCTTTAATTATTATTTTTTTTTTGTGACTTAGAATTTCTTTTATTTTTTTGAATACTTCTATTATATTTTTCTCTTTTTTCATTTTCTTTCCCTCTTCTTCTTCTCTAGCTGGCCATCGGCCATCGCCATGGCCAACGACCGGTAATGAGGAAGAAGAAGAGAAAAGGAAAGGAAAGGAAATGAAGAAAAGAGAAAAAAAAATCGTTTCTCTTGATTTTGAAGTTGTTCTTGGGAATGAAGAAGAAGTTTTTTTAAACTTCTTGATTCTGTTCCAAATCTATTTGTGTGAACAAATTTGTTCTCGAAAAAAAACTTACCAAACAATTTTTTTTTTTTGGGAACAAAAGAATATAATCAAATATTGTTTAACCGGTTACCAAATAGGTCCTAACTCTCTCTCTCTCTCTTCTAGTGAGTATTAGAATATATTATATTTGAACTCTTTCCAATTCTTGCACCTATTCTTTCTGTTCACGCCAATTGATGCGTGAAGATAAAATGCCACTTTCCTCTTTCTGTATCCAATATATTGTTTCCCTTGGTACGAAGATGCAAAATCTTACGACCCCATAATAATTGTCGCCAAAAATTTTCTGATTCCTTTCCATCCATGCTCATCAATCCTCTTATTTGTCCCCACGTGTCCATGAAATAAAATTCTTCAAGACAAACCAAATATAATGCCGTGGATGCGTGTGAAGAGAATATATGCTTAGTGTCTCCAAAATTTTACATCCTTTCTCTTCATCATCTTCCTTAGTAGAAATATTGGTCCACTTTTGGATTTTGCTCAAGCCAATCTTTCAATATTCATGCGTGCCCGCAATTTCGGAAATCCACGGTCCATTTCGTATGGGCCTTGCTCGTATAGGCTAAAAGTCCTTAAAAATCAACCATATTAGCCTAACTCTAATGCAATTCCTGACCTGATCAACTCGAATGCAGTTTTATGTGGACTCATTGTTACTAAATGATAATACTCCTAATATCTATATATATGCAATCAACTAAGATTTTTGTTTAAGAGTTGAAGTCAATCCCTAATTTTTATGTGCAATAAACAACTGATTGTGTCATCAAAATTTATGTGTTAAAAAGTATTAAATGCCAAAAACCGAATTTAAGCAAAATTGACCTGACAGTTCATATTCGGACCCAGTTTTGACCCGCGAGTTTAAAAATCTGGGAAAAATATCTAAATATTTCAAAATCCCGCCAAATTTAACAGAAACCTTTTTTATTTCGTTATTGATAACTTTCATGTTTTACACTTTTGCTAATAAGCTGTCCAACTATCTGAAAATTGCAGATTTTCCTAGGGACCTAAACAGTTTTGTAGGCTAAGAATGACCTCCAATTTTCGGCCAAATTGGCCCCCTAAACTTTGCTATGGTCATCAAACTTTCCGGTATACTCAATTAGACCTCAATGAGCAACTTTAAATTTTTTGCAAAAAAGGACTTGAACTTTGTGAAATTTGCTAATCAAAGTTTGAGAAATCTGGAATCAGTTTCTATTGATAGCTCAAAAATCTATCGCTACTTTGTGGATGCGAGATTTCGATCAAATGACTTCCGAATTTTATAAATAAATACCATTGCGAACACTTGATCCGTATTAACAACGATATTTCACGCAAGAAATTGAAATTCCAACTCTAGAGGTTTTGGAAAATCATTGAATGAACAGAGGTCAAAACTGTTATGAACTTTAAGCACACAGACCGCAATTTTCCATATTCTGATCCTATCTTTCGAAGCACAATTCACATAGCCAATGATCCGTGTTCTAAGCCTGTGACCTATTTAATCGAAGCTTAGGATGTGACATCCAAAATTTTTATATTTGAAATTATGTGACGATTAGGATTTTTTGTATATGATGACGATACTTACTTATAAGGCTAAGTATTATTTGCCCTTAGAATTTGGATGGTTAAGTAGGAATATGGCCGAATCGTAAATTTAGTGGGACGCGAGGGATAATTTTTCCGTGATCATAATCGTCCCAAGTCCGATGTGTGAATTGGATTGTGTATGCGCTAATAGTAGGGCAGTATTAATTAAATTATTGTCGTCCTAATAGTTAATGGTTGAAATTAATTTCATAAACTTTTGTTAATTAAAAACAATGGTGATTAACTTATGCTAATGATGAGGGAAGAAGAGGATTTTGTTGTCTTGCAAAATTTACTCACCAAACTTTTAATTAAAGTTTATAAATGCCACATGTCTTCATAAGAACTCATGCAAGTCCAAGTGCTCTCCCAAGGATGAAGTCTTAAGACTAATTGGACACCCAATAGTGTAGTGATGGTTACTTCCGAAATGAGTCATTTCTTCTTGCATTTCCCTTGGCCACGTGCAAGACTTTGGCTTGCATTTGTGCCCTCTCAAGAGGTAATTGCCATGCAAAGCTCCACTTAGCAATTGAAGGCACCATTCTTAGATTGATTAGTTTTAACAAAAACTCCTTCTACCTTGCCATAGAACTCCCTTTTGCTTCTCCAAGATCTCAAAGGTGTTGAGAAAACTCCTACCAGATTTTGAAGTTGACAAAACTTTCTAGTTCTATTGTTTTTCTTTAGAACATATTGATTAAAGGTGTTCATGAGAAACTATCGAAGATTTCCGTCGAAGTCTATTCTTTTCCAAAAGCTTATCCCACTCTGATGAGTCTAGAACAAGGAGTTCAGAACTAGATTCATCTAAGTTGCGACCCGATCTAGAATGAACTTTTTTTGGAAATTATTCCACAACGTCTAGTTCTCTGGCAAAGGATTTTACTTACCACATTCATATATATATATTGATTCAGTTAATAAGAAATTGACAAAATCAATCCTGAAGACAAGTTCCATATGAGAAAACATCACTTATGGAACCAAGATTCTAATTATATGAGTGACCAGAATCAAATGGAAATTCCATTTCCGTCTTCAATGGCTACAAGATCCCTTAGAAGATTTCTATTAAATGGGTAGATTTGAATAAATTCATCCGGAGAATGTCAATGGCTAATGTTGCATGGAGGTGTATTTAAAGGAGGCCATTTGGGCAAGGAGGATAGGAATGTGAATATGAAATTCTAAAGTACAAGTGTATTTGCACTCATAAGCTGTAATTTTCTATTGATCTTATAGTGAAATCTAACTAGTAGGCTGTCAGCGTGGCGAGTTGACATAAGCTTAATCTAAGCCGAATCACTATAAATTCCGTATGCAATCTTCTCTTCCCTTAACTATTTTATTTAAAGTTTGTTGCACACTTTCTAAACATTGCAGAAGTCTAGTGTTTTGCGACACTAATTTTGATCCTCATCCAAACTTTGCTTGCATCTTATTTTATTCCGTGTTTATTTGTCAAATTTTTTTTTTCAAACACCTATTCACCTCCTCTAGGTGTTAGTTTTAGCTACATCAAAAGGAAGCTTACATGTGCTATTTTCATTTCTCTATCATAAAACTTAGAGAACAAAACTTCATATACAAGAGCTAGAAGGTGGTGATGGAAATTTGGTCGTTCACGTTTTGCATTTGCTTGAGGTAAGTGAAGTTTCTAGTATTAAGTTAGTTTAAATCTACTTGATTACTTCTATCTTGAGTTTGATCTACTTGATTACTTCTATCTCGATTGGTTGAGTGAGAGATGAAGTCTTGATGTACATGTTATGGGTACGGTGGTTATTAATTGGCCTTGATAATCTCTTGCGAGTTCGTTCTGCTTTGCTTTGAATCATTCTAATTTGTTATGTATGGTTCTAGATAGTCAAAACATGTTCATTATATCATATGGGATATACTATCATATCGATTAGGATCTTGTCATCACTTGCTTGTGTTTGCTTATATGTTATGCTTGTTGTATTATCATTTGCTTGCTATTACATCAAGTAAGTTCATGATCTCGTATGAGTGTCAAGCACACCCGGATGTTGATGAAAGGCCTCGGCGACTTTGCGCATGTGTTGAGCTGAGTGCACGACCCACACTTGATCTCAGGACAACATTGAGACATGTTGTTACTTTGGACAAGTCACGGGTCAATGTCAAATCCGGAGCAAGCGATTCCAAGTCAAGACCACAAGTCCGAATCGCATTCGGCATGAGTTAGCTTAGTAAAGGACAAGAGTCGTTCATTGATTCATTTTGTATGGCACACCTTTGGGCCTTTCATCTGGCTAAAAGTTCAACGATAAAATGAAATGGCTGATGCTTGAAATGCATGGACACATTATGGACTTATATGCCAATGCTGGGGATGCCAGCTCGTTGCCTATGGTAAAGCCCCGGATGCCATCCCGAAAATGAGATCGTGGATGATGCCAGCCCAAGTGAGGCCGATGCCTGGGGTTTGCCCTAGATGCCGTCCTAATAATGAGATAAGAATGGAGGGATGAATGCTTGGTTGTTACCGGAAGAGTCGATTGATTTCGACTAACAAAAAAATTGAAAAGAAAATGAAAGTCCATGTGTGATGCTTGAATTAATGCTTAAAAAAGCCAGGTTTGTATTGATATATGTTGTTGGGTCCTTGCATTAATTTGAGCATATGTTTGCATCGGGTCATTCAATACTTGAATGAGTTTTATGTGATGCACGCATCTTTCTTAGCCACCGAAATGGTCGTAAGCTACGGATCTTTAGAAAGCTTGTTCTTATGCATTAACTCTTTGTCTTTGATTCTTGAAAGAATATTGATGATTGAGAGGCTTTCATATGCATAAGTAAGGCAAGACACAAACGTTACTATTAATTTGCCATCGGTAAGTAGGTGGTGATCTTGATTCGAGGATCAATGGCGAGATGTCCTTCGATAGAAGAATTAGGGATTTTTACTTACTGAGACATCAACTCACTTTTGTTATTTTCACCATTTCAAGTGTGTGATGGTTGAACCAACCCCACCGCCCCTCCATCCCGGTCTTTTGATTGCTATAATCACTACCTTGATGGACATAGTAGACTTAGAAGGGGACGTCATTTATCAGAAGTAAACTACTACTATATGGGTCCAATAAATGGTAGACACCTTGGTTCCCACGTGCACGAGGCTTGGCACCTCTCTTTTTTATGGGGACATCATCGGTTCCATTCATGGCTTCATCCCTTCGATGGATCCCATGGGAGCATTGTAAGGGAATGGGCTTAGGATGGGGGCCATTTTTGGAGGAGCTCAATAAAGGAGCTAGGCTACCCTAACCTTTTTGATTGACTATGTATGGTAATGAAGATAAATAGCCCTAAACTAGAATGGACTTGTAATTATAACAACTTTTGATATGTATGTATATGTTTTGCTTGACTTCCATGGTTGTTTATGTATAGAGATATGTTTATGACTCGCTTTCACATGTGCCAAAACAAAGATAAAAGATTTTTGGGACGTTTGACGTGCCTGGGACGTCGATGCTAACCCGTCGAGTCATGCTCTCATGCTAGGGGTGGAGGAGTGGCGTGACATCTGATTTTTTATATCAGAGCGGGGTTAGTGACCCGAAGTGATAAGGTGCGCTATAAGTTGGGCTAGTTAGTTAGGAAAAACACTACACATGTGTTCGCTTGAGTGAATTCTTAGATACTAACCTTAACCCATGACTTTGGTGTTGCTATAGTTGTCCCTATCCTTTTGTATAGGTATTCCTTAGAATTACATTAGAACACCATGAGTGCTTAGGACCAGTCTACTTTTAAAGGAAAATCGAAGCAAGATCCCCGACTTGATGGAATACTGCAAGCCCTTACGACCATAGGAGGTTTATTGGAATAGCAAGCATAGTAACAGGTTAATGGTAATGGGAATGGCAACGACCAATACAGGAACTTATGGAACGGTTTTTGAAACTCTGGCCATCAAAATTTGTTGGGACTAGAGACTTTGAGGAAGTAGCATCATGAATCAATGAGCTAGAAAAGATATTTGCACTTTTAAAATGCTCTAAGGAGGATAGGGTCACATTGACGGTGTATCAGCTATAAGGTAATGCCAGTCATTGGTGGAAGGCAACCCAAGGAAGGATATTCCTAGATGACGCAACTATTACCTGAATGCTTTGGTGGATGCATTTAACAGCAAGTATTTCTTGGAGTGCGCTTGTGATAGAAAGATGGCAGAATTCCTATAGCTTCGCCAGAATAATATGATAGTCAACTAGTATGAGGCAAAGTTCTCTTAATTGTCTAGGTACACTTCCTTATTGGTTGAGAATCCAGTAGACAGGGCTAAGCGACTTCGAGATGGATTAACGCTTGAAATGCGAAGCCAGCTTGCATCATTAAAAAGACTATGGCAAGCTATATGAGAGGGCTCAGTTGATTGAGAAGGATGCCATGGAACGAGCAGTAAATTGTCCTTATTATCCCGCCTTGAGGAGTGGGAATTAGCGTTCAAGTAAGCGGTCAATGGTGGGAGACAAGCGTTCCTTTAACCCTAATAAGATGAATAGTAATCAAAAGTCCTCATTCACTCCGAAAGATGGGTACCATATTTGCAGAAGGTGTCATGGGAATGCTCCATGTTATGTCAAAATAGGAGCTTGCTTCGAATGTGGCTAATAGGGCCATCACCTTAGAAGTTGTCTGCAGCGATAAGGAATGCGGTAGTAGTAGCCGCAACAACCATCAATGAGGATTACACCTCAGGATAATTTTAACTATCCATTAGCACCAAGAAGATTGTACGCAATAACCCAAGAAGAAGCAAAGAACTCCTAGACCGTTATCATAGGGACCTAATGAGTCGGATGATCATATTGTACTTAGACCATTTCCTTATAATAATTATAGAAGACATTTTGTTGTACTCAAAAAGTCCAAGCCACGTGGTGACCATAGAAAATAATAATCAAAGTGGTGCAACGGAAGCATGGAGTGCCGGTAACTATTACTTCTGATCGAGATCCTAAAGTTACCGCCACATTTTTGAGAAGTTTACAAGCTGCCTTTTGGACAAAATTGCAGTACAGCACCACCTACCATCCACAAGCGGATGGTCAAACAGAAAAGACCATCAAGACTTTAGAAGAGATGCTTCAGGTGTGTGTTATAGATTTCAAGGGAAGCTGAGATAAATATTTACATCTCATTGAGTTTGCATATAATAACATTTATCAACAAAGTATTGGTATGGCACCATTCGAGGCACTCCGCGGTTGGGCTTATGGGACTCCAGTATGTTAGGATGAAGTTGGGGAAAAGAAAATCACTGGTCCGAAGCTAGTTCAACTCACTATAGATACCGTTCAAACTATCCGAAATAAAATGAGAGCCGCCTAAATTCATTAGGAGAGTTATACTGATAATAGGCGGAAACCCTTAGAATTCCAAGTTGGTGATCATGTTTTTCTCAAAGTATTGCCTATAAAAAGTATGTTGTGTTTTGATAGGAAAGGAAAATTGAGTTCTAGATTCATAAGACCATTTGAGATACTAGAACGGGTGGAGAATTTGGCCTATCAGTTGGCTTTGCCATTGAAGCTAGCAAAGGTCCACAACGTCTTTCATGTTTCCATGTTAATGTTGGAAGATATGATTCAGCAAATCGTATCTTATTGAAAATAGATAGAGAATCATGTTTGTTTTAGGATTAGAAAGATAGGGAAATACTTATTTTCCTTTATTAATTCCTTCTTTGTAATTAAATACACTATACAGTACAGAAATTACAATATAGAGAGAATACAATTTTCCTCTCATATTTTTCCTTCTACTTTCTTGACGCTTCTCTTCGGTCTTCTGAATGGTACCAGAGCACCTTGCGATTTTGGCATAGCTTCTGCTTCCATCCTGATTGCCTTGAGGAATTGTAACCTGCAAAACAGTTACCAAAAGGAATCAATTCTTTTCAAAATTTTTTTTTTACAATGAACAAATCAGAAGCCCTCATCTTAAGACCAAGACGACTAGCCAGCAAGAGATGCGACGCCACAAATTATGCACAATCTAGATTCAACTGTCATGATGACTATGGCTAAACAACAACTCAGTCAAATCCAAATCCAGCCTCAACACGTGCAATTGAAGACTTTTCCGGCTTAGTTTAATCTAGGGCAGCCCTTCTTGAACCATCCTTACCAGTGGATGCCGTATCCATGAATCCATGGGACAAACCCACCTACATCACAGCCGGGCTACCAAAGTAGCGTGTGGATCGACAGAGGCCCACTAACCAACAGTGGGGCAGGCTCTACCTTCGGCCTGGAGCAGACGGGCGGATCAGGCGAATCGGGGGGAACGAATCCCTACCTAGATTTCTTTAATGCGGGTTGAGGAAACGGGTTGAATACTTCGAATGTAGGGGCAAATACCTACTCGATTTCACCTGGTTTTTTTTCCATATCAGTTCCTTGCTGCCGGAGGATGGCCAGAGCCCGGCGACCCTCTTTACACGATGAACGCCGACGAACCAGAACTGAAACTCATCAGTCAACAATTGACGAGCCCAAACAACTACTCGACTTGGTTGCGGGAGCTCCGGCGTGCCCTGGTAACAAAGGATAAGGAGGGTTTTCTTGACGGAACAATTCCGGTTCCGAACAACGAGCGAATGGCTCGATTTTGGAGAAAATGTAACCAACTCGTCAGAACTTGGATCGGGAACTATATCACACCCAAAGTCACAGCATGACTTCCCCCAATGGAAGATACGAAAGATTGAATTCAATAAATCATTGTGTAACCATGTTATCAATGACAAAAATTTTCTTTATCATAAAAGATTGGGACATAGTGCTTCATTCCCTTGTCCCCAGTGTCCTATCTGTCCTTTGGCAAAACAGACACATGCTCCCCTCCTAAATAGTAATTCTAGAGCAGATGACATTTTTTCATTAATCCATGCTGATATTTGGGGACCCTACCATACTGTGCACCACGATGGGTCGTGATATTTCCTCACAATTGTTGATGATTTTTCTCGTGCGACATGGATATTTCTCATGCAATCCAAGAATCAAGTCCTTTCTCACCTAAGGACATTTCTTTCCTTATCCAAAAATCAGTTTGGAAAAACAATCCGTCACATTACAACTGATAATGGAAGAGAGTTCTTTGATGGTGAACGTGCTTCTTTATTTTCAGTGAATGAAATCTTGCATGAGAGTTCTTGCACTTATACACCACATCAAAATGGTGTTGTTGAGAGGAAACATCGTCACCTCTTAGAAGTAGCACATGCCCTTAAGTTTCAAGCATCTATTCTTGAGAATTTTTGGGGAGATTGTGTGGTCACAGCAGCATATTTGATTAATCACATGCCATCACGCATTCTGAAAGGGAAGACACCATTTGAGATGTTGTATGGAAGGAAACCGAATCTGAGTCATCTCAGAGTTTTTGGGTGTCTCTGTTATGTAACTACAGTGGGACACAAGGATAAGATGGCACCACGTGCTAGTGGATGTATATTCATGGGGTCTCCCACCTTGAAAAAGGGATATCGGATTTACGCACCATCCCCAGGAGAATTTTTCGTGAGCAGAGATGTCGTCTTTCATGAGAATATTTTTCCATTCCAAACTCTTGTCTCTTCACATGAAGATGAGAAGACAGCCAATTCAAGATTCTTATTGGAAGAGGATTTACTTTCGCGAGGAACATTTATTGCTACTTCTCCACCAAGACCAACTGATGAATTGCCTACATTGCCTATTGAGACATCTACGAGTCATTCCATTGAAGAATCTCATATAGAAGAACCAGCACAGTTGACAGAACTTCTAGAACCAAGCCTTGCTATAGAAGAGTCCTCCTCAATGCAACAAGAGCCTACACGGTGTTCTAGTCGAGTTGCTCGCCCACTAGCTTGGACAAAGGATTACATATGTGGTTCTTCAAGATCGTCAGGTACTCGTTATCCTATCTCGTCTTACATCTCATTTGATAGGCTATCACCAGAACATCTATGTTGCACAAGCCGTATTTCTGAAGAATGAGAACCTTCTAGTTATAATGAGGCCAAAGACGATCCTCGTTGGCAAAAGGCAATGGAGTTCGAGTTACATGCTTTGACAGAAAATTATACTTGGGATGTCGTACCAATGCCTGCTCATCGCAAACCCATTGGATGTCAGTGATTTTACAAGATCAAGTACAGGTTAGATGGTTCTGTAGAGAGATATAAGGGGTGATTGGTGGCCAAAGGCTTTACACAGCGAGAAGGTTTTGACTACCATGAAACTTTTTTGCCTGTTGCAAAGGATGTCATAGTTCGATCTTTCCTATCGGTTCTTGCTTTTCGTGATTGGCCGTTGCATCAAATGGATGTGCATAATGCCTTTTTACATGGTGATCTGGATGAAGAAATCTACATGGATCTTCCACTAGGATTACGGAGATAGGGGGAGTCTAAGGTGTGTCGTCCATAAATCTCTTTATGGACTAAAGCAAGCCTCTCGACAATGGTACGCCAAGTTTACTAATGCACTTATGGCTGCTGGATTCAAGCAGTCCAACTATGACTATGCTCTATTCACTTGGACAAAATGTATGTCATCTATTTACTCGATGATTTATGTTGATGACATACTTATTATGGGAAATGATGATTATGCTATAAAGAAACTTAAAGATTATCTACATTCCACATTTCATATCAAAGATTTAGGGCTGCCTAAGTATTTTCTTGGAATTGAGATAGCTCGTTCAGATCAGGGAATCTCTCTCAGCCAGCGGAAATTCATAATGGAGATCATATCAGAAGCAGGACTGTCAGGCTGTAGACTAGCCATTATTCCTATTGAGCAAAATGCCAAGCTGACATCTGTCGACTATGATACTGGCATATCCTCTCCTTCTGACGATCTGTTATTAAAAGATCCGTCGGGATATCAAAGACTTGTAGGGAAACTTATTTCTCACTATGACTAGGCCAAACATCTGCTATGTAGTGCAGACTCTTAGTTAATTTATGCATAGTCCAAAGCAATCTCACATGAATGCAGCCTTGAAGATTGTGAGATACTTAAAGACATGTCTAGGCCTAGGGATACTTCTTTCTTGAAAATGCAACATGGAAACGACAGCTTACTGTGATGCAGATTATGCCACATGTCCTATGAGAAGGAGATCCATTACCAGATTCTGTATCAAATTTGGGGAATCACTACTTTCATGGAAGACAAAGAAGCAGTCTACGGTATCTCTATCTTCAGCTGAAGCTGAGTATCGATCCATGGCCAAGACTGTCTATGAAATAGTTTGGTTAAGGGGTTTACTTCAGGATCCCGAGGCACGAGTTGGAGGATTGACTACACTCTTTTGTGACAATGATTCAGCACTCAAACTTGCAGCAAATGTTGTATTGCATGAGAGGACAAAACATATAGAAGTCAATTGTCACTTTACTCGGGAAAAGATTCAAGGAGTAATTGAGACAAGAGGGATCAAAACCTCAGAGCAACTAGCGGATATATTCATTAAACCTCTTTGCCAAAGATAACATGCATATCTTCTAAACAAGCTTGGAGTCTTGGACATTTACAAGCCACTAGCTTGAGGGGGAGTGTTGGAAGATATGATTCAGTAAATCATATCTTATTGAAAATAGATAGAGAATCATGTTTATTTTAGGATTAGAAAGATAAGGAAATACTTATTTTCCTTTATTAATCCATTCTTTGTAATTAAATACACTGTACAATACAGAAATTACAATATAGAGAGAATACAATTTTCTTCTCCTATTTTTCCTTCTACTTTCTTGACGCTTCTGTTCGGTCTTCTGACAATTAAGAAAGTACAAACGCAATCCGACACACGTGCTAAGCTTTGAGGAGATCGAAGTAGATGATAGAGTGTCATATATTGAAGTGCCAATACGAATCATAGATTGGAAAGAGCAAGTTTTGAGGAATAAAGTCATTCCCCTAGTTAAGGTGATTTGGCGATACCACAAGATAGAAGAAGCAACTTGGGAGATCGAAGAAAGTATGAGATGGTCATACCCGTTTTTACTTGAATTAGGTATGTATATAAATTTTGATGACAAAATTTTATTTAGAGGGGGAGAAATGTAACATGCTCGATTCTAGGTCATGAGAATAAGTTACAAGGGTCAATGAGTCGTAACTTGGCTTGTATCGTGATGTCTTATTTACTAATGCGTGGATGCTGAATATATGCATTGGACAAGAATCGACCCTTCGACCATGAGGTGTAGTTGTGAATTGATCCGCACCATCGTGAACACAAAGGATGATCATGGATCAGTTATGTGTGGACAGTGCACCAATTGTAGGTGATTCCGCACGAAACGTATTTTGACCATGAAGATTCCATGAGTTGATCTTGTTCGTTAGTGAATCGGTTGTGGATTGATCAAGTCCATGTAACCAAGTGACAACCAAGGGTCAATTATGAAAATCAATGGCATAAGCCTTGGATAGACCAAGGTATGACATGTTCGGCCATGGACTCGGTCCGCCCAACCGAGATCCGATCAAGGCGAATGATTGAGGCCAATCTTGAAGTTCATTTGAAGACATCCAATAAATCAATTTTAATTGAAAATGGTCATGAACATGTTCAAGAGGGTACCGACTTAGTCACACTCAATTGGTTAAAGTTCAGTGAATTTTTGGCACGAACCTCGGTTCTCATAGTACTGTCGATCATGTACAAATATGGACGATTTCTCCAATAAGGCGACACCTTATATTAGTCTTATGAATACCTTGACTAAATTTTGGACACAAATCAATTAATGCAGGGATGAGCCATTGGACAAATGTCAATAGATAATTGGAGTTCTAGAATCTTCCATGGTCTTTGTCACACCCGATCCTTGAGCGCACACCCATCCCTCACCTAGTCGATTAAATAATGATGTCCCAAGACACATCGCCGACCCTTTCATTTTAATATATGCATACGGAAGCAGATATAAAATCTCCAGACAATAAAACAATGGGATAGAAAAGTATGACTAATTTTTCACAAAAGACCTTTTATAAACATACAAGTTTATACACAGAAGCTTACAAAAAGGGAATCGACTATCATCAAAATAGAATTGTCCTGTGACTAGCTAGTCAGGCAAGGACGCCTATTCTTTGGGCTTCACCTTCTAACTTCCGTCCTAGGGTCCTCCACCGATATCAACTAGGAACTTTAAAATGGTTATACAATAACCAGTGAGAGCAACAAGTCCAACCCCCTATGACCCGATTAGGAAGCAAATACGCTCTAAGGGCTCACTTCAATATTCATACCGGTGAATAATCCGTGCGACTAGCATACTTTGAGAGCTCGTTGCTATACATCTGTTAGGAATATATAGCAGCTCATAATGGTCATCACATCCTGAGTAGATTTAGTATGCAGTTCCCTAAATCGATCGATCACATTTATATTTCTCTTGATCTCTTTTAAACAATGATATATATATTGTATTCACAATTATGATTATCCCAAAGACAATCATAATTGGTTAACCGATAAATACAAAACTACAATGTGATTCTCCAAAATCGATCTTCCTCTTTCCTTCAAACTCTCAATTTCAGTTCAGCTTGCTTTTCTAGAAATGTTCCATTAGATCGAATCATCTCATGACCATTGGCAACATCCTAAGATAGCAAACACTAAATAGAAATCTTGAGAATAAGTAAGAGTTATGAGGGGACTAAAAATTGAGGATCTCTTTTCCTCAAGAGTCTCACACGACATAAAAGTTGAGATCAAACTTTTGTCACTCTTATTGGTCGTCTCATGCATACGTAGTATGAAATACGTATTACGGTATTAACTCCTTTCCCATGGAGCGTATGTCTACACCTTGAATACCGTACAGATGATAGTTCAGACATACCCAATGTCTAACTTGAGTTCATGTATCTACTCATTCACAAAATTCATCAGAACTCATATTTGGCATCATAGACAGATAAAGTAAAATATGTAGAGTATTTTACTTTCGGACATAGTAAGTATTATGTCCTCATCTTAACATCCAGTTAAGGCGACATACGTGTTTTAAGCTTGAGCTCTCGATTATCACCTAGATAATAAGCTTAAAAACAGTCTCATCTCTATTTATCACACGGTAAATAGAGGTGATTACCCGTGTGAGTGGGCTAATCTTATATCTATCCGACATACTTTCTCAACTTAAAGTAATGCACTGAGCATTAAGATGCATAAAGATCAAACAAAGATTCATAGGCATTAATGATGAAAACACAAATTCATCAAATGTGAACACTTAGGGAAATTACAATATTCAGTACATCAGCCTCTACGCAATCCTAGAGATTTCATATGGCCACAAAAAACACATATCTAGGTATTGGCTTTGTCATAGGATCTGCTACCATTCTATGCGTAGTATGTACTCTAAGTTCACATCTTTTCGTGCAACCATATTCTTGACAAAAATTATACTTGGTATCTATAGGTTTGGTCTTGCCATGATATTTTGGATTTTTGGTGTACGCTTCTGCTGCTTGTCTATCATAGTTAACCAACAATGAATCTGCAGCACTTCCAATAATACCTAAATGATCCAAAAATCTCTTAAGCCAAACACCTTCTTATACTGCTGCTGATAATGCCACGAATACAACTTACATCGTGGACAAGGCTATATACGTTTGTTTCTTACTACTCCAACATATGATGACATTATTCGGTAAGAAAACAAAGCTAGAGGTAGATTTCCTTTCATCTAAATCTCCTCCCCAATCAGTATTAGAATAGCCTTAGAGTCGCAGATCCTTTCCTTAATAACTCAGCTTATAATCAGCAGTTCCCTTTAGATACCTCAGTATTCTCTTAACGGCTTTCCATTGTGCTGGACCTGGATTGGATTGGTATCTACTCACCATTCCAACTGCAAAACATATGCCAGGTCTTATGCACATCATAGTGTACATCAAGCTCCCAACAGCACTAACATAAGGAACATATTTCGTTTGTTCCTTCTCTTGTGGAGTCATTGGACACAGTCTATGGCTCAATCCTTCACCTTTTTGCAATAGGAGTATCTATGGGTTTACAATCTTGAAATCTTAACTCCAAGAATGTATGCAACATCACCCATGTCTTTCATCTCAAAGTTGGAAGACAACCAACTCTTGATAGTATTAACAAACTCCATATTGCTTCCGGCAATTAGTATATCATCACCATATAATGATATGATCACAAATTGATCCTTGGATCTTTTGATATATTTACAATGATCCTCATAAATCATTGTAAAGTCATATGCCATTATGGCATTATGCAAACGTATATATCATTGTCTCGATGACTGCTTAAGGCCGTATATCGATCCCAAAAGTCGATATACCTTTTCTTCTTGGCCTTTCATTATGAAACTAGCAGGTTGTTCCATATATTTCTTCCTCTAAATCTCCATTGAGGAAAGCAGTCATTACATCCATTTGATGTAACTCAAGATCCATACCAACCACTATTGCCAGAATAATGCGATCTAGGTAAATCTCACTACAGGAGAAAATGTATTTTCATCATTAATTCCTTCCTGTTGATTATACCTCTTCGCCACAAGGCGAGCCTTATGCCTTTCTATCGAGCCATCAGCCTTTCGCTTTATTTTGAGAACCCACTTGTTCCTAATAGCTTTGTATCATTTTCGAAGATCAACCAGTTCCCAGACTTGGTTTGATTTCACTGACTCCATTTCCTCTTCCATTTTATGAATCCATTTTTCCTTACAAGGGCAATTCAGAGCCTCATTAATATTTCTTGGCTCATCCTCATCTTGCGGAGCAATCATAAAAGTTTCCCCTTCAATGTCAAAACGTCGACGGAGAATACTTTGGCGACTTGTTCACCGTATGGGAGATTGTACACTTAGCACATCATTCCCCATAATGCTCCCACTTGGATTAGATAATGATGATGTCATCTCATTATGTGGTTGTAATTGAGAATGAGTTGAATTCAATTCATCACTTCTCATATTACTCCCACTTGGATGAACTCCACTAATATCATTATCTTGATCCAAGGTTTCAAATAGGGAGTAATCTTTCCCTATTTCGCCCTTCTTAGGAAATTCATCCACTAAGGATGTGACATCCCGTGATTCAAATTCAGTTATACTCCCACTTTCCTGCTCACCTATGAACACATACCCTTTCGAGTGTTCGGAGTATCTCATTAAAATATTCTTCTTTCCTTGGTCCCAAACTTGTGAGAGGACTCATGAGTATAGGTAGCACAACCCCATGGCTTAAGAAAACTTAAGTCTGGTTTTCTACCTGTCCATAACTCATATGGAGTGGAAATAACTGATTTGGAAGGCATCCGGTTAAGTATATTGGCAGCAGTTAACAACGCATCACTTCAAAAGTAATAGGCAAGTTAGCATGCGCCATCATTGACCTAACCATTTCCAGTAGGGTTCTGTTTATTCTCTCTGCAACACCATTTTGTTGAGGAGTATATGGAATAGACAACTATCTTTCTATTCCCTTTTCGTCACATAATTTTCTGAACTTATCAGATAAATATTCTCAACATCGATCGGATCTCAATGCTTTTATTTTCTTGTCTAATTGATTTTCTACCAAAGTCATAAACCTTTTGAAACAACTTATTGCTTCAGATTTATGAAAAAACAAATAGACATATCCGAATCGAGTATAATCATCTATAAAAGTGATGAAATAAATAGCCCAATGCCTTCCTCTCACATTCATTGAACCACAGACATCAGAATGGATTAAATGCAGAGGAAATTCAGCTCTTTTACCTTTTCCAAATGGTTTCCTTGTCGTTTTCCCTACTAGGCAATGCTCACATATAGGCAAATCGACTTTTTCAATGTTGCCCAACAAGCCCTCTTTGGCTAGTCTATTCATATGTTGTTGGCCAATATGACTAAGCCTAGCATGCCACATAATCACATCATTATCATATAAATTATAAGACGTGAAACAAGGGAATAACAAATATTGATATCACCACAGTCAACATTTAGTATAATAAAACCATCCAGAAAGTGACCACAATCATAGTAGTTTGTATCCAAATACAAATCTACACCGCTATTACGGAAGTTCACACTAAAACCAAGCTTAACCAACATCAAAACAAACACTAAATTTCGACGAATCTCCGGAGCTTATAGAACATCATGTAGGAACTAGTTGCGTCCACCACGCATGTTCAAATTGGCAGATGCCAATCCCTTTAACTTCAGCTCTAGCGTTATTTCCTACATAGATCCACTTAGTTCCAGTTGGTACTCGTCGGAATTCTACAAAGGATCCTCTATCCTTCACTACATGGTCTGTTACTTCTGAATCTACAGTCCACAAAGGATTGGACTCAGACTATAATACAGAACTTGACACTTAAGCAAAGTTCTCAAATGTACAAGAGGTGTTTACTTTCTTTGGCTCACGACAGTCGTGAGCATAGTGACCTCTCTTGTCACAATTGTAACACCTCACCCTTGACATTTTCTTCACTTAAGGACGTTTTCCTCTCTTGTGTTGGTTAACTCTTGATTTCTTGCAACAAGGACTTGATCCTTTGCATTCCCACATATTGAACGAATCAATACGCTTGCGCTTAGAGCTCAAAGCCCTTTCTGAGCTAGAACCAGCATTGAAAATATCTATTTTCTGCTCAAATGCCGTTAAGCGATCCTCAGCTAGCTCAAGGTGGCGCACAGCATCCTCAAGATCTTCCATAATATGGTCAAGAGCTTCTAGTGCTTCTTGCTTTTCCAGCACATATTGAATCTTCATATTCAATATTTCACAATTATTGCCATTCATATAAGCAATTATGTTCTTAGTTGCTGAAACCATCGGTCTGAACACATCAGACATACATGCACGAATAATTAATGCCTATCATTTATGCATCCCTATTTGCACAGACCCATCATATTAATGAATAATTTCAAGTAAGGCTTCAGAATCAAAAGGTCACTATGTTTCCAATCATCCTCCAAAAATCCTAACTCAAAATTATTATTAATATAATAGTCTCATGCAAATAAATTCTATGAAGTTACAAAAACTTCTATAAACTACCCACAACAGTCAACAATAATAGAAAGCAAATAATATCTAACATCCAATAGAATAACAATGCTTTCACATAATACAACTATACATTACACTAAGCAATATATACAAAGAAAAATATCAACATAGAAAGAGATATTCACACCCAAAAAGATCTCAAACTAATCTAAGAAATAAGTAGGGAATGTCCCTTCTAATCTATCAGTCAAAATATCTGAGAAATTTGAAGGCACATTTGCCAACCATGGATAAACTTTTGGAGAGCTCTCATGTCGCCTCCAAGGCGCATTCACTCTGCGCCATGTGGCGCTCAATCTAAGGGTTGAAGTTTTGGTTAACTCAATCCTATAGTACTCTCTTACAAAAGCTTCCACTAGCCTCCTATAACCCGGGACCACATTGACCTCTAATAGCCGATCTAACACTGCTTGCCATTCAGGTGGAAGAGTGTTCATCAAAGCCGGCACCTTCTCAAAATCCGGCATAAGATAACCATTCCAGATGATTTCCTGTATCATCTAATTGACCCTGACCACATGTGATACTAAATCACCATCATGCCACCAATAATTAGCTAAATCTGACATCAGCCTTTTAAGTCTTGCATTTCCCTCGTCCGTTCTCGGGATTGCAGGTATCCGTGCATAACGCATCATAGTTCCTGCAACAGATGCAAAATTAAAAATGGATTACTCATAATCCATAATTTACATAAGGGAAAATACATAATTTTCCAAAATTCATGCAACAAATGCAGAGTAAATAATGGATTACATATAACCCACATAGTCATAAAAGAAAAAGAAACAAATTCCTTTTTTTTGGGTCAATGGTCAATAGTCGGTCAACGGTCAACGGGTCAACGGGCGGCGGGTCGTCGGACCGGTCGGACTGGACTGACCGGTTGGGCCGATCGGGCCGGTCGGGCCGGGTCGGACGAACTGACCGCATGTGCCGCGCGCATGCGCGAGCTGACGTCACGCGGACGTCATCCGGCACGTGCCGCGCGCGTGCGCTGGCTGACGCCACGCGGACGTCATCCGGCACGTGCCACGCGCGTGCCAGGCGTCCGCGGGTCGGGTCGAGCCGTGTCGCTGGTCGGGTCGCCGGCCGGTGACCGCTGGCCAACCGTTGTCGGCGCTGACATCATCGATGACGTCATCCCAACGGTTACCGACCGTTGGGTGACGTCATGCTGACGTCTGCACGCATCGGTTCGCCGTTGGCGGCGCGCACGTGCCGGTTCGCCGACCGACGCGTGTGGCGCACGCACTAGCCGATGCCAGCGCTTCTGGTGCGTCGCGCCCACGCGCAGCGGCTTCTGGCCGCGCGTGTGGGCACGGGCGGCATCTCCCGGCGGCGCACGACATGTCGACGGACTCGTCTCGACGAGCCCTTTCACCTTATGCCTTCAGAAATCGATTTTGACTTACGGAAACTCGAAAAAATCGATGAACAGTGCTCGGGTGTCGGGATTTCTCGCCCCGATCCGTGTCGGCCGAATATTTTCGCGAAAAATCAATCAAAAAACATCAAAGGGGTCAGGAAAACATGAACTAGGGCTCTGATACCAATGTAGGGAATAACAATCCCCAAAAACCGGATTCGACATTAAATCAAACCCCTAAAACGAATGCGGAAGACATGCCCGGGAAAATCACGTATCACCGATCCTAAAGCACACCACGGAATCGATCATACCTTGTTAGCCACAAATTAAACACCAATGTTGACGTGAGGAACATAATTTGGCTCTGTTCGATCCGATGATGCCAATTCGCCTTGAAGGGAAGAAAAAGTTGCCTTGTGCCTTACTGTTTTTCTTTTTGGAGGGAGAGAGGGAGAGGAAAGTACGTACGTTATGCACCAAAAGGTGCGTTCTCCCTCTCTCTCCTCCCTTTTATACGTCCCTCCATCCACGAGCCCTAATCCTGTGGGCCGGGCTTTTAGGCCCTACATGTGCGGACGGGCCTTAAGCCCATCAAATAAAACCATCATATACAAAGTTCAGCAACCACTCCTTGATTCTGGTCACTTGTTGGTGAGAGAATTGAAAATTGAATTATGGACTAGACAAAACCTGCTTCGCCCTATCACAGAGGAGGAAAAGATGTTCCATCGTTTCGGGTTCCTTTCGGCACAAGGGGGCAATGAGGCTTAAGTAAAAGCTTCCTCTTATACAAGTTAACCCCGGTTGGTAAAGCATTTTGGCAGACGCTCCGCATGAATAATCTGACTTTGGGGAGTGTTTTTAGCTTTCAGATTTTGCTCCATAGAGAACTGGGAGTTTCGTAGGAGGATGAAGCTTGCTCGTTGTCATGTTTCGTTTCAATCTTTCGAAGTTGATTATAACCACTTTTGACAAAGTAGCTCCCAGACTGATTTGCCGACCAAATTAGTTGATCCTTTGTTGGAATGAATTGCTAGAATTTCATTAATGACTTGCTTATCAAAGAAGTTCCCCAATAGTTGCTCTTTCCATTGTTGTTCTGTTGAATCTATCAGTTCTGCAACCTTTTTGGGATCTTGTTGGTTATATGGCCCTCCCAGTACACCCCTTTCCAACCATCTATCCTCTTTGATTCTAATTTGCTGGCCATTACCCACTTTCCATCTCACCTTCTTTGAAATGGATTCTCTACCCATTAGTAGGCTTTGCCAACCCCTTGATAGGCGAGAACCCTTAGCAGCAGGCCAAAAGTTTCAATTTGGGAAGTAACAACCTTTCAATAGCTTGCACTATAGAGTATTTGGAGCTTGCGAGACTCTACAAGCTTGTTTTCCCAACATCGCTTTGTTGAAAGTAAGGAGATCTCTAAAGCCCAAACTTGTCTTTCCTTTTTTTTTTTTTTAGCGCATCCCATTTTTTCCAACGAAGACAGCTTTGGAGGCATGTGTTTTCCACCAAAACGAAGCTATCTTCCTTTCTATGGCTTTGCAAATTGCTACTGAAATTTTAAAGATAGACATCGCATATTGTGATAAAGCCTATACCACTACTTCGTTTAATATTTCTTTTCCAGCTTTGGAGATAAAATTCTCTTTCTAGCCTTTTAACTTCATGTTTACTCTTGCTAGTATTCATGCGAACATCTGCTTTTTTATTTGGCCCAATCCGACGAGATGCCCAAATACTTTCCAGTTTTGTCAATCTCCAAAACATGCATCTATTGGGCCATGTTCCTTTTCAGTTGAGGAGGGCACCTTGCACTAAAGAAGATACCTGACTTGTTTAGGTTGATTTCCTGACTTGATGCGAAGCAATATTATGAAGGATAAATGCTAAGTTTTGGCATTCCCTAACCTTTCCATCTATGAAGAAGATGGAATCGTTTGCGAAAAGTAAAAGGAAAAGCGTGGGGTAGTACCTGTTTAGTGTAATTCCATTGAAGCTCTTGTCATCAATTGTTTTTTTTTTCATAAGGGAGGAAAGTGCATTTGCCATAATAATGAATAAGGGTACATTTGGTTTAGCATTCTCAAGGGGCTTTCAGTAGGGGTGTGTAACCGGACCGGGTATATCCAGTTCCCGGACCGACTCACCCTAAAAATAGGGTCGGGAACCAATTCCCATAGAAACCGGTCCGGGAACCAATTCCCAAAATTCGGAACCGGTTTAAACTGATTTGAGAACAAGTTCCGAGTGATTACCCACCCGGAAACCGGTTCCAGGACCGATTTTGGAACCAGTTCTTAGACTAATTTTGTAAGTAGAGGTCCAAAACTCTTTTTTTCCCCTCGATTTATATTCTTACTCCCGCAATCACATGATGTTTTTCCTCTTGGCTCTTTCAAACACACACAACACTCCTCCTTTGTCATTCCTCTTCCTCACTTGCTTCCCTCCCACACCGGCTCCCTCTCACACCGTCCGATGGACGGACGGTAGGGTATCACATGGATTGGCTTGTCTAATTTGTCTTTTGTAGGAGGAATTATGCTTGCATGAATGAGTAACTTCATGTAGTAGTTATGGAAATAAGACTAATAGTAAACCCATGTTTGTTGTTAATTCTTTGTCTTTTGATTTTATTTGTTATAATTAGCCTTGTGGATTCTTAATTTTTCGTTTAGTCAAAAAGTTCATGTATTTATTTATTACAAGTGCTTAATATTTCAATATAAATTATGAGGATTACGTTATTTTCTCGTGTATTAATATAAAATTAGAAGTCGTATAGGATATCGAGAGATTGTAAAATAGGTTCCAATAGAAACAGGGTTGAGCCTGGAACCGGATCGAAAAAACAAAGTGAGTCGGGTACAGGGTCCAATACAAACATGGTTGGGTATAGGGTCTAGAAAAAAAGGAACCAGTTATAACAGGGACGGGTACAGGGTCTAGGTTTAGACCCTACCCACCCTGGACCCAATCACCCCTAGCTTTCAACCTCTAAAGCCCCTTGAAGAGATACTAGATCGTTTGGCAACCATTTTAAAGTAACTTTCAAGCGAAAGCTGGCATTATGAATGCTAAAAGCCCAATGCTAGTAGAGACTAGCATTAAGCTTTCAACATTTGGCCAAATGCTGAAACTCATTTTTGTCTTCCAAAACTATCCTCACTCATTCTTTAAATATCTGATTTTACCATTGTTATTAGTTTTTTAAATGCCAAAATAATGCTAAAAATCAAATATATATGTAAATGCTAACAAATTAAATATATTTTGGTCCTTTAAAAAAAAATTATATTTGATTTTTTAGCATTATTGTCAAAATTTATATTTAAAAGTTGCATACATCATTTTTTTCAATTTTAAATAAATAAAAATTAAAAAAATCCGATGAAGGGTTTGGTTTTTTTTTTAAATTATATATATGTGTTTTATTTTTTTAGCACTATTTTCAAATTTATATTTAAAAAGTTGCATACACTATTTTTTCGATTTTAAACAAAAAAATTAAAAAATTTCGACGAAGGATTTGCTCCTTTTCTTTAAATTATATTTAGTATTTGATTTTTTTTTAGCATTATTGTCAAAATTTATATATAAAAAGTTACATAAATCAGTTTTTAATAATTTTAAGCAAATAAAAATTAAAAAATTTCGACGAAGGATTTGTTTATTTTATTTTTAAAAATTATATATATGTATTTTATTTTTTTAGCATCATTGTCAAAGTTTATATTTAAAAAGTTGCATACATCATTTATTTTTTCAATTTTAAGCAAATAAAAATTAAAAAATTCCGATGAAGGGTTTGGTCTTTTTTTTTTTTAAGTTATATATATTTGATTTTTTTAGTATTATTGTCAAAATTTATATTTAAAAAGTTGCGTACATGATTCTTTTTCAATTTTAAACAAATAAAATTTAAAAAACTAATATTAATCACCCAAAGGGTTTTTCAAATGTGTTTTCTAGCAAACGGCATTTCTCTCAAAGTTGCTTCTCAAAGCATAGTTTACTGAACAACCTTCACATTTGCCTAAAGTTCTTTAGGCTAAATTGTTTTGCATTCCCAATGGGCTTTCAAAATAATGAACCAAACACACCGCAAAAACCTCTCGAGGGCTTAAAGAAAATGAGGGGTTCCCCATTAAACTTGATGATAAGGGAGAAGGTGGAGACACATCGCATTATCCGATGTACCCATCTTGCACTGGAAACCGTCTTTATCATTAATGCTTCTAGGAAATGTCATTTGACTCCATCGTAAGCTTTCTTCATGTCTAGCTTTAAAATGGCATGAAGTCTCTTTTTCCTCTTCCTGATTCTTAATGGTGAAGGACCACAAGAATATTGTCTTGTATCTATTTACCGTTGATGAAGGCGCCTTGTTCCAATCCTATCAAAATAGGGAGCCAAGGTTTTTGGCAGTTCACCAAGACCTTGGATATAATTTTATAGCCAAAATTGCACAAACTGATGGGCCTAAACTAGTCAATCTTTTTTGGTTTTGGGTTTTTGGGGATGAGAACAATGTGGGTTCTATTCATATTTGGGTAAAGAGTGTAACGACTCGGGCCCCACTGTGTAATATTGTCCGCTTTGGACACTGAGTCATCACGGCTTTAAAACGCGTCACATAGGTTAGAGGGGCCCAAGCCATTATAAACTAGCCTAGGACTCCCTCCCTAGGCGATGTGGGACAGGGACCCCTTCCTTGCGCACGTCCGAGACCGAGGCGCGGACGCATCGCGATCCATCCTCCCCACGCACCGCCGCTCGTGTCGTCACACTCTCCCATCCTTGGGAGCACAGCGCCCTCGCTGTGGCCCCACACACGGTCGAGAGTCGGCTCTGATACCATTTGTAACGACTCAGGCCCCACTTTGTAATATTGTCCACTTTGGACATTGAGTCCTCACAGCTTTAAAACGCGTCATATAGGTTAGAGGGGCCCAAGCCATTATAAACTAGCCTAGGACTCCCTCCCTAGGCGATGTGGGACAGGGAGCCCTTCCTTACACACGTTCGGCGACCGAGGCGCGGACACACCGCCATCCCTCCTCCCCGCGCACCGCCGCTCTAGCTGTCACAAAGAGAGTTAGTGTCGAAGAAAGACCTCGCCATATTATGCACATCGTGCTAGATGATTTCCCAATGATATTGATAGAATTGTCCATTTAATCCATCCAGTCCTGGTGCTTTCCTAGTAACTAACTAAAAAGTCGCTTCCTTAACGTCTTGCAATGTTACACTTCTTAGTTGATTCTGGTTCATCTGATCATCCAGTAGAGTGGGGCATAGATCAAATACTGGATGAAAGTTTCTTTGACCCGCTGTGGTGTGAAGCGACTAGAATAAATGCTCTGTCAATTCTTGTAGTTCTCTCGGATCACAACTCCATGCTTCATCTGTCGTTTTCAACACGAAGATTTTGTTTTTTTTGTCTTTTTTGAATTGTGGTTGCATAGAAATACCTTGTGTTTTTATTTTCCCATTACAACGAGATAATGCATGATCGCATGCCCCAGTACATTCCCTCCCGTTTCCATAGGTCTTTAATTTGCTGATTTAAGGATTTGACCCTCTCCTTATTTTGTTGCAAAGTTGGGGCGTTTGTCATCTCCTGGAGTTCTCTTTTCAGAGAATTTATTTGGTGATGTGCATTTGAGAACTTCTCCTTGCGCCACTTCACCAAGGCTTCGGATACTCTCAATAATTTCCTCGTGAGTTTCTCATTTTCCAATTGAAGGACGCTTCACATTGACTGTACAACTTTAGCTCAATGTTCCTCTTCCATCCAAAAAGCTTCGAGCTTGAACTCCCTCGTTCTTTTAGATGAGGCAGCTAAAAGTGTTAGCAATAGTGGGCTGTGGTCAGAACTGACTGCAGGAAGGGCAAGAACTTCTGTATTTGGGAACTTTACCCGCCATTCCACATTGCATAGGGCCCTACTTTCCCATGTGCCTCCCCCTCCTTATTGTTCGCCCAGGTAAACGCGAATCCCTTTTTCTTTAGATCCAGCAGGAAACAATCATTCAGGAACTCTTGAAAAGCAGCTAGCTTGTAGTTGTCCACCATGCGTCATCCAACCTTTTCCCATGGGTGCAAGATTTCATCGAAATCGCCTATACAAATCCATGGAAACTGGTTCGGAAAACTAACTCTCTATAGCTCCCCTAGAGTTGGAGCCTTTCTTGGTATTATGTTGTGGCATGGACAAAGTTCTCATCTGAGTTTGTCTTATTGTATCTGAGCATGTCAGGTCAAAAAGCTCCAGAGAGGCCCTTACCACATTCAAGGATACCGTATTCATCCACAACACCGCTAACCCACCTGTTGTTCTATTGGGTTTATGACTCCGTAAAACTGAAAACTCAGCTCTTGAATCTTCACTCCTTTGTTCTTCGTCTCCATCAAAAAAATGATATTGGGCCTAAAAGGAGCCACTAAAGCTCGTAGTTCCCGACTTGTTAGGGGTGTGTCCCACCCCTAACAATTCCAGCTTAAGATATTCATGGGAAACCTAGTGACTTGTTAGGGCTAGCTACCAAAACCCGTACGTCAGAGGCTCATTGAGAACCTGGATTGGGGTATCTAAAAGCTGGGTCGCATCCAAGGCGGGGGAAAGACTCTTATGGGGAGGGTAGGGATTATACCTATTATGGATCTTCTTGCTTGCCGATTTCTTTCCCTTGCTGCTTTTCTTTTGAGGGCTGCTAGAACTCCTTTCACTCACTAGGTGGAGGACAGGGTCATTTAGCAGCTAACTTGGTTGGTAAGGACCATCTTTAGAGTAACAATCACCACCTCCCATGCTACCGTCTTATTCACACGGCTTAGGATCAACGAACTCTTTCCCCGTGACTCGTAAGGCACCATCCGAAGAGAGGGGGTTGTAGTATTAGGAACTATCTCCTCTTCCCTAACTTCATCCACGTGTTTAGCGTAAACTGATTTCCAAAGCGGGCTCCACTCTCTCACTTCAGCACGGAGCCAAAGGCCAAAACAACTAGGGTTATCTATCTCTAGCTTTCGTCAATTGTTCTACTTCATAGAACTTGGCGTGGTGCCCAATCCGACCACAAGCGTAGCATAAGAGTGGCAACCTCTCATATTTAAAATCAACCCATGATTTCCTTCCTTCTTGGCTAGCAATCGTACCAGGTTTCAAAGGGGCGATTAAGTTAAAACTAACTTTAGCCTTTCCACTTGAAAAGGTGGAAGAGGCTTTTGGGTCAATTTTCACTTCAGAAACAAGACCCATAGCTGCCGTAATTCTCCTTATGGATTCCTCCAAGATCCAGTTCATAGGTAAACCATGCACTTGGATCCAAAAGTCACAGTGAGTATATTCATAGCATTGCAATGGAATATCCAGGACGAACGGTTTGAGCACCACTAAGTTGCCGGAGAAAGACCAGGGCCTTGAATCCCTCACCCTTGTCATCTCATTCTCGAATTTAAAGGTAAAGGCAAAGGTTTTTGATCTACCTGGGTAATATTGACTGAATTGACTCTCCAAGCTCTCTTCATCATACTTTGGAATGCTTGGACATTGATAATAGGGATTGAGAACAATTGCCCATATAAAGTCAATCGGCAATCTTGTATTTTTTTCCAAAGGAACCTCCCATCAATAATTGCTAAGTCACTTTCAGACCATAAATTGCCCAACTTGCTGTAGATGGAAGCTAAGCGAGCTTCTGTGACATTGTCCTCCTCCACTGGATCCCAAAAGGAGGGAAAACCAGGGCCGATGTGCAGGGATCAAAACAGAGCACTGGAAGGAAGAGACCAAAAGCACCGCAAAAACAGGGGCGAGAGGCTAGGCTGAGCACCTCCATTTAAGAAAATGAAGGAGGACGATGGGGTCAAAGGGATGATCACTACCACCGAGGGTTAGGGTTTGAGCTCGCCATATCAGGTTCAGAGATACAGATTTAGGGCCTAAGCCGAAGAAGACCATAAATAGCTAGAGACCCAAAACGTGAGGGGCGAAAGAGCTAAATATCTTTTCCCTCCACAAGAGGACAATGAGAGACGAGCCAAATGAAAGTAGTCTTCGGCTTGTTCACAGGGCAAAGAGAAAGATAAATGACAGAATTGGCGAAGGGGGAGGAAACTTCGACACTTTCCCCCAAAAACTCTAAGGAGAAGATGTCCCCAGTCGAGACATAATCAGCTTGGGTGGGGGTGAAGCGAATGGAATTTGGGAAAGACAGAACAATTTTATGCTACGTTGGGTCATTTGGAGTTTTGATCAAAATAAGATAAGATATGAAATTCAGAGACTTTGTTATATCTTATCAATTATTTAGTGAATTATAGTAATAAAATCGGAGATATTTGCATTATATATATATTTTTTTTTGTATAAACGGCATATCAGTATAAATAAACCTAAAAGTTCACAATAAAGATAGTAAAAATGTTAGGCAACACTCGTGCCTATTATTATTATTATTATTATTATTATTATTATTATTATTATTATTATTATTATTATTATTTATTTTTCCTCTCTTTTTTTTTTTGATTATTTTCTTTTTCATTTCTTTTTCCTCCTTCCATCATTCTCTAACAAAATTTTATTAAATAATAAGATACTAATTTACCTAAAATATGTACTAGATATAAATATATACTTTTATTTATATATTGAGTTTCTATTAAATATAGAATTAAAGTCGCATATATAAATAAAAATAAGATTAAATTAAAAAAACTAAATTGTCATTTTTTGTTGTTTTGAATTTCTCATATGAGAATTCAAAAATTATTTATACATAAATATAAATTCAATTTTTTAAATTTTAGAAGTTATTTGAGAAAAATAAATTTCCTATTATAGATATTAAAAATTCTATCCACATTTATCCCACATTCTCTGAGGGATAATTTTATCTAGCTTATATCTCCTTATATTTGACTTTATCCTATCTTGAATAGACACCAAATGCAGGATATGACAAATTATATCTTATTCTGAATTTTATCCATCTATCAAATATAGCCTAAGGTTTATGGGGGTTTAAGAAGAAAGGGTATTCTACCACCAAGAGGGATGGGGTATAGCTCTTATGCGGGAGAGAGGTTTTGCAAAGACAAATCGCTTGCGGATGCGGTTTTGAGTAGTTATTTATATGAATATTTGAGACTTTAGAGTTGACTCGTTGTTGAACTGGTTTTATTTGGCTCCAATTTTATCCAATTTTTCTTGATTTTGCCAAATTATGCTGAATTAAAAATTTCTCAAGTGAATTGGATCAAATTTAATGCAATTGGATTAAATTTAATTAACTTGGCTTGATTAGTTTGACACAAAATGCTTTAAATCCTCAATTTCTATTAAAATTGCAAGATCAACTAGACTAATGTATATAATTGAGGTTTAATTGACCAAATTGAAAACCAATTGGTCAAATTAGATGTTAGTTTAAAAAAAGACAAGTTGAATTGAGTTAATTAGGGCATTCCGTCTTTGATTTTTCAGATGTTGTTAACTAATTTGGTCAAATTAAGCTAAATGGAATTAATTTTGTTAAAATTGACATTAGAATTAAACTTTCTTCAATCGATTGTTTCCAATCTTTGCTAATTTCTACTACTCTTGAAGAACATATTTGGAACACCTAATTGGGAGTGTTGAACACTCTTAAGTGTCAAAATTTGTCACAGGTACACATAAAAGTGCCAAAATTGGATAGGAAAGGAACACTCTAAGTGCCAAGGGCTATAAATTTTTACCAAACTACTAACGTAACTTTTTTCGCCGAGACTTTTTTTACTGATGTGGCAATTCTTAATATATATATATATATATATATATATATATATATATATATATATAAAAGGAGTTAGGATCGGAGTACTATATGAGAGAACAAGGAAGTATAAAAGATTAACAGATCTATATGAAACGTAAGAAATGTATAAGAACAAGAACAAGAACAAGAAATGTATAAGAACTAAATAAAATCACGAGAATTAAAAATAATGTAAAGTGCAAAGGCAGTATATAAGATATAAAGTAAAAGTATGCATAAACAAAAACCAACTATGAAGGTGGTATGAACTTGTATTATAAAGAAATGAAAGTTACATGTATTGAAAGATGTGGAAAGTAAAGCATCAAGTCATCCACTAGGGCGGTAATCCGCACTCCAGGGAGTATTGATGTTTGTATTACAAGAAATGGTTAACCAACTATCATGTAAGTTGGTAACCTTGTACAAACTATGCTAGATGTATTTGAAAAAAAAAACTCAGGCTGCGTTTGGTTCAGCATTTGCAATGGGCTTTGAGTCCAATGCAAATGCTGAAAGCCCAAAGCTACTTGGGAGAATTGCAATTGTGTTTGGTAAAATTTTTTTGCAAATAGACTTTGAGTTGAAAGTGTGTTTGGTAAAAAGAACTTTCCAATGGGCTTTGGGTATAATATATATATGTATTTTTCTTTTTCTTTTTCTTTTTTCTTTTTTCTTGAAAATTCAGTAAACCCTTCACCGGACCGGCGAAGGGCTGCGGCCGCCGGCGAGCCAGATCTGGCGCCGGCGGCCGTCGGCTGAGGTCGCCCGACCTCGGCGACCTCCGGCGAGGGTCGCGCGACCCAGCCCGAGGGCCAACGGAGGTCGCCCGACCTCGGGCGACCCTCGGCGAGGGTCGCGCGACCCGCCGAGGGCCGCCGGAGGTCGCTCGACCACGGGCGACTGTGGTCGCCGACCCGGGGGGCGCGACCCAGGCGACCGCCGCCCGGGTCGCACGACCCTCTCCTGCGGCCGCGAGACCCGGAGTAGCGGTCCCCCGGGTCGCGCGGCCACCGGGTCGAGCGACCTCCGGCGGCCCTCGGCTGGTCGCGTGACCCTCGCCGGAGGTCGCCCTACCTCAGGCGACCTCAGCCGACGACCGCCGGCGCCAGATCCGCTCGCCGGCGGCCGCGCCCTTCGCCGGTCCGGCGAAGGGCTGCTCCTTTTTTTATTTAAAAAATAAATAAATACAAGGACAATAATGGAAATATGAAAAAATAATGAGGGTAGTTTAGGAACAAAAAAATGTTTTCAGCATTTCCAAGGACCTTACTTTCAGTTGAAAGCTCCTTCAAGAGGTTGCCAAACACCTTTATTTTGGCTGAAGGAGCTTTGGGGGCTGGATGGGCTTTCTAAATGCCCATCCAAATGCACCCTTACTTTATAACCAAGGGATACAAGGTAAGAAAGCTTGAGGCTTGAAGGGACGAGGGTTTA
Source organism: Eucalyptus decipiens (assembly GCA_014182575.1). Lineage (NCBI taxonomy): Eukaryota > Viridiplantae > Streptophyta > Magnoliopsida > Myrtales > Myrtaceae > Eucalyptus > Eucalyptus decipiens. The sequence continues at coordinate 26,862,039 of CM024615.1, forward strand.
CAAGAGGATGGGGAGGAAGAAGAGAGAAGTGAGATCTGAAAATTTCGAGTCCCATTCTTATGTGCCGAACGGGTGTATTTATAGTGGGTGCTACAGTAAAAGTGCTACAATGCTAAACAATGTAAAGTGAACAGTGTAAAATGAATAGTGAATAGTGAACAGTGTATGCCTATATTGCTACAGTGTATAGCCTTTGCGCCGTTTGCAATAGTGTCTGCATGTGATATCTTGATCTTGTCTTTAATTCCTACCTAGAGAGATCCCGTAGTAGTCATCTTCATTGGTGTTTTCACTGTGATGTGATTGTGAGGATCCGTCTGTATTGTTCTGTGATTTGAAAGATCCACACTATGATCCTTCCGCTTCTAAGAGCATTGTTCTGAGGATGCTACAATATTCCTCTCTGTTCTGGACTGCAGCCAGTGCCGCACTCGCCATGGATTTTTCCTGTAAAAATGATGTATTTGATGGGGCTGTGGTTATCCGTGTTTTATGGCTGTTTAGCCATTTTTTGACCGCAGCTTCGAAACCTTGTTCATGTAATTTGAATCCGTCCCACCATTTTGTCTTGTATTTTCTGATAAGTACTGGTACTAAGTTGGTGGATGTATTGTATCCAAATTCCCAAGCTGTTACTCATGAGATTTTGAATATTATGAAAAAATGCATAAGGCATGGAAACCTTAGATCATGTGGGGTTGGTTCAAAAGTGTTTACGAAATGTCTAATATCCTTGGCTAATTGTGAGATGTAGTATTTTGTCCAAAGGACCAAAGAAATCCCACTAGGAATTAAACTAGTTTGGTAGGCTATGTCTTGGAAAGTTGTCTTTGAAAAATACCAGCCAAGTATGTTGGAAATTTGTGTTTTGTCTGTAGAAGACATTCCACCAAGCTTGTTGGTAGTCCCAATAAGTATATGAGGAGGAGTATGATATGCTTTAGGTAAGTCTGGTTTGGAATTTTCTGGGTATATGAGGTGAATCTCCCCAGTGTGAGGGGTGTATCACTTTACTGATGGAAATTGTAGAGTACACGATGTTTTCTGTATTGTTTTTATCAGCAAAGTGGGTAAGCCTTGCTAATTCTGTTTCCACAAGGATTTGCTCATAATAAGCAAGGGTTTTGTTTGTATTATGAGGCTTGAAAAGCCAATTTCTTGGAAAGATGTTTTTTGCAAATATGATTGGATCTTCATTGTAGAAACCATCTTCTACAGTCAGTATTTTTTAAAAAGATGTGTTTGGAAAAAAATTTTGATCTTTGAGAATGAGGGGTTGCCTGTGGCCTGATAACCACCTCATTCGAAATTCTTTTGTATTCTGCCTGTTGTTTTTGTGTATCAAGAGGGGAAGGATTGTTGCTCACCTCAACTTCCTTAGAATGCTCTTTCTTCACTGTTTTTTGTAAAGACTAGGCAAGTAACAATATTGTTTCTTTTGATAGCATGTCGGCTAGCTAGTTAAAGGCTAACATGGGTTCGATGATATGGGTTCTATTTTCAAAGATATATTTGGTGTTTGGTGTTGTTGTAAGAATGACTGGTTGTTTTCTGCCATTTGAAGCCATGACTTGATATTTGTCAAGCCTGTTGGTTTTGATGGTGTATTGAAGGTTTCGGCAATGGATTTGCCTTTGTCTTTTTTGGATCTTGGCGTGATGGTATCCCGTGTAAAAATTCTCTTGTGAGAAAATCTGGTAATGAATTTGAAGAACCATTTATAAATTCAATGTCAAAATCAAATACGGAAAGTATGGCTTGCCATCTGGCAAAAATCTGTTTTGATGCAATGTTTAATACATATTTTTGTAAAATGTCTTTAGCAGATTTGCAATCAATTCTCAAGAGAAATTTTTGATTTATCCTTGGAATTTTGATATAGATAAAATTATAGCAAGTATTTCTTTTTTGATTGTCGAATAATTTTGTTGAGTGGAATTCCAATGTTTTGATGTAAACTGAACAACTTGTTCTTTGTTGTTATTGACATGTTTGAGAATGCCACCATATCGTAATTCTTAGGCATCTGTTTCTACTGTTTTGAAAGCAGAAGGGTTAGCAAGGTGTAAGCATGGTATTTCTTTTATATGAATCTTTATTTGTTTGACTATGTTAGTATGAACTGAAGTCCATGGCGGAGGATCCTTACGTAACCTTTGATGTAAAGGTTTGCAAAGGATGTTTATATTGGGAAAGAAATCTATAATATAATTGAGGCTACCTAAAAATCTCTGTAATTGAGTTTTGTCTTTGATTTCATTGGGAAATTTATCAGTAAAAGAAATTGATCTTTCAATGGGAGTTGTGGTGCCCAAATGGATGTAATGACCTAAAAATCTAATCTTAGTCTGGAAAAGTGCAATTTTAGTAGGAGAGACTACTAAACCATTTTGTATGATTATTTTTATAAAAGTAGAAAGATGTTTGAATTGTTGTTCTATATTAGGAGAGAATACTAGAACATCATCTATATAAACAATAATATATTCCGAATAAGGATTGAAAATATCATTCATGATTCTTTGGAATTTTGAAGGGGCATTTTTAAGACCGAATGGCATAACATTCCATTCGTATTGACCAAAAGGGACAGTAAAAGCTGTTTTCTATTTATCTTTTTCACTGATTTGTATTTGCCAAAATCCTGACTTCATGTCAAATTTTGAAAATATTTTTGATCTACATAATCTATTTAGCAAATCTTTTTTGTTAGGAATTGGGTATCTTATCCATCTAAGGGCTGTGTTTAGGGGTTTATAATTAATAACTAATCTAGGAACTCCTCTTTCAAGTTCAGCATTTTTATTGACATAAAAAGCGGAACAGCTCCAAGGTGATTTGCTTTTTCTTATGAGTTTTTTATTCAAGAGATCTTGTATTTTTGTTTGGCAAAATTTTGAAACTTCATGGTTCATTTGTGTGGGGCGAGCTTTTGTAGGTATTTTGTTTTCAGAAAAAATCATGTTCATAAGGAAGATCGACAATATGCTTTTTCTTTCCCAAAAGGCATTAGGTTAAGTAGAGCATATGGTTTTCTCTATGTGTTTTTGTAGGGAGGCTATTTTTCTATAATATTAGGTTTTGTAAGATTTTCTTCTACACGTTTAAAATCTAAATCTTCTTTCAGGAATTCAAGCTAGTTTTCATTGTCTTTTATAAGGCAATTTGTTTCAGAAATAGAATGTTCTTGTAAAATATTCAAACTCCTCTTTTGAGGTTTTGTTATGAAATTAAAAGTGATTTTTCTATTTAAGGCATGAGTTTCAACACCTTCATTAGTGATTGTAAAATGTTGGATTAATTGTATGAAAGGTGTTCAAAGAATTACTTGTTGTCTCATGTTTTTAACTAAAAGAAAAGATGTTTTGTAAGACATTTGGTCTTTTACTATTAAAGCTTCTAGCAATTTGTAATTGATATTTAATTTGTCTCATGAGGCTGATTTTAGAGGTTCAAAAGTTTTATCAAAATATCTAGTAGGAACAAGGCCTTCTTCTTCTTCTTTCTTTGAAACCACTGGCTCAGGTGGCTCTGTTGGGTAGGCTCCAGACCTCCATGGGGAGGTCGAGAGTTCGAAGCCCCTGCAACGCAAGTTGCAGGGAGGCTAGTGGATCATTAGGCGATTTAAGCGTGGCGTCGAGGTGGTGGTTTCCCTGCTAGCGTCACCAGGGGGTTTACGGTGCACTGTCGGTGCAAGCTGGTTTCTCCTGTCGCAAAAAAAAAAAAAAAAAAAAAAAAAAAAAAAAAAAAAAAAGGCCTTCTTTGATACAATTGAGGTCGGCCCCAATATCAAAGAGTGCTGTTGTTTCTATGATAAATTCATTATTAATTTTTATCATTATATTTATTATCCATTTTCTAGAGTTTATTTCTGTTAATAACATAAGAAAAGCTGGATCAGGAGTATCGGAAGTATTAGTGCTTTCATTTTGATCTTCTACTTTCGTTCTTTCCTTTTATGACAAGAGATTTAATATCAGAGATTTCTTGTTTCATCTCTGATTGGGTTGCTTTTAAGGCTTGTATTTCTAATTTTTGCTGTTTTATTTCATTTTGAAGGTCATTAAGATTTATTGGTCTAGACTAAGGTTTTTTGTTTCTATTCAGAATGTCTTTTAAATTGTAAGAAGTATTGGCTCTAGATGTAATATTCATGGAAGAATGGAGTCTATCTAAGTATTCTTTCTTAGCTTCTAGATCGTGATTTTATCAGGCGGTGCTAAGAAGGAATTCTTCTTCTTTTGTTAACATGTTTATTTCAGGAATGGGTTTTTTAGGAGAGGCGTCTTTGTAATCAGAATCTGAAGAGGTTTCTTTTCATTAATCTGAAGACCTTCTTCCTCAAGAAGTTCATTAGAGGAAGTATCACTATTTTCTATAAGGATGTTGTTTAGCTGGTATAGAGTATTGTCATCTAAAGAAAGTTCATTCAATTTTTTGTTAATCCTACTGTATTTTGAAATATGACCTTTTCTACCACAAGAATAACATTTGATGTCTTTAAAATTTTTCTTATTAGTGTGAGGTTTATTTTGATAATTATGGAGTCTACGTTTATTTCTATAAGGTTAAGGTTTATTGCGGTGTTTCTTTGTCTCTTTTTCAGAAGGACAAGTTCCTTTGCATTTGGACCTTGTTTTTTCATTATAAGAAGGGGCGTATTGTGCACAGAAATCTCCTAGACTTCTATTGGTGAGATTGTTCTTCCTTGAGTTGTCTTTGTAACTTGATGGTATTACACATTTGTGTTCCTTGTCTATAAACATAGGAGACTATTTCTCCATAAGAAAGTAAATCATAAGGTATCTGACCACTGTATTCTTCTCTAATTTTATCTCTAACTTGATCTCCTATTATTTGGGGTAAACCAGCTAAGAATTTTTCTTTCCAAAAGGGTTGGTTGCGATCAGGTTTAACAAGAACCCTTTGAAGGAAAAGCTCTTTGTATTCTCTAAATCTTCCTAAGGATTTACAATCCATATTGGACAAGAGATCTTGGTTCATATCCCTAATATGTGAAGGGTCTCCTATGAAATGTTGTGAAATAGAGTAAATAAAAGTGTTGACCGCGTCTTGGATGAGATGTCCGTGATCATCATCCATGCGTTGGCCAAAGTCATCTATTTTATAAGCAGTTAAAATTTGTATTTTTGTTCATCGATCAGATAGTTATCCCACCAACCTTTTAGTTGTCCAATAAAACCGGCTACTAAAAGATTAGCAACAGCGTGATCAAAAACATCTTGTTGTGTTTTGTAGGCATTAGCAAGCATTACCATGTTGTTTAATATGTTCATAATATTGGCTTCGGCTACACCATCTATATTCCATTCATAAATGGCGTCCAGAGAGTACTTGTTCTGTATTTTTTGAGATGATTCTTCTTGGGCGATGTCTGGTGGGGTGGCTTTACTATAATAAAGTTTATGGGGTTGTCTCCAATTAAGTCTATTGACCTCAGCTATAGATTCATTATCGGAGTCACCAGAGAGTTTGGTCAAGGTGCTAATAGTAGGTTAATCTAGAGTGTCATTGATAATTAGTCCTTGGAATTTAGGGGTGTCTAATATAGTCGTAGGTTCTATCTTTGATTTCCCTAAAAGTTTTTTCTTTTGTTCTATAGCTCTAGCGAACTCAGGACTATGAGTTTTTGGGAATTCAAAAGCCTTAAAAATGGGTTTTCTGAGGGTGTTAATTTGTGGTGTGATAAGTTGAGTGGGGTTCTGGATGGTAGATTCTATGCTATTTAGCTGTTTTCCTATGGTCACCAAATGTTGATTTGTATAATTGTTTTGCTCGATAATTTTGTGAGTGTAAAGGGAGTCTCCTTTGTTTGTAAGCCTAAAAGGAGTAGCTATAACCTCGCTATCTCCATGTTGTATTTTTATTCTCCTAAGAGGTGGATGATTAGACTCTATGGTCTCACCATTATCAAGTTTCCACTTATAATGATGGTCTAAGACGACTACTTCTTTTGGTTCAAGGAATTGTTCTTCTAACCAATCAAAGAAAAATATATGGACTTCATATTCATATATGTAGTCGTAATATTTTTGCTTGATATCTTTTGCTTTATCAGCAAAGGTTTTGAAGAACCATTCTCTGATATGTTTGTTGTCTTCAAAATTAAATTCTTTATTAAGGAACGCCCTATTAGGTTCAAAATGTTTTTCTAAAACGTTAAGCTCGGCATCAATCATTTTTGAATAAGTAGGAGAATGGTGTGGGGAATCTGTATGTTCTAGGACTGGTTCAGGCTGATATTGTTGGTAAACTGCCCTGGAAATCCCTGGTCTATTGTCTAAACCACTAATTTCAAGTTCGGGAGGTGTCTCATGATTGTTTCCATTAGTAATAGGAGGCAAAGGTGTTGTATCACATACGGAAGTATTTCTATGTGTACTTGGAGGAATGGTGATTATAAGTGGTAGATTAGGATTTAGATCTACTGACCTTGAATAAAAAGAATGAAATGAAGGAGTAGTTCTTGAATCAAAAGATCTTCTGGGAAACCTAATAGTAACCCTTCCTTCTGGATGTTGTATGACATTAGTAGGAGTTGTACTTTGAACAACTTGTTGAGGAACTTGGTTTTCTAGTTCCCATTGTTTAGGCAAAGTGACTTGATTCCAATTTATAGATCTAGGAATTGTTATATTTGCTCTAGAAATATCAGTTTGGAGAAGAAGAGTTTCTCCTTTTGGACTATGTTTGAAAGCATTTTCTCCGAAGGCTGAGGTCATAGCCTTGTAATGAATTCTATAGACAAGAGCTAGAGGAATGGATCCATCTGCTACCTTATAATTATGAGTTTTTATTTGGAGTGTGAGAGCCCTAAGGATATTTTTATCCTTAAGAGATACGAAGAAATTGGGATAGCAATCAAAATGTATAGGACCTTTGCAGAGGCTTGTCTCTACTATTCCTAGAATAGATTCATCATAGTTTAGAAGATGGGAATCACGTAAAACTAAGAGAATGGATGTATTGAGACCTTCTTTTGTAAGAGGTTTGATTCCTACTTGGACTAGACCTATGTGAATGTAGTTGTATTTTTGCTTATGCTTCTTGATAGACTCTTGGTTTAAAAGGTGTATTTTTTTCATAAGAATTAGAAAGAGGAATACCTCTTTCTTCAGTGGCTATGACATAGTCAGATTTTTTGAAAAATTTCAACTTTGATTGTTTGTATATTTCCTTAAGTTGTATTTTAGGAATTTCCCAATTTTCTATAGATTTGTTGAAATCTTCTATCCTTACTTCTTCTTTATGTATAGGACTTGGATTTGAGTCCATTTGTGATAAAGAACTAGAGGAAGATGTAGATCTTCTAAGTAAGCTCATACTTAAGATCGGAACTATTCCTTCTTCAGAACCGTTACAGAGCTAAACCAACGGTCTCACTGCCTCTCAGGGACTTACGGCCTGGACCACTCTGTAGAAGCAAGAAGGATGCCAACAAATGGCTCTCAATCTATGAGTATGTTCTTACAAAGACTATCTATACCTTCCCACTGGCTCTGATACCATAAAGGGGTTATGAATATATATATCCACATGGTTTTGACATGTTTAGATAAGCCGTTTTGCCCAAAAGTTTGATTTTGAGTACAAATATTAATTAAATTAAAATTTTAAGAAATATATATATTTTAAAAAAGGCCATTTCAAGGGCTGACATCATGTAGAATGGGTCAGCCGGGGTTGTCGAGCCCTCTGGATGTGACTTTGGAATACTTCAATGAGCTCCTTTGCTATTTAAAATTTAGATCATACAATAATCATGAGCTAATAAAACGAAATTCATGAACTTAACAAAGATTTTCCATTCATAATTTGGAATTGAAAGTTATATCCAATCTATTTCAAATTTCACTCGAAAATTTGTAATTGACTTCTTGTCAAACAATAAACTAATAAATCAAAACTCATGAACTTATTTCTATTCCAATTTTTCTAAAAGCGTCTCAGGTTCAAACTAATTGGATCTTGGAAAAGAATATTTTCATTTTTCATTTTCATTTATTGCAAAAAATTTGCTTCAAATTATATACCTTATATTTAAAATAAGTGCATTCTAAAAGAAGTGAACAAAACTAAATGAAATCTAATTCAAATAATTTCCAATTTTTATTATGTAAATGTAATGTTCAAATTTAGTGAATATTAAGTGAAATTTATTGAAATTATACAAGAAGTTATCATTCACATTGTTTCAATTTAATTTTGAGTTAAATGGATAATTGATGCTTTTGTTCGCATAGTTAACGAGAACTATACTTCAACTTATGAGTATTATTTATTTGATATGAAATATTTCTCCTTTTGAAATAAATGGATTAATTATATATTTAAAGACATTTTATTGTCATTTGCTCTCTTTTTTTTTTCTCCAAATATAAAATCAATGGCATAAGTCGAAAGAAGACATATATATGTGAAGGATAATCAAAATGTATTTCAAGTTACTCTTATTATTTATTTTATTGGATGAATACGCTTAAGAATATATAATTGCTTTTTAACCATTCTTAAGTTTAAATTTAATTACAATAAATGATATATGCTTGAAGATGACAAATTACAAAACTAATGTTAACTGGACGATTATGCCGTATGACTTGCTATCATAGAGATAAAGTTTACCGAGTGGCAAACACAGAAGCGATTTTTCTTAGTTCTGGTTTTATCTAGAATTATAAGATGAACAATTATTGACATATGTAATCACATATTCTTTTCATAATCTTTTATAAAATTTAAAAATCATTTAACTTTTAGAGGAAAGTCAATTTGTTTTTCTTTTTTTTTTTAAAAGCCAAGACAAGTGGGCCAAGTTTGCAAGGGAGCAAAACAAAAGTCCACATTACCAGAAGTCTAAAAATACTTATATTAGGAGCTATGCTGTAGTGATTTTTACATTATTAACATTTTCTTGGTACAACTCTCAATCAGGTTACAATTTCTTTCTTCTGGGCTCAAGCAAAAGGAAGTGCATTTATTTTTCGTACAATCGAAGGACGGTGATCTTTTGCTTGAGACAACATAATCAATTTTGATCTTGCTTAGATTGCTAAGTCATTAGTCTCCATTACTTGTGGTTTTGCTGTTGCCACATTCAAATCGTTTATGAAAGGTAAAATTCCATATCCAATTCCAAAGAAAGCAATGACCATAAAGACCACATGACTCCATATGAAGTTCAGATCTAACATCAACTAGACAATAACGACAAACTCAAGAAGTTTCTTCTTAATTCCTTGGAGTTTAGTCAATGCATTGTTGATGTCCATCCGTTCTCTAGGAGACTCAGAAGAGCCATTGACTCCTATTCGATGATTGAAACCAAACACTCTAGAGTACGAAACCAGCTTTTGTTCTTGCCCTCCAGAGCAATGGTTTGTCTTTTCTCTGACTCCTCGATTTCTTGAAGTAGAACGGGGTCAATTGCCTTCTCCACTCGGTCTGTCAGAGCTGCCTTTGCAAAGCGATGAAGATCTAGCCCATTTTGAAACATATCATCAGTTGGCCTCTTGCTTGTGAACATCTCCAAAATTAGGACTCCAAAGCTATACACATCTCCTTTCGTGGATACCGCACTTCCTGCACCATACTCTACAACAACCAACGGTGCTTAGTGATGCAAGGTGAATAATTGAGATTGAAAAATAGGTGATGTTTTGTGTTTATAACTTTTTGTCCATGGATTGATCTCCAATTACGTGTTTAATATAGAAAATAAACTGAAAGATCCAACTTGTGCAGCATTACCTGGAGCTACATAGCCAAAAGATCCTTTTACTCCCACAGAGCTTGATTGATCAGCTAGTAACTTATGTGCAGCTTCTAGGAGAAACCTAGAAAGCCCGAAATCGCTTACATGTCCAGTCTTTTCATTGTCAAGAAGGACATTTGTCGGCTTTATATCACAATGAACTATTGGCGTTTCACATTGATGATGGAGATAGTCTAGTGCACAAGCAACATCAATGGCAATATTTACTCTATCAAGTAGACTCAACTTGCTTCTCTCCGTAAATCGCGATGCACTCGGGTGCAACCATTCATCCAAGCTCCCATTTGACATGAATTCATAAACCAATGCCTTGAAATCATTTCCATTAAAATCAAACCCAGAACATGCCGTGAGTACCTTCACAAGATTACGGTGTCGGATTCTTCTCAAGGCCTCGCACTCGGCTATGAAGCTCTTAGAAGCTCCTTGACGTGTAAGGTCGAGAATCTTGATGGCCACGACCGATTGAGTCTGATCAAGAAGCCCTTTGTACACTGACCCGAAACTGCCTATCCCGAGTAGATTGGTGGAGGAGAATCCACTTGTCGCTTTCAATAGACTATGATAAGAAACATGAAAAAGCCCATCTTCAGAAGAGCTTGAAGCTGATGCATTCTTGTTGTGTCTAAACCAAAGCAGTATAACAAAGAGAGTATGCAAGCTACTCCCACAAGAGTAGAGACTGTGCATATCAAGATTTCTGCGGTTCCACTTATTATCGTCCGTTTGGACTCTTTGTAGTTGCATTTCGGTAGTTGAAAATCCAGCAGACCCCCACAAAGCTTATTGTTTCCAACAACTGAAGTTGATATGGCACTTTTGAAAACTCCTCCAGTAGGCAGTGCACCCTCGAAATTGTTGTAAGATAGGCTCAAATTTGTCAAATTCAACGATCCTAGAAATTTCGGGATTTGGCCAGACAATCGGTTGTTGGAAACATTCAAAACCCGAAGGCCTTTCATGGAACTCATAGTCAATGGTAGGGGCCCTTCAAAGAAATTATCCTCCACAGATAGACTTTCCATGCTTATACAATTACCGATACTGCTTGGAATTTGTTGAGATAATTCATTCTCGCCAAGACGTAGTTCGCCAAGATTTTTCAAGTTTCCAACTTCTCTTGGAAGGGAGCCAGTAAGACTATTTCGGGACAAGTTGAGATAAATTGACAAAGATAAGAGGCCCATAATTTTTGGGGGGATGTTACCGCTAAGGTTGTTGGTCGAAAGGTCCATGAGAAGTAGGCGCTGGCAATTTCCTAGAGATGATGGTATTGGACCTTGGAGATTATTGCTATGCAATCTCAAGTTGGTTAACATCGTTAGATTCCCGATAGATTCTGGTATCTGCCCCAAAAATTATTTTGGCCAAGACTCATAATCTTGATTTTTTTCAGATTTCCAATCTCGGAAGGAATGTTTCCCGAGATGTTGTTGCCCCGCATTCCCATCGACTCCAAATTGATGAGATTTCCGATTCCAGAAGGTAGGATTCCAGAAATATTATTTTGACCTAACTTAAACTTCAAAAGGGTGATAGAGAGGTTACCAATACAATTTGGTAGTGGTCCTCCAAGAGCATTCATACTTATACCCAATGTTTCCAAGTTTGTGGAATTGGTTAAAGAGCATAGGAAGTCCAAATCATCATATTGTCCACTTCCTAAGTTGTTTCCACTAATATCAAACCGATAGAGTCCTCTCATCTTTGAGAAAGAAGGAACTTTCCCAATAAAGTTGTTACATAAGATATTGAAAAAATTGAGATTAGAGGCATTGGATATTGACTCGGGAATGGGTCCAGTAAGGAAATTATCACACAAACCGATTTTTTCAAGATTTGGAAGAGTGAAGCCTAAGTCGCTAGGTAAACCTCCCTCTAATTGGTTTACAGCCTGCATGAAGGGCCGTCATACTAGAAATATTGAAGATTGAGGTAGGAATCATACCAACAAATTTATTCCCATCGAGAATGAGGGTATTTAGATTCCTCAACCGGCCAAGAATCTCCGGGATCATACCACCAAGGTTATTTGACGTTGTTGCTAAGAATTGAAGAGAGGATAAATTTCCAAATGACTGATGAATGTTTCCTATCAAGTTGTTGTATTGAAGCATGAGAAATTGGAGCTTGGACAAGAAGCCGAGTTCCGCAGGCAAATTCCCTTCGAGCGCATTGAAGCTTAAGCCTAGACTTACCAAATTAGAGCAATGGGAGAGATTCGTAGGGACTTGTCCGCTGAACGAGTTGTTACTAAGGAACAATACCTGCAACCGAAACAATCGGCCAAATTGTGGGGGAATTTCGGAGTGGAAACTGTTGTTATGCAGATAGACTTCCCTCAGAAAGCTCAGGTTACCAATATGAGGCGGCACGACCCCAGCTAGGTTTTCGGAGCCGAGGTCCAATACGGTGACTCTATGGTGTCGACGACCACATGTGACACCATACCACTCACAAACATGGATAGTATCATTCCACGAGCTCAAAACCCTGCGTGAATCAGCTATTCGAGTCTTGAATTCAAGCAGAGCTAGCCGATCAGACTCGTCCCCACTGGCTTTTACCAAAGCTAGGACACTTCCTAATAGAAGAATGATGGTAATTAAGCATGAGAACGACTGGGCTAAAACCCGATCTCTATTGGGAAGGTCCATGAGGATTTGTAGAAAGGCGCTCTCAGCTCAAGTCTCTTTCACCTTTCTTATGTTGTTGTTTTGAAACAAGTCACTAATATATAATAGCAAGCAACATGATCTTCCATACTAGGACCTTTATGATGTCATCAATGCAAGAATAGTCATGACAGATCTTTCTATGGTCCTCTCAAGTCGAGAAAATTACAACGCCGTGACAAGCAAGGTAACTGTTGATGATCAAGTCAGTCGATGAAAGTCAAAGCAGCATAGGGCCTACTTTTGTTCATTGTTAGTAGTGTCTTTCCAATCCTTGAATTTCCAGGCCATTTAGTAGCGGCAACGGCTTCAGTCTTTTCTGCGCAAGTAAAATCTTGACTCTCCAGTATTCAAAACCAGAATAATATCATCCGCACATGTCAATAGGTCTATTTCACAATTTATGATCAACTTTACTTTCATTTGTCAATTGTAATAGATATTCTTTCTATAAATTAGACATTTTGGAATATTGTTTGTCATCATTAAATTTGAGAAAAGTGCTTATAAATTTAAGAGAGCAAACTCTCTACTCTAGTGAAGACGAATTTATTTCAAAATATTACCTTTTAGATCCATATTGTACCAGCGTTTAAGTTGTTATATTGATATGGAAATTGAATTTTGCATCTTGAATACTTATGACTTATTAATAAAGACAAAGTCCATGAGACTATATTATGATCTTTAAAATTTAAGATAGTCATATTGTTATTTAAAAAAAATATTGGAATCATAATAAACTGGTCGTGTATTTAATCCTAAATGTATATAGCTAGTCAAAAAGTAAACAAGTAGTTAGCAGATGATATTATCTTGAAGAAGTGTGATAGTTCAAGTCAAGTAAACGATCCTTCTCTTCCTTCTTTTGACAAAGTGTAACGGAGAGAGTTCACATGGGAAATGTCGTGGAAGCGTCTATCAGTTGCAACCGTCCAACCTTTGGTTTGCTCTTATTTCCCCGGAGTCAAGGAATTATAAACAAAAACCAATTATGGAAAGTCATATAACTGGATTTTATCTGGCTACATGCCCGTGCTTGATGGGTGAAGATGATCCTCTAGTAACATACGGTCCATATATTGCGGGGCAGTGAAAATCCTGGGGAGATTGTTTAGCGTCATATTTTCCAAAAGCAAAAGTAGAAAAAAAGACCATAAAAGAGGGTGGAAATTTGAAGCTGTTCAAACGTAAGATAGTGACCTAGGCGCATTTTACCAATGTGCACGGCAAGCCAACTTTTGGTCCTACGCTGACCGAGTTCCTTCCATGCGTAGGCCCATTCGATCGTAATTGGATTTGCTTTCTTTAATTTAACTCTAAATTATCCTTTAATTACTCATGACGCCCACACAAAAAAAGTGAAAAAATGGTTTTAGGGTGGTCAAATCTTTTCGATGGGATGTGACAGATCTGTTCATTTCATGGAAAACAATTTTAAGGAAATCGTTTCTTTGGATTTTCTGGCATTCGTCTCACAGAAAATGAACTAATTGAGAAAAATATTTTCTATCAATTGAAAAAAGTATTCTAAAATAGAGGAAAATATTTTCTTCACTCACTCTTTCTTATCCCACACTATTGTTGGCCCGTGCTTCTTCCTTTTTTTCAAAAAAAAAAAAAGAAAATTGATTTTTTTTCTTTTTTTCTTTTCTTTCCTTCTTTCTCAACTCATCGCCAGCCACAGCAAGCCTTGAGCTTGCCAACCTCGAGTCAACTCAAGTTCGCTAATCTACCAAGACACGAGGCCAGCGAGCTTGAGGCTTGCCCAATCGGCAAGTGCAGGCCTCTGACTTAGTAATATGGCAAGGCTTGAGGCCAATGAGCTCAAGGCTCACCTGATACGGAAATTGAATTTTGTATCTTGAATACTTATGACTTATTAATAAAGACAAAGTCCATGAGACTATATTATGATCTTTATAATTTTAAGATAGTCATATTGTTATTTAACAAATTATTGGAATTATAATAAACTGGTTATGTATTTAATCCTAAATGTATGTAGGTAGTCAAAAAGTAAACAAGTAGTTAGCAGATGATATTATCTTAAAGAAGTGTGATAGTTCAAGTCAAGTAAACGATCCTTCTCTTCCTTCTTTTGACAAAGTGTAACCAAGAGAGTTCACATGGGAAAAGTCGTGGAAGCGTCTATCAGTTGCAACCGTCCAACCTTTGGTTTGCTCTTATTTCCCGGAGTCAAGGAATTATAAACAAAAACCAATTATGGAAAGTCATAAAACTGGATTTTATCTGGCTACATGCCCGTGTTTGACGGGTGAAGATGATCCTCTAGTAACATACGGTCCGCATATTGCGGGTTGATGAAAATCCTGGGGAGGTTGTTTAGCGTCATATTTTCCAAAAGCAAAAGTAGAAAAAAAACCATAAAAGAGGGTGGAAATTTGAAGTTGTTCAAACGTAAGATAGTGACCTAGGCGCATTTTACCAATGTGCACGGCAAGCCAACTTTTGGTCCTACGCTGACCGAGTTCCTTCCATGCGTAGGCCCATTCGATCGTAATTGGATTTGCTTTCTTTAATTTAACTCTAAATTATCCTTTAATTAGTCATGACGCCCACACAAAAAAAGTGAAAAAATGGTTTTAGGGTGGTCAAATCTTTTCGATGGGATGTGACGGAGTTCATTTCGTGGAAAATAATTTTAAGGAAATCGTTTTTTGGATTTTATGGCATTCGTCTCACAGAAAATGAACTGATTGAGAAAAATATTTTCTATCAATTGAAAAAAGTATTCTAAAATAGAGGAAAATATTTTCCACTTTCCAAGTAAGGGAAAATATTTTCTTCACTCACTCTTTCTTATCCCACACTATTGTTGGCCCGTGCTTCTTCCTTTTTTCAAAAAAAAAAAAAAAAAAAATTGATTTTTTTTCTCTTTTTCTTTTCTTTCCTTCTTTCTCAATTCATCGCCAGCCACAGCAAGCCTTGAGCTTGCCAACCTCGAGTCAACTCAAGTTCGCTAATCTACCAAGACACGAGGCCAGCGAGCTTGAGGCTTGCCCAATCGGCAAGTGCAAGCCTCTGGCTTAGTAATATGGCAAGGCTTGAGGCCAATGAGCTCAAGGCTCACCTGATACGGAAATTGAATTTTGTATCTTGAATACTTATGACTTATTAATAAAGACAAAGTCCATGAGACTATATTATGATCTTTATAATTTTAAGATAGTCATATTGTTATTTAACAAATTATTGGAATTATAATAAACTGGTTATGTATTTAATCCTAAATGTATGTAGGTAGTCAAAAAGTAAACAAGTAGTTAGCAGATGATATTATCTTAAAGGAGTGTGATAGTTCAAGTCAAGTAAACGATCCTTCTCTTCCTTCTTTTGACAGAGTGTAACCAAGAGAGTTCACATGGGAAAAGTCGTGGAAGCGTCTATCAGTTGCAACCGTCCAACCTTTGGTTTGCTCTTATTTCCCCGGAGTCAAGGAATTATAAACAAAAACCAATTATGGAAAGTCATAAAACTGGATTTTATCTGGCTACATGCCCGTGTTTGACGGGTGAAGATGATCCTCTAGTAACATACGGTCCACATATTGCGGGTTAGTGAAAATCCTGGGGAGGTTGTTTAGCGTCATATTTTCCAAAAGCAAAAGTAGAAAAAAAACCATAAAAGAGGGTGGAAATTTGAAGCTGTTCAAACGTAAGATAGTGACCTAGGCGCATTTTACCAATGTGCACGGCAAGCCAACTTTTGGTCCTACGCTGACCGAGTTCCTTCCATGCGTAGGCCCATTCGATCGTAATTGGATTTGCTTTCTTTAATTTAACTCTAAATTATCCTTTAATTAGTCATGACGCCCACACAAAAAAAGTGAAAAAATGGTTTTAGGGTGGTCAAATCTAAGGGTGTGCAACCGGACCGGGTTAACCCGGTTCCCGGATCGGCCCACCCGGAAAACAGGGTTGGGAACCGGTTCCGGTTGAAACCGGTCCGGGAACCGGTTCCCAATCCTCAGAACCGGTTTGAACCGGTCCGGGAACCGGTTCCAAGGGATTACCCACCCGGGAACCGGATCGACTGGACCGGTTTGGGAACCGGTTTGAGAACCGGTTTATAAGCCAACCAAAAAGACCAAAACCCTAATTTGTTTCTATCTACCTCTCAGGCTCTCACACCCGCGACCTTCCCTAAGCTCACGACCTCCGCTGATCTCTTAGGTTCCCTGAGCTCGCGACCTCTCAAGTTCCATCCGAGCACTGACGCTGCCTGCGCTCGCCCACCGTCGCCTTCCTTCCGTGACACTCGCAACCCGTGAGATCCCGACGTCGCCACTTCGCCTCTCCCTGTTCCCCTGACGTGGGACCATCACCCACGTCGTCTTTGACATGGACGGCCTCCTCCTTAGTACTTCCGATCAAACCCTTTTGCGGGACTTCGTTTTTTCTCCTCCTGATGGTTTTAATTGGTGATGGGCTTAAGGCCCATCCGCCCATGCTGGGCCCAAAAAGCCCGGCCCACGGGAATATGGCCCGTGGATGGGGGGAGGTATAAAAGGGAAGAGAGAGAGAGAGAGAGAAGACGTTGGTTGGAATCAGAATTGACGTACGTTCTCCTCTCCAGCGCGCTCTCTCTCTCCAAAAGACAAAAAGGAAGAACAATAACGCATATGGCTTTTTCTTCTTCCCTTCAAGGCATCGTCGAATCGAACAGGGCTAGTTTTTCTTCCTCAATCGGCGTCGATGTCTAATCTGTGGCTAACAAGGTACGCTCGAATCCGTGGTGTGCTTTAGAATCGGTGATAAGTGTTTTTCCCGGGCTTCGTCTTCCGCATTGATTTAGGGGTTCGATTTAGTGTCGAATCCGGTTTTCGGGGATCCGTTATTCCCAACATTGGTATCAAAGCCCTAGTTCACGTTTTCCCGATCTGTTTTTGATGTTTTTGATTGATTTTTCGCGAAAGAACTTCAGCCGTACGGATCGGGGCAAAAATCCCTACACCCGAGCGCTGTTCGGCCATTTTTCCGAGTTTGCGTAAGTCGAAATCGAAATCTGATGGCATAGGAAGAAAGGCGACGTCGAGACGAGTCCGAGACACCTCGAACGCCGCTAGGCGCGCCGCACGCACCCCGGGATGCGCCCGTGGGCGCGACGCCGGCGCCGGAAGCGCTAGCTTGCCTACGCGCCGGAAGTGCAGACACGCGCCGCGCAAACCGGCGTGCGCGCGCTGCCGGCCGACGAACCGGCACACGCCGGTCGACGGACCGACGCGTGCTGACGTCAGCATGACGTCACCCAATGGTCAGTAACCGCTGGGGTGACGTCATCGATGACGTCAGCAATGACGTCGGTTGGCCAGGCGTTCACCGGCCAGCGACCTGATCGGCGACCGACCCGACCCAACCCACGGACTCCCGGCACGCGCGCGGCACATGCCGGCTAACGTCTGCTTGATGTCAGCCCGCGCACGCGCACGGCACGTGTGGTCGGTTCATCCGACCGGGCCGACCGGTCCGACCGGTCCGGCGTCCGACAACCCGACCATTGACCGTTGACCGAAAAAAAAAAAAGGAAAAGAATGTGTTTGTTTTTCAATTAAGTCTATGTGGATTATAAGTAATCCCTTATTTTTGTTCTGCATTTGTTGCAAGAACAATGCCTCCCCTAAGGTTACGCACACCTATTCGCGCAGTTACCGATGAACAAAAGGATAGGCTGTCTAAGTTGATAATGAGCCGGGACGATCATCGATGGGAGAAGGGTGACTTAATTGATCACGTCCTTGAAGTCAACGGGAAAATTCAACAGGTCATATGGAATGGTTGTCCTATGTCACAAGTCAGAGATGGTGCGATTTTTCATAAACACTCTTCCACCTGAATGGCAAGATGTGTTGAATCGCATATGGGATGTCAACGGAGCTGCTTCCTATAAGAAAATTGTGATGGATTTTGTAAATGAATATTACTGTATTGTTTCACGGGAAAAGATCAAGAAATTGAACAAAAGATGATCTTTCCCAATTCGTGTGCTGACTTGGTGTTAGTTGTATTGGTTAATTTTTGTTAAGTGTGCTTTGTGGACATATTATGTAATGATTACTACCCGATTGTTGTTGAAGTAACAACCTATATATTGTTAGTATTAGTTGAAAGCATTATTGTTTTATTGGATGCCTATTATATGTTGCTTTCTGTTATTGCTGGTTGCTGTGGGTAATTAGCTGTGGGTAGTTATAGAAGTTTTTGTAACTTCATAGAATTGATTTTGCATATGACAATCATATTAATGATAGTTTTAAGTTAGGATTTTTGGAGGATGATTGGAAACGTAGTGACATTTTGATTCGAAACCTTACTTGAAATTATTCATTAATATGATTGGTCTATGTAAATAGGGATGCATAAATGATAGGCATTAATAATTCGTGCATATTTGTCCGATTTGTTCGATCAATGGCTTCAGCCACAAAGAGCATAGTTGCCGAGCTGAACAAAGGTGAAAAGCTCAATGGTGACAACTATGAAATTTGGCAAATGAAAATCCGGTATGTCTTTGCTGGAAGAGCAAGAAGCACTTGAGGCTTTTAACCTGACCATGGTAGAACCTGAAGAGGGAACCACTGCACAGCACAAAAGAGACAAAGAAGCTTTTTCTTCGTGGAAAAGAAAGAACTCTCTAGCTCGCATCACGTTGCTGAGCAGCATGGAAAATGACGTCATGCGGGAGTTTCGACGTTTTGATAATGCCAAGGAAATGTGGGAGGCATTGGCAGCTAGATTTGGTCATACTTCTGTGACTAGACTGAGACAGCTCACTATCAGGTTTGACTCTTATAAGAAGCCTCATGGTCAGACCATGAAGCAACATCTTAGAAAGATGTCAAACATGATAAGCGAGCTGAAAGATGCTGGCCATGTCCTCACAAATGAGTAGCAAGTGCAAGCGTGATTCGTTCCTTGCCTCGAGTTGGGAGCATATGAAGGTGCACCTGACTCATAATGAAAATATCAAAACCTTCGAGGATGCAATGCGTCATCTTGAGCTGGAAGAGGACCGCCTCTTGGCGGCTAAGCCGGATGCTGAACTCTATCATGCTAGTTCTAGCTCAAATGGAGCTTCGAGCTCCAAGCGCAAGCGCCCTAACTGGTTTGATAAAGGGAAAGGCAAGGAAGAAGCGTCCTTCGGGGAAGAAACCTAAGTTTAACCAACATGAAAGAGGAAAGCGTCCTCACATGAAAAAGCTTGCAAGGGTGAAATGCTACAACGTGACAAGAAGAGTCACTATGCTCGCGACTGTCGTGAACCAAAGAAGGTATGCACCCCTTGTACTTTTCAGAACTTTACTTTTGTGTCGAGTTACTGTGTTCTTAACTAAGTGTAATCCTTTGTGGATGTGGATTCGGGAGCGACGGACCATGTAGCGAAGGATAGAGGATCCTTCGTGGAATTTCGACGAGTACCTACTGGAACTAAGTGGATCTATGTGGGAAACAACTCTAGAGCTGAAGTGAAAGGAATTGGCACATGCCAACTGAACATGCGTGGTGGACGCACTTTGTTCCTTCATGATGTGTTGTATGCTCGGAGATTCGTCGAATTTAGTGTATGTTTTAGTGTTGGTTAGACTAGGTTTTAATATGAACTTCGTAATAGAGGTGTGGATTTGTTTTTAGATACAAATTACTATGGTCGTGGTTATTTTATGGATTGTTTCATTATATTAGATATTGACTATGTTAATGCAAATGTTTGTTATTCCCTTATCACGTCTTCTAATACCTATGATAATGATGTGAATGTGTGGCATGCTAGACTTGGTCACATTGGCCAACAACGTATGAATAGACTAGCCAAAGAGGGCTTGTTGGGCAACATTGAAAAAGTCGATTTGCCCATATGTAAGCATTGCCTAGAAGGGAAAACGACAAAGAAACCATTTAGGAAAGGTAAAAGAGCTGAATTTCCTCTGCATTTAATCCATTCTGATGTCTGTGGTCCAATGAATGTGAGAGGAAGGCATGGGGCTATTTATTTCATCACCTTTATTGATGATTATACTCGATTTGGATATGTCTATTTGATTTATCATAAATCTGAAGCAATAAGTTGTTTCAAAAGGTTTATGAACCTGGTAGAGAATCAATTAGACAAAAAAATAAAAGCATTGAGATCCGATCGAGGTCGAGAATATTTATCTGATGAGTTCAGAAAATTATGTGATGAAAAAGGAATAGAAAGACAGTTGTCTATTCCGTATACTCCTCAACAAAATGGTGTTGCAGAGAGAAGAAACAGAACCTTATTGGAAATGGTTAGGTCCATGATGGGGCATGCTAACTTACCTATCACTTTTTGGAGTGATGCGTTGTTAACTGCTGCCTATATACTTAACCGGGTGCCTTCCAAATTCAGTTACTTCCACTCCATATGAGTTATGGACAGGTAGAAAACCGGACTTAAGTTTTCTTAAGCCATGGGGTTGTGATGCCTATACACATGAGTCTTCTCACAAGTTTGGGAAATTAGGTCCCATAGGGAAGAAGAGTATTTTCATAAGATATTCGGAACACTCGAAAGGGTATGTGTTTATAGGTGAGCAGGAAAGTGGGAGTATAACTGAATATGAATCACGGGATGTCACATTCTTGGAGCATGAATTTCATAAGAAAGGCGAAATAGGGGTAGATCACTCCCTATTTGAGACATTGGAACAGGATAATGATGTTAGTGGAGTTCATCCGAGTGGGAGTAATATGAGAAGTGATGAATTGAATTCAACTCATTCTCAATTACAACCACATGATGAGACGACATCATTATTACCTAATCCAAGTGGGAGCATGATGGGGAAAGATGTGCAAAGTGTACAATCTCCCATACGGCGAACAAGTCGCCAAAGTATTCCCCGTCGACATTTTGACATTGAAGGGGAAACTTTTATGGTTGCTCCTCAAGATGAGGATGAGCCAAGAAATATTAATGAGGCTCTGAATTGCCCTAGTAAGGAAAAATGGATTCATGCAATGGAAGAGGAAATGGAGTCAATGAAATCAAACCAAGTCTGGGAACTGGTTGATCTTCCAAAAGGACGCAGAGCTATTGGGAACAAGTGGGTTCTCAAAATAAAGCGAAAGGCTGATGGCTCGATAGAAAGGCATAAGGCTCGCCTTGTGGCGAAGGGGTATAATCAACAGGAATGAATTGATTATGAAGATACGTTTTCTCCTGTAGTGAGATTTACCTCGATTCGCATTATTCTGGCAATAGTAACTAGTTTGGATCTTGAATTACATCAAATGGATGTAAAGACTGCTTTCCTCAATGGAGAATTAGAGGAAGAAATATATATGGAACAACCTACTGGTTTTATAGTGAAAGGCCAAGAAGAAAATGTATGTCGACTTTTGAGCTTGATATATGGCCTTAAGCAGTCATCGAGACAATGGTATATACGTTTTCATAATGCCATAATGGCATATGATTTTACAATGATTGATGAGGATCATTGTGTATATATCAAAAGATCCAAGGATCAATTTGTGATCATATCATTATATGTTGATGATATACGATTGCTTTGAAGCAATATGGAGTTTGTTAATCTTGTCAAGAGTTGGTTGTCTTCCAACTTTGAGATGAAGGATATGGGTGAGGCTGCATACATTCTTGGAGTTAAGATTTCAAGAGATCGTTCGAAGAGATCGTTGTCTCTTTCGCAAGAAACCTATATAAATAAGGTTCTTGAACGATTTCGTATGCAAGATTGTAAACCCATAAACACTCCTATTATGAAAGGTGAAGGATTGAGCCATAGACTGTGTCCAAGGACTCCACAATAAAAGGAACAAATAAAACATGTTCCTTATACTAGTGCTGTTGGGAGCTTGATGTACGCTATGATGTGTACAAGACCCGACATATGTTTTGCAGTTGGAATGGTGAATAGATACCAATCCAATCCGGAGTCCGACACATTGGAAAGCCGTTAAGAGAATACCGAGGTATCCGAAGGGAACTTGCTGATTTCAAGTTGAATTACCAAGGAAAGGATCTGCGACTTGAAGGCTATTCGGATGCTGATTGGGGAGGAGATTTAGATGAAAGAAAATCTACCTCGGGATTTGCTTTCTTACCGAACAATGGTGCTATATCATGGAGCAAGAAGAAGCAAACGTGTATAGCCTTGTCCACGATGGAAGCTGAGTTCGTGGCATTATCAGCAGCGGTACAAGAAGGAGTTTGGCTTAAGAGATTTTTGGATCATTTAGGTGTTAATGAGAAAACTGCAAATCCATTGTTGGTTAACTGTGATAGCCAAGCAGTTATAGCGTACACCAAAGATTCAAAATATCATGGCAAGACCAAACATATAGATACCAAGTATAACTTTGTCAAGGATATGGTTGCACTTAAGGATGTGAACTTGCAGTACATATCTACGCATAGAATGGTAGCAGATCCTATGACAAAGCCAATACCTAGAGATGTGTTTTGTGGTAATGTAAAATCTCTAGGATTGCGTAGAGTATGATGTACTGGATTGTAATTTCCCTAAGTTATTCACATTTATGAAATTTTGTTTTTCATTGATTAATGCATATGAATCTTTGTATGATCTTTATGCATCTTAATACTCAATGTATTATTATAAGTTGAGGAAGTATGTCGGACAGATAAAAGATTAGCCCACTCACACGGGTAATCGCCTCTATTTACTGTGTGATAAATAGAGATGAGACTGTTTTTAAGCTTATTATCTAAATGATAATCGAGAGCTCAAGCTTAAAACACGTATGTCGCCTTTTAAGATGAGGACATAATCCTTATGATGTCCGAAAGTAAAATACCCCACATATTTTACTTTATCTATCTAAGATGCCAGATGTGAGTTATGATGAATTTAGTGAATGAGTAGATAGGTGAACTCAAGTTAGACATTGGGTATGTCTGAACTATCATCTGTACGGTATTGGAACGTATAGACATACACTCCATGCGAAAGGAGTTAATACCATAATACGTATTTCATACTACGTATGCATGAGACGACCAATAAGAGTGGCAAAAAGTTTGATCTCAACTTTTATGACGTGTGAGACTCTTGAGGAAAAGCGTTCCTTAATTTTAGTGCCCTCATGACTTTTACTTATTCTCAAGGTTTCTATTTAGTGTTTGATATCTTAGGATGTTGCCAATGGTCATGAGTTGATTCGATCTAATTGGACATTTCTAGAAAAGCAAGCTGAATTGAAATTGAGAGTTTGAAGGAAAAAGGAAGATCGTTTTTGGAGAATCACATTGTAGTTTTTGTATTCACTAGTCAACCAATTATGATTGTCTTTGTGATAACTGTAATTGTGAATACAATATATATATATATATATATATATATATATATATATATCATGTTTTAAAAGAGATTAAGAGAGATATAAATGTGATTGATCGATCTAGGGTACTGCATACTAAATCTACTCGGAGTGTGACACCCAATATGAGCTGCTATATATTCCTAACAAATGTATAGCAACGAGCTCTCAAAATATGCTGGTCGCACGGATTATTCACCGGTATGAATGTTGAAGAGAGGTAAAGAGAATCCTGTTCGGCCCACCATGTGCGAGTGGGAGATGATGGTTTTAATTGGTGATGGGCTTAAGGCCCGTCCGCCCATGCTGGGCCCAAAAAGCCCGGCCCACGGGAATATGGCCCGTGGATGGGGGGAGGTATAAAAGGGAAGAGAGAGAGAGAGAAAAGACATTGGTTGGAATCAGAATTCACGTACGTTCTCCTCTCCAGCGCGCTCTCTCTCTCCAAAAGACAAAAAGGAAGAACAGTAACGCATACGGCTTTTTCTTCTTCCCTTCAAGGCATCGTCGGATCGAACAGGGCTAGTTTTTCTTCCTCAATTGGCGTCAATGTCTAATCTGTGTCTAACAAGGTACGCTCGAATCTGTGGTGTGCTTTAGGATCGGTGATACGTGTTTTTCCCGGGTTTCGTCTTCCGCATTGATTTAGGGGTTCGATTTAGTGTCGAATCCGATTTTCGGGGATTCGTTATTCCCAACACCTCCAATGGGAGAGATCTAGATGCCCCCTCCAGTTACGGTGGGGCGGAAGTTTTCGATGTGTTTCCATTGGGAAATGGGGTGCATGTGTGTGTGTTATATGGCGCTGTCTCTTCTGGGTTGTTCATAGAAAGTGGTAGTTACTGTTTGTGTAATTTATGCTCATTGAGCCTCCTAAAGTATGGGAGATTTGCCGGGTCGACCTTGAACTCACGAATTTTCGAGATCTCAGATCGAAAGTTTTCGAATTGTGCTGGAGTGGCGCTTGGGTCTATGTAATTAAGGGCATGATTTGTTTGGTGAAGTGGGAATGGGAGATAGAACCCTTTTACATGGAATTGGCCTTGGAATGATTGTGGGATAGAGTTCCTTGTTTTAAAATGTAGGAATTTGGTGAAGGACTTTATCATAATGCTGAGAATGGAAAACATTTTAGAATCATTGTTGTGGTGAGTAATTTTATGCTTATTGTGAAGGTTTTGGTTAATAAGCTGAAGTTGGCGATTGCAAAGACTTTTTCCACTTATCGAAATGCTTTTACTCATGAAGAAAAATTATGGACGCTGTTGTAATGGCTAATGGGTGCTTGGACAGCGGAATTGACACTAGTAGGTTAGGAATGATTTGCTGATCAAGTGTTATTTAAAAATAAAATATAAAAAAGAAACTTTTGACCATGTTAATTGGATCCTTTTACTATATATCAGTGGGACAAAATGGCATTTAGGCTAAGTGGAAGAAGTTGATTGAAGTCCGCATCTGTCAACCCGGTTCCTGGCTGCTCGTCGGCCTTACTCCAAGCTCCCCTCCCGAGCTTCGCCGCAAGATCCAGCTCCCCGTCGCGCCATCGCTAGTCCTATTGATTCATTGGCGGCCTCGCACAAGAAGGTAACATTCTTGTCCATCTTGCTCTTTTTGCGGCTCGTGCTTTTCATCATGACAATGAGACGTCAAATTGCACACATGATCAAGTACAAGTATAAACCATTCAGCATTGGGAAGCAAGTGAGATCTCTTTGTGGTGCTGGTATATGTATTATTCTTATGAACTATGCAATAGAGATAGTTTACAAATGGTTTACATAGGTTTGTGGCAAAAACTCATTTGGATGCTTTGATATGGTCCATTTATTTAAATACCAATCCTTCATATTGCTATGCAAATCAATTTGCCCACTAGTTTGTTCTGGTTTCTGCAACTTTTACTACTAGTATAATCGCCTTTCAAGTAATGGCTACGATCCTATTTATTTTGCAGAAATACAGTGGTAAGAAATTTTCTGCTAGTTCCAGTGGCTCACGTGGGGATTAAAATGTGGCAGCATAGTATTACAGTTTCATGAACTATTTCAGAAATCCGGTGTATATAAGTTTTTGTTTCATATGGTATAATTGTTTGCTACAGTAGTGGATGTGCTTATGCTGATCTAGATTGTAAGCGCTTTATCTTACATATAAGTGATGTATAGCAATTTTTATGCAAAACAGGTTCCAATATAAACAGGGTTAACCCTGTTCCCAGACCGGAAAAACAGGGTGGGTCAGGAACAGGGTCCAATGCAAACAGGGTTGGATACAGGGTCTAAAAAAAGAGAACCGTTTATAATAGGGTCGGGTACAGGGTCCAGGTCTAGACCCTACCCACCCTGGACCCGATCACCCCTAGTCAAATCTTTTCAATGGGATGTGACGAATCTGTTCATTTCGTGGAAAACAATTTTAAGGAAATCGTTTTTTGGATTTTCTAGCATTCGTTTCACAGAAAATGAACTGATTAGCAAAAATATTTTCTATCAATTGAAAAAAAGTATTCTAAAATATAGGAAAATATTTTCCACTTTCCAAGTAAGGGAAAAAAAAGTTTAATTTTTATTTTTATTTTTATCTTTTTATCTTTTTATTTTCTTTCCTTCTTTCTCAACTCATCGCCACCCCACAAGCAAGCCTTGACTTGCCAACCTCGAGTCAACTCAAGTTCGCTAATCTACCAAGACACGAGGCCGGCGAGCTTGAAGCTCGCCCAATCGGCAAGTGCGAGCCTCTGGCTTACTAATATGGCAAGGCTTGAGGCCAACGAGCTCAAGGCTCACCTAATCAAACGAGCGCAAGCCTCTCCGCCCTCAAGCGAGCTCAAGCTCACCTTTGGTCAGTCGCTGGATGTTGCCATGGCTAGTGACTAGCCAAAGAAGAAGGAGGAGGAAAAGAAAAAAAGAAAAAGAATGAAAATGAAAATAATTAAAAAAAATCTTTTCCTTTTTTTTCCCTTTTTTTTTTCTTTCCTTCTTTCTTAGCTCGTCGCTAGCCAGAGCGAGCCTTGATCTTGCTAGTCTCAAGTCAGCTCGAGCCCCCTAATATGCCAAGATACGAGGCCAGTGAGCTTGAGGCTCGCCCAATTGGCAAGTGCGAGCCTCAAGCTTACTAATATGGCGAGGCCTGAGGCCAACAAGTTCAAGGCTCACCCGATCAAATGAGCACGAGCCTTGCCACCCTCAAGCAAGCTCAAGCTCACCTATAGTCGATCGCTAGCCATCACCATGGCCAGCGACCAGCCAAAGAAGAAGGAGGAGGAAGAGGAAAAAAAGAGAAAAAGAAAAAGAATGAAAATAATTAAAAGAAAATTGAAAAAGAAAATAAAAAATTATTGAAAGGTGTGCATAGAGGAAAATCAAATCAAATTTTTCACACCAAATTGTGATGTTAGATTTTGTGGGATTACTATCAACTTTTTTAAATGCGTAACTTTTTTAAATGCGTAAGCTGTTAGATGAGAAAATTAAATCAGATATGCATAATCAAGCATAATCAAAATAAATATTGAAATATGAAGAAATATCCTAAATATCTTTAAGAGATATCTAAATATCATAATATTGCTAACATCCCTAATATTACTAACATCCCTCTCAAACTCAAGGTGACATCGTCAACTGGAGTTTGAATCTAGAGTTTGAATTAATGTCAAACAATGCCACGGAAACTTGTTCCTCTAATGACACCATGGGATGGGCTTGTTGATCCATGGTGAGGCAATGTGTGAGGCAACATCTTCTAGATTCGGCTTGTTTGAGGGCGGCAAGTCCTTTGGTGGTGGTGGTGGCTTCTCGAAAAGTCAAGAATTACAGAGGAAATAGCAAATGACTGATGCGTCTGGCTTAAGAAACAGTAACTAAGCGACACAGCCTATACAGTTGGCGTCATAACATCAAGTAGCCTATACGTCTAGTTTGAGAAGACAGTTACTAAGTGATGCGGTCTATGTGGCTGGCATCAAACGAAAGCCTCCTCCATGAAAAAGTCTTGACTATGTGAAGCAATTGAAGCGAATAGCATCAAAACACGACTTTTGTGGAATGGACTTAATTAAGAACTTCCTCAAATAAAACTATTGCGTATGAAATTAACACTATCAAGATGTGGGGGATGAATTTATTCGAATGTACAACAGGATGCTCGGGGTGCATTGAGTGTGAAGTGCACCCATTGCACTTAGGTTTCCACAGGAATGAAGGCTCTGATACCATGTTAGATTTTATGGAACTAGTGTCAACTGTTCTAGAAGTTTAAGCTGTTAGATGAAGACGTGATTTATTATTTAAATATTTTAACAAGTGGAAAATATTTTCTAGTTTATTTTCATGTTTTAGCTAAAAATCGGAAAATATTGTCATTTTCCTGGAAAATGGTTTTTTGGAAAATATTTTTCAGAGATACTACATTTTTAGTGAAACGAGCAAAGCCTTAAAAGAATTTATTTTTTTAGCAATCACCTTAGATCAATTAGAACTAGAAAAACAATAAATGGACATTAACCATCCTGGCAATAATATTGTAATTAGGAAAAAAAATTAAGATTCTTGCGGCACGGCATGATCGTTAACCTAGGGGAGTCAAACAAAAATGGCATGAGAAGGCAATGTGACTACGCAGGACAAAGAGGGACATGTGGAATTAATTGGCGTCCTTTGTACTGACTATGCATTTTTTAAGCAAAGTCTTCGTCAACAAATTTAAATTAATATTGAATTACATTTCTGCAATTCTTTATATAGAGTTGTACACATCACTCATAGACCACAAACTTGTAAGAAGAGAAATACTAATTAAGTGTGATATGCTAAAATTATGTTGTGTGCGCTCGTAGTAATTAAATAGTGCGCTAAAAAAAATTGATAGAAAAATTATGTAGGGAAGAAATGAGACAAAGTAAAAGTTGGCCTTGTCTCGTTCCTTTTCCTTCCAACTATGACAGATATGAGATGTGACAAAACAATATTTAGACAAAATTCACTTGATTAAGTAACTATAGTGGAAACCCAAAATAATACATGATTTGAGCACTTTAATCATTCCCTTAGAATGAATGTTGACATTATTAGACAAGATCATTAATGTCCTGATAATTGCAGATGACTATAAGACTAGCAATGTCCAACAATCAATTACGAATGAATCACATGATGCATGCATATTACTTAAATACCAGGTGTGAAAGTGATGAATCGCGTGAGATCGGTTAAAAATTGATCAAATAATCCACAATGTAGATGTTGAATTTTTTTTTGGTGAGAATGTAGATGTCGATTTGAATAACAATTTTTTCCCCTTCCGAAGTCTTCATTAGCCAATTTTGCATGGATGGAACATGGATGATTTATTCATTTTTTCCAATAAGTTAACAATTATCAATGAAGATACGTGACTATGCAATCGAAATTTGCACTATAAATATATATGTATATATAATATATATATATATATATATAGATATATATATCTATATATATGCATATGATTTTATGCTGTGAATCACTAACACAAATTAATATCCTTCAAGGAAATTCGTCTTTATGAAAATGAAAAAAGAGATGCAAAGTGAAGGAGCTGGATGAATGTGTGTAGTTGGTCAAGTTAATCTCTATTCGATGTCTAATATCATCTAACCTTATGTAAATCACCATGGAATTATTCAAGATTTCCTCATCTAGTTTATAAAAAAAAGTCCATGCTAGCATTCTTATTTGTAATGATACCTTTTTTTTTATTTGATACTACGGTCAAATGATATCTTGAGCCTGTGATTTCGTGCACTAGATTAAAGTCCACATCTTCAGTTCGATCAAGAAGATGTCATTGATACAAGGATTAGAAGATTCTTGAAAAATTACTTTCTCGTGAACCAATCCCAACAGATTGCATCTAATAAGAAAAGCGACCAAAATTTTGCCTTTCTAATACAATTGTGAGGTATTCTTTTCGGAGATCATCAAGTCCATTTATTATGATCTTGAACCTTTTAAATAGTCACGCTGCTATTTAAAAAATTGATGGAATTATAAAAAAAAATTAGGTATGTGTTTAATCCTAAAGGTATATAGCTAGTCAAAAAATAAACAAGTAGTTGTCAAATGATATTACATTGAAGAAGTGTGATAATTCGAGCCAAGTAAACGATCCTTCTTTTCCTTCTTCTTTTGACAAGGTGTAACCGAGACAGTTCACATGGAAAAAGTCGTGGGAACGTCAATCAGTTTCAACCTTCCAACCTTTTGTCGTCTCTTATTTCCTGGAATCAAGGAATCATAAACAAAAATCCAATTATGGAAAGTAATAAAACTGGATTCTATCTGGTTACATGCCTTGCTGGTTGGGTGAAGATGATGCTCTGGTAACATACGGTCCACATATTGCAAGGCGGTGAAAATCTAGGGGAGGACGTTCAGCGTTATATTTTCCAAAAGCAAAAGTGGAGAAAAAGACCATAAAAGGTGGGAATTCGAAGCTGTTCAAACGTAAGAAAGCAACCTAGGTACATTACATCAAAGTGCACGGCAAGCCAACTTTGGCTCCCATGCTGATCGAATTCCTTCCACGTATAGGCCCATTCGATCGAAATTGGATTTACTTTTTTGATGAACTTTAAGTCATCCTTTAATCAATCGTGACGCCCACACCAAAAAAAAAGTGAAAAAGTGGTTTTAGGGTGATCAAATCTTTTTGATAGGATGTGATTGCTTTGTTTATTGCGGAAAACAATTTTTTAAAAAAAAAAAAAAAAAACGTTTTTCGGATTTTCTGGCATTTGTTTCATAAAAAAATAAACTAGTTGAGAAAAACATTTTCCATCAACTGAAAAAAGTATTCTAAAATAAAGGAAAATATTTTTCTCACTCACTCTTTCTTATCTCACAGCCTTAGCCCCCACTTCTTCCTTTTTTTTTTTTTTTAAAAAAATTAGAATTCTTATTCTTACTCCTATTCTTTTTTTTTTCTTTCTTTCTTTTTCCTTCTTTCTCAACTCGTTGCTAGCCACAGCAAGCCTTGAGCAAGCTAGCCTTGGGTATGCTCGAGCTTGCTGACCTAGTGAGACCCGAGACTGGCGAGCTTGAGGCTTGTCCAATCGGCAAGTGTGAGCCTCTAGTTTACCAATCTAGTGAGGCTTGGGCTAGCAAGCTCAAGACTCACCTGATCAATGAGCGCGAGCTTGGGCTCACCTTTGGTTGGTCGCCGGCGATAACCCTGGCTAGTGACTGACCAAAGAAGGAGGAGGAAGATAACAAAAAAGAAAAGAAAAAGAATAGATTTAAATAAAAATAAGATTTAAAAAATATAAAGAAAATAAAAACTTTATTAAAAGGAGTGTATTGACGAAAATCAAATCAAAATTTTCAAACCAAATGGTGATGTTAGATTTTGTGGGACCATTGTCAACTCTTTTAAAAGCTTAAGCTATTAGATGAGAAAATCAAAATAAATCAAATTAGATATGAATAATCAAGCATAATCAAAACAGATTTTTAAATAAGAGGAAATATTCCAAATATCTCTAAGAGATATCAAATATCAACACCCAGATCCCTGGAGTGTCAAAACTTGGTACGAGGGGATATTTAAATGCCAAAAGTTAGGAAAGTGATACTTAAGTATCAAAATTGGAGCAAAATTGATTAGTTAAGTGCTAACGGCGAGAAAATCCAGACAAAATGCTGACGTGATGATTTTTTCGCGAGGTAAGTGCAAAATAATGTCATTTTGCACTCTAATGTGGCTAGTCAAGTCTAAAAACGATGTCGTTTTGCTAGTGATGTGGATAGATAATTAATATAAATATTAATTAATATAAACTATTTAAAAAAATGGAGATGGCAGGTGGCGAGGGCTCAGCCCTCGCTACCACCTCCCCACTATCGGCGGGAAGAGCCAACGATGGTGGAGGAAGGGTTGGCCGAGGTCGTCAGGCCCTAGCCAGGAGTCGACAACCCTGACTGACTAGCAGAAAGGGCCTACAAGCCTTCGTTCTAATCTGGGGCGAGGGTCGCGGCCCTCCCCTAGATTCGTGAGGGTTGTCAACCCTCGCTCAACCTAACCAAGGGCCACCGCCCACTTGGGTGACAACCACCCCCTAACCAACGACTGCCCTTGGCTTGGCCGGACGAGGACCAGCAACCCTCACCAGATCTGGGGAAGGGCCGCAACCCTTGCCCTAGATCTGGACGAGGGCTTGCAAGCCCTCGTCGTCAGTCGATTGAGGTTGCCAGCCACTAGCCTAGGCCTGGCGGCCCTAGCTAACCTCTCCCCCACCGTCACCGACCCTTCTCAACGATAGTAGAGAGGCGGCGGCGGGGCTCAAGCCTTCTGCCTCCTCCTCCTCCCTTTTTGAAAAAAAAAATAATATTTTAATTTATTTAATATTTATATTAAAATTAAAAAAAAAAATGAGATCATTTTGGTTTTTCATTACTAACTCAGTTCTTCGGCATGCCACGTAGGCAAGTTATATTGTTAAAAGATTGCCATGTAGGATTTCCAGTTACCTTCGCCGGACTTGGCCCTCAAGTGTCTGATTTTTTTTTTTTAAAAATAGCACTTAAGTGTTACTTTCATAACCTTTGGCACTTAAATATCCCCCACGTGCCAAATTTAACACTCAAT
This sequence comes from Eucalyptus decipiens, assembly GCA_014182575.1. NCBI lineage: Eukaryota > Viridiplantae > Streptophyta > Magnoliopsida > Myrtales > Myrtaceae > Eucalyptus > Eucalyptus decipiens. The sequence goes on from CM024615.1 coordinate 26,894,486, forward strand.
GTGTTCTTTTGCCTCTAAATATCCTAATATTGCTAATATTACTTACATCCCCTTGAAACTCAACGTAACATCTGTCGCGACCTGACTTCACCACCTTGACGTCCCCACTCACAAAGAGAGGAAGGGGAAAGGTCGGATTTAAAGGTACTTGACCAAAGAATTCCCTCAAAATTCACCTTCCAAAAGACATCATCACCTCGTCTTTCGGATCAAGCCTCTTATGAATTCTTTCACGAGATCATGAGCTCTCCCAAGCTCGTATCCCACGTGACAGCAGAGTGTCACGATCCATACCCACACGGATGACACACTTCAAGGAAGGAGGTCAGGTGTGAATATAAGATTTAAGAGTACCTTTACCACGATAACCCCCTTCGGCCATAAGGATGGCATCACTTCATCCTTTAGGTTATTGCCACATCGAGTTTACTAAATCGCGGTGAATCTTATCAAGACCCATATCCCTCGCGACAAGTTCATTTATACAGCATAGTTGTTTAGGACAACCTAGAAGTAAGATGGGAGTCGCCACTAGCATTTTTTTTGGGGGTCGGCTAGAAATCCCAATCGATGGTCGGAAGTGTTCCCTCGATTTCTATGTAACCAAATATCTAGGTTTGGGAACTTGGGTTATGCCAATATTTCTATTAGCGCTCTTTCGGTACCTAACAGTATGTTATGTTTAGCTAAGGTGTCCATGTGCATTTTCTTACATTTTCGAGACCATTAGTGTAATGACCCAAACTCCATCTCTAGGGTTCTGAGCGGTAGGGGTTATTTTCGCGACATCCTAGGCTCGTCGCAGTCCCGATTATTTTTATCTTGTTAATAAACACATACAGAAGCATACATACAACACCCAGACAACAACAAATTGCTAGGAAAAAAACCACTTATAAATACACGATTACATCACTTATATTCACAAGTTTTTTTCCACAGGTCGTTATATTTACAATCACTACATATTATGTGCTCAAAAAGTCAGGGTAAACCTTAGCTCCTCTACCAAGACTGCAACTCCAGAACTAGTGTGAGACCTCCATGCTTACAATTCTTAAAAACAACGGGGTAAGTCATGGACTCAATAAGTAAAACCCTAATTTTTTACTACGACGACATCTCATCATCAAAATCTAGTAAATACAATGCTCGTAATGCAATGTTGATGGCAGATCAATTGCAAACTTATTGCTACACCTCGATTACATGCAAATGTCCATTACAGCATACTTCAATAAGTGGTAACCTTCAACTTGTCAATGAACATATCAACATATCATACTTATGCATATATTGGCACACATACAATGATTTTTTAACCGTCGTTCTGGCTCAACTAGGCCCTCTCAGCTCGACCGAGGCTTCCAGCTTCATTCTAGGCTTCCCGACTCAACTAGGGCATCCCGGCTCAATCGAATCATCCTGGTGCTAGCTCACCAAGGCATCTAGACTCAATCCAAGCATCTTAGCTCAACTAGGGCATCTCAGGGCTAGCTTATCCTAGGCATCCAAGCTCAAATCGAGGCATCCCAACTCAACAAGGGCATCATGTTCAATGAACGAGACATCGCTACCAATGCTATGTGACGACGAACGTTTTTTCCTCTTTAAGTACATCATAAAAAGTGCATCACACAAGTCAGTTTTTACTTTTCTTCTTAGTTGACTCATACATGGCCCAAAGGCGTGGTCATTGAAGTGAGTGTACCATGTCTCTTAACATCATGCTATGGTTCGTGGCTTGAGCCACACGCCTAAGCCGATGTCCGCACCAAGCAAGACTTAGAATCGGCATGCTTCAATACCGATCTATGACCTCGCGGCTTAAGCCATCGTGACTTGATGTCGATTCCAAGCCGAGCGAACCTCAACCTCGTCCCAAGGCGTGAACACCCTCAAGCATGCAAACATGAGCAAATCATACAAAAGAACATTACAATATACACGTGACTTACACGGGTGAGCACACCACTAAACTCGACGACATGGACTATCGCCCTAGCCAAGAGTTAGAGATTCTACTTACCTTCAATGAACTAGAAGTGGTTTTACTAAGAGATAGAGCCATCCGGTGAGGTGGTGGGCGAGCAAGGCCGAGAGAGGAAAAGGGCATGCAAGAAAGGAGGAAGGGAAGAAGTAAGCCAAAGGTTGAGAATGAATGGGAGTGGTTCCCCTATTTATAGGCCAAGCTTCATTAATGGCCTTAACTTATTTTTCAAGGAATATCCTATCGTCATGATTACCAAATCTTCTCCTTGCCACCTAAGTTAGTGAACCATACCTTCATTTAATGACTAGCCTCCAAGGAATACATGCTACTTATTGTACAAGCCACTCCTACTTGGTCCACCTAAACTTGTGGATCACCATTTCATCATTACTTTGCTTAACTTAATTTCCAAGGAAAATCTTATGGCAATGATGATCAAATCCTCAAATGGCCACCTAAACTAGCAATTCATCCCTTCATTTAATGCCTAAGATATGGTCATCATAAGTCTTGGATTTTTGGCATATTTTTCATGACTTTTCTTGCTCATTTAGCCAAGCATTCTAAAACCTTCCATGGGGTGGTTCACTTAAGTCACAAATCATTAACTTATTCATCAAGGCAAATCTTTTGGCACTATTACATAATCTTAAGATGGACACCTAAGATGATGACAAGGCTTCTTGCATTTAATGCTTGGATTTGTGTAATCATTAGATTTAGATATTTTTCACATGGCATATTTTCAAGGAATTGCTCCATAAGTTAAGTTCTCTAGAACCTTCCATTGATTGGTCCATTTGTGCTATGACTCATCAACTTAATCCCTAAGGCAAATCTTTGGTAATCATTACCAAATCTTTTCAAGGCCACCTAAAGTGATGAATCATCCCCTTTCATTAAATGACTAAAGGGTTCTAGAGTATTCTATTTTATCCATTTCCAAATAATATGGCGGACATCGGAAATAGGCTATTGAAAGTGCAACCGAGACCAAGCAAAGATCCTCAAATGACCATTCTGACACACCCAAGGTTCATGGCAAAGCTATCCCTAAAATGCTTGTCGTAGGTCAAAATCACCCTCTCGGGTAAGTTAATGATCTAGGGCTAGGGCTTAATCGTCGGACATTGGACTAGTCGGGCAATCCTTTGGCTGATTTGTTGGCCGAGTCCGCAAGCTAGTTCCTCCAACCGGTCATGTGGCTGGTCCTTAGCCTACTAATCGGAATCAAAAGAAGAGTCGAAATCGAGGATGTTACAACTCTCCCAAAAAAACAAAATCGTCCCCGAAATTCTAATGCGTACTCGGTCATCTAGAAAGATGTGGATCTTAGCTCTTCAAAACTTATTCACTTTCCCAAATTGCATCTTCCATACCATGGGTGTTACCATAGGATCTTTACCGAGGGAATGACTTTATTATACAAGACTTGCACTTTCTTATCCACAATCCACACCGACTACTCAACATACGACACTCTGTCATCTACTTTGATCTCTTCGAAGTTCAACATTTGTGCCAGATCGGGCTCATATTTTCTTAACATTGATATATAGAACACATCATGTACTTGAATAAGTCTCAAGGGTAAAGCTAGCTGGTAGGCCAAATTCCCTATCCTTTGAAGAATTTCAAAAGGTCCTAGCTTTTACTTTGTCATTCCGCTGCGCACTCGATTATCATTCCCCAAAATGGTATATAATCAACACAATTAGTTCTATCATTTCCTCTCGTGGTCACCTGGTCCTCAATACTCATATAACTAAAACAACTATAGGAATGCTAAGGGAGTTTTTCTACACCACAAGAAGAAGTCAGCAGTAATAAACTACCGTCAGGAAAAATCAATCAAGCAATCATATGCATGAGGTGTTTTCCTAACCAACTATCCCAAATCCCAATAAACCTTATCACTCCAGATAATAACCCCGCTCTAATACCAAAAATGTAACGACCCCAACTCCATCTCCAAGGTCCTGAGTGGCAAGGGTTATTTTTCACGACGTCCTGGGCTTGTTGCCGTCCCGATTCTTTTTATCTTGTTTATAAGCACGTGCAGAAGCATACATACAACACCCAAACAACAACAAGTAGCTAGGGAAACAACCACTTACAAACACACGATTACATTAGTTATATTTACAAGCATTTTTTCATAGAACCATTATATTTACAAGCACTATATACTTCTATGCTCAAAAGGTTGGGGTAAACCTTAGCTCCTCTAGAAAACCTACAACTCCAGAACTAGTGTGAGACCTCTATGCCTACAATTCTAAAAAATAATAGGGTAAGTCATGGACTCAGTAAGTAAAATCTCTAATTTTCTACTAGGAGGACATCTCATCACTAAAATCTAGTAAGTACAATGCTCGTAATGCAATATTGATGGCAAATCAATAACAAACTTATTGCTACACTTTGACTACATGCAAATGTCCATTACAACATACTTCAATGCGCGGTTATCTTTAGCTTGTCAATGAATATATCAACATATCACACTTATGCATATACCAGCACACATACAATGATTCTTTTACCATTGTCCCGGCTCGACCGAGGCTTCCACCTTCATGCTGGGCTTCCTGGCTCAACCAGGGTATCCTAGCTCAACCGAAGCATTCTGATGGTAGTTCACCAAGGCATCTAGACTCAACCCAAGCACCTTGGCTCAACAAGGGCATCCCAGAGCTAACTTACCCAAGGCATCTGAGCTCACACCTAGGCATCCTGACTCAACCAAGGCATCACATTCAATGAACGAGGCATGGCCGCCAACGCTATGTGGCGAACATGGGAAATAGGCCATTAGAAGTGCAATCGAGATCTAGCAAGGATTCTCAAATGACCATTCCGACGCACCCAAAATTTGTGGCAAAGCCGCCCTTTAAATGCTTGTCGTAGGTCAAAATCACCCTCTCGGGTAAGTCAATGATCTAGGGCTAGGGCTTAATGGTCGGGCATTAGACTAATTGGGTGGTCCTTTGGCCGGTCCACTAGCCAAGTAGCGGGCCAATTCGTCCGACCAATCATGTGGCCAGTCCTTGGCCTACTAATCGGAACCAAAGAAAGGTCGAAATTGAGAATGTTATAATTAGTCCTAAGTTAAGCGAGCATGCATGGTTGGTCATTTTCATAATATTCTATTTCTAAAGAAAATGAAAAGAAAAGCATCCAGTTGAATTGAAAATTGCGAAGCAATAAGTAAACAAACAATGAAAGCAGTAAATCTACCATGTAATCCTAGAAAATATAAAAGAAAAACACAATTGAAAAGAATAAGAGGCAAAGAGAACCCGCAACTTGTCAGGCTTTATACAAACAAAAGGAACCCGAGACATGTGTCAAAGAATGAATAGTATACACACCGTCTTGACATCCTCTCCACCTCGAGGGTCCTAAATCTAGATCTAGTTTAGGAAATCTATAACTAGGTACATACAATGAAAACAAGACAAACATACACATCAAAATAGTCAAAAACACAATATTATGCCAAGATCAATTACTCAAAGAAAATTTAATGTAAAAATAAAATTTGAGCCTTGGGGTCGGCCTTTGAAATTCATGCGTAGGTCCCTCTAAGACACATACCCAATCCATTTTTTGTGACTTACAGCCATTATCGATCAATTGTATTCTCGCATGATCGATAATACTTATAAGTCCCCAACGAGGTGATATATGTGATCCCAGGATTTCCCCTTGATATTATGCATCAACCCTATCATTCATCTAGAATCACATGTATTTGCAAGAATTAAACATATAGGCAGGTCCTTTAGACTTTATTTCTCAACCATCAAATAGTAAACTAAACCATCGGTGAGTCATTCATTACCAATGGCACACGCTAAGTACAACTACAAGCAAGTTCTAATGAATGACAAGATTATATGCATGGAGGTAAGTGTGACCTTTCAAACACAAGTTTGAAACTATCAATGAAAGTTTTGAGATAAGGTGATATCTCGGCTATGGAAAGCATTCAATTGCTAAGGCTAGCTTGAAACTCGCAAAAATGCATTCGTAAGCACCGCATGCATTTTGAATACAATTCAAACCATGACCTTCACAATTGTCAAATCAAAGTTTACAAAATTTTGGAAATGTTTAGGATTAAAGAAAATCAAAGCTATGGAGCACATTCAATGCCCAAGGCTAGCTTGGAACTTGCAAAAATGCATTCACAAGTGTCGCAGGCATTTTGAATATGGCCAAAACCATGACGTTTCTTTAAGCCAAATCAAGCTTTGAAAGAAAATTTCTAAAAAAATTACTTTTGGAAACATCACATGAACCAAAGCATTTGAGATATCATTTGGAAAGAAGGCTTGTCAAAAACCATTTGATCATGAATATCAAAGTATTTAAAGCTGTTGGAGAAATCTTCCTGGAGTGTTTTGAAGCTGACAAAACATTTCCATCAGTCTAGTTTGAAGATTTGCAGACTCTACTATTTAAAGTCTGAAGACCTCCGGATTGCCAGACTCAAGACTCAAAGTCTATCCTCATTGATAGTTTCTAGTTTGTCAAAGAAGGTCTATCCAGGACTGGATGTTTCATTAAGGATTTGATCTTATCGACTGACGAAGACCTCTTGGCTGGATATGCATAACGGAATCCTTTACTCGAATCAAGATTGATTAAGGACCTGATGATTGGCGAAGTATACTTGGAAGGTTCTACTTATGGAAACCGAGATCCTGATTGTATGGGCGAGCAGGATTGATGGGCTATCGACATGTTCCTTTAATAACTCGAATGATCTTCCTAATTGATTCTGTCCAACGGGAAGATTGGAAGAATTCCTTTGCTAAGTGCCAACGGGTATGATGGCATAAAGGAGTATATAAGGAAGTCGTTCCAGTTGTTCGAGGGAGTGCACGATAGAAGAATTCCAAAGTCCGAAGCTCATTGTTCTTAGTCAATTCATTTACTGAGCGAAATCTTGTACCCAAAAGAGAGTCTATATTTTGAGATACCTTGAGAAAGTGTGGTAGAGTATCTACACTGTGGAATCAAGGGAAAGCATTGCTGTAACATCTCTTTTGTTCATAGTGGAATCCAGCCGGTGGGCTGTCAGTGCGGAAGAGTTGACGTAGGCTTGGAATAAGCCGAACCACTATAAACCTTATGTTCAATTTTCTCTTCCCTACTCTCTGCTTTACTTTGATCATAATTCGTTTTGTTAAAGGAGAACTTCCTTTCTATTGTCTGCCTAGTATTGCTCTCTTATCTCAAGAAATTATTTTTACACCTATTCACCCCCCTCTAGGTGCTTATACTAGCTCTATCAATTGGTATCAGAGCATGTGTACTCACTTTGTTTGAAGTGTTTTACTTCAGAGTTAAAGATCCATGGCTAGTATGTTAGCTCCAGGGCTGGTGGAAGGGCAAAGCAATACCAGACCACCTTACTTTGATGGAAAGGATTACAACATCTGGAAAAACAAGATGAAAGCGTTCCTAAGATCAAAGGATCCTCTGGAATGGGACGTTGTAGAAAAAGGAATCACTCCTAAAGCTGCACCTGTCTCAGAGAGAGGAAAAGAAGCTGTTGAGTCTAGTGAAATGACTCAGGAAGAGATAATCAAGAGACAAGCTCTTGATGCAAAAGCAATTTATTCTTTATATTGTGCTTTGTCACCTACTGAATATAACAAAATATCTTCTTGTGTTACAGCAAAAGAAGTCTAGGATAGATTACATATTACCTATGAAGGAACTGATCGAGTGAAAGAGACCAGAATCAACATTCTCCTCGATCAATACGAAACCTTCAAAATGAAATCAGGAGAATCTATAACTGGCATATTTAGTCGTTTTACAGAAATCGTGAATGGTCTTGAAAATCAAGGTCAACCAATTTCTGATCCCATGAAGGTAAACAAGCTACTACGTGGACTCTCCAAGGATTGGAATCATATAAAGATCTCAATAAGAGAGACACAAAGAATCATGCCACTATCTGTCGATGAGTTGGTTGGGACTCTTCAGTCTTATGAAGTGGAACGAATCAATGAAGACGAAGATCCTAAAGGTAAGAAATCTATTGCATTAAAATCCAATGATAATTCTGATGTTACAGATTCAGAAGACAATATGGATGATGAGGAGCTTGCTCTCATGATAAGAAGATTCAGAAAGCTGAACAGAAAAGGAAGAAGATTCAATCCAAAGAAACAGAGTTTTCAAAAGCAACAGACTAAATCTGTTGAGGATGATGAATCAAACAAAGATGTAGTCTGCTTTGAATGTAAGAAAAAAGGACACATCAGACCCAACCGTCTTCTTCTGAGGAAGAAGAAAGGAAAAGCTGAAAAGTATCGAAAGGCTCTTAAAGCAGAAACCTAAGGTGATACAGAGTGTGAAGAAAGTGATGATGATTAAGCCAATATATGTCTGATGGCACAATCGGATTCAGATTCAAACTCCAAGACAGACTCAGATTCAGACAGTGAATTTGAGGTGAGTAACTTTAAAATCCCTATTAAAATTTCTAAATACATTGATGAATTGTGTTTTAGTCTTAAGACTTCTCTTAAAAGGATTTCTGAACTCAAAAGGAAAATTCTGCATTAAAACAACGGAAAATGTTTTGAAAGAAAAGGTTAAATATTTAGACATGAATGTTTCTACTCTTAAAGAAAGCGAAGATAATCTTTTAAAAGAAAATGCATTTTTAAAAAATGACATATCAAATATTTCAAAAAGATTTTCAATAGGATCTGAGAAATTTGAGAAAATTCTTTCAGTACAAAGACCTTATTTCAATAAATCTGGTTTAGGAATGACAGCAGAAACTATTCCTTTAATTGATTTTCCTAAAGTGAAGGAAAGAATTAAGCAAAGACCCACAAGAGATGCTTACAAAAATCATTTCAAAAAAGTTTTTGTAAAACCAGTAGGTCGAAATGCTCTCAGATGTTCAAAGTGCAATAGTGCAGATCATTTTGAAAAAAAATGTCCTATGGTTTGGAAACCTGTTAAGAAAGTATGGGCAAAAACCGCATATCATACTAACACCAATGGACCCAAGAAAATGTGGGTACCAAAGAAAGCTTGAGTCTCTTTTTTAAATGGAGATCACTATCAAGAAAAAGGTAAAATGGTATCTGGATAGTGGATGCTCGAGACATATGACAGGAGATTCAAATTGCTTTATAAAGCTTGTTCAAGTAAATGGTGGAAAAGTCTCATTTGGAGGAAACAACAAAGGAAGAATTGTGGGATTTGGAACTGCAAAGATTGGAAACCTCACAATAAGCAATGTTTCTTTAGTGGAATGACTCAACTACAATTTGCTCAGTATCAGTCAGCTATGTGATATCGGTTTCAAAATCAACTTTCAAGAAGGAATATGTTCAGGAACCAGTAAAGATTCTACTCAGTCATTCATGGGTCGAAGACATAGAAATATCTACCTCTTGGATGTGAAACCAGATGAATCGCAATGTCTAATCTCAATTCAAGATGAAGCGAGCTTATGGCACAGAAAGCTTGGGCACATCAATATGAAGTAGATAGCCAAAATTTCAGCAAAGAAGCTTGTTCGTGGTCTACCCAATTTATCATAGCAAAAGTCTGATCTTTGTACACCATGCGTATTGGGAAAGCAGGTAAGAAATTCCTTTAAACCAATAAATCAAGTTTCCACTAATCGTGTACTGCAGCTTACGCATATGGATCTCTTTGGACCAACCGAACTCAAAGCATTGGAGGTAAGAAATATTGCGTAGTAATTGTGGATGACTACTCACGATTTACTTGGGTATATTTCCTAGCAAGTAAGTCTGAAACCTTCTCTTACTTTGAAAAGTTTGCTAAAAAGGTTCAAAATTAAAAAGGGTATGTTATCTCAAGTATAAGAACAGACCATGGAGGTGAATTTGAAAATCAAGATTTTACAAAATTCTGTGATGAATCTAGTTTTCAGCATATGTTCTCCTCTCCATATACTCTAGAGCAAAATGGAGTTGTGGAAAGAAAGAATAGATCGCTTCAAGAAATGGCTAGAACTCTTTTAATTGAAAGTAACATCTCTTCACGTTTTTGGGCTGAAGTAGTTTCAACAGCATGTTATATTATCAATAGAGTTTTTCTAAGGCCTATTCTGGAAAAAACCCCCTATGAGTTATTCAAAGGAAAGAAGCCTATTGTTTCATATTTTCATGTGTTTGGATGCAAATGCTTTATATTGAAATATGCAAATGATCGAGTTGGTAAGTTTGAAGAAAAATCAGAGAAGGCATCTTCCTTGGATATTCAACCTCAAGCAAAGCCTACAGAGTCTACAACAAGAAGACTCAATTTGTGGAGGAATCAATGAATGTCAAATTCCAAAATTCTATGCAAATTGAATCTATTCAGACTCATCTTGAAGAATCTGAACCTGCTCCAGACTCTACAAAGTCAAAATCTCAAGAAGCAGCTCAAACTTTGAAAGACCAGCAACAAGTGGTTATTGAAGATTCAAATGAAAGAAGTAATCATCAACCTACAAATCAACCAAGAATCGGAAGCATAAGTCCGGTCATCCCAAAGATCTCATTATTGGCGACATTAATGAAGGAATTCGCACAAGATCCAAAAGGCGCGAAGAGTCTAGTGCTTGTAGCTCTTATTTCTGAAATAGAACCCAAAAGCTTAGAAGAAGCTTTATCTAATGAAAGTTGGATTGAAGTTATGCAAAAAGAACTCAGACAATTCAGCATTAATAATGTCTGGGAGTTGACTCCTAAACCAAAAGATAAATCTATTATTGGAGCTAAAGGGGTTTTCAGGAACAAGATGAACGAGAAAGGAAAGGTCGTAAGAAACAAAGCAAGACCCGTGGCCAAGGGATATACGCAAGAAGAAGGGATAGACTATGATGAGACTTACGCACCAGTAGCAAGGTTAGAAGCAATTCGATTATTACTTGCTTTTGCTTGTTATAAGAATTTCATGTTATTCCAAATGGATGTCAAAAGTGCTTTCCTGAATGGATTTATCCATGAGGAAGTCCATGTGGAACAACCACCTGGATTTGAAGACCCAACGAAACCAGACTCAGTGTTCAGACTGAAAAAGGCCTTATTTGGTTTAAAACAAGCACCTCGAGCTTGGTACGACAGGCTGAGTAAGTTTTTAATTCATAATGGTTTTGTCAAAGGTAAAGTAGACACTACTCTGTTTACCAAAAGAGAAAGCAAAAGTTTTCTGCTTGTTCAAATATATGTTGATGATATTATTTTTGGATCATCTAATGAAAGTTTGTGCAAGAAATTCTCTAAGTCTATGCAGGATGAATTTGAAATGAGCATGATGGGTGAACTAACCTTCTTTCTTGGACTTCAAGTGAAACAATTGAAGGAATGGACTTTTATTCATCAAGAAAAATATGCTAATGATCTTGTCAAAAAGTTTGGACTGGAAAATTGCAAAAAGACTGATATACCAATGTCAAGTTCTTTGAAGATAGACAAAGATGAAGGAGGAAATAAAGTTGACCAGAAGCTATACAGGAGTATCATTAGTTCACTTCTTTATCTTACTGCTTTTAGACCTGACATTTTGTTTAGTATTTGCATTTGTGCTAGATTTCAAGCAAACTCTAAAGAATCTCATCTAAGTGCTGCAAAGCATATTATCAAATACATTGCTTCAACTTCAAGCCTCGGTCTTTGGTATCCTAAAAAGGGAGACTTTACTCTTCTTGGATACTCAGACGCAGACCTAGCCGGTTGCAGAGTTGATAGAAAGAGCACCTCGGGTACTGTTCCCAACTACTTGGAAGCGGGGACGGTGTCTTGGTTTTCAAGGAAGCAAAATACTGATAGCTCTTTCTACGAAAGCGAGTATGTAGCTATCGGAAATTGTTGTTCACAAATTTTGTGGATAAAACAACGCTTAAGAGACTTTGGAATTGAAGATTCATGCACGGAGATAAACGCGTGACAACACCGCGCAATCAATCTTACCAAAAATCCAATTCTTCACTCAAGAGCAAAGCATATAGCGATTCGACATCACTTCATTAGAGATCATGTTCAAAATGGAGAAGTTTCGATTCAGTTTGTTGACTCAAAGAACCAACGGCGGATATATTTACAAAGCCTTTGGAGAAAAATCAATTTGAAATCATCCGTTCCCGGACTCAACATCTTGAAGTTTGAAGAAGTTAAAGTCTAGAGACTCTCGGACTCGACAAACAAGGTTTTTGACTATAAGTTATTATCTTTCATATTAAATCTCGGAAAGGTATGATCATCTATCTATAATTGATTTTTGCTACTTTCAATTTCCGTGATAAGTGCAATTTTTCTTTTTCAAAAGGAATTAATTTTTCTTTAAAATGGCAGTTATCTATTTTTGAAAAAAGGCAGTTATTTTTAAAGAGGCATCTTTTACTTTCCTTTACGACATTTAGTATTCCCCTCTTCGACCGACCTATATACGGTTGGTTCCTCTTCACTTAACTCCAAAAACCCTAAAAAGCATCAATCTTCCACTCTTGTCTTCTTCTCTTGTTTAATCCTCGAAAAAGTTGTCATCTTTCTTGGGGAAGTCAAGTTTGGAATCTTTCAAAGACTGAGAAAGATGTCGTCTTCAAGAAAATCTTCGAGGATCGCAAGCAGGGGACCGTAGAGAATAAGTGAGGGGCCTACGCATTTTGATTTCACTGAGGAAGAGGAGTCTCCCAGTCAGCAGCAGAGCCCACAACATTCTCAGCAGCGTCATTCTCCACCAACTAGTCCACAGGATGTTGGTCATCAAGAAGATGAAGAAATCGTTGAAGGCGTAGATCCTGTAAGAACTCATAAGCCCTCTTTTATTTATAAGCTTTACCGTGCTTTAAAGAGGACCGGTACTCCATTGAACTACATCGATGAGTTTCTTAAGGACAAGGGGTATGGTATTATTGAGTACATCTTTTTACGAAATATGGAACATTTGGGAATTGCCCCTAAGGGGTTGGCAGAAGAAACCCTTGCAAATATCCCAAGTGATCCGCGTGTTGGAGGAGTGAGTCAGCCAAATGGGAATGATGATGACAAGTTGTACAGTCAATTTCAACCGAGAATGGGTGTTGCGGCAAAAATTCGGGAAAAGGACAGACTTGTTTCGATCGAAGGAACGAAGGATCTATACTCTAAGTTGTTGAAGCGTGGGGTGATAAACCCTAGGAGTGTGGACTTTGATTTCCTTGATGCTGTGAACGTTAATTTGAGGGAAAAGTTCAGTCTTCTTCAACTTGAGCAGCTCTGTTCTGACTTTACAGAAGCCTATGCTGAACTCACTGCATATTTCTATTCGAATCTTAGTTTCTTGGATGCGAATAGATTCTCTTTTAGTGTCCGAGATCAAGACTTTGTGGTGGATGTAGATATGCTGGCTAATGTGATTGGGGTTGAGAGAGGGAGATATCAACCTATCAATGTCTCTATTGCTCGTGCCACATTGGAACTTGTTAAGGATAGAAGGACGAGAGGAAGGATTTCCTACTCAAGGATGCGTGCGTTCAATATTCTGCTTCACAAGATTGTGATTAATTGCCTCAGACCGAAATCTACTTCAAAAACTGATGTTTCAAACTCAGAGGCAAAGCTGATGTACGCCATCAATGCTGGAAAAAAGTTTTCTCTTCCTCACACTATTTTGTTCCATATGTATAGAGTAGTGGTGAAGGACAAGGGTCAACTTCCTTATCCAGCTCTTGTGTCAAAGTTATTCAGACATTTGAATATTTAGCCTCCACGAATTCTTTGTGTTCGATCGTGTGATCAAATGGTGGTGGGACTGAAAATGGTGTATAAAATGCGTCTGAAAGAACTTAACAAGGCGTTGGAGAAATTCAAGGAGACAACCCCTGCCAAGCCTCATCAAGTCTCTTCGGCAGCAAAAAGAAAAGGGAAGGAGCCCATGGTTGCTCCATCCAAGAAGAGAAGAGCTCTTATCATTGAGGATGAAGATGATGAGGATGACATCACCATTTCTGCTATGGCATTGAAGAACTTGAGTCGTTCTGTTCCAGAATCAATGGAACGACAAGAGAAAGAAACGGAGAGGACTGGAGAAAGAGAAGATTTGGAAGCAGAGGAAAAAGAAGCAGAGGAGAAAGAATCAGCGGAAAGAGATGCAGAGGAGGAAAGAATTGAAGAAGAAGAAGAAGAGGAAAGAGGAGATCAAGAGGAAAGAGAGCATGAGGAACACTCTTCTCCACCTAAAGGCATAGAAACAGGGGGAGATTGTGAGAAAAGAGGAATGTTCTCATATCCTTGCTACCGATGAAGGAGTCGGCCGCTCTCTAGCGAGATCCGAGGGACGTCTATGCCTCTCAATTTCATGAGGAGGGACATGATGTTTCATCGCCAAATCTGTGTGACTATGCTAATGTGCCATCGTCTGCCTTTACTCCATCTGATCGTGCAGAAGCTAGTATGCAGACTGATAATTCAGCAGATTTTCGTAGAATTCTTGATGTTCTCTTGGAAATGCGGGGTCAGATATATGCTCTGGGATGCGAAGTTCAGAATTTGCAGAATGGAGGTCAAGCTTCTTCAGTTTCCTTGAATGATCAGATCCAAGCCCTTGCTCTAGCAACTGCTAAGGGTGAAGAGGTGGCTCAACTGAAGGAAGAATTGAAAAAGCTTGAAGGCATCGTCCAGTCAATGGGAGATTTCCAGCTTGTTCGTGTTCACAAGCAATCTTGACTCTATTCTATTTCCATCTCAACCTTTTTTATGATGACAAAAAGGGGGAGAGATGCGAGATTTGAAATCTTTCAACTTAAACTTGTTGAACTTTTAGTTTGTTTTACTTGACTTGACTTGTGTGTCTGGATGTGGACTGAATTTGGGATTTAGACTTAACTGCTTATATTAAGTACTATTGATATCTTATGAATGGCTTTACTCTCATGCAAGACTAACCTATTTTCTGTGATTGCAGATTCTAGTGCTATCATTAAGCCATTAATCTTTATGAGATATCCATATTTGCTTGAGTAATGTTTTGCAGGTCAAAGTTATTCAAATCTGCGGAAAGTTTTGTCACCATCAAAAAGGGGAGATTATTGGAGAAATCTTTACCGGAGTGTTTTGAAGGCGACAAAACGTTTCCATCGATCTAGTCTCGAAGATTTGCGGAGACTCTACTATTTAAAGTCCGAAGACCTCCCGTTGCCGAGACTCAAGACTCAAAGTCTATCCTCATTGACAGCAGTTTCTAGTTTGTCAAAGAAGGTCTATCCAGGACTGGATGTTTCATTAAGGATTTGATCTTATCGACTGACGAAGATCTCTTGGCTGGATATGACATAACGGAATCCTTTATTCGAATCAAGATTGATTAAGGATCCGATGATTGGTGAAGTATACTTGGAAGGTTCTACTTATGGAAACCGAGATCCTGATTGTATGGGCGAGCAGGATTGATGGGCTATCGACATGTTCCTTTAATAACTCGAATGATCTTCCTAATTGATTCTGTCCAACGGGAAGATTGGAAGAATTCCTTTGCTAAGTGCCAACGGGTATGATGGCATAAAGGAGTATATAAGGAAGTCGTTCCAGTTGTTCGAGGGAGTGCACGATAGAAGAATTCCAAAGTCTGAAGCTCATTGTTCTTAGTCAATTCATTTACTGAGCGAAATCTTGTACCCAAAAGAGAGTCTATATTTTGAGATACCTTGAGAAAGTGTGGTAGAGTATCTACACTGTGGAATCAAGGGAAAGCATTGCTGTAACATCTCTTTTGTTCATAGTGGAATCCAGCCGGTGGGCTGTCAGTGCGGAAGAGTTGACGTAAGCTTGGAATAAGCCGAACCACTATAAACCTTGTGTTCAATTTTCTCTTCCCTACTCTCTGCTTTACTTTGATCATAATTCGTTTTGTTAAAGGAGAACTTCCTTTCTATTGTCTTGCTAGTATTGCTCTCTTATCTCAAGAAATTGTTTTTACACCTATTCACCCCCCTCTAGGTGCTTATACTAGTTATATCAAAAGCAACTTTCATGAAGATGGTATGACCTAGATTCATGCACAAATGAACCTATGAAGTCTACCTAAACAATCATAATCAAGTTCATGTTAGGAAATTTTAGAACAGACATGGCAAAAGAGCAAAATTAGGCAATGCCTAATAACAATTTGGCAATGATAAAATTTCCTAATATGCATGACATGATAATGAATAACTTTCCTAAAGAAATTTTTCATAAATGAACTATACATGATTTTACAAAAATCAAAGAACAAGCAACAACATGTCAGAAAGTTGTCAAATCAGCTGGATGTTTAGCCAATATTATAAGGATTTGTCCCATCAAAACATCTCTAAAATTTACACACAACATAGCCAACATGATGAAAAACAAGTTCCATTAAGGGATCAAGTGCAGAATCCTTTACAGAAAAATGGAACAAAAATATCAAAGGTCTATCCATATAGGAATTAGACCAGTGATCTGAATTTGATTCACGTCTAGATTCTAATCTAGACTTGAAAAAAATGGAAAGTGGCCCAAATGATGAGTGATTTGCATGAAATTGGAGGCATTGGAAATCTCTAAGTGTACTCTACGACTTCCTAGAAGGGTTCGAGTCCAAACTAGGTCAACTCGGTACCCTAATATCGAGATCTCTAAAGGTATACATCTTAGTAACTAAGAAAAATAGAACACAAGCATACATTAGAAAACCTCTAAGTCATTCAAATAATGTACAAATGACATGAAGAAATCACATGGGGCTTAGGATCGGATGCAACAAACAATTTGGGTAATCATCTAACCCTAAGTCAGCATGCAAAAATGTCATACAATTCAATGACATTATGAAATGATTCAAGATTCCTAATGATATGCTTGGGAATCTTACGTGTGATGAACACTTTTGTGACACAAATTTGACGTGCGAGATGATGCTCAAGTGATATGAACTAAATATGTATGCAAACCTCACAACATGCGGTTCAATTATCATGAAGGCATCATAGCAAGATTTGGTCTCCAGAGGATTCAAATAAGCATGACAAGGTGCATATACGGTAAAGTAATAGAACGGGCATGATTTCAACCATTTAAAGACATTCAAAAATCTAGCGAAAAATCCCACATACAGAAAATGCAATGAGGAATATTTTTTATTTAGAGACTATAACCTAATTGTAATCACATGAGTCATAAAAAAATAGCAAAACAGATATGTATGTCCAAGCTATATATTGCTGCAGCATTTTTTTACATTACCTCATGCAATTGACACACTAGACAACATCAACACTTTGCAAATCATGCATTACTTGGACACATACAACATGTATTTGATCTTTTATGAAGAATTTGAGACCAAACAAACTCATTTATGGACTCAATTTCATCAAAACACAATTCGGATTAGTATAGGGCAGATTGTCCTATGTTCGGATCTCAACAATTTTGACCTAGTTAAACACATCTAAAAATCCTCAAAAAACTTACAGTACATGCATGAGACAATTTGAAACAAAAATTGTGAAGAAAAGATTATCCAGAAATCAACATAGAAGACTGTACAAAAATAGCAAAATCACATTTCAGAACAAGAACATAACTGAAAATCAACCTAAACTACTGCAGAATTTCTCATCTTTGGAGTCATTTTTTGAGGGTCAAATGACGCTCGATTGGGGTATACGACCTATCAATTTGAAGCTAGCGATGTGTATTTTAAAAGTCTAAGAGGACTCAAGTTCAAATAAGGTCATTTCAAACCTCATTTTGGCCAAATCATCATATCAGTCCTATAGCTACAAAAATTGCAGATTTAAACAAATCAACCACAATCATTCACAATGATTCAAGAACATTCAACCTCAGCAAATCAACATCTCAATCCATCATCCTAACATCTAATCATTACATATTTTTCCAAAATTGAACCCTAGCCCCGGCCGATTAATCCAGCCCCTCTTCACGATGTTCAAGATGGAGCATGTTACCTTTGTTTCAATTTTATTGATTGTAGCTGCAATCGCTCGAATCTCACGCCTTCGGATTGTGATAGGAACTCCCAGATGCAAATCGGATCACTATGGACTGGATCGAGGCTCTGATTTTGCAACACGGACATGAATCGGTTCGATTGAACCGGCCTTCAAGCATCGATGAGAAAATAGGCTGCCGGTGTTGATCCGGCAGTTGACTAGCCAAACTCTAACCATTGTAAGGTTAAAGGACATTTATAGAACCGATCGGAGATAGCTAGAGCCTCCTTAAAGCTCCGGTGGCCTCCGGTTTGTGGAAAACACGGAACCGGTCCAAGAGTTGGATTGGTCTTTACGCCAGTGGAGGAGGCAAGTCATTGGAGCCAATCTGGCCGAAGATCTACTTGTCCTCAACCACAACGAGGTTGAAGACCACTTAGGTCGCCGATTGGGAATGATCGGCGGCGCTAGACTCTCTGAAGATCGCTGGTTCAAGTATGAAACAAAACCTATCCGTGAGTCGGACCGATCTTCATTGCCTAGGGAAGATAAGGCCTGATCGGAGGCTTTTAATCACTCAAGTAGTGGCCTAAGCTAGCGACGACAATGGAGTAAGATTAGGGATGGTGATCGGAGCAGGGATAACACTGGCGAGGAGAGTGAATGGTTTTGAGTGGGAAAATAGAGAGAGAAAAGAGAGAGAGATCTAAGGAGGGAGAGTAGGTTTTGTGCAAATGAGCCGCCCCCTCCCCCAAAAAATGGAGAGAAAATGGGCTTATATACTTGCCCTAAACCATGCGATTTCATCCGTCGGTTCGATCCAATAGTAGAAATTTCGATTCAACGATTTAAATTTGATTTTAAAGACTGCATCATGATATCGAGGTAATCTATCGAATATTTGATTTGCGAAAACCCAAGCCAAAATCAAGAATTGCATCAAAATATCTTATTAGGGTCAAATTACAATTTTATGAAATCCGAGGACTAATATGGAGAAATTTTGGAAAATTGAGGGTGCATAAATGAAATTGGCGTTGTGAAAACTCTAGAACCGATCGCTAGAGGTCCAGAACTGGCCTATAAGCGACCGAACCAGCCGACACCGCCGACAACCTATTAGACCTGTCCGATCTGGTTTAGCCGGTTCTTAATCGGTTATTGATTGACTTGACCCGATTCTGGCCATTTCACACACTTGAGGTCATTGTGGGTTCAAAACTTGTGCAATTTGGTCTTTAAAGGACCCAATTGAAAAGGAAATTTATCATATTTAAAAAGAAATTGGCCAATTGATATTCAATTAAGCTAATCAAACCTTATGAATATGATCTAAGGGTCATTTATTAACCTAATTGAATGATTATCATGAAAGACATGAGTCGAAAACCATGGGTGCTTTAAATTGGGTTTAAAGGGCTAAAATGATCAAATTTGCAATTCAATGAGTAAAATTGCCAATTAACTAAAATTAAGATTAATTAATGTCACAATTGCTTTATTCAATGAAATACCCATGTGTAAGATCACTTATTGCATTCATATTGACCTTGAATTGAAGAGCTCAAACTTATATCAAAAATAAATCCAAGCCTAATATCAAAATTGGATCTAGATTTATGAAATTAAACCATAATCATGAATGGGTCAATTCAAATTTTGTCGATTGAAGCTTAATTGCTTGACTTTCTCATGCTTGAGAGGATAAAATTCTTCAAATTAATAAGTTTTTTTGTGAACTTCTCAAAAATTGATTTGGACTTGGACATATCTTAAGGAAATAAGTGAGAAGCAATGATCCGTGAAAATGCTAGTACTACCATTTAGAGGGAGGTAAATAGGTGTTAACAAAAATTAACAATTAAATGCAAAATATATATTAAGCTATGAGAAAAGTCTATAAATAAGTCAGAGTCTGACTAAAAGCGCCACTAGACTTCTAAAGAAAATTTAGACTCAAATAGAGATGGTCTAGAATTTTGACAAGTTCAAAGAAGATTTCAACGTATAAAGCTAATAAAAGTTAAGGGAAGAGAAAATTGAACACGAGATTTATAGTGGTTCGGCTTAGATCAAGCCTACATCCACTCTCCCATGCTGATAGCTTTCTGGCTAAAATTAACTAAAGTATCAACAAAAAGGTATAATGTTTTGAGTGCAAACACTCAGTGGAAAATTTCTTTTTCTCTCACCAAGTCACTCTTCTTGCGATTTTCTCTCTTGAATATAATCTATAAGCGATGTCATTGAAGAACAAGTGGTTGGAAAAGTTTCAAACTTTGGAATTTCAATTTTCACCCCTTATCTCAAATGGACTAAATGACCTTCTTAAATACTCCTCTACATTTTACTAGCCGTTGACATTCTCCAGAGAAATTTCTTTCAATCAATCCGTTGGAAAGAATCAATTATGGAAATCTTGTAGCCATTTCAAGATTGAAATGAAAATCCGATGATTCTAGTCGCCCATACAATCAAAATCTAGATTTCCACACGTAGATGCTTCCCAAAAAAAAACTTGTCTTCACAATTGATTTCATTAATTCGTAATTGATTACATCAATGTATTTATAAATGGTTAGTAAGATTCTTCGTCAAAAAGCTAGATATTAAAGATATATCTCTATAACATTCATATTGAATTCTCATCGCAAGATTAAAATCTTGAGTCCGATTATATCTTCATTATGGATTTGGTTTCAGTTTGGATTACGTCAGGATGGGAAAGACTTCTAGTATGGATGGACTTTAACAAGAGTCTATGATATGATTTCAGAAATTTACTATTCTTCATAATAAGAACAAAAACAAGAAAGTTCTGTCAACTTCAAAACCTGATAGGAGTTTTCTCAACGGTCCATTCACAAGTTGTGAATGATCGATTTTGGTCCCCTAATTAGGGCTCAAAATGGTAATTCGCATTTTGACTCAATAAATCGCAAAATTGAGTGCATGAGCGAATTCAAAATAGTCCCTAAACCAAATGTTGAAGAATGAACTACACCTAATTATGACTAAAATAAAAGTAATTTGGTTTTTGGCCGATTTAGAATCTAAAATCGAAAAATTAGGAAAATAAGGTTCTTAATCCATTTTCATAAAATTTTCGATACAAAAGCCAAATTGACATTAAAAGAAATGTATCTGTGCATTTTAATTTTTTTCAATTTTTTAATCAAAGATTTGACCAAAAGTTATCCATTTAATTGACTTTTTCTAAAAGGTTGATTTTTTAATCAAATTTTTGAATTTTTGATAAATTGATTTAACAAAAGTGAAATTAAAGCTAAATGAAATCTTTTTGGATTAAAAAAAATCAATTTTTAACCCGAGATTTATTTTTAGTCAAAGGGTTGACCAAAAATTCAACTTGAAAGTCAACCGTTCGACTTTTTGAGTTTTCTTAAAAATGACTTAGAAATTGCTTAAAAACAACAATGCAAAAGAAATAAATGAAAAAAAAAAAATTTTGGCCGAGAAATAGGCCTCTATCGCGATCGAAACTTAAATCTCGATTTTATGATCATTTTTTACGCATCGACTAAAAATCAGGTGTCAATAGCTACTCCTCTTTGAGTGGAAGCTCAAAGAGGTTCCACTCAAAAACAAGATTGATACCTGTAATTTTTAGTGGACTCTACTTTGAGGATAGAAAAATAACAAAGGAAAATGACATTTGGTTAGAGACATACCTAGATACTCACCTTCGCTTATTAGTGTATCTAGATTCATGCTTGGGATTCTTCTCTCCGTCTCTCTCTTGGAATGGAATGAAGAAAATAACATTGCTAAAAAAGAGAATGGTTTAAGGATGACCAGTAATCTAAGGACAAAGTTTATGAGAATTACCTAGAACCTAAAATCAAAGTTTATGAGGATAACCTATAACCTAGGCAAAAGAATGCCTCAAGTGTCAAAAATTGGCACAAAGGGACATTTAAGTACCAAAACTTACGAAAGGTACACTTAATTGCCATTTTATATGAAAAATGGGACACTTGAGTGCCACATCCGGTGAACCTTGCTGAAAATCCTACGTGGCAATTTTTTATTAATTTTTTCACTTACGTGGCTCGCCGAAAGGCTAACTCAGCAAGCAAGGCGATGGCCCTTGGATCGGTTGGGTGAGTGCCGACGACCCTCGCTAGATCTGGGGGAGGGCCACGACCATCGCCCTAGATCTGGGCAAGGACACACAGGCCCTCGGCCAGGGCTTGCCGGCCTCGGCCGACACTCCCCAACCTCCTCAACGACGGAGGGGAGGCAACAGCAGCAAGGGCTGAGCCCTCAGCCTCAAGCTGCCTCCCTCCTCCTCCTCCTCCCCCCGCCCTTTTTTTAATTAATTAATTTTTTAAAATTTAATTTAATTAATTATTATATTAGTTATTTATCACGTCACCACCAAAGAACGTCATTTTGATACTCTTTAGCCACATTAGCATGCAAAACAACTTCGTTTTGCACGCAGCTCGCCGAAAAATTGCCACGTCAACGTTTTGGCCAGATTTTCTTGCTGGTGGCACTTAAGTGATCTATTTTGCTCCAATTTTGGCACTTAAGTGTCATTTTTGTAATTTTTGGCACTTAAGTGTCCCTTTGTGCTAACTTTTGGTACTCCAGGAGTCCTGGGTGTCCTATAACCTAAAATCAAGGTTTATGACAATAATCTAGAACCTAAGGACAAGGTTTATAAGGATAACCTAAAACATAAAATCAATGTTTATGAGAATAACCTAGAACCTGAAAGACGAGGTTTAAGGTTGACCAGGAACCTAAAAGACGAGGTTCAAGGTTGGCAAGGAACCTAAAAGATGAGATTTAAGGTTCACTAGGAACCTAAAAGATGAGGTTTAAGGTTGACCAGAAACCTAAGGAATAAGGTTTAAAGTTGACTAGGAACCTAAGAAAAGGGGTATGGTTTAAGATTACCGAAAATCGAAAACAAGGATTATGGTTTAGGATGACCAAAAATTGGAAACAAGGATTATGGTTTATGATGACCAAAAACTGGAAACAATGGTTATATATTTTGAAAAAGGGTTTCAAGATTGCTTGATGACCAAAAACCGGAAACAATGGTTATATATTTTGAAAAAGGGTTTTGAGATTGCTTGAGAGCTAGTCTTGCGAAATCATTCAAACATATCTTGGTAAACAATACTAATTATCAAATCTCTTCGGAGAGGATATTAACAAAATGAAGTTTGATTAATCACCCAAGGGTTAGATCAAATATGCTAAGTAAAATATCATAATCAAAAGAGGTCTTTCACACTGATTTTCAAGAAGGGTTTTTATTCCCATCCTTTGATGTGGGAACAATTGCTTAAATCTCATTGGAGAGGTCTCACTCAGCCTATGTCTAAGATTTTCGGAAATATTCATAGTGAATACAATTCGTTAATCAAAAGGTCTTTCGAAAGGACTGTGATGATGACTTGGTCATGGACTTACGCAAAGGGTATTAACACTTTAAAGCCAAGAAATGAATATTCAATCAATATCTTCATCAGGTTTACAAGTTAAGAACCTTGAAGATAAGATAAGATAGGATTGCTTCAACTCCTTCTAGTGGTAGTTCCTATGTGAAATTTCTACTTCAACTCAAACCATCTCGATTGGAAGAAACTTCGGATAAGGGTTGTAGTGTTGGTTCAAGTAAGGCTTTGAAAAGGCCTAGAATTTATTTTATTTTCAAACACCAATGGGTTAAAAGTGAGTGATTATCTTAGCATCATTACCATCACACATTTTTTTCGGAAATTTGACTATCGAAATTTAACCTATCTCGAGAATCCTTTTGACTATTTTGTCTTGAGACATGAGAGTTTCGCTTTCTTTTCTAATGACATTACTTGCAATACGTGTTTTGCAAAGTTTTTCTTTTGTTTTTCAATGAATGGTTTCTTGCATGACCATTGATTTTGATTTTCTTTTTTTTTTTTTTTTTTTTTTTTTTTTTCTTTGCATTTTTTCATGGGCATTGGCCTTGCCATTACCAAACATACTGCTTTTTCATGTCCCCTAGTTTTCACTCTCTTTTAAGTATCTAGGACTCTCAAGTGGTTTTTCAAACACAACCAACATTCTCAATTTTGTTAGTAATAACATGCCTTGCCCTAGTGTGGGGAGATAATCATCGCCTGGGGTTATGAAAGAATTGTATAAGGCTCAAATTGACTAAACAAAGGGTAATTGTGTTTAGAGTAGTGAACAAAACACTCTTTGTCACTTTGGGATACTTCAAGCTTCCATAAGAAATCTCCTAAAGTTAGCACAAAAAAGTTGATGCAAGTGAAAGCAATAAAATCTTTCTTGATGTTTTGCTCCATAATTTTTAACCAGGACCTCCTATTCTACTCCCAATGTGGGGTTGTTCTTGACAGGGTTATTTTGGAAATGTAAGGGATATCAATAGTGTTTGTGATTGAGAAAGAAATGCATTTATCATCTCAAACCGTGTATTCACTGAGAGTGGTTCTCACTTAATTCTCTCAAAAAGTGTATAAGGACGTGTTTGGCAAGTGATTGCCTCTCATCATTTTAGGCACTATCACTTGGTATATTTAACAATCATTTTTGGGTTTTCCAAAATACACTTTGGTTAAATTCCACTCCTTGGGGAATGAGAATGTATTGAATTTTTTTTTTTTTTTTGGAAAACATATCCCTATGACCTTACTGGGGAGACTTTTGGAAACAAAGTTGAACAAAATTTGTGGATAAAATAGGCTTTGTTCAGCACAAGAGTTGACTTCTAGAGTCCTGACTAACTCTCTCGGCATTCTAGGGAACAAGGCCACTACTAGGCTTTAAAAAAGATGATCACTTTTTAGAGGTTTTGCACTTTTGAGATCAATCTCCTATGGACATGTAAATTCTTCTTTAGAGATCCCGCAAAATGAACAAACATGCAGATACGATATGTATGCATGAGATGCATGATGCAAATATCCTAAAGTGGCTCGGATTCAATCCAAAAGCAGCTTAAAGGCCTTTCACTTTATTCATAGATAATACTTCTTAACGGCATCTGCATTTACAGGCCTTGGCAATTCTTGATCATCTATAAGGATTAGTGCCCTATCAAGTAGCACTTTCTTTACAATATATGGACCTTCGTAGTTTGGACTGAACTTTCCACAAGGGTCTAGAATGATAGGCAAGACTTTTATGAAGACGAGATTGTTGATCTCAAAATGTCTTGGCCTGACCTTGCAGTTAAACGACTTGGCTACTTGCTTTTGATAGCTTTGTCTATGCCATAGGGTTTTTACCCCTTTCTCATCCATCATATTGAGCTGTTCAAACCTTTGTTGAACCCATTCAGCTTTAGAGAGCTTAAATTGAGAAAGTACCCTCAATGAAGGAATCTCTACTTCCATCGGTAGCATAGCCTTCATTCTATAGACCAACGAGAATGGTGTTGCCCCAGTTGAACTATGAATTGAAGTTCGATAAGTTAGCAAAACATATGGTAACTGATCATGATAGTCACAATAGTTTTCAGTCGTTTTGGCTAAAATCTTCTTGATGTTCTTATTTGCCGCTTCCACAACTCTATTCATTTGTGGGCGATAAGGATAAGAATTCAAGTGATTGTCGCGACCCGATCTCGCCGCCCCCTCGAAATGTATCCAAGGAGGGGAAAGGTCGGATTTAGGGGTACTTTGATCATGAGAGTTTCCTCTCGAAATCACGAGCTCTCCCAAGCTCGTACCCCGCGTGACAGCGGATTTATTATGCGATCTAGTTATTTATAACAACCTAAAAATATACAGGAGTCGCCACTGCCCTCATTTTTGGGGGTCGGCTAGAAACCCAATCGAGGGTCGGGAGTGTTCCCTCGATTCCTACGCAACCAGATATCTAGGTTCGGGGACTTGGGTTACGCTAATATTGCTATTAGCGCCCTTTCGGTACCTAAACAGTATGTTGTGTTTTTCCTATACATGTCCATGCATTTCTTTTTATATTTTCAGGATCGTCAATTCTATACTAAATGATCATGCGTGGTTGATCATTTTCAGTCTATTCTATTCCTAAGAAATGAAAGGAAACCAAACAATGAAAATGAAATTGCAAGGCATTAAGTAAGCAATCAAGGGAAAGCCGTAAATCTATCAGGCAGTCCTAAAAATATAAAAGAGAAACAATTAAAAAGAAAAGAAAGAAAGAAAGAAACCCGCAACTCGTCGGGTTTTATACAATGCATGGAGCCCGAGACATATGTCGGGAAAAAAGAATATTACATGGCAACAGTCGGAGTGGACATCGACTTCCACCATCTTCACGCCTTCTCCATCTTCGGGATCCTAATCCAAACCTAATCTAATAAACCTATAACTAGGTATATGCAGTGGAAGGAAACAAACAAACATATCAAAACATCAAAGAACAGGACATTATTAGTGTTCAGAAATGGTGACTAAAGTCATGAAGTCCTTACACCAAATTCTAAGTGAAATCCCAAGATTTAGCATCATTATGTATTACACCTAAATCATCTATCTAACGATCACACACAAAGCATATAACATGACAAACATTCAAGCCATATGACCTTGGTCTTCAATCAACCCAAAACAGTGAATGAACCAACTAAAGATCACTTATTCCAAAACATGCACCATTGAATTCACTCAACATATGTATTTAAGACAAACGGAGCAATCAATGTGTAACCCACATGATACCTAAAACCGTTTTGTAGACAATTGATAAAGGATGTCATTCCATGAAGCCTAACGCATGAATTTCTAAAAATATTAAGAACATGAACAAGACAATCAAGAATAGATCATAGTAGCATGTTACACCGTCATTCTACAACATATTGAAAGCAATTTGGACAAATCTTGTGGCATCCCGGAAATTCAAAGCCAAGCCTTAAGGTGTGTTAAATGTCTTTAATTAGGTGATAGAATTTTATGGCCTATGCTTTAGCCAATTTGTCTTTTAATTTGATGAATTGTGCTTATGATTGTGAAATTTAAATTTAATTTATTAATGCTTGGCCATATGATTTAAATTTCAATAATTAAAAATATTCCAAGACTTTGGCCAAGATGGAAATTGGAATTCAAAAATATTATAGAAGGAATTTCAAAAAAAAAAAAAGGAAAAAGGGCTAAAATTCGAATGGGCCTTGAGCCCATTAGCCTAAAGCTTGGTGGGCCAAGCTAGTCGGCCCATTGGGCCCAAGAGAGGAGTTCGACCAGCCCAAGGAGGAGTGGCCGGTTGGGCCTAAGCCCAAGCCCAAGCCCAAATTGAATTCAAAAATTGAAATTTACAAGTGGCAAGGGAGATAAGCATGCATTGGTTGATCAATAGGCAAGTAATCATTGCCTATGATGAGCCTAAGGGGGATATAAAAGGGGTTAGGAGAGAGAGTGGCCGGACTCTTTGCTTCATTCTCGTCCAAAGAGAGAGTGCGAGAGAGAGAGAGCTTGAGAGGGAGAGAGGAGGCGGAGCCGAGAGGAAGGAGCCGCCGTGCCTCGCCGTCGCCGCCTTGTCCGACCGTCCTACGCCGCCGTACGCCGTTGTTCGTTGCTGTCCGTTCATCTTGGAGGCAAGTGGGGGTCTATGACTTCTCTTGCATGTTGTTTTTGGTGGTTGCATGTTAGGTTTTAGGGGTGATTTAGGCGAAATGCCAAAGCAAGGGTTGAATGTGTTCATGTTATGTGGCTGTTTCCGTTCGGTTTGTGGTAGACAGTTTCTTATTCGAGCTTGCATGTGTATTTGGAGTGTGATTTTGGCTTTGGTGTCTTCATGAAAGTTGAAGCTAACATCTTGTAGTATGACATACTCGAATTTCATGGAAAACGAAGGTGATATGAGGGGTCAAAAGTTCTATTTCACGGAGGCTTTAGATCTGCGAATTTCCTACTGACCTCTTGATGATTTCTTGGTTGCATGTTGATTTCTGTTGGAGATCTCACTTTGTTGTCTTCATGGAAGTTGTAGGTAACATCCTAAAATACAACATACTCAAATTTGAAGAGAAATGAACAAGTATAGCCTAGTTAATCGGCTAGATCTTTGAGACGTTTGGTTCTGTTGAAGTATACCGAGACACCCGAGACTTCAAGGACTTAAAAGAGGATCATAATTTGGTTATTTAACCTAGATCTCTTCATGAAACTTGTAAAGTACATATTGATACATAACATACTCGAATTTCAGAAGAAACGAAAGAGATTTGATGGGTCAAACCTAAGTTTTTCGGTGATGTACGTTCTGGACTAAACGGTAGAGGTTCCAGAAGCTTCATGGAGTTGTATAAATTAATCTAAAAATAATTTGGCTTAGTTTTCTTCATGAAAAATGTACTAAAATGTGTTGGCTATCACCCTGTAAACTTTGGGAATTTTCGGAGGTCATATGAGTATTTTAATTGAATTAATTCGAAAACTGTGCAATCTTGCCAATATCCGAATATTGTGTGTATTTTGTGGAAATTTGAGAAATTATGTGAAATGCAAATTTGGCCATGAATTTGTGTGAAATTGTGATTTTAATTGTTTAATGATTGTTTGAATATTATGATTTTTGGAAAATCATAAATATTAAATATAATATTTATTTATGAAAATAAATAAATATAATAATAAAATAATAAAATAATAATAAAATAAAAAGTGGATTATTTTATTGGCCATGAGTTTTATTGAGTTATAATGCATTGTTATATGACATGGGTGTATGTATGCACATGAATATGATGCATTGTTATATGGCATTGATGCATGTATGATTATGAATCATGATGCATGTGTGTGAATTATATGCCATGAAATAATAAGATGAAAAGGATGATAAAAAGTGGAAAGTGGTATGTGAGTAAGAGGTTGTGGCGGAGGATGATGTCTGGTGGCCGAGAGGCATAATTCCAGAGATTCCCTGGGAGTTTTAGGATGCCCGGAATGTGGGGGGCCGGAAGCCCTTTCGGAGGTTTCTGCCCGAAGGGAGTGACTCGCGATGCCAGGATTGGGGTGCGAGATCCCCGGCTAGAAGGGTAAAGACCGGAAGCCCTGTCGGAGGTTTCTGCTCGAAGGGAATGCCTCGTGATGCTAGTTGAGATGCGAGATGCCCGAAATGTGGGGGGCCGGAAGCCCAGTGGCCATGAGATGGTCGGGATACTGGGATCCCTGTCGGAGGTTTCTGCCCGAAGGGAGGATGATGATGATGGTGAATTTAATGATTTGAGAAAAGATAATGTGGGATCAATTGATAAGTAAAAGTGGAAAATGATGATGTGATATGCATGGTGATGCATGGCCAATGATGATATAATGTGATATGCATGGTGATGCATGGTTAATGATGATGTGATATGCATGGTGATGCATGGTTAATGATGATATAATGTGATATGCATGGTGATGCATGGTTAATGATGATGTGATATGCATGGTGATGCATGGCCAATGATGATATAATGTGATATGCATGGTGATGCATGGTTAATGATGATGTGATATGCATGGTGATGCATGGCCAATGATGATATAATGTGATATGCATGGTGATGCATGGTTAATGATGATGTGATATGCATGGTGATGCATGGCTAATGATGATATGATGTGATATGCATGGTGATGCATGGCTAATGATGATGTGATATGCATGGTGATGCATGGTTAATGATGATGTGATGATAACGATATATGAGATGCCATGATGATGATATATATATATGCTATGATGATGCATGAATACGCTTGACATCAAAAAGGTAAGTAATGCCTGTATTGTATGATGGTATGCATGGTGCACTGAGTTGTTATTGGATTTCCCTATCTCGGCTTGAGTGGTTGTACTCACCCCTTTTGGGGATAACATTTCAGATTAGCACTATGCCGCTGCCTTTTCTTGTTTCGCGTGGGGTATTTTACGGTCTACCGTCGATGTTGAGGTGGAGTGTACGGAGATAGATGTCCCTCTCGTGCCCGGATTGACGTTTATCCGAGTACGATGCTTAGTCATGTATGATATCGGCCTGGCTGGGGGCCCTGTCATACAAGAGTTCATTTCTGTGCACATTCGACGGGACGGAGCGATGCGAGGGATGCTGCCGCCGCCACCACCTGACGCACCTGGTTGGGTATGAGACCGCGCGCGAAGAGTAGGAGCTAGATCACTTTTTGGTATAGATAGTTGACGCTTGTGATGGGAGGGTTTATGTGCTTATGTGATGTTAGAGGTCGGAGTTCCTTTTTGAGATTTTAGGAAGGAGATGGCAGAGTCCTTACCTTTTCTGTTTCTTTTGTACCGACCCGAGGAAAAACCCCATCTCGCTATATGTATGTAAGCAAAGCGTCAATGCTGTTTATAAAAATCGTGTTGTTAGTTGATGTGTATTTGTATCATGGGTTAGAAGGGAGATAGATGACGATGTGAATTTTGCTTCCGCTAAGAGTCGCGCATGGGACCGCTTTAAAAAAAAAAAAATGCCTGAAATCTGGCAAGGCTTAATTTAGCCAAGAGATAGAGATGGTGAAAGATGTAACATCGGCACTGCTAACGACCTGCGATGGGTTCGGGGTGTTACAAATCTACTATCTCATCTTAAGACTAACAACAACTAGCCACAGAAAAGACAGCATTGCAGTTCAAAACAAATTCCATATTTCAAAGCTCGATTTGAAAAAAGGAAAGGCAGGGCAAATGATGACCAAATCGCACATATAATATGTCAATGGAAAGTTTGAGAAGCCTATTACAAATCTCTAGAAGACCTTAAGTCCTAATAACATCATCTTCCAGCTCGTTCCAGTTAAAACAGAAAATTGCAGTAGGTCAAAACAGCAAATCAACCTAAAAAACTACTGCAGAATTGACAGATTTTGTAGGTGTTTTTCAATGACCGAATGACGTCCGTTCAGGGCACGCAACATATCAAATCAAAGCTTGAGAAGTCTATTTTCTATGTCTAAAAGGGCTCAAGACCAGAAAGCCTCATCTATCACCTCATTTAAGCCAAAACAGGAAGTGACATATCAAGGCAAATCAAGTTCAATCAACTTCAAGTTCATGATCATTGATTATCAATCCACAGAAATTCATTAACCTCAGTAGATTATATCAATATATTCAAGACAACGTATGATTAGAGAACAAACACAGATCATGCCAGAAACTATCATTGAAGAATTAAAGTCAAAATTCCCAGATTCAGCTCCTAGATTTAGTGACTTGTTTCTCACAGCAAATGAACTTCAATTTTAACAGGAACCCTACTGATTCGAAGCTTTAAGAAATCAAAATTATTTTTCTAGTTGATTTCTTCCATTAATTTCTGCGTTTAATTGTCCAAATCAATCTATTAATCACATTGACTCATTAACCTCCAAAATCCTAGAACAGATTAACATTGGACGATCAATCACCAGTCGACTCCTACTCGGCAGACTCAACATCCACCTCCCCAAAAATCTTTATTAAGGGCAGCGAGATTTTCACGGGCCTCAGAGAACTCTCCCTCCTCTATACCCTCACTGACATATCAGTGCACAAATACACGCTTAGCAATACATGAGATCAAACTTGTGGTCAATCTGAGAGAAAACCTCGACCATGGAAAAACTTATTTCACCAATGGTTTAGTTTCAGACATGAATTGATTACATTTACCAATCAACAGTTGAAAGAGACTCGATAGCCAACTCTGATCTAGCTTAAGCATTTCATCGAGCAGAAAGTAGGTATCTCGGCCTCGAGTCCAAAATGCCACGGCCGGATAGGAAAGCGCAACCAAACTTATCACAACAACAATTTTACAAGCTCGAGATTACCTAGTGAACTTCAATAGTAGGCAATTGATAGGGAAAACGAGAGAGAGAAAGCGAGCGACGGGCCGAGCGCGAGATAGAGCGATCTAGAGAGAGATGGCGAACCTGATTGAGCAAGCGAGCGTCAAATCTCCGGGAAAGAGTCGGAGAACACCTGATCTAAAGCTTCCGAAGCCGGATCCAGCGAGAGAAACACCGATCGAGCAAGCAAGCGTATGATCTCTGAGACAAAAATCAGGTCCTCACGACTTTCAACCGCCTGGCACTTGATCTTCAATCGCTCGCCAATGGAGGAAGACCTTTACCTCCGACCGGAGCTCGGGAAAGAACAGCGAAACAGAACCGAGGGAGAGAGTTCAGAATCCACAACCCGAACGGATTGAAACCGTAAACGAAACCCTAACGGATCGAGAGTGATAGAAAGAGAACTCACCGATCCGGTGAGCCCAATCCCGAGAGATTCGAGTCGGACGAGCCTCTGCACCAACGAACCGAGGATGATCCACCGAACCAGATTCGCTGCCGTCGTTGCTGCGGCTACCGTCGGCTTCGGATCGAGTTAGATCTAGCCAGCAGAGAACCAGATCCGGCGAGCAAAGAAACAAGAGGGGGAGGTCCGCCGAGAAAGAATCAGGTCCGGCGGAGCCAAAACCGCCGGCGTCGTTGTCATCACTTCATCACTTTGCCACCGATCGGCCGGATCTAAGTCCCTCGCCTCGAGCTCCTTCGCTGGCGGTTACTCTATCCTCTCGGGTTTTTTCGGAAGTGCAGAGGAGGAGATCGAGATTCAGAGAGCGAGAGTCCCCAAAGAGAGTGGGAGAGAGAGACCCCCTGTGGAGAGAGAGAGAGCTTCCGTAAGAGAGAAAGAGAGTCCCCCAAAGAGAGAGAGAGAGTCTCCGTCGAGAGAGAGAGCGATCGAATCCCTTTTTTCTTTAGAAAAAGAGAGCCCCTTTTTATATATTTTTCTTTCTTTTATTTTTCTTTTTTCCTCTCCTTTTTCTTTTTTCGTTTTCCTTATTTCTTATTTTTTTCTCTTTTCATTTCATTTCATTTTTTTTTCTTCTTGTTTTGTTTTGTTTTCTTTTTGTTTTCTTTTTCTTTTTGGCTCTTTATTTTTTATATTTTTGCAAAATTGATGATTAAAATGTCGATAAAAATTTCGGGTGTCAACAACTGCCCCTCTTTGAGTGGGAGTTCGAAGAGGTTACACTCAAAGACAAAATTGATACCTGAAATTTTTAGTCAACCCGGTTTTGAAAAAAAAGACAACGACAAAAGTAATGACGGTTGGTTAGGGACGTACCTGATACTTACCTTTGCTCATCAGGGTATCTGAACTCTTATTTGGGTTTATTCGCTCTATCTCTGCTTCTCTCTCTCGTGGAATGGAATGAAGACAATGAAATCACTAAATGGAAAAGGAATGGTTTAAGGATAACCTACGAATCGTATGGTTTAAACTGGGAAAAAGGTCTTACCGCGTAAAAACGGATTTAGACCGAGAAAAATGTCTTACCGTGTAAAAACGGGTTTCGACTAGGAGAAAGGTCTCACCGTGTAAAAACGGATTTCGACTGGATGTGGTAGTCTCACTGTGTGGTTTAAGGATGACCTGGAACCTAGTGTGGTTTAAGGATGGACCCACAAACCTAAGAGACAAAGTTTAAGGATGACTTGGAACTTAGTGGTTTAAGGATAGACCCACGAACCTAGTAGTTTAAGGATGAACCCACGAACCTAGTGGTTTAAGGATGGACCCACGAACCTAATGTGGTTTAAGGATGGACCCACGAACCTAGTGGTTTAAGGATAGACCCACGAACCTAAAAGACAAGGTTTAAGGATGACCTGGAACCTAGTGGTTTAAGGATAGACCCACGAACCTAGTGGTTTAAGGATGGACCCACGAACCTAGTGGTTTAAGGATGGACCCACGAACCTAAGAGACAAGGTTTAAGGATGACCTGGAACCTAGTGGTTTAAGGATAGACCCACGAACCTAGTGGTTTAAGGATGGACCCACGAACCTAGTGGTTTAAGGATTGACCCACGAACCTAAGAGACAAGGTTTAAGGATGACCTGGAACCTAGTGGCTTAAAGATGGACCCACGAACCTAGTGGTTCAAGGATAGACCCACGAACCTAGTGGTTTAAGGATGGACCCACGAACCTAGTGGTTTAAGGATTGACCCACGAACCTAAGAGACAAGGTTTAAGGATGACCTGGAACCTAGTGGTTTAAGGATGGACCCACGAACCTAGTGGTTTAAGGATAGACCCACGAACCTAATGTGGTTTAAGGATGGACCCACGAACCTAGTGGTTTAAGGATAAACCCACGAACCTAAAAGACAAGGTTTTAAGATGACCTAGAACTTGGGGACAAGGTTTTAAGTTGACCTAGAACTTAGGGACAAGGTTTTAAGTTGACCTAGAACTTGGAGACAAGGTTTTAAGATAACCTAGAACTTGGGGACAAGGTTTTAAGTTGACCTAGAACTTGGAGACAAGGTTTTAAGAAATGAGAATATCACATACAACCCTTATCCGAAGTCTCTTCCGATTGGGATGGTTCGAGTTGAAATGAGAATATCACATAGGAGCTACTGCTAGAAGGAGTGGAAGCAATCCTATCTTATCTTATCTTCAAGGTTCTTGACTTGTAAACCCGATGAGGAGGGAGAGTTCTCTGAGGCCCGTGAAAATCTCGCTGCCCTTAAGAAAGATTTTTGGGGAGGTGGATGTTGAGTCTGCCGAGTAGGAGTTGACTGGTGATTGATCGTCCAATGTTAATCTGTTCTAGGATTTTGGAGGTTAATGAGTCAATGTGATTAATAGATTGATTTGGACAATTAAACGCAGAAATTAATGGAAGAAATCAACTAGAAAAATAATTCTGATTTCTTAAAGCTTCGAATCAGTAGGGTTCCTGTTAAAATTGAAGTTCATTTGCTGTGAGAAACAAGTCACTAAATCTAGGAGCTGAATATGGGAATTTTGACTTCAATTCTTCAATGATAGTTTCTGGCATGATCTATGTTTGTTCTCAAATCATACGTTGTCTTGAATATATTGATATAATCTACTGAGGTTAATGAATTTCTGTGGATTGATAATCAATGATCATGAACTTGAAGTTGATTGAACTTGATTTGCCTTGATATGTCACTTTCTGTTTTGGCTTAAATGAGGTGATAGATGAGGCTTTCTGGTCTTGAGCCCTTTTAGACATAGAAAATAGACTTCTCAAGCTTTGATTTGATATGTTGCGTTCCCTGAACGGACGTCATTCGGTCATTGAAAAACACCTACAAAATCTGTCAATTCTGCAGTACTTTTTTAGGTTGATTTGCTGTTTTGACCTACTGTAATTTTCTGTTTTAACTGGAACGAGCTGGAAGATGATGTTATTAGGACTTAATGTCTTCTAGAGATTTGTAATAGGCTTCTCAAACTTTCCATTGACATATTATATGTGCGATTTGGTCATCATTTGCCCTGCCTTTCCTTTTTTCAAATCGAGCTTTGAAATCTGGAATTTGTTTTGAACTGCAATGCTGTCTTTTCTGTGGCTAGTTGTTGTTAGTCTTAAGATGAGATAGTAGATTTGTCCAAATTGCTTTCAATATGTTGTAGAATGACGGTGTAACATGCTACTATGATCTATTCTTGATTGTCTTGTTCATGTTCTTAATATTTTTAGAAATTCATGCGTTAGGCTTCATGGAATGACATCCTTTATCAATTGTCTACAAAACGGTTTTAGGTATCATGTGGGTTACACATTGATTGCTCCGTTTGTCTTAAATACATATGTTGAGTGAATTCAATGGTGCATGTTTTGGAATAAGTGATCTTTAGTTGGTTCATTCACTGTTTTGGGTTGATTGAAGACCAAGGTCATATGGCTTGAATGTTTGTCATGTTATATGCTTTGTGTGTGATCGTTAGATAGATGATTTAGGTGTAATACATAATGATGCTAAATCTTGGGATTTCACTTAGAATTTGGTGTAAGGACTTCATGACTTTAGTCACCATTTCTGAACACTAATAATGTCCTGTTCTTTGATGTTTTGATATGTTTGTTTGTTTCCTTCCACTTTGCATATACCTAGTTATAGGTTTATTAGATTAGGTTTAGATTAGGATCCCGAAGATGGAGAAGGCGTGAAGATGGTGGAAGTCGATGTCCACTCCATTGCCATGTAATATTCTTTTTCCCGACATATGTC
Source organism: Eucalyptus decipiens (assembly GCA_014182575.1). Taxonomy (NCBI): domain Eukaryota; kingdom Viridiplantae; phylum Streptophyta; class Magnoliopsida; order Myrtales; family Myrtaceae; genus Eucalyptus; species Eucalyptus decipiens. Next base: position 26,930,469 of record CM024615.1, read on the forward strand.
TCGGGCTCCATGCATTGTATAAAACCCGACGAGTTGCGGGTTTCTTTCTTTCTTTCTTTTCTTTTTAATTGTTTCTCTTTTATATTTTTAGGACTGCCTGATAGATTTACGGCTTTCCCTTGATTGCTTACTTAATGCCTTGCAATTTCATTTTCATTGTTTGATTTCCTTTCATTTCTTAGGAATAGAATAGAATGAAAATGATCAACCACGCATGATCATTTAGTATAGAATTGACGATCCTGAAAATATAAAAAGAAATGCATTGACATGTATAGGAAAAACACAACATACTGTTTAGGTACCAAAAGGGCGCTAATAGCAATATTAGCGTAACCCAAGTCCCCGAACCTAGATATCTGGTTGCGTAGGAATCAAGGGAACACTCCCGACCCTCGATTGGGTTTCTAGCCGACCCCCAAAAATGAGGCTAGTGGCGACTCCTATATATTTTTAGGTTGTTATAAATAACTAGATCGCATAATAAATTCGCTGTCACGCGGGGTACGAGCTTGGGAGAGCTCGTGATTTCGAGAGGAAACTCTCATGATCAAAGTACCCCTAAATCCGACCTTTCCCCTCCTTGGATACATTTCGAGGGGGCGGCGAGATCGGGTCGCGAAAGTGATGAATGTAAAACTCTCCAAGTAGTTCATCCACTATCTTGTGGTTTAGGTTTGATCCATTGTCTGTGATGATCGTCGCAGGAACTCCATATTTGGTGATGATATCACGATGGATTAACTTTGCCACACTTTTCGCAATGACATGAGCATAAAAACTAGCTTCAATCCATTTGATAAAGTAATCGATGGCCACTAAGATAAAGCGATGTCCATTTGATGCTTTAGGATTAATTGGTCCGATGATGTCGATGCCCCACATTGAGAAAGGTCAGGACTCGGACATTTGATGCAATTCATTAGGAGGAGTGTTGATTTTGTCTCCATAAACTTACCATTGGTGATAGCACCTCACATGTTGAGTACAATCGGCTTCCATGATTAACCAGTAGTAACCTAGCCTCGTGATTTTTCTTGCTAGGAGATGACCATTTATATGAGGTCTATGCTCTCCTTCATGTATCTCTTTCATCAAGAGTCTAGCTTCTTGCGCATATACGCACTTCAATAAAATTTAATCGAAAGACTTTTTTTAAAGGGCTCATCCACTAAGAGAGAATTTGGATGCCAACCTCATTAGATATTTTCAATCATTGGTTTGACTCCCTTAAGGGAATTTACCTTCTAGAAGGTAATTCATGATGACATAATACTAGGGATGACCATCAGGTTCTTCAATCATCATGCAATACGCAGGCTTCTTCAAAATATCAATTTGTAATGGATCAATGATTAAGCCATCAGTTACTTGTAACATTGATGATAATGTCGCCAGGGTATCAACAAATTGATTTTGTGATCTTGGCAAATAATCAAAAGAGATTTCATCAAATCCCTTGACCAGATCTTCAAGATATTCATGATAAGAAATCAACTTTGCGTCTCACGTTTGCCGTTCACCTCCTATCTGGAGGATGATGAATGTGAAATCACCATAGACTTGAAACTTTCTGACTTTCATATCAATGGTCAACTACAGACCAAGGATACAAGCTTCATATTCAGAAATATTGTTGATATAAGGGAACACTAACTTCGCAGCTACTGGGTAATGTTGACCTTTTGGATATATTAAAATTGCTCCAGTGCCAAAACCAAAAAGATTAACAGTACCATCAAAATACATGGTCCACTTGCCAAGTGTGACCAGATGGATTCATTCATCAACTTCATCCTAGTCATCAAGCTTTTTTGAATTTTCAGCTAACATGTCAATTATAACTCGTCCTTTGACGGACTTCTGTGCCATGTTTCTAATATCAAACTCGGAGAGTAGTATTTGCCATTTAGCAGGCCTTTTAACCAATATAGGTTTCTCCAAAAGATATTTGATCGAGCCATTCTTAGTCATCAACATGATCTAATGATGAAGAGTATATTGCCTTATTTAGTGTAACACCTAAATCAGGGCTGCACATGTCTTTTCCACCACAGGATGCCGAACCTCCAAGGTAGCTAACTTTTTACTGAGATAGTATATGGCACACTCTGTTCCATCATTTGGTCATTTTTGTGCCAACATGGCTCCCAATGACTCTTCGTGGATGGTGAGATACAAGATCAAAGGCATGTCCTGGATAGGCAGTACCAATATAGGAGATTGCAAAAGATATCGCTTAAGGATTAAACTGACGAGATTTTGGGAAAATTGTACAAAACCCAAACCGATTCATGTTAAACAATGTTGGTTTAGAGATTTTGGGAAAATGGTACAATTAGGAGTAGCCACTAATCTATTTATGATTGATCGATTGGAAACTCAAGTAAAGTAATAGAAAAATTAATTCACTCCCATGAGCCGAATATTCTAGAAATGGAGACTTGATTGCTATATTTCTCTAACGCTATTTTGGTACCTTTTCTAAAATGTTTTGTAGACAACTTGCATTGAATTTAGTTTACTCCTAAAATCTGATATGACCATTTATTAAAGCAAAGCAGTAAATAAATTGCAAGCACATGGAGAAAATACTTATCTTAGAGCATCGAAAGCATTTGCAATATTAATTAAAAAATCACATCAACAATCTAAATATGATTTCTAATTAACACACATTTTTCAAATGTTTTTTTAGTTTTTCTCCTGTTTAACAAAAATCATTGTTTATTCTAACATGACATGCAACATAACTTATTTAAATGTTCTAATTCTAACAACTATTAAATATATTATTCTATCATGACACGCAATTTTCCAAGTATATGAACGTAAACAGGCAAATTCTAATATGATATGGAAGATGACGTGATACATGACAAGGCATGATGACATGGTATTTATGCACTTAATCTACATGACATGGCAATATGAGATGACCTAAGCTACATGACATGAATGTGATATTTTTTTGTCTTTCTCCATGAAAATTCAAAATTAGAAAATAAACATACAATCTATCTTTAAAAAAATAATCTAATTTACTTGAATCTAATCTTTTTGGTTTTATTTTGAAACAAAATCAATTTAAATCAAACAAAGATAGAAAGAAATCAAATCCACATGAAAAACAACACCAAATCACACAAGAAATATTATCCACATCTATTAAAATTCAGAAACAATAGATCGACAAATTGTATCCTGGGCATAAGATTGTATTGGCTATTTTTTGTGAAATCATGAATCATATCTTGGGCATAAGATCAGATTGACAATTATAGCATGTTACAAAATTAGGAAATAATTCCTAATTTTAAAGGCTACTTGGGAATTTCATAGATAAGATAATATGGTTCAAATAAGATTATGATTTCACAAATTAGACAACAAAATATATGAAATTCAAGTTAATAAAAATTCTTACCTAATTTGTGATATGGCTCGGATAATATTTCCAAACTCATACAAATTACGAGAATCACAGATGGTGGAAGCCGATAAAAGGAACTCACATTGCAGACCGGCAGTGATCGCGCGGAGGTTCACAGTAGCTCAATCACGGTGCTTCGTCTCGATGATGGTGACCTTGATAAGGTGTGACTCACTGCCATGGGGTGGTGCTCGCGTGGCTTTTTAGCTTAGTTAGGGGCTGACGATGACAGCTCTCAGTGGACCTGTAATAATAAAAATCAAAACAAAAGTAAAATAATAAAACTCGAAACAAAAATGAAAATGGGCTCGCTAGCGGTCTCGGGCATGTCAAGAAGAGCTGAGTTGACCGCACCACTTGGACTCCTTGTGCACCCAGAGAGATCAAGGGAACTTTTTGTTGAGTATAGGTGAGCATGGTCCGGATTGGGCTAATCCAGTACCTAATCCAAAGACCAACCCGCACGATGTTGGACCTCAATTTTTGGAATAAGGACTAACCTTATTGAATCTGGAACTGAGGACTGGACTGACCCTATACGTCTGATTCGGTTTCAAAGTCAACCTAAGACCAACCAATATTTTTTGTTTCATTTTTTGTATTCCCTAAAAAGACAAATTTACTATTTGAAATTACATATCAATCAATAATGCAGTGTTGATCAACCAAATTATAAATATTAGTATATATCCAACATAAATTTAAGATAACGTAACTATAGAAATTTCACACTTGCTAAAAGTAAGAAAGCATAAAACTATCAAGAGTGCTCATGGAGATAGAGTGCTCATGGAGATAAAATGTTTCCATCACTGGAGCATGCTATAAGTCCCTCACTTTTGATTTGTCTTTGAATCATTTTCCTAGTTGGGAAATGGGATGAGATGGGAAGTTTAAGAGGAGAGTTTTGGGCTACAGTGTAGGTGAAACTTAATAGTGAAATATAATTAAACCATAAGAAGTTCAAAACACTTAATATAAGCCATAAATATACAACTTCACATCTTGTTAATTAGGGGTGAAGATGGTCCTAGTTGGGTCGGTCCCATGCGAGGCGAGGGGCAAGTAGCACTATGAGGGGCACGTGGCGAATGGCGAGTAGGGAGCGAGGCGAGCGTTGAGTATTGCTCATGAAGAGGGTTTCTAAATTTCAAATTAGGGCTTTATTCTTTCAGATTTACTTAGCAAAGATTAAAAAAAAAAAATGACAAAACATAATGCTAGAGGAGGATGACTTGTTAACGCCGCTAACGTTAGGTTATGGTTATAGGCTTTAGAATAGATAAAAGAATATTATATACAACATATTAAATATATAATATATCTAATATGTATTATATATAAACGTATATTATATATAATATATAATATCTATAAGATTGGTCCAGGTTTGACCAACTTGAAACTCTCAGGACCAAGGATCATTTCGCACAGTGCAGGGTCCAAGAGTTCTAAGACTAAGGACCAACCTAATCCCTCAGGAGACCGGATTAGGACCGGCAGGGTTGGGCCAGTCCAGGATGGTCGACTCTAGACTAATACTCAACCCTACTCTAGAGTTGTGTGCACTCCATCCTTTTCCCTTGGTGTCCCTCTTTGTCAAGTTGTGGGCGTGCTTGAGTGCTTACCGGATTGTCCAGATGTTTCGTTTCAGCTTCACTTTGACCAAAGGATCAAATCTGCTCCCTTCGGTCTCCACATCGATTCCCAAGCTTTGACTTGCTAAACCACATGATCTATTCTTCACTTGGCTCCCTGTTACATATTGATGCCCAAAACTTGCGTTCTCAATTGAATAAGCAAGGAGACTTTGCCCACTCACCGGGGAGAGAGATCCTCGTGCCATCCTATCAATAAAGAATATGACCTACCCTAATAGTTTAAAGAGCAAACTGAGCTCGATTTCTTCAGTTCTTGCTCGTGTCAGACCTAAATAAGCTGGTTTTTGTTAAGTTAAAACATTGCTCGTTGATTTCTTTTGCGTTTGAGTGTGACCTCGAGCTCCAAATAGGTCAATATTTGCCTCTCCAACTCGCTGCCCACCATGTGCTCGAAGAAACGTTCGAACCAAATCCGTTCAATTTAGCCTCAAATTTCGACTTGTTTAAAGGGCATTTGGACTTGTTTTGTTTAGCACAAGATTGTTTTTGATTGCTGAGATCGTTTTCAGCTAGACTCCGTTTCCACCAGTTGGCATCTTCTTTTCTTCTTTGTTGTGTTTTGCTCTGTGTTTCATGTACATTCCTGTCCCTATGGTGTTTTATAATGCTCGCTAAGGACAACTGGAATGAGTGGTGCTAATGTAGATGTCTAGCAATGATCGAGATAAATCCTTTTTGCATCAGCTTTCAATTGTTAGTTCTTCACGCTATCGTGAAAATAGCAGTTGTTGATTAACGGTGATGGTAGTGGTGTTCGCTGGTAAGGACGATAATCGTAGACGGATCATGTTGGTGGCCGACAATTATGGCTGAATGTGATGGTCCAGTGGTAGTGTTTGGCGAACGGCAATGGTGATGGTACTCACCGAAGATGGAGGTTCAGCGTTCAGAAATGTTGATTTCTGGGTGGTCGCTCCTCCCGCCTAGCTAGGAAAGAAATAAAAGAAATAGGAAAAGAAAACAGAAGAAAGCTGGAATATAGGCTATGTGGACCTGAGCGTGAGAGAGAGGAACGTAGAGGAAAGGGTGAATGGAAAAGAAAGAAAATGGTTAGGTGGGCTTAAGTGGGGTTTAGTTAGTTTGGGCTTAATTAGGATTAGTGAGTTCGGGTCTTAGTTTGGTTGAGCAAGTCTGGGCTTCTTTCTTCTTAAGGGTTTGGGTTTCGACCTAGTAAATGGGTGCTTGGATTGATTTTTTTTATATATTCATAACTGGGATTGGTGAGTTTTCTAATTAAGGTAGGCTTGTTCAAGACAAGCCCCAATCACAGCCCATATTCAGCCTGGGCCGAGAGCCCAGCCTGAGTCCCTATTTTTGGATTTAAAATTCAAAATTCAAAAATTAGTTTTTTTTTAATTTTTTTATTTTTTCTAGAATTAGGAATAGCTTATAAATTAGATTTTGAGTAGTTTTTTTTTTATTTTTAAATGTGTGAAAATCCTTGATCAATTTTTTTTTTACTCAAAATTGAGCAAGGATGTTGTGTATTCTTGGAAACTAATATTAGTTTGTTGGTTGTGCATTTCTATTTTTATTACGTATTTGAGTGTGCATTTTTAATACACTAATTGTTGATTTCCTTTAGCCTAGTTAGCAATAGAACCTTAGGACTCACAATTAGTAAAAAGGTTGCTTCAACATTTTGATTGGTAATTGAACAAGGTTAGATACCAAAACGACACAAGTTGATTAATTAGGGTAATAAGTCTCATATCCCAGATTATCTACTTACGTAGGAACTGAGTTATACTTTCATATCTCACTTGATTTCTAACCGACCTTAATAAGTTAATGACGACTCCTCATCTAAAAATTCTCAGTGTCAATTTGACTTAACATCAAATATTCTGACATCACGTGAGATATGGGCTTAGGAAAGCTCACGCTTAATCAAAGGTTATAAGTCCGCCTTTTAGACAAGACCCCTAAATCCATATCTTTTTCCCCTTTGGACGGAAAAGGTAAGTCGCAACTAGGGTATTGTATATCCAATTTGGATATGGTTTTCTATATAGGGGTGTAATGTGTTTTTTATTATAACCATATTGTCTCATCGCAAAGTCAACCAATTGATTTTGCCCAAGGGTTATTGCAGAAGGCATCACAATAAGTTGTGCTCCTGAAGCAACCCGTGGCACTAGTTGCCCTAAGCATTGTGGAATTGATTATGAAGCTGGCAAAGGTAATGGTTGTTGAAATTGTTATGGTAATGGTTGTGATATTGTTTGTGGTAAGTTTTGTGGCAATTGTTGTGGTATGTCTTGCTGAATTGGTTGGGTTAATGGTTGTTGAAATGGCTATTGGGCCTCCTGCCCCCAGGAGGTGCAAGGGGTCTACCTAGGTTATTGATGGTGACATTTTGCCTATACGGAATTGGTGCCACGATGGGCTAAGGCATCACACTCATCTGTCTCATATTTTCCACCAGAGGTACAAAATCAACAAGTTACACATTCTCCACATTAGGGAATGTTGATTTAGTTGAACATTTTGATTAACCATGTTTCTACCATTGTTATCACCTGAATTACCTTGAGTGAGTGAATGCAAGTTAATCCCGTCGGTTAACATCAGTCCATAGGTCTGAGCTGCGTTAATGGCTTCATCTCTTTTTAAAATTTTGAGTGGTGGTAGAGGTGACATAATCTTACCTTATAGAACCAAATCCACTTTGAGCAATAGATGGAGGAACATGCCTAGTAGGCACAGTCGCAGCGGGATTGACTTGTCCTTAAATTGGATAGCTTGACGTCCCATGTTATCCCCGAACACATTCATGGAAAGTGTTGACGATCAATGGTTTAATCACATTGGGTGAGATGTTTCATTGTGTGGTTAACTTATTCATCTCAATGCTCTTCCAACATCCTCCTCATAGCAGATAACAAAACTAGACTTGGCTCCACTGCCATCTCTGCTCATCAGTAAGTTTCCTCGAAATGTCCGTATCTATGCCTTGAGCTTGATCTGCCAATGGGGGTGCCGCTGAAGACTCAGGACGTCCTATCCTCTCACTAGAAGGTGGTGGAGATAGGTTATTTCCGCCGGTATTGTTAGGATCAAGTTGATTCCTGGTACATGTCATCTTATCTCCTCAAATTAGCCACATGAGCCACACCGGCATATGCCAAAAAGATGTTTTGCTAGAATTTCTCTTGTAACAAAATATTATTCGCCAAAAGTAATTTTTCGGCTTTTAATTGAAAGAGACTAAGCTCTGTGATGATTCCGAACAAGAAAAATCCAGGTGAATACAAAAATCAACCACTTTTCTCCAAACAAAATTATATAGACAGAAATTATTTTGAAATTCAATTGACAGCAAGACTTGAAAAGTACAAATAGCACAAACGAACCACACACTAACAAAACTTACTGAAATTTAATCAATGACAAAGCTTGACAAAGCAATGATGCTACACCATAATTTAATCAACATCGCAGCACTTAGCATAGTTATATACGATGGAATTTAATCAACAATGTGAATTTAGAGCTACAACTAAGGAAGTAAAGTGCAATGCAAGAAAGTAAAGATAAAGATAAATTTGTTGATCTGTGCGGGAGAGGGCTTTCTAGTAGATGACTGATGGTATTTATGATGGCTATGTAGCACTGCTTCTCAAATGGTTTCCAGTGGATGGTCAGTTCCCATCGATTGTCTCCACGTTCTTTCCTTCTTTAGCATTTTCCTACCTGTGATTCTTAAGTTGCATTTGGTAGTTGAGATAAAATTTAAGATATGATTAAATTTATTCTATCCTACGTTTGGTGTCTATTCAAGACATGATAAAGTCGATATAAAGAGAATATATACTGGATAAAATTATCTTATGAGAAATGTGAGATAAAAGATGGATAAGATTTCTAATATTCATAATAGGAAATTTTTCTCAAATAAAAAACTTAAATTAATAAATTTAAAATTATATTTCAATATAAATACAATTTAAATTCTAATATGAGAAATTCAAAATAACGAAAAAAATTTTTTGATTTATTATGTAATTTAGGTATTTTAGTATTTTAGGTATATTAATACAACTTTCTATTAAAAAAATTTTATCGAGAGAATGATGGAAGGGAAAGAAAGAAATTAAAAATAATTAAAAAATAGACAGAATACAATAAAAATAACTAAAGATTTTTACCATCGCTAGTTGTAAAATTTGTGATTAATTTATATTGATATGGCATTTTAACCAAATAATATATATGATACAATGTGAATATATCTAACTTTATTACTGTAATTATCAAATAGTTGATAGGATATAGCAAAATTCTCTGGATTTCATATCTCATAACCTTAAATTCTCTTTCTTAATAATAAACTTCCTAAAAATGAGTGTTAATTACCTCCGCGATTTTTCTTTTGGTAGTGACCGGCAATTACTCATCAACAACTGTCTCACAATTATAGTGCTGCTCAATCCTATCTTCTATATCCCTTTGTCTAATATTCAAATGGCAACTATTCCCTCCAAGCAAGTGTACCAATTTATTTCCAATTCCAATCATCTTGTCTTGTAACTGTGCCTCTATGCCCTTTGTTAATTTCTAGCGCCTTTACGGCACTTTTCTATTTGTATCATTGCGAACACTCATATCAATGGTTTATTGACATCTCTTCCCCTAGTGTCGATAATGGAGTACATATTAGGGGTGAGCAGCGGTCTAGGGTCGACCTGGACCGACCACTGGACCGGCCCAACCCTGCCGATCTGGTCCAGTTCCCAAGGGGACTGGGTCGGTCCTTGGTCCTGAAATTCTAGGACCAACACTGTGCGGGTTGGTCCTCGGTCCTAAGAGTTTTGGGTCGGTCCAACCCTAGACCAACTCTGTATATTATATTATATTATTTATAATTCTTTTATATATTCAAACCTAAGTAAAATGTTTGTTATATTATATTATATTGAGATGTTCTATCAATAGCACTAATTGTAATTTCAATTTAAAACTTTTGTTGAGTATTAATTATGTGTCGTTTGTTTTGTTTTCAGGTGTTTAGAAGTTCAAGTGAATTAACAAGATGTGAAATTATATATTCATGGTTTATATTAAGTATTTTAAACTTTTTATGGTTTAATTGTATTTTACTAATAAATTTCAGCTGCACTTTGCTTTTCAATTTATGTCAAATGGTAGAAGTTTTGAAAAGTAGAGTAGTCTTTGCATTCTTGCTACGGTGATTTGCTAGTCAAGTGGTGTGAAGCTCATTTTTTAGTTGAGTGGACTTTACATGATCAAATGCAGGAAAATGCTTTTGCATATGGTGTTATGAATATTAAAGATAGATGATTACAAGAACTTTCCATCTTGTCCCATATCTTAATGAGCAGTTAGTAGGTACGAAATTTCTATTATTGTGTCATCTTAAATTTGCTAAATATGTATTGGTATTTATAGTTTAGTTGCACAATGCCGCATTATTAATGGATGTGTAATTTGAATTTGTAAATTTGCTTTTTTAGGGAGTATAAAAAATAAGAAGAAAAAAATCATCGATCGGTCCCGGGTTGACCCTGGAACCGGACCAAACCCATTGGGTCGGTCCGGTCCTTGGTCCCAGGCTCAATAGGGTCGGTCCTCGGTCCTAAAAATTGAGGACCAACACTGTACGGGTTGGTCCTAGGGTTAGGGGGTGGCCCGGACCAACCCGGACCATGCTCACCCCTAGTACATATCATTGAGGTGCATCACCATCGGCTGACCACGTAATCTTTTATGGTCATTGACAAGACACCCCACTGTTCATGCTCATGTGCTAAACATGTGCTTATCGATGACCTGACCATATTTTGGTGTAATTAGTGTGACAACCATGATTTCTGCCTTTGCTTTGAATTTCTCTCCCCTTCCCCCATTGATATCTTGCTGAAGACAGTCCTTTATATCGTGTGCTGGCAGTGCCAATGTCTTCTCTTTAGCGGCGAAAATTGACAACATATCGCCATGTTTCCATGCTCCGACAAGAATTCCTGATTTCTAGCTGAACAAATATTCAGAGGCGAAAATGACTGGCCATATTTCCATGCTCCAACGAGAATTCCCAATTTCTAGTTGAACAAATATTGCCTCTACCCTTTGTTTTCTTTTTTCTGACCCATGCTTTCTTTCTTCTTCCCATGCGCTCAACTCTCCTTTTATATTCCCCATACGCATGCTTCCTCTCTCTCTCTCTCTCTCTCTCTCTCTCTCTCTCTTCTGTGTTCGGCGCCCACGCCCTGTCCACGCCTTTTTGTTCTTTCCTCATTTATTGATTTTTTTTTTTTTTTTTTTTGGCTCCTCCCACCAATTTCAATTGATCTTTCTTTCATTGCCCAAAGGTGTCTCAGTCGACTTGGTGAATGATTAAAAAATCACAAATCATATTGCACAAGATTGTTTCACTTAGTACAGTTTCTATCACAAAGCAGAAAACTCGATTGAATTGCTGAATCTCGATTATTTCTAGTCTATCACATTACAGTTTCCGTCTTGAAGCTCTTGCATTTTCTCCATTAGGCTTCTTGACGAAGCAGCTACCCATTTTCATGTCCACTGTCATGCGCATGTTTTTCTCATACCTTTGATAAGGAGCCTTCATCAGTTGAAGTAGATCAATTCCTATAAGCTACGCATGTTATGATCAGCAGCTGCGTGTTTTCATCCATGGCAATTAGGAAGAGATCGATTACCGTAAGCTACCATTGTTGTGATTCTAACAATGCTACTCATTCTCTCTTCCCAAACATATAGAATAGTCTAAGTTGTGGTCAGAACTTGTACAATCTGTACAAGTATCAAGTTCAGTAGATCCAACTGGACCTGTCAAAATGGGTTCAAAACCCATTTAATAACCCAAAAGTAGTTAAATGGGTCATTACAAATTTAATAGCAAAGCATAAATGGGTTTACAAAATGAGGAGGCCGAAACAAGTGGGTTATAAATTGGTCCATTGCGAATCAACTTACAACAGACTTGACCCAATTATAACACAGCCACTGGCACGGCCATCCTCACATCTCAGTTCCCATTCCTCACGCACGGGCTCGGCCATCTCTTCTTCTTTAGTTCTTCCGCCTCAAACTAATCCAAATAGGGCAACGACCCAAGAAATCAAGCCCGCTGTTAGGGCTGTTCCAATCTTCGGCCACGATCTTGAGCAAATAAAGAACGGCCCACTTGTTGTTCACGCTTCCGGGGCCGGTCTTGGAGGCGAATTTGGCGAACAGATCGGCAAAGCTGAGGGCTTGAGAGGACTTACCTTGGGTAGGGACTATGAAGCACGCACACATTGCCGGAGCTTCCGTGTCGTGTCCGACACGCTCGGACATACTCAGACACGTTCGAACACGCGGTCAACATGTGTTGGATTTTCTAACACGTGGTCAACCTTTCTCGACACTTTCTGACGCGCGTGTCCGAGAGAGGAATGATGGAGGGTGGAGACGAGGCTAAGGAAGTGGAGGCGAGGCCGAGGGAGCAAAGGTGAGGCCGCGACAGCAAGGGAGGAAACCGAGGGGGATTTCGGGGTGGCGTGGGGGATAGGGGGAGAGAGAAATGAGGGAGGGAAATGATTTTAGAGAGAAAAAAGATAGAGAAATAATTTTTGGGAGGTTTTTGAGGGGGAATAACTTTTGAGCAGCAAAGATATTTTTTTTATAAAAATAAATAAATGAGTTAAAAAGTGATTTCGAAAAATAAAATATTGAATGTTGTTGTAAAATATTGCGTTGCGAATATATAATAGATAAGAGATTGAGAAGAGAAAGCAAGTGAACACTAGAGATAGTAGAGAAAACCAGATATTTCACTGTATTGTGATTGTTGTTGTATTAGTTGTAATTGTACATCAAAACTAAACTCTTATTTATAGGAGAACAAGAATGTACTTATCATTAGTATCAATGTATCGAATGATACATGTACTGGATATGGGAGATGAACGTTCATTATATAGGGAGATGTACTTAGAATGTATGATACAAATGTATCATAATAAGTACATTAAGTAAGATGAATATAATGAATATTCATTCATGTATTCTATTCATTCATGTATTTCATAACACTCCCCCTTGAATATTCATCATATTCATTACGGATGTACATCGAATGAAACTGCCTCATTAAAAACCTTAAGCCGGAAAAACCCAATGGGATAACAACCGGAAAAAAGGGAAAAAGAGTGCAGAGCACAAATGTTATGTCTCTTCCTTTTATGGATGCATTAATTGTCTCGTTAAAAACTTTAAGTCGGAAAAACCCTATGGGAAAAAAACCAGACATAAAGAAAAAATAGTGCAATGCATATATAGCCACTTTTTGGGCTAATCATTATTGCATCTTGTGAACTCGCCGCATATCAATGCTGCAATGCATAGTTCATAATATCTCCCCCTCAATTGAGCCATATAACCACTTCTGGGGTTAATCAATATTGCATTTTAGTTATAGAGTCAAATAAATATTATATAAGGTTCATAAGCATTTCATAACCATATGAAAGAATAATAATAAGTAATATATCTAAGGCGAAACAAGTAAAAAGAAATTATAAGAATCATAAAATTCAAAATTCAAATCATCATCCACCAATCTAATGTCTTATCAAAGTAATTAGAGGTCCTCAAAGAAATCAGAGACATCTAGAGATGCATTTGCTACTTCAGGAGCAAGAGGAGTCCCACCAACGGAAATATTGTTGGTTTCAACAGTGGTTATGGCAGTAGGATTAATTTCAATGGCATGAGATTCACCACGCTTGCTCGTATTCTTTAAATATGCCTGGTATAGGTCAACAAAATGTTTTGGCGTACGACAGATACGTGACCAGTGCCCAGTCATGCCACGGCAATGACAAATACTTTCATTAATCACCTTCTTTGGTTTCTTTTCTTTGCCATGATTCAGGCCAAAGTTTGATTTCCTATGGCGGTTAAATTTCTTGTCATCCCTTCTAGGATTATGTTCTTGCCTGCGCTTATAGCCCTTAAAATGGCCAATATTTTTCTCAAAGTTAGCATGTGTTTCAGGCAATACTTTTGAGTCAGCAGGTCTAAGATCATGATTTTTTAGCATCAATTCATTAGTTTGCTCGGCAGTAAGAAGCACAGAAATTAATTCAGAATATGTGGCAAACTGACATTGTTGGTATTGCTATTGCAATACAATATTTGAAGCATGGAAATGTGGAGAAAGTTTTCTCTAACAATTCCACATCAGCGAGTTTGATATAGCATAACTCAAGCCGAGAAACGATATCAAATTAAGCAGAATTATAGTCAGACACTGATTTAAAATCTTGCAGTCTGAGATTTTACCAATCATATTGTGCTTGAGGGAGGATATCAGTTTTGGTATGGTCATACCTATCCTTCAACCTCCTCCACAAGATATGAGGATCTCCAACGGATAAATATTGAGTCTGCAGGCTCTCATGCAAATGACGGCGAATAAAAATCACCGCATTTGCTTTATCCTTTTCATTTGAAGTTCCATCATCTGTAATTGTATTAACGAGACCTTGCCCTTAGAAGTGCATTTCCATGTCAATGCACTAGGATAGATAATTCTTTTTACTCACTTCCAAGATGTGGAATTTGGACTTTTCAATATTTGCCATAATCCTTGCAAAAATAAATCCTTAAATTAATTAAAATGATTTTCAAATATCCACCGCTACTTCAGGAGCAGAATGATACTTTTAGATTTGAATTTTGGCTTTGGGCCAAGAAAAATAAAAATGAAGAATTGATAGAAGAAGATGAAGTATAAGTTGATTATTAAAAAGAATACCCACCTTGCAAAAATTACTTACTCAATCGGTAGATTTTCATGCTTGCAAAAGTTACTTACTCAATCAGTAGATTCTCGTGCTGATAACGTGTTGTAAAATATTACGTTGCCAATATATAATAGAGAAGAGATTGAGAAAAGAAAGCAAGTGAACACTAGAGATAGTAGAGAAAGCCAGATATTTCACTGTATTGTGATTGTTGTTGTACTAGTTGTAATTGTACATCAAAACTAAACTCTTATTTATAGGAGAACAAGAATATACTTATCATTAATATCAATGTATCGAATGATATATGTACTGGATATGAGAGATGAACGTTCATTGTATAGGGAGATGTACTTAGAATGTATGATACAAATGTATCATAATAAGTACATTAAGTAAGATGAATATAATGAATATTCATTCATGTATTCTATTCATTCATGTATTTCATAACAAATGTTAAATAATAATAAATTTTGATGATTATAGAAGATCATAGATTTATTTAAATAAATAAATAAAGTTGATTCTATTTTTTTGTTAGTCATTAGTCTCATCCATAATTTTTGTTAAAGTTAAAAACATCTTCCCAAATATGGATACGCATTAATTATGAATATGTCTTTCAAATTTTCTATAAATAGATATATTAATATTACTAGTGTAGATTTATTGTAAGCTCTTTTTATTTATTTATTTATTTGTGAATTTGAATCAAATTAATTAAAAATGAAAATATTTATTTAATAATAACATGTCATAACGTGTCGAAATTCTCTATTTTTATAAAATGACATGTCGGCGTGTCGTGTCGATTCTTGTTGTGTCATATCATGTCACGTGTCCGTGTCGCGTGTCCGTGCTACTTAGGGTAGGGAGCCAGTTTTTGATCGACTCGATGAGGGCGGCAGCTCAGGGGGGCAAGCCGGCTGGAGAGGATGTAGAACGCTTAGTGGAGCGAGCTCCGGAAGGGAGCGAGTTGGGAGCGACGGACTCGCTGGGTTATGGGAGAGCAAAGCGGAGGACGAGCTCTTTGACAAGGTCTGCGCCCTTGAGCTGGTCTTCTTCCAATGTAGAGCGTAGAAAGAGAAAGCAAAGGGGAGAGAGAGACTTGGGTAGGGCGAGCGAGAGTGATGGCTTCTTTTGATTGTTTAAGGGCGCGGAAAGGATAAATTTCGTAGTTTTTTGGAAAATTGAAATGAAAATTTGATCTGCCCCCTTGCAAGACGGAGAAAATAATGGAGAGGTTGTTTTCTTTTTCACAAGATCTTGTATTAACTTTAGTGCACAAATATAAAGTAATGAAGTGCACTAAACTCAAACTGCCACCCTAATAAGTAGGATGATTTCATTTCAGGAGTTAAACCAAAAAAAAAGAAAGAGTAGGACCGACCAAAAAAAAAAAGTACACTAAACTGTATAATAATAATTTAAACCAAAAAAAAAAAAATCACATCTAATAATGCATTATTAAACCGACGTTAACCAATATATTAAGATCATCAAAGGAGTTGGCAAGCCAATCCATGGAGCCATTTATTTTTCAAATGAAAAATATAAGGAGGAAAAAAAATGTGAAAAGTGAACGTCGAGACGGGTGAGGTATAGATCATGAAGTTTTCACTGCAATTGATGGGTCATAAACAAGTTAAACAGATCAATTTGACTCAGACCAAACTTGACCCAACCTGCACATTTGATAGGCCTATATCCAACAGTGTGATGGTGGGGCCACTCCATAAGTGGCCACTACTGATTTGCAGTCGAGGGAAAATTGTGGCCACCAATTTTTTCCTTTTTCTCCATATATTTATTCATTTTATCACTTTTAATAAGAAGCTATAAAAAAAAAACTTCTTCTTCTTTTTTTTGTCGGTCCTACTCTAAATACTCACTCGCAAACTTTATTACTATGAAAAAACTTCAAACTAATGTTGGAAGGGTGGCCAACTGGTGGTTAACTGACAAATTTATTCTTTATTAATTTTTAGTAAATTTTACCATTAAATTGCTGAATTAAATAACACGTGGCAATTAATAAGTGCATTAGTTTAGGGTTTTACACTTCATTTGTTACATGTATATCGATTTGAGTTTTTCATGGAACAAAATCTAACAGAAAGTAAATTTGTCACATATGTTCTAGTTTGGATTTTTTTATGGTCAACAAATTAATTTTGGGTAAATTTGTCATAGATATACTAGTTTAGGATTTTTTTTATTATAAAAAAATTAGTTTTGAGTAAATTTATTATAAGTGTATCAATTTTGAATTTTTCATAATATTAATCCTAATAATTAACGGGGTTACTGTCATTTTCTCATTTTGACCATCATTTTCATTTTAAATGGAGTTGGCCGAGATCAAATTTAACATTTATGTAAAAAAATTTTGAATTTGAAAAAACGTATGTGAAATCACATTAAATAAATTTTTAAATTGTTTAGGCCTTGATTACATTGCAATTTAGTTGCTGGATTATAACTTCTTGAAAATGAGTCAGGTAGAGCTCAAATCTTAAATATGGAGAGCTCAAATCCTAGAAAAAAAAAAAGGTGAAGGGGGCCGCCACGAACGAGGCATCGACAAGGGTGGCTGGGTCCTTGTGATATGAGGAGAATGTGGCGCGGCCGCAATCATGGCACGAGACATAAGCAATTTGAATTGATGATTTTGAGTACCGATAGATTTTTTAAGCACATTGTTGGAGTCTCCCAATCAATGATTCTCATCATGGTCAGACGTGTGACAAATGAGACAGTATGGCCTCTTGCAAACTTCAGAGCAGAGGCAACATTTCTGCCACGGACGTGGTGCGAATTGAACCTCAATTTTCTTAGGACAACATCATTATCTTCAACATATGCAGCAATGCTTTCAATTTATTTTATGACACACGTAAAGAAACCAAGAGGGTGAAAAACTTTACCTTGATTAAGAGAATAATTAGATTTCGACCAAAAAAAAAAAAAAAAAAAACAGAGAATAATTAGACGGAAGGCTTATGGCATCTGCAAAAGTTGGACGTGCTCCAGTAGCAGCTTCAAAAAAAAAAGATTTTAATAGGAAATGACTACATTTTTGTAAATTATATCCACATTTATGACAACAAAATAGGGAGTCCTAAGTCTAGGTTTGGCTATTTTAGCAAGCAAATCATGAACCAAACTGCATATCCTTCAGAAAACTAGTCTCAACGATGAAGCATTGTTATTTACTTCTTAAGCAAAGCATCTTTATGGTAGATTAGGTAGTTGCTAGAATCTCATGTTATCAAAGGGTTCTGCGACGAGTAAAAATCGTTCTTATGAACCTTTAGCCCTAAAATTTTGTAAGTACATTGACCAAATATCATCTTGACTATTAATTATGTGAATCTTTGCCACGAAGACCACAAGTTCAACAGTAGATACGTGCTCTCACAATTCATTTAGCATCTCGATGCCGAGCAGGCCTCCGCGGAGAAGACGGGATGGGACGCCGGTTTGGCCAAGAGGGAGGCTGGTCGGCATGCCCAGGACCGGCGGCCAAAATGCCCCCGTCAACCGGACCCTCCAGCATATAAATAGGGCCATCTGGAGCTCATTGAAGGGGGGTCGACTAGAGATGATGAGAGAGAGATCTGTGAGACGTTGAAAAGGGGGAGATCGAGTGAGATCTGAGAGCTGCGAGTAAGGGGTGGAGTGTGAGTGAGAGAGCCGCTGTCGGCCACGATGCTTTAACTGTAGCTGACGACCCACCCCAACTTCTTTATCGCGTCAAAATCACGGTAGATTTCGTCCTCATTTGTTCTCGACTTGTCCGGCTTGAGGTCGGTTTCCCGAGGATCTCGGTTCGGAGTCGCGCGAGGTGGACAGACGTAGCCCGATCAATCGAGCTTGTTCGCCGTCCGACGTCGCCGAGTCAAGTAGGGAGCACCGCTGGCCACCTCTGTCTTGCCTTTTTCAGGCCCTGTTTTGCCCGGTATGGGCGAGTTCCAGCCTCGTCCCTCTGTGCTCTACTGGTTTTGAGTGGTTTCTTAGTCGGTTGTCGCGAATCAGTGTGCGAGCTCGGGTCTTCAATGAGTCCCAGTCCTCCCCTCAATCAGCGCACCCCGAGTGTTCGACGTAAGGCCTAAACTACATTCGCATTAATTTCCTTGGTGGACGTCTGATCCGGGCGCTTGCGAGTTATTGGACCTAGTTCTTTATGGAGTTCCACTGCCGTTGTTGTTCTAGATGCCACTCATGTTTGTGTCTTTGCTTCGGTTTCGTCTAGTTCATGCTGCGTTTGTTTGTGGCCGGAGAGGGGTGAGTCACGGCCGTTGTTGTTGTTCTTTATGGGTTTGAGGGTGTTGGCCAGCGGCGCGGTCAGTAGCTGCCCGCTGTGGTGTTAGCAGAGGTTTGGCTGCATAGATTGGGAGTTCGGTGGCCTCGGCTAGAGTTGTGGCGACTGGTAATGATGGTCGAACATAGAGGCCAACGGTGGAGCGCTGGTGAACAAGTGTATATCAATTAACCGTAGAACACAATGTTCACGGCTCGAGTTTTGATATTGCTTGAATCAGTAAGCAAATCTTCGGGCGTCCCGGGCGCGCTCGAAGGAGAAGACATTTAGGAGCAGCAGTTGGAGGAGAAAGGGAGAGAAATCAGTGGGGGCGTCCGAGGAGAGAGAGATGAAAAGGAGTCAAAAAAATCCGAAGGGTATAAATACAAAATAAGGAAAAGACAAGATGTGTTTGTTAATATAATTAAGTCAGCAATATTATTTCTCAACATTCTATTGGATTTCTAATTTACCCATCATAAATCAATTCTCCATGTGGCTCCCCACAATAAAATGAAAAAATTTAAAACTAATAAATGAAAAAGAAAAAATTTAAATTAATATGGTGGGTTTGGGAGAGTTCCGACCAAGGCTGCGTTTAGGACCATCTTTCCCAACTATCTTTTGGGGTCCAAAGTCCATTTACTCAAATATCGAGTGTTTGGGAACATTTTTGAAACCCACCTTGAAAGAATGCTCACCTTCCAAAGATTAAAAGCCTAAGTTGAGAGTAAATAAAAAAAATTTCTTCATAAATGATCCTTGCTGATTTTTTAATTTTCCGATTTTGCCCTCACTATTCATCTTCTTCTTCTCCATTCTCCATGAGCGGTCATCGAAGTGCAGGCAGTCGCCGACGACCGTCGCGCTCGTTGCACATTGACCTTCGAGCGGAGGTTGCCGGGGCCGTGCGACCCATCTAATCGTAGATCTGATCGTGACCAAATGCGGTCACCATGGAGGTCGCAACCCTCGAGGTCGTGCGACCATCTAGTTGCGACTAGATGCGGTCGCCGGCTCACCGCACCTTGACCTCCGCGCAGAGGTCACTTGGGCCGCATGACCCATCTGGTCGCAGATCTAGTCGCGACTAGATACGGTTGTCGCTAAGGCCACACGACCCATCTGGTTAAAGGTCTAGTCGCAATCAAGGTCGCGCGAAGGTCGCAACCTCAGATCTGGTCGCCATGACTCTTGCTGGAGGATTGCCCGATGCACCATGACCTCCGGCGAGGCCGCATGATCTAGGTCCTACAACCGTTGTCAGGGTTGCGGCGACTAGATCTGGCTGACCTTATAGCGAGGGTCGCAGTGACCAAATCTGGTCGTTGCAACGCTAGTCAAAGGGTTGTGCAACCCTCGCCAAACCGCCTACCTCTGCTAGACGGCTTGCATCGAACTACCTGCCCTTCGCCGAACTGTCTACCCCTCACCAACGACTACTTGTTCTTAGCCAGCCAATTATTTTTTATTTTAATTTTTTTTTTTATGAATAACAAAAATCTTTTGCAAATATAATTCTTCTAAACATCATCTTACTCAAAGATACTTCACGGTAGACTTTTACAATACAATTTACCAAACACAATTTTCATTTTGGAAAACACCTTTGACTCAATGACATTTGCATTTCTCCAAAAACTTTATCCAAAAGCCTTTCTAAACACACCTTAAGTCTACCTTTCAAGGCGAAGGCACCAAGGAGAGGCTGCGACAGTTGGGTAGGAACGTCTACACCGAACGATTGAACTTGGCTAAGATTTTGTCCGCAAGGTCCTCGATGACTTCGGCCTCGGTTTTATCCAAACTGTAAACACCAAAAGGTACGTCCGGTCATTCGTGCTAGTAAACGGGAAGTAAATATCAAGAGGATAAAAAATTTTCTAATCAGTGCTCAAAGTAAATTCTGACAAGAAAAAAGACAAAATGTCAAGGTTTCGAATCGTTATAACCTCTTCACCAATCTAGTACTGGCACAAGTCCATATTCATATTTTCTTTGCCGCACATGATGATGATAACACAATCCTATCAACAATATCTTCTCTCTCTAGCATTAATTGCCTCACATGAAACTTAAAGTTCAGGCATCATATTCAACTCAAGCATTGATATTAGTTTTCTCCACGAGAACACAATCATAATTACCCCTCTAATCACACGCTCCAATAGAAAACATTGTTCATCATTAGAGAAATAATTGAACCGCCTACTAATAGCCCAAGGTTGCAAGGTAAAGCGATGAACTACGCGAAACTTCAAGGATCAGAGATGTGGAATAAGATCAACATGCATATTAAGTTAATCAAAAGTTTACTTTTCTCAAGACCAGAAAATCTAATGACTTTCATTTTTGTCTCTATACCTTAATGTAAAATTCTAAAGTATGGCTTGGATAACCATCAATGAAAGCGAAATATTAGTTACTCATAATTACGTAACAGAACAAATATACCTCCATCCATAGATTTCCAAGAGAATATGCTTTAGATGAAGCAACCATAAGTCCGCTTCATTGACAATTTCACTCGTAGAAGCACGAAAACATAATCAACTCCTAATGTGGTATTTTGGTATCTTCAAGTCTATGTCTTACAGAACTTTAGAAAAGTATTAGATTGATGGAGAATTACTGAATATATTGGCTTAGAGTAAGAACAAACATCCTAGTTTTATTTGGATATAGATTAATGCTTTCTACCAACAGAGCACTATTTGAACATAAAGATTTTAATTATAACTAGATGGATGAGGGCTTAATTCAATAATCATCACATTACTTTGTATCACCAACTCGAATTAGTATGCTAGAGATAGTAGAGTGCGGCAAATGACCATATTACGTTGCCTCATGCAGGAATACCAACGCCCAAGCGAAGAGATTCCACATTTCCAATTATTAGTTCCTACTGATCAGAGCAGGCAGCCTTTCAAAGTAAGTTTTTTGTTCTCATGCATAAATTAACTTTCTTCAGCAATTCTCAAGAAAAAAGCATACTTTTGGAAGAAGACAGAGCTTAGAAAGGAAAGGATTTAGTACCGGGCACTAACAGTAAAGCCATTGATCATGCCCAGTGCTCGCAAAGCTTTTTTCCACCTGCGGACCAGGCATGGCTTCTCCTGCTTGAAACCCTCTTCGCCTTGGCCAATATTCTCCACAAAAGGACTGCACTGCTCTCGCAGCTCTTTTGCATCGATGCCCCAGAAAATGGGAAATACAATCAGACCCTGCTTTTTTTGGCATTCAAGGATCTTCACCAGCTCATTAAGGCACCACGGTGAGGTATGGAAATTCTGAGAGACAACCACAACGGCAATATTTGACTTCTTGATCACTTCTTCAATCGCTGGCAGGATCTCGTGTCCTTCATCCAGTGTATAATCAACAAATGTTCTTATCCCCCTCCGCTCAAGAGCAGCCTTGAGATGGCTCACGAAATCACGCGTGTCGTCCCGTTTGTAAATAATGATTACGTCAAAATTCCTAGGAGGACGCTGACCTGCCCAATGGGGAATGCATTGTTTGAGATCAGAAGAGAGGTATGGAGCAGGTACTAAGAATGTGATAAAAAGGCCTATCGAAAAACAGAAACTGAGCTAATCCTTGTACTCCTGTAAAATCCAAGATAAGATAGTACAAAAATTTTTGTTTTTGATCCTCAGCCAGGTCCCAATCACATGCATTTCATGTTCAAAAACATATCGTAATCCAACAAACCTAACAGAAATTGATAAGAAGGAAAAAAGCCCTCGCTCGAATTGACAAACTCGATTGACTAATAAAACAATTTTCCATTCAAACTACCAAAAAACTGAGTTCAATGTTCATCAGAACAAATCCCATATTATTATACAGCACCTCATTAAAAATCTTCTCAACCAAGACTCAATCTCGCTCCAACAACTATGCTGAGTTGTCTCCCTCCCTCCCTCCCTCCCTCCCTCTCTCTCTCTAAAATTCAAATTCTCTACAAATTGGGCCGATACAAATGCCTTAGTAGGTTCAATGTTCACTAAGGATCAACTTGGAGCACATTTCAAAGACTTTTTTTTTGTATTGTAATTGTTATTGGGGTTAACTTGGAGGAAATGACAATCTAAGCCAGATGCAAAGAGAGAAGAAATAGAGGTTCAAACAATAATTGGACGACCAATTGTTTTTCTATCATGCAACACCAATTGACTTGTTGAAAATGTTAAGCATGATAAAGCACATCATATATGTTGGGCTCAAAAGGTTATAGGAGTGAAATATTCGAACCAATTCAATGGTCTCTCGCAAGTCCAACCCGCGTATAACTGAACAAGCTATCGGTGGCAGTCACATGAAACGCTTATGGTCTTGCTTGCCTGTTTTGTCTTCTTGCTACCCCATGATATTTCATTTGTACGGACAACCCAAACTCCACTAGCCCAAACACATAGCCAAATGTTTCTCACTCTTTTTGTAGGGTCACATTATGAAATAAATTTCCGAAATAACCTTTTTCACTTTTGCTCATAATGTTGACACTATAGTATTCATACAATCCATTAGTGATCATCTGCTTGATATTATTAATATAAAACAAAATATTAATTATTCAAGAACTTAACCATACAATCGAGTTTGTGCCAGTAATGGTGGGCATGATGACAGTGCTTACTTATGCCATGACATCTACATGCAAAACTGAATACATAAGGGAGCGGAAAAATATTAAAACTGATTTTCTTTTAAGTTACTACATCTAACCAAATTGTTGTACATCAATGTAAGTGTTTCAAGTCGGAAGGCAAGAGGAAAACTTTCAAATTACCAGAAATCCCAGCGTCATTTATGATGGATTTGAACTTCTCAATGCCAAGCTTCAGAATTTGGTATAGTAAGAATAAAGCTATAGCGGAAGATAACTGCAAAACAACCTATTCAGTAAAAACAGCAGCATCAGAAAATGATCTCAAAAACGAAGGAAGGGAGACGAGAATATAAAACAAGAGTACTGTAACCATTCTACAATTGCCTAGGATATACATCTCTGTCTCCCCACTATTGGGATCTTTAGTATAAAATGGGAGCACTAAATTTGAGAAGATCAATATGA
The DNA here is from genome assembly GCA_014182575.1 of Eucalyptus decipiens. Lineage (NCBI taxonomy): Eukaryota > Viridiplantae > Streptophyta > Magnoliopsida > Myrtales > Myrtaceae > Eucalyptus > Eucalyptus decipiens. Next base: position 26,954,728 of record CM024615.1, read on the forward strand.
TTTTCACTGAGCAATTTCAACTTGAAAGGTAACATTATGTGAAGGAAATTTAACTTGCCATCATCAGGAATGGATGGCACTACCTATGTTGCACGGATACGTTACATGTGCTTCCATGTCGTATCCGACACGTGTTGGAGCGTGTCGGACATGTCGACATGCTCGGACATGCGTTGACCGTGTGTCAGATTTGTCGGCACGTGGTCAACTTTTGTTGACACGTTTTGACATGCGTGTCCGAAGCAGAGATGAGGCCGTGAGCGAAGGCGAGCCCGCGACGGCGAGAGATGGCCAGAGGAGAGATTGAGGCGAGGACCATGAGGAGGAGCTTCACGAGGGAGGCGCGTGTGGGGGAGGGTGGTGTTGTCGAGTGGGGCGGCGGCGGCAGCAACAAGGGGGAGGAGGAGGAGTTCGCGGCAGTGTGCAGCCTCTCGGTGCACAGGGACTGCGCGTTCCATCCCTGGGAAGTCGCTTTCCCTGTGAGCCGCCTTCTTTTCCGATCCCCTTTCACTGAAATCTTTTTTTGGGTTACTCCCTTTTCCCCTCCTTTAGCAAATGCTTGTGCTTTTCTTGATGCTTTCGGAGATAGGCGTCATGCGGCGAGGAGGAGAAGAAGAAGGCGTTGCTAGGGTTTTGAAAAGGAAAATAAAAGAAGTAAAAAGGGGCTTGGCATGTTGGAGGGAGGGCGGAAGTGACAAGAGGGAGGGGGTAGTGACGGGCTGATAACCTATCAAGTGGCGGGGGAGGAAAAAAAAAAAGTGAAAAGAATTTGGGGGTGGGGAAAGAGACGAGGGAAAAAAGAAAGTTTGGGTGCCGGAGGGGAGGGGAGAGGTTAGGGGTGGACCCCCCTTTAATCGAAAAAATTATTAAATGAAATTAAAATGTAATTTCGAAAAATAAAAATACTGTATGTTGAATGATTAGTGTAAATTCATTGTAGGTTCTTTTTTTAATTAATTAATTATTTATAAATTTGAATTAAATTAATTAAAAATAAAATTAATTTTGAATTAAATTAATTAAAAATAAAAATATTCATTTAATTTACAACGTGTCCTAGCGTGTCGAAATTTTCTATTTTTGAGAAATGACGTATTAACGTGTTGTGTCGTATCGCGTGTCAGTGCAACCTAGGGCATTACACTAGAGTAAAAATAGTATGGAAAATTCAACAGCAGTATTACAAATTCAATTTCTGTGATTAGGAAATAATGCTAGGTTAGTAAATATAGTCTAACTAGAATCAATCATACCAGACCTTGAACTGTCAATTAGTAGGAGAATAGGATTTGGGAACGAGAATCAGTCTCTTCAAGTATGTCAGAAAGCATAAATTAACTTCCAGTCTTACCTCATTCAACATAAATTTAATTGCAACAACTTTAGTACCCCTTCCCAAGGAGTGAGTGGCTGCAGCCTGGAAACGAAGATCTATTAGACAAAGTAACAAAACTTCAAATAAAGAAACTATAAGATATTAAAATATCTGACCTGGATTACTTGATAACCTGCCAGAGGATCAGAACATGGAAAACCCAGATCAAATATTGCTGAACCCCATGAGCCAAGCACCGTCGGGGCTTGTGCCATGGTTGAAAAGTCAGATTTACCAGGGTAGATAGGACCTAAACCCACCTTCGCAAAAACCGAAAGAACACATTTGTCATGGAAAGAGCATCCTTCCTATTTTAAAATAATGCCTGCTAGATCCCCATGACATTTGGACTATATTGCCATCTTTTTAGAATGAAAATGTCAAAGGGTGCCCCCCAGGACTTGTTGAGTTCAGATAATGCTTTGGAAACTATAAAAGATGAAGTTTACAATTTAATATTCTGGTGATATATGAGATTGGTGTGACTCTACTCATTCTGTACTCGAAATGCAAAAAAATTCCAGGCAAATGATGTACATATTTGTAGATAACAAAAGAAAGTAAGACACAAAAACTAAAGAATTAGTCCTCACAATCTGATGGTAAGTTAATAAAATTAAGTACATTATCCGGCAATAAAAGGAGTATACTAAACATAACTTGTCGTGTATTAAAGAGCACATAACTCAGTGAGGCACAGAATGATGACCTCATATCTGTGTGCAAAAACATCTCATCCCAAGCAATGACCAGCCTGGAAAATCAAAAGCATTACCAACTGCTTTTCCCATTTACCATCATAGAAGAAAACCAAAGTAGCTAATGATATTCTAGGAAATAGATCGAAATGTTAATTAAGCCAGTTGCACTAGTTTGAACTAGTCGCAGCAGCGACAGTTAATCTAAAAATGGCACAACAATCTCTTAAATACAATTGCTCAACCTTACTTACTCCAACAAAAAAATTTCAACTGAGATTCAACAAGAAAGCAACCCCGTCATGTCACATCAAGATGACCCATTAGCCAAAAAGCCGACAAACAATGAAAAATCTGCAGCAACTAGTCACAAAGGATAATCATTGAAACTGTTAACAAGAGAGAAGAAACTCAAACGAAGTTCTTACCTTGCCTTCTTTCCTCAATTTAGGAAGTGCCTCAGAGATATCCCTTGTCGATACAATGCTATTAACAGTCATTGTTGTATTTCTTTTGGTAGAAGCAACTGCTACTGGCCACGGAGACCGAACAGCACAACAAGATATGGGTTTGCTAAGTTGAACATGGCGAGGTAATTTAAGAGTTGATGCCATACCCTTTTTGGATATGCTGATTTGTCCACTTCAATCCTGTTAATGAATTAGTAAAAGAAGAAACAAGTAAAACACTAAATATCAAATGATAGCAGTTTTACCAAACAAAATGACTGAAAGAAGTAGCATGTTGCCATCTCTAGAAGATAACATCACAATTAAAATCACTAGTCACTGCATATCTCAGTACAATGAACTCTGTACAATCCAGCTAATACTCACGGCGCACAAGTGATGGCTAAGAGGAAACTGAAGCATGAGTAGTTTTAACTGTTAGTACGATTGGGTTTGATAAAGCGGAACATATCCAGCCGCCACTTGCCGATCAAGCTGGTTCCATGATTGATTCTTTGTGATCGGCAAAGGGAATTAAATGACAAAACGCCTTCCTCACCAAAATGGGGAAAAGAAGAAGAAAAGAAAAGAGAGTCAATGCTGCAAATCACTCAACCCATTCAAAGACCAGATCATTCATTGCTTGCATTTTGGATTGGATAAGTTACGATAACATTAGGAATCAAGAAGTTTCTCATATTAGACATTAAACCGATACCACAAAAAAGATTATTGTAACTGTTGGGATATGATACGCAGAAACGACAGGATATTGCAATTTATATCAATGTAAAATCGCCAGAAAAATAAATAAGAAAAATAAGGACACCAGAAATTTACATGGTTCGGTCCGAGTATCGATACCTACGTCCACAGGAGACCACCAGCAAATAATCCACTATAATTAGAAAATCAAAGTTTACAATCGCTCAAACGTTCAAGTGTTTCCCACACCTAAATTTAACCCTAAACCCAAAGTGTTTATAAATAAACAACTCACTTGGACATAAACTCACGGCACAAAATTATCGCACGTTTTAGTTCGAAACAAAAACACGCACGGCTTCAAGGACTTGTGGCTTTGGAGATTGTGGACACGCAACTTCATAGAGTTTCGGCAATTCACACACTCTGATTACAAAGGGCTTCAGTGGCTTTTATACGTCTACATGTGCGTGTGTGTGTGCGTGTGCCCAAGGTCAAAGGCCCCACCAATTAACCAATCTTCACGTGCAGGGGCTTCACGCGGCTTCGTTCTTATTTTCTTCATTGGCTAAAAGAAGAAAACCCATGCCATGGAAATCATGTGCCCAAAGTTTGGGCCCCACCATGGCCAAAAAGAATTTGGCTCTTCTGCATAAAAATTGAAATTTGCATCTTCCTTACTATTTTTTTTTCTTTTGTAAATCTTCATGGAGTCCCTCAAACTTCTACATGTCCAAGCGAATCGCGTTTTGCAAATGCTCAAACTTGAGATATAATTTAACAATTCTCCACCTTAGCTCAATGTTTGAAATTAAGTTATAATACTCATCATCCATAATGCTCTCCTAACGCCCCGATGGGCGCTCACTCTCCACAGATACCAATAGAGTTCAAGCAGAGCTTGAGCTTCGCCAAAGGAATAGACTTAGTCATCATGTCTGCTGGGTTATCTGCTGTAGCAATCTTTTTAATGGTAACATTACCCTTATCTAAGACATCTCGGATGAAAATAGTACCTGATGTTGATATGCTTTGTTCGCCTGTGATAAACTGGATTATACGTCAAATATATCACACCTTGGTTATCACAAAGTAAGACGAAGGCTCATCTGTCTCCACCTCATCACTTACAGTCAATACATAAGCAATATATGTATAACCATAACGTACAGGTGATTTAATTTGCCTTCTCTGTCTATTTGCGGCTATAGTGTGTTGCAACTTTGCTAGTTGTTCACTATCACTGACTTCAGGATTTGCTTCATCTACAGTCTTAATTTCAGTTACCTTCAAGGTCTCTAGAGTCTCCACTTTAAGCTCCACCTCACTAATGACACCATGATTTGTCTTCTCTACTAGCTGTGTCTCAGAACTCCTCTGTTAAAGCATTGCAGTCTTGTCGAAGATCACATTTCTGCTGATTAAAAACCGGGTGATCTGGGATCGGTACACCACAACCGGTAGCCTTTCACCCCATGTGCATAACCCATAAATATGCACTTCTTCGCCATTGGCTCAAGCTTACCATCACACGCATGAACATACGTAGGACATCCGAATATACGTAATTCGGAGTAATCAACAGGTTTCCTTGACTATACTTTCTCGGGAGTCTTCCACTCGATAGCAAATGATGGAGATAGATTAATCAGGTAATATGCCATGTTTACTACTTCGGCACAAAATTCCTTGCCAAGTTCTGCATGTGAAAACATGCATCGAGCTCACTCAAGCAAAGTTCTGTTTTTCCATTCTACCACGCCATTCTACTATGGTGTCACTAGGCACTGTGCGGTGTCTCACAATACCTTCTTTCTCGCAGAATTTGGTAAAATCTTTACCATAGAACTCCATGCTATTATCGGTTCTCAGGCACTTGATTTGTTTATCTGACTGCTTCTCCATCAATGCCTTAAATTTCTTGAACCGATCAAACACATCATATTTGTGTTTCAGAAAGTATACCCATACCTTCCTCGAATAATCATCAATAAATGTCAGCATATATAGGGTACCTCCTTTTGAAGGAACCGAAGATGGGCCCTAAACATCTGAATGAATATATTCAACTTGTCGTTTGATCGAATGAATAGCTATAGTAAACTTAACTCGGTGGTGCTTCCCAAAGATGCAGTGCTCACATAAGTCCAGCTTCCCTATCTTTTGACCTTTCAACAACCCTCTTTCACTCAGCATCGTCATACATGTCTCGCTTATATGCCCTAAACGCATATGCCATAATTGAGTCAAGTTAGAGTCTGACTCACCTGATGAAACTGCAGCGGTTCCGGTCACGATCTCTCCCAATAGATGATAGAGAGTATTCACTTTCTTCCCTTCCATTACTGTCATGGCACCTCGAGAGATCTTTAGTACGCCACCTTCAGTGGGGTACCTACACCAGATGTCATCGAGTTTCCCCAGAGAAATAAGGTTCTTCTTGAGTTATGGTACATGCCTCACATCCGTCAATGTGCGCACTACCCCATCGTGCATCCGAATCCAAATTGTCCATATCCCCACAGCCTTACAAATTGCATTATTCCCCAAAAGAACTCCACCACCATCTATAGTTTGGTAAGTAGTAAACCAGTTCTTATGAGGCGTCATATGATAAGAACACCCCAAATCTAACATCTATTCATCTCCCAACGAAGTAATAGTCACACATAAAATAACTTCTACATCACTATTGCTCCCATCAGCAACGTTTGCCACACTGCTTGTAGCATTCTACTTATCAACTTTATTCCTCCACTTTGGATATTCTCTCCTAATGTGCCCCTCCTCGTGACACTCAAAGCACTCCATGCGTCCCTTGGACTTTTTATGGCGTGATTTTGATATGCTTTTACCTCTACTGCTAATAGGTCCTCGATGTTGTTCTCTACCCTGAGTTGTCAATGCTTGTGCCACTCCTTGTGCCAGACCGTCACCTCATAACTCTCTTTGCCACTCCTCAGAGATTAAGGCGGACTTTACCTCTTCTGAGGTAATTGTAGTACACCCCTACAATAGTGAATCAGTGAAGTGCTCCCATGACTCTGGTAAAGAGGCTAACAACATCATGTGTTGTTCTTCATCATCAAGTATCTTGCCGACTTTCTTCAGATCCATCATGAGTTTATTAAATTTATCTAGTTTCGATAGACGTACTTCAGTATATCTAAATTGAAACATCTTCTTCAACATGTACAAGCGATTGTTCAAACCTTTCTTCACATAGAATGCTTGAAGTTTTGCCCATAATGCTGCGGCATCCTTCTCCTCAGCAACATCTATTAAGACCTCATCCAACAAATTTAATAGGATTGTGCTCTTTGCCTTTTCCATTAGCTCTACCCTCTCAGAGGCTTTCATTATAATTGACAACTCATCTTCACCATCCAATGCCTTGGCCAAACCTTATGTTGTTAATAATGCCAGTATCTTAATGCTCCATAACACAAAGTTGTTACTCTCGTTAAATTTCTCAATTTTAGATTTCCTCTCAGATATAATTGCAGTAACATAATTTCTAGATAATAAACAGACAAGCAAAAGCTCCAAATCACAATCAAGAAATCCAATCCCAAGCTCTGATACCAATTGTTAGGATATAATACGTGGAAATGACAAGATCTTGTAATTTACGTCAATGCGAAATCGCCAGAGAAATAAACGAAAAAAATAAGGACACTAGAATTCTGATCTTTTACAAAAAAAAAAAAAATAAGGACACCAGAAATGTATATGGTTCGGTCCAAGTATCGATACCTACATCCACGGGAGAGCTAGCAGCAAATAATCCACTATAATCGGAGAATCAAAATTTACAATCGCTCAAACACTCAAGTGTATTCCACATCTAGATTTAACCAAAAACCTAAAGTATATATAAATAAACAACTCACTTGGACATAAACTCATGGCACAAAATTACCGCGCGTTCTAGTTTGAAACAAAAACATGCGCGGCTTCAAGGACTTGTGGCTTTGGAGATCGTGGACGCGCAGCTTCATTCGAGTTTCGACAGTTCACGCACGCTGATTACGTAGGGCTTCAACGGCTTTTATACGTGTGCGTGCAGAGGGAATAACGTGGAGGGGCTTCACGCGGCTTCGTTCTTATTTTCTTCATCGGCTAAAAGAAGAAAACCCATGCCATGGAAATCATGTGCCCAAAGTTTGGGCCCCACCATGACCAAAAAGAATTCGGCTTCTCAGCATAAAAATTGAAATTCGCATCTTCCAATTTTTTTTGTTATTATTATTTTTCTTTTGTAAATCTTTATGGAGTCCCTCGAACTTCTACATGTCCAAGCGAATCGGTTTTGCAAACGCTTAAGTTCAAGACATAATTTAACAATAACTACGATGACTATAATTAGAATGGCAAACAAATCCTCCCCCCCAACACAAAAATGGAGTCCCTCGAACTTCTACATGTCCAAGCGAATCAGGTTTTGCAAACGCTTAAGTTCAAGACATAATTTAACAATAACTACGATGACTATAATTAGAATGGCAAACAAATCCCCCCCTTCAACACAAAAATGGGTTTAGAAATCACTGAGTGAAAAAACTTACAAGCAAATGTTACCATAAAAAAAAAAAAAATGACACATAATCTGAAAAGGAAAAAAAAAATCAATCATCTAATATGGCAAATAAATCATTACAGTGAAGCCACTTCCTCCTCCAAGCAAACACACAGCAGTGTGTGGGAAGTTGCTGATCTAACTCACGCAATGTTAACGTTGTAAAGGAACTAAGAGAATCAACTACATTCTGGAATTCAAATTCCTTCCACCATTCTCTGACCAGCCAAAGCGAGATGACCAGAAGATGAACTGGTAGATGAAACGATTTTCAATTTACCACTTCATGATCTAATTCATGCTAACTTAACATTTAAAAGGAACTAACTGAATCGACAGCATTCTGGAATTCAAATTCGCTCCACCTTTCTACGATCAGCCAAAGACGAACTGGCAAACGAAACCATTTATAGAAAACATTCATAGATGGTGGCCGGGCCGCATGCTCAATGGAGGTGATGGTGGTCCGTCGGAGATGGAAGGAGGCGAAGGGACCAGTGATTTCAGTATTAGGGTTTCAAATGCTACGTCGCATCCCGTCGCCATGGCTACAGTAACAAAGCCATTTGAGTGCGAGTCTTGCGGGGTAGTTTTGGTAACCATGGATGATTTTTGGATGCACAATCAAGTGAGAGATCTGAGATGAGTTCTGAGGCAGGCTGGGGTTAGCAAAAGAGGCAGTTCAAGTTATTTTCTGGATTGAATTTCAACTAGCTCTGGACAATATGAACCGAAAGGAAATAACTTCAAAAGTCCAAGGAAAATCCACAGTACTCGAGAGACTCCATTGGAGGAGAGTGTCTTTCAAAAGCATGCTTATTGAAAAGCCCTTTGAAGGGTGCGGTGGGTTCATCATCCCACCGCAATGAACCCACCGCAAGCTACTTTATGGATTGAGTCTCGAGTAGCTCTGGCCGACATGAACCAAAGGAAATGACTACGTTGAGATAAGCATTTGAAGGAGAGTCTCTTTTTCAAAGGCATGTTTACTGAAAAAAAAAAAAAACTCTTGAAAGTTGCAGTTGGGTCACCATCCCACTTCAACCTGTCGTACGTCACATCAAACGGTGAACAATTCTTCAACGATGCACCGACCGAAAAAAAAATGACGATGCTTTAACTTTTTAAAATCTATATAATAATGCACGATTTAAGGAGCTCCTTAAATTATGATGCATTAATGCACGATCTGACAGAACACTTTGGGCCTCAATATCCGGAGCCTAACATGGTTTCGGCTTTTAAATCTTATTCGGACTTAGTTCGGTCCACATGCCGAGGGAGCAAATTTGGCATGAATTAGATGTAGCAACGACAGTAGTAACAGAAAATTGGAATAAACACTAACCTGCCAGAAGAATTTGTGTTATTACTCTAGTGATAATACCAAAAAAAAAAAAAATGTTGCATTGATTGTTCGGAAAAAACCACACAAAAACAAAAACCTCAAATTTTACTCATAGGGATCAAGTGAAAATGATCTACTTAGTACTCTTAACTTGATTGTTGACAGTTGTTAATTTTAGTTTGAACTTTAATGTTAAGTGTGAGAAAGGTATAATAATTGCGTGTCAATTGTTATGTTTGTTTGATTTGAATCAATGAGTTTCTACATGCTGAGGTCATGATCAATTAACTTCCATGAGATTCTGTGGTATAAAAAGTGGAGATGGTGATGTTAAACTAGAAAATGATGTTATGTAATTTGGCTAAGTAACCAATTTACTAGCTGAGCGTTACCCATTCATGCTGTCCATACTCACATTATTGATTATTTGAGTTGTCGATGCTCGTTTTAAGTTGTCGATGCTCAAGTTGTTAAACATTTGGGTTGTCCATGTTTACATTGCCGATTTTTTGATAATGTTATCATTTGTTTGCATGAGAAATGAAAAGAGATAATATCTCATTATTATTACACGCGGATGAGATCATCATCCGCTGTCCGACACCGCCGAGCCAGGTAAGGCTCCTTCAACCGAACGCCCTTCATACGCTGTTTTTATACCCTGTTTCCGAGCCGCCATCGTTTAGGGTCGAGCGAGTCTCCGGCCTCATCTAGGAAAGGCATGTTTACTTAAAAAACTTTGTGGGGTCATCATCCCATCTCAAGCTATTTGTGGATTGAATCTCAACTGGCACTGGACAATATGAACCGAAAAAGGAAACTCGACCGTGCTTGAGAGAATCATTTAAAGGAGAGTCTCTTTGACAGGCATGCTTACTTAAAAAAACTTTTGAAGGTTGCAGTGGGGTCATCAACCCATCTCAGTCTCAGGCTATTTTATGGATTGAATTTCAACTAGCTCTGGACAACATGCACCAAAAAGTATCTTTCGGTTCATGTTGTCCAGAGCTAGTTGAAATGCAATCCATAAAATAGCCTGAGATTGAGATGGGGTGATGACCCCACAATTTTTTTTTAGTAAACATGCCTTTAAAAAGTCAGGAAACTCCATCGCACTTGAGATTCCACATAAGAGCTCCACCCAAGTATTTTCTTTTGGCTCTTTCTTTGGGTAAGGGTGCGTGCAAAATTCCATTGAATCAATACGTCTCAGAACTTTGGCTAAAAAAAAAAGAAGAAAAAACTGCGTCTCCGAACATATTGTTCCTCTTATTGCGTGGAGCCAAGCCTCACGAGAAGCGCGGGTGAAACTCACCAACTTATACGCGAATAATTCGCATTCATGGGTTATGCACTTGAAGGATCAATTGTCCTTGGTTCATCGTGCGGATGAATGGGCACTTATCGATACTCCCTTGAGCAATGATGATCTAGTCATTCATGTTCTCCGCAGACTTGGACTGGAGTTCAAGGAGATATCCGCCGCGATACGTGCTCGAGAAAATCCCATTAGCTTAGAAGAACTTCATGATAAGCTAATTGCGTATGAAACCTTCCTTCAACGAGAAGATTCTGCCAGAGATACAACTCTTCTTTTTGCTTACTACATAGGTCACAATAATCGTGTGAAGGACAGTCCCCGTTTCTCCAATCAATGCAATCGGTCCGCTAGCACCTACCGCAAGAATGGATGCAACAAAAATAATCGTTTTCACAACAAAAATGAAGGCCAAAATGATAGCAGAATTAAATGATGGAAGGTATGAAAAAACAGTATCCGTAATGGCCCTTCATACGGTTCCCGCAATGTGTGTCAATTGTGTGATCAACCCAGGTACTTAGCTAACACGTGCTACCGTTTTCGAGACACCCACCGTGAACCCAAGGTAAATATAGCTGAAGCAAACCCGGATTCAAGATGGATTGTTGACTCCGGAGCATCTCCATCATGATCTCGCCAACTTATCGCTACACAATGATTACGAAGGAATGATCTCGCTAACTTGTCACTACACAATGATTACAAAAGACTCGACAAGATCGTCATTGATAATGGTACAGGTTTGAAAATATTTCACACTGGTTCCACCAAATATAACCAAAAATTTATTTTCGGTATCGCAACTTTGTCGCTCCAACCAAGTTATCCTTGAATTTTTTGCCTCTTATTTTGTTGTGAAGGAACTTCGCACGGGTGCAACAATACTCCGAGGAGAGCTTAGCGATGGAATGTACCAATTACCCTCTCCGTTACAATACCCTACGGCTTTGATTGGAGAACAAGCCCAAATGGTAGTTTGGCACTATCAATTAGGACATCCCTCTTCCAAAATTTTGCGTCATATTATTAAGACTTTTATGTTTCCTTCATCTAATGAGTCTAGTTTAGATAATAAGTTGTCCTGTGATGCTTGTCGGTATAGTAAGAGTCACAAGTTGCCTTTATATTTTTCGACACTTGTTTGTCGTCATCCGCTTGATTTGATTTATTCTAACATTTGGGGTCCAGCTTCCACCTTATCAATTAATGGCTTTCATAAACTTATTGCTTAGTGGCCCCTCGATGTAAGATTTCTCGGAATGGACCCCTCCGTGACCACTTTATGATGATGACGAGAGCCATCACCAGCATAGAATCCCATAAACTTGTTGAGTAAGTTTATTTGATTAACCAGACTTAAACTACAAAACAAACTCCACCTTGCAGACACATTTCAATGGAATAAATGGTATTAGCAGTCTTTGATCAGCGATTCTTCGTTAGCGGAACAATGCAAGAGTCCAGATTGGCCAAACTTAGAGCATTTATTCCGATAAAAGGGTATTTGGGTGTCACGCCCCGAATCGCCGAGTGCGCCAACATCCCTGCATGGTCATGTGAATGTAACATTCCTAAGTAGTGTCACCGACCCCAATTCATTTTTAATTTGTGCATGCGGAACGTATTAAGGGTGCGAATGGTAAAATTTCTGAAACAGAAATTGATTTCTGGCCAGAAATCAATTTCTCAATTTCTATTCCCCGGACGAGTTTCGAGCAAAGAAACCCGTTTGATAACGACTCAAAATTTCTATTTCGAGGAGAGAAAAGGAGTCGACGTGTTTGCTGAAGAAGAGGGGGGTGGATAGATAACCCTGACTAAAATTTCACGGTATAAGAAAGCAGGAAACAAACTCAGTCATAAACAACAGGCTTTCATACAAAGGTAATCACGTCAAGTCATGTACAACTGAAAATGGATGAGAGTTTTTGTACATCAAAAGATCAGCCTGCAAAAAGGTCGGTCTACCCAAAAAGAAAGAACAGTCCTAAATCCCTACTCGGACTGGTTCACCGACCCGACCTCTACTTGTCAACCTACACTAGGATCCCATAACGCTCCAAGGGTCCCGCCATCTATGGTCCTGAAATTTTGGCCCACAACGGGGTGAGACATTGTTTTAGCAAGTTTACCCCCCTAAACCTCTATTAGAAAGAAAAAGTACGCCCAAATGTGACCTAACCACAACATCAAGAAGACTTACCTTATCTTAGTCCTTACTTGCAGGTTAGTACAATTTATATAATTCAATCATGTACAGTAATAGGGACCAAACAATTGGAGCACAAGCACAATCACATAATTGATATCACTCAACAAGCATTCCAATTATTGATCATTACTATACACAAGCATAACCTACTCGCAGTTCGACTATCTACTGGCACCTAGCTAGGCATCGTCTTCCCACCTTGGAGCACGGTTTCGTCAGTACGTTGACGGCATTCCTCAAGGAGCATGGACCCATAATCGGTTGCGGCTCGCATCCGTTGTAAGGGCATCCCATATAAGGGCAAATCCGGCTCAACAGCCCAAAACAATTTCCTTTTAATTATCATGCAACAAATTCAACCTCGGCCCAGGCCAATTTGTATTTCACTCAAAAATTTCAATTAAAATAGTGGTCCCAACCTCTTTTCTTTATATTAAAAATATTCCAGAAAATACTCACGTGAATAGGAACACGTCAAATTTCAATTCAGAAAATCCAATTTCTACCTTTTCCAACCCCACTATTTAATATATTAATTAAAATTCAATTTTGGTGTCAAAACCCAACACGTGGAAATTTATAAATAGAATCCCTAATTTTTTCCAAGTCAACACTCAATTGGCACAATCCAATCATCAATTGCACAATTCAAATACACCACAATGATCAACACGAAAAAATTGAGAATTTAGGGTCCTAAAGAAATTTTCGGGAAAAAATATTTTTTTTTGGATTAAATAATAAAATTTTAATAATTTCGAAAAGTAATATTTTATTATATTATTAAATAATTCGAAATCTTTATTTAATCCAAAAATAAATTAATTATGTCACATCAAGGCTTATTATAAATAAACCTACTTAACCCTAATTAAACATTCATTAAAATTAATCACTAAATTAATCTAATCTACACTTAAATAAAATAAACTAACCACCTAACTACAATTAACATAATCTAATCCACCCTAAGCATCATTAACCGCTCTAATCAAAGCTTAGTGAGTTAAACTCACTCGATTAACTCGCCGCTTGGACCAAAACGACAGGGATGATGCCGGGATCGACTTTTCTAAAGGCGGGCTTAGTTTCCGGGGCCGGAAAGCCAACCAAAACAGGCCAAAACCAGGCTGGTATACCCAAATTTCCAGCCACGGTTTTGGGGCCGAAGAGGGGCAGAAATGGCGACGGTCCGAGGCGGAAGAGGCGGAGGAGAGGGGCGGCAGCTCGCGGCGGCTAGGCGGGGCCTCCGGCGGCCTTGGCGACGACGAATAGGTGGCTGGACAGCTTGGTCGATAGAATGGAGGCGCGGCTGAGGTGGCGTCGAGCGGCGCATGGGCGCGCGGGCGCGGGCGACACGCGGTCGGGCGGAGCGGCGGCGTCGAATGGCGAAGGAGGCGGACGAAGGGGGCACCGGGCTGGCCGTTGAGCAGTTGGTCTTCACGGTCGAGCTTCCTCTTTTTTTTTCTCCTTCCAATTTCCACAATTCCAAGCAATAACCAAGCTGGCCACCCTTCCAACTTGGAAGGTAGAGGTGGGGGGTTCAAATCCCCACCTTCTCAGGGGAGATTGGGGTGGGGACGATTTCATTTCAGGAGTGGGTTTCGACTCCCACGCTCTACAAGGAGGTAGGGCAAAAGTCTGAGAGTGAGTGTTAGAGTAGGATTAGAGTAAAACCGACCCAAAAAAATAAAAATAAAAAGCTTGAAGATGATATTGATGGGTGAGGGGAAATCCCACATTTCCAAGACCAAATCCCCACCCTTCACTTGTCAAGATCTCAACCATTCACAAGCCCACCATGACATCACCCCATGATGTCACCATCCACTAACTCAACTTCCTCCACAACGTCATCAATAGGTCAAATTCCTTTTTCCGCGGGGGTCCAATTTCTTGTACATCAAATTTCTTCAATTTCCATTCAATTCTTTTTCAATTGATTCCAATTCAAGTCCATAAATTTATCCAATGATCCTAATAAAGTTTGTGACATAACAGGAGTTCCAATTTCTAAATTCAATCTCAATTTTCACAGTTAAGTTCAATCTGGTGTGATTTCAGCGCCTAATCTACCGGGTAACTTTTAGAGAAATTTCCTTGTATCCGACCTAAGGGTGATCAATCCCCAAGTCTGACGCGTTAAAATCCCTTAATTGTTTCACCCAATAAACTAGTTCCCTCGTGAGTGACCAACTTAGAGACGAACTACATGCACAGATGAATTGCTTGACTCAATTGACTGAAAATATAATTGGGAAAATCGAGATGTCACATCGGGCCCATTTGAAGGGCCGGGTGTTCTCTTCCAAAGGATCTTAGGTGATGCATCCAACTATAGCTCAATCCAACTAGATGCTCAATTTCTGATGATTATACATAGACAAATGTTCCATTGATCTTAGTTCAAACAATCAAGCAGCAAAGCTAGCTATAACTTTTATATGTAAACAGCCATATGATCTCGTTGGCGAAGATGAAGGTCGGCGAGAGGAGCAAATTCAATGGAGCTAAAGGCATAAACCCTAACCTGATGCGACGTCAGCTTGTCCATTTCTCCTTTTCTATTCCTGATGGATGAGGACAATCAATAAGGCGAAAGCACTATCTTGATGCTAACCCAACTTTCATATAATAATTATCCTAAAAGTTTGAAAGCCTATATTGACATTGTTATTGTTACATATAACTTTTCACCATTCATTTTGTGAAAAAGAGTAGGATTTGCTTTAAGAAACATCCAATGAATTTTCAAGAGCATCGTGATTGATGTCTATTAGATGATCTTCATTTCAGGCGAATCTAAGTCAAGCTACTCACAGTAACTTGGCTCAACTCAGTTTTAGCTCGAGTCGACTTTGCTAAATAAGTATTCAAGATCAACTCACTTACTTTCAAGTCAAGTTCAAATTCAAGCTATTCATGTATCTTGTCAACTCGAGCTTGAGCTTACCAATATTCTTCTTCATAAGCTTTGGGCTTTCATCATTTTTAAAATATTCAATAATTATGAAAATAGACGCAAGACACTTTAAATTACATAAAGCTCGAGCTTTATCTAAAACTCAATTGGAGTCGAGTAGAGATCGAGTATCTCATTTTTCTGATCGAATTGAGCTTAAGCAGGAAAATTAACACTCGATTGAGCTCTCATAACTTTTCAAGCACGAAATTTGCAAGTCTAATCGCAACTTATGATTAATGGAGTAGGGTTTCACAACTTGCGTATAGTGTGTAGCATGCGCAGCAACTTGTAAAATAGATATAAGAAGAGATCAAAAAAAAAAAGGGAGCGTAAATGACTATTAAAATAGTGGATTCCATACGAAATCACGTGTCCATTACTAGATCTATTAGTCCATATTCATTTTATTACATGTATTAAATTCATTGAATAATCTAGCCTTATGCTTACTTAAAGAGGGTTGAGAGGCTGCCACAGATTTACACAATAACACCGATCACCTTACGTGATGAGTGTTGTTCTTTTCTTTTTCTTATTATTAAGTGTGGAAACTCAGAATAATTTATCCGCCTGTCTCACAAGAGAATTGTTGAATTTCACCCAAAAAAAAAAATAAAATAAAAGGAAAACTAGTAAGCTGATAAAAAGGAGGCCAAAGTTATGTTACTGATGCCAAAACTAGTAAACAGAATCATTTTTTTTTTTTTTTTTTTTTGCTAGCAAATCCTACTTCTGCCTAAAGTGGGAAAAACGCAGTCTGATTGGGCTCCTAATGATATGTCCGCATTGATTCTAGCAAAAGATGACCATCCACACCTTAAAAGTTAAAAGATAATATCTCACACCAGTATGAAGATGTGTTTTCGCCAAAAAGTTAACTAAGTTATCGGCATGATACTAATTCAAAGAGCACGTGACCTGAACACGGTGTGGCCATTGCTGAGATACCGATAGATAAGCCTTTATTGATGCTGATCACAAGATCTCTTGTCGATGGTTAGACTTATCGATGACCATGACAGCTTTTGATATATGATATTGGCTAGTGGTTGAAGAAGATATAGATGGAAAGGTGTAGATGAACAGTCAACCAGAGTCATTGGAAAGTTAACCGCTTGACATGGTGACGATCAGAGGTGTGGATAAGACAATGAAACACAATGGATTGTGGGAAGAGAGCAAGTTAGTTAAGGTGACAACTTTGAAGAGACTCGAAGTGGTGACGAGCAGAAGTGAATGATCAAGACGCGATTTTAAAGAATGTAACCTAGGAATGAGAAATTGTGATAACGTGAAGGTATGGGGCCAGAAATTTCGAAGACAGCCAGAACCACTGAAGAACTATTTATGAGCAATTACGTTGTGAGTACTATGAATACCAATGCTCATGTGCATGACAACACTCCCTCAAAAACAAGTCAAACTTGTTATCTTTTAATTCTTGTAACATAATCATAACTATAGTTTTTAGATATTTCGTTGTCAATTATATTCCGTCGTACATCTTAACCATAATTTCCCAAATATCTTGTCTTCGATTAAATTCTGGCCTTGTGTCTTTTTATTATCTTGTTTTGTCGTCTGATTAAATTCCAATGAAGTGTTGTATACTTCAACATCAATTAAATTCCGTTGAAACCCTCTTTTCCACGTGCTGCCTCTCGGTGAACTCATTCTCTGCTCCTCTCTCTGTCTTTTCTCCACTTTCTCCACAAGCAACTTTACAACCACCATAGAAGATAGCACAAGGTTTTATAAGATAGCCTGTTTATAGGGGAATCTTCAAGCCTTTGATTACCCATTGCGGAGGGAATATCATCCACAAAAGCCAGAAGATTTGTGCAGCTTAGCATCACCTTTCTTCTTATGCAAACTTCAGAATATTGGATCTCCGACATCCGACATTATGAAATGGTTTCCAGTTGTTAGTGTGCATGCCTTACGTGTCAGGTGAACGATGGTGCAATGCGATTGCCACTGCTGCTAGCCTAATGGGTGAGAACATTGCTTTTTTTATCTGCAGAATGATCATTAGTCTCCCCAGTGACGTAACACGGATGAGGAAAAGAATCTAACTAAGAGGAATACAGCCCAAGCTGTTCTTCCCAGTATATTTGCTTTTACATAAAGGATGAAAAGAGAAACTCTCAATATAAATGCGCAGAATTTGTCTTCTCCGCCTGGCTTTGTATGCATGGTTATTTGGTATTATTGGAATACGTCACTGATGACGCAAACCTGTTTGCGCAGTCGTCTTTCTTGAGGTGCTTCAGGCTAAGCGCAAGCTTTTATCAACTAGCAGGATAGGGACAGGTGTTTATTCATGAATGTTTGTAATCGTGCATGAGCCCATTCGACAACAAACAGATCATTGAATATCTTATCACATTCAAAAGCAACAATGACCCTCAAGTGGTCAACAATTTCACTAGTCGAACGGTAATTGATCTCTAACTATGGAAACCCTTATCTCTTTCTATCAATAGTAAGATGTCCATGCGTAGCTACGTCTTCTGTCATATATCACTCCTAAAATTCACCAAATGCTGTGTATAGAAAATTCAATTCATTCCTTGTTTTTTCCTTTCCATTCACTCGGATCTCTTCCATTTCATTGATTTTGTCCAGATCCTCCTTCTCTTCCGAAAAAAGAGAAGGAGAAGGATCTTCTTCGGTGGATCCCTCTTGTTCCTATTTAGTCCCCATCATTTCGAAAATCGTTTCTATTTCTACATTTGTTTCTTCCTCGCCTTCCCCACTTTCTTCTGTTTCTAAGGTGTCTTTGAATTTTTTAGTAACAATGGGTGACGGTATTTTGCCTAAAGACCAAAGAAAGATCCAACCTCTCCTTAGATAGAGGAGATGAACATATATATTTAAGAATACTGTCGAAAAAAGAACAAACTTGAAAATAGTGTGATGGAATATTTGATTTTTTTAAACCTTAAGACTCGGTTTCTTTTCATCATACTTACATCTCTTTATTTTTTCTTTTTTGTTTTCCACAAAAATTAAATATTTAAAGAGAATACTTAACTCCCTTCTTTTCTATTTTACTTCTATTGTTTGTTTGGGCTTGCAACCAATGGCACATGGTGGGCCAGTATACCCATAGTAAAAGCTGCATATATAACAATAGCACCAGCAAGAGGCCATCTTTACAGGTCCCATCGGGCTAATTAAACACATTAATATAATCCACACTTAAATAAATTAAACTAACCACCTAATAACACTTAACATAAACTAAGCACACCTGTTTTTGGGAAAATCTCAAATAAGGGCTTGGGAAGCCGGCCAAAACGGGCCAAACATGGGCTACCATACCCATTTTTCTTGGCTGATGGTTGAGGCCGAGAAGGGGCGGATCCGGGCTGGTGGGTTCATTTTGATGATGTCACATTCCACTATCTCCAATCAAAAAGGTCCATAGAACCAAGTTTGTCTCATAAGTCAATGATCCTAAAATCGAGGACCCAAACTTTCAATCTTATTTACAGCTTGGGGTAGTTTTGTCCAAGAACATTTTTTCTTCAATTTTTTTTCTTTCCTCATCTTCCTCCCACCTCCTCCTTCGCTCTACATTGCCTCCTTCTTCAACACCATAATCAAGGCCCCTACCAGTGACTTCGTGAGTGTCATGTCATCACATAGTTGGTCCTAGTGACAAGAAGTCGGATTGGAGTTATTTGCTACTAGCCACCTTCTCGGATGCTAAAATCCTCAATTCCTCAAGATGCATTAAATCTCGGCTCACTTGTGCTCAGCCTAAAACTCGGATTAACCTCCATCTGATGACGATGATGCTGGATTTTCTATCAGGGGCAGTGGTTGATGAGGTCGAGAGCTTGTATAGGACTTATCAATGGCGGCAATGGAGCAATGAAGTACAACAGTTTCTATAGTTAATGATGTCAGATACGACTAATGATCAATCTCAAGATAGGGTGTCAATTGAGGAAAAGAGCTATGTCGATGAGAATGGCAAGAGTGTGAGTGAATATCTCCATACTAGGGATTATTGAAAGGAGCCATTGGCATTGCAAAGGGGAAGGAGGATCTTTGAAAGATTGAATTTACGCAAGAGAAGCAAACCCAAATTTGAAATTGATGAGGCAAACTCTTGCTGAGGTTGAAATAGTCGCCAGCTGCAACAAAATTGTTCTTTGGCATGAAATTGTTGATCACCAAGTGTTAATTGAATAGAGGCATAAGTTAGTCAAACAAGATGATCTGACGATGCTTGGATATTGCTACTCTGTTGTTCGCAAGCAAGACTGAAAACAGCACAAAAAATTGCAGTTGTTGGGTTAGCGGAAGGCCTGGAATAAGTGGAGTTTGATGCACTCTCGAGGCAAGAGAAATACGTCACCACAGGGATTAGCTTGGGAGTTGGACAAGAAGTTGAGTCTCGGCAAAAGAAGATTCATATTATGGCTTTGAGATTAGAATTTGCGATGAATGTTGGAATAAAAAGAATTTATTTGTGAAAGCTCATTTCGACTTCATGGAATTGTCTACAAACCATTTTGAGGAGCAAAATTTAAAATTTTCAATGAGTTAGACTACATTGTAATGGCTCGTGTTAAAGAAGACCCAATCTTGGTCATACAACGAGATGACACAAAGAGCGATGGAGGGGTTGATAACGGAGGTGATGTAGAGAATGAGAAAGATGAAGAAAGAAAAAAGAAGAAGGAGAAAGACAAAAAATAAACAACAATGTTCTTGAACAAAAGTACCCCTGGCTGTGAATAAAATTAGAAGTTTAGGTCCTTAATTGAGAGTAAGTTAGCCACTCCGGGTCCTTATTTGAGATAGTGTCCACTTTATGTCCTTTTTTGAGAAAATGGCTCCACTTTAGGTCTTTATTTGAGATTTTCCCATGTTTTTTTAGCCTAAAATGAAAAGATATCACAATCCTGAGGGCAATTTGCCAAATGATGGCTCGTTTAGAGAGGAGCATCCGCTTTGCACAGCATAAAACTAGACAAATGCATCGAATTCTAACTGGCCTAAATAATTTAGCCGAGTCTAGATCGGCCATTCGCCCACCCTTCGATCAAGTCTACTAAGACAAATAATTTATAGCTAAAACATTTTATTTTTGTAAAATTGAAAATTACTTGCATTTTTTATTAGCACAATTTCTACAGACTTTTCTTTGTCACAAAAAGAGCAACGACAAAGGGGACTAGACATTATTGCAGCAAGATCTACGCAACCTTGGTGAAGAATAACTTTTCTTCTTTTACCTAAGTTGATATACAGTTATCAATAAGACCTATTTGTTATTGTTAGTTAACATGTAATTCTAAGGTTTTAAGTTCTCAATAACAGAATGAGAATAATGAATATTTTACCAATGATCGACCCCAAGTGGATAGCATGTGAAAATCCTCTTATGAGAAAAGATGTTAATAGAAAATCCACTCAGGCTTTTGTCCGAGATTCTACTTTATGAATGACTAGCTTGATTATATAAAATGTAGTATGCTAACAAATTGCAATTTTTATCTAAATAGAAAGTCAATTTCATTGAATTAAAAAAAAGTCACTTCGTGCATGGCACGGTTCATTTCCTGATATTTAATTAAGCTCCTTTCATTCTGTGTTAACAATCAGGATCAAGAATAAAGGCATCCAATGCGGTAAGACCCGCTCCCCACAGTAAGCCAATAATCGGTGAGTGAGAGAGAGAGAGAGAGAGAGAGAGAGAGAGAGAAGTGGGTGAGTGGAGCCAGAAAAATGTTTAAAGTAAAATTAAAACACAACTTCTCTTTTGATACCATTTAATTGGAGGATGGATCACCACTCTTTCTTTAACAATTATATTCTTCATCCCTACCGCTGATGGATGAGTTGCGAAGGTGACGTCCATATTCAAAATCTACCAATCAGAGACATAATTAGAGGAATTAGAGGTGGAATACAGCAGGATTTAAAAATTTTAATTAGTATTCTAGAGATGGCAAAAGTGGTAAATGACCACATTACGTTGCCTTGTTCAGATATACCAATGTCAAAGTGAAGGGATTCCACATTTCCAATTATTAATACCTACTGACCAGAACGAGAGGCCTTTAAAAGTAAGTTTTGTGTTCTCATGCACAAACTAACTTTGCACAAACTAACTTTCTTCAGCAATTCTTCAAAAAGAAATAAATAATAAAATAATAAAATAATAAAACAGAGTACACCTAGAAGAAGACGGAGCTTAGGAAGGAAAGGGTTTAGTACCTGGTACTAACAGACTAGCCCATGATCATACCCAGTGCTCGCAGAGCATCTCTCCATCTCTGGACCTGGTGTGGGTTCTCCTGCTTGAAACCCTATTCTCCTTGGCCAATATTCTCCACGAGAAGTCTAGACTGCCCTCACAGCTCTGTCGCATCAATGCCCCAGAAAATGGGCAACATGAAGACCCCACTTTTTTTCTTTTTTTTTTTTGGCATTCAAGGATCTTCACCAGCTTGTTAAGGCACCGTGGTGAGAAATGGAAATTTTGAGAGGCGACCACAATGGCAATCTCTGACCGCTTGATCGCTTCGTTGTTCTTATCGAAGAGCACACAGATAGTTCACATTTCATTCTGTTGTAACTCAAAATACATTGTTTAAGATCAGAAGAGAGGTATGGAAGAGGGGATTAAGAATTTGATAAAAAGGCTAATCGAAAAACAGAAACTGTGCTTAACCTTGTATTCTTGTAAAAAGCAAGATATGATAATTGAAATTTTAGTTCTTCATCCTCAGCCAGGTCCCAATCACATACATTTTGTGTTCAAAAACATATCCTAATCCGACAAACAGAAAAGAAATTGGTAAGGAGGAAAAAGACACTCGCAGACTGCCAAAGTTATTCAACTTCATAAAACAATTTCCTGTTGAATCAACCCAAAAGATGAGTTTGATGTTCATCAGAACACATCCCATATTATCATATTACACCTTGTCAAAAATCTTCTCAAACAAGCCTCGATCTTGCTCCAACAACCATGCTGAATGGTGTCTCCCTCTCTCTCCAAGTAAATTCAAACAAACCCCAGCTTCTCTGACCTTCAACTTCTCTAAAATTGGGTTGATACCTTCACATTAGTGAGTTCACTGTTCATTAAGAGTTAAATTGGAGCACACTGTAATGTTTTTTTTTTCTTAATTGTTTTTTAGGGTTAACTCGGAGGATATGACTTTCAAACCAGATTGAAAGAGAGAAGAAATGGGGGTTCAAAAAAAAAAAAAAAATGGTTAGCCAATTGTTTTTCTACCATGCAACTAATGGACTTGTTTCTAGAAAAGCCTTTGTGAGTTCATTAAGGGTTAAACTGGAGCACAAGCCTGAACCAAAGTCAAATGGTTTCTCACTCTTTTTGTAGGATCACAAAAGTCACTTTTGGTAAAAATATGTTTCACGATAGATTTCCAAAATAAACTTTTGATTTTTTTCTCATTTTTGTTGAGACTATAGTATTAATCCAATCCATTGGTGATCATCCCCTTGGTAGCTTTTTCAATGATATTCTAATGAAAAACTAATCAACGTGAGTTTGAGAACTTAACCATGCAATCGAGTTTGTGCCAGTAATGAGGTCATGATGACAATTCTTGCCTACGCCATGATATTTACTTGGAAAACTGAATACACTCAGCTGATTTCTCATATTGGCAGGGAAGGGGGAAAAAACAAAAACTGCTTTTCTTTCAAGTTATACATCTAACCAATGTCTTGTACATCAATGTAAGTGTTTCAAGTCAGAAGGCAAGAGGGAACTTGCAAATTACATGAACCCCTGCATCATTTATGGTGGACATGAACTTCTGAAAGCCAAACTTCAGAATTGGGTTATAGTTGAGAA
This sequence comes from Eucalyptus decipiens, assembly GCA_014182575.1. Taxonomy (NCBI): domain Eukaryota; kingdom Viridiplantae; phylum Streptophyta; class Magnoliopsida; order Myrtales; family Myrtaceae; genus Eucalyptus; species Eucalyptus decipiens. The sequence continues at coordinate 26,978,235 of CM024615.1, forward strand.
TACAGCAATAAATTGCAGAACAACCTATTTAGTAAAAACTGCAGCATCAGAAAACATCTCAAAAACAAACAAAGGGTAACGTAAATATAAATCAAGAGTACTGTAGCCATTCTACAATTCCCTGGGATGGTTCCACATATAAATCACTACCTCTACACTACTAGGATCTTTAGTATAAAATGGGAGCACTGAATTTGAGAAGATCAATATGATGTAATGTCACAGAGCAATTTCAACCTAAAAGATAGCATTATGTGAAGCAAATTTAACTTGCTATCATCAGGAATGGACGCCCCCACAGGAGAGTAACTCATAGTATGGAAAATTTCAACAGCAGTATCACAACTTTAATTTCTTTGAATTGGAAATAATGCTAGGTTAGTAAATTCAATCTGACCAGAATAAATCATACTAGACCTTGAACTGTCCATTAGAAGGAGAATAAGATTTGGCAACAATTAATCATTCTCTTCAAGTATGACAGAAAGCATAAAGTAATTTCCAGCCTTACCTCATTCAACGTGGCACCATAACGAAGATCTATGAGATAAAAGAACAAAACTTTGAATAAAGAAACTTCAATTGTTGTGTAGCTAGTTCGGGACATGAGACTTGATAGTTCACTCATTTCCTATTTACCACCCTATGCCAGAATTCCAACGCAATGCCTTGTTGTCTATTTGTTGCTGTAAATTCAACTCCTCCTAGTATCAACTCATGCGGAGGCCGAGCATCACATTTCCTTCTTCAACGTTTCAAACTTATTTAAACATGGATGACGAGGACGAGATCAATCACATCACCACTGAGGGTACCATACCATGAGAAGAGGGAAAATCTTTTGGAATCTAAGAAAGAGATAATATTTGGCTCTACATTATCCAATTACATAAGGACATGAACTTCTCAACTCCAAGCTTCAGCATTTGGTAAGAGGATGAAGCAACAGAAGAATTAATTGCGGAACAACCTACTCAGTAAAAACTGCAGCCTTAGAAAATGATCTCAAAAACGAATGAAGGGAAACAAAATTATAAATCAAGAGTACTGTAACCATTCTCAAATTGCTTGGGATGGTTGCACTATACATCACTCTTTCTACTAAGATCTTTAGTATGATATGGGAACACTGAATTAGAGAAGATCAATTTGATGTAATGTCACTGAGCAACTTCAATTAAAAGGCAGTATTATGTGAACCAAATTTAACATGCTATCATCAGGAATGGATGGCACTATGTGAGAGGAACACAAAGTATGGAAAATTTCAACAGCAGTATCAGAAATGTTATTTCTCTGATTAAGAGGAAATAATGCTAGGTTAGTAAATATAATCTAACTAGAATCAATCATACTGGACCTTGAACTGTCCATTAGAAGGAGAATAAAATTTGGCTAAGATGAACAGTCTCATCAAGTATGACGGAATGCATAAAGTAACTTCCAGTCTTGCCTCCTTCAACGTGGATGTAGTTTAACCAAGTTTAGTACCCATTACCCATAAACAAAGATCTATTAGAGGAAGGAACAAAACTTCTAATAAAGAAAATATATGATATTTAAATGACTGACCTTCACCATTGGTGAAACTACTACAGCACCAACTTATGAAATATTCCCTCAAATATCTGAATCACATAAGTTAAACACCTCCGACGCTTGTGTGTTGGTTGAAGGTCAAAGTCACCAGAAAGGCATGCCTCCTTTGCTAAAAAAAAAAAAAGAAGAAGAAAAAACAGACACACATTTGTCATGGAAAGAGCATCCCTCCTATATTAAAATAATGCCTGCTAGATCCCCACCACATTCAGACTAAAATGCCATCTTTTTAATATAAAAAACTGTCGAAGAGTGCCCCCTAGGATTTGTTGAGTTCAGATGATATGCTTTGGAAACTATAAAATTCGAAGTTTACATTCTAATATTCTTGGGATATGTGAGATTTGTGTGATTCTACTCATTCCATACTCCAAATACATTGAAAATTTTAGGCAAATGATGTCCATATTTCTAGATAACAGCAGAAAGTAAGACACAAAAAATAGAAGGATTAGTCCTCACAATCTGCTAACATTAGTGACTTCCTGTTACTCTCAAACTGGTTAGAGAGGAAATACGCTGGGTAGGAGCTCTTTTGGGAATTGACCTGTATTTGGAGTGGGAAAGGAACAAGTTAGCATAAGTTCAACTGCTGTATCACATGAGCTTATGCTATGGACATAAAGCATTTCACACAAGAGCATGTGTCATTTGAAACAAACCCAATGGAACAACATGCATTCAATAGCACATAACTCGTAGGGAGGCAGAGAAGGATTAACCTTATATCTGTGAGTGCTACATCTCTGCATTCCAAGCGACAACCAGCCTAGAAAATCAAAAGCATTTTCTCATTTACTATCATAGAAAAATAAACCGACGTAGCTAATGATATTCGAGGAAATCGATCGACATGTTAATTAGCCAGTCACGCCAGTTTGAACTAGATGCCGCGAGAGTTAATATGAAAATGATACAACAATCTCTTGAATGCAATTGCTGAAACTTACTTATTCCCAACACTGCACAAAAATGCTCAAAAGCTCAACTGAAATTCAACAAGAAAGCAACCATGTCATGTCACATCAAGATGAACCATCGACCAAAAAACTGATGGACAATGACAAATTTGCAGCAAACGGTCACAAAGGATAATCATTGCGTTGGAAGTTGTGATCCATTTTCCACATTCTCTAGAATTCTCAAGAAGTGCTCAACTAATGTAATCTTGAAAAAGTCTTAGGCAGTGGACAGCTTGAGGAAACCTTGAAAATAAGTTAAGAATGGCCGCTTAACCATGAAGAAAGAAGAGTCAAGAACGTGGACAACAACTAGAACCAAGAAACTTCCAGCTGGATATGTGCTGTCTAAGTCGGTGCAAGAGAAGACCAAGCCAAGTTGAAGAAGATTTCTTAGTAAAAAAAAAAAGAAAAAGAAAAGAAAGAAAAAAAGAATGTCAACTAAAACAGGTTATCTTAGGCCCAGCAAATGTCTACCTATCTAGGGCGGTTGCTAAGTTGGTTGTAATTGAAGTTCATCCATTTGGTGTGTGTGAGGTTTAGACCTGCACTCTGTGTGTGTGATTTTTTTTTTTTTTTTTTTTTTAGGGGGACGGTAGATCTAAGATAGTTTCTATACCATAAAATACTCCTCCATCACCAAAACATCTTGTACTACCCATTTCCAACAACTAGATAAACTATATCCCATGGCCTATATCCTTGAACTATCCTACCTTATTCCCTTGTCCATCCTATATCAGATACATACTACACATATACACTTGCACACATAACTACCCAAAAACTATCATAGATATCAACACCATGCTTCCACACTCATCCAAATTTTCAACACATTGAAACCGTTAACAAGCAAGAAGAAACTCAATTGAAGTTCTTAACTTGCCTTTTTTCCTCAATTTAGAATTGTCCTAGATATGCTAATTGTCGATTCAGTGCTACGAGCAGCCATCATTGTACTTCTTTTGGCAGAAACACCTGGTGGTTGCGAAGACCGAAACACACACCAAGATGTGGGTTTCCTAAGCTTAACAAAGCAAGTTGATCTAAGAGCTGATGCCGTACTAGCATTCTGGATATTGGCTTCAAAAAGCTTATGCCACCACTTCGATCCTATTAATGAATTAACAAAAGAAGAAACATGTAAAATACTCAATATCAAATAATAGCAGTTCTCCAAACAAAATGACTAATAGAAACAGTATGTTGCCAACTCTCAAAGATAACGTCACAGATATAATCACTAGTCACCGCATATCTTAGTACTAAGTAAAATCCAGCTAATACTCATGGCTCACAAGTGATTACATATCTCATTAGGGTTTGCTGAGCGTAACATATGCAGCCACCACTAGCGGATCAAACTGTTTCATGATCAATTCTGTGTTTGGCGAAGGGAAATTTAATGAGAGAGTGCCTTCCTTACCAAAATGGGGAAGAAGAAAAGAAAAGAGAATGGATGCTGAATTTCTCAAATCATTCAATGACCCAATTTTTCATTGCTTGCTGGACTGGATAAGTTATGATCCCATAAGGCATCATGAAGTTTCTCATTTAATCCAATATCACAAAAGAAGAATGTCATCTAACCATGATAACTACAATTATCATACTGACAGCAAACTAAGAAGCATATGTTACCATAAAACATAATGATATGCAAGACAAGAGGGAGACACGTAATCTGAAAAGAAAAAAGAGAAATCATCCAATTTGGCTAACAAATCATCACATTGAAGCAACTTAAACCTCCAAGCAAACGCAATTCAGAGTCTTGGAAGTTCATGATCTAATTCACACCATCTGAACATTGAAAAGGCACTAGCAGGATCAACAGCATTCTGGAACTCAAATTCATTCCACCATGCTCCGACCAGCCGGAGCGAGACGACCAGCAAAACGGACTGGTAAATGAAACGATTAGCAAGAAAACACTCGCAGACGCCGGTCACTCAGACCGGGTATCAGCCATTGAACTCCGCAGCAAAGGATCCGAGAAAACGCAGCGGAAAAGGGGCAAAAAGGAAGGGCCGTCGCCGTCGCCGGCGAGCCGCCGTTACCTGCGACGGAGATGGTGGGCGGGGCCTCGCGCTCGGCGGCGATGATGGCGGTCCGTCGGAGATGGTAGAAGCCGAAGGGACCCTGGGATTACAGTGCTAGGGTTTCGAAGTGTTGCGTCACGATTTGGGGAAGTGATGTCTGAAAGAAGTGACGGGTTTCCAGAAAAGGAAAAAGAAAAGGAAAGAAGTGATGGGCGACATTCTCATAAATCATTACAGCATCATCATTTTTTTATTTTTTGGTAAGAAATTATAGCGTCATCATTGGGCTCTGTTATTATTACTATAGTTCCCAAGTTAATCCAAAGTTAATTTATCTCTCGACATAAATGGATTAGAGTCCAACAATGTCGAGACCCGCTATTTGACTTCATCGTACTCTTGACACGTTAAATTCAAATTTCTCAGAATAAATACGAGTAATCTAAATTATATTCCTAAAATAAGAAAAATAATTCACTATTTCTGAGATTTTAATCCAGACTTCTATTTAAATTTCTCCCAAAAGGGGATAAAACCCAAACTTGTGCAAACTTTAAGATTAGAAGGAAAAAGATTCACAAACTAGGCTTGGTTCTTAAATTTTTTTTTTTTTATCTTCTTTATCTATTTATGAGGGCAAAACAATTATGTAGATCTTGATAATTTTTCAACAATTAATCTTTAGGATCTCCTTATTTCATATAACAAAGAAAACATAAATAAACTTTCAATTTCAAGCTCCTGCCTTAAATCTGACCCAAAATAAAAATCTTCTGCATAAAAAATTATCAGAAAATACCCATACTAGCTAAAAATAATGGTTGGGTATTGTCAAACAATGGATAAGATTATAGTTGAAAATGACAATATAATTATTGTAATTACTCAATAAATCTCTCGAAAATAGATTCCATATATAAGTGATTTTCCTCACCCCACACTAATTTAAGTCTCTTTCCTTAAATAACTCGTTTTTCTCTTTCTTCCATTACTCTATCCTTCATATTTTGGCAAACATACAAGTGTGTATTCTATTTATATATACTATGTTGGCCAAAATAAGTTTTTTTTTTTTTGGGATAAAAATGCAAAATAAAGCATTAGCATCTCCCTTGCACGGGCTTATATTATTTCACAGTAAAATTAAGAATCCAAAATTCAAGATAATTCGTCTTTCTCCACACAAACGCCGCCATTTCACTCTCTAGTTGGACGCTCGCTCTCTCTTCCTCTCCCTCTCCCTCGCTTTGCTGGATCGCTCTTTCTGAAGTATTTTTTGATTTCTCATTTCCAAATTGCGAACTCGAGTTGCTGCAGAATGAGAAAATAACGAAGTGAAGCTCGATGACACCCCATTTTCGCAGGCTTTAAACTGCTTTGTTGGCCTTCATTTGGAGGAGTTTCGTGACAGATTCGGACCGTGCAAAGATGTACCGAATGGATGATCTTCAATACAAATTCCTTTCTGGAAAGACAATTTCATAGGAAGCCCCTCAAGCAACCTGTTGCGATCTAATTTTTCTGTATGGAGTGGAAAAATTATTAAGGTTTAAGGGTATTGCTTGAAAGGTGGGTTTACAAGCGCTCGATTAGACACGGACTCTCCTAAACTCATAGCTTGCATGAGGTATTTTAAATTTTATATTAATTGACACTATAATGGTTTTTTTTTATAAAGAGTTGACAATAGTTTATTGGGATTGATTAGAACCAAGTGAGACATGAAAATATAACTTGCTTCTTACGCAACCAAGAATATAAAGTTGGAGACTTGATTACATTATTAACCAACTAGTTCCCTTTTAGTATTTAATCTGGTTTAATTTTAGGCAATCTGGATTAATTTTAAATTAATCAACTAATATGTAAGGTAATCATGCAATTGCATAATCATTGAAATAGTTAGCAATCAAGAAAGCATTAAATAAATTGCAAAGAAAAGCAAGAATCTAACACTAAATAATAATAAAAAAATGCCAAACCTAACCACATCGAAGGGAAACCACAATCAACGTGTCAACATGTCGAAGTGTGCATTCAAGTGATAATTGATATAGAAATGCGTAAACGACAACTTACCATTTGTCTCTAAGAACATTCATACTTTATTCTAAAGCCTTAAGAGCTTGTTCAATTTTTAACACAATTTTTTTTTTAGGATTTTCACATATTTTAAGAGAAAAGTACTAAAAATAATTTTAAAGCTTTTTCTCAATTTTAGAAGAAATAAATTGTTTTGGAATTTTTTTAAATTTTTTTTTAAATATTCATTTAAGCCCAAACCCAACAAAACTTGGCCAGAGCCCCCCCTCCTCCCACACTCCCTTACGGATCATCTTCAACCAAGACAAATCAGGGCACACGAAAGTTAAAAGTAGTCTCAAATCAAAGGTCAAAACCGAAACGATAGAACACGACCGCCATGCTTCACGATGAATCAGCCTACATCACAGGCTAGTTCCGGTCACCGGAACAATGCTGCCACCGTACACACGGCCACCACCTCGAACAGTCTCTACTCACTGAAATGCCCATGTTCAGCGCAAGACCCAACCCAATAACCAATCGCTATGCCTCCCTCGTCGGCCAGTTAACCCACACCACTCACCCTCTCTTTCAACCATAAAAACGAAGGCGTGGATTAGGGGCAAGTCTCCACGACTGCCCTGCGGAGCTCCGAACCTAAAGATTGAGGGGACCGATTTCTCACCTCTGTCCGAACAACGAACATCCACAAAGCAACGACCACACAAAGAAACGTCATAACAAGTTACAAAATGGCATGAAAATTCACAAAGCCATGTCTAATGACCAAAACACGCTAAGGACAGAACGAGAATTAAAGAAGACAATGTGAATCTGGTTCAGGCATCTCATCAAACAGGTAGGGTGCATCGACTAACGCGCGAACGCCAACTCATTTGGGACTCGGATTTGCATTCGGGTTCACAAAAATCATCAAGCCAAGACCAAAAGGGGCCGAGCACAGATCCGGCCGGACCAGACCTGGCGTGAGCCAAACCACGATGAATCCCGGTCCTGCGAGTCTGAAACGGGCCAAAACAGGGCAGAGAAAAAGGGGTCGTCGGTGCTCCCTACCGGACTCGGGGTGGCGAACGACGGCGAGCTCGATAGATTGGACTACGTCCAGTCGCCTCGGACGCCTCTGAGCCGGGATTTTCGGGAAATCGACATGGCCCGAAAGAAATAAAAGAAAATAAAACCGAGACCTACCGTGGGGAAAGGAACGCGTCGGCGAGGGTCGTCGGCCGCGGTGCGCGATGGCTACTGGAGGAAGCCTCTCACTCTTGGCCTCACTGGCTCTTTGTGTCTCGCTCCCTCTGCAGATTTCTCTCTTGGTCTCTCTCTCGCTGTCGAACCCTGTGGTCCCTCCCGAAAATCCCTCCTCCAGCCTCCCTCTCCCTCTCTCCTTTTGAAGGCGCCGGCGGGTGCGCATGGCCTCTGCCACCCCGGCTGCCCTGCCGGCCAGGCCCCACCCAGCAACCGCGCCGCGCGATTTGCTCTGCTCCTGCTCTCAATCGGCCGTACTGTTGCAGAGAGCCGGCCCGGGGAAAGAAAAGAGGAGTGGGCCGGCCCAGGTGAGAAAAAAGATTCCCGAACTCGGCCCGGTCTCTCTCTCTCTCTCTCTCTCTAATGCAAATGCTACTAATATTTACATGTTAGGCAATTTGATGAAAATCATTTTTTTTATTAATCCCTAATTTTTTTTTATATTTAATAAATGATTAAACAAGTCGTCAAAATTTAAGTATCAACACAATTTTATCCAATGCCCCTATGCAACAACGAAGAAGTGTTTATCGTCAAAGATGTTTGGGACAAAGACAGGAATTAGCACCTTGACACAATTTCTTTCATCTTCGGAGGATGTCATGCTTCTTCTCAACAGACAAACCTAACCAGCTGTCTTCTAAGGAAAACTCAATATGTCTACTGTTTCCATAAACGCAAAATTGCTTCCTCATACATGCCAAACTTCTCTTTGGAATAATGGAGATTAGATCGTGGCAACTGAATTTAGTGCTTCCTTAGACTATGGGCTTGTAACTGTCTCCCATCAAAGAGAATCTTTTCAAGCATTAACCTAAAGAATTATGCCAATTGACTCTGTTTGTGATGGTGTCCAGGCTACTATCCATATTTTGCACACCGACAAATTGCTTCTTCAGTTATTCATCCATCGCATATCATATCATCAATTTCTTTAATTCCACTATTACATATTAGATAAATACTAGCATTATCAACAATAAGTCAACCCACAAAATACCTCGGAACATTGTCATTGATAGAGTGTTTGGATACTTTGGGAAAAGTCTTAGTGAACTCATCTTTCATGACAAGAAATTATCACTAACTTATCACATGGCATTACAAAGTGAGATTATCTCGGTTGGTTGGAAACCACCATTACAAAAATGGTGTAATTTGACTACAGATGGCGCTTCCTTAGGAAATCCTGTGAAACACAGGCGCCGATGGCTTATTGAGGGGTTGGTAAGGCAATTGGCTTGTTGGGTTTAGCAGAAGTATTGGCATTACAAAGAGAGCGGTGTCAAGAATTATGGGCATTTCCTAATGTGCTCAAGGAAAAATGATAAACGATCTCTAAATTTTGGTCCAATTTATAATATGGTCCATAAACTTTAACCTAATGTGCAATGTGATTAATAAATTTTTAATTTATTTAATGCATTCCCTAGACTTTTGTATATGGTTAATTTAGTCTTTAAATCATATGAAAATGTGCAAATTAAATTTTATAGATCGCATCGAACAAATTAAAACTTTATTGATTAGAATATCCAATAACTAGTATTTGCGCATTGGATGCTGAAGTTGTTATTTAAATGCATCCTACACAAGCCGCAAGCTCACACCCAAGCTTTGAACTCATGAATGATTGCAAAAATACATAGGCTCCGTTTGGTTCAGCATTTGCAATGGGCTTAGAGACTCTAAAGCCTCTTGGCCAAATGCAAATGTGTTTAGTTCTTTTTTTGCTTAATCTCGAAAAAATACAATTACATTTCCAAAGGGCTATAAGGACTTTCTATATATCAATTTCCCTTAAAAGAAATCCGGGAGGATTTCTAAAGGTACGTTTGTAACGATTCTATTCCCGATAACAATTTCTAAGCATTTTAAGGCGTTTGATAATTGTCCAAAATTTTTTATTCGGAATAGAATTGTGTTTGGTATCGTGCTAAAAATTCTACTCCAAATCATTTTCTTTTAATTATTAAATAATTTTATTACTTTTTTTCTTTTTATTTTCCTTTCTCTCTCCTATTCTTCTTCTTCAAGTGGCTGGCAACCTCATCGGAGCGCCGCCGACACTTAGCAAGACCAGCCCTCGTTAGTCGAGCCTTGCCAATGGCTAGGCAGGCCTCGTCGAGGTTGGTCGAGCCTCGCCGATGGCTAGGCTTGCCTCCGACGAGCTCATCGGACCTCGCCTCGGCTCGGCAAGCCTCTAGCGAGCTTGATAGGCTGTTGCCGGCGACCGGCGGTGGTGGGTGATGGATGGTGGACAGTGGTGGACAACAACCGCGGTGGTGGGGATAGATGAATAAGAAGAAAAGGGAAGAAGAAGAAGAAGAAGAAGGAGAAGGAGGAGGAGGAGGAGGAGGAGGAGGAGGAGGAGGAGGAGGAGAAGAAAAGGGCTTGATTCTTAGATTTGTTCCCGAGAACAAGAATTAACTTCTTTTTTTTTTTTTTTTTTTTTATTCTTGATTATGTTCCAAATCTACTTCCAGGAATAAAAAAAATAGAAATTTGTTTCCAAGAACAAAAATTTTACCAAACACGATTCTATTCCAAAACTACTTCCGAGAACAAAAAATCAGAATCTGGCATTATTGGGATGATTACTCAGGATTTACGCGTGAAACGTGCGAGGCGAAAAGAAGTTGACCTTGCCAAATTTTGTGGAAATCTTTATTTTATTCATACTTTTAAGTTTTACAAATGGTTCAACGGCAAGAGAAAAATGTTTTGAAGTTATTTATTTCATGATTAGAACGATTTGCTTAGGTTTATGATGGTCCATTCTAACAAATACCAAAACCGTTGTCAAGTTTAATAAATGACAATTTACGCATGTTCATTAGAAAGAAGTTGTAAATTTCTTTTCTTTACCGACCATAACATAATGAATAGTACTACACCATAAAGACGGGTTGGCTTATTTTTTTACTTATGAATATTTACACAAAGTATATAGGATGGAATGTGATAACAAAAGACAACACCATTGTCTGGCCAATAATATCACACCATAAAATTGTGGCATTTTTAATTTATTCGATAAAAAAATGAAGAAAAAAAGTCTCATGCATCCAATAGTAGCATACATAAAATTGGGTCATTTCTTTTTTAACTCAATAACTATTTACCCAAAGTGTGTGTCGGTTGTGGTAGAGGGAGAGATGGCCGTTGGGCCGAGGCGTCCGATGAAGTGGGGAGCCTGCCGGCGTCCTTATTTCACTGGAGTTCACGATTCTAGTCGAGTTTGAGCTTGGCAATGTATTGACTCGAGTCGATTTAATTTTACACCTCTTTGATTGGACCGGTATTTATGTAAAAGAGAAAAGCCTATAATGGACTTAGGATCGCGAATGGTCCTAACATGGGTAAGCATTCGCCAAAGGGAGGTGAAGCCCAAAAGCATAAGAAAGTCCATGGACACATTTGCCTGTCATCTTCACGATTTCCATCATGGTTTTTCTCTTTCTTTCTTTACCAAAAACGAAAAGATATCGCAAGATCTAAGGAATAATGTGTCAAATCATGGATCGTCTAGATAAAAATCGGCTTTGAACAACATGAAACTAGACAAACACATCAAATTATGAAGGCCTAAATCATTTAGCGAAGTCTAAACTAGCCGACAACCCACTTGATCAAATCTATTGAGGCTAAAATAATTTATAGCTAAAATATTTTATTATTGTAAAATTGAAATCGTGGATTGTCTAGAGATAAAAATCGGCTTTGAACAACGTGGAACTAGACAAATACATCGAATTATGAAGGCCTAAATCATTTAGCCAAGCCTAAACCAGCCGACAGCCCACCTAATCAAGTCTATTGAAGCTAAAATAATTTACAGCTAACTTATTATTTGTTATTTCCACAATCACGAAAAAACTTGAAAGTCTATATCAATATATAGTTAATATATAGAGTTTATGTAAAAATGATAGCATTAAGTGCAATAACAACATTTTTTTTTGGTCGAACAATAACGGCATTCAAAATAACATATTTTAGTCAATTGACTTTTTTATTCAAAGTCAATCAATTAGATTTCGTTTTTAAGCGATGTACGATAATACCAAGATAAAGCATGTAATGATCCTTTATTAGAATATTTGAGTTTTTTTTTTTGTCACTTTGAATCAGACATAATAAAAAGCACTCAACCGTTGTTGTTAATCATAGGGACGCCGTTTTTGTTGAAGGATGTATCCCCACTTTTTTCAATAAGAGTTATATTATTCTTTATCCCCATTTCTGATTGGTGGGTTGCAACTTAAAAGGGTGATGTCCATATTCAAAATCTACCCATTAGAGAATGATTGGAGGAATTAGGGGTGGAGGAAAGCATGACTTATCATTTGTGCTTCTGATGACTATTGGCTAAGAGTCTTTGGACTTTCATTCTTTTTTCTTCAAGATTAAGCATAAAAAGCGTTCTCAATTCCGCCTTGCTAACTCAAACAAATGTAATCGAAGGGAAAAAAATAAAGATAAAAGTTACAATTCAATTTTCTTTGCTTTATCACTTCCATAACTTTACTTTTGAAATTGCAAGTTCCACGGTCAATCTCACTGAAATGACTAACTCACCTTTCTTTGCGATACAGCCCCAAAAATCACCAGCATCAACTGAATCTCTCAACCCAACTCCGTCATTCTCCATTTCACCGGCCACCCTCCCAGCTTTTTACCACCCTTTTGCCATCTCTCTCTCTCTCTCTCTCTCTCTCTCTCTCTCTCTAGCCATGGTGACCTCGGTGAGGGCCTTTGCTGAGGTCGTGGCAACAATGGGCGACCTCAGTCAAGGAGTTTGCGGCCATGGCAATGGCGACTATGTCATCATGGGAAAGGGATAGAGAGAGGGTCGGGGCAAGGACAATCTCTCTATCTTATATTCCGTCATTCTCCATTTCACCGGCCACCCTCCCAGCTTTTTACCACCCTTTTGCCATCTCTCTCTCTCTCTCTCTCTCTCTCTCTCTCTCTCTCTCTCTAGCCATGGTGACCTCGGTGAGGGCCTTTGCTGAGGTCGTGGCAACAATGGGCGACCTCAGTCAAGGAGTTTGCGGCCATGGCAATGGCGACTATGTCATCATGGGAAAGGGATAGAGAGAGGGTCGGGGCAAGGACAATCTCTCTATCTTATATTTAATATCCTAAATTTAAGATTGGACAGCTACTGAAATTGTCATGTGGTACTTCATGCTAAATGCTACAACGTAACGACATTACATGACACATTACAATACATGTTTTAGATATTCCTCCAAATCCACTTCATTTAAATGATACTTCTACTAAGATAATCATAATCTTCTATTTAAGATGAGACTAACCCAATTAGATGATTTTGACAGCTAAATTTTGACTAAATACTTAGGATTAAATTGCATAAAAAATTAAGGACCAATTCGGCCCTAAAAAAAAAAAAAATCACATCACATGAGCATTAATATTACTTATAATTCTTGTTTTCCCTTATTGTACCTTATTTTCGGATAAAAAAAAATACTTATTAGAAAAGGCCCACGAGGGCTTGAGGGCTGGGCCTTCTGCCCGAGCTCCATTTCCCTCTTTTCTTCTTTTCCCTCAGGCGGGCTGGGCCCAATCCATTTTCCATCTTTTCCGCGGTCCGGCCCTCTCCTCTTCTTCTTCCTCTTTCCTTCCTCGTGCTGCCCACCAACCTAGGGCAGAGAGAGAGGAGACCGGCGACGGAGGGGACGCCTCGCAGGCGCCATCAATGCCGCCGAACGGAGCAGAGCGAGATCCGGCGAGAAACCCGGACGGAGGGTACGTCTCGGCGGACGCCTTAGATGCCGAGCAGGCCTCCGCGGAGAAGACGGGCTGAGATGCTGGTTCGGCCAAGAGGGAGGCCGGTCGGCGCCCCCAGGACCGGCGGCGGAAATGCCCCCGTCGACCGGACCCTCCAGCCTATGAATAGGGCCTTCTGGTGTCCGATGAAGGGGGGTCAAGTAGAGCTGATGAGAGAGAGAGAACCGTGAGATGTTCTCGACTTTTCCGATTTGGGGTCGGTTTCCCGAGGATCTTGGCTGGGAGTCGCGCGAGACGGACGGACGGACGGACGGACGTAGCTCGATCTATCGAGCTCGTCCGCCGCCCGAAGTCGCCGAGTCAAGTAGGGAGCACCGCTGGCCACCTCTGTCCTGCCTTTTTCCTGCCCTGTTTTGCCCGGTATCGGTCTTCGCCGTTGTCCGGTATGGGCGAGTTCCAGCCTCGTCCCTCTGTGCTCTACTGGTTTTGAGTGTTGTCGTGAATTTGTGTGCGAGCTCGGGTCTTCAATGAGTCCCAGTCCTCCCTTCGATCAGCGCACCCCGAGTCTTCGACGTAAGGCCTAAACTACATTCACATTGATTTCCTCGGTTTTCGGTCTGATCTGGGCGCTTGCGAGTTATTGGACCTAGTTCTTTATGGAGTTTCGCTGCCGTTGGTGTTCTAGATGCCACTCATGTTTGTGTCTTTGCTTCGGTTTCATCTAGTTCATACCGCTTTTGTTGGTGGCCGGAGAGGGGTGAGTCACGGCCGTTGTCGTTGTTCTTTATGGGTTTGAGGGCGTTGGCCGGAGGCGCGGTGAGTAGCTGCCCGTTGCGGTGTTCGCGGAGGTTTGGCTGCGTAGATTGCGAGTTCGGTGGCCTCGGCTAGAGTTGCGGCGACTGGTAATGATGGTCGAACATAGGGGCCAGCGGTGGAGCCCTGGTGAATAAAGTGTATATTAATTGACCGTAAAACATAATGTTCACGGCTCGAGTTTTGATATTGCTTGAATCGGTAAGCAAATCTTCGGTCGTTCCGGGCGCGCTCGTAGGAGAAGACATTTAGGAGCAGTAGTTGGAGGAGAAAGGGGGAGAAATCTGTTGGGGCGTCCGAGGAGGAGAGATGAAAAGAAAGGGTCAAAAAGTCCGGAGGGTATAAATACAAAATAAGGAAAAGACAAGATGTGTTTGTTAGTTGATCAACTGATATAATTAAATCATCAATATTAATTTCTCTCATTACATGGGAATAAAGTATTTTTCTCAACATTTTATTTGATTTCTAATCAATTCACTCATTGTGGCTCACCACAATAAAATGAGAAGATATAAACTAATAAGTGAAAACGAAAAAATTTAAACTAATAAGGTGGGTTAGTTCTAATTTTTCTGGTAAAATAAAAGAAAATAGGATTCCTGATTATTCAGAACTTAATCGAATCACATCTATTATTCATTGTTCATTGTTCATATCCAACTAAGTCCCCCTTTCAAGGCCAAGGCACCAAGGAGGGGCTGCGACAGCTGGGTAGGAACGTCTACACCGAACGATTGATCTTGGCTAAGATTTTGTCCGCAAGGTCCTCGATGACTTCGGCCTCAGTTTTATCCAAACTGTAAACACCAAAAGGCACGTCCGGTCATTCGTGCTAGTCAACGGGAAGTAAATATCAAGAGGATAAAAAAATTTCTAATCAGTGCTCAAAGTTAATTCTGACAAGAAAAAAGACAAAATGTCAAGGTTTCGAATCGTTATAACCTCTTCACCAATCTAGTACTGGCACAGGTCCATCTTCATCTTTTCTTTGCCGCACATGATGAAAATAACACAATCCCCTCAAAAATATCTCTCTCTCTCTCTTCTTGTATCTCTCGACACATAAACTAGCATTAATTGCCTCACATGAAACTTAACCTTCAGGCATCATGTTCAACTCAAGCATTGATATTAGTATTCTCCACGAGAACATAATCGTAATTACCCCACTAATCACACGCTCCAATAGAAAACATTGTTCATCATAAGAGAAATAATTGAACTGCCTACTAATAGCCCAAGGTTGCAAGGTAAGGCGATGAACTACACGAAACTTCAAGGATCAGAGATGTGGATAAAATCAACATGCATATTAATTTGATCGAAAGTTTACTTTTCTCAAGACCAGAAAATCTAACGACTCTCCTTTTTGTCTCTATACTTTTGAACAACAAATGCAAAATTCTAAAGTATGGCTTGGATACCATCAATGAAAGCAAAATATTAATTACTCATAAGTACATAACGGAACAAATATACCTCCAACCATAGATTTCCAAGAGAATATGCTTTAGATGAAGCAACCATAAGTCCGCTTCATTGACGTTCACACTTTTAGAAGCACAAAAACATAATCAACTCCTAATGTGGTATTTTGGTGTCTTCAAGTCTCTGTCTTATATAGAACTTTAGAAAAGTATTAGATTGATGGAGAATCACTGAATATATTGGCTTAGAGTAAGAACAACCATCCTACTTTTATTTGAATATAGATTAATGCTTTCTACCAACAGAGCACTATTTGAACATAAAGATCTTAATTATAACTAGATGGATGAGGGCTTAATTCAATAATCATCACATTACTTTGTATCACCAACTCGAATTAGTATGCTAGAGATAGTAGAGTGCGGCAACTGACCATATTACGTTGCCTCATGCAGATATACCAATGCCCAAGTGAAGAGATTCCACATTTCTAATTATTAGTTCCTACTGACCAGAACAGGCAGCCTTTCAAAGTAAGTTTTGTGTTCTCATGCACAAATTAACTGGCTTCAGCAATTCTCAAAAAAAGTATACTTGGAAGAAGACAGAGCATAGGAAGGAAAGGGTTTAATACCGGGCACTAACAGGAAAGCCCTTGATCATGCCCAGTTCTCGCAAAGCGTCTCTCCACCTCTGCTTCCGGTGTGGCTCATCCTGCTTGAAACCCTTTTCGCCTTGGCCAATATTCTCCACAAAAAGACTGGGTTGCTCTCGCAGCTCTTTTGCATTGATGCCCCGGAAAATGGGCCATATGATCAGACCCCACTTTTTTCGGCATTCGAGGATCTTCACCAGCTCATTAAGGCACCACGGTGAGGTATGGAAATTCTGAGAGACAACCACAATGGCGATATTCGACTGGTTGATCACTTCTTCAATCGCTGGCAGGATCTCTTCTCCTTCATCTAGCATATAATCAACGAACGTTCTTATCCTCCTCCGCTCAAGAGCACCCTTGAGATGGCTCACAAAATCGCATGTGTCATCCCGTTTGTAAATAATGATTACGTCAAAATTCCTAGGAGGACGCTCACCTGCACAATGGGGAATACATCGTATGAGATCAGAAGAGAGGTATGGAGGAGGGATTAAGTACTTGACAAAAAGGCTTATTGAAAAACAGAAACTTTGCTAATCCTTGTATAGGACAAATAAATTTTTTGTTCTTCATCCTCAGAGTCCCAATCACATGCATTTCACGTTTAGAAAAAAAAAATAATAATAATCCTAACCAACAGACAGAAAAGAAATTGACAAGGAGGAAAATGACCCTCGCTCGGATTGCCATACTTAATCAACTTAATAAAATAATTTTCCACTGGAACCACCCAAAAGATGAGTTGGATATTCATTAGAACACATACCATGTTTTTATACAACACTTCATCAGAAATCTTCTCAAACAACCCTCAATCTCAACAATAGTTTCAAAAAAAGAGAGAGAGAAGAAATGGGGAATCATAGCAATAATTGGTTAACCAATTGATTTTCTACCATGCCACTAATGGACTTGTCACTAGAAACGCCTTCATGAGTTCATTAAGAGTTAACTTAAAGCATAAGCCTGACCCAAAGCCAAATGGTTTCCCACTCTTTTCGCAGGGTCACAAAGGGTAACTGTCAGTAAAAATATGTTCCATGATAAGTTTCCGAAATAACCTTTTGGCTTCTGCTCATAATGTTGAGACTATAGTATTCATCCAATCCAACGGTGATCATCCCCTTGATAACTTTTTCAATAATATTTTAATGAAAAGCTAAACATAAATAAGTTTAAGAACTTAACCATGCAATCAAGTTTGTGCCAGCTATGATGGACATGAAGACAATACTTGCTTACACTATGTTATATACATGCAAACTGAATACATTCAATTGATTTCTCATCTTGGCAAGGAAGGGGGAAATTATTAAAACTGATTTTCTTTCAAGTTACTACATCTAACCAAAGTGTTGCACGTCGATGTAAGTGTTTCAAGTCAGAAGGCAAGAGAGACTTGCACATTACCGTGAATCCCAGTAATGGATTTGAACTTCTCAGTAGCATACTCCAGAAAATTATAGCTTGAGAATAAAGCAATAGCGGAAGATGATTGTGGCACAAACTATTCAATAAAAACTGCAGCATCAGAAAATGATCTCAAAAACAAATGAAGGGGAGCAAAGCATATAAATCAAGAGTACTGTAACCATTCTACAATTGCGTGGGATGGCTGCTTATATACATTACTATCTCTACACTACTAGGATCTTTAGTATGATCAATATGATTTACTATTACTGAGCAATTTCAACCTAAAAGGTAGCATTATTTGAAGGAAATTTAACTTGCCATCATCAGGAATGGATGGCACTACATGAGAGTAACACATCCAGCAATGATGGAAATGATGACAATGCTTGCTTAAGCCATGATATCTACACGCAAAACTGAATACATCAATTGATTTCTCATCTTGGCAAGGAAGGGGGAAAATATTAAAACTGATTTTCTTTTAAGTTACTACATCTAGCCAAAGTGTCGTACGTCAATGTAAGTGTTTCAAGTCAGAAGGCAAGACAGAAACTTGCAAATTACCATGAATCCCAATGATCGATTTGAACTTCTCAGCTGCAGACTTCAGAATTTGTTTAAATCTTGGGAATAAAGCAGTAGTGGAAGATGATTTTGTAACAACCTATTCAGTAAAAAGTGCAGCATCATAAAATGATCTCAAAAAACAAATGAAGGGAAACAAAAATATAAATCAGGAGTACTGTAACCATTCTACAATTGCCTGGGATGATTGCACATGCACATCACTATCTCTACACTAATAGGATCTTTAGTATGATCAATATGATGTGATGTTACTGAGCAATTTCAACCTAAAAGGTAGCATTATTTAAAGAAAATTTAACTTGCTATCATCAGGAGTGGATGGCACTACATGAGAGTAACACATGGTATGGGAGATTGCAACAGCAGTATCACGGATTTACCTTCTCTGATTAGGAAATAATCTAATAACATTAGTGATTTCACAATCTTCCAGTTACTCTCAAGCTGATTAGGAAAGGAAATGGGTTGGGCAGGAAAACTTTTATGACTTGACCTGCATCTTGGAGTGGAAAAGGAAAAAGTTTGCATAAGTGCTTCTACTGTTGTGTAGTTTGCTCTGGTCAGGGAGACTTGATGGTTCAATCATTTCAAATTTACCATCCTATGCCAGAATTGCAACAAAATGCCTTGTTGTCTATTGTTGCTATGATTTCAACTCATCCAAGTAGAGGATTGGCCAACTCATGCAGAGGCTGAGTATTGTGTTTCCTTCTTCAATGTTTCAAACTTATTTAAGCTTGGATGATGAGGAAGAGATTAATCCCATCACCACCGAAGGTACTATACCACAAGAAGAGGGAAAATCTTTTGGAGTCTAAGGAGTTATTTGGCTCCTAGAGTGATTATATAGGATGATCTGATGCTATAGACATAAAGTGGTTCACACACAAGCATGTGTCATTTGAAACAAACCCATTGGAACAACATGAGATTCTAATATATGTTAAGGTATTTTCCAACTGATAGTAAGTTAATAAAATTGAGTACATCTCCAGTAATAAAAGGAGTATACTGAACATGACATGATGGTAATAAAGAGCAAATAACTCAGCGATGCACAGAATGATTGACCTCATATCTGTGAGCAAAAACATTTCATCCCAAGCGATAACCAGCCTGGAAAATCAAAAGCATTACCAACTGCTTTTGCCATTTACTATTGTAGAAGAAAACCAAAGTAGCTAATGATATTCTAGGAAATTGATCGACATATTAATTAGCTAGTTGCACTAGTTTGAACTAGTTGGTTGCAAGAGTTAATCTAAAAGTGGCACAACAATCTCTTAAACACAATTGCTCAGCCTTACTTACTCCAACACTCTGCACAAAAATGCTCAAAAGTTCAACTTAGGTTTAACAAGAAAGCAACCATGTCATGTCACATAGAGATAAGTCATCAGTCCAAAAACCAACAACAATGAAAAATTTGCAACAAAGAGACACAAAGGATAATCATTGAAACCGTTAACAAGAAAGAAGAAACTCAAATGAAGTTCTTACCACCTTGCCTTCTTTCATCAATACAGGAAGTGGGTTGATATTTGGCCCAGTGTGACAAACAGTCATTGTTGTATTTCTTTTGGTAGGAACAACTTTTAGTTGCTGCGAAGACCGAAAAGCACGACAACATCTGGGTTTCCCGAGCTTAACACAGTAAGGTGACTTAAGAGCTGCTGATGCCATACTGAAAGTGCTGGATACGCTGATTCCTCCACTTCAATCCTATTAATGAATTAATAAAAGAAGAAACAAGCAAAACACTTAATATTAAATAATAGCGGTTTTCGAAACAAAATGACGGATAGAAGTAGCATGTTGCCATCTCAAGAAGATGACACCACAGTAATAATCACTAGTTACTGCATATCTCAGTACAATGAACTCTGTACAATCCAGCTAATACTCACGGCTCACAAGTGATTGCTAAGAGGAAACTGAAGGATGAGTAGTTTTCACTGTTAGTACGATTGGGTTTGATAAGGCGTAACATATCCAGCCGCCACTTGCCGATCAAGCTGTTTCATGATTGATTCGTTTGGATCGGGCAAAGGGAATTGAACGACAGAACGCCTTCCTCACCAAAATGGGGAAAGAAGAAGAAAAGAACAGAGGGTCGATGCTGCAAATTTCTCAACTCATTCGATGACCCGATTATTCATTGCTCGCCTTTTGGACTGGATAAGTTATAATAACATAAGGAATCAAGAAGTTTCTCATATTAGACATTAAACCGATACCACAAAAAAGATTATGTAACGATGATGACTCTAAATAGAATGACAAACAATTCCCCCTGCCCCCCAACCCCCACCCAAAGGTTCAGAAATCACTGAGGGAAAAAACTCACAAGCAAATGTTAGCATAAAACAAAATGACGCAAAATCTGAAAGGGAAAAAAAAAAATCAATCATCTAATCAGGCCCATAAGTCATCACAGTGAAGCAACTCTGTCATCCGAGCTAACACACAGCGGCGTCTGGCAAGTGTATGATCTAATTCACGCAATCTTAACATAATAAAAAACATTCTGGGATTCAAATTCATTCCACCGTGCTCCGATCAGCCGAAGACGAACCGGCAAATGAAACGGTTTATAGAAAAACGCTCGCAGATACCGGTCACACAGACCGGGTATCAGCCATCGACTCGGTAGCAAGGCTACAAGAAAAGAGGCGGCGGAAAGGGGAAAAAGAAAAGAGGCCGGCGCCGCCGACTATACAGAATCAAAAAAAACATTCTGGAATTCAAATTCACTCCACCATCCTCCGATCAGCCGAAGATGAACCCGCAAATGGAAGGCATCAGCCATCGACTCGTTTACGAGAGAACGCGGCGGAAAGGGGAAAAAGAAAAGGGGCCGGCGCCGGCGCCGGCGAGTTGCCTATACCTGCGAAAGAGATGGTGGCCGGACCTTGGGCTCGACGGAGATGATGGCGGCCCCTCGGAGATGGGAGAAGGCGAAGGGACCAGTGATGGCAGAACTTGAGTTGCAAATGCTGCCTCGCATGCTTTCCCCATCGGTAGCGTCCCGGCAGCGGCCTATGTTGCTCGACTGACCGTATGACATAATGGAATGGAAGCCGACGTAGCTAGCCGGCGGCGAAGAAGTTGAAGAAGAAAGATGATGTCACCAGGGAATTTTTTATTTTTCTATGTCTTATTTATTTATTTATTTATTTTTGTCGCGAGGGAAGTTTTTTTTTTTTGATCGGTGCGAGGGAAGTTGAAGATGTCGACAAGTGTCTTGCCTTAATTTGCTTATTAAAGTAAGCCCATGTCAATCAAATTAAACCCAACCGACAAGAACTCAGCTGAAACCTTTTAAATTAGACTCCGTTCGTTTCCTGGATTCCAGGGAGTCTTTTCAAAAAAAAATAATTATTTTTTTCGATGTTCGAATGAAACCTAAAAATAAAATAAAAAATATTTTTTTATTTAATAAGGAAAATCTTTTCCTCATTTATTTTTTCATTTTTTTAAAAATGGATTTTTCATATTTTTAAAATTTTATTTTTATTTTTAAAATCTATTATTAATTTTTTTTTTTTATTTTGTTTTCTTTTTCTTTGTTTTCCATCTCCTTCTTTCTTGGCCGGTTGCCGGCCACAACGATGGCTCGCAACCGGCCACCGGCGAGCCTCGAGCTCGCCAACGAGCATGAGGCTCACCGCTCACTAGATTGGCAAGAGCTTGAGGTTTGTCTAGCGACGGCTAATAACTAGTCAAGAAAAAAGAAGATGGAAAAAAGAAAAGAAAAAGAAAAAAAGAAAATAGAAAAGAAATCGGAAATTAAAAATAATTCAAATTAAAAAAACGAAAATTAAAAAATAATTCAAATAAAAAAGAAAAGAAGAAGAAGAAGAAATGAGAGGAAGAAGTAATGATTTGTAGAGGTGGGATAAGAGAGAGCAAGTGAGGAAAATATTTTTCACTTTTCAAAAGTGAAAAACATTTTCCCCCAGTTTAAAAAACTTTTTTTCCTTTCATGAAAAACATTTTTCCTAAGGAATTCATTTTCGTGAAACAAACACCAAAAAATCTAAAAATATTTTCTCGGAAATTATTTTCCGCAAAACAAACAGGGCCTAAGTCGAGCCCAATTTAATTTTCTCTCTCTTTCCCCGCATCTTCCCTTATTCCTATCATCCATTTCTTATTCCTTTTACTCCATCGGCTTCTTTCCATCCTCTCCTTTTACTGCCCAGGCAGCTTCAAACATCTCTACTTCGTTCCAGAACACCAAATCTTCAACAACGGCATATCCATTTATTAAACATCTATCGACATTCATTCATTCCTCAAAACTATACTGCAATTTGCTTATCATAAAGCCGCCATCAAGTTCATTAACTACTAATATCAATCGCAGACTTCGACCATTCTCCATTCGCTGAACAATTCAATCGCCTACAATTGGATCGCTACGGATAAAGTCGATGCAAGGGTTAGGGGGACAAACTGATGCAAACACCTCAAGGAACCACTGCTCCAGAGATCTAGACGAGTCATTGCCTCATCATTGACTGCTAACGAACATCATGGGACATGTACATGAACACGTAGAACACAGAACACAAAGAAAATCGGCGTTGCTTCCGATCATACATCCGAATCTTAGGAAACAAGACAGACAAATGAATCGAAATTGCCAATCGTAATTTGACCATGTTAATTCGATCAATGTTTTCCAATTTTAAAATCCATCTCCACAAGGGTACTTACTACTTACCCAAAGTCGTCCCTCGGGAATCTTTTCCCTTGGCTACACGTTCATATGCTGAGTACTTGGTTGACTAAACTAAAGTTTACACATGCTGTAGTTGAAGTCCAGTTAGCCGTGCTTAAAAAGTATATAGATAGAGGAAAAAGAAGCTAATGAGTTAATTAAGTGATTAAGAGCTTTAGAATGGAATTTGGTAAATCCCACGTTCAAATCATAGTTTCTCTTATTTGGAGTACCCTTCAGGGCTTGGGCCACCTTCACTGTCTAGTGAGTGGACTCAGGTGATGCATATGGACAGAACGGTTTGCGTATTTTGATGAAGATTGATCAAGTCAAAAGGTTTAGACGTCTCGTTATTATATTTTGTCGAATGATCAACCAAAAAAAAAAAAAAAAAAAAAAGAACAATTTTCATTTTTGGTCTAATGAGATTTTACACTTTTAAGTGCACTTGTGTCAATTCTATAACTTATAAATGGAAGTTATTCACTCCTGTTGATTCAGAAACTCAACGTCGTTACATTTGACTTGCTAAAAAGGTTTATGTCAAAAAAGGTTTATATGGCTTTGTTCGCAGAAAATGGGTTATTGATGAAATATCTTTCGCCAAAGATTTGGTCTTTAGATTTTCAGAAAGCATTTGGTTTTGTGTCAATTTGAATAGGAAATTACTTGTGTACTGAGAATTGGTCACGATAACTAGGAATGAATTATAGACAAATTGAAAGGATAACGAGAGAACAATAACTTGATAGACTAGAAATTGGAATTTGATAAATTTTCATTAGTGTTTTCCATTGCGGATCCTTAAAACTAATGGTTCCTGGACTTATATAGCCTTGTACAAAATATAACTGTCATTGTGCAGTTATCGTTTGAGTTACAACTTGTAATTGCTCCTGAGATTCTTGGCTTTAGAGGTGATTACTCTCAACTATGTATTCTTATCCATAAGAGGTTATAATCTTCAGGGTATCTTCTAGCTTGAGTTTTTTTTTCCCAATTTTTTCTTGCTAGTGTAGTAGACCATTCGTCGTCCGCCGAAAACCATCCTAGTGTGCTACTCTTCATCAGTGACCGTAATTCACATGGCATCGATCTTAGATTGGCTACTCATCAATCCGTGATCCTGTTACCTAATTGCTCCATCGATAAGTTAACAACGACACTTTGCCAACCTATCATGATTTGAGTTATTTTTGGATGTAAACATATATACCTTTTAAAAGAATTTATAAAGTATTTAATTGTTTTGAGTATACGGGAATATTTAAAGTCACCCCATTGAAGTCTGAGCAAAACATCGGTGGCGCTACTCCATTATTTTATTTTCACCTGTCCTGGTTGAACTCGGAGCA
Organism: Eucalyptus decipiens; assembly: GCA_014182575.1. Lineage (NCBI taxonomy): Eukaryota > Viridiplantae > Streptophyta > Magnoliopsida > Myrtales > Myrtaceae > Eucalyptus > Eucalyptus decipiens. The sequence continues at coordinate 27,002,879 of CM024615.1, forward strand.
CAATCAACGGGATTTGCACATCGCCTTTGTCATTTACATACTTGCAATATTGATACTCGAGATTTACCCCTCCTAGTCCTTTTAATCTGGTCATACATTGATGCCAAGATCGCATTTTTATTTCCAACACCTTTCTCATCACTTTCCTTTGAACTGGATATCTACTTCTTCCATTGAGTCACGATATTGCCTAAGAATCAATCTCCCACGTGCTCGCCTTCAACATTCTTGTCTCGCTTCAACCAGCTTCGAGAAAGTGAAGATAGTAAAAAATTTCTCCTCTCCCTGCTTAATGATCACGAATCCACCCTTGAACATGTAATCTTTAGGTCATTGCTTCATCAAGTCTCGAATTCCTCCTTCCCTCCAGGGACGCTTTCCTCAATATAAGAGAAACTCCCATTCTAGAAGAAGCATATTATTGTATTGACGGAAAATGAAGAGTGTTCGGGAGGAATTGTAATATGTATTTCTATGTATTCATTGTACAAGTACACTACTCTATTTATATTGCTAAAAAAAGACAGGAAAGTAAATATACACGATTAAATTCCTACTTTACCAAGCTAATTACGGATTAATTGAATCAATTATTGATTTAACTGAATCAATTAATTCACAACTAGAATCAATATCTCCTACCATATTTCCAACACTCTCCCTCAAGCTAGTGGCCTGAATATGTCAAGGACTACTAGCTTGCTCAACGAGTATGTATGTTGTCTTTGACATAATGGCTTCGTAAAGGTGTCTACAGACTATTCCACAATTCAAATTCCTCTCACTGTGATAATCCCTTCTCAAATCTAGTCTCGAGTGAAACAACAATCAACCTCTATATATTTAGTTATTTCATGAAAAACTGGATTTGCCACTAATTTAAGTATAGCATCATTGTCACAGAATAATTCATTGGATCCATTGATTTGTACTCCAAGGTATGAGAGTAATACCTGTATCTAGACTATTTCACAAATAGTCTTTGTCATGGCTCGATATTTTGATTCAGCCGATGATAGTGATACGATTGATTGCTTTTTTTTTTTTCCATGAAATTGGCGGTCTCCCCAATTTGACACAAAAACCAGTGATGGATTTTCTTGTTATCGGACAAGTAACATAATATGTATCAAAGTAGGCTGTCAATTTCATATTACTATCATAAGACAAAAAAATACCAAGTCTTGGGTATCACTTCAAGTATTTTACAATTTTCAGTGTTGCATTCATATGAGACTACTTCAGCTTGTGCATGAATTAACTGAGTATCTATACTGCATAACATATATTGGGTCTTGTCATGGTCAGATAGATTAACTTTCCAACAAGCTGTCGATATCTCAATGGATTTTTAAGGAATGGATATGCAATGGATGAAGACAAGCCCACATCATATTCATGTGTCATTAGTTCTGCATTTTATCCAATCAATATAGCAGTCGGCTTGCATCCTGATAACCCCACTTTTGAAACTATCTCCAAAATGAACTTACATTGGCTAAGATAGATTCCCTTATCTCAACGCTGAAGAAATATTTGGGAGGCTCTAAATCCTTGATGTGAAAAGCAAAATGCGAATATTTCTTGAACTTTGTAATAGCCAACTCATCGTTCCCCATGATACATGGAAACTCTATTTTAGATAGAGTATTTTTACTAAATTAAGCTTGATATTTGCTAGGTTTTGATGAATTTTGGGTAAACTTATTTGCTACTCATATAATTTTATTGAATTTTTAGGAAATATGACTTTCAGATTCATAAGGGGTCATGCGCATCATTTATAGAACACACCCGGACTGTGCTGGATTTGCAAATCAGTCCTTGTGTCCCCAACATCTTCCAGAATATTTCAGTATCTTTAAGAATATTTTGTCTTGAAGGAAAAGCCGGCCAAGACTAGAAATTTGGAGTATTTGACCATAATTGAGGCTAAGTTTAAAGAAAATCAAGAAAAAGAATCTTAAGAACAAAATTCCTAAATTGGCGAGAAGCCCTATTCAAGACCTAATGGGGGTTGACCTAGGGCAGATGTTTGGAGGTTATATAAACCTCCCTTGTGCCCCATATATGGGGGTTGACCTAAGGTAGATGTTTGGAGGCTATATAAACCTCCCTTGTGCTGCATATTTCAGATCCCGAGAAGCCTTGGAGTCACTATCTATGAGGGAGATTTAGCTTTTCTTAGTTAGATTTTGTACTTCTATTTTATTAGTGGAATTTGCACATGTCAAGGAGAGAAGGAGGAGACAAACCATAATTGGGGTTGACAAACCTTTTGTTGTGAAGGAAAAGCTAGCCAAGACTAGAATTTTGGAGTTTTGACCGTAAGGCTAGGTTCAAAGAAAATCAAGAATAAGAATCTTAAGAACAGAAATTCCTAATTTGGCGTGGAGCCCTATTCAAGATCTAATGGGGGTTGACCTAGGGAAAAGTTTTTGGAGGCTATATAAATCTCTTTTGTGTCACATATTTCAGATCCCGAGAAGCCTTGAAGTCACCATCTTCGAGGGAGATTTAGGTTTTCTTAGTTAGCTTTTATATTTCTATTTTATTAGTGGAGTTTGCGCATGTCAATGAGAGAATGAGGAGATAAACCATAATTGGGGGTTGACAAACCATAAGAATATTTTGCCTTGAAGGAAAAGCCAGCCAAGACTAGAAATTGAACTATAAATTATATCTAACTTGTTTGTGTGGTTGCCATAGCAAATCTAAGTTAAGACTATTTAGACTAAGTCCAGGAACTTCCAAAGAACCTAATGCTTTTAGGTAATTTAAATTCACCTAACGTTAGTGTGGGTTAACATATGTAATTAGGGATTATTAGATCGAGGTTGACTTGTAATCTAACTTAGGGAAATTTCACCAACACACTTGAAAATTAATTTGTCGCATGACAAGTTAAGAGAATTGATTATGAGTGATCAAGTGAAGTTGGATGCTTTACTATTTTGTGATCTTAGTTAAAATCTTAAAATTTATCTTGTTAATTTTCGGTTTGCTTTAAATTAGGTTTACTTTGCAATTTTAATTGGCTTTTGAATGTTTTAAGTTTCAACTTTTTTATATTTTAGTCATTTAATTGGTTCGGTTCACTTTTCACTTACTTTTTCAACTTGATTAGCAAAGCAAATCCGAGCCCCCTCTATGTTTGTAGTTGAAACCTAGCAATCAGAGAAGCTCTCTCATGGATAAAGTTGAGGCATGAGTTGAGTTCTGCACAAATACACCGAAGTCAAAGTCTTCTACACATGGAGATAGCTTCAGACAACTTAGATGCTGTGAATTGTTTCATTGGCCAAATGGAAATCCCTTGGACTTCTAGGTACATCATCCGGGATTGTGGTCTTCTATTGGCTCAACTAGGAATAAGAATTAAACTAAAATATGAGCCCAAAGAAGAAAATCGTGTTGCGGATTGGGTAGCCAAGACCCACCAAGCTGAAACCCTACCATCCAATTGGGTTGCTTATCCCCCTCGTTCCCTTTGGTTAATTTTAAGTCTTGAATTTGGTACTGGTTGTAATTCATCTTTGAGTTAGTAATCTGAAGTTATTTTCGACCAAAAAAAAAAAAAACTCGATTTGCTAGATCTTTGGATTGATCCCTTGGTAAATAATTGGATAATTAGAGACAATCTTGATGGAAATAATACTCACTCATCACTTCATTACTTGTAGATATTATGCACTTGCAATTCACCTGACAATATGGATATCATCAATATATAATAACAAATAAATTGATAAGGTACCTTTAGTCCATGTGAATAAGGCATAATTATCACAACCAAAGAAATTGGGATCGGTAACTTAATTACATTAATTAATCAACTAATACTCTTGTGATACCTAACCTTGTTTAAACGTCAAAGTTTGATTTTTTGAAAGATTTTTCATGCATTAAAAATGCTTCAAAAGAGTTATTGTTGGGCCTTTCCCTAATTTTGGAAAATTTTGAAGGATTTCTCATACGTTTTTTAGAAAAATAATGTTCAAAATCAATTTTAAGCTTTTCCCTAAAAAAGAGATTTCTTCCGTTTCTTTATTTTTTTATATTTATTTTAATAACATAAAATAAAAATTATACTCACCCCCGATCGGTTAGACCTGGGTGCCAACCTGACTTGGATGCAACCTGGCCAACCCGGGTCGCACCTTCGAATGGTTAGAGAAGAGCCCCTACTAGATTTTTTATTTTTACTCTCTCTCTCTCTCTCTCTCTCTCTCTCTCTCTCTCTCGTCCTTTTCTTATTTTCTTTCCTACTTTTGCTTCTCTCTCTCTCACGTTGTCTTTTTGTTTCTCTTTTTTAATTTTTTTGGGTCATCTCTCTCTTAAGTTGCCAAAGGGAAAGACCCTTCTTTTGTCTTCTCTGTCTCACGTTGTCATGTTCAAGGAAGGGGGAAGACCCATTTTTTGTCTCTCTCTCTCTCTCTCTCTCTCTCACGTTGTCTTGTTTGTTTGTTTGTTTGTTTTTTTTTTGGGGTCATTGTCGCGACCTTCCCAAAGTGGGTTAGATCACCTAAGGGTTCGGCTAATAAATTATTAAGCCTAAACTTAGCTCAAGCTCTCTCAAACCCATACAAATTCGCGACTTAGATTCAAATTTTTTAACATGCAAATGGATTTTATTAAAGAATTGCCACTAATCAATTTATAGTAGGTAGATTAGACACTTAAGTAAAATAATGGGAGAATTATTTTGCACCTACGAATCGGAGATTTTAGATACGGAAACTTAGTTACATTAGACTTCTCTAATACCCTTTAAGTACCATTTCTTTTTATTTTCAAATATGTTTTTTTTTTCAAACAATTTGGATTGATTTTAAATCTGTTTTCCTAACATATGAGGTGATCATGCGAGTGCACAAACCACTAATTTAACACTCAAGAAAGCTATAAATAAATTATGGGACTTACCTTATAACAACGAAAACATTTGCAAAGTTAATTCAAATTTCACATCAAAAGCCCTAAGTTTTTCAATTAACAAGCAGTCACTCAATTTTTTCAAATTTTTTTTCTTGTTTAATAAAAATCTAATCTGTATGCAATGCAATCTAACCAAATAATATAATTCTAATGACGGGCAATTTTTAACTAAATGGACCTAGTGACAATCAACTAAATGATATGTATTTCATGAACCTAATTCTATATGACATGGACATAATATTTTTTGTGTTTTCTTAATAAGGTATGCAATCTATCCTAAAGAATGGAATTAATTTATTCTAAGATAATTTTTTTGGTAATTTTCATGAAATTCGAAATTATAAAATTGCAAAAAAAAAAAAAAAGTCTATTGAGATTGTCATACCATCCAATTCATATTATGAATTAAGTTAGGCCAAACCTAATTTAAACTATAATGATATCATAATTTAGAAATCCCTAATGCAATCTACCTAAAAGAATCTAAACTTGTAATAAATTAGAAAATATTATCTAGAATTAAACTACGTGTAATTTTATCCTAACATGCAATAACGTGCAAAGAATGTCTTAATTCTAGGTTTTTTATTTTTATTTTATAAAATTCGAAATTAAAATTGTCAAACAATTAAACATGCAAATTAAATTAATGAAACCAAAATCTAACATCCTAAATTTATGTTTTTGGTATTTTTTTATTTCAAAAATTCAGAATAAATAAAAATGCTTAGTCTAAATAAGCGAATTACCCTAAAGCATGCGATATTCTAATATGAACCTAATCTAACTCAAATATATTTCAAGGTAAATAAAGTAATCAAGACGAGATATGTACCAAGCCATTCAGAATCATCAAAGATACCATATATCATTCAGATCAAGGACTAATATCTAAATCAAACTTGATTTTCTCGTTAATAAAATCGATAAATTGATCTTAAATCTTAAATATCAAAATATCAATTTTATTTCCGCTTGATTAATTATTCTATCTAAAGCCTTATAGATGGAGTAAAAAAATCCATGTGCGGTTGCGAATTAGGTGGTACGTCGGAATTTTCAATTATGCATAGAGAAATATTTCAAATAAAGAAAACAAGATATAAAAAATAAAATAAGATAAAACAAATCTGACTGATAAAATAAAGTAAATCTAGCTAATTTGAATTTTTTTTTTTTCTAAACAAGGCTTGGCGAGTCGGTTTGGAGCTCGGCCGGGGGAGACGTCGGTGAGGAACTCTAGCGACGGCATAGCAGGCACACGGCGAGGAGGCTCGGAACGAAGGTGGTTGGTAGTAAAGGTAGCGACTAGCTCGGGATTTGATGTCATTGGGGAAGGGCAGCGGCTTGGAGATGGCGAGCGGGGCTCGGCTGGTGCTGGTCGCGGTTGGAGCAGAGAGCATCGGACACTGGGTCGCAGGTTGATCTCGAGCACAGGCGTCGGCAGTGGTGTGGTGTTGTCAAGGCGTTGCAGGCGAGTGATGGTGACTGGCGAGTGGACCCACAAACGTCGACAACAGGGCTAGGCTGTAGGTTGCGGTGGGCTTCGACTCTGGGCGTTGCGAGCAATTGGTGGGTCACGGCGGTGGCTAGCGGAGGCGATGCCGGCGCAATGGCTGGTGAGGGCAGGGGCTACGCGGACAGGGGTCGGCAGGGCAAAAAACCAGCTGCATGACGAAGACGACACTATAGCACTTTTTCTTCTTCTTCTTTTTTTCTCTCTCTCACCTCACATGTCTCTCACTTTGCACACTTAGCACCTTTTTGACTTTTTGTTTTCCTTTTCCATAAAACCAAAATTTTTCAATTTCAAACTCCAAAAAAATGAAGGAAGAGCCCCCTCTGCCGTACGCATACAACCCCTTTTATAGGGAAGGAATTTGATTTCTGCGGTATAATTTATTTCTAATTTTGCTTGTGCATAATCCCTTGAATATATCATTGAAATATATGCATTTCGCGCAATATTATCTTTTGTATTTTCAAATATTCCATCCGAAAATTTCCTTTCTGCCTAAAAATATGTCATTCAGTGTATACTACCTGAATATGTGAAAAATCTCACGTCACATCAATGCTCACCGTCGATCTAATGCAAAAATGGAATAAAATAAATGTTTCTAAACTATATGTTATGCAATTTTATTTTTATTTTTTTGGGTAAAAATTAACCCTTCTTTATACAAAATTTTATGTGTCAACAGTCATTTCCCTCCCACGTTGTTAGGTTTAAGGAAAGGGAAAGACCCCTTTTTGGTCTTTTGTCGCTTTTGAATTTTTTGCCACTTTCTTTTATCCCATTTTCTTTTGTTTGTCTTTCACCCTTTTTTTCCCATGCGAGCGCTCTCTCTGAGCCCCTCTCCGAGAACCCACGCGACCTCCATGTTTCGACGGAGCAAGAAGACCCGTTAGCTCAAGCGCCAATGAAACGCAAATCTGTTTAAAAACACAGGTGCCGCCAGAGCCATGTGTTGGTGTTTTCATGAATTATGTATAGGTAAAATTAAATTAATACAGCAGAAATAAAGATGATATATTTTATACATGATTTTCCGAAGGTGTTGTTCGTGCATTTTAATAAAAAATCTGAATATAAAAAGGGAGTTAAAATGAATTACCTCTCGAAGCGCGCTTTAAACTAATTAGTTTGGATGTTCTTTAGTTTGAGTCCCACAGATGTCGAACCTCTAGTTTAGACACACCAACAACGAACGTCAAATGGAAGAGAGAACTTTTGAATAATCACCACTATGATCGTGCTAGCAATCTCGTGGAGATAATCCGCCGTATCCTTAATATTTTAGTCACGTCCCGAACTTAAAAGAATTCCTTCTTCTTCTTTTTTCGCTTCTCGATAACTCTATAAAAATAGAATTATTTAACCTATTTTAGGCAACAATTACCGCAATATTTATAAGAAAATATTTGTATCTCCTTATGATTATTCGAATTTTCCTTATTTATACAGAATAATAAGATATGGAGAAGATAATGAAAAGAATGGCAAAAAAATCATGAATTCAAATCAAGAAGCAGTGGAAGATAGATATTAAATCAGAATCCTTTGATTTACTCCTGAATTTTATGCACAATTGCTTGGAGCTTGGATATATCCTCAAAATGGGAGAACATTGAGCTGGAGAGAGAGCAGTGAGGTTTTTGCTAGATCATTTTTCATTGTTCTTAGAGTTTTTCAAGTATTTTGAAGAGAAGACAAAAGTAGTGACAGAATTTTTGTTCTTTGATTTAAGATACTCGATTTAATTTTTATTTTTATTTATTCTTCTACTATGTTCTAATTTTATTTTGTTATGGCTACGATGTAGCCTAACTATGATGATGTGAATTCCATGATTTTTATGTTTTACAAATGATTTCATTCATGTAAATTATATATTATTATGCTTAATGCTTTTGATTGACTGGTCACCACTTGAATGATCTGATGTATATGTTTGAGATTGAGAAGTGATAATATGCAATTACTCATTATAATATATAACCATGAATTAAACGTGGATAGTGATATACCGCATTATTTGTGTAGCTTTCGGTGATAAGGTGATCCAAAAGACTCATTGTAAACCGGGAATATTCATAGTTTTTAATGCACTCATGTTTATTTTAATTCACATAGAGATACAGTGGATTAATAAAAACTGAGTAAGTTTGTTATACGTAAAGATAGGATAGTAAATAAGTTAGGAAATTCTGCTATCACATGTTTGATATCATTCTTGTATTCACAACAATCTGAAATTCATATATAGTGGTTATGATGAAATTGGATGCTCTAACATTTTTATCTGATTGATTTTACTGCATTTAGTCTTCAAGTTTTATTTTTAATTTATTCTAAATTATATTTTGATCTATTAGATAAATTTTAGAATTAATCTATTGTAGCACCCCGAACCCTTCAGCGGTCGCCACAAGCACCAATGTTACACCTTATTGCCCTTGCATCTTATACTTAGAAGAAGCGTCGTCAATTTCAGGCATTTTTTTTTAAAGCGGTCCCAGCGCAACTCATTAGCGAAAGCAAATTAAAGCATCACCATCTATCCCCCTTACCAACCATGATACCAATACACACCACTAAGTATCAGGATTTTATAAACGAGCGACGACACATTATTTACATATTCTTTTCAAGATGGGACTTCTTTTCGGGTCGATACATAACAAGGAAAAGCTAGGATTCTGCTATGTCCAGCCTAAAATCCCAAAAAGAACCCTCGACCCTCTACATCACATGTGTACAACCTCCCATCATATGTGTCGGCTAACTAACTCCCAAAAAACACAGCCCCTACTCATCGCGCTTGGGCCTCACACCCAGTCCGGTGCGTTAGGCAGTGGCGGCGGCAGCATCCCCCTCATCACCCCATCGCGGCGAACGTGGACAGAAACGAACTCCTGAACGACTGGGCCCCCAGCCAAGCCTATATCGTAAGAGACAAAACAACGCACGCGTATGTAGGTGAATCCAGGCATGGAGGGACAACTGAACTCCTCACACTCTACCTCAACGTCGAACGGTAACCCGTAAAATGCACCCCGCGCGACGGCAGGAAGCGGCATACTGCTAATCTGAAATGTTGTCCCCAAAAGGGGTGAGCACAACTACTTAGCAGATAAGGAATCCAATAACAACTCAATGCATCATACAAATCATACATGCATTGCAGGCGTTGTTGCTGTGTAGTCGGATTTTGAAATTGATAATTGGATATTATAAATTGAGCATGGATCGTGAAAGATATTGATATTATTATTTAATTCATTTTCGGAATAAATTTAATTATTTAATAAATTCTGAAAATTATTTTGGAACCTTATTTTCTCAGAATTTCGTGCTGATCGCTGCTGTGCATTTAGAATTTGAATTTGATGGATGGATGTGGCAATTGAGTGTTGATTGTGGTAAATATGAATTTTATTTATAAAAACTCAAGTGCCGGGTTTTGATGCAAAAATTGGATTTTAATGATTATATTAAATAGTGGGGTTTGAAAAAGTGAGATATTGACTTTTTTATTCGAAATTAGCGTGTCCCCACACACGTGAGGAATTTCTGGAATATTTTTAATATGAAAAAAAATGGCCGGGATCACTATTTTAAGTGGAAGCATTGATTGAAATATAAAGTGTCCTAGGGCCGAGTATGCTTTGGCTGTGTGATAACTAAGAGGAATCGTCCTGGGCTATTGAGCCGGACTTGCCCCTATATGGGATGCCCACGCGGTGGATGCGGGTCGCAGTTGATTCTGGGCCCATGCTCCTTCGAGAACGCCGTCGACGTACTGACGAAGCCGCGCTCCAAGGTGGGGAGGCGATGCCTGGCTATATGCTAGTAGATAGCCGAACTACGAGTAGGCTATGCCCTTGTGTGGCAGTGAATAACAATTGGAATGCATGATTGAGTGTTGTTGATGTGTCGGATTATGGGACGGAATTGTGTGGCATGGAATGGGACGTGTCATAACGATTTAGTCTTATAATCAGGACCCCCGCGGTTGTTGGTTATATGAAAATGAATGCGTTCCGGTTGTTTAAGTCCCTATTACTATCTGTGATTAAGTAATTTGAATTGTGCTAATCTGCAGGAAGGAATTAAGGCGAGGTAAGTTCTCTGTGTGATGTGGCTAGGCCACCCGGGGCGTATTTTCTTTCTAATAGGGGTTTAGGGGGTTGAACTTGCTGAGACATTGTCTCATCCCGGTTTGGGGATTAAAATTTCAGGTCCCTAGATGGCGGTCGTGGAGGACCCGAAGCCCTAAGTCTGGAAAGGTGGAGACTGAAGTATCGGTGAACGTGTCTTGCTAGTTGGTTTTAGGATAGTCCCTCTTTTTGTCGAGCTGGTCTATTTTGTAGACAGTTCAGAGTTGTATTTAAATCTATGTGTTTGTAAATGAGTGTTTGGTATTGTGATTGATTGCCTGCTTTTCTATCCCAAGTTAAATGTTGTCAGGGGATTTGTTTTGCTTCCGCATGCGTAATAAAATGAATGGGTCAGCGACGTATCCTGGGATGTCGCATATTTGATCGATCGCAGTGGGATGTGCGCGCGCTCGGGGTTCGGGGCATGACATCCCCGTTTAAGTGGTATCGGAGCATGGTCTGTGTATGGAGTGATAAGGTGCGATGAGTAATTGGATAGTTAGTAGGAAAGGCTTTTTAATATGCTGATGCATGTGAGTGATAGCTGATTGGTAGCTTGTTGTGGGGTCACTCAAATTCTAACCTGATGTTGGAATCGGAAAACAGGTGTCTATAAAGAGCCTATAGGATGAGTGACCAAGAGTGGAGAACTCCTTGGAGGAGGTCGATAGGACCTGTAACTCGGGGTAGGACGCTGACAACAGTTGGTACACGAGGTAGAGCGCAGGCTTAGACCGGCGCGAGTGTGAGAGTACCGCCTCAAGTCGGTACTTAGAGTGTAGCAGCACCGAGTGATCTTAGATTTGATGGGATCGTTCAGGCGCTTGTGTTCCTTGGAAGCATTTTGGGTCAATAAGCTCAGGATCGAGCCGTCGCTGTTGCCGTTGTTTCTACCATTGCCAGTGTCGTGACCGCTGTTGTTGTTGCGCCTATTGAGGCCTAATCTGGAGTTGTGATCAAGGATCAAACTACCGTATCTGACTCAAAGTTCAGTTTAAGCAGAAATGGAAATCGATTGGGGGAAATGCTGATGTTAGAAGAAAGGTGCCCCATTTCACCTAACCGGAAGAGTAGAATCGGAAAGTTAGTGCTCAACTCGATCGATGGGTGTCGTGTCTATAAGAAAGGATAGGGATATGTTATGTGCTATAAGAGAGAAATGACTTGTTACAAGGGTCGCCAGTACAGTCATTTGATCAAAGATTGTCCGTATAGACAGATGGAACCACAGCTGTTCTTGCACCGCCATTGAAAAGACAGAATAGAGGAAACATGCTTTGGGACATTAATGGGGTACTTGGAATAGACCCTAGTGCAAGAAAATGGTGCATGATATTCCTTGATAGGAGGTAAAGGACTCACCGATTGTGTGCCAAGTTGTGGAAATGAGGCTTGAGTCAGCCTAGTATCAGAGTAAAAAGGGAGCATGATATGAATGTGGCCAGCATGGCCGTCAGGTTAGTAACTGTCCGTGTAAGTCCAGGAGAGCGTAAGCACTGTTACTGCAGATAGGATGCCACTAGGATGGCTAGAGGAGCATGAAGGGATCGACCATGCATCAATCAGAAGAAGAATGTTTTTGAAATGTTTCTATCGGAGTAGCGTAGTAGAATTTTCAGTGAAGGTTGTAGGATTTTCGTTGTGGTAATAAGGTAATAGAAATGTGAATCTCTGACTATAGTTGTACTTGAAGGGTTAGCTTAAGTATGACTTGGAAGTCATTTATAAAAAGGTTTAGCTCAAGAAGCTTTTTGCTGTTTTGAATCGTGGTAGTAATATAATTCAGTTTGTTCGGTTAGAGTGTGAAAGTTTTGAATCGCTGAAAGTCGAAGAGGAACTTCAATCCTCGTTATTCATCACTGAAGATCACCTGATTCAAGTTGTTGGTTATCGAATCTTCATGGCAAATGTAATGGATGCGTCAGTTGAGGGGCCGTATATGGAGAACATAATCGTGGTACAGAAGTTTTCTAAGGTATTTTCTGAAGATTTGCCAGGTTTGTTGTCAGGGAGAGAAATAGAGTCGTAATTGAATTAGCACCCGGAACAGAGCCAGTCCCTAAGGCTCCTTACCGGATGGTGTTACCCGAGTTAAAAGGACTAAAGGTGCAGATGCAGGAATTATTGGATAGGGGATTCATATGTTCCAGTGTATCACCTTGGGGAGCATATGGTCTATTCGTGAAGAAGAAAGTTGATTTGTTGTGTTTGTGCATCGATATTCCTCAAGATCGACTGGAGGTCAGGGTATCATTAGTTGAGAACCAGGAAGAAAGACATACTAAAGTTAGCATCTCGCTCTCGATTCGGCAGTTATGAGTTCATTGTAATACCGAGTGGTTTGATGGACACCTTAGCTGTTTGTTCGAGTCTAATGAACAGAATGTTTAAAGGTACTTAAATCAGTTGTGATCGTGTTCACTAAAGTTATCTTGGTGTGTTCAAAGAGTGCAGAGGAGCACGAGAGACGTTTGGGGATGGTACTTCAGACCTTGAGTGCTTTTGAATTTTTAAAATAAGCTTAGCAGATGCAAGTTTCGGATGACTCGTATTGTGTTCCTAGGTCACGTGATTTCAAGCGAAGAAATCTCCATAGACCTCGTCCAAGATTGAAGCAATGAACCAGTTGGCCGATATTGACTGTAGTGACAGAGATCATAAGTTTTTCTAGGTCGTAGCAGAGTGTTATAGACGGTTTGTAGAAAGGTTTTCAGTGTTAGCATCACCATTGACAAGACTTCTGAAGAAGAAAGAAAAGTTTGTGTGGTCAGGTAAGTGCGTGTGTAGTTTCCAAGAGCTTAAGCAGAAGCTGACTATTCCATCTGGTCCTAAAAGTTATGAGATCTGCAATGATGTGTCGTTTAAAGGATTGAGTTGTGTGTTGATACAGCATGATAGAGTTGTTGCATATGTGTCCTATTAGTTGAGGCCTTAGGATTTGGAAATGAGACAGCATCGCTGGATGGAACTCATTAAGGATTATGACTGTGATATTTTGTATCACTCTGGAAATGTGAGCAAAGTCGCAGATGCACTGAGTCGAGAGTCCTTAGCAGCACAGTTGGTACTCAAGGATTGGATCTTATTTGAGAAAGTTCGAAATTCGGTTTTCAAATCTAAGGTAGGCCACATTTTGAATCTTATGACTACCATCAGAATTGAGCCGAAAGTTCATATCAGAATCAAAATGCTTCAACGGTCAGATTCATAAATTTAGAAGATTTTATAAGAGAATGCAAATGAGAGAGGTTGATTTTCAGATTTCTGAAGATAGAACGCTAAGGTTTTGAGGACGATTGTGTGTAATTGACAATACAAAGATTAAAGAAGAGATCTTATGGGAAGCTCATCATAGCAATTTCAACGTTGTCCAGACAATACGAATAGATCTTGTTTTGAGTGTGTGACATCCTGAATTTCAAACTCTGATTTCGATTGGTTAAATTGGGCATTTCATCGACGCGATTACAGTGTTTTTCTCTGAGTTGGCCACTCACGAGATAACTAGACTAGTTGGGTGAGTTATTAAGGACTTTAAGGCAAATAGACTTGAGAATTCGACCAGGAATCGACTTCTCGACCGTGCTCATCTTTAGAGATCATTACGGCACAGTTAAAAACCGAATTAAGATCAGAGATAGGTCGGTTCGACTAAGATGAATGACCGATCGTGGGTGACTCCACTAAATTGGAAAACTCTCGTCAACTGATACTAATTTGATTTTACTGTCGTTTTGGTACCCTGTGTCCGTATTTGAATCATCGAGATTTTCACGACCCTCGAGAGTCGCCAATGTGTTGAGTGGGTTCATCATGGCTCGAAGAAAATCTACCACGGGTCATTTGTCCTAAAAAGCTCCGAAAACTACCTAGTAGCCTATGTCACACTAAAAGCGTGTCGGAGTGAAATTAACCGCTAATCTAAGTTCGATTTCAGAAATTGGAGATTCTGTCTTGTCACAAAGTGGGTACACCGAAGTGTGTGTATATCATATAAATCATCTACATTGAGTGCCGGGGATGGATTGTATTTCAATCTAGATGAGATGTTCCATGTTGGCAGAGCTTTCAGATGGTTCTTTCTTGAGCAGTGCATAGTAGAGAGTGCAGAATTTCAATTGCTGAGACGAAGTTAGGGAAAGAAAGATCATAGGCTTGGGTCAGTACAGTAGTCAGTGATTGCAGTTGCCGTGATTAGTGTCAGAGTTATATCGGACCTTGACCAGGGGTTTCCAGTTTCAGCAGATCAGTCAGATAGTTTCTTTTTAATCAGTGCAGAGCAGAGTGTACAGGATTTCAGTCGGTTGAGATGAGATCAGAGATCAGAAAATCACAGGTCCAGAGTTGGGTTAGAAATCAGTGATTCAGTTGCAATTATTAGAGACATTTTAGAGACTGCTCAGAATCGCCAGTTTAGCTTTGCAGATTTTGTGTTGAAGACCTTTGGAATTTTAAGTGGGCAAGTCTTTAGTATTTTGAATTCGAAGTGGTTTGGGCAAGATAGCAGTGATCTAGCAGTATTGGTATAGAAGGAGCAACATGAGAAACCGAAGATTCGATGAGACAATTGTACCCCCACCTTTTCTGTTTAAGAATTGGTAAAGGTTTAAATTTTGAGGACGAAATTTTTTATAAGAGGGGAAGAGTTGTGACATCCCGATTTTCCAATCCTATTTTCAATAAATTGAGACGGGCATTTCGTTGGCACGCATATAATTCTTTCCCTTGAGTCGGCCACTCATGTGAAAACTAGTCTATCGGGTGAAACCGTTAAGAGTTTCTAATGCATCAGACTCGAGAATTTGGCCAGGAAGCGATATTTCGACCGAACTAATCTGTAAGGGTCATTACGGCATGATTAAAATCGATTAGAGATCGGAGATAGGTCGACTCGACAGTGGCATGTGAATAGGTGTGGGTGATTCCACCAGATCGCACAATTCTTGTCGATCGGCACTGAACCGACTCTTCTATCGATTTGGTACCCTGTGTTCGTATTTGAAACCTTGAGATTACTCCGACAACCGAAAGTCGCCAATGTTTCGAAGATGTACATTGTGGCTTGAGATAATCAACCACAGGTCAAGTGCATGAAAATTTCTAAAGGCTACCTGGTAGGTTGGGCCGCGCTAGTATCGTGCCAAAGTGAAATTAACAGTGGAATTGAAATCGAATTCAGAAATTGAAAGTCAGGGTGTGTCACAAATCATTTTAGGAACATTGACTAATCTTCGGAAATTTTTTCATGTGATTAGAATTCTTTAGAAATTAAATCAGAGAATGGCTGTTTTGGCTCGAGAAATTAGTAGGCCCGCCTTTGGTCTTGCTTTTGGGATTTAAGTTGGTTCTATGGACAAGTGAAGATGTGAATTGAAGTGTGGTGACATTGAATTAATTTTATGGACTTCAATTTGATTCAATTGGAAGAGAATCAATTGGAATTGAAGAATTGGTTGTATAAGATTTTATGCCTCGGCGGAAAATGAAATTGGACCTATTGAAGATAGTTGTGGAGGATTTGAATTTTAGTGGAAAATGACATCACCCTATGTCATGGTGGTTGGCCAAGTTGAAGAAAAATTTGACAAGTGGAGGGGGGAGATTGAACCAACTTCTTCTTCAACCTTGGGAAGACAGAGAGAGAGAGAGAGAGAGAAAGAGGGAAGGAAGGGAGCTGCTCAACCGGACGCTGCCCCTCTGCCGCTCAACGCCGCCAGCCGGAGCCTCGCCGTTCGTCTGTCGCCGCCGCCGCCGCGCGTTTGCCCTTGCCGCTTGCGTATCTCCGCCTCTTGACGCCATCGTCCCTGCTCTGTTCGCACGCCAGCAATCCGAAGACTGATTGAAGCCAGCAGCTCCGCCTATCGCCGTTCGCCGCCGCCGCATGCCGTCCTCGCCCCGCGTCGCCTCGCCGCCGTGCTGCCGTCCGTCCCCCTCTCGTTCGCTCGAACGCCGTCCGCCCCGTCCAGTTGAGCTACCGTCGCTGCCCAGCCTTGTTTGGCCAGCATAGACTGCCGCCCGACCGCCTCCAGCCACCGTCAGCCTTGCCGGAGCTTCGCCCGAGCTGTCGCCCCTCTTCTCCGCTGGTTCCGCGCCCAAACCGCCGCCGTGCAGCCCTCCGTTCGACCCCAACCAGCAACCCAGAAAATGGGTATGGCAGCGGGTGTTTGGCCCGTTTTGGCCGCCTTCTCGAGCCCGGATGCTCGGCCCGCTTTGAGGAAAGTCGATCATCGCGTCGTCCTTGTCGTTTTGGTCCGCTCGGCTCGCTAATCCGGTGAGTTTAACTCACTAAACCTCGCTTAGAGGGTTAATGATGCTTTAGGTGTGTTTAGTTTATGTTAAGTGTTATTAGGTGGTTAGTTTAATTTATTTAAGTGTAGATTATATTAATGTGCTTAATTAACTTAAAGTGTGATTAAATTAAGGTTAAGTGAATGTTTACATTAATATAAACATTGATGTGACATAAAGGAATTTACTTTTGATTTATTTAAATATCTCGAAATTATTAAATAATTAAATAATATTTTAATATTCGAAATTATTAACATATTATTATTTAATTATTTTCGGAATAAATTTAATTATTTATTAAATTCCGAAAATTTTGTCGGGACCCTAAATTCTCAGAATTTCGTGCCGGTCGTTGCTCTGTAGTCGAATTTTGAAATTGATGATTAGATATTATAAATTGAGCATGGATCGTGAAAGATATGGATATTATTATTTAATTAATTTTCGAAATAAATTTAATTATTTAATAAATTCTGAA
This sequence comes from Eucalyptus decipiens, assembly GCA_014182575.1. Classification (NCBI taxonomy): domain Eukaryota; kingdom Viridiplantae; phylum Streptophyta; class Magnoliopsida; order Myrtales; family Myrtaceae; genus Eucalyptus; species Eucalyptus decipiens. Next base: position 27,020,253 of record CM024615.1, read on the forward strand.
AATTATTTTGGAACCTTATTTTCTCAGAATTCCGTGCTGATCACTGCTGTGCATTTAGAATTTGAATTTGATGGATGGATGTGGCAATTGAGTGTTGATTGTGGTAAATAGGGATTTTATTTATAAAAACTCAAGTGTCGGGTTTTGATGCAAAAATTGGATTTTAATGATTATATTAAATAGTGGGGTTTGAAAAAGTGAGATATTGGCTTTTTGATTCGAAATTAGCGTGTCCCCACACACGTGAGGAATTTCTGGAATATTTTTAATATGAAGAAAAATGGCCGAGATCACTATTTTAAGTGGAAGCATTGATTGAAATATAAAGTGTCCTAGGGTCGAGTATGCTTTGGCTATGTGATAACTAAGAGGAATCGTCATGGGCTGTTGAGCCGGACTTGCCCCTATATGGGATGCCCACGCGGTGGATGCGGGTCGCAGTTGATTCTGGGCCCATGCTCCTTCGGGAATGCCGTCGACGTACTGACGAAGCCGCGCTCCAAGGTGGGGAGGCGATGCCTAGCTATATGCTAGTAGATAGCCGAAATGCGAGTAGGCTATGCCCTTGTGTGGCAGTGAATAACAATTGGAATGCATGATTGAGTGTTGTTGATGTGTCGGATTATGGGACGGAATTGTATGGCATGGAATGGGACGTGTCATAACGATTTAGTCTTATAATCAGGACCCCCGCGGTTGTTGGTTATATGAAAGTGAATGCGTTCCGGTTGTTTAAGTCCCTATTACTATCTGTGATTAAGTGATTTGAATTGTGCTAACCTGCAGGAAGGAATTAAGGCGAGGTAAGTTCTCTGTGTGATGTGGCTAGGCCACCCGGGGCGTATTTTCTTTCTAATAGGGGTTTAGGGGGTTTAACTTGTTGAGACATTGTCTCATCCCGGTTTTGGGATTAAAATTTCAGGTCCCTAGATGGCGGTCGTGGAGGACCCGAAGCCCTAAGTCTGGAAAGGTGGAGACTGAAGTATCGGTGAACGTGTCCTGCTAGTTGGTTTTAGGATAGTCCCCGTTTTTGTCGAGCTAGTCTATTTTGTAGATAGTTCAGAGTTGTATTTAAACCTATGTGTTTGTAAATGAGTGTTTGGTATTGTGATTGATTGCCTGCCTTTCTATCCCAAGTTAAATGTTGTCAGGGGATTTGTTTCGCTTTCGCATGCGTAATAAAATGAATGGGTCGGTGACGTATCCTGGGATGTCGCATATTTGATCGACCGCCGTGTGATGTGCGCGCGCTCGGGGTTCGGGGCGTGACATCTGGCCCCCCACATTCCGGGCATCTCGCATTTCAACTAGCATCACAAGGCATTCCCTTCGAGCAGAAACCTGCGACAGGGCTTCCGGCATTTACACTCCCTGGCCGGGCATCCCGCACCCCATATCCTGGCATCGCGAGGCATTCCCTTCGGGCAGAAACCTCCGACAGGGCTTCTGGCCCCCCACATTCCGGGCATCCTGAATCACCCAGAGCCATCCGACAATGCATCTCTATACATTCCTGGCATTATCCTCCGCCACAACCACCTCCTCACTTATCATTATTCACATTTACCATTTTTTATCTTAATTTAACATGGCATATGGCATGACATCAAAAAAATCACACTTGGCATGGAATTCACACTTACATCTCAACTCAATTTCATACACATACCAAGACTTTATCACATATACATCTCAATTCAATATCATACATGTACCAAGACTTTATCACACATGCCACATAAATTAAATTGAATCCGTGGCCAAATAAAAATCTTATTTATTTATTTATTTATTTTATTATTATTATTCTTTTAATATATATAAATTCCCAAAATTCCCAAAATTCAAGAAATTATTAAACAAACTCATAGGATGTTAATTACTTGCAAAATTCATGGCCAAATTGAATTTTTACTAAATCTCACAATTTTCCCAAAACATCTTATGCTTCTCTGATGAAACCAGAATGCACAGTTTCCGAATAAATTCAATTAAAATATCCATATGGCCTCCAAAAATTATTAAAATTTACTGGGTTATAGCCAAGACATTTTCGTACAACTTTTATGAAGAACTCCAAGCCAGATTCCTTATAGATTATTTTATTCAACCTCACGAAGCTTCTGGACCCTTTACCACATCGTCCAGTGCCTCCATCTCCGAAATATGAAGTTTTAACCTACCTATTCTCTTTCGTTTTCTCTGAAATTTATATATGTTATGAATCAAGATGTCCTTTACAAGTTTCATCAAGAGATCTAGGTCAAATAACCAGAGTATAGTCATCTTTTAAGTCCATGAAGTCTCGGGTGTCTCGGAACACATCACCAGAATCATCGTCTCCAAGATCTAGTTGATTCACTAGGATATACTTGTTCATTTCACTTAAAATTTGATTATGTTTTATTTTAAGATGTCCCCTACAATTTTCATGAAGACATCGAAGTGAGATTCTCATCACAAACCAACATGAAATCACGAATCCAGCAAGAGGACAGTAAAAACTCTCCAGATCTGAGGTCTCCGTAGGATGAGACTTTAACCCCTCAAATCTCCATCATTGTCCACGAAATTTTAGTATGTTATATTACAAGATGTTAGGTACAACTTTCATGAAGAAATCAAAGCCAAAATCGGACTCCAAACACACATGCAAGCTCAAACAAGTTTCTGACTCACATGATCCGAGCAAGAACAGTCACACCATTCACACACAACTCATCCATGCTTCAGTTTTTCCCATCTAACACTCAAAAATTCAACATGCAATCAACATACAAGCATGCAAGAGAAGCTAGAGGACTCCCACTTGCCTCTAGACCGGTCGGTCGACGGCATAGGGCGGCGAACACGGCGGCACACGGCGGACGGACGGCGACGACCCCTCGGCTCCGCCTCCTTCCTCTCTCGGCCTCTCCCTCTCTTTCTCGAATTCTCTCTCTCTCTCTCACCTTCTCTCTCTCGGCCAAAAGAAATCCGGCCACCTTCTCTCTCTCTTCCCTTCTTATACCCCCAAATCCTCATGATTGATAATGATTACTTGCCTACAAACCAACCAATGCATGGCCTTCTCCTTTGTGCCACTTGTCCTATTGCATGCATAATGGGCTTGGGCTTTTTGGGCTTGGGCTTGGGCCATTCGGCCACTTCTTGGGCCTCCTCTTGGACTGGCCGACAGCCCCCTTTAATGGGCCTAATTGGGCCGACTAGCTTGGCCCATCAAGCTTAGGCCAATGGGCTTAAGGCCCATCCTAAAAATTGACATTTTCCTCTTCTCTTTTTTTTTTTTTTTTTTGAATTCCTTTATATAATTATTTCCAAATTCCAATTTTCATCTTGGCCAAAGTCTTGGGACATTTTGTTCATTGAAATTTAATTTATAAATCTTATGGCCAAGCATAGATTATCTATCAAATTTAAATTCTCACAATCGGTTGCATAATTCATCTAAATAAAAAGACTAATGGCTAAAGCATAAGCCATAAAAATTTTATCGCCAAATTAGAGACTTTAACACACCTTATGGCTTGTCACTTAATTTTGGGATGCCACATCTATTTTAGTATTTAATAAGTTTATTAATTATCGATCTCCGTGGGACGATACTTTTTCTTATCATTATATTACCTGTTCGACACGTGCACTTGCGTTTAGAATTTTACGAACATGTCTCTAAGACACAAAACAAACACCTACTTTCTCTATATTCGAAGCAACATTTTTTCGAAAGTTCTTTTTAAAATTTCTTCACGAATCAGCAATGGTTGCTAATCCTCACTTTCATTCTCTCGAAGTGCGATCGTGTACGATGACCATTCATGCTTTTTTATTCAAAATATAAACACGCACAAGATGGGTGTTGCACACGTGCACCTTAATTAATTAATTAAATAAAAATAAAAATGACATAATCGTTATATGTACATTTGGGCATGTATGTGTATCATATGCAAATAGGCTCGTGACTATAATACAAATTAAATTAAATCTCATTTAATTTAATTTCAAGTCAACACAATTCGATTGCAGTAATTGCAAATACATTGCAACATTATTTCTCTTTTATTCCATGTTATCCTAATTGATTATGGTTTGTAATATCCCTATGTTCATTACTAAGCTGGTAGTAAGATTTGTACTAATACATCAGTACTCCCAAAAGAATTAATTGTCTTGATTAATCTTTAGGTCCTACAAGTCATGATTGACATCTAGTAATATGTCATGGCTACCCAGATAGTGTGAATGTTTTAAGAACATAATGAACCTGTTAGTTTTGGCTACAATATAATTCAATCCATTTGTCTTACTATGTCCTAATCAAATAAAGACCATAGAATATTTGTCAATTCACAAATTTGATCATATGTACAAATCTAATTAACATGCATTTTATTTGGGATATAAGCAATTTATTCTCGGTTACAACCTCGGTCGAGGATTACAATGCAGTGTCATAATTAGATAGCATTTGACATCATTATTATACCTTGCATGTAACAATGAGACAAATTCCATATTGCGCACACGTTCAACTTCGTATATGAACAAACTATGACCATCAGGTATAAAGACGGATCAACGATCTGACATTACGTGCACCTATAAATCATAATTGTTCGACACACAAATTAACAATATGCTTCAGGTCTAAGGACTATATATACAATACCAAAGCATGAATAATTAAACATTGACCACGCTAAAACCTTACGTGTCGCTAATCATTCCATATGTGTCACGTTCAGTGAATTTGACTAATACAAACACCTGTGTTCTAACTCAGGCATCATAATACCCAATGACATGTGATTTATCATTCCTTAAGTATCTAATACTTAATGGTGAAGTTAAGAACACACTAGTCTCAATAGGATTATAAATATCCACTCAATAATACTAGGAACGGTTTAAAGATTTAGTATAACTATGAACCCGTCACATATATTCTTGACGTTTCAAGAATATGTCTAGTTACAACTAATCTCATAAATATAAATTAATTGGACAAATAAATAATATAGTACAACTGAAATCCCTAACATGTAACTATTACATAGTAGCTTTAGGGCATACATTCAACAATCTCCCACTTGCATTAAAGCCAACTTGTCTGGTACTTCAAACTCATTTTGTCAATATGCCTTTCAAAAGAAGAATAAGGTAAGGCCTTAGTGAAGGGATCTGCCACGGTTTCTACTGAGGTGATTTTCTGCGAGGCAATATCACCTCTCCCAACAATTTCTCTGATGAGATGGAAGCATCTCTCAATGTACTTAGACTTTTGGTAAGACCTCGTGTGACACCCCTCGAACGGCCCCCAATCCGTTTAGGTCGTCACAGCTCGCTTATCTCTCTCTTACAAGACCTGAAGGTCTATAAATCCTGGAGGTTTATATCCTTTGAAATGATGCACGCCCACTAGACAATTTTATAAGATAAAGCTGAGCACTTTTATTTATATAAGCTTGATATAAATTTGTCGTGGTTTTTTATACCCGGCTACATAATAAAAGATAACCCGACCTTCCCCTAGCTTTCCTTTTTTATTCAGCCCTATACAAAAGTCTATCAGCCAGTGCCGGCAATCCAAAAAGTTTCATCTGCTACCCGTCACACACGATCATATCCAGCCCGGTCCATCGGCTGGCGGCAGCGACAACATCCCTAGCATGATCCCATCACGTCGAACATGCACCGACAGAAACTCCTGAACTACGGGGCCATCAGGTAAACCGATGTCATACATGACTAGAACCTGTACTCGGATGAAAACCAATCCTCGAATCCCAACATAAATGTGCTCTGAACACGTGCACTCAACATCGACTGGGACACCGTAAAAAGTACCGCGAGTGACAGGTAATAGAGGCATCTTTTAATCTGAAATGTTAGTCTCCAAACGGGGTGAGTATAACCACTTAGTAGTAAAATATTCATCAAACTATATCAAGCAGTACCATCAATATGTAGATTCATGCAAGATAGACAAAAACAGGTAATCAAAGGATAAGTATACATCAAAGTCATGAAATTCTTCAATACAGTGGCAAATGCAGTTTCAAAGGATTAAAACACCTCATGCCTAGTTACACAAGTCCTAATCATAGGGCCAAACTGTAATGATATATCCCATTCCATACCATACAACTTAGTCCTATAACCAGACCACATACACATATAGTAGAATCATCCATTTTATCATTCAAAAGGTTTCATCCCCCGGAGGACCAACGTTTGTGTCCCTCCGGGCATTTGCATCCACCCTGGCATCACGAAAGCCTCCGGCATTCAGCCACTAGGGTCACCGGGCATCTAGAGCGTACCACACCTCCAGGCATCTCGTACTCCACCTGGCATCACGAGAAACCCTTCGAGACTCACCATGAAAATGGTTATCCCGGCCCTCCAGATTTACGTACCAACTAGCATACAATCGGGCATCCTGAAGCTCCCGAGGAAAGACCTCCGGCATTCAGCCACTTAGGGCCACTGAGCATCCACAAGGTATCGACTCATTCGATCCTTTGGGCATCCCGAATCCCGGGCATTGTTGACCCGAGGGTTCAACGGCAACAATTAACATCTTAATTTCCAAAAACATCTTTCAATGCAATAACAAGATGTTCTAAGAATCCTTCATCAAATCTCAATATTGCATAATATGCCAATACCAATATCATCATGTCACATAACAATTCAAGATATATTCATCTTTGGGACAATTTGTGAAAATTCGAAACAAAACAGCTTAATCATTAAGATGCACAATTCTGGAAAAAATCTCGGAATAATTTCCAAATGAACTCAGAAAATTCTGAAATTTTGATATGTTATAGATGAGACCAAAAGGAATAAATTTCGTGAAGGACACTAAGTCAAATTCGCTGTGTATAGAGGGTAATAGTTTGATGTTTCCTTCAAAAATTCTGCAGTAACTATCAGATTCAGTACCTACAGAAGAAAATTCGTTTCACCAACTAAATCTTGTTTGTTTGTCCTCAAATTTTGATATGTTATTCCTAATGATGTTTCCTACAACTTTTATTGAGGGTTCAAAGTCAAATTCTATCTAAAAAATTACATAAAATTCACGGAATCATCAAAGGTCAAGCTGTTCTCTACAAAACAGAGTACTGGTTTCAATAGATTTACTCATATCTTCATGTTTTCACATTCATATGGTTATAGCTAGATGTCAAACTCCATCTAATGGATGTAATCTTTAAATAAAATGGTTTCTTTCCTTGTTTTCATCATTATAAATCAAAGCGATACAATTAAAAGGATTTTCCATCTAACTTTCTCCAAAACAAAATCGGCACTTACAATTTTCTTCATTCCTAATTCAATCAAGTCATTTGTTTCTCTACCAATCTATTTTACAACCCTTAAGTCCCTTCCACAGCATCTAAGAACACTTTCAGCAAGATCTTATTAACAGAGAAACCCTCCCACAGCTCGGCTCAGGGCATATGTTCATCCCTAAACTCACTCATCTCAACATATACCACATCCTTTCCCTCGGCAACCCTTTCCTTACCTTACTCGATCCACACAGCCATCTCACACTCAATTTTAGAAACATGCAAGACCCGAATACCACATGCAATGGCTGGTAGATTCAATCTATTACTCGTTTAGTTCAATTCAACACAAAATAGCAACATCACTTTCAATCCACCACATTTCAGCATTCAATCTTCATCTCTATCATTCAAAAATCTACTTGCAGCTTCCTATTCTGTATTTTCTCACATCTACCAGCATTTCACCAAAAAATTTCAACATGCAAAGACATAGGTTGATGAACTTTCACTTGCCTCAACCCCTAGCTTGATCGGCAAACAAAAACAGAAACTTGAGACTTCAAACGCAGCTCAATTGGCGACGGGGATCAGCGGCGTCAACGACGGCAGCTTGGACACAGGCACAGGCGGAGGGCGGCCTTCCTTCTTTACCCTCACTCGCTCAGACCGCTCACTGCTCACTCTCTCTCTCTCTCTCTCTCCTGCTCACTCTCTCGGTTTCTCTCTCTCACTTGCTCCATCCGAATGCTTTTGCTTTCTTTGGTTAATTGTTTTGTTAATTTTGCATGTAGGTGACAAGTGGCATTAAGGAAAAGACAAGTGGAGGGTAGCATGGCCTCCTCCATCCGGTTCCTCCCCCCCTTCTTTTGGTCGACAATCTTGAAGGCTTCTTAGGCCTACCTAGGCCCGAAAATTTGTGGCCTAAGGTCCAAATCAAATGGCCCATAGTAAAAAAAATAATAAGCTCATAATTTATGCATAATTATAAGGCATTTTGGTTTCCATAGAAATCAATTAATATTCACATAATCAATTTGCTTCATGTACATGTACATGATTGAAACCCTTGCATGGAGAAAGAAATCGGCAAGGCTGCACGGGGTCGCGACAATGTACATAGGAGGTTTGATCCAAGAAATAAAATAATGCGGCCATTGGTGCAATTGTCCATATGGCCATTCAAAGAAGAATTTCTTTTTCTTCAAAAGTAAATATTTCGAGTTGTCGAGATTCTCGAATGCCACACCTCAGTTCCTTGGCTTAAGCTATCTCCCCATTGTTGTCACAAAACAATGTAATCGGCTGCTCAATTGAGGGAACGACTCCAAGTTCAAAAATAAACTTCTTCATCCAAACGACTTCCTTTGCTACTTTAGAAGCGGCTACATACTCTATCTTAGTGGTGGAATCGACAATTATGCTTTGTTTGGAACTTTTCCAACTAACTGCACCACCATTGAATGTAAAGATAAACCCAGACGTAGACTTATAATCATTAGGATCCGATTGAAAATCGGAATCAGTATAAGCTACAACTTTAAATTCTCATTCTCCATTCTCCATATATCAAGAATAGATCCTTAGTCCTTCACAAGTACTTAAAGAATATTCTTGATTGCTATCCAATGCTCTTCTTCTAGATTAGACTGATATCTACTGGTAATAATTACAAAATGTGCAATATCGGGTCTATTACATAGCATAGCATACATTATGCTTCCAATAGCAGATGCATATGGTATCTTTGCCATATGTTCTCTTTCTTCAGGAATGTTGGGACATATTTCTTTAGAAAGGCAATAATCTTCTTTTAGAACATTGCATGTTAAAACGTATGTCTATGTACGTAGACTGTGAGAGGCAAATCAATCGTCTTGATCTATTTCTATATATCATGATACCTAAAATGTAGGTTGCCTCTTCTAAATCTTTCGTTTAGAATTTCTGTGACAAGAATAGTTTTATCGATGATATCATCGGTACATCATTCCCAATCAAAAATATATCATCGACATACAAAACTAGAAATGCAATTGCACTCCCACTAATCTTCTTGTATACACAAGGTTCATCCGGATTTTTGATGAAGCCAAATGATTTAACTACCTCATCAAAACGGATATTCCAATTTTTGGAGGCTTGTTTGATTCCATAAATGGATCTCTTGAGCTTGCACACCTTCCATTTTTCACTATTAGATTCAAAACCTTGTGGTTGTTCCATATAGATGTCATCCTTGAGAAAACCATTTAGAAATGCCGTCTTGATATCCATTTGGAATATCTCATAATTTAGGTGTGCAGCTATAGCCAACATAATCCGAATGGATTTTAGCATGGCCATAGGTGAGAAAGTTTTGTCATAATCAATTCATTCTTTTTTACAATATCCTTTCGCCACCAGCCATGCTTTGTAAGTCCAATTTGACCTTCAGCATTCATTTTTCTCTTGAAGATCCATTTATAGCCAATTAGTATAATACCATCAAGCAGGTCAATTAAGGTCCAAACTTCATTGGAATACATTGAATCCATTTTGGATTTCATGGCTTCTAATCATTTACCAGAATCGATGTCCGACATTGCCTCCTCATAGGTTTTGGGATCACCAGGTTGATCACCATTTTTCACAATGAATAATAGTTCAATATGATCAACCGAGTGTTTATAACAAGCAAGTGGGCAAGACGTTCTCGCACTTCTCCTAAGAGGTTGTGTATCAGAAGCTCCCACTAAATTAAAGATTGGTATATGAACTCAGTTGTTTGGTATTTCATTTTTTTTTTTTTTGTAAGACTATTTTCTGCCCAACACCACATTTTTGGACGAACTGATTCTCCAAAAAAGAAGCGTGCTTGCTTACCAAAATTCTATGGTCTGAATGAAAATAGAAATAATATTCAAGATTTTCTTTTGGATATCCAATAAAGCGACCTTGTTCAGATTTTGCCTCTAATTTTTCCATTTTCAACTTTTTCACGAAAGCTAGACAACCCCAAATCTTAATATGATTAAGACTAGGTTTCATACTATGCCATATCTCATAGGGCGCAATTTAAACATATTTGGATGGTACTCTATTCAGTATATATACAACTGTCTCAATGGTATATCCCCAAAGAGATATTGGCAAATCAGTTTAACTCATCATAGATCGCACCATATCTAATAAAGTATGATTTTTTTCATTCAGATACACCATTATGTTCTAGAGTTCCAGGAAGTCTCTATTGTGATAAAATGCTATTCTCTTTAAGATAGTCCAGGAATTCAAGGTATTCACCTCCTCGATCTGATCGAAGAGTCTTGATACATTTTCCTGTTTGTTTCTCAACTTCGACCTTGAATTTCTTGAACTTTTCAAAGGATTCAGATTTATACTTCATGAGGTATAAATAACCATACTGTAACTGATCATCGGTGAAAGAAATGAAGTAATTATTCTCACGCCCCGATCCTCGGGCACGCACACATCCTTCTACTTGGTCAATTTTATAATGCGATATCCCAGGACTAAGTATCGGCGACCCTTTCGTTTATTAAGCACATGCGGAAGTAGTTATAAATCCCTAGACAGTAACACAATGGGATAGAAAAGCAATGCCATATTTTTCATATTGAAATCCACAAACAAACCTTTATACATGGCATAACTCAAATTCTATTTACAAGACTATTCATAACATTATAATCACACTCTATATACATAACACAAGGTTCACAAAAGAGGATGGAATCTCAATCCTCATCCGGGTCGTACTCAGGATCATCCTAATCCTCTTCTGACTCTTCTTCACTAAGCTCACATCCTTTAAGCTCTTCATCTTTTACTGGGTCATCGTCCTCTTCTAGTTCATTCTTCACAGGCTCATCTACGGGCCTGAAATGTTGTCCCACAACCGGGATGAGACTACATCTCAGCAAGTTTTACCCCACTAAGACTCAATTAGGAAACCAATACGCTAACCAAGCTGCTTATGCACACACGAGTCAGATGACTTACCTTGGCCTCAAGTTACACCTGCATATTAGCACAGTTCAATAGGCACTCAAATAGTCACATCGTCTATCAACTAAGAAGATTGGGACAAAAAGAAAGGGGGCAAAAGTCCACAACCTTATCCTTTCCATTGATGGCTTGGTCCCCCTTTGGCCCGCATAAATATGCCCATGTCTCCCCATATTACTTTCTTGTCTTTTATTTCCATGAATTATCCACTTTGATAGCAAATGTTGCACCCCCATGCCTAGGTTCGAATTACTTTCTTAGCCTCAATTTCTTCACAAATTCTCCAAATCGAAGTCCAATTTCGATGAAGTAAAATCTCATTCCAATTTCTGCAAGTCTCTGACACTTAAAAGCTCGGCTTAGAAGTCTAAATTTCCTTCAATTGAGCTCATCTGAATTTCTGCTAATCTTCCGCAACATCCGAATCAGTTTTCCGTAAAATCTCGAACTCAACAAAATTACTCTGAAAGATAAGACGATATCCTATAATTGAACTGTAATATGCCCGAACGTCCAATTCCCGAAACTGAATTCAATTTCGTGGTTAAAAATCGATCGAACGCGATTTTAGTCCGATCCGATCTACCGGGTAGCTTTTAGGGATTTTACCGCGGTTATATCCCTTAACGGCTTCACCCAATAGATTGGTTAACTCGTGAGTGATCAGCTCAAAGAAAAAAGACCATAAGCGCGCCGGCGAAATGCCCATTTCATATATTCGGAACGGGGTTGAAATTCGGGATGTCACAACTCTTCCCCTCTTATGAAAATTTCGTCCTTAAAATTTTAACCTTTATCAATCCTTAAACAAAAAGATGGGGGTATCGTCGTCTCATCTAGTCTCACTTTCCTCGATTGCTTCTTTAGTTTCGTGGCATTGTGAGACCACTTTGACCAAGGGAACTATCTTGGTTCACTGAATTCGATCTTTCTGAACCAACAACCGAACCGACTTCTCACGCACGACACTCTGTCTTCCACATCTAATTCTTCAAGATTTAGCACATGAGTCGGGTCAGGTTCGTACGTCCTTAACCTCAACACGTGAAAGACGTCATGCATTTGTGCCTACCCCGGCAGCAACGCAAGACAATACGTTAGGATCCCGATTCTTTTCATAATCTCAAAGGGAACTACGTACCTCGGCTCCATATTTCTCCCCTCCTTGCTGAAGCGCAAAGTATCCCTCATCGGTGACACCTCCAAAAAGATGTAATCACCAATTTGGAACTTTTAGGGCCTTCAATGCTCAATAATACAACTTTTCTGGCGGCACTGAGCGGTCTATAATATGATTCTGATCACGACAACTGCAATCATTGACTGCTGAATTGACCCTCGTCCTGTGATCTTTCTTTTTCTAATCTCATCTCGACAAACTGAAGTTTTGTACACTTTGCTCTGTTCTGCCTCAAAAGAAATTATATGACTGATCTACTGAAACTGGGAATCCTTGATTCTAAATCTGATATAGGTTCGTCACTGGTACCCACGCAGACAAACTGTCTGACACACATACACTTCTGCGTGTCTATTCCAATCAAGATCCTTCCATACGGCGATAAAGTGAGTCGACTTCATCAGTCTATCAACCACTACCCTAACTTGAGTCATTATTCCTCTGACTCCTTAATAAACCCATCACAACATTCCATCGTGATATACTTCCATTCCCACTCGAGACTCTCGAGTGATTATAAAAGTCTTCCCGGTTTGCTTTACTGAACTCCCACTCACTAGCACATCTGACACTTACAACCTGTCCGGCAATATCTATCTTCATATCGATCTACCAATCGAGCTGACGTTGATTCTGACCTACCTCGCATTATATGGTCAAATACTGCAATACCACAGTGAATTTCCTAACAAGGTCTTCTCCTCAAGTTCCATACTATATGCCATCTATCATCACCCACGATACTTTGACGTTCCATCTTTCGAAATCTGAAAGTCAACTTTTCCCATACTGATATCCTCTTACAGGATTTTCTGAACATCCCGGTCTGTCAACTGAAGCATTTGATTCTTGCTTGTATAACTGGTTCAATTTTGAGGGCGGCTGTAAAAATTAAAAAGGTAGCCCACTTCAAAATTGAAAATTGGGTTTCGAACCATGTTCAAGCAAAGTCTGTACTTTAGCCAGCCTGTGCACAATTGAAGACTCTCGACTCAACGCATCAGTGACTTCTTTCTTTCCTCCGGGGTGATACCAGGTAGCACCATTCTAGTCCTGCCAATCTTCTGACTCATGACACCGTCTCATGTTCAACTGCCGAGATCACAATTGACGGAACGCGTGTGCAACAATCCTATTATGTTGCATTGATACATAATCCAATCCTCTAAACAACTCGTCACTATAAATTCCGCATCCTCCAGAACCCTAGTGAATGGTCAACATAAGTGTGGTAGCCAACTTCCACTTAGGCTCTTGGAGTTTATCCTCACACTCATCAGTCCATATGAATTTCTCTCATTTCTTCAAAAGTCGAGTCAATGTCAACACTGATTTTATGGCTCTTTCCACGAACTTTCTAAAGTGACTTGTACAACATATACGGCTTCTGATCTCTAATACTATTATCGGTATTGGTCCGCTGATAATTGACTCGGTCCTGATCGGGTCCATGGAAATTCTCACCCTTCTTAGGTGTCTCTCGAGCTCCTTAGCATTTCTCGAATACACCAAAATATCGTTGAAAGATACGATCACAAACTGAACTCGATATTCCTTGAACACTCAGGTCTTCAAATCCATGACAGTAGCTAGAGTGTTTACCAGGCCAATCGATCTTACAATACTCTCGTAAAGACCCTATCAAGTACGAACAGCTGTCTTTCGTATAACCTCATTCCTTGTTCATAACTGACGACATCTTGTTCTCAAGTTGATCCTTGAAAGCATCAACACTCTTGATGTCTGGTCACCCAATTCGTCGATCTTTTACAATGGACACTTGTCCTTGATCGTCACCTAATTGAGTTGACGATGGTCGATGCATACTTGCAACCAACCATCTTTCTTTTTCTCACAAACAAAACTGATGTTTCCCCAAAGTAATGCACTGATATGCACGAATTCCTCATTCATCAATCTTCACATCTACATCTTCAGTTCTATCAATTCATACAACAATAACTGGTAAGAAGCCTTCGAGAGTGGCTCTATCCTGGTGATAACTCGATCGCAATTTCTATCTCTTTCTCTGGCGACGGTCTAACAGTTCTTACAACAACGCATCTAGAAATTCTTGGACTACTGAGATGTCCTCCATCTCTAGTTCTCCAATTTGTCCTACCCAAGACAATCGTCAATCAACCTTGGCAATCTTCGTCTAACAAACAAGTTGCCTTCAGCCAACGAGATTAATGAAATCGAAGATTCTTTTCGACTCTCAATAACCTCGACACTTTCACATACTAATGGACTAAACTGGATTACTCCAAGACCATGATTTATTATCACAAGATGCTCCATGAACCCACACTATTCACATGGCATCAAACTCACACCTCGGCAACTAGTCAAGCACAACTATTGCTAGTGATTCCCCTCTCTTTCACTTTTGTTTCAACAATTTAAGTCCTACCAACTCAGCACAAATCTCTGCTGCGCTGCTCTAATAAAATCACTTCCAACACATTCTTTCTCTGATCGGTGCAAGGTCTATTCTACTCCCATTCCTTTCGCCATCCTAGTGGCGTTCTGGCTGTAGTAGCGATGTCTATGCTACCTTAGACTGCCACTGACAATTCTTCACCTCATGGTCATGCTGGTCATCATCGCAACAGGTTCTAGTCATACTCAAACACTGGATTTATCCATGTTTCCTTCTACAATTCCGACACCTATCTGATGCGTCTTCTATCTTCTATCAAGTGAAAGCATGCACTCTTTCTGGTTGCCCCATCAGTCTGCTAGGATCACTCCCGACCAGATATCCCTGTTGGCTATACTCTAAACTATTTTGCATCCTAGGAAGGACATAAGACCGATCTCCATCATCACGTCCGGAAACTACTTGATCTATTTGACTCAGTGCTGACTTGACTACCCCACCCTTCCTTGTGAGTGGAATAGAATACTTTTCTCTCGACCTTGGTCTTTTCCCCGACCGATTTCAATTTCTGCCTGAACTAGATCTATACCTCGGCTCGAATGCAATGACTCACTCCCGGATCACATCTCCACTCTGGATCTCAGCAGGTGTGGCAACAACGGTGGTAGTGATAGCGACAACAACGGCGGCTCGGTCCTAAGCTTACTGGCTCAACCAATTCCAAGGACACTAGCGCTTGAACGATCCCGTCGAACCTAGGATCGCTCGGTGCTGCTACACTAGTACCAACTTGCGATGGTACTCTTACACTCGAGCTAGCCAGAATCGACACTCTACCACAACCACCTCGGGTACCGACCTTGGTCAGTGCATTATCCCGAGTCACAGATGACATTGTCCTTTTACTAGGAGTTCTCAGCTCCTGCTCACTCATGTTTCAGTCTTTACATTGAAACCCGTCTTCCAAATCCACACTGGATTAGAAGGTGAGCGATCCACACACAACAAAAACAATTCTAGCATTCAACTAACACAAACATGCACCAGCATGAATTTAAAGCCCTTTCTTACTAACTATCCCATGACTCATCGCTCCTTATCACTCCAATCTTGAACTTCGCTTTGATACCACAAAGAGGGCATGTCACGCCCCGATCCTCGGGCACGCACACATCCTTCTACTTGGTCGATTTTATAATGCGATATCCCAGGATTAAGTATCGCCGACCCTTTCGTTTATTAAGCACATGCCGAAGTAGTTATAAATCCCTAGATAATAACACAATGGGATAGAAAAGCAATGCCATATTTTTCATATTGAAATCCACAACAAAACCTTTATACATGGCATAACTCAAATTATATTTACAAGACTATTCATAACATTATAATCACACTCTATATACATAATACAAGGTTCACAAAAGAGGATGGAATCTCAATCCTAATCCTCTTCTGACTCTTCTTCACTAAGCTCACATCCTTTAGGCTCTTCATCTTTTACTGGGTCATCGTCCTCTTCTAGTTCATTCTTTACAGGCTCATCTACGGGCCTGAAATGTTGTCCCACAACCGGGATGAGATTATGTTTCAGCAAGTTCTACCCCACTAAGACTCAATTAAGAAACCAATACGCTAACCGAGCTGCCTATGCACACACGAGTCAGAGGATTTACCTTGGCCTCAAGTTACACCTACATATTAGCACAGCTCAATAGGCACTCAAACAGTCACATCGCAGATTGAAGCGTCAATCAAATCAACCTAGTCGATTCCATATCATTCAAACCATCGCAAGGTCATTTGCACTCAATCAGTCAATTCATAACATCATATCAAATTATTGATCAATCGACCTAGTCGATTACATGACAACAAGACCACTCATTGGTCATTTTAGTCATTCCATTTCAAATTCTTACTAACGGCTCAATGAGCCTAGCCTATCAATTTCTTGGCTATAAATCCCGGTCCTAAATGACACAACTTATTTATAGGTGGTAATCACGGCCCCACTGAGCAATTTTTTTAGATTTAGTGGCATCACGGCCCCACTCGGCAGCTTTTAATATTTAGTGGCATCACGGCCCCACTCGGCAATTGTAATATGTAGTGGCATCACGGCCCCACTCGGCAAGTCTATATGTAGTGGCATCACGGCCCCACTCGTCAATTATAATATGTAGTGGCATCACGGCCCCACTCGGCAATTCTATATGTAGTGGCATCACGGCCCCACTCGGCAATTCTATATGTAGTGGCATCACGGCCCCACTCGGCAATTATAATATGTAGTGGCATTACGGCCGCACTCAGCAATTATAATATGTAGTGGCATCACGGCCCCACTCGGCAATTTTATATGTAGTGGCATCATGGCCTCACTCGGCAATTATAATATGTAATGGCATCACGGCCCCACTCGGCAATTCTATATGTTGTGGCATCACGGCCCCACTCAGCAATTATCTATTAACTCACAACCTCACACGGTTATTTTCCTTTCGAATAACGACACTTCCTAATTTTGGGACATTTTCCCATATTCACCAATCTTACTCAACTTTCACAATTTTTCATAGTTCACCAATCAATTAAACACTGACAACTGATACTCGGTTGTTCTTCGATCAATTACTCAAAATCAACTCATTTAGGAATATGTCCTAAAATTCCACAATTTATTCAATTCAACACAACGTAGAATTCAATTAAATAAACTGACTGCACCACGATGATCAGCATAAAATTTCGATCGTCGGCTATCTCTGCCTAATTTTTGAAAAATAAATAATTAAATAATTAATTTCGAAAATTAAAAAATAAATACAATAAATCCAATTTAGGCCCGAAATGCCTAATTGAAGCCCGATAAGGGTCGGGAAAAATCCCGAGATGCATTCAATAAATAGTATAGGCAGTTCTCTAGCTAAGTACGCTAACCACCTAACTAATATGCAATGCAATTAACTAATAATCGCTAATCCATGCTAATCTAACCACCTAATTGCACTTAATTAAATCTAATCAATCATTAAGCATCATTAGTCTACTAAGCAAAGATTAGTGAGATTACTCACTTGATTTGCGAAGAATGGAACACCGCGACGGCGGCCGAACTTGGGCCGACTTGCTTCGCGGGCCCAAGATGGGCTGAACTACTGAATTTGCTGGGCTTCAAGTGGGCTGGAATTGGGCTATCTGTTGGGCCAACGCTTGACTGAGTTGTGGGCTACAATGGCTTCTTGGCTGCTGGAGTTGATGGGCTTTGCTGGGCTGGACTGCTGCAATTTTCGTGGGCTAGTCGAGCAAAGAAACAGAAGGGACTTCAAATGGGCTGGGCCGAGTGGAGCACGGCCAACTTGTTTCGGAGGTTGGTGCTGCGGACGAAGAGGAGCTTCGGTGGACGCCTGACAGAGGAAGAAACGCTGGTGCTGCTTCGGTTTTCGTTGATGGACGAGAAGCCGCGTGGAGAGGGCACCGCTTGCTGGCTTCGCTCGTTGAACTGAAGACGCGTGGTAAGGAGTCAACGAACCGCCTGAAATCCTTGCTGAGTTGACTAACTTTCGGTGGTGCTTCGGTGGTGATCACTGCAGTGTGGAGAGAGACGAGCTGCTGGGCTCGAGGAAGCAGCGAAGGAAACGGAGCGGGCTGGACTAAACTGCTGGCGTTGATGGGCTTCAGCTTCGTCCGAGCTGCGACAGACGCGCGGCAGCTAGTACGCGGTCTTCCTCTTCGCTGAACGTTGACCGGAGATGAGGAGGAACGGACGAATGGTAGCCTGCAGGGGTTTCGGTGGGTGGTGCTTCAATGAGTCAACGACATTGGCGCAGGATTTGCTATAGTTGACCGGTGGAGGTGAAAACAGACATGTGGCAGCTTTAGTGGAGGCATGGGTCTTCGGTGAGGGCTGAAGCAGGGGATCACGTTGCAGCTTGTGTTGAACTTCGGTGGAGTGTGGCTGCGTGGAGCAGGGAAACGAGACCGAGAAGGGGAAAAATGGAAGCAGAGAGAAGTCGGTGGCTTGCGAATGAGCTCGGAGTTTCAACGAGGAAAATGAAAGAGAAGCGAGGCAAGCCATGGGGAGCAGCTGGCGTCTATCAACTAAGAAGATTGGGACAAAAAGAAAGGGGGCAAAAGTCCACAACCTTATCCTTTCCATTGATGGCTTGGTCCCCCTTTGGCCCGCATAAATATGCCCATGTCTCCCCATATTACTTTCTTGTCTTTTATTTCCATGAATTATCCACTTTGATAGCAAATGTTGCACCCCATGCCTAGGTTCGAATTACTTTCTTAGCCAATTTCTTCACAAATTCTCCAAATCGTCCATTTCGATGAAGAAAATCTCATTCCATTTCTGCAAGTCTCGACACTTAAAAGCTCGCTTAAGTCAAATTTCCTTCATTGAGCTCATCTCGAATTTCGCTAATCTTCCGCAACATCCGAATCGCTTTTCCGTAAAATCTCGAACTCAACAAAATTACTCGAAAGATAAGACGATATCCTATAATTGAACCGTAATATGCCCGAACGTCCAATTCGAAACCGAATTCAATTTCGTCATTAAAAATCGATCGAACGCGATTTTAGTCCGATTCGATCTACCGGGTAGCTTTTAGGGATTTTACCGCGGTTATATCCCTTAACGGCTTCACCCAATAAATTGGTTAACTCGTGAGTGATCAGCTCACAGAAAAAGGACCATAAGCGCGCCGGCGAAATGCCCATTTCATATATTCGGAACGGGGTTGAAATTCAGGATGTCACAATTATAATTACCTCTAGCAATTTCATTAATTGGTCCACATACATCTGTATGTATTAATCATAATATGTCAGCAGCTTACGCACTATGTCCCACAAAAGGTGTTTTGAACATTTTTCTTATAAGACATGCCTCACAAGTCGAGTATGACTCAAAATTTGATGGATCAATGTATTCATCATTGCTCAACTTGTTACTTATGTCTTCTCCAATATGACCTAATCAGAGATGCCAAACATACTTTTTATTTGGACCGTCTCTAGGGCATTTATTAGTTATGGTATTTATATCAATTCTATTTTGCTTATTGACATCAATAATCGTATTACCAGACATTGTAATGGTATAAAGATTATCGATTGATAAGCTAGAACCAACACATCTTCTATTATGATAAATTGAACATACTTCATCAACAAAAGAAAATTCATAATTCCCTTTACTTAAACAAGGTATAGAGATGATGTTCCTAACAACATTATAAGAAGTTCTTTAAAACAAATATATGTCCAAAAGGCAAACATAAATGAAAAGTCCTTATAGCTAACGCGGCAACTCTTGCTCCATTAGCAAATGTCAGGACAATCTCATTTCACCCTAGCATCCTTCTTGTTTCCAGATTTTGCAAAGATATAAAAATAAGTGAAGTTGCAGCAATATCTAGAACCCATGAGCTGGATTCAACACTAACCATAAGATTAGTTTCAATAAGCATAGACACCATACCTTCATAAGGTTGGTCTTTGGGCTTGACCTTCAAGCTCGCAAGGTACTTCTTACAGTCCATCCTTCAGTGCCCCTTGACACTACAGTAATGACATTTCCCTATATCAATCTTAGGTTTAGATTGCACAATAAGTTTAACATGCCTCTTCTATTTCTTTTTCTTTAAAATAGTCTTTACCCTTTGAAGCCTTAGCCATAGCCACTACATTTGGTCTCATGTTATGTATTTCGTTCTCATAAACTACAAGCATGCTATGTAACTTAGCAAGAGTTTTCTCCATCTTACGCATGTAAGTTTTGAACAAAACCAGAGAATGAATCGGGTAAAGATTGGAGGATCAAATCCACAACTAATCTTTACTATAAAAAAAAATCCACAGCTAATTCATTGTCCATAACAAGATTCAACTTAGCCAATTTTTGAATGTGCCAAATTATTTTCAAAGTATGATCATTAACTAATAATCCTTCAGCCATCCTCATACGATACAATGCCTTAGATATCTCATATCTAGAGGTTTGACAATTCTTATCAAAGTATTCCTTTAAATGCAAAATGATCAACCTAACATCTTCCATAGATTTATACTTTTTCTTTAATTCATTATTCATCAAAGCAAGCATATATGACCTAACTTTTAAGTCATGTCACGCCACTTATCATAAGTGACACGCTTCTCTTGGGTCCCACCCTTAAGAAAAGAGGTTGGCATCTTTTCAATTTTTTTTTTTTCTGAATTGAGAACAATTCTCAAATTCCTTACCTAGTCAGTGAAATTGAGTCCAATCAAACAATTCTTGTTAAGTATATAAGCGAGTGGGTTTGTGGTCACCATTTTCAGAGCAATAATATATCTTTCAAAATAACTATTTCATTTTGCCTTTAATTGAAATAGATCCTCCCACTAAATTTATATTCGAATCGCATACTCCTTAAGATGGGAAGCGGTAATCTTTGTTGGGTAAAAATTACTAGTGGGGATGGAAACCCCATTAGCCCAAAGCCCACCTCACCTAGCAATTGTTGGTGTTCTATAAACTTCATAAGTGAACTTATTTGTCCAACGCATCATATGCAAGTCCTAATCATAACTTCGGCTTCTAAACCATGAAAATTTCACCTAACAATTATTTGCATCATGATCATAGTTAAGTCTCGCCCATCGTCTCATGCAAGTATTGAAGGCATAAACGATTCCCTCACCTGACAATTATTAGAAATCATTTGGCTCCAACCCCACAACATCACATGCATAATGAAGTGGTCTAATATTATGAATAGTAAATAACCCTTATGTATCCATACTCGGTTAGTTAACCACTATAATATTGGATCAAACCACAACGATGGAAGGCCACGAGTCCGAAACTCGTTTCAACTTAATATTATTAATAAGGAGATTCGGGTAGTTATTAATGGTTTCACTTTGCACATTAACCAATTTAACATGCACAATAACATAAACACAAAAATAAATAGATATCATATAAATATCTATCCTATGTGGTGATCATGGAATTATGGTTCGATGGGTCTCGAGCCAAAGAGACCCATTTAGCCATTTTAATGTTTTAATAATAGAGACATGCCCTTCATTTCTTCTTGAATCTTTGAATTCTTCAAAGACCAAGCCCATAGAGCTCATCGGCTTAATGGTTCCTCCAATGGCTCCTCCTCTCTTGTAGCATTTACATCAACAATTGAAATACTAAATTATGCTAAAATTACATTCATAAAAATAAATATAAAAGGAAGGACGCAGCCTCCATTTAATAATTACAACCCGAAAAAGAATACCTATAATCGTCATACATTCATTCATACAACAATCATAATGATTAGGGATTTTTCCATGATCACCACCCTTCCTTGCAAGCCATAAAATCAAAATTTAAAACTTCGGAAGGCATAGATAAAATTCTGCATTTAATCAAATTTAAAGTCAAACAATGCAAATTACGTCAAGAAATCAAATTGATGAAACAAAATTCACGAGCGTGATTCCGAATGGAAGTTGCGTTGTCAACTTTAAATTCACAATCGCGAATCATACGTAGAATATAAACACAAAGTATAACAAGTTACGGATTTTTGATTCAAAATTGATTTAGTTCTAATTTTTGCTTAGTTGATTAAATTTATCACATAAATTAATCAACTTTTATAGGCCACAAAAGAGCAAGAGATTCTCTTAACAAAAATAAATTGACCATTAGAACACAAAAACATCTTTGAATTATAAATCAACTAAACACATGAAAAACACCTAATGTTGGCTCTGATACCACTGTTGGTGTTTTATAAATCATGTATAGGTCAAATTAAATTAATACAGCGAAAACAAAGATGATATATTTTATACAAGATTCTCCAAAAACGTTGTTCGCACGTTTTAATAAAAAATATGAATATAAAAAGGAAGTTAAAACGAATTAGTTCTCGAAACGTGCTTTAAACAAATTGATTTGTATGTTCTTCAATTCGAGTCCCACAAACGTCAGACCACTAGTTCAGACACACCAACAACGAACATTGAATGAAAGAGAGAACTTTCGAATAATCACCACTATGATTGTGCTAGCAATCTCATGGAGACAATCCACCGTATCCTTGATGTTTTAGTCATGGCCCGAACTAGAGAGAATTCCTTTTCTTTTTCGCGTCTCTGAGACACAAAACAAATGCCCACTTTTACTATATTCGTAGTAATCTTTTTCGAAATTTCTTTTTATCCTCACTTTCATTCTCTCGAAGCGTGATCGTGCATGATGGTCAGCGGTAGCGTGATGGCTACGTGCATGATGGTCAGCAACTGCTAACCATGATGCACGATTTCATGCAAATGGTGCATGTGCACACTTTAATTTTTTTTGTTTTAAATAAAAACACACACAAGATGTGTGTTGCACACGTGCACCATAATTAATTAATTAAATGAAAAATAATTAATCAAACCCCTTTATATATATATAAAGGACATAATCTTTATATGTACATTTGGGCATATATGTGCATCATATGCAAATAGGCTCGTGACTATAATACAAATTATTTAATTTAATTTCAAGTCGACACAATTTGATTGCAGTAATTGCAAACACATTTGCAACATTATTTTTATCTTGTTCCATGCTATCCTAATTGTTTATAGTGTGTAACATTCTCAGGTTCATCACTAAGCTGGTAGTAAAATTTGTACTAACACTTTTTTTTTTTTTTTAAAGCAAATTTGTACTAACACATTAGTATTCCCAAAAGAATTAATTGTCCCGGTTAATCTTTAGGACCTACAAACCATGATTGACATCTAGCAATATGTCATGGTTACCCAAATAGTGTGAATGTTTTAAGAACATAATGAACCTCTCAGTTTTGGCTACGGTGTAATTCAATCCCTCTATCTTACTATGTCCTGATCAAATAAAGACCATAAAATATTTGTCAAGTCATCAATCATATGTACAAGTCTAATTAACATACATTTTATTGGAGACATAAACAATCTATTCTCAGTTACAACCCCGGCTGAGGATTTCAATGCATTGTCATAATCAGATTGCATAGGACATCACTATTATACATTGCATGTAACAAGGAGACAGATTCCATATTGCGCACAAGTGCAACTTCGTATATGAATAAACTATGACCATCAGGTATAAAGATGGATCAACAACCCAACATTACATGCACCTGTGAATCATAGTTGTTCGACACACAAGTTAACACTGTTCCTCAGGTCTAAGGATTATTTACACAATACCAAAACTTGAACAATTAGACATTGACCACGCTAAAAACTTCAATATCGCTAATCGTTTCATATGCGTCACGTTCAGTGAATTGACTAATACAAACACCTGTGTTCTAACTCAAGTATCATAATACCTAATGACATGTGACTCATCATTCCCTTAAGTATCCAATATGTAATAGTGAAATTAAAAACACACCGGTCTCAATAGGATTATAAATATCCACTCAATAATCTATTGACCAAGAACGATTTAAAGATTCAGCTTAACTATGAACCCGTCACATATATTCTTAACATCTCAAGAATAGGTCTAGTTACAACTGATCTTATGGAATTATTCATAAATATAAAATAATTGAACAAATGAATGAATACGTTATTGCCATTAAATAAATAATAATAATGATAGTATAACTGAAATCCCTAACATGTAACTATTACATAGCAGTTTTATGACATACATCCAACACCATGTCCAGCCATCACCCGGCCGTAATCCATGGCCATAACACCACTGTCTTTCCTCCCTGTTGGCCAAGAATCGGTTGCCCAGATGGACAACGCGCACACAAAGAACGTCGAAACAAGGACGTGCAAAGTGAAGGATAGCAACGGGGATTCATCAAAATTTGTTTAGCCAGCAACAAGCACCCACAAAGGAGGGAGAACTAAGAATCAAACGCACTAATCTTACTTGGGCGTTTCGTCAAGCATGTGGTATATGTAAACTGAGGGTGAGGAACAGGGATGATCGAGCCCGAGCTCAAGCCGGGATTCCGAATAAACGACACATTCGACGCCAGAACAGTAGCACACGCACAAGGAAGGCCGGAAACTTGCATGAGCTAAGCAACAACAGCCCGATCCGGCGAAGCCGAAATAGGACACAAGGAGAAGGGAATAGGGGCTGCCGGTGGCGTTCCCTACTCGGCTTCGCGGCGTCGAACGACAGACGAGCTCAATATATCTGGCTACATCCCTCCGCCTCACTCATCTCTAAGCTGATCCTTGGGAAATTGGCACCTAAAATCAGACAAATTGAAAACTAGCGAAAACTCGAGGCCAGAACCTACCAAGGCTCGTCATAAGGGAAGACGGGGAAACATCCGTATGCTATCAACTCTAGCGAAGGCATGGTGGTCACCGGGGGCTTAGTCGCTCTCTGTTTTCTCTCCCTCCCCAGCCTCCCTTCCCTTGGTCACCCACATGCCGCTCCCCCCTCCAAAGCCTCCTCTTTATAGACCCATCACGTCGCACGTGGGGCAGGCGGGTTTGCCATTGACCGAGCTCTCGGTGGGCTGCTCGCCATCGCGTCGTCGATTTGGCCCCCCTGCCCGCGCTATAGCTCCTGTCTTCTTCGCTCCATGTGCCTTCAATCACACTCGTCCTTGATGGTGTGAGGAAGAAGAGAAGAGAAAGGGACCGGGCCAAGGGAAATGTGTTGGGTGAGATGGGTCCTGGGCCCACGCTTTGGGGGGAAAGAGAGAGGGGGGTAGAAGAAAGCCTAGTCCTCGTGGGCTCCCTTCTCTCTTTTTTTAAAAATAATTTTAATATTTATCCGAGATGCTGTAAAATTAGGGAAAATAAAATAGAAGCTAAAACTTAATATATACAAACAATATTAATACATAGGTGATGCGCAAATCATTTTTATTATGGCCAAATTGATTCCTAATTTTTCATGTAATTTAAATCTAAATATTTAATCAAAATGTAGATGTCAACAATTGTTATGTCTTAAATATAATTGACGTTTGTAAACTTCAATTCTTATATAAAGGGATAAAGTGGTGAGTTGTAAGTCAAGTCATAGATAAAGAAAAGAAAGCATTCTCAATAAAAAGTTCTCCCTCTAATTTCTAGTGTTCTCATTCCAAGTTTCCATAGTTTATTATCATTCTTTTGGTTCTAACACAAAGGCACTTCAGATGGTGTTAAACCCAACTAGATGGGAGCAATGTTCACATCAAGCGATTAAGTTTGGCTGAGATTTTGCCCACAAGGTCCCGGATCACTTCAGCTTCAGTTTTATCCAAACTGTAAGCACTAAAAAAAATGTTCGGTCATCAGTGCTAGTCAACATGAAGAACACATGAAGACCGTACATATGTTTTGTAGTTAGAATGTTGAATAGATACAAATCCAATTTAGGTCAAGCATATTGGAAAGCCGTCAAAAGAATACTAAGGTATCTAAAAGGAACTATTGATTATACACTGAGTTATCGGGGAAATGATCGGCAACTTGAAGACTATTCAGATACTGATTGGAAATGAGATTTAGACATATGTTTTATAGTTAGAATGTTGAATAGATACCAATCCAATTTAGGTCAAGCATATTGGAAAACCGTCAAAAGAATACTAAGGTATCTAAAAGGAACTATTGATTATACACTGAGTTATCGAGGAAATGATCTGCAACTTGAAGACTATTCAGATGTTGATTGGGAATGAGATTTAGATGAAATGAAATCTACCTTTGAATTTGTTTTCTTACTGAATAATGGCGCAATATCTTGGAGCAGTACAAAACAAAAGTGTATAGTCTTGTCCATAATAGAAGCTGAGTCCGTGATATTATCAGCAGTAATACAAGAAGATATTTGGCTTAAGAGATTTTTGGATCATTTAGGTATTATTAAGAATGCTGCAAACTCATTGTTGGTTAACTGTAATAGCCAGACAACAATAGCATACATCAAATATCCAAAATATATAGATACCAAGTATAATTTTGTTAAAGATATGGTTGCACGAAAAGATGTGAACTTATAGAATGGTAGCAGATCTTATGACGAAGCCAATATTTAGAGATATGTTCTGTGGCCATGTCAAATCTCTGGGATTGTGTAAAAGCTGATATACTAAATATTGTAATTTCACTTAAGTGTTCACATTTAATGAATTTGTGTTTTCATTATTAATGCCTATGAATTTTTGTTTGATGTTTATATACCTTAATGCTTAGTGTATTATATAAATTTGAGAAAGTATGTCGGACAGATAAAATATTAGCCCACTTACACGAGTAATCGTCTTTATTTACTATGTGATAAATAAAAATGAAACGGTTTTTAAGCTTATATCTATGTGATAATCGAGAATTTAAACTTAAAATATATATGTCACCTTAACTGAGTGTTAAGATGAGGACATAATATTTACTATATCCGGAAGTAAAATAACCAACGTATTTTACTTTATCTGTCTTAGATGCCAGATGTGAGTTCTGATGAATTTTGTGAACTAGTAGATACGTGAACTCAAGTTAAATATTAAGTATATCTGAACTATCATTTGTACAGTATTGAAGGTATAGACATATGCTTCATGAAAAATGAGTTAATACTATAATACGTATTTCATACTACGAATGCGTGAAACAACCAACAAGAGTGGCAAAAGTTTTAATCTCAACTTTTATGCCGTGTAAGACTCTTGAATGAAAGAATTCCTCAATTAAGTGCCTTCATTACTCTTATTTATTCTCAATATTTCTATTTAGTATTTGCTATCTTAGAATGTTGCTAATGATCATAAATTGATTCAATCTAATGAGACATTTAAAAAAAAAAAAACAAATTGAATTAAAATTGAGAGTTTCAAGGAAAGAGGAAAATCGAATTTAGAAAATTACATTCTAGTTTTGTATTCATTAGTTGACAAATTATTATTGTTTTTGGGATAATCATAATTGTGGATATAATATATCATTACTAAAAAGAGATCAAAAAAGATATAAATGTAACTAATCGATTTAGAGTATTGCATACTAAATTTACTCAAAAATGCAATGCTCATTATAAGCTGCTATATATTCTTAACAGATATATAGCAACGAGCTTTCAAAGTATGCTGATCGCACGGATTACTTACTGATGTGAATGTTGCATAGAGGTAAAGAAAGTTCTATTCAGCTCACCATATGCGAGTGGGAAATGATAGATTTTTTTATATTAGATGGGCCAACTTAAGCTTATCTGCCCATGTTGATCCAAAACCTAGTCTATAAGCGTAAGACCCATAAAATAGTGCAGTTACTGTAATATATATATAGGGTATATTTGAACTATTACGTTTTTTAGAAAGTGAGTTACGTTCTTCACTTTTCCCCTTTAGAAACAATACGCGCCTTTTTTGACGAACGAAACCAGGGCTTCAAAGAATTCTTCAAAACTGCGACGATACTTAATTTGTGGCAATTAAAGTATATGCAACTCCGTGATATGCCTTTGATCAATGTTACATGTTTCCGGGCACATTTTTGTGTATTCATTTTTTTTCATGATTTGAGTATCGGATTGTTTTTTTTTTTTTTTTTTGGAATCTGTTTCTCGACAATTACATTAATTAATCAACCGGTACCCTTGCAATATTTAATCTTATTTAATTTTCAAGTAATCTAAATTAATTTTTAACTTATCCACTAACATATAATGTAATCATATGATTGCACGATCATTGAAATAATCATCAACCAAGAAAGCATTAAATAAATTGTAAAGAAAAGCAAGAATCTAACACTAAATAATAATAAAAAATGCCATTCCCAACCTCGTCGAAGGGAAACCACAATCAACATGTCAAAAATACATAATTAAGTGATAATTGAAATAGAAATGTGCAAACAACAACATAACATTTGTCTCTAAAAACATTCAAACTCTATCGCAAAGCTCTAAGAGTTTGTTCAATTTTTAACACAAATTTTTTTGGATTTTCACACATTTTAAGAGAAAAAATACTGAAAAATAATTTTTAAACCTTTTCTTCATTTTTAGAAGAAATAAATTGTCTTGGAAATTTTTAAAATTTTTTTAGAATATTCTTTTGAGCCCAAACCCAACAAAAGTTGGCCTGAGCCCCCTTGCCGTCTCTTCCTCCACGCCTTACTCATCACGTTCTACCAAGACAAATCAGGGCACGCGAAAGTTTAAAAGAAATCTCAATCAAAGGTCAAAACCGAAACGATAGAACACGACCGCCACGCTTCACGATGAATCAGCCTACATCCACCGCCGGACCTCCATCACAGGCTAGTTCCGGTCACCGGAAAACGCCGCCGCCATACTCACGGCACCGCCTCGAACGTCTCTACTCACTGAAATGCCCATGTTCAGCGCAAGACCAACACCAATAACAAATTGCTACGCCCCCCTCGTCGGCCAGTAAACCCTCACCACTCACCCTCTCTTTCAGCCATAACAACCAAGGCGTGGATTAGGGGCGATCTCCACGATTGCCCTGCGGAGCTCTGAGCCTCAAAGAGTAAGGGGACCGACTTATCGTCCCCGTACTAAAAACGAACACCCACAAAGCAACGGCCACACAGAAACTAACAAAACAGCGTGAAAATTCACAAAGCCGTGTCTAATGACCAACATACGCTAAGGACAGAACGAGAATCAAAGAAACAATGTGAATCTGGTTCAGGCATTTCATCAAACAGGTGGGGTGCATTGACTAAAGCGTGAATGCCAGTTCATTCGGGACTCGGATTTGCATTCAGGTTCACAACAATCATCAAGCCAAGACCAAAAAGGGCCGAGCACAGATCCGGCGGGACCAGAACTCGCGTGAGCCGAACCACGATGATTCCCAGTCCTGCGAGTCCGAAACGGGCCAAAACAGGGCAGAGAAAAAGGGGTCGTCGGTGCTCCCTACCCGGCTCGGGGTGGCGAATGAGGGCGAGTTCGATAGATTGGACTACGTCCAGTCGCCTCGGACGCCTCTGAGCCAGGATCCTCGGGAAATCGATATGGCCCGAAAGAAATAAAAGAAAATAAAATTGAGACCTACCGTGGGCAAAGGAACGCGTCGGCGAGGGTCGTCGGCCGCGCTCCAGGCGCGATGGCTACTGGAGTAAGCCTCTCGCTCTTGGCCTCACTCTTGGCTCTCTGTTTCTCGCTCCCTCTGCCGATTTCTCCCATGGTCTCTCTCTTGCTGTCGAACCCTGTGATCTCTCCCGAAAATCCCTCCTCTAGCGTCTCTCTCCCTCTGTCCTTTTGAAGGCGCCGGCGGGTGCGCATGGCCTCTGCCACCGCCGGCTGCCCTGCCGGCCTGGCCCCACCCAGCAATCGCGCCGCGCGATTTGCTCTGCTCCTGCTCTGTCTCGGCTGTACTGTTGTGGAGAAGGCGAGCGACGCGAAGGGGAAGGAGGAAGAGATAGGGGCCGGGCCAGGTAAAGAAAAGAGGATGGGCCAGCACAGGTGAGAAAAAGAGAGAAGAAAAGAAAGAGGCTGGGCCGGCCCGGTCTCGCTTTCTCTCTCCGTCTCTATCTCTTTTTTTAATACAACTGCTCCTAATACCTATATATTATGCAATTTAATGAAAATCATTTTTGTTTACGGGTTAAAATTAATCCCTTAATTTATATGCAATTAATGAATGACAAAATGGGTCTCCAAAATTCATGTGTAAACACAAGCTTATCCAAGGCCCCGTATGCCACAATGAAGAAGTGCTAATCGTTAAAGATGTTTAGGACAAAGATAGGAATTGGCACCTTGACACAATTTCTTTCATCTTATTGGAGAATGTCATGGTACTTCTGGACAAACAAACCTAACCCGCTGTCTTCTATGGAAAACTTGACATGTTGGCTGTTTTCAAAACCACACTGCCCGAATTGCTTCCTCATACATGGCTCAACCTCTCTTTGGAATAGTTCATGGAAATTAGATTGTGGTAACTGAATTAAGCGCTTCCTTTGACTATGGGCTCGTAACTATATCCCATCAAAAGAGAATCTTTTCAAGCATTAACCTCATTTGTCCAAACTAATATCCACATTTTGCACGCCGACAAATTACTTCATCAAGTATTCATCCATCGCTGATATGCTGTTTGGATACTTTGGAAAAAGTCTTAATGAACCCATCTTTCATGACAAAAATTTATCACTTCCTTTCCTGCTGCAAAAGGCTAGTAGTTTGGTTACTAATTCCACATTTCTAATAAATTATCATAAGGCATTACAAAGTGTAAGGTTATCTCAATCGGTTGGAAACCACCGTCACAAAAATGGTGTAATTTGACTATAGCTGGGGCTTCCTTAGGCAATCCTGTGAAACACAGGTGCCGGTGGCTTATTGAGGGATTGGTAAGGCAATAGGCTTGTCGGGTTAAGCCAAAAGAGCGTGGTGGCAAGAATTATGGGCACTTCCTAATGGGCTCAAGGGAAAATAATCCATAAACTTTAGCCCAATCTGCAAGATAATTCATGAATTTTAGTTTAATGTGCAATGAGGTTCGAAAATTTTTAATTTATTTAATGCGGTCCCTAGACTTTTGTATATAGTCAATTTAGTCCTTAAATAATATGAAAATATGCAAATTAAATTTTATAAATCGTATTGAACAAATTAAAAATTTAGAGATCAAAACATCCAATAACTAGTATTTGCGCATTGGATGCTGAAGTTGTTATTTAAATGCATTCCACACAACCCGCAAGCTCACACCCAAGTTTTGAACTCATGAATGATTGCAGAAATACATAATATATCAATTCCCCTCAAAAGAAATTCAGGAGGGTTTCTAAGTCTAGCTTGAAAGATTGAACACCAAAGATAAGTGGAGTACTCAAGATTTACACGTGAAACGTGTGAGGCGGAATGAAGTTAACCATTGCCTGATTTTGCGGAAACCTTTTTTTTTTTCATACTTTTAACTTTCACAAATGGTTCAACGGCAAGAGAAAAATGTTTTGAAGTTATTTACTTTATGATTACAACGACTTGCTTAGGTTTATGATGGTCCATTCTAACAAATATTAAAACCGTTGTCAAGTTTAATATATGAAAATTTACACATATTAATTAGGAAAAAGTTGTAAATTTCTTCTCTTTGCAGCACCATAACATAACGAATAGTACCACACCATAAAGATGTGTCCACTTATTTTTTACTTATGAATATTTACACTAAGTATGGGGCAGTATATGATAACAAAAGACAACACCATTGTCTCACCAATAATACCACACCATGAAATTATGGCTTGTTTTTTGTTTTTTTGTTTTACTTGGTAAAAAAAGGTGAAAAAAGTCTCATGCACCCAATAGTACCACACATAAAATTGGGTCATTTCTTTTTTAACTCAAAATTATTTACCCAAGGTGTGTGACGGTTGTGGTAGAGGGAGGGATGCTTGCTAGGCCGAGGCGTCCGATGAAGTGGGGAGCCTGCCGACACCCTTATTTCACTGGAGTTCACGAGTCCAGTCGAGTTTGAGCTTGGCGATGTGTTGACTTGAGTCGACTTAATTTTACACCACTTGATTGGATCGGTATTTATGTCAAAGAGAAAGCCTGTAATGGACCTAGGATCGCGAATAATCCTAACATGAGTAAGCATTCACTGAAGGGAGCGGAAGCCCAAAAGCGTAAGAAAGTCCATGGACACCTTTGTGCGCCCTAAGTAAAAGCTGCATATAGAACAATAGCACAACCAAGAAGTCATCTTCACGGGTTCGTCATGGTTTTTCAATTTCTTTTTTTACCAAAAACCGAAAGATAATCATGGATCATCTAGACATAAACATCGGCTTTGAACGACGTGAAACTAGACAAACACAGAGAATTATGAAGGCCTAAATAATTCAGTCAAGCCCAAACCAGCCGACCGCCCACGCATTGGTCAAATCTATTGAGGCTAAAATAATTTATAGCTAAAATATTCTATTATTGTAAAATAAAAAAAAAAAGACTTATAATTGTAAAAATTATAGCATTATGTGCAATAACAACATTTTTTTTTGGTCGAACAATAATAGCACTCAAAATAACACATTTTAGTTAATTGACTTTTTTATTCAAAGTCAATCATTAGAACTCGTTTTTAAGTGATACACAATAATACCGTAATAAACCATGTAATGATCCTTTATTAGAAAATCTGAGTTATTTAAAAAAAAAAAAAAAATCTGACAGAACTAAACCACCCTATCCTTTGGACAAGCACCATCATTTCCTTGAACCTGCTCCAGGAATGTTTACCCTGGGAATTGGCTTCACGAGGATCAGGCGTGCTGGTCGTGTCCCTTAAAGGGATAGTGGCCGGTCTAGCAATGGGGTTGGGAATCTTTTTCAAGGCCCCAACCTTGCCTTTACAGGAAATAGCACAGGAGACTCTCATCGCGGGGGCGGTTCTCCCGCCTGTTTCTCCTTTTTGAGCAATTTAAGGACCTACTCAGAGCCGGTCGGCCTTTGGACGAGTACCATCATTTCCTTGAACCTACCCCAGGATTGGTTACCTAGGGATCGGTTTCACGAGGATCAGGTGTGTTGGCCGTGTCCCTTAAAGGAATTGTGGCCGGTCCAACAATGGGGTTAGGAATCTTTTTCAAGGCCCCAACCTTGCCTTTACAGGAGGCAGCACGGGAGACTCACCCCAGGGCGGTTCTCCCGCCTGTTTTCTCCTTTTTGAGCAGTTTAAGGACCTGCTCACAGAACTAAAACCACTCAAACATTGTTATTAATTATAGGGATGCCATTTTCGTTGAAAGATGTATCCCCACTCTTCTTATAAGAGTCATATTCTTCTTCATCCCTGCCCCCGAATGGTGGGTTGCAAGGGTGATGTCCATATATAACATCCATCGATTAGAGAACAATTGGAGGAATTAGGGGTAGAGGAGAGCATGATTCATCGTTTGTTCTTCTGATGACTATCGACTAGAGTCTTTGGACTTTAATTCCTTTTTTTTTTCCAAGATTAAGTACATAGCATTCTTAATTCCATCTTACTAACTCAAACAAATGAAATCAAATGGGAAAAAAAATGTAAGTTATACTCTTTCCTCACTTTATCACTTAAATAACTATACTTTTGAAATTGCGAGTTCCATGTTCAATTTCACTGAAATGACCAACTCACCTTTCCTTGTGATAAAGCCCCAAAAATCTCTAGGATCAACTGAATCTCTGAAAACCGACCAAAAAAAAAAAAAAACTGAATCTCTGAACCCAACTCTATTATCCTCCATTTCGCTGGTCACCACCCCCACTGTCTTTGACCGCCAAGGAGTTTGCAGCCATGGCGATGGCGACTATATGCTAAATCCTATAATTTCTGTAACAACAATACCCGACACCTTTATAAACACCAAGAGAGTTTATTTCTTGCGCAGGCAATTAAAAAGCTTCCTGCAACACTTTTCTCCCTACATACGTGTTGTGCATCTTCCCGCAAAGCCACTTCAGACGGTGCTGACCATTTTACTGAGCTAACCGCAGGCTGGATGGGAAGTGAAGTTTGACACTGAACGATTGAGCTCGGCTGCAATTTCGTCCGCAAGGGCCTCGATCACTTCAGCTTCAGCTCTATCCAAACTGTAAGCACCAAAAGTCATGTCTGGTCATTAGTGCTAGTCAACACGAAGAAAATATCAAGAGGGGCAAAAATTTTCTAGTCAGCGTTCAAAGTTAATTTTGAGAAGAAGAAAAACAAGATGTCTAGGTTTCGCCTCAATGTACAAATAAATTTTTCCAAGGTCACATATTCTGGGTATGGGTGAAGATCCTCTAATCCCACACTCGAATCTCTATCGCCTCTTCACAGATCCTTTACTGGCACGTGTTCAGAATCCTGGTGGGATTCACATAGGACCCAGTTCAGCATACGTACAACATGTGACAATCTATCCAATCTCTCTCTCTTTCTCTTCTTGTATCTCTCCACGCATGAACTAGCATTAATTGCCTCACATGAAACTTAAAGTTCAGGCATCATGTTCAACTCGAGCATTAATATTAGTATTCTCCTCAAAAACATAATCATAATTGACCCGCTAATCGCATGCTCAAACAGAAAACATTGTTCATCATAGGAGAAATAATTGAACCACCTGCTAATAGCCCAAGATTACAAGGTATAACATCGTAATAGACGCTTATATTACAGGTGATAAACTACACGAGACTTCAAGGATTAGAGATGTGGAACAAGATCAACATGCATAATTTGATCAAACGTTTGCTTTTCTAAAGACCAGAAAATCTAAAGACCTTCCTTTTTGTCTCTATACCTTTGAATGACATGTAAAATTCTAAAGAAACATCTCCAACCATAGATTTCCAAGAGTATGCTTTAGATGAAGCAAACATAAGCCCACTTCATTAACGTTTTCACTTGTAGAAGCACGAAAACATAATCAACTCCTAATCTGGTATTTTGGTGTCTTCAAGTCTTCAGAAAAGTATTAGATTGATGGAGAATCACTGAATATATTGGCTTAAAGCAAGAACCAACATCCTAGTTTTATTTGGATATAGATTAATGCTTTCTACCAACAGAGCACTATTTGAATATAAAGATTTTAATTATAACTGGATGGCTAAGGGCTTAACCCAATAATCATCACATTACTTTGTATCACCAACTCCAATTAGTATGCCAGAGATAGTAGAGTGTGGCAAATGACCATATTACATTGCCTCATGCAGATAAACAGACGCCCAAGGGAAGAGATTCCACATTTCCAATTATTAGTTCCTACTGACCACAACAGGCAGCCTTTCAAAGTAAGTTTTGTGTTCTCATGCACTAAGTAACTTTCTTCAGCAATTCTCAAAACAAGTATACTTAGAAGAAGACAGAGCTTAAAAAGGAAAGAGTTTAGCACCTGGCATTAACAGTAAAGCCAATGATCCTGCCCACTGCTTGCAAAGCTTTTCTCCACCTCTGGGCCAGGTGTGGATTCTTCTGCTTGAAACCCTCTTCGCCTTGGCCAATATTCTCCACAAAAGAACTGCATGGCTCTCGCAGCTCTCCTGCATCAATGCCCCAGAAAATGGGCAATACAATCAGACCCCCTTTTTTTCGGCACTCAAGGATCTTCTCCAGCTCATCGAGGCACCACGGTGAGCAATGGTAATTCTGAGAAACAACCACAACAGCAATATTCGACTGCTTAATCGCTTCTTCAATCGCTGGCCAGATCTCTTCTCCTCGATCCAGGGTATAATCGACGACTGTTCTCATCCCCCTCCGCTCAAGAGCACCCTTCAGATGGCTCATAGGATGGAGTGTGTCATCCCGTTTGTAACTAATAAAAATGTCATATTTCCTAGGATGACGTTGACCTGCACAATGGGGAATACATCGTTTGAGATCAGAATAGACGTATGGAGGAGAGATTAAGAATTTCATAAAAAGGCTTATTGAAAAAAAGAAACTGTGCTAGTCCTTGTATATGAAAATAAAATTTTTTGTTCTTCATCCTCAGCCAAGTCCCAATCACATGTATTTCACATTAAAAAAAAAAGAAGAAAAGAAAATGTACTGATCCAACAGACAGAAAAGAAATTGATAAGGAGGAAAATGACCCTCGCTTGGATTGCCATACTTAATCAACTTAATAAAATAATTTTCCACTGGAACCACCCAAAAGATGTTCATCAGAACACATACCATGTTTTCATAGAACACTTCATCAGGAATCTTCTCAAACAACCCTCAATCTCAACAATAATTGAAAGAGAAGAAATGGGGATTCTTAACAATAATTGGTTAACCAATTGATACCATGCAACTAATGGACTTGTCGCTAGAAATGCCTTCATGAGTTACTTGGAGCACAAGCCTAACCCAAAGCCAAGTGGTATCCCACTCTTTTTGCAGGGTCACAAAGGGTAATTTTCGGTAAATTTATGTTCCACGATAAGTTTCCAAAATAACCTTTTGGCTTTTGCTCATAACGTTGAGACTACAACAGTATTCATCCAATCCATTGGTGATCATCCCCTTGATAGCTTTTTCAATAATATTTTACTGACAAACTAAACATAAATAACTTTAAGAACTTAACCATGCAATTGATTGTGCCAGCAATGATGGAAATGATGACAATGCTTGCTTATGCCATGATATCTACATGCAAAACTGAATACATCAACTGATTTCTCATCTTGGCAAGGAAGGGGGAAAATATTAATATTGATTTTCTTTCAAGTTACTACATCTAGCCAAAGTGTTGTACGTCAATGTAAGTGTTTCAAGTCAGAAGGCAAGATGGAAACTTGCAAATTACCATGAATCCCAATGATGGATTTGAACTTCTCAGCTACAAACTTCAGAATTTGTTTAAATCTTGAGAATAAAGCAGTAGTGGAAGATGATTGTGTAACAACCTATTCAGTAAAAACTGCAGCATCATAAAATGATCTCAAAAAGAAATGAAGGGAAACAAAATTATAAATCAGGAGTACTGTAACCATTCTACAATTGCCTGGGATGATTGCACATGTACATCACTATCTCTACACTACTAGGATCTTTAGTATGATCAATATGATGTGATGTTACTGAGCAATTTCAACCTAAAAGGTAGCATTATTTAAAGAAAATTTAACTTGCTATCATCAGGAATGGATGGCACTACATGAGAGTAACACATGGTATGGGAAATTGCAACAGCAGTATCACAGATTTACCTTCTCTGATTAGGAAATAATCTAATAACATTAGCGATTTCACAATCTTCCAGTTACTCTCAAGCTGGTTAGGAGAGGAAATAGGTTGGGCAGGAAAACTTTTATGACTTCACCTGCATCATTTCAAATTTACCATCCTATGCCAGAATGGCAACAAAATGCCTTGTTGTCTATTGTTGCTATGATTTCAACTCATCCAAGTAGATAATAGGCCAACTCATGCAGAGGCTGAGCATTGTGTTTCCTTCTTCAATGTTTCAAACTTATTTAAGCTTGGATGATGAGGAAGAGATTGATCCTATCACCACTGAAGGTACTATACCACAAGAAGAGGGAAAATCTTTTGGAGTCTAAGAAAGAGATATCATTTGGTTCCTAGAGTGATTATATATGATGATCTTATGCTATAGACATAATGCGGTTCACACACAAGCATGTGTCATTTGAGAGATACCCAATGGAACAACATGAGATTCTAATATATATATTAATGTATTTTCCAACTGACAGTAAGTTAATAAAATTAAGTACATCTCCAGTAATAAAAGGAACATACTAAACATCACGTGATGGTATTAAAGAGCACATAACTCAGTGATGCACAGATTGATTGACCTCATATCTGTGAGCAAAAACATTTCGTCCCAAGCGATGACCAGCCTGGAAAATCAACAGCATTACCAACCACTTTTCCCATCTACTATAGTAGAAGAAAACCAAATTAGCTAATGATATTCTAGGAAATTGATCAACATATTAATTAGCTAGTTGCACTAGTTTGAACTAGTTGGTGGCAAGAGTTAATCTAAAAGTGGCACAACAGTCTCTTAAATACAATTGCTCAACCTTACTTACTCCAACACTCTGCAAAAAAATGCTCAAAAGTTCAACTGAGGTTCAAGCAACCACGTCATGTCACATGGAGATAAGTCATCAGCCAAAAAACCGACAACAATGAAAAATTTGCAGCAAACAGTCACAAAGGATAATCATTGAAACCGTTAAAAAAAAAGAAGAAACTCAAATGAAGTTCTTACCACCTTGCCTTCTTTCCTCGATGTAGGAAGTGCCTCAAAGATGCCAAATCTCGACACAGTTCTACGAACAGTTATTGTTGCATTTCTTTCAGTAGGAAAAACTTTTACTTGCCGTGAAGACCGAAAAGCACAACGAAATCTGGGTTTCCTAAGCTTAACATGGTAAGGTGATTTAAGAGCTGCTGATGCCATACCCAAAGTTCTGGATATGCAGATTCCTCCACTTCAATCCTATTAATGAATTAATAAAAGAAGAAACAAGTAAAACACTTAATATTAAATAATAGCAGTTTTCGAAACAAAATGACGGATAGAAGTAGCATGTTGCCATCTCGAGAAGATGACACCACAGTTATAATCACTAGTCACTGCATATCTCAATACAATGAACTCTGTACAATCCAGCTAATGCTCACGGCTTTTTCCCTAGGGGTAGAATTTGGGTCGGATGGGACCCCATGAGAGTCAAGTTTGAAACCTTCTCTTACCAAGCAGGCAATTCATGGGAACCTTGAGAGCCTAGACTGCAGGGTGGCTTGCTGTGTTTCTTTTATTTATGGAGATCACTCTTTTTCGCTGAGGAGACCGTTGTGGGAAGACATCATCATGAAAAGCACCCATCTCCGAGACACTCCTTGGCTTGTCTTGGGGGACTTCAATTCTATTAAAGATCCATCGGACCGGGTCGGTGGCTCCGAAGATTGGCTCCCTCACAAGTGATTGCTAAGAGGAAACTGAAGCATGAGTAGTTTTCACTGTTAGTACGATTGGGTTTGATAAGGCCTAACGTATCCAGCCGCCACTTGCCAATCAAGCTGTTTTATGATTGATTCGTTGGGATCGGCAAAGGGAATTAAACGACAGAACGCCTTCCTCACCAAAATGGGGAAAAGAAGAAGAAAAGAACAGAGGGTCGATGCTGCAAATTTCTCAACTCATTCGATGACCCGATCAGTCATTGCTCACCTTTTGGACTGGATAAGTTATGATAACATAAGGAATCAAGAAGTTTCTCATATTAGACATTAAACTGATACCACAAAAAAGATTATGTAATGATGATAACTATAATTAGAATGACAAACAATTCCTCCCCCCCCCAAAATAATTAAAAAAACACACCCAAAGGTTCAGACGTCACTGAGGGAAGAAACTCACAAGCAAATGTTACCATAAAACAAAATGACACAAAATCTGAAAGGGAAAAAAAAATCAATCACCTAATCTGGCACATAAATCAACACAGTGAAGCAACTTTGTCATCCAAGCAAACGCACAGCAGCGTCTGGCAAGTTTATGATCTCATTCACGCAATCTTAACAGAATCAAAAACATTCTGGAATTCAAATTCATTCCACCACGCTCCTATCAGCCGAAGATGAACCAGCAAATGAAATAGAAAAACACTCGCAGATACCGGTCACACAGCCCGGGTATCAGCCATCGACTCAGGAGCAAGGTTACGAGAGGGCAAGGCGAAAGGGGAAAATGAAAAGATGCCGTCGCTGGCGAGTTGCCGTTACCTGCGAAGGAGAT
Organism: Eucalyptus decipiens; assembly: GCA_014182575.1. NCBI lineage: Eukaryota > Viridiplantae > Streptophyta > Magnoliopsida > Myrtales > Myrtaceae > Eucalyptus > Eucalyptus decipiens. The sequence continues at coordinate 27,060,397 of CM024615.1, forward strand.
GGTGGCAAGGCCTTGTGCCCGAAAGAAATGATGGCGTTCCCTTGAAGTTCAAAGACGGCGACAGCACGAGCGCCATGCTGGAACTCCAAGCACGCTTGAGAGTTGAAAGGGAAATTTGTCAAGAGTGTTGTTTATTTGATTATATGGTGAATACCTACATGACGGAACGGGAGTCGTCGAAGATGGAGAAGAGTCGCGACAAATAAAGGCGTATTATTTTATTCCCCCTCCCTCCCTTCTTCCCTTATTCGTATCATCCATTTCTTATTCCTTTTCCTCCATCGTCTTCCTCCCATCCTCTTTCCTTTTACTGCCCAGGCCGCTTTTAGCACTCTACTTCGTTCCAGAACACCAAAGCTTCAACAACAGCATGTCCATTTATTAAACATCTATCAACATTCATTCATTCATTCCTCAAAACTATACTGCGATTTGCTTATCATCAAGCCGCCATCAAGATCACTATCTTTAATCGCAAACTTCGACAATTCTCCATTCGTTGAACAATTCAATCGCCTACGATTGGATCGCTACAGAAATAGTCGAGAGAAGCGTTAGAGGGACAAACCAATGCAAACACCTCAAGGAACCTCCGCTCCCGAGATTGAGACGAGTAGTTGCCTTGCCATTGACCGCCAACAAACATCACGGGGATACGTACATGAACACGTAGAACATAACACAAGGAAAATCGGTGTTGCTTCCAATCATACATCCGAATCTCAGGAAACAAGACAGACATGGATGAATCGAAATTGCTAATCATGATTTGAACATGTAAATTTGATCATTTTTTTCCAATTTTAAAATCCATATCCACAAGGGTACTTAACCAAAGTCTTCCCTTGGGAATCTTTTCATTTCGCTACACGTTGATATGCTGAGTACTTGGTTAACTAAACTAAAGTTTACACACGCTGTAGTTAACAGTCCAGTTAACCATGCTTAAAAAGAGTATAGATATAGGAAAAAGAAGCCGATGAGTGGAATCTGGCAAATTAAGTGATTAAGAGTGGAATCTGGTAAATTCCATATTCAAATCATGGTTTCTCTCATCCGGAGTACCCTTCGGGGCTTAGGCTACCTTCATTGTCTACTGAGTGGACTTAGGGGATGCACATGAACAGAATGTTTGCATATATCATGGAGATTAGTCAAGTCAGAAGGTTTAGACATCTCGTTATTATATTTAGTCAAATGATCGATGAGAAATAGAAAAATGAACAATTTTCATGTTTGGAAAAATGAACAATTTTCATTGTCTACTGAGTGCACTTGTGTCAATCCTACAACTTATAAATGGAAGTTAAAAGAAATGAAGATCCATTTCAGAAATTTAACATTATTGCTTTAATCTTGCTAAAGGGGCTTATATGGCTTTGTTTGCTAAAAATGGGTTATCGATGAAATATCTTCCACCAAAGGCTTGATCCTTCGGGGCTTAGGCCACCTTCATCATCTATTGAGTGGACTTAGGGGATGCATATGAACAAAACAGTTTGCATATGTCAATGGAGATTAGTCAAGTCAGAACGTTTAGACATCTCGTTATTATGTTTTTGTCAAACGATCGACGAGAAATGGAAAAATGAACAATTTTCATGTTTGGTCTAATGAGGCTCTTACGCTTACAAGTGCACTTGCGTCAGTCCTATAACTTATAAATGGAAGTTAAAAGAAATGAAGATCCATTTTAGAAATTCAACATTGTTACATTTATCTTGTTAAAGGGGTTATATGGCTTTGTTTGCCAAAAATGGGTTATCAACGAAATATCTTCAACCAAAGGCTTGATCTTTGAATTGAAGAAAGGATCGGATTTTGTGGCAATTCAGATTGGAAATTATTTGCATCCCAAGAACTGCTAACGATAACTAGGTATAAACGAAAGACAAATTGAAAGGATAACAAGAGAAGAATAAATTGATAGACTAAATTTTGATTAGTGCTTTTCATTGCGGATCCTTTATAACCGATGCTTCCTCGACTTACATAGCTTGTGCAAAATACACCCGTCATTGTGCAGTTATCTTTTGAGTTACAACTTGTAACTACTCCCAAGATTCTTGACTTCACTGCGATTACTCTCAACTACATGTTTTCATCCATAAGCGGTGATAATCTTCGGGGTATCTGTTGGATGTATGCCCTAAAGTTACTATGTAATAGTTACATGTTATGGATTTCAATTGTACTATCATTATTATTATTTATTTAATGGCAATGACGTATTCATTCATTTGTCAAATTATTTATATTTATGAATGATTTCATAAGATCAATTGCAACTAGACCTATTCTTGAGATGTTAAAAATATATGTGACGGGTTCATAGTTAGATTGAATCTTTAAATCGTTTCTGGTCGATAAATAATTGAGTGGATATTAATAATTCTGTTGAGACCGGTATGTTCCTAACTTCGCTATTAAGTATTGGATACTTAAGAGAATGATGAGTCACATGTCATTGGGCATTATGATGCCTGAGTTAGAACACAGGTGTTTGTATTAAATAAGTTCACTGAACGTGACGCATATGGAACGGTTAGCGACATGAAAGTTTTTAGCGTGGTCAATGTCTAATTGTTCATGCTTTGGTCTTGTGTAAATAATCCTTAGACCTAAGGTACAGTGTTAACTTGTTTGTCAAACAACTATGGTTTACAGGTACACATAATGCCGAGTCGTTGATCCATCTTTATACGTGATGGTCATAGTTTATTCATATACGAAGTTGCACGTGTGCGCAATATGGAATATGTCTCCTTGTTACATGCAAGGTATAATAATGATGTCTTATGTGATCTAATTATGACACTGCATTGAAATCCTCGATCGGGGTTGTAACCGAGAATAAATTGTTTATGTCTCGAGTAAAATGCATGTCAAGTAGATTTGTACATATGATCGAATTGGTGATTTGACAAATATTCCATAGTCTTTATTTGATTGGGACATAGTAAGATAGAGGGATTGAATTACACTATAGCCAAAAACTGACAAGTTCCTTATGTTCTTAAAGCATTCACACTATCTAGGTAGTCGTAACATAATGCTATATGTCAATTATGGTTTGTAGGACCCAAATATTAATCAGGATAATTAATTCTTTTGGGAGTACTAATGTATTAATACAAGTCTTACCATCAGATTAGTGATGAACCTAGAAATGTCACACACCATAAATAATTAGGATAATGTGGAACAAGAGAGAAATATTATTGCAAATGTGTTTGCAATTACTGTAATCGAATTGTATCGACTTGAAATTAAATTAAATGAGATTTAATTTAATTTGTGTTATAGTCACGAGCCTACTTGCATATGATGCACTTACATGCCCAAAGTGAATACATATTAATGTATTCCATAAGTACATATAAAGATAATGTTCTTTTTATTTTTAAGGGGATTGATTAATTATTTATTTATTCATTCATTTAATTAATTAATTAAAGTGGAAATGGTCAGCAATTCTTGCTGACCATTTGGCACGAATCATCGTGCACATGCACGAAATCAGCGGTTGCTGACCGCATGCACGATCGTGCATGTTCGAGAGTGATCAGCAACAGCTGACCGTTCATGCACGAAATCAGCGGTTGCTGACCGCATGCACGATCGTGCATGTTCGAGAGTGATCAGCAACGGTTGCTGATACGTTGCTGATTCGTGAAAAACCGTTCCAAAAAATGCCGGAAAAAGGGTCGCTGAAAATAGAGAGAGTTTGGGCAATTGTTTTTGTGTCTAAGAGATGCTAGAAAAAAAGAAAGAAATTCTCTCTAGTTCGGCCCTGACTAAAACATAAAGGATATGGTATATTGTCTTCACAAGATTGCTAGCACGATCATAGTGGTGATTATTCGAAAGTTTTCTCTTCCGTTCGACGTCCATTGTTGGTGTGTTTGAACTAGAGGTCCGACGTTTATGGGGCTCGAACTGTTGAACATCTGAACCAATTCGTATAAAGTGCGCTTCAAGAGGTAATTCGTTTAATTCCCTTTTTATATTCATATTTTTAATTAAAACACACGAACAACACCTTCGGAGAATCATATATAAAATATATCATTTTCGTTTCTACTGCGTTCTTTTTGTTAATTTAACCTATACATGGTTCATGAAACCCCAACAATATCATCTAGCTTGACTTTTCTCATTTTTTCTTACTACTGTAGTAGACCACTTGTCGTCCATCAAAAACCATCCCGGTGTGCTACTCCTCATCAATGAGCATAAGTGACGAGTTAACTCCATTATCTTATTTTTGCCTATCCTGGTTGAACAAAACGGTTTGCATACATCAATGGAGATTAGTCAAGTCAAAACGTTTAGACATCTCGTTATTATATTTTGTCAAACGATCGATGAGAATTAGAAAAATGAACAATTTTCAAGTGCACTTGTGTCAATCCTACAACTTATAAACGGAAGTTAAAAGAAATGAAGATCCATTTTAGAAATTCAACATTGGTACATTTATGTTGCTAAAGGGGTTTATATGGCTTTGTTTGCCAAAAATGGGTTATTGACAAAATATCTTCCATCAAAGGCTTGATCTTTGAATTTTAGAAAGGATCGGACTTTGTGGCAATTCAGATAGGAAATTATTTGCATCCCAAGAATTGCTAACGATAACTTGGTATAAACTAAAGACAAATTTAAAGGATAATGAGAGAACAATAAATTGATAGACTAAATTTTGATTAGTGTTTTTCATTGCGGATCCTTTATAACCGATGCTTCTTGGACTTTGGACTTATATAGCTTGTACAAAATATAACCGTCATTATGCAGTTATCTTTTGAGTTACAACTTGTAACTACTCCCGAGATTCTTGACTTCACGGTGATTACTCTCAACTACATGTTTTTCATCCATAAGCGGTGATAATCTTCGGGGTTCTCATCTAGCTTGACTTTTCTCATTTTTTCTTACCACTGTAGTAGGCCACTTGTCGTCCATCAAAAACCATCCCGGTGTGCTACTCTTCATCAATGACCATAAGTCACGAGGCATCGATCTTGCATTGGCTACTGGTCGATTCGTGATCGTGTTACCTAATTGCTCCATCGACAAGTTAACTCGACTTGCCGGCCCGAGTTATTTTTTGGCATAGATGCATGCCCCTTTTAAAAGAATTAAAAAGGCATCCGTAATAAGTCAACCCCTTGAAGTTTCAGCAAAACGCGGGTTGCGCTACTCCCATTATTTTATTTTGGCCTATCCTGGTTGAACACGTGGCACAACACATCACCTCTGTCGTTATCGGCCTGCATTACTGGTACTCGAGTTTCACCCGTCCTAGTACTTTTAATCTGGTCATACGTTTGAGCCCAAGATCGCATTTTTATTTCCGACACCTTTCCTTCATGGTCGACCTTTCGTCACCTTCCTCTTGACTGGACATCTACTTCTTCCGTTGAAGTCACGATGTTGCCCAAGAGTCAATCTCCTCCGTACTCGCCTTCATAATTCCTGTCTCGCTTCGATCAGCTTCGAGAAAATGAAGATAGTAACAATTTCTCCTCTCGCTGCTTGATGATCATGAATCCGCCCTCGAACATATAATCTCGGGTACTTGCTTCGTCGAGCCTCGAATTCCTCCTTCCCTCCTGGGATGCTTTCCTCAATATAAGGAAGAGGAACGCCCATTCCGAAAGAAGCATATTATTGAATTTGTGTGCTTTTCCTTCTTTTGATCCCACATTCTACCAATGGTATTTAAGGACAAGGTCTCAAAAGGAATCAGTTTGGCAACGTGCCAAGATTGACAAGGCTCTCCAATTTTGTTGTTTTGATTAGAACCTTGATCTGGGTCTTCTGAATGGTTTCATAAGTTTTTGGTCCCCATCCACTAACCGTTTCTTTCTTCGCTCTGGGCCTATGTTGATTACCCTTCTTGATTTGTACGCTATTTACTGGGCTTAGTCCCCGGGGAGAGGATGCAAGTGCTGCTGACTCAGCCAAATGCTCCTTTTTCGATCACGTCGACGACTTTTCCTATGGTTCTTTCTTGAATCGCTATTGCAACGGGTCAGCGCGAAGTCACCCAAAAAGAGCACACGGCATTCCTCTTGTTCTGGCTATTGAAGTATGTTCCAAACTTCATGCCATAGTGATTTGGGAGTTTGGTAGGAAGTGGAGGGTTGCGTTATCAACATGTCCCTTGCTTGATCTCTAAGCCTATTGTAGCCACTCTTAACTGTGTAGGATCCTGATTTGTTTGCCATCCAAATAAGTTTATTAGGTTCAGGAATTAAGCTAAGTGGAGTTGCTAGTATTTCTTTTGCCACACTCTCGCTAAAGATTATGTGTACTTTCTGCGTATTCCATTCTCTGGTGGTATGGTCTATTAATTCAGCCACTCTTTGTGGATCATTTATGTTTGGCGGTCCACAGATCTTTCCCAAGTTTAACCATCAATCCTCTCTAATTCTGATTTTCTGTCAATCTTCTACCTCCCATTTAGTAGCAGGTTCAATCACTTCCCTGGCCATTAAGAGACTCTGCCATCCCCAAGACAGTTTATAACATTTTTGTGCACTCCATAAGGTATCATTTGGAAAGTATAGGCTCTTTAAAGTTCTGCTCCATAGGGCATCTGGTGTTTGAGTTAGTCTCCAAGCTTGTTTTCCTAATAACGCTTTGTCGAAATCCATAAGATCTCAGAAACTAAGGCCTCCTCCGCCCTTTCGAGTTTTCAAAAGGTCCCAATTCTTCCAGTGGACACTTTTCTTTGCTAAATTTTGTTTTCACCAGAAGTTGGATATGCGCTGCTCTATCGCATGACAAATAGATATTGGGATTTTAAAAAAAGACATAGCGTATTGCGGCAAAGCTTGAACCATTGTCTTGATAAAAATCTCTTTCCCCGCCTTGGATATTAGTTTTTCTTTCCAGCCCTCTAATTTCCTTTCTACTCGAGAGAGGACCCAAGAAAACATTTGTTTTTTTGGTTTGGCCCCAATCTAAAGGTGTCCCAAGATATGTCCCTGTTTTTTCTATGATAGGAACTCTTAATTCAGCTGCTAGGTTGGATTTCAAGAGTTGTGGGCAACCCTTACCAAAGAAGGTCCCTGACTTGTTAAGATTGATGGCTTGACCCGAGGTAAAACAGTATTGGTTTAGGATGTTGGCTAGGTTTTGGGCTTCGGTAATTGTACCATTGAGAAAGAAAATAGCATCGTCAGTAAATAGGAGATGAGACAAAGTGGGGCAGGTTGTGTTTAGTTTGATGCCTTTGAGGGTTTGGTCTTTAATTCCTTTATTGATGAGGGTAGATAGAGCATTGGCCATTAGGATAAAGAGATAGGGGGATAGAGGGTTTCCTTGTTGAATACCTCGGGATGGCTTAAAAGGAGTGCAAAGTTCCCCATTTACTCTTACACTATATGAGACCGCGGGAGGCTTTAATTTGGCTGAGAAGCTTCGAATAGGAGGAAAGTGCATGAACTGGTGTGTAATTGGGAAGGGAATAGGAGCTTCAGATCACTTCAGACAATCTAGAAGTCGTGCAGTGCATTCTAGGCCAAAAAGAAGACGCATGGGCCGCCCGATCAATTATAGAAGACTACAGACACCTACTAAATCATATGCCCAAAGTCAAATTAGCCCATGAGCCTAGAGAAGCTAACCGAGCAGCGGATTGGGTTGCAAAAGCCCACAAAGCAGGAGAACTCCCTCTTAATTGGATTACCTATCCCCCCTACTCTCTTTTGTTAAATTTATGCTCAGATGTGGAGACCTTGTGTTATTCTGATGTTGGTTAAGTAATGAAATCTATATATTTCTGACAAAAAATAAAAAAAGTATGTTTACTTCGAGCGCTAAAAAATTTCGGAGGATTTAGCAAATTTGGCTTTTTACCTGGCCGAAGGCAAAGTTTTGGCACTAAAACACCTTGAATTGGCTGTTCTTTACAAAAGAATGAAACCATGCGTCCACGTCATTGTATGAGGATACATTTGGTGCCTTCTATGGCCCCTTTTGGATTCTCCAACAATGGGCAAAACTTTATTTTCCTTCTGTGTTTTATAATATCACGCATGCTCTGCCCCGCTCTAGGACTATTAATCCTGTACCTTACATTCCAGACACCAGAGAATGCAGGCTATTGAGTTAAGAGCTCACACCCATCCCTGTTGGTGTTTCCTCTTTTCAACACTTCCTTGGCTGGTTATGTGGATGTACCAGCAAATTTAGAGATGTGGAATAAGATTAACATGCATATTTATTCAAAAGTTGTACTTTTCTTAAGACCAGCAAATTTATTGGCTCTCTTTTTTGATCTATTTTTCTCATTTACTCTCACAGAGCTTTTAGAGAGTCATAAGGGAAATCAAATGAAAGATATTTTCTTTTACTCGAATGTAATCAAGGTTGGAAAACATTTGCGAACGAGTGTGATTAAGGGAGTGTGATTAAGGGATTGTAATCTCCTCTTTGCTAATTATCATTTAACTATCTCGTCACTCTTTTCGTGGCACACCCCTAAACCATGTATGTTCACTATATCAGCTTTACTTTTTTTGCATTTATTTCCCACTAAATTGCTTTTTTTTTTGTTCTTGCTTTCAACTTTATATAACAACTAATTGAGACCCTATATTTTTAGTCTTTCTAATCAAGTCCTTCCACTTAACAAAATATCTAGTCTCTCGATATTGGCCAAATCCAACTGATGTTGTCGTAAGAGGAAGCCAAAGAGTAAGGTGAATTATATATTACTTACGTGGACACCCATCAAATGTTTATTCTCCCACCAATTCCCTATCCACAGTGGGTCTTTACCTATGCAATTTTTAATTTAGGTCACGTGCCGGCTTTTTTCAACGACCATGTCAGTTGGATTAGGCTAGATTTCAAGTTAAAAGGACTTGATTAGAAAAATTCAAAGTATAGAGACTTGATTAGAAAAGTAGTTAAAGTACAAGGATGAAAAGTAAAATAATTTAAAAAGAAAATATGAGAGAGAGAGATGCGGTGGCCTTCATTAAGTAACTGTGCCAAGCCTTTTGACAAGACAATTAAATTGGGCTAATGGGCCAAGGTCCAAGAAACTAAATCTATTGGATCCACGTGCATAGACTCAAATTTGGACCCATCCAACCAACCTTATTTGGACCAATATCAAGATAATAAGATATTATTGTTGTTTCGTACGAAACATCTCCACAACTTTTCCGATAGATGTCCAGCTGGTCCACAATGAAGGACATGATCAGCCATCATGAATAACCTGAGCTTCTTCATATTTTTGAACGAGTCTGCATTCAAGATCAAGTCTTGTACATCAACCTTGTCTAGTTTAATGCCTTCAATGGCATCTGTTCCCTGTTAGAGACAAATAAAAATAATTATGCACATTGGAAGCACTTGAAAATAATTATGCATATTGAAATAGGCCAATAAACTCTTACCGAATTTTGACTAAACAATCGTAGAGCATCCTCATGACACCATATTCTGCTTCGCTCGCTAGGATTTTCAGGGCACTCTCGAATCACAATTCTTCTACCCATTTCTTGAAGCATATCATGCATCCAAATTTTGTTATTTTCATCAATGTATATGAGAGACTTTCGAACCAAGATCTCAATACCACTATTGGCATGAACACAGCATTGATCTAGGGACCTAATTATCTCTTCTTTGTTATATCCATTAAGAAAACATGCGATGTCGAGAAAAATCGTCCTCTCGTTGGCCTCTAAGCCATCAATGGCAATCCTCAATATTTGATGAACCTTTCCCCGAGGAATTTCTTTCAATCGATCAAAAGCTCCTTGCCATTCTTCGACACTTTTGCCATTCAAGAAAGAACCTATCACGGTGAGTAACAAAGGAAGCCCTTTGGAAAAACTAGTGAAGCAATTTGAGAGCATCTTATAATCAATTTTGGGATATCTTTCTTGGAATGCATTCCAACTGAAAAGCTCAAGAGCTCGATCATCATTTAGTGGTCTTACCTTATAGATTTCCCCACGTAAACCGATTAGGGTTTCTTCATGTCGAGGGATAAAAATGACTCTACTTCCCAAGCCTAAGTTTATTACCTCGACCAGCTGGCTCAGTGGCTCTGAGAACCCTTCAGCATCATCAAATACTAACAAAACCCTTTTGTTTTGGAGCTTACTCTTCATGAGGTTTATTACTATAGTAATATCGTTGCCAAGCTCAGAAACTCCACCACCAAGAATGTCACCAAAAATGGTCTCCTGCATTTTGACAAGGCTGTCTCGGCTCGAGATATCCTTCACGTCCGCAAGGAAGCAACTCCGATCAAATTGATCTGCAATTTGGTGGTACAAAGCTCTCACAAGTGTCGTCTTACCTATTCCACTACTCCCGGAAATTCCCACGATTCGGACCTCCTCAACCTCTAACTTGAGAAAGGAGCACAAGGTTTGTACTTGAGAATCTAACCCGACTGAATGGAAAGCAAGCAGGTTTGTGCATGAGCGGCTCAATCTTCTTGAGATTTTCTCCACAATGGAATTGATGAATTCAGCTTCAAATCTGCAAATTGTCATAACTGAAGGTGAGACTCTAGTCGTGCTAACAAAAGATGAAGAACATTAAGATTACATTCTAGAATTTAGGAGTATCGTCCATATAATCTAATTTAATGTCCCATATCCAATCCACTATAATAGAAATTAGCGGGCATGTGAGAGGTTGACATGTGCTCTCATACTATGGCACATCTCCCTCTTTTTCATATTTGACTTTCCTTATTTTTCTTGTTCTTATTTTTTACTCTGGAAGATGTCTGGACTTGCCCACTTTCTCTTTAATATTAACGAAAATAAGGCATGAGACATCTGAGAACCTCCTATATAAAAAGAAGCTCGTACCATTTGGATAAACTAGTTTTTTTGTTTAGTTATGAAATACAAAATAGGAAATGTGGGTCATTACTTTATCTTCCTTCAACGCTTAACAGAAGTTCTTTTACCATTTCATTTAGCTGAAAACTTCGAATTTGCTATATGAGGAGCTAATCAGCATATCAGGAAAGTGATGGAAGATAAAAGACAGTATTAAGGAGTGTAACTATAATACTATGCTTAAAAAATCCAACTCAAAAGCTTAAACGGATAAATAGTAAAAGACCACACATATATATATAAAGCATATAAATTCTATAATTATGGGATATTTCAACAAAGAGCAAGTTCTATGGTTTCATGCATAAAATAAGTGACTTCCTTTAGGAATCCTCTCAGGGAAACATTCAAGGAAGAGAGAAAGTCAGTACCTGTCTCCAAGACGCCAACCAGTAAGATTGCCAGCTTTGCGGAGAGCGTCTCTCCACCTCCGGACCTTGTCGGCATTCTTCTGCCCGAAACCCTTCTCGCTTTGGCCGATCCGCGTGAACTGTCCAGACTGCTCGCGCATCTCTCTAGGGTCAACATCTACAAAAATAAGGAACACCAACTGGCCCTTCTTTTCCTTGCACTCGAGGATCTTATCCAGCTCATCCAGACACCACGGCGAGGAGACAAAGGTCTGAGAGATGACCACTATGGCGCTCCTTGATTGCTCAATTGCTTCATTGATTGCTGGTGCAATCTCTAGTCCTCTTTCCAGACTACAGTCAACAAAGGCCTTTATCTTTTTCCGCTCGAGAGCATCATGGAGATGGCTCACGAAGTTGCGTGTATCAGCCCGTTTATAGCTGATGAATGTGTCGTGAACCCACCGACGGCTGAAGGAGAGAGGCAAGTAGAATTGTGGCTTGGCAGTTAGGCTATTTTTGAGAGAAGAGAAGTGGCGTGGAAAGAAAGAGGGCAAAGAGATAGGAGGGGATTGCAATTGGAATAGTGATGTTCTTTTGTTTAAGAGGCATGGATACAATGGAGGAGAAGAAAAGGGAGGTAAAAGCTTGCTCTTGAGTTGGCCAAATTGGATCATCATCTTTCTAGATTTTGCCATCGAAAGACCCCCCGGAATCGAAGTGAAGAAAGAGCTGTACCGAGTTGATCACGAGGCAAGCTCCCTTGACCTATTTATAAAGGAAGTTCGAATTCGTCACGGTGCGTCCCATCCATCACTCTCCCTAAAAGACCATAATATTTTTCCGTGAGATATCGCCATCTGTATCACCTTTTGTTGGAAGTTTGAACCGCACTTGGGTGCAGCTGCTGATGGAATCGGACGCAAACCAAAGCAGAAACAACATGCCATTGGCGAACACAAGTTATTAAAGTGAAAAAGAGAAGCTATTACATGCAATGTGCAGTCAATATACCTTATAACAAAGTAGCTTTCGGATGGTCCTATGACATCTTTTGTCGCAAATAGACGAAAAAGACGGATAATTCTGGGTAAGTTCCTAACCAAGTTATTGTCGGAATAAATTCTGGAAAACCCCAGAAAAAATCCTAAATGTATTGAGGCTTTCCAGATTCGTCCCAGCCATACCCACTCGTGTACTGCAACTAACCTAAATTCCCAACAAAAGTGAAATACTGAACAAATAACTAACAAATTTGAATGGGAAGATACCAATGAGAAAAGCATGTCCACCTTCTTAACTGGGATTTATTAGCTTTGCTTAAAAAAATAAAGGATATCCGAGTCTAAAAAAAACTTAGAAATTGTCCAACACTTAGCAAAACTCCAATGGTGATTTCTCCAAGGGCCTGGAAAGCCAAGGTGTTGGCTTTTATAAGCAAAGCACATTTTTCGCCCACGCTTGATTTCTAGCCACAACACTAGTAAGAAATCCTTCATTTGGAAGAGTTTTGATAAAGATTCGAACACGCTGCAAAAAGGTACTAATTGGATGATCTCAAATGGAGACTCACACAACCTTTTATAAGCCCCCCCGTACGCAAACATGGTGCCAAGCCTCTTTGGAATAGTTTATGGAAATTAGAAAGTGGTAAAGAGAACTTCATCTGACCATGCTCTTGTAACTGCATCCTTTCAAAAGATTTCTACTGACTACTGTGTATGTAAGGGTGTCAAACTACAATCCACATTTTGTGTGACTAATAGGTCGTTTCTTTTGTTTAAAGACCCATTATTCATCCCTCACATATCATCAATTTCTTTAATTGCTCTTGTTAAAATATGTCTTAAGTTTGAACGATTGAAAAAACTTGATCTGAATTGAATTGCGGATAAAGTTCAAAAAAATTGAATCTCAGAATATGAAAATTACTTCCGTAGTGGAGTCATGTGGAGAAGCCGGCTACACGGTGTAGTCTAAAAAGCGTTTGACTTTGAGCATAGAAGAGGACAGGAAAGGAAAGTCCAATTTTGGACTTTGACCGGCCAATGTGCTTCAGAGAAATAAATAAAATAAAATAAAGAAAAGCTTGGCTGGATTCTGCTTCTTAATCCTAGTCAGCGTGGGTTTCTTTGACTCGGTCAACAAAAAACGATGGGTCAGAGAAAGAATTAAAAGAGAAGGAATTATTCCCTACAAAAGTCGGTCTGGGTTGTTAAGGCAGCATGCATATTTATTGAAATAATTGCTCGCATGCATATATATTAAAATAATTGCTCGTGGCCATGACGTTGTTTAGTTGATCGCGAAGAAATATCGAAGTGCCGTTTCCAAGCAAGTGCTTGACATGGGTTATCTCATAAGTATTGTTTGTAAAATTATATCCAAGAAGATTTAGTGTTCAAGCCAATTAAATCTTGTGAGTTTAAGATTTGTTTAATTTTCCCTCGAGATTAAGAGATTATTTCGCAATAAATTGTGGGCTAAACACTGCGTAAGTTATTTGGTGTAATTGGGGCTTGGGAAATATTGAGAGTGTTTGAGTGGCTTAAGTGTGATTATAATCTCCATTGTATCGCTTGATCTATAATGAAATTCATTACTGCTCTCATCGTGGACGTTGATCACTACAAACGAACCACATAAATTTGATGTCCGATTTATTTTTTTGTTCTATTTATTTTATTATTCGATCTCTCGCTTTCTATAACACCTCTATCACAAATTCAACAAATACTAACATTCGAATCGACAGTAAGTCAACCCGAAATATACCTTGGAACATTTGCTTTGATCTACTTGCTAGATACTTTGGAAAAAATCGTAGTGAACTCATCTCTCATGGCAAAAAATTATCACTTCCTTTCCTGGTGCAAAAGGCCAATATTTAGGCTGCTAAATTCTATAAGAATTTATCACAAGGCGGTACAAAATGTAAGATCACTTCAGTCAGGTGGAAACCACCACCACAAGGGTTCATTCCTCCATGCCCCCACTCGCATCTGGTCATCTTGCTCTTCAAGCTCCCCAAAGCCAGAACGTGGAATTTGCTTCAGCAGCGCCTCCCAACACACGAACATATATCATTGTTGTTTTGTGCAAAGGGCGTCCGCAGCTTTTCCAAAAGTTGTCCGACTAGTCCACGATGGAGGTTGCCATTGGACATTATAAATAGCTTAAGTTTCTTCGTATTTTTGAATGAGACTAAATTCAAGATCAAGTCTTCTTCATCAACCTTTAATGCATTCAACGGCATCCATTCTTTGTTAGACCGAAATAAAAATTAAAAAAAAAAAAAAATCCAAATAATGATATGAAGTGAGTTCATTTTGTCAAAAGACCAAGGAGAAAAAGTCGAGAAAAGATAGAAGGGAAATAGGAGAGGAGAAGAAATTTTGTATTCTCTGTATGTAATTTATATTCTGTACAAAGTGTATTTAATTACAAATAAAGAGATTAATAAAGGAAAAGAAATATTCCCCTATCTTTCTAATCCTAAAATAAACATGATTCTCTATCTATCAACAATTAGATATGATTTGATGAATCATATCTTCCAACACTCCCCCTCAAGCTGGTGGCTTGTAGATGTCCAAGATCCCGAGCTTGCTTAGAAGATATGCATGTTGTCTTTGGCAAAGAGGCTTAGTAAATATGTCTGCTGATTGTTCTGAAGTCCTGATTCCTCTTGTCTCGATTACTCCTTCTTGAATTTTCTCTCGAGTAAAGTGACAATCAACTTCTATGTGTTTTGTCCTCTCATGCAATACAAGGTTTGCTGCAAGTTTTAGTGCTGAATCATTGTTACAAAAGAGTGTAGTTGGTCCTTCAACTCGTGCCCCGAGATCCTGAAGTAAACCCCTTAGCCAAACTATTTCACAAACGGTCTTGGCCATTGATCGATACTTGGCTTCTGCTGAAGATAAAGATACAGTAGAATGCTTCTTTGTCTTACACGAAAGTAATGATTCCCCAAATTTGATGCAAAATCCGATAATGGATCTCCTGCTCATAGGGCATTGGGCATAATCTGTATCACAATAAACCGTCATTTTCATGTTGCATTTCCAAGAAAGGAGTATCCCCAACCCTGAACATGTCTTTAAGTATCTCACAATTTTCAAAGATGCATTCATGTGAGATTGCTTTGGATTGTGCATAAACTGGCTAAGAGTCTACACTGCATAGCAGATGTCTTGCCTAGTCATAGTGAGGTATATAAGTTTCCCTACCAGTCTCTGGTATCCCGACGGATCTCTTAATAACGGATCATCAGAAGGAGAGGATATGCCAATATCATAGTCGACAGATGTCAGTTTACAATTTTGCTCAATAGGAATAATGGTTGGTCTACAACTTGATAATCTTGTTTCTAATATGATCTCTATTATGAATTTCCTCTGATTGAGAGAGATTCCCTGATCTGAACAAGCTATCTCAATTCCAAAAAAATACTTAGGTGGCCCTAGATCTTTGATATGAAAGGTGGAATGCAGATACTCTTTAAGTTTCTTCACAGCAGAATCATCATTTCTCATGATAAGTATGTCATCAACATAAATCAAGTAAATAGATGACATACATTTTGTCTAGGTGAATAGGGCATAGTCATATTTGGACTGTTTGAATCCAGCAGCCATAAGTGCATTAGTGAACTTGGCGTACCATTGACGAGAGGCTTGCTTCAGTCCATAAAGAGATTTACGGAAACAACACACCTTAGACTCCCCCTTGTCTCCGTAATCCAGGTGGAAGATCTATGTAGATTTTTTCATCCAGATCACCATGTAAAAAGGCATTATGCACGTCCATCTGGTGTAATGGCCAGTCACGAAAAACAGCAACCGATAAGAAAGATCAAACTGTGATATCCTTTGCAATAGGCGAAAAAGTTTCATGGTAGTCAAAACCTTATCGCTGTGTGAAGCCTTTGGCTACCAACCGAGCCTTATATCTCTCCACAGAACCATATGCCTTGTATTTGATCTTGTAAACTCACTTACATCCAATGGGTTTGCGATGAGCAGGCATTGTTACTACATCCCAAGTATGATTCTCCATTAAAGCATGTGACTCGGCCTCTATGGCCTTTTGCCAACGAGGATCGTCTTTGGCCTCATTATAACTAGAAGGTTCTTGTTCTTCAGAAATTACGACTCATGCAACATAAATGTTTTGGTGATAGCCTATCAAATGAGATGTAAGACGATATGGGATAACGAGTACCTGACGATCTCAAAGAGCCACATATGTAATCCTTTGTTCAAGCTGGTGGGCGAGCTGCTCAACTAGAACGCCGTGGAGGTTCTTGTTGTATTTGAGGACTCTTCCACAGCAGGGCTTGGTTCTAGAAGTTCAATGAACTATGCTGATTCTTCTATATGGGACTCTTCAGTGGAGTGACTTGTAGATGTCTCAATAGGTAAAGTAGGCGATTCACCAGTTGGTCCTGGGAGAGGAGTAGCAATAAATGTGCCTCCCGAAAGTATATCTTCTTCCAATAAGAATCTTGAATTCCTTGTCTTCTCATCTTCAGGTGAAGAAATAAGAGTTTGGAAAGGAAAATTATTTTCATGAAAGACAACATCTCTGCTTACGAAAAATTCTCCTGCGGATGGTGCATAAATCCGATACCCCTTTTTTAAGGTGGGATGTCCCATGAATATACATTCACCAACACGTGGTGCCATCTTATCCTTGTGTCCAACTGTAATGACATAACAGAGACATCCAAAAACTCTGAGATGACTCAGATTCGGTTTCTTTCCATATAACATCTCAAATGGCATCTTTCCTTTCAGAATGCGTAATGGCATGCGATTAATCAAATATGCTGCTATGACCACACAATCTCCCCAAAAATTCTCAGGTATAGATGCTTGAAACTTGAGGGCACGTGCTACTTCTAAGAGGTGATGATGTTTCCTCTCAACAACACCATTTTGATGTGGTGTATAAGTGCAAGAACTCTCATGCAAGATTCCATTCAGTGAAAATAAAGAAGCACACTCACCATTGAAGAACTCTCTTCCATTATCAGTTCTAATGCGACGGATTGTTTTTCCAAACTGAGTTTTGGACAAGGTAAGGAATGTTCTTAGGTGAGAAAGGACTTGATTCTTGGACTGCATGAGGAATATCCATGTCGCACGAGAGAAATCATCAACAATTGTGAGGAAATATCATGACCCATCGTGGTGCACTGTATGATAGGGTCCCCAAACATCAGCATGGATTAATGAAAAAATGCTATCTGTTCGGGAATCACTATTTGGAAAAGGAGCACGTGTTTGTTTTGCCAAAGGACAGATAGGACACTGGGGACAAGGAAATGAAGCACTATGTCCCAATCTTTTATGATAAAGGGAATTTTTTTCATTGATAACATAATTACACAATGATTTATTGAATTCAACATACGACAATTTAAAGCTGCTGGGAAAATCCATCCAGAAATAGAGCCCTTGATAAGCTTTACCCAAGCCCATAAGTTTGCCGGTCGAAATGGCCTAAAAGAAACAATTATCTGGAGTGAACAGAACAAGACATGAATTTTCTTCAGAAGCTCGATTAACTGATATGAGGTTGAATTGGAAGTTAGGCAATAAGATTACAAAAGGCGTGATCGCCTTGCATACCAAAAAAAAAAAAAAAAAACCCTCTTGTTGTAAAGTTATTGCAAAATGAATATCATCGCCAAGCTTTGAAACTACATCATCGAGAATGTCACCGAAAATGGTCTTCTGCATTTTGAGGTGGCCATCTTAGCTCGATATATCCTTCACATTGACTAGAAAGCAACCCCGACTAAATTGATTTGCAATTCGGGGCACAAAACTTTCAGAAGTGTAGTCCTTCCCATTCTGCTAGCGCAAAAAATTCCTACTATTCGGATATCCTCAACCTCTAATTGAGGTCATGAGTACAAGGCTTGTAACAGAGAATCTAACCCAACATGTTGGAAAGTAAGCAGCTTCGTGCGGAAGCTGCTCAGTCTTTTTGAGTTTCTGCATATGGGATTGGATGGATTCAGCTTCAAGCCTGCAAATTATCAGCAATTAAATGTGTGACTCTAGTTATTCGTGCTAATAAAAGATGAAGGAAAGTCAATAAGATTTTCTCCACAATAGATCGGTCGAGTGCAGAGTGAAGAGGCGATGTCGCAATGTAATCGTCACTGTCGAAGAACCCAACATCTTCTCCATCATATCATATTTTCCTTCGGTAATAAGGAACATCGGATCAGGCCTTGTCCGACCCAAGGGGTAGATATAGGGGCTTGCATTGACTGCTGCATTTGGTTCAGCCCATCACCTTCGTTTTTTTTTTTTTTAATTATTAGTGTTTCATCAGAATTGCCCTCATAACGTGATATTTCTCACAAAAAATCGTTCTTTAATTTGTAAAAAGAGACAAGGGTTACATGTCAACTCTAAATAGAAGATATCTTATGCAATAAGGAATTAAACTTCTTTAATGTAAACAATAATGTACAATAATGTACAATCTTAGATCAGGTTGAAATTTAATCAGTGAAAAAATCCAAAAGTTACAAAATCAATCTCGAACTATGCTAGAATTTAATTGACTACACAAGCTAAGAATAGTGAGATATAATGTTGGAATTCAATAAACGACAAGGTATTAGTATAGACAACGGGAATCTAAAAGCTATAACTAAGAAAATTTAAAGTTTTGTGCGAGGGTCCCTCATCGGATAATTGGTGATACTTATAATGAATATGTGATAATCGCTCTTCGACTGTGCCCAAGGGTTGTGTTTTCTCAAGTACCTTCCACTGGTTATGCCCAAACTCCTTTATTCTCGCGAACTCATCTTGCCCATATTTTACATAAACGTCCACGTTGTGTATTGAGAATTGTACAATTATCGATAACCATTCCATCGCTTTGTTTCTGAATGGCGATTGTTCCCTCTACCACGAGCATCTTCGACATCAACCGTCTTGGCGATTTGAATAATACTTAAAACATTTCTAATGAAAAATTGCCACCAATGCTTGTATAGGCGGCCATCAATCGTCTGTCATCATTTTTCAATAGCTGGATACGTGGCATTAAAATATATAACTATCGATTGCCAAGTATCTGCTTTTGTGTTTGTCAACGGCTTGATATATGTAAGAAGACATCCATACATTACTCACGTGATTGTTGCTTATTTCTACCTAAATACTGCATATTTCTTGCCCTCATGCTAAGTACGTGTATGTTGATAACCAAATCAACTTTAAGTGCGAATAATTACTAAGCTAATAAAATGAAGCCATTAATAAAGTAAACAAGAAAGAGATTCTCGAGCTAAGAGATTCTCGAGCTACGTATAGCGCATTAAAGAATATTGGGGATGCTGTTGCCACACGGTACTTTGCTAAATTAAAGAAATTAATTGATGACGGATGAAAATTCTAGGCATAGATTGTTGTTATAGTCACAAAACACTGTTGATTGGTACTTGGGTTAAATACGGCTTTAGTCTTCTGAGTTTCAGCATTTCTGCAATTTAGTCCTTTAACGTTCAATTTGTGCCATCAAATCCTCTACCTTTGTCAATTTGTGCGATCCGATCTTCGAAATTTTATTTTATGCAATCAAGATAAAGAGTGAACTTAAAAAATAATAGCATTAAGTGCAATAAGAGTACTCAAAGTAACATATTTCAGTCAATTAAATATCTTACTTATAGTTAACCAAGTAGAATTTGTTTTTCAATAATGAATGGTACTACTGTTATATAACGTGTCGTGATCTTTCATTAGATAATACATGTGTTTTTCTCATACTTTGCGATCTTTAGTGACTCATTATCACTAAAGATTGTCTGAGATCAGAAGCGAAGTATGGAGGAGGAGATTAAGAGATTTTGAGGTGTTGAGTCTTTACCAGCATAGAATCCCATCAACTTGCGTGGAATAAGTTCATTGATTAACAAGACTTAAGCTATAAAACCAGCTCCACCTTGCAGACAGATTCCAATTGGGTAAATGCTATAAGCAGCCTTTGACCTGCAACGCTTCTTTGCGGAACAATGCGAGAGTGCAATTTTGACAGATTAAACATCTTAGTTCAAAACTTTCAGATGTAAACAAAAATGTGACCTCTTTGGCAAAGATGAAGACCAGTGAGAAGAGCAAATTGAATAGAGCTAAAATGCCAAAGAACCTAACCCGATGTGACGTGAACTTGCCCATTTCTCCTTCTTTGTTCCAGATGGACGAGGAACATCAACGAGGTGAAAGCCATGTGCTGATGCAATTTAGCTTTTATATAATGTGAAAATACCTAAAATGTTTCGATGTTGACATTGTCACGTATAACATTCTTATTATTTTCTTTATTTTCAAGACTTAAAAGTAATGTTGCCATATTTTTTTTTTTTTGGTCGAAGTAATGTTGCCATGTTCAAATAATGAAAAAAGGGTTGGATTTGCTTTGAAACTTCAGTTTTTTTTGTGAATTATTTTCATCATAAAGATATACTCCTTTGAAAATCTACACATAAGGAAGATAGGTGAATTCCGTGGACTATCATGAGTAATGTGTGTGTCTATGTGATGCTGGTTACGGGTGAAACCAAGTCAAGCTAATCGATCGTAGCTCGGCTAAATAAGTATTCAGATCAACTTGCCGAATTTCAAGTCAATTTCCAATTTGAGCTACTCGAGTATCCTATGGCGCCGAGTTCAAGCTTGTCAATACTTAGTTTGATAGGCTTGTGAATCGAGTTTCCATTACTTTTAAAACTATATTCAATAATTAGAAAAATAGAGACAAGATACTTAAAATGACACGACACTAGAGCTTTATACATAAATCGACTGTAGTTGAGTTGAGCTTGAGAATCTTGAATTTCTAATTGAGTTGAACTTGAGCAGGACAATTAATACTCGATTAAGTCAAACTTGGTGATTTGCACAATAATACCAGGCGCTGTACATGACAGTATCCATCTTTGCTTATCAGAAGAGGATTGTTGAATTTAACCAGAAAAGAAAACGATAAGCTAGTAAGCTAATAAAAATATGCAGGCTCAATTTATGTTCCGATGCCAAAGGTAAGGATTATGCATAAAAATATCAATTTTGATAGGAGCTGAAATGCCTAGTTTTGTGCAAATCTGACTTCTGTATAAGGCGTGCAAACGCAGTCCATTCGCGCTCGTGCTTACATGTTCGTATCGATTCTAACAAAAGATGATTATCCACACCTTATAAGTTAAAGATGGTCATCGCACCAGCACGTAGATGTCACTACCATGCAAGATGTTTTATTGGATGAATAGCAGTACCCGCTATGAGTCGCCAAGCGAATTCACAGGGTTTGTTGGATTCATTACAATGTGTATATAGTTTAGCTTCGAGATTCTATGGAACCGCTCCAGCTTCAGCCGCTCAAATTCGCACCATTTATTCACTCGGAGGAAGGAAACCCGTGATAAGCCGGTTCATCTGGATTGGGTCGGTCCGCTCCTTCGACACCCCTGAGCCAGAAAGCCTGAGAGAAAGAGGCGGCGCCCTCCGGAATGTCGTCCACCACCCGCTCGTGACCTCTCGGGAAGTATATCCCCGTTCTCGGGTGCGGCACCCAGTGTGGACCATGCTCGTCGGGCTCATCAGAATGATCGCCATCACTCATCTTTCCTTTGGGTATTTCCAGCTTCTTCGTCAGCGTGAATGCACTCAAGAATCGCCTATCTCGCTTTGCATGCCTAGAAAGTTAGATTTTGCTGATATTCAGGTCATTTTGTCAAGGATTTGCTGCTTAACTTTGAATCCAATGAGCGAGGGAGGGAGGGAGAGAGAGAGAGAGAGAGAGAGGTTTTGCAAGTGTAACTCACAATTCCACATGCACATGAACGGTGCTCCGGACCCACGAGAAAGTATCTCGCGGAGCGTTTACAGCACGACTAGTATGAGATATTCCGCATACTTAGCCGTACCATCAATCACATTCAACAGTAGTTGCAAACAACTCAAGTATTAAGCTGAGAACACGTATATAAGAAGGGAAAAAATTGTAGGATAACTCGCTATATCATTCCTAGTTCCACATGCCACCAGACGTAACTTCTTATCTAGTAAATCGCTCGAACGCCGGCTTAATCAAGCATCATAGTTATAGCCTATTTAGGCTCTCGTACCTGACCAACAAATGTTTCGTTTTCACAACAGTCGCCGCCATCGCCGCAAGCTAGTGATTCCAAAGCCGGTATGCGAGGGTGTCTTTCGGGAACGATTCTTCGAGAGATCAGGACCAATTCGGTTGAAGAGAGGTGCGACGCTGGAGCCCTTTTTATAACGTGTCCCACGCGTTCCAGCGGTTCCGGGTGCTCCCGCCACGACAAAAAGCATCGTCAGTGCAAGAACTAAAGTATCTGTTCGATCGTTATGCAACTGGTGCAGGTTTGTGTCAAAAAGCGCACACTCACAAAGCGAAAGGTGCAAAGGTTAAAGCTACTTCTATTTAAGAAACACGAGGTTCTTGCGATCTGTGGTCCTTAACGATTGATCGTCCATTATGGAGCGAACATTTTCCGCAAAAGATTAAATATTTGCGCAGCTGAACTTCGCCTTTTTGCTTTGTTGAACTTCAGAATATTTTAACTTTCAAGATCGTGTGATCGTATCATTGGTTGATTTAAGGCATTTCGTGTGCGTCCCTTGTGTGTTCGGGTAGTGTGATGTGATTGCCATTACCCCGTACATTATCAATACGTACTTAATGAGAAATCGTGATTAGCTGAATCGGCGAGAACATGGAAGGGAAGAGGAAAAAGAATCTAGCTAGAGGAATATAGGCCAAACAGCTCTTCTCAATTTAGGGCACATTTGGAAATTATTCTATTCCCAAGAATAATTTTTTTATAAAAATGATTTTTTTTATTCTATTCCCGAGAATAATTTTTAAACATTTTAAGCCATTTAGTAACTGTTCAAAATTTTTATTCCCAGAATAGAATTATGTTTGGTACCATTCTAAAAATTTCTAATCCAAATCATTTTCTTTTAACTTTTTAATAATTTTATTTCTTTTTATTTCTTTTTCTTCTTTTCTTTTTTTTTCTTTCCTTTCTCTTCTTCCAGGTTTGCGGTTGCTGGCCTTGGGATGATTGGCGATTGGCCAAACGAGGGCCAACGACCTCGTCGAACATCGTCAACCCTTAGCCGGGCCGCACCTCGTCGGCCAAGCCTTGCCATCGGCGGGCAAGCTTGACCAAGCCCGGCCAGGCGAGGCTCACTAGTGGCGAGGGGAGGCCCGAGTGAGGCCCGCCTAGCCACCAAGCGAGGCCAAGCCTTCAATGAGCTCGCGGAACCTCACCCAACTAGTCGTTGGCAACCAACGATGGCAACAACGGTTGAAGAAGAAGAGAGAGGAAAGAAGAACAAGAAGAAAGAAGAGAAAAGAGAAAAAAAAAATAGGTTGGCTTGATTCTAGAATTATTCTAGGGAACAAAGAATCAATTTTTTTTTTACTTCTCGATTCTGTCACAAATCTACTTCCTGGAACAAAAAAAATAGAAATCTATTCCCAAAAATAAAAATTTTACCAAACGGATTTCTGTTTTAAATCTATTCCCCAAAACAAAAAAATTAAAATTTTTACTATTTAGCCAGATGTCGAACACACCCTTATTTGCTTTTATAGAAATGATGAAGAGGAAGAAACTCTTGATATAAATGTGCGAGGCTCATGTTATAGTATGATGAAGGCGAACTCGATTCATTGCAAAGTAAAAGCGACTTAGGAAAACCAAAAACAAGCTGGATGCCGCGCTAGTGACACAAACATATTTGCGCAGTCATCCTTCTTGAGGAGAAGCTTGAGGCAAGTGCGAGTATGAACTTATCCTTTAAGTATAATCACATTCAAAACCGATAGAGCCCCCAGGGCGGTCGATGATTTCATGTTGAGTTGGAATCGAGCTGTGACTAAGGAAACCCTTACCTATTCTATATATAGTCGAATAGTTCATGGGTAACTACATGAAAGACATTACAAGATCCAAGGGGTAATGTGCCAAATCAAGGGTCCTGTAGCGGAGAGGAGCATCTGCTTTGCACAGCAAGACCAGTCAAACGCATCGAATGCTCGTCCTTCTTCTGCGCCCGAACTCAAGAAATTCTCCAGTGACCCTCTGGAATGGAATAGAAACCTGACAAGATGTCTATACCCCTGCAGTTCCTATCAAGGATTTCTGAAATCCTTTGTAATTACAAATCGAACAACTTAATAGATCTCGGCAGGAATTTTCAATTTTCCAAAGCAAGTACTGTGATGGAATTTGCCAGAAAACGAACCAAGAAACCTGCATCATCGCAGGAAGTGGAGCTCTGACACGTCTGTCGGTGAATCTACTTCCCTCGTTCCGTCCCATCTTTCTTTAAAGTAGAAACTCCGTTTCAAGTGACTGTAAAATTAGATATTATCCATACTAATTAAATATAGAAAAATTGATCAAAAGAATAGCTTTGTGGGTTTAGCATCCTATCTGTCTCTACGCAACCCATTATACCTTTCCTTGATCAAATCTTCCTCTACAGCTCCACTTCAATCCCATTCACTTCCACTCTCTCTCTCTCTCTCTGGGCTCTACTCGATCGTTTCTCTTCAACAGTCTTGCGACTTGTGATGATTTTGATGGGGAAGCTCGCTTTTTGATGCCTAAAAGGTCCAATGCTCCTTCCCTAGTTGCCTAATTTCCACCGAATCAAAACCCCGGTTGATTTTTTCTTCTGCCTGGAGGAAATCCACAGGCAAAAGCGGAAGGGAAGCAGCGGCGCCAACGCCACCAGAGGCACAAGAGCCGGGGCAGCCACCCTCTACCCGGGGCGCCGCAGCTGGAGGGCACCTCTATTAGGTATGTTGTGGAGGTGGCAAAATGGGTCTAGAACTCGTATTTTAATCCATATTTGACAAAATGGGTCATAATAGGTTGCGTTAAGTTATTAAAAAAAAAAAAAAGGCTTAATTGGGTCATAAATTGATTGCCTAACAAATTAATGAGTTGATAAC
This sequence comes from Eucalyptus decipiens, assembly GCA_014182575.1. NCBI lineage: Eukaryota > Viridiplantae > Streptophyta > Magnoliopsida > Myrtales > Myrtaceae > Eucalyptus > Eucalyptus decipiens. The sequence goes on from CM024615.1 coordinate 27,085,673, forward strand.
TAATCCATTTCTAACCATATGAAAAATAGAAAAACAACCTCGTGGAGTTGGACTTAAAAGATGCCGAGCCAATTTTTTTTGGACTATTTATTTATTTATTTCTTCTAAGTCCAACGAGGATCACTAGCCAACTCTCACCAATCACAGGCAATAGCCCACCAACCCTTGTCGACCATAAAAGGGTCGGCAACCCATTTTCACTCAATCCATTTATCAATTCAATACTTTTAAACGTTTTTATAAAGAACTATTTATAACTTGGTTGGATTTCAATTTTTTGAACCCATTTTCACTCAATCCTTCAAATGTCTAACAACCCATTTATAACCCACTTCAAAATATATGAGTAAAAAAAAAATAGATGTATGATCAATTTTGACACCTCTAGTGACACGGAAGAGGAAAAATAATCTAACTAGAGGAATATAAGCCAAGTAGCTCTTCTCAATTTATTTGCTTTTAAATAGAGGATACAAAGAAAGAGACTTTTGGGCTTTGTTTATTTCACAAAAAATGTGGAAAATTTTCAGGAAATCATTTTCTAAAAAATGACAAATATTTTCCGATATTTGGTTGAAATATGAAAAAGAACTAGAAAAGATTTTCTGCCGTTCGATAAGGAAAATATTTTCTTCTATGCACTCTTTTTTGTAAATTTTTAATTTTTTTTTTTTTCTTTTTTTCACCGGCAACCTACTGAGGAAGAAGAAAATAAAAAGAAAAAAAAAAAAAAATAATTAAAAAAATCAATTTTAAAAAATAAAAAATAAATAAAAATAAAAGGAAAAAGTATTTTGGGAAAGAAAGTAAATTGAAAAAGATATGGAAAATGTTCTCCTCTACTTGAAAGTGTAAATCATTTTCCCCTATTTTGGAAGGCTTTTTTTTTTATAATAAATGAAAAATATTTCTCTCAACCAATTCAATTTTTTTTTTTTTGACTGAACACTAAAATATCCAGAAAACATGTTCCTAGAAGTTATTTTTTGCAAAACAAGAGCAGCCTTAATATGATATATCACGATCTAACATCAACTCAACTCCATGCTACCTAAATGCAATTTAGGATAATTGGGAACGGCCAAATGCCACGCTAGTGACGCAAACATGTCTGCAGTTTGCACAGTCGTCTTTCTTGAGGAAAGGCTTTCAGGCAAAGCGCAAGCTCTTAAACATACTTTCACCCCCAAGCTGGCTCACTTGGGTGACCTTACGACCAGCGGTATAATATATATTTTCTTTTGGTCGGAACCAGCGGTATCAAGACAAACGTTTTCCCACGAAAAAGAGCAACTGATCATGCACGAGCTCATTCGAGCAAGAACCGATCATCGAGTATAATCACATTCCAAACATACAAAATCCTGGGGCCATCGATCTCACATCGAATCGCAACTGAGCTGTAACTAAGGAAACACTTACCTATTCCATATACAGTCAAATACATCTTGGGTAACTAGATCAAAGACATTACAAGATCAATGTGCCAAATCATGGGTCATGAAACACATATAATTCTCATCCCTCTGCACCCTAGCTCGAGTAAGTCCTAGACGTAACCAGTTAATCCAGTGATCAAACGCAACCTACCCACAAAAATCGAGTGTAACACAACCGTTTTATGTGACTGCAAAAGCGATTCTAGAATTAGCAGACAGAGCAGGTTTGGCAAGTTCAGTTTAGAATTCAGCCTCTAAGAGACAGTGGACCAAGTTCCTTTCAAGAGAATAATTTCAATTTTCAATCAGGCTCTCTTGGCGTACGAGGATATCCCTGTCGTACAGAATATAGATTAGAAAAACAAACCGAGACGAAGATACAGAGAAATTTTAAATAATTACTCTGTAGTAGCCACAACATGCCACCACTGATGCATTAAAAAGCCTAAACTTTGCAGCCAAAACTCGCAATCCAAAGAAGTTTTAAGCAACTACTGGGAAGATAATCTGTAAAATAACTACAGAGCAAGAACCAGCAATTTTTTCCACCGATATCTTTGACCAAAACAGACGCCTGGCGTGCAAAAGATCGCTCGACAAAATAACCCCGCTTATCTACTTCACCTATTGGGCATTTAATTCCATCAGAGGAAATGAGGACTGATCAATCCTGCAATCTCAAGGAACCCAACTCGGTCTTTCCCGCCAAATATTTTCTTCAGCTTCTCATCACAAATTATGACCTTCTTGTTCTCAGGGTCCTAAAAAAGGGAAGCAAAACCAATACCATATCAGAGTCTGATTTTCTCCTTCCTATGAGACAAAGATGCCAGCAAGCATCAATAACACCAGTTCAACGTCCTTTCAAGGGATAGCATTGCTTGGACACAAGCAGCATTGCACAGAATATAAAATAGTTGATTATAGCCTAAAACAAACAGAGCTTGAAAAAATAGGCAGCAGACATGTCAATGCAGAGCACGTTGAACAAAGCACCTGACAATGGAAAGAAAAAAATCCGCAACATTAACCAGCTAAACATGAGGTATGAAAACATAGTAGTTTCTCAAGAGCTCATAAATGGATATGTCTGTGGATGACGGCAAATGGATTGGGCATTACAAAATGAAGGTCTAGGATCGCTATCTTTTAAGGCAAGAAATCCTCATTAAAAACGCAAAATAGAAAAGGAAAACAGTGGACATATGAAACGTCATTTCTTTCTCTCATCCTTTCCAATGATTTTCAAAGTACTAAAACTTACTTTGTGGTAAGTGCTAAGCAACCCAAGACAGTGCTATCATGTTGAAATAGCCCTCTGGTAGAAATTGTTAGAAAAATAGTAAATACAGCGTCATTGAACCTTCATTTAGGATTAGTAAGCATAAACTTCCCTATTCAAGAAACAGAATGCAGCAAGCATAAATTATGTGTTCATTCTCGGCAAGGAAAACCCTGATGCAGCATATTTGAAAAGCCATCGACAAAAAAGACACATCAGCTTCAGAGAATAACAATGCTTACCCGACTCGCAAATAATTCTATAGATTGTCATATCTAAGCAACAACCCAAAATAAAATTCCCACCTTACCCTCACCCAGTACAAGAGCCCTAGCAATGAACAAAAACACTACATATAGCTCCAAACCGTCCCACATAAGACCCTGCTATATTAACCACGCTCAAATGACCAAATCCTGTTAACTTTTCCACAACATCAGAGGTTCATACACATTTCATATGATTGGTAACTTACCAGACCATAGTCAAGCATTCAACAACTAACCAGTCGAATGCAAAAGAAAGAATCGTCCAATGACCACTCTGTTTTCATTGCGGTCCATATCAAGAAGACGCCTAACAAGATTCTACCACACAAGTTCCAACCAAGCAGCAAATGCATACTACCAAGCAAACAGCAACCAAGATTTTAGCGCAATTCGAAGCCCGTACAGCAAGAAAAATGACCAAACAATCCTTGCACAACAAAACAGAAAACTCAAACCTTATCCACAGAGCAAAACCCTAACAATTAACACCAAACCCATCACTCGAAACGCTTAAAAATCCAAACTTTCAGCGAACGATAAAGCGCAAACGAAAGAAAACGATGCTGCCAAAAAAAACCCGAATGGACCTGAAGATTGTTCTCCTTGATGTAGGCCCAAATCAGCTTGAGCGCCTGGGTGCGGGGAATCTCGGGGACGCCGACCACGGCCTGCATCTCCGGCGAGACGGGGCGGGGCTTCATGATGCCGCGCGGCTCGCGCTTCCCGGCGGAGGAGGAGGCGGCGGGCGAGGTCACGGCCCGGACGGTGGCCGCCCGGGCGGCGCGCGGCGGCAGGGCGAGCCTGGGCGACGGGGAGGGGAGCGAGGCGGCTGCGGCGGCGGCGGCGGCGGCGGCGGCGAGGGGCGCCGACTCGCGGGCGAGGACGGAGGAGAGGGAGTTGAGGGAGAGAGCCATTGCCGAGGTGGGGGAAAGCGAAGAGACTGCAGCAGAGAGAAAGAAGGAGATAACGCGAGAGAAGATGCAGAGAAATCAGGGAGAGAAAATGGGATTTTTTAAATCCTGCTTCGAAATGTGCTGAGGTGGAATTACCGGAGTGCCCTTGGCGCTCGTGCGGCGGAATGTTCATCCCGAGGGTAGCGGCTAGGGCAAATGTGGAAAGTGAATCTATGTGTGTTTTTAAGGAAGAGGAAAGGTTGCTCGTAAATATGGAAGTAGGGGATTTAGTGCCTAGATTTTAGCCATTAGAATATGCAGAATGAGGAATAATAAAGGAAAATAAAAAGTAATACCAATTTTTCACTCTGGAGACAAAAATGCCCCTTACATTTCAAAAGAGTAAACAACTTTTACTCAAAAATACCCGTTATTACAAATATTTTTTCCCAGCAAGCAAGCTAATGTGGTACATGATGTGTCCCACTAAATATCGGCGTTGGCATGGACAAAGACATGTCATTATGAACAAAAAGATTGTGCATGAACATAATAAAAAGAATATATAGACCACGTCATTCTCTTTAGAAGGACATTTGTCTTCTTATTTCGTTTTAATCATAACTAATCTGCTTTTACATTTTGAGAGAAAAGAGACGGGAAGGGTTCCAATCTTTGTCATTTGGGCTCTTCTGCTCGTAGAGTTTGGTGAATGTCTTGTTTCTTGAATAAAAGTTCATAAATCTTTTTAAAATCAATTTTAAAAAGTATGCATTTTTGTCGAAAAAGTGTTAAAAAAATTCTAAATCTATTACATACAGACCAATTTAATTATAAAACTTTTAATGATTGCCAATTTAGTTCAAACCTTTTAACCAAGAGAAGATGCAGAGAAGTGAGAGAGAGAAAATGCGATTTTTGAATCCTGCTTTGAATTCTCTGGTATTTTTTTCCCTTTTTTAATGATTCGAAATGCGCCGAGGTGGAATTACCGGAGTGCCCTTGGCACTCGTGCGGAATGCTCATCCCGAGGGTAGCGGCCGGGGCAAAAGTGGAAAGTGAATTTATGTGTGTATCTAAGAGGCAAGGTTGCTCATAAATATGGAAGTAGGGGATTTAGTGCCTAAATTTTAGCCATTAGAATATGCAAATTGAGGAATAATAAAGACAATAAAAAAAAATAATACCAATTTTTCACTCTGGAGACAAAAATGCCCCCTACATTTCAAAAGAGCAAACAACTTTTACTCGAATGACGAAAATAGCCGCTATTACAAATATTTTTTCTCAACAAGCAAGCTGATGTGGCACATGATGTGTCCCACTAAATATCGGCGCTGGCATGGATAAATACATGTCATTATGAACGAAAAGATTGTGCATGAACACAATAAAAAGAACATATAGACGTCATTCTCTTTAGAAGAACATTTGTTTTCTTATTTCGTTGTAATCATAACTAATCTACTTTCACATTTTGAGAGAAAAGAGACAGGGAGGGTTCCAATCCTTTGTCATTTGGGCTCTTCTGCTCGTGGAGTTTGGTGAATGTCTTGTTTCTCGAATAAAAGTTCATAAATCTCCTTCATATCAATTTAAAAAAAAAAAAAAAAAAAAGTATGCATTTTGGTCAGGAAAAGTGTTAAAAAATCCTAAATCTATTACATTCATACCAATTTGACCCTAAAACTTTTAATGGTTGCCAGTTTAGTTTAAACATTTTAACTTGATGTCAATTTAATCATAGACTTTTTAATTATGCCTCTTTAGTCATAAATCATTTAAATTAGTGTCAATTTAGTTCAAAACGTTTCGACTTGATTGGTGTCAATTCATTCATTCTAACTAATTTTAGTTGAATATTGTTAACGTGGATATCAGTCGACTTACATAATATCGTCAATGCTAATGCAAACAATTTTTAATAATATTTACATAAATTTTTTATTATTATTTTTTTATTTTATTTTTTCTTTCTTTTTTCTGTCATTTCTTTTTCTTCCTTTTGCTAGTGACCGGCCACAGGTGATAGATGGCCATCGGCCATGGCCAGGTAGCTAGCCTCACCTGGCCATGGCAAGGCCAAGCCCTAGCAAGGGCTCCCCTCACCGAGCATCGCCTTCGCCCTGGTGATGCGTGTTTAAGGCCACCCTAGCTTGGTCAAGGGCCAACCTCACCATGGCCAAGTGAGGCATAGCTGATCACCGACAAAAGGAAGAAGAAGAAAGGAATAAAAAAAATTAGAAAAAAATAATAAAAAATCGAAAATTTATCAAAATATTATCAAAATTGTCCATGTCAATCCAGCGATGCCACGTAAACCAACCAACATCCATGTTAGCAATATCCATTCAAAATTAGCCGAAATAATTGAATTAGCACCAAATCAAAATATTTAGGACTAAATTTGTACTAGTTCAAAAGGTTTATGACTAAATTAGCACAAGTAAAAAGGTTTACGGCTGAATTGGCACAAATCCAAAAGATTTAGGACTAAATTGGCACAAATATAATAGATTTATAATTTTTTTTTAACACTTTTCCCCATTTTTGTCTAATTGGGAGAAGTTGAAGTGATCTTGAACTTTGGCCATGATCATTATTTTGCACCTTGTATTTCTAAAAGAAGTCATTGTGCCTTCCATTTTTGCTTTAAACACCACTTTGCACCTAGCTAATACTCTGGCTTCTTTTGCAAATTGGTCACTGTGTTTTCAATGATGCTCTTGTTATAGGTGTTTGTTTCTAATGACAAACGGGTGAATAACATGTAAGAACCTGTCCTTAAAAGGGAAACAAAAGTTGGAAACTGAGGCTGCGATGGCCACCATGACATTAAATCTAGAGCTGCGATGGCCATAGGCGGTGGCCATGCAACCTCAATTTGAGGTCACTTGGCCACCTAGAGAGGAGGGGGTGGCAAATTGAGAGGAGTCTCAAGAGTGGGGGAAGAGAGCGACCGAAGGAGGAGCGACTGTCGAAGGCAGCGACGACGCGAGAACGGGGAGGATGTGGCAGACAACAGTCGGATAAACTTGGATTGAGGATTTAGGTGATTAAATTTATTCGTGATATTTTACTAGGTTGTTTGGGATAATATTTATATAGGAGTGAGTATTCTAATCATTTGAGTTTTGTACAATGGAGTTGAAGTGCAATCCAACATATTGAAAAAAGAAAACAGAAAAATAGAGGGTGCAATGTGGTCATGGGTCAACTCGAGTATGGTTTCATATTTTTCCTATTTTAGTACTTATATCAATGCAAAGCCACACGATATTTTCATAATTCAATTATTTGATTTGTAAATAGAAGTACAATTTTTTTAGGAATTGATATGGGGCATGGTGTCTTGTCTATTGACTTTGCCTTGCCATGCTAATCCACTCCGATAAATCTTCAAGGATAAATACTACGAAAAACCCCAAACTTATATATCTATGATCAATTCACCTCAAATTAATTTTTTGATCACAAAAACCTAAACTAGTACACATATGATAAATTTACATCAAATGACCACAAAAAACCTAAATTGATAAATTTATGATAAATTTACCCCCAAACTAATTTTTTGACCCCAAAAACCTAAAATTAGTACATTTGTGGTAAAGAGATTTTCCATTAAATTGGATTAATACTACAAAAAAATAACAAAAATGGTATAATTATGACAAATAGATAGTAAAATCTCAAACCGGTATATCAATTAACTGTCTCGTGCCATCCAACTTAACAATTTGAAAGTAAATTTAACGGAAACTAACATTGAGTAAATTTATCATAAGTGTACCAGTTTGGGATTTTTAGTAGTAAAAAAAAATAGTTTGAGATGAATTTATCAGGGGTGTACCAGTTTGGAATTTTTAGTAGTATCAACCATAACTTTAAAAGATTTATTTATTTTGGTTAGATATATTTATGTTGACTATATATTTATTGGAAACTTAACACAACTTATATTTATGTTATATAATATCATACATACGCTTTTACAAGTTTTCGTTGGAATTACAATCCTTATTACTCAATCAAAGTGAGAGAGGTTAATGGATACGCTCCCCCAAGTCACAAGTGCTGCTTTTACGAGAGCTACAAACTTCGAAAGCTTCCAAGTGAAAAAAAAAAAAAAAACTCCATAAAAATCCATAGGTGAGATCCAATTCTTGTAATTGATATGTTATCATTTTGCTTAGATATATACATATGTAATAGTATTATTGAAAACTTAATACAACCAATTATATGATAACATACATTATACTATACATTTTAAAAGTTTTTCATTAGAATTGGAAACTAGAAACCTTATCAAATTAAAGAGTAAGCACAACAAAAGACAGAGAGCAAAGGTACATTAGCTTACAAATTTATTTGTTATGGTCTCCCTTACACAAATGTTGCTGCTTTTATAGGACGGACAAGTGCGGAGAGCGTGAACAATGTGGCTGTTTTACGTGCGTTCATCTTCCATTCGTTCCACCTGGGACAATCCCAGCTCCGCAAAAATCCGTAAGGGAGACCGGTTCCTACTTTCAACTTAACCATAGGCTATTTTTATATTGAGGACAGCGTCACCTCGTGGGGCCCCGTTGGCCGGTGGCGATTGGCCCGCACCAGCCCTCGGCCCACCCCGACACGGGAATGGGGTGGTGGTCGGGGTGGGGCAGAACTTCCCTCGGCGGGACGGGGATGGAGAACGCAATTCTTATTTCCTTACACCCCGTGTCCATCCTTAAGATATTTCAGTATCCATACTAATTGGCACGAGCAGTATAAACACAATTTTATTACACTAAAACAAATTGTTAAAATTTAAATCATGCATGAGAAGTGGTTTCATTTTTTACCCTTTTTTTTTTTTTTTTTAGCATTTTGAATTTAACTTCTTCTTCTTCTTTTTTCTTCTTTTTTTATATACCGAAAGTTTAGATAAGGTCATTTGGAAGCATCTCAAATTATACTCTAATCTTTAAAGCTAAAAGAATTAAATTTTCAGGAGCACATTAATAACAAATTGTTTGTTCGTCTAACTTAAGGTGTTTTTTCTTCTCTTCTTCACTTTACTTTTATTCCAAAAATATAATTTATGAATTAAAATATATATGACACTACATGTCAATACCTAGGTTTTGAAAACATATACGATATTTCCGTTTAATAAAATTAAATTGCGAGAGTCTCAAAATTTAAAACTCCAACGGTGAATGAACCGTAAATTGTTAACTCCGCCAATTTGGGCATCAAATGGGACAACGGATGAATCACGTTGTACGTATCGCAATTTAAAAGTATTTGAATTTCATAGTAGGATCTCCTTTTTAGCATCCCACACGATGGCTTCTTGAAAAAGAAAAGGGAAAATATCAAGAACATAATTCATTTGACCCAATGACTATTCATTTACCTCTATTCTGTAAGTTTCATCCACATATAAATCTAAGCCAAATTTCATTTTAAAAAGACTAAATTGGTCTAATCTTTGTTTAGGGTTTGTGTGGTTCTGTCTTCAGTTCGTTCGGTGTATTTTGAGTGGGTGTGGAATTTAAATTTAGAGATGGACATTTTTTAAATAAAAAAAAAGCATTTTCATAAATAAGAATATAAGGATAATTTATGTGTAGGCGCAAAGCGATTTGCAGAGGTAAAAATAAAGAATATATTTGGAAAAAATTTTAGAAGTAGATGCATATAAATGGTCATTCGGTGGAATATGAATTATATATTTTGGTATTTCCCACAAAAAAAAAAAAATTGATTTAGTTCTCTACTTAATCGGAGGGACTAAAGTCAAAGGAAAACTAAAGGCCAGAGAGGGCCCAAGTTACAACATACAAGCTCATCAGACCCCAAACCCATGAAGCCCATGATCTATAACAATAGTTTTTCATTCTCATAGAGAAGGAGGTTGCCAAACTTAGAAAGCACTGATGATTGATTTGACCTTCTTCTTTTTTTCCGGTCGGTATTGATTTGACTTTACTTGCCCATCAAACATGTCTTCCACCACCTCGGCAAAATGGAGATCACAAGTATCAAGTTTTAGGAAAAAATGACATCATAAAAATCAAAACTTTCTCATGGCATTGACTTGACTATCACAACAATTATTTTGATCACTTGAATTTCAAAATTTATGTATAGAGCTCATTCTAGTGTCATAAAAAAAATTTTCCCATCATTTAATTATCATATAACTTTTAATTGATTAGTTAAGTGGCATAATTTTTTAAATTGCTCATGTCGGAATTCTAGACACTTAGATGAAGGTTATTAAAAAGTTATGGCACTCAAATATCGATTAAAAGTTATAACACTTAAATGAAAGGTTTTTAGAAGTTATAACATTAAAATAATTGAAAAATGTTATAACATTCAAGTGAACACCGCTACAAAAATTATGACATTTATGATATATTTATCCCAAGTTCAGTGAATAAAAATTTGCAGTGACCTTTAGAGCCTAGGGACTATTAGAATAGTCATATATTAAATCACACATTTGTCTAAAATAGCTATTTCCTCGTTAAAATAGATTTATCTTTTCTACCCTTGATTCTAATACATTATAAAAAAAATGTCAATAAATGAAAGATGTAGTCCTTATTGATTTTTTCTCCCTCTTTTGAAGATCTTAGAATATCTACAAGGTAACAAAGCAATATATCTTTAAGTTCAAATCTTTTTAAACCCCTATTTGCCTTCCCAATTACATATTTTCACGATTTCGGTTGAAACCAAAATCTAACCGACGCATATTAAACCACACATCCGTCTAAAATAGTTATTTCCTCGTTAAAATAGATTTATCTTTTCTACCATTGATTCTAATACATTTTAAAAGATGTCAATAAATGAAAGATGCAGTCCTTATTGATTTTTTCTCCCTCTCTTTTGAAGATCTTAGAATATCTACATGGTAACAAAGCAATATATCTTAAGTTCAAATCTTTTTAAACCCCTATTTGCCTTCTCAGTTACATATTTTCATGATTTCAGTTGAAACCAAAATCTAACCGATGCATGAGAGAGACTATTATAATAATTATATATTAAAGGGTCAATATTATGAAAAACCTCAAATCGGTTCACTTGTGATAAATTTACCAAAAACTAATTTTTGAAACTGTAAACTGATATATCTCTGACAAATTTATCCCAATTGATCAAAAAAACTCCAAACTAATATCCCAAACTAATTTTTTGACGAGAAGGAGGGGGAACTGGACTGTGACTCCTCTATTACATTACATTACGGATAAGTCCATTCTCGTCATGATCGATCCACGTGCTACCGTAGTGCCCGGAGAACCAGGCTTGCTTAGCAACCCCAAAAAACCCAAAACTAATGAATATACTTTTTATTAAATTGGATTAATACAACAAAAAACCATAAAAGAGGTATAACCGTAACAAATTGAGAGTAAAATCCCAAACTAGTCCATCAGTCAACTGTCACGTGTTATCCAACTCAAAAATTTAATAGTTAAATATAATAAAAATTAACAAAGGGTAAATTTGTCACAAATATACCAGTTTGGGGTAAAATTGTCAAAAGTATATCGGTTTGGAGTTTTTGGTAAACTTGTCACAAATGTACTAATTTAAGATTTTTTTTTACTAGTAACCCAATATTAAATTACGCATTCATTTAAAAGTTTAAGTTTTTAGAATAGTGAATTGGGTCCAAAATCTCACCAAAGACAATGGATCCTGTGAACGTTTTTAGATGACGGGAGTGAGACTACGATTTTCTTGAGTTTATTATCCCACGTGATTTTTTTAATTGGTTATTGATTGGTGCCGAATGCCCCATTGTTATTAAAAAGGCGTAATTGCGGATAGCATATGGAGATTTTCATCTCTTATCAAACTTACAATTTGTATCTCCCCCAACCTAAAAAGACTGACTCAACCCCACGCAACATCAAACGCTGCCTCACTCTCTCACTCTCTCCGGAGCTCGCTGCTCGTGACCATTAGAGCTCGAGTTGTAAGCTTGACCTTTTCAAGGCTCGCATCAGCTCTATTGTAAAATTCACAGGTCTCCCAATTAGGTCAAGATAGGGGTCACTTGACCTCGATTAGGATCAAATTCGAGGTAGCTAGCAATCGTCGCAGGACTCGGATCCAATGTTGGCAGCTGTGCCGATGGAGGTGGGCTTAGATGGGAAGCAACGGCAAACAGTGACGGGTAGGGGAGAGACGGGGGAAGGAGACGACACCGGATTAGATCATGGGTTATTTTTGGGGGTGAGGGAAAAGCTTTGAAAGAAAATGATGAGTTGATATGTTAGTGAATTTGATAGGATGTAATTTAAAAGGACGGGACAAAATTTAGGGCGCAAGAGGTATATTCTGAAATCTCGGGTTGCCATATGATATTGGGGCAAAAACCTTAGATTGCTATTTACAGCTATCCATATTACATAAAGAGACTATAAGATAGTACACCAACATATCATGAGTTCCCCATCTCCTTCTCAAATGTCTATTAGAGACATGGAGTCCTCCAAATTTGGCACTTTGACAACATGATTGCTTGCCTACAATCACACAAGGAAAATTGGTCAACTATCGGCCACCACATAAAGAAAAATTCAAAAGGTATAATTAGGTTTAAAGTGCTAAATAACCTATTATTTATTAAACACTAACTAAGTAATTTTTTTTTAAATGAAAATTGGGCCGTTCCTTTTCAATTTATAATTGAACATATGTGGGTATACAGTGCCATTCTTCCATGCTCACGAAATAAGACTTTCTTTTTGGGTGATGATGTGCATGCAGGTGAAGAAGGTCAGATGCATCCATTAGAATTCTAACTCCTCTCCATACATGATTATATTGGAATTTCGCATAAATATTTAAAACTAAATTATGAAAATTGAAATGTTTAAAATTAAATTAACATCCATACAATACGTTCAAGATTAATCTTGAGTCAAAACGGATCTAACTAAATATGTTGATGGGCTCCTAGTGGAGCTCCTTCTTACTGATCTTACCAAATGAAGATATCGAGTTTTTATTGTACATTCCCAACAAATGTTATCTGAGTCAATGGTTGGTTGGTTGCCCACTCCCAATGTATATCGATATTTGGTGGATATCTCAAGGAAGAAATCCGATGACCAACACAATTTCGAGCAGTGAACATTGTGGTATAGCAAAGCAAGTTTAACAAAAAGCTTCATGGTTTAGTCTGGAGAACAAGACTTGGGATGAAGTTGAGCAATGGAGATTCAAGTTGAGATAAGTTGATGCAATAAATACTTGGATTAAGGAGAAGTAAACGTAACACTTAGCTCATACATGAGAGGGAGATTTTTGACATGCATTAAGAAGCCTCACATTGGAAAGTTGATATGGTAGATATCTAAGTTAGCCCACAATTTATTGGCTTAAGTTTTTTGAGTGAAGGTGGATCCACTTGGATTTATTAATATGCTTGGATTTGAGCTATCTTTTGCCAATCTTCTCGGATAAAAGTGTCGAGCTTCCGGTGCACCCTCCCAAAGGATGAGTCTATCGTCCTCAAGAAGCAAGGCACTTGAACTTTTCACTGTTTGATCAAAATTCCAATTTGAAGTCTTTTTTTTTTTTTTTTGGTCGGTAATTTGAAGTCTATTAAATGGTTGAGATTTATAGCATTTCGATGTAATGATAGAAGATTATAGGGGTGCGACGCTTCATGAGAATCATAGAATTACTCATGTTCATGCTATTCTTTCCACTTTCGTGGAACGATGATTGGAAATAAGATGGTAATAGATTTTATTTTTTTTAATTTATTTCATGGTATGCATAGTATTTTCTTTGTGATGTGGACAATGCTTACATGATTTATGGCATGTGTCTTACTCGAGCCATCTATGCTTATCATTTCCTTTATTAATTGAACTTATGTGAAAGCTATATTAGGGCACTCTTTATGTACAATAAACCTTTACATTCAAGCAAATACCCTCCTTTGTTTCACAAGTTTGGTAAAGGTCATTTTCCCTCCAACATGCTCATGTTAATTACTTCATTTATACTTTCTCGAATAAAAATTAGGGAAAAGAAGAAGAAGAAGAGAGATTACTAATTATTTGGCCAGATTTATTTTTTTTTTTTTTGGTCGAAATCTAGCTAAGGTTAAGTAGGTTATGCATCAAGAAATTATTCGGTGGTGTACGCTAGACCCGTTAAACGGGTGGGTCGGGTCGGGTCATAAATGATCCGACCCAAATCAACCCATTTAACCCATTTATGATCAATTTATTGCAGTGTAAAATTTTTGACCCATACCCGACCCAACCTATATTTAATCCATACCCAACCAATTTAACTAAACCTAATAAAGCTTATTTCTCATATATATTTTTGAAATTGGCATTACTAAAATACTTTTATACAACATAAATTTAATGGACAATTTTTATAATTTTTAAAATAATTATTTTTTAAAAATCGAATTTTAATTATTTTTTTTTTTTAATTATTTTTTTAAGAATATAATTTTTAATTTTCTTTTTTTTTTTCCTTTTTCTTTTTTGTTCTTCTTCTTCTTTGGTCGACCGCCGGCCACAACGATAGCCTACAACTGACCACAGGCGAGCCTCGAGCTCAAGGCTCACTAGATCGGTGAGGCTCGAGCCTCGCCCGACACCAACGAGTTCGAGTCTCGCCAAATTCAGCGAGCTCGAGCTTGAGGCTCGAGGCTCGCCTAGCCGATCGCCAACCATCGCCGTGCCAACCACCGGAAGGAAGAAGAAGAAAGAAAAAAAAAAAGGAAATAAAAATAAAAAAATAATTATAATTTTGATTTTTATAAATATATATATTTGTAAAGTTAAAGGGGAAGAGAGAGATTGTGAGGTTTTGATTGAAAAGGGGTTTTAAATCTAACCCATTTGAGACCCACTTAAGACCCACTTATCTCAAATCTTTAACTGTTAAATCCATTTAACTAGTTTCTTTAAAAAATAAGTGACCCATATATGACCCATTTATGATTTAAATGGGTTATATATGGGTCTAAGACCCATTTTGCCACCTCTAGTGTACGCTTAAATTTATTCATGGTGGAGAAACTACAAAGCCAAAAGGGAGATAGGATGTCGAAACATATGAAAACTTATTTCGCCGAAAATGGCCCAATAAATATCTATGAACTTCTTCATATGGTGAAGGTAGGCACATCCATATATCGCATAAGATCAATGCTAGCAATTAAGCGCATTCACACTTCTTCTAATTACCAATTCATGCTCGGTACAATAAAAAAGGCAGATCTTCAAATCCCTATTCAGAATACAAGACGATTGCTCTGTCTACGCGTTTGCAAGTTTCATTTGCATTTGCAAACTCGATGATTCGTGTCGCCGCTGCAAGCACTAAGTGGGGAAGACGAGCACCCTTTTCAATACTTGTAATCTTATTGAAAGCACAACTTCTTCTTATGAGTTGTAGACCATGTTTGAGCACGAGGGAGGCTGGGAAACTTCTAAAAAGGAACAGGAGGAGCCAGCTCATTGATAAGGGTGGGTTGGAGGGGAGGCTGATGGGGCAGCGGCAAGCAAGCATACGCTGGAAAGTTAACATCATGAGAGAAATCACTGACTTCTTAACAAACAGCAGTTGTTCCCTCGAATCACTTCTACTCTACGCTGTTTCGGGAGTTGGAAACTCGGTCCCCCTCTTGCTTTTCTGTATACCAAGCTAGGAAAAATCAACTCCTAAATTTCCCCCCCACAGAGAGAGAGAGAGAGAGAGGGAGCCAATCATATGTAGCATGCTGCTTTGAATCTATTATTACTAGATATGATGCAGACGGAACGGGTTATGAAAAAAATGATGAATTGGAAAATAAAAAAGCCAAATTCTATGATGGGTGATGTATATGAGAGAATGGAAGTGAATAAAGAAAAAAAAAAAAATAAAAATTTGAGTCCTCAAACCACGTGATGGAAATTCTATTTGAGATTTTTATTAGGTTCGCTGCTAGCGTAAATTATTTTACATCATTAGTGAAAATAATAATTAATTTGTTTATACTTACATGTTTGGCCACTTGAAAACAATAATGGGCATAGAGTATATTAATAATAAGGATAATGACACAAATGGTCCATGAACTTTGGCTAAATACGCAATGTGATGCTTGAACTTTAAATTTCAATATAATCCCTAGCCTTTAACTAAATATGTAATGTTGTCCGTAAACTTTTAATTTGTTTAATGAGGTCCTTGGATTTTTTTACACGTTCAATTTAGTCTATGGACTGTATGAAATTGTTTAATGTTGCCATTCTATTAATTTAAATTCAGAGACAATATTGAATATTTTCATATAATTTAAAAACTAAAGTAAACATATCCGAAAGTTCAAGGATAACATTGAAAAATTAAAAGTTCAGAAACAACATTGCACATTAGGCTAAAGTTTATGAATCATATTTAATAAATTTAAAGTCCAAGCATCATATTATACATTTGGACAAAGTTAATGGACCGCTTGTCATCATTTACCCAAATTAAACATCCAATTTTTTATTATTTATTTTCTTTTTCTTTACTTTTTTTTTTCTAAACTAAGGCTAGCATGATTTGGGTGAGAATGACCAACGACCTCATCGACCTAGAGTTAGAAAAGACAAAAAAAAAAGGAAAAACAAAACAATTCGATAAATTGTTAAAATATTATAAAAAATTATTCACATAAGTGTTGGTCGTGTTATATAGGATGGTCAGAGTCAACATCAGCAATTTTTATTAAAATTAACCGAATAGACTCAATTGGCAAAATATAATAAATTGTATGACTCAATTGACAATGTCGAAAAGTTTTAAGTGCAATAAGTTTAGAACTTTTTGAAACGATTTTGCCTCCTAAGGAAACCACTCAAGCTCGAAAACTATGGAAATTAGAAAATCAATGTGGATTGGGTTTTCTTTAGTGATATTCAAACTCAATAAATATTCTCAACACACATCGATGCGACTGTATATAAATGCGCCCCTGTGTGCGTATATTTATTATATATAGTTATTACATGAACATGGTACGCTAAGGGTAGTGAGTGCAGCACATCTTAGCATATTCCTTATCAATATAATTATGCCCCAACGACTTCCTCAAAAGCCATAATAATTTGCATGGAAACGTGGGGGGTGTGATTGATTAAAGGAGTCCTACCTACCATGTAATCCCACATGATGAACCATCAATGCAAATTATGGACTCAAGGAGCCCGGGGCCCGCCCTGATGAGGATTGTTGAGGAGAAAATTGAAGGAAATCTTAGAAAACAACCCGTTCTCTTTCACATTGAGTGCCCATTGTTATTATTATTATTATTATTATTATTATTATTATTATTATTATTATTATTATTATTATTAGTATTATTATTATTATTATTATTTAGTTGTGTTTATCTCAACATTGTTGCAATAAACTTTGTCCAAATCAGGTTTTCATGGCGGGTTTCGAAAAATGTAGGTGATAATGTCGTTTATGATTCGTCAATTAGAATGCAATATCACTATTGAATTATATTGCATTCGCTTGACCATAAGATTTTTATGTTCTTTATATACATGTGGCCTTCCATCACGTATTGACTTAACCATTTGAGTTGAACTTTTTAACATGATATCAGGATTTAGCCTCTTTCTCGTGTGTCCTGTCAGTCGAATTTCCACATATCACTCCAAATCCGACTGGGAAGTGAGACGAGGTGTCGAAACATCACTGCCTATCAGATTTCTAGATTGGACGTTCTAACGAACATGAATAAACTATGTAGGAAAAATGAAAAAAAAAAAAAAGCTGTTTGTTTTTATTTTTTTAAATCATTTTTGCCAATGCATAGGATGACAAAAGATGCCAGATAGATGTGGATTGGATTTCAAGCAAAGGCTTTGAGACGTGGAGCCTTTCTTCATTATCTCGTCTTAGCTGTAGCTGTTGTTGGATTGCACCAACCGCTAATCTTGGTGCCTTTGGCCCTGTCGTTTTTTACCCATAACTTTCTGTTTATTGGTGAGATTGGGCACTGTTTGATGTTTACAGGCTCACATAAGCCAAAATGAGCTCGCAACGACCGTTAGATCTCACGAAACTAACGTCGACTATTCTTAGGAAAAAAAAAATCTTGAATGTACTAGATCGATGCAGGAGAGTGGCTCCATTAAGATTGCCGAGAGAGGTGGACTGATCAAGGTGCACGAAAGCCAGCTCAAATAGAGCGCGCATGATAAAAATTCTACTGCTCTATTTCCTTGTTTATCTATCACCGGAACAGGTTTGGAACAGAAATCCGTTTGATAACGCAATTTGATTTTTCTATTTCTAGAATAGATTTATATTCCAGAAATAGATTTAAAGAATAAATCAGAAGCTAAAATTTTTAACTTCTCAATTTCTCAAATAAAAATTGAGAAATCAATTTCTGGCAAGAAATCAGTTTTTGTTCCAGAAATTTTGTCATGTACACACCCATAGCACCTTATGGTCAAAACCCAAAAAATGAAGAACTTAAATTTGTTAGATAAAAGAATAGTAAATATACTGAAGATCCTTCCTCAAAGGTGAGGAGTTCAAAACTCGTAGAGGTATTTGGTGTCTTAAGTGTGGCAACGAGGTGATGGGTCCTTCACTAGCGTCACTTCAAGGTTCCGGCTGTACGCTTGTTGGGTGCATTGCATTGGTACATCATGATTGTTGGAATGAATGAAATTCTACAATAGATTTTCCACATTTGTGATTTAACTTGAACTAAATGACCATGCAACCAATGCATCACAAATGTCAATTGAGGTGCGATATCATTCACAAATAACCTTCTCCTATCTCGCCTTTTGATTTGAGATTCAAACACTTAAATCCTTTGAAAAAGAGAGGCATTGATGTCATTGAGAATGTCCACTTTTCTTTTTGGGTAGAGCAATATGAGGCACAGTTCGATAAAATAAATCACATGCTTTCCAAAAGTTTCTACAAAATGTTTTGCAATGAATTACATTGATCTCTGTTGGGTTAATAAGATCTTCCTAATACTTTGTATTTTCGAAAATCACTACAACATTTCCCGTCAAACTACCTTAAATTTGAAGAATGATTGAAAAGTTGAGGTGATTGATTCTAATGTGCTGCTAATGCGACATCCAAACTTACATAAAAAACACGAGGAAACACAGTTGATTCATTTCGATTGCTCCTGCTGTTGACATCTAATGTTGATAAGATGAGCTTATAATGATCAATCCCGAATTACCATGCCCGCCAACTCTGGAACTGAGTAGCTCCTTCACCAGCTCGATCAATTCCTTCTCCCACAAGCATCATTTTTTTTATAAACCCTCAAGACTTGGGATCAAAACAATTAGAGAATTTATAAGAGGAAGAGGAAGCAAGGGCAACCTTGACCAGTGGCGGCGCGACAGCTCAGCCTGGTGGCTGGTCCCTCCGGTGCGCCCCCCCTCGTACGAACCAGATCTCCACCACCGCCATAACCACCATTCTTGGCGTGCAATCGCAGAAACCATTGTTGCCGATTTTCTCTCTCTAGGCCCCCACTCCACAAATTTATAATTCTTTTTCATATTATTTTCTAGTAATCATTACTATTACTAAAGTCACCATTACTGTTACTTAGGTCATAAATCACAATTGGGCGGCGCTCTTATGCCGGAGTTTCGCTAAATTTTTACTAATAAAAACCATTTAAACCATCTTAATCAATTGAGAGTTGAGAAATTAAAAAAAAAAAAATTACTTCAAACTTTTTTTTCAGACATTATCTATCTTTAACAACTCAATCAATCTCATTGGTCCTTGCAACGACTCCAATCGCCCAACACGCTAAATCAATCTCACTGATCCTCGCAACGACTCCAATCGCCCAACACACCATCACTCTTTCATGAAAATGCTCACAACAATCCATAAGACTTTGATAATCTAGCTTATGTTACAAAGTCACGCATTTTAGTATGATTTTCTGTGATATCTTTAAATGGTAATCAAACATTAAAGTTACTTACCTTCTCATAAGGATTATACACAAGATTCCGATAATTTAGCTTATGTTACAAAGTCACACGTATTTTGGTATGATTTTTTTGTGGTACCATTGAATGATAATCAGACATTAAAGTTACTTACCTTCTCATAAGGATTATACACAAGAAATATAATATTATATAAAGTTAATATCATAAAAAAAAAAAACTCAAAATTTGTACATTTGGAATAAATTTACTCTAAATTAATTAAATCATAAATTGTTATATCTACAAAAAATTTATCATTTATTATTTTTATTAAATTTTATTGTTATATTGATTTGATTCTTGATACATGATAGTTGATGAATAAACTAGTTTTGAGTTTTATCATTTATTTGTCATGGACATACTAATTTGTCATTTTTTGGTAACATTAATTCAATTAAACAAAATTAATGAAGGGTAAATTTATTATAAATACATAAACTTTGATTTTTTTATGTAAAGTCATCATAAATATGTAAATTTTGAGATTTTGAAGGTATTAACCTATTTCACTAACTGTTTTTGTAATGTACGTTATCGACACTTCGAAGATGAAATATTTTTTTTTCTATTTGTTGCAAATGAAAAAATATTTTTTTATAGACCTGCAAATTTTTTAATTGTACTATTATGATGAAGCGACTGAACTTGCCGCACAGCCCCCGAGCCAAAGCGCCTATTTATCTTGTCCCTTCTCCTCCCCTCTGTCCTCGTGCACTCCCTTCCCTCTGCTCTGCTCTGCTCTGCCCTGCTCTCTGTCCCTGTGTGCGCACGTTAGCCCCGCCGCCGCCGCCGGAGAAGTGCGCACATTAGCCCGACAGGGACGAGACAGAGCGGCCCCCCCCGCTTCTTTCCGCCAAGTCGCCGCCGCCGCCATGGATCAGCTCCGCCGCCCGCTGCTGCTACTCGGGCTCATCTGCATTGCCCTCGCCGGCGCCTCCGCCCAGGGCCCCTCCACCGCCCCCACCACCACGCCCGCTCCCCCACGCCCACCACGCCCACTCCCCCACGCCCACCACGCCCACTCCCCCACGCCCACCACCCCCGCCGCCGCCCCCCCCCACCACCACCACCCCGCCTCCCACGAGCTCCCCCTCCCGCCGTGACGGCCCCGCCCCCGGCGACCGCCCCTCCCCGCGACCCCGCCCCCGGTGTCCGCCCCGCCCCCGGCCACCCCGCCGCCCGCCACCCCGCCCCCGGTCAGCGCTCCCCCGCCGGCGACTCCCCCTCCCGCCACTCCTCCCCCGCCACCCCTCCCCGGCGACCCCTCCTCCCGCCACTCCTCCCCGGCGACTCCGCCTCCGGCCACCCCGCCCCGGCCACCCCGCCGCCCTCTCCCCTCGCGTCCCCGCCGGCCCTCGTCCCGGCACCGGCCCCGGCCACGAAGCCGACGACCCCGTCGCCGACGCCCTCGTTGCTGAGCCCTCCGGCGCCGCCGACGGAGGCTCCCGCGCCGACCCTGAGCCTCGGGGCTCCGAGCCCGTTGCAGAGTGATCAGGTATGCGCCGCTTACGTTACGAAGTTCAGTGAAGTTCGCGAGCTCTTCTTGTTGTTGTGCTGCGAAGCCGACGGATCTTGCTTAGGTCAGGAGCCACTTAGCCAGTGGAGTTTGCCTAGAAAGATGGGGAAAAAAATATTATTGTTAGATTCTTTTAGATCCATTATGAATAGTGAAACTATTCAGATTGATAGATCTCATCTGAGGGATGGGTTGGCATTTTATCAAATCGAATGCTCTCCAGTTGCACTTTTAAAGAGAAAAAAAATAGAAGAAAGGGTTTACTAGTCTAAATAGTTCTCCGGGTTAATACGATTAAAAATCTCAGATCGATACCTTAGACCAGTTAAAATGTATATTTGTTAATACGGGCGACAGACCCTGCAAATAGATCTGAGTTAGAGAATGACAAATCCGATGTGGAAAAGTCACTTGGGTGGACATGTGCTGGATGGAAACTTAACGGGAGTACGTTAAGGTTAAAAGTATTAGTTTGAGATTTTTTCGTGAAAAAAAAAAATTAGTTTAATATAATTGTGCAAGAAGATATCAATTTGAAATTTTTAATGATATTAACCCTAGCCTCCTTTTGTAATTGAAATTGATGTCTGCAGTTAATACCATGGTTCTTGGATTGGAGTAGGATTTGGGTTGGGTGTGGGTCTGGACCAAAATTTAATGGGCCTGACTAGCTTGCTGTGGTAGGCCTAAGGGGTTGGGCTATGGAAATGACGTAGCCAAGATTTCTAAATTTGGAATTTTGCAAAGCAAAAGAATTAGAAAATAGAGATGGAAGTCTAGGCTGAAAGTCCCTTAAAACTTGGGTTTTTCAATTGGATGAATTAGCTAATTTCTTTCTCAATGTATCTTTATGATCTCGTCACAGAATTAGAATTTGAACTGGTGGGGTACTTAGGTGGCAGTTCTCTTAATGACGGGGGACGGCATAGTATAGTATCCACAAGATCTTTTGAAGATGATGTCGCGGCATCTCCATCTTTAGCTTAGTCTGAAAGAATGACATTCCTTTGAAAAACTCAAGTTCAGGAGTGTTCATTGTTTAGAGCTGCGTGATCTTATTGCACTTCTGATTGCAAAGCCCTCTTCTTTTCTCTTGCTGCAAAAACTGCTGCAAGCCCTTTCTTTGTTTCTGCTATAATTCTCTCTGTTAATGATTTCACAAAGATGGGGTTTCCTGGTTAGACCTCGTGGCGTTAGGTACTGGTAATTGTCGACGAATTACGACCAACCAACTACACCATTGCGTATGTTAAGTATCCGAAAATCTTGTTCAGCTGTCGTGTTTTCAGCCGGCTATCATAGGTAGAGTGATCACGATCTTGATTGATCCAGTACAGTTGCTGAGGGAATCTACTTTCCATAAATTCTGGGAAGATGTTGACATGAAAAGGTTACTGGGGCTAAATCAAGAACTCATCTGTCAAATCCTTCAGTGCCCCTAAACAACCTGATTAGATCTAACGGGCTTCATTTTCTTGGGTCATTATCTTGTTATAAACGCTGAGTTTCTTCCTCCTCTATGCAGAGTGGGGCAGAGAAGATCTTGTCGGTCCAGAACATGGTGGGCAGCTTGGCTTTGGGCTGGGCTCTCATGGGGTTGCTACTCTAGAGCATTATGATATACAGCTTCATGATTTAGTTCTATTTACTCCTGTCTCCATACTATGTTATTTTACCACTATCTTTGATGGGACTACTACATGTATTTTGAGCTCTTTTTGTATTTTTTTCTTTTTCCCACACATTTGAGTTGGATTCTTTGGGAGAGATTTTTGAGGAGGGGAGGTTCCTGTTGTTGAGGAGATCTGTTATTTGCATGTGTTTGTTAAACTAGCAAAACCCTCTCTCCCCTCTCTCTCTCTCTCTCCTTTTCCATGTTTCAGCCTTGTGTTATAAATCGTATAGTTCAAAAGCCTCTGATGAGCTCAATTTAAGTTCAATGCTGCAATTGTAACCTATCTATATTTCAATAGGCATAAAAACTAATTAAAATGTCACATATTATGAACCTAAACTTGATTTGGACCATGTACAAGATGCAGAAAATATTCAACAAATCTAAATAAATTTTAAATTATAATTTTTTTTCCAATCTTCATAAGCA
Source organism: Eucalyptus decipiens (assembly GCA_014182575.1). Classification (NCBI taxonomy): domain Eukaryota; kingdom Viridiplantae; phylum Streptophyta; class Magnoliopsida; order Myrtales; family Myrtaceae; genus Eucalyptus; species Eucalyptus decipiens. The sequence continues at coordinate 27,109,222 of CM024615.1, forward strand.
TCAAAAGATCTTTGACATATATGTGTGTGTGTGTGTGTGTGTGTGTGTGTGTAAAAGATGATCACAAATGGGATTCCTTGCACTTAACTGTAGAGAAAAGAACAAAAGAATTAGCACTTTTTCGGGTTCCATGCTCGAACTTTTATAAATGTTAAAACTTTTCTATAAAACTAGCTTTATAGCCTGCGCGATGTTCAGTCGATTAAAGAACAATAACTTTTAAATGAAAAATAGAAGATCCAATTGTGTGAACTTTAGAGGACATAGGATCTTATATGACTAACCCTTTTTGCCATCCTATGTTTTTCAATATTTCTGTACTTGTTTATTTGGATTGGGCCACCACTCAACCTCTCTCGCACGGATTCCTCGTTCAAACGACTGAAAACGGAATTGAAATCAAACCAAACACAATCAATATTTTGTACATTTTTGGTTCGGTTCAAATAATTGAAAAAATAAATGTTCTCTTTTTCTTTTTTTTCTTTTTTCCGGTTTGGATTATTTCAGTTTGGTTTGGTTAACAAAACCGAACCGTAACCCAAATTTTCAACAAAAACTGAAGCCTCAACTTAAAACTCTCTCTTCTTAGTTCGGTTCATGCTCATTTTGAGGCACAAAGGAAAACCAAAAACTGATTCAATCCAAACCTATCCGAATCGGGTTTTCAGTTCATACTCAGTTTGGAGCGCAATTCGATTTCGTTCAACTGCTCACACTATTGGTTTGATTCAAATTTCTTAAAAATTCGAACCGAACTGTTGACACCCTTAATGAACTTTCATGACCTTTTGATACTCAATTCAAATGTGCTTTAGAGAATGTAATGGTAGTGTGATGGCCAATGTGTGCACAAAATTCTCCTACCTCAAGTGGGTTCATTTTGGAAAATTTATACTTACTTTGATAGCCGGCGACTCTCCAAATTTTGGAGAAGTTGCATCATTGGGCATTCTTTCTCCAAAATGAGGGCAAAACCGCTAGCGGAGGCACGGTTGTTCGGGTCCGGATCACTGAATTCGGACTCCCCTTTCGCCCACTTTTCCGGATACCCATCTCATTCTTCTTCTTGAACTGAATTGGACCTTTAGTTGATGAACCGGCCTCGCTTCTGGTTCGTTGGAAAAATCAGCTGACTTCTCCCTTCTTCATTGATCTTACAAAAATCGACTCGTTGCGAGTCTGAGTTTGATCAATATATGCATATAAAATGTCAAATCATGTCAATTTGTGCCAAAAAAAAAAAAAATTGTCAAGATTAGGAAATTGCCCCTTTTTTGGCTGATTTGGGAATAGGCCTTGGACACCCAAAGCCCTTTTGGGCAAATATTGGGTGTTTGAGATAAATTTTACAAACTCCCTTAGGGGAAAGTTAGCATTATGTAAGCTGAAAGCCCAAGGCTAGTTTTGGGGTGCCTTGGGCTTTCAGCTCTCTTAGCATGCAAATATTGACCGTTCATCTTCTTCGTTCACTGTTCATCTTTTCCGTTGAAGGCGGCCGTCGGGGTTGTGTAGGGCTACGAGGGGTCGGCAACAAGCTAGAGGAAGGCTAGCGATAGTCACAATGACCCAAGCGACCATCGCTGGGGGGTCATGGTGACCTCCGCGTCATTTGGTTCACAATCACCTCCACGAGGGGCCATGTGATTTGGGTTGTTGTGACCTTGCCGAGGCCATGTGACCTCAAGTGAGGGTCGCGCAACCCCCCGACGAGGTCGCGTGACCCTAGGCGGCCCTCATCGAGGCCACGCAACTTTAATCGAGGGTCGCTATCGTGACCTACCCATCGAGGGGAGGGAATAGGTTTAGGGATATTGCCTAAAAATCGAACTTATGGCCCATGATTAGGCACGGGTTCTCTCGAACCCATATCTCGCCCGACATTAGAGGATTTATAAGAATTTTGTAATAAGGAGTCGCCACTCGCCTAAACCAAGTGAGGCATGAGAGTATACCTTACTTCCTACGCAACTAGAGAATTTAGATTCAATGACTTGATTACACTAATTAACCAATTAATGCTATTTCAGTACCTAATCTTGTTTATTTTTTTTTTAAATGATGTTTTTGTCAGGCAACCTAGATTGATTTTATACCTATCCAATAATATGTGAAGTGATCATATGAGTGCACAATCATTAAAATAACAATTAGTAACTAATGTGATAACTCTATAAAAATAGAGTTATTTTACCTATTTTAGACAACAATTAATGCAATATCTATGAGAAAATATTTGAATTTCTTTCTATTATTTCGAATTTTCTTTGTTTATGCAAAATAATGAGATATGGAGAAGATAAGGAAAAAAGTGGCAAAATCAGGAATTTAAATCAAAAAAGGCAATGGAAGATGAATATCAAATTAGGAAATCATTAATTTTATTCCCTAATGTTATCTGCAAGCGTTGGGAGATAGATATCAAATCAAAATCCTCTTATTTACTCCCTGATTTTGTGCGCAATTGCTTGGACATAAGGATCTTGATATATCCTATGAATAGAAGAACATTGAGAGGCAGAGAGAGTTAAGTTTTTGTTAGATCGTTTTTAATTGTTCTGAGAGTTTTTCAAGTATTTTAAAGAGAAGACAAAAGTAATGACAGAATTCTTGTTATTTGATTCAAGATGCCAGGTTTAATTTATATTTTTATTTATTCTATTATGTTCTAATTTCTTTTGTTAAGGCTACGATTTGGCCTAACTATGATGATGTGAATTTCATGATTTTTATGTTTTGCAATTGATTTCATTCATGTGAGTTATATATTATTGTGTATAATGCTTTTGAGTTCTACAACTTGTCACGAAAATGCATTTAAACTCCTAAAAGTGCATTTAAGTCCTAAAACTTGTCAAATTGTTTCAAACGAGTCCTAAGATGGACGCCGTTAGCCTTTTCCGTTAAATATCTTTGCACGCGTGGCATTTTAAATATTTTTTTATTTTCCACGTGAATTTTTTAATTATTTTTAAAAAAAAATTAGATTTAAAAACTAAAAAGTCAAACTTATTCATTTGATCTTATTTTTATCAAAAACTTTAAAAAAAGTTAAAATATTTATTTTAAAAAAAAAAAAGGAGCGGCTCTTCCTCCTCCGCCACCGCCGCCGTCGCCAGCCATCCATCACCGGAGGGGCCGGGAGGCGGTCGCCGGCCCCGGGCGGGGGTGGCCGGGCCTCATCGGCCCCAGGGCGAGGGCCGGCGACCGTCGCCCGCCCCGGGCGAGGCCTCGTCGGCCCTCGCCGGGGCGGCGAGGATCGCCCGATCCGGGCGAGCCTCGCGGCCCCGAGCGAGGGCCGACGAGGCTCGCCCGTGGCGGGCGACGGTCGCCGGCCCCGTGAGGGCCGGCGGCGACTCGCCCGGGGGGGACGACGCCGGCCCTCGCGAGGCCGGTGGGCCCGGATCCGGGCACCCTCGCTCGGATCCGGTGCGAGGTGCCCAGATCCGGGCCGCCGCCCTCGCGAGGGCCGGGCCGTCGCCCCCGGGCGAGTCGCGCCGGCCCTCACGGGGCGGCGACCGTCGCCCGCCCCTGGCGGGGCCTCGTCGGCCCTCGCTCGGGGGCCGGCGAGGCTCGCCCAGATCTGGCGATCCTCGCCGGCCCCGAGCGAGGGCCGACGAGGCCTCGCCCGGGGCGGGCGACGGTCGCCGGCCCTCGCCCGGGCCGGCGAGGCTGGCCACCCCCGCCTGTGGCCGGCGACCGTCGCCCGGCCCCTCCGGCGATGGGCGGCGGCGACGGCGGTGGCGGGGGAGAAGAACACACTAATTTTTTTTTTTTTTAACAATTTTAAAAATAAATTTTTAACTTTTCTTTTTAGTTTTTGTTGAAAATAAGATAAGAATAAATTAAATTTTTTTTTAGTTTTTAAATCTAATTTTTTAAAAAATGAATAAAAATTAATTAAAAATACACGTGGAATATAAAAAATTATTTAAAATGCCACGTCAGCATTTTTAACGGAAAATGCTAACGGCGTCCATCTTAGGACTCGTTTGAAACAATTTGACAAGTTTTAGGACTTAAATGCACTTTTTGTAAGTTTTAGGACCGAAATGCATTTTCGTGACAAGTTGTCAGACTTTCAACACTTATCCCTATATTATTTGCATAATGCATTGGTCACCACTTGAATGATTTGATATACATATTTGAGACTGAGAAGTGATAATATGCAATTACTCATTATAATAAATAACCATAAATTAAACGTGGATAGAGATATACCCCGTTATTTGTATAACTTTCAATGATAAAGCGATCCAAAAGACTTATTGTAAGCCGAGAATATTCATAATTTTTAATGCACTTATGTTTATTTTAATTCACATAGAGATATAGTTGATTAATAAATTGAGTAGGTTTGCTATACCTAAAGATATGATAGTAAATAGATTAGGAAATTCTGTTATCACATATTTGATATCGTCCTTGTACCTACAACAATCTGAAATTAATATCTAGTAGTTATGGTGAAATCGGATGCTCTAACATATTTATCTGATTGATTTACTGCATTTAGTCTCCAATTTTGTTTTTAATTTATTCTCAATTATATTTTGATCTGTTAGATAAATTTTAATATATTTTAGTATTTAATTAGTTTATTAATCATCGATCTCCGTGGGACAATCAAGTATTTAATTAGTTTAGAAATTCTAAATGTAAGTGAATGTGTCGATCAAGTAATATAATGATAAGAAAGAATATCGTCCCACGGAGATCGATGATTAATAAACTAATTAAATACTAAAAAAGATTAAAATTTATCTAACAGATCAAAATATAATTGAGAATAAATTAAAAAAAAAATTTGGAGACTAAATGTAGTAAATCAATCAGATAAATATGTTAGAGCATCTGATTTCACCATAACCACTAGATATGAATGTTAGATTGTTGTGGATACAATGACAATATCAAACATGTAATAACATAATTTCCTAATCTATTACTATTCTATCTCTAAGTATAACAAACCTACTTGGTTTATTAATCCATTACATCTTTATGTAAATTAAAATAAACATAAGTACATTAAAAACTATGAATATTCCCAGCTTACAATAAGTCTTTTGGATCACCTTATCACTGAAAACTACATAAATAACGCGGTATATCTCTATCCACATTTAATTCATGGTTATATATTATAATGAGCAATTGCATATTATCACTTATCAGTCTCAAACATCAACATCAGATCATTCAAGTGATGGTTAGTCACTCAAAAGCATTATGCACAATAATATATAACCCACATGAATGAAATCAATTATAAAACATAAAAATCATGAAATTCACATCATCATGGTTATGCTACATTATAGCCCTAACAAAAGAAAATTAGAAAAGAAATAAAAATATAAATCAAATCCAACATCTTGAATCAAAGAACAAGAATTCTGTCAGTACTTTGGTATTCTCTTCAAAATACTTGAAAAACTCTAAGAATAATGAAAAACAATCTAACAAAAACCTAACTTCTCTCTTCCTCAATGTTCTCCTATTTATAGGATATATCCAAGATTCTTATCTCCAAGAAATTGCGCACAAAGTTAAAGAGTAAATCAAAGGATTTTGATTTGATATCTATCTCCCAACACTTGCAGATAACATTATAGAATAAAATCAAGCATTCCCTAATTTGATATCCATCTTCCATTGTTTTTTTTTTTTTTTGGAATTCCTAATTTTTGCCATTATTTTCCTTATCTTCTCAATATCTCATTATTCTGCATAAATAAGGAAAATTCAAATAATTAGAAGAAAATCGAAATATTTTTTCATAGATATTGCATTATTTGTTGGCTAAAATAGGTAAAATAACTCTATTTTTATAGAGTTATCAAACCAAGTGATTAAATAAATTGTATGGAAGAGCAAAAATTTAACATCAAAGAAAAGATAAATACTAATCCTAACTAGATTAAAGGGAAGCCAAAATCAACATACCAAAATTGCACAATCGAGGATAGTCGTCTTTGAGGACAACTAAAACCTCTTGAGTAGGAATCTAAATTGAAAGACTTCCATTTTTTAGAAGAAAATGAACTAAGAGATTAATTTAAACATTTTTAAATATTTTTTAATTAATTTTTTTTTAAAATTTATTGATTTTTTTGGAAAAATTGAATTTTTGAATTTTCCAAAACCTTTTGAGTTTTGATTTTTTTTTTTAGTGTCTTTCTAATTACTACTAATTTTTTTAGACTTTTCTGAATTTTGGAATTTTCTAAGAAATTTTGAATTTTCCTTAATTTTCTTGTTTTAAATAATTTAAAAAAACTCGAATTTTCAATATTTTCTGAAATTTTTGAATTTTTTTTTTTTTTTTTTGTCGGTCCTACTCTATGCCTACTCTACACTCACTCAGACTTTTGCCTTGCCTCTTGCGGGCGTGGGAATCGAAACCCACTCGAAACTTACGCGTCCCCACCCCATTCCCTAGGGGTGTGCAACGGAAACCGCCCGAACCGGGAACCGGCCAGACCGGACCGAACCGGTTGGTTTCGGGCGGTCCTAGAGGGTCTCGGTCCGATCCTAGGTTCCTATTTTTGGAACCGATGACCGGTTGGTCCGGTTCCCGGTTTCGCAATCGGAACCGGACCGGACCGGACTGGACCGACCATTTATATATATTTTTTAATTTCTGAAATAATTTATAGCACCCATTATCATCATATTCATTTCTTCTCTCATAACTCAAAGTTAATAATCCCTCCCCTTTTTTCCTTCTGAACTACACTCAACAGTAACCATCCCATCAGCTTTTATTTTCCAAATTTTTGCAATTCTCCTCACTTGCCTTTCCCTCTTGAAACCTAAACGAACGCTTCTTAATTACACTCAATAGTAACCATCACATCAGCTTTTATTTTCCAAATTTTTGCAATTCTCCTCACTTGCATTTCCCTCTTGAAACCTAAACGAACGGCTAAACCCCTCTCTTTTTTTTGTTAGTTTATGATTTAATATACAGTAACCATCACATCAACTTCCATTTTCCCAATTTTTGTGATCCAACTCGGCGGTAATTCGATTCAACTTTCATTTTCCCAAACCCTTCCTCCCTACAGCGTCATCATCTCTTTGCTCTCTCCCATCTCTTGTCGCGGCCCCGTCAATTCCCAAGGCCCTCTTGTTCTTTGAGGTGAGTCCCGAGTCCCGTCCTCGTTCAGCTCTTTTGCTATGTTTTCATTGCCGCGCGGCTTCGTTGTTTGATCAATTATACTGTAGTCCCATCTTCGTTTGTTTTCGACATGCGATTGTGTATTGATGTCGCATTTGGGGGGCGGGGGCGGGGCGGTGGGTGGTTGGATTTTGTCTCCTCCGCGCATTTTGGTGTGGGTAAGAGCGCGCTTCGTTAGGGGATTTCAATCTCTTGGCTCTCTGTTGAGATTTAATTCTTCATGTCTTGATGGAAGATGGGTTGGTGTAACTCTATTATTTGTGTTGGTCGTGTTTCGTGGACGGTGTTGCTATATTAGGCGCCGCCATGACCTATATCTTCCGTTGTTGATGCTCGAGCGAGCTGCTGAACCACTTGTCGAGCTGATTCGAAGAAGAGAGGAACATAATTTATGCTTTGGATCAGTGTTTCTTCTTTATCTGTTTGTTTTTTTGTTGATTATTGATGTTTTGTTGAGTCCCTTTTCTATTTTAGGATTATGATGTTCGATTTTGAAATCCCATCGTTAAGATTTTGCAAAACTTAGTGGGTTTTGTTGGATGTAATTGAATGACGTCTCTTGTTCTAGAACTTTTGCAAGTAATAAAATGAAAACAAGTGACGGTTCACTGGAACCGGACCGGACCGGTTGGTCCGGTCCGGTTCTCGGTTCCAAGATAGCCGGTCCGGTCCACGGTCCAGAAAAGTGGGAACCGGTCCTCCCGATCCGGTTCCCGGTTCTTGGGTGGAACCGGACCGAACCGGAAACCGATCACCCCTACCATTCCCCGAGAATGTGGGGATTTGAACCTCACCTCCCCTTCCATGTTGGAAGGGTGACCATTGAGGCGAATCCCGTAGTTTTTTAATGTTCTTTGAAAGTTGTTAAATTGTTGGAAAATATTTTGATTTTTTCCTATTTTCGAAAATTTTTATTTTTATTTTGAAATTTTTAATATATTTTTAATATTTAATATTATTTTATTCGAAAAAGGGTTCGGACCGGGTGGGACCGATCCGATCCGAGCACAGGTGGATTAAAAAGGAATTTTTTTAAATTTGTTTAATTAATTTTTAAATCTAATTTTTTTATTTTTAGTTTTTTTGTAATTTTGTAATTTTTTTTTTAAATGATCTTTGTAATTCCCTTTTTCGTCTTTTCTTCACTTCGTCCTTTTCCCTGCACACTCTGCTCGTTGATCCTTCCCAAAGCCAACACTTGCATGTTATAGTTTTCTATTTTTTATAACCTTTTTTTGTTTTGCTTTTTTGCTTTTTTGCTTTTTTTATTCTTTATTTTTTTTTTCTTTACTTCGTCCCTTCCCCCCTGCACGCCTTCAACCCTCCCGAGTGCCGAAGGCTGTCTTCTCCTTCCTCGCGACACTCTTCACCGAAATTTGTTTCTTTACCAATACTCATTCGAACAATAACAACACCCAGCATCCCTTCCAACACCAAATCACCCCGACCGGCGCAAATCACCGCTGGCCATCTAACTCCGGCGACGGCTGAACCAATTTCGGATGCGGACATCCCCGGCTTAAACATACATGATTACTCCACGAGAATCGCAGAAATCATAACGAAAACATTAAAAAACGGGCACGGTCCCGCATATATATGACCAAGCACAAATCAGAACGAGTTTGAACTCAGGTTGTTTCTCGGTTCTCTTTGAGACATTTTGTCAAACGTATGAGGTGCATCAGCTAGAAGGAGGACCTAGGCTCGCTTGGGGCATAGATTTGAGCAAACATCAACACGACATATATTAATCACACTCGAACAGATATGAACACAGCAAGTATCTTCAGCCACAAAATACTCACGGGCTCAAATCTCTTTCAGGCATTTCAACAACCGGTTGGCATACACGACAGAAACGAAGGATCTTCGGACTGGTATGGACTCGAACACAAGCCTAGATGTCTATCAACATGAACTAGGACATCTACGAGCTTTCATGGAGGACCGGTGAGGCCGGAGCTCGTGCGAACTAGTCGGCCGTGAGCTCCAGCCCCGAGACCTCGAAAAGAAGCTCATGGCTTAGGAAAGCCTACCTGGTTCGGGTGGCGAGCAACGGGCGTACTTCATGCGACGGCAAAACGGCTCTCTCGGTCTCACTCTCTCCCTTTGGCTCGCCCTCTATTCTCTCAAGCTCTCTCCAACTCTCGGTCCTTCGCTTGAACCCAAGAACCAGCCGAGAACCCCCGCTTCACTTGCTCCTCTCTCGCTTTTTAAGCATCGACGCGCATGGCCTTCTGCAAAGCCAGCTGTTGCTGCTGGTCTGCCTCCGGACCACCAACTTCGGTGCGAGGCTCATGCCTGTGCCTGCCCCTTCTACCTCTGTCCTTCCTCTTGCTCGCGTACGCCCGCCTCCCTTCTGCAGAATGCGTAAAGGACAAAGAGAGAGAGGAAAAGAAGGCCGGGCTCATCTTGGGTAAAATAAAAGAAAGGTGGACCGGCCCAGGCGAAGAGGAAGAAAAGGGAGAGAGAGCGAGAGAGGCCGGGCTGACCTGCCCCCGGCCCGGTCTCATCTTTCCCATTTTCCTTTCTTTTTCTTTTCTCGTTCTTCTTTTTTTTTTTTTTTTTTTTTTTTTGTAATTAATTTCTTTTGATAATTTTTTAATCTTTTTTTATGAGAAATTTTTTGGAAGAAATTAAGAAAAGACCATTCAATGCGCAGTGCAATAATGAAAACACAATACCTTTTAATGATTTTTTTTACATTTTTTTAGCAATTAATTCCCAATTTTGCATGTGATTAAGTCCTAAATAAGATAGTAAAATTTAAGTGTTAACAGTCGTGAAACCCCTCGACAGGTTGGCGTAACCCTAGGTGGCCCTTGCTAAGGCTGCACCTAGGGTACGCGACCCAAGTGAGACCCTCGCTTGAGGTCATGCGGTCTCAATGAAGGCCATGCCTAGGTCACGTAGCCTCAGCAAGGGCCACCTAGGTCGCATGACCCTTGCTAAGGGTTGCACAACCCTTGCCACTGATCACCCGACCTTAGACAGCCCTTACTGGTGGTCTCCAGGGGTCACCTAAGATCCAGTGACCTTAAACGATGGCTGCCATTGACGATTTGGATAGGCAACGGCCACTACCCTTCACCAACAAACTATTTTTTTTTCTTTTTGATAATAAATGTCATTTCTAAATATAAATCCTCCAAACACTATTTTGCTCAAAATTACTTTACAATAGACTTTTAGATTAAAATTTACCAAACGTAATTTGCCTTTTAAAAAATCCATTTAACTTATTTTCTCATAAGTCCAACTAAACGTACCTTTAATCTACCTTGGGGCAAGTTAGACTTGGCCCATTATATAGTTGTGATTTGACATAAAAATGCATGACATCCTGCGGATCCTACAATAGCCTAGATTGTTCGGTTTTGTTTTGAAAAACTCCCACAAAACGCATGAAATCTTATTTAAACACAAATTTTTGCTGTTCAAAAAATTTAAACTCGGGTTCCTTCCAGAGATTTTATTCAGGTTTGAAGGCATCCCGGCTCTAGAGTGAAAAAAGGAAGTGTTTGAAAAGGTGTAGGACGTGGAAAATCGAAGTATCAAGAGACGTAAATCGCTGGAGGAAATTAAAGTCGTACAAAATGCAGATAGAGATGAATGCAAATGTAGTATTGAAACCATATATATATTCATGAAATGTTTGTAGACTCTTAAACGAGACCACTAGACGAAACACAAAAGTCATATTTACAAGACGCATCACAAACGGAACACTACTCAAACCCGAAACTGAAGAAGGATCCAAAAGACATCGAAAACGAAAGAGATTTCATGAAAACTAAAGACCAGAGAAGATTCGATGGAGTTATAACATAGATCGAGCATCTCTTCTTCGTTTAATCTTCGTACTTGTACCCCGATTCACAGCGACAAACAGCTAATTCTTCAGTCCATATTAAAGTTCTGTGCTCTTCAGAACAACATGAATGACCAAGGATATTTTGCTTGCAGGCAAGAATTCTAGACAGAACATGAGTAGTGCTTGGAACTTAAGACAGAGAATTTTTTTTTTTTTGATTTATACCACGATGCAATAGACTTTCATTCCACATTTATTTACATTTATAAAGTAATTTTATAGATTACTTTTTGCATCTATCACCCTGTTCATCGGCAAACAATTACTTGGACAAGAGCCGTGGAGCTCCCCTTAGCCGTCGACTACTTGGATCGCGTGATACAAGCAGTATAATTTTTTGAGAGGTAAAATTACACCCATGTTTTGTACGTCCGAACTGACGTTTAATTCTATCTTAAAAATTATAAAATTGATATAATCCAGCCCTTTTAAAGATCACTCATGCAATTTTACTAATGTGACACATCGAAATTCAACACGGCTTACCTTAACAATTTTTGCATATGACATTGCTGCGACCTTGATGAGGTGTCATGTCGTAAAAAAAAGTGAAAATTTCAAAAGAAAAAATAAAACAATACCCCCTATACAATGCCCCTCCCTCCTTTTTCTTTGGCGAAAGAAATTTCATTTAATACCAAAATGCGACATGATAGAATTCATAGGATGTGACGACCCAGACTCGGGGCAGTATGGAGGAACGGACTAAAATTGCCTCGGTAGTACGTGGGCGAGGCTAAGAGCATTTATCCTGTCCCACATCGCTAGGGGGGAGTCCTGGGAGTCTTTATAAGGCTTGGGTATCTTTAATCTGTGTGATACATTTTAAAACTATAAGGACTCAGTGTCCAAAGCGGATAATATTACACAATGGGACCAGGGTCCTTATAAATGGCATCAAAGTCGACTCCTGTAGTGTGTGGGGCCACAACGAGGGCGTTGTGCCTTAAGGGGGGATAATGTTATGACCCAGACCTGGGGCAGTATGAAGGGACGGACTAAAATCGCATCGATAGTACGCGGGCGAGGCTAAGGGCATTTCTCCTGTCCCATATCGCTTAGGGGGGAGAGTCCTATGAGCCTTTATAAGGCTTTGATCCCTTTACTCTGTGTGACACATTTTAAAACACTTAGTGTCCAAAACGGATAATATTACACAGTGGAACCCAGATCCTTACAAATGGTATCAGAGCCGACTCCCATAGTGTGTGGGGCCACAGCGAGGGCGCTGTGCCTTAAGGAGGGAGAATGTGACGACCTAGACCCGAGGCAGTACGAAGGGACGGACTAAGATCGCCTTGGCAGTATGCGGGCGAGGCCAATGACATTTCTCCTATCTCACATCACTTAGAGGGGAGTCCTAAGAGCCTTTATAAGGGTTGGGTCCCTTTAATTTGTGTGAAGTGTTTTAAAACCGTGAGAACTCAATGTCAAAAGCGAACAATATTACACAATGGAACACAATGGAACCCGGGGTGTTATATAGGAAATCTCAAAAATCACCATAACAAGAATAGCCCGTAAAGCTCCAAAAATAAATAAATCAAGATACATCATCATAGCATGATTGGCAGAGATAATCACACACTTGTTCTTCAAAAATTGATTAGTGACTACATTCAAGCAATATGTACCATAGCCGATATCACTGAATCACATATCATCAATAGTGATGGGCACATGTTGAGATCTCCATTTGTAATTATGATTTTGTCTTTCGGTGGTGGGTACCTAGATTCAATGTCCCCAATACCATCACCATTGGGAAACAACAAAAACATGTTGAACAAGCTTGACTTTGACACCTATGAGAGTCTTTTAATAGGCCGCCAAGGTTTTTAACAAAGATGCATTGAACAAGCATATATTTGACAGTGAAGTTGCTATGAATACCATTGAAATTAGAGGCAAAACATTTATTCATTAAAACTTCTAGATCTGAAATTAGATTAGAGAGCAAAACTTCAGAATCTAAAACTAGATTAGGAGAACAAGGAAAGAAATAAGACAAAAATAAAAAGGAAATCGACTAGGGAGGGGAGGGAGAGATTAGGTCAAATCCCTCCCATTTAAGATTTTTTTTTTTTTTTTGTCGAAAGAAGATGATATTCATTACTAGCCCATAACATAGGCACCATAATCAGGTACATCTAGACATAATATGGAAAGTAGAGGCACGGGAGGATAATTAACCCAATTACATGGAAGGGAATTTGCTCGATGTGCACGTGCTACCCAGTCCGCTGCCATGTTAGTCTGCCTGGGCTCATAAATGATAGTTATGTCTTCCATTTGGGCTAGGAGAAGTTTGCAATCCAGAATGAACGGTTGGGCTGCCAAGGGGTCTTCTCGGCCTAGAACACTCTCAACTAATAATAAGCAATCGGTTGATACGTGAATGGGCAGATCAAGGGAGTTAAAGTCGTGAGAGGCTTCAGTTCGTGCGGCTAGGGTTCTTCGCTTCTCCTGTATCCATCTCAGAGCCAGACGCAGTGCTAGGGTTCTGCAATTAGGGCTGATGGGGCGAAGATCGATTCAGCAAAACCAGCAGCGAGGCTTCCAGTAGCAGTTCAACAGATCCCTACCACCGATCCTGCGTGATCCGAACTACTCCAAGCTGCATCAATATTAAGCTTCAACGAGGGAGGGTCGGGAGGTAACCAAGATTTACAACCGGTTGTGTCTGCCACATCCCGCTTTGACAATTTCTTCCCCTGTTTTCCCCATTTCAAGTGTAGATCTGTTAGAATCCGGGCATGTTCTTTGGTGCGGGAGGGGATTGGCTTGGTTCCCCTGAAGATTGCAGTGTTGCGAGTCACCCAAATGTGCCATAGAAGAGCTGCGAAGAGGGCTTTTGATCCGGCATCAGTTCTGGTGGTAAGATTCTCGAAAAGCCATTTATCTATTCTGGTTATGTGGTCTGGGTTGGTGTCAGCTTGGTTTTGAGGGTCTGACCATACGGCTTTTGTCCAGGAACAGAGGATGAAGAGGTGCTCCATGGTTTCGGGGGCTTGGCCGCATATCTGGCACAATGGGTCAGGTAACATTTTCCTGCGGTGAAGGTTTTCTTTGGTTGGGAGTGAGTTGTTGCATATCTGCCATATTAGAATTCGAATTTTTGGAGGTGAGGGAAGTGTCCATATTATAGGCCAGAGTGATTTGGGTGTCTGGTATGATGTGGATGGTGGCTTGTTGTTGGGGTGCATGACTGAGCTTTGTATACGGTTGTAACCACTCTTGACTGTGTAGCTGCCAGACTTATTGGCTGTCCATACAAGTTTATCCTGTCGAGGATGTAGACAGAGGGGTTGGGCTAGTATCTCGTTTGCAATTTCTTCCTGAAATAAGGCTGTAACTTTGTTTTCATTCCACATCTTACTTTCACTGTCAATGAGATCAGCCACAAAACGTGGTTCATCTTTGTTTGCTGAACCAATAAGTCTTCCAGTAGGCAACCATAGGTCTTCTCGGACTCTGATCTGTTTTCCATCCCCAATCTCCCACTTGGTAGCTGGTTCAATGATTGCTCTCCCCTGTAAAATACTTTTCCAGCTCCATGATGGTCGATTTCCATTTTTTGCTGCCCAAAAATCACTTTTAGGAAAATAAATGATTTTCAAGATTTTTGCACCAAAAGAGCATCCGGTTTGATTTATAATCCTCCATGCCTGTTTTTCCAACATGGCTAAGTTAAAATTTTGCAAATCTTTAAAACCCAAACCACCATTATCATTCCTGACTTTCAACTCTTCCCATTTTTTTCAATGGATTCCTCTTTTATCAGCATGCTGTTTCCACCCTAATGAAGCTGTTTTTTTCTCTATAGTTCTACATATGGAAGTCGGAATTTTGAAAATGGACATCACATATGAAGAATGGCTTGGATAACTGTTTTTATAAGGATCTCCTTCCTAGCTTTTGAAATTAATTTCTCTTTCCACCCTTCCAATTTCCTTCAACTCTTATCAACAGCCAAGCAAACATTTGCTTTTTTGTTTTCCCCCAATCAATTGGAATGCCAAGATACTTCCCTAAATGTTCTGTAATAGTCACTCTCAACTCTGAGGCTAGGTTCTGTCGAAGTTGAGGAGAGCAGCTCTTCCCCACAAAGAGGCCAGACTTGTTGAGATTAATCGCTTGGCCTATGACATAGCAATACTGGTTCAGAACATTAGAAACATTTTGAGCTTCTCTAATTCTGCCGTCTAGAAAGAAAATGGCATCGTCTGCGAATAAGAGATGAGATAGGGTGGGACAGGTAGGATTTAAACGAATGCCCTTTATAGTTCCATCTAGAACAGCTGTGCGCATTAGGGAGGAGAGGTGTCACGCCCCGATCCTCCGAGCACGCGAACATCCCACTGTCGATTCAATTTGCGACTTCCCGAGATGAGTCGCCGACCCATTCATTTATTTATGCACATGAAGCGAAACAAATCCCACGACAACAAAATACGGGATAGAAAAGCAGAAGCAAAATCACCACATAACACTTTCATAATTTAACGAATTACAAACGAGGTCTACGGCCAACAGTCTACAAAGGACCGGCTCTAAAAAAAGGAACTGTCCTACGACCTACAAGTCGGACACGTTCTCCAATCCTCTTGACTTCACCTCTGCAACTCCTCAAGACCAACCAAAGCTATCTGGCTGCTCCGTCCACCAGGGACCTGAAATTTTAATCCCAAACCGGGATGAGACAATGTCTCAAGCAAGTTCGACCCCTAAACTCCTATTAGAAAGAAAATACGCCCGGTGTCCTAACCACAACACACGAGAGGACTTACCTCGCATTAACCTTCATCTCGAGTTAGCACAGGTTTATATAATTCAACCACGTACGATTATGATAACCAACCAACCATGGTACAATCACATCATCAAAACAATTCAACCACTTGGATCGTCTCAAATGATCAATCGACTCGGCCGATTTCATGTCATTCTAGCAAATCAATCATTGCTCTCAACTACGGCCCTACTCGGCAAATTTAAATCAGTGGCATCACGGCCCCACTCGGCGCGACCTTTAACAGGTGGCAATTCACGGCCCCATTGGGCGCGACCTCTAATAGGTGGCATATCACGGCCTCTCTGGGCACGACCTTTCATAGGTGGTTTATCACGGCCTCTCGCAGGCACGACCTTTCATAGGTGGTTTATCACGGCCTCTCTGGGCACGACCTCTAATAGGTGGTATTTCACGGCCTCATCGGGCACGACCTCTTGTAGGTGGTTTTTCACGGCCTCATCGGGCACGACCTCTCCAAGGTGGTTTTTCACGGCCTCTCTGGGCACGACCTCTAATAGGTGGTATTTCATGACCAATCTCTCATCAATTTCTACACTTAGGATTTCATAAAGAATCCCTATAAATCACAATCACACTCAATTCATCACAACCAATCATCAATTTCAAATTCTACTAGCACAGCGACGATCGGCACGAAATTAGCAACCCGGGCTCAAAAATAATTTTTCCGTTTTTTTTTTTTTTTTTTTTTTTTAAATAATAATATTTTAATAATTTCGGAATTAATATAATATTATAATTTCCAGAATTCGAAATCTTTAAATAATTCAAAAATAAAACCTATTATGTCACATCAAGGCTTATATTAATATAAGCATTCCTTTAGCCTTAAATAAAACCCACTTAAGTTAATCAAGCACATTAATATAATATACATTTACATAAATTAAACTAACCACCTAAATACACTTAACATAAACTAAACACCCATAAAGCATCATTAACCCTCTAATTAGGGTTTAGTGAGGTAAACTCACCGGATTAGCGAACCGAGCGGACCAAAACGACGGGGACGACGCGAGGATCGACTTTCCTCAAAGCGGGCCGAGCATCCGGGCTCGGGAAGGCGGCCAAAACGGCCCACGAAGGGGCTGCCATACCCATTTTCTGCAACTTCCGGTGGCTGCTGGTCGGGGCGGATCCGGCGGATTCGGGCGGAGGAAAGGGCGGAGGAGGACCGACGGTTGCTTGGGCGGTGAGGCGGCGACGAACGGCGGTGCACGGCGGCGACGAACGAGCTCCCGTAGCTCTTGCGCGAAGCTGAACAGCGGCTCGGGACGACGAGCTGGGCGAGCGGGCGGAGCGGCGCGGGCGCGCGGCTTCGCGCGGACGACGGCGACGACGACGACCGCGGCGGCTCCGGCGGCGAGCCGGCGGCGACGAGCAACGGCGCGCTGCCGGCCGCTGCCGGCGTCCCTACCAGATCTGGAAATTTTCGAGCAGCAAACGGAGGGAGAGAAGAGAGCGACGGTGGCGCGCCGGCTTGAGCGACGGCGGCGGGCGGAGGAGCGGCGCGACGAACGGCCGAGCGGGTGGCCGATTTGAGCGACGAGCGAGCCGGCAGCTGGCCGGCGGCGTCCAAGGAAGAAGAAGAAAACATCCATGGAAGAATCGCACGGGAGAGGGAGAAGAGGAAGGAGAGAGAAGAAGGAAGGCCAATTTCTTTTCCTTTTTCCCTTTTCTTTAATCCAACAAATTGGCCCACCACATGACCTCATGGTGACATCACACTCCACTCACCCAATCCCCCACAACCTTTTCCAATGGGTGCAATTTATTTTTCCGCCGGGCATAAATCTTGTGCATCAAATTCTTCAATTACAATCAATCCACGTCCAATTAAGTCCAGTTGAAGTCCATAAAATTAATTCAATGTCACCACACTTCAATTCACATCTTCACTTGTCCGTAGAATCAACTTAAGTCCCAAAAGCGCGACCAAAGACGAGCCTACTAATTTCTTGAACCGAATTAGCCATTCTCTGATTTAATTGCTGAAAAACTCTGATTGCATGAAAAATCTTCTAAAGATAAGTCAATGATCCTAAAATGATTTGTGACACACCCAGACTTCCAATTTCTGAATTCTATCTCAATTTCACGGTTGATTTCAATCTGTGCGATTCCGGACGTCCTAACCTATCGAGTAGCTTTCGAAATTTTCTTGCATCCGACCACTGGGTGATCGGTCCCCAAGTTTGACGCGTTAAAATCCCTTAATTGCTTCGTCTAATAGGCTAGTCCTCTCATGAGTGGCCAACTCGAGAGAGACGTACTCTATGCACGAGATGAAATGCCCGACTCGATCAGCTGAAAATAGAATTAGAAAATCGGGATATGTCACAACTCTTCCCCTCTTATAAAAATTTCGTCCTCGAAATTTAAACCTTTACCAATTCTTAACAAAAAGGTGGGGGTACAGTCGTCTCATATCATCTTTTCTTTCTCAGGTTGCTCCTTCATTCTGCTTCGTACTGCTATCCTAGATCCTCTGCGCCGACGAAACATTTCCGAATTAACCAGACCAATTCTTGATTCCCAAAAAGACTAAGCACTTGTCCATCCTTACAAAAATGAAAGCTGCAAAAATTTTGGTTCTTTTTTTTTTTTTTTTTTTTTTCCACAAAGCGGCTAACTGCCGCGTCGGGGATTCGAACTCCCGACTTCGGACCGACGAGCTTCATCCCGAATACCAACTCGGCTAGAGGCGCCGACGGTGTCCCAAACCGCTTTCTTTTCCATTTAAAGCCAAAATCCTTATTTGAACCCAAATTTCGATGGATTCCGATTTAAATGCTGCTTCATCTTCATTTCCTTATCCAAACACGATGTCCCTTTCTTAGGCGACATTTAGGGAAAAATATATTTCCCCTACTTGAAATTCCAAGGTCTGCGATACTAATCTGCGAAGCTAAACTGGCGATTATGAGCAATCTTTAAACTGTCTCTGATAATTGCGACTGAATCACTGATTTTTAAACCAACTCTGGACCTGTGATTTTCTGATCTCTGATCTCATCTCAACCAACTGAAGTCCTGTACACTTTGCTCTGCACTGATTAAAAAGAAACTATCTGACTGATCTACTGAAACTGGGAACCTCTGGTCAAGATCTAACATAACTCTGACACTGATTTCGGCAATCGCAATCACTGACTACTGTACTGACCCTGGCCTGAGATCTTTCTTTCCCCAACTTCACCTCAGCAATCGAAATTCCGCACTCTCTGCTATGCACTGCTTAAGAAAGAACCATCTGAAAGCTCTGCCAACTTGGAACATCTGATTTAGATTTAAAATACAATTCATCCCCGGCACTCCATGCAGATGAATTATGCGATATACACACACTTTGGTGTACCCACTTTGTGACAAGACAGGATCTCCAATTTCTGAAATCGAACTTAGATTGGCGGTTAATTTCACTCCGACATGCTTTTAGTGTGACCTAGACTAATGGGTAGTTTTCGGGGCTTTTTAGGACAAATGACCCGTGGTCGATTTTCTTCGAGCCACGATGAACCCACTTGACACATTGGCGACTCTCGAGGGTCGTGAAAATCTCAATGATTCAAATACGGACACAGGATACGAAAACGACAATAAAATCAGATTAGTATCAGTCGATGAGAGTTTTCCAATTTAGTGGAGTTACCCATGATCGGTCATTCGTCTCAGTCGAACCGACCTATCTTTGATCTTAATTCGGTTTTTAACTGTGCCGTAATGATCTCTAAAGATGAGCACGGTCGAGAAGTCGATTCATGGTCGAATTCTCAAGTCTATTTACCTTAGAGTCCTTAATAACTCACCCAACTAGTCTAGTTATCTCGTAAGTGGCCAACTCAGAGAAAAACACTGTAATTGCGTCGATGAAATGCCCAATTTAACCAATCGAAGTCGAGTTTGAAAATCGGGATGCTACACACTCAAAACAATATCTATTCGTCTGCCTGGACAAAATTGAAATTGCTATGATGAGCTTCCCATAAGATCTCTTCTTTAATCTCTCGCATCATCAATTACACACAATCATCCTCGTAATCTTAGCATTCTCGTCTTTCGAGATACGAAACTCAACATCTCTCTCATATGCATTCTCTTATAGAGTTTTCGAATTTCGAATGTCCACCAAGCGCTTTGATTCCGATCCGCACTCTCGGCTCAATTCTGAGGGTAGCTATAAGATTCAAAAAGGTGACCTACCTTAGATTTGAAAACCACATTTCGAACTTTCTCAATTAAGATCTAACCCATGAGTACCAATTATGCAACTAAGGGCTCTCAACTCAGTGCATCTGCGACTTTGCTTACCTTTTCCAAAGTGATACAAAATATCATAGTCATAATCCTTAATGAGTCTCATCCAGCGACGCTGTCTCAACTGACAGGACGCATATGCAACAACTCTATCATGCTGTACCTACACATAACCCAATTCTTTAAACGATGCATCACTGCAGATCTCATCACTTCTAGGACCAGATGGAATAGTCAACACATGTGCGGTAGTCAGCTCCTGCTTAGCTCTTGAAAACTACACTCACATTTACCTGTCCACACGAACTTCTCTTCTTTCCTCAATGGTCGAATCAACTGCAACGCTGACACTGAAAACCCTTTCATAAAACTCCTGATCTCTGTCACCGTAGTCAATCTCGACCAATTGTTCACTGCTTCAATCTTGGACGGGGTTTACAGAGATTCCTTCTCCTGAAATCACGTGACTTAGGAACGCAATATGAGTCATCCAAAACTCACACTTGCTACACTTAGCATAAAATTGAAGAGTCCTCAAGGTCTAAAGTACCATCCCTAAATGTCTCTTGTGCTCCTCAAGCACTCCTTGAACACCCTGGATAACTTCACTAAAGCACGATCACAACGGATTCAAGTACTTTTAAATATTCGATCATCGACCCAAACAAACTAATGTGTCCATTAAACCACACAGCATTATAATGAACTCATAATTCGTATCGATGTCTTAGCTTGATATGTCTTTCTTCCCGATCCTCAACCGATGATACCACGACCTCCAATCGACTTTGAGGGACATCGATGTACAAACACAACGAACCAACTTTCTTCTTCATGAATAGAACAGTGCTCCCCAAGGTGATACACTTTGGAACGTGTGAATCCCCTATTCAACAATTCCTGCATCGCACCTTCATTCCTTTAACTCGGGTAACACCATTCGGTAAGGAGCCTTAGGGACCGCTCACATTCTAGGTACTAATTCAATCACGAACTCTATCTCTCTTTCGACAAGAACTCCGACAATTCTTCAAAGAAGACCTTAGAAAACTTATGTACCACGATTATGTTCTCCATATTCGGCTCCTCAATTGACGCATCCATTACAAAATGCCATGTATATTCGATAATCAATAATCAGAACTAGGTCATCTTCAGTGACGAATAACAAGGGTTGAAGTTCCTCTTCAACTTTAGTGATTCAAAAATTTCACACGCTAACTGAACAAACTTAATCATGTTACTACCATGATTCAAAACAACAGAAAGCTCCTCGAGCCAAACCCTTTCATAATTGACTTCCAAGTCATACTTAAGCAAATCCTTTCAAGTACAAGTATAGTCAGAGACTCATCTTCCTATTACTTTATTACCACCACGAAAGTCCTACAACCTTTACTGAAAATCCCGCCGCACTACTCGATAAAAACATCTCAAAACATTCTTCTTCGATTGATGCATGGTCGATCCTTCATGCTCCTCTAGCCATCCTAGTGGCATCCTATTTGCGGTAATGGTACTTACGCTCTCGCGGACTTATGCTGATAGTTCTTAACCCGATGGTCGTGCTAGCCACATTCAAAGTATGCTCCACTTTTACTCGACACTAGGGCGACTCATGCCTCCTTTCCACGACTCGGCACACAATTAGTGAGTCATCTACCTCCCATCAAGGAACATCATGCACCCTTCTTTACACTGGGGTCTATTCCAAGTACCCCATTAAATGTCCCGAAGCATGCTTCCTCTGTTCTGTCTCATCAAAGGCAGTGATAGAAACAGCTGCGATTCCATTTGTCTATACAGATAATCTTTGATTAAATGGCTGTACTGGCTACCCTTGTAACAAGTCATTTCTCTCTTACAACACGCGATAGATCCATATCCTTTCTTACGAGACACGACACACATCGATCGAGACGAGCACCGACTTTTCAATTTTACTCTTCCGGCTAGGTGAAACAGGGCACTCTTCGACATCGGCCTTTCTCCCCAATCGGTTTCCATCTCGTCTAAAAACCGAACCTTGACTCGATACGGCTTGATCCTCGATCACAATCTTCAGATTGGGCCTTAACAGCGCAGAACAACAATAGTCACAACACCGGGCGGTGGGAACAACGACAACAACGGCGGCTCGATCCCGAGCTTGCGACCCAACGAGCTTCCAAAGAACACTAGCGCCTAAACGATCCCGATGAACCTAGGATCATTCGGTGCCGCTACACTCTCGCACCAGCCTACGGCGGTACTCTCACACACGCCGGACCGGGCTGCGCTCACCTCAGTGCCGACTCTCGTCGCATCCTACCGAGGTATAGGTCCTATCGACCTCCACCAAGGAGTTCACCACTCCTGGTCACTCATTCTACGGCTCTTTATCGACGCCTTTTCGATTCCAACATTAGGTTAGAATTTGAGTGACCCCACAACAAGCTACCAATCGCTATCATTCACATGCATCAAAGATATTAAAAGCCTTTCCTACTAACTATCCCATGACTCATCGCACCTTATCACTCCATACACAGACCATGCTCTGATACCACTTAAACGGGGATGTCACGCCCCGATCCTCCGAGCACGCGAACATCCCACTCTGGTCGATTCAATTTGCGACTTCCCAGGATGAGTCGCCGACCCATTCATTTATTTATGCACATGCGGAAGCGAAACAAATCCCCTGACAACAAAATACGGGATAGAAAAGCAGGAAGCAAAATCACCACATAACACTTTCATAATTTAACAAAATTACAAACGAGGTCTACGGCCAACGGTCTACAAAGGACCGGCTCTAAAAGGAACTGTCCTACGACCTACAAGTCGGACACGTTCTCCAATCCTCTTGACTTCACCTCTCGCAACTCCTCAAGACCAACCAAAGCTATCCGTCTGCTCCGTCCACTGTGGGACCTGAAATTTTAATCCCCAAACCGGGATGAGACAATGTCTCGGCAAGTTCGACCCCTAAACTCCTATTAGAAAGAAAATACGCCCCGGGTGTCCTAACCACAACACACAGAGGACTTACCTCGCATTAACCTTCATCTGCAGGTTAGCACAGTTTATATAATTCAACCACGTACGATTATGATAACCAACCAACCATGGTACAATCACATCATCAAAACAATTCAACCACTTGGATCGTCTCAGCGATCAATCGACTCGGCCGATTTCATGTCATTCTAGCAAATCAATCATTGCTCTCAACTACGGCCCTACTCGGCAAATTTAAATCAGTGGCATCACGGCCCCACTCGGCGCGACCTTTAACAGTGGCAATTCACGGCCCCATTAGGCGCGACCTCTAATAGGTGGCATATCACGGCCTCTCGGGCACGACCTTCATAGGTGGTTTATCACGGCCTCTCTGGGCACGACCTTTCATAGGTGGTTTATCACGGCCTCTCGGGCACGACCTCTAATAGGTGGTATTTCACGGCCTCATCGGGCACGACCTCTTGTAGGTGGTTTTTCACGGCCTCATCGGGCACGACCTCTCCAAGGTGGTTTTTCACGGCCTCTCGGGCACGACCTCTAATAGGTGGTATTTCACACCAATCTCTCATCAATTTCTACACTTAGGATTTCATAAAGAATCCCTATAAATCACAATCACACTCAATTCATCACAACCAATCATCAATTTCAAATTCTACTAGCACAGCGACGATCGGCACGAAATTCCGAGCAACCGGGCTCAAAAATAATTTTTCCGTTTTTTTTTTTTTTTTTTTAAATAATAATATTTTAATAATTTCGGAATTAATATAATATTATAATTTCCAGAATTCGAAATCTTTAAATAATTCAAAAATAAAACCTATTATGTCACATCAAGGCTTATATTAATATAAGCATTCCTTTAGCCTTAAATAAAACCCACTTAAGTTAATCAAGCACATTAATATAATATACATTTACATAAATTAAACTAACCACCTAAATACACTTAACATAAACTAAACACCCATAAAGCATCATTAACCCTCTAATTAGGGTTTAGTGAGGTAAACTCACCGGATTAGCGAACCGAGCGGACCAAAACGACGGGGACGACGCGAGGATCGACTTTCCTCAAAGCGCCGAGCATCCGGGCTCGGGAAGGCGGCCAAAACGGCCCACGAAGGGGCTGCCATACCCATTTTCTGCAACTTCCGGTGGCTGCTGGTCGGGGGCGGATCCGGCGGCGATTCGGCGGAGGAAAGGGCGGAGGAGGACCGACGGTTGCTTGGGCGGTGAGGCGGCGACGAACGGCGGTGCACGGCGGCGACGAACGAGCTCCGGTAGCTCTTTGCGCGAAGCTGAACAGCGGCTCGGGACGACGAGCTGGGCGAAGGGCGGAGCGGCGCGCGGCGCGGGCCGCGCGGACGACGGCGACGACGACGACCGCGGCGGCTCCGGCGGCGAGCCGGCGGCGACGAGCAACGGCGGCGGCTGGCCGCTGCCCGGCGTCCTACCGGATCCGGAAATTTTCGAGCG
Source organism: Eucalyptus decipiens (assembly GCA_014182575.1). Lineage (NCBI taxonomy): Eukaryota > Viridiplantae > Streptophyta > Magnoliopsida > Myrtales > Myrtaceae > Eucalyptus > Eucalyptus decipiens. The sequence continues at coordinate 27,133,852 of CM024615.1, forward strand.
GCAAACGGAGGGAGAGAAGAGAGCGACGGTGGCGCGAGGCTGAGCGACGGCGAGCGGGCGGAGGAGCAGCTGGCGGCGAACGGCCGAGCGGGTGGCGATTTAGCGAGCGAGCAGGCCGGCGAGCCGGCGCGTCCAAGGAAGAAGAAGAACATCCATGGAAGAATCGCACGGGAGAGGGAGAAGAGGAAGGAGAGAGAAGAAGGAAGGCCAATTTCTTTTCCTTTTTCCCTTTTCTTTAATCCAACAAATTGGCCCACCACATGACCTCATGGTGACATCACACTCCACTCACCCAATCCCCACAACCTTTTCCAATGGGTGCAATTTATTTTTCCGCCGGGGCATAAATCTTGTGCATCAAATTCTTCAATTACAATCAATCCACGTCCAATTAAGTCCAGATTGAAGTCCATAAAATTAATTCAATGTCACCACACTTCAATTCACATCTTCACTTGTTCGTAGAATCAACTTAAGTCCCAAAAGCGCGACCAAAGACGAGCCTACTAATTTCTTGAACCGAATTAGCCATTCTCTCGATTTAATTGCAAAAAACTCGATTGCATGAAAAATCTTCTAAAGATAAGTCAATGATCCTAAAATGATTTGTGACACACCCAGACTTCCAATTTCTGAATTCTATCTCAATTTCACGGTTGATTTCAATCTGGTGCGATTCCAGCACGTCCTAACCTATCGAGTAGCTTTCAGGGAAATTTTCTTGCATCCGACCTGAGGGTGATCAGTCCCCAAGTTTGACGCGTTAAAATCCCTTAATTGCTTCGTCTAATAGGCTAGTCCTCTCATGAGTGGCCAACTCAGAGAGACGTACTCTATGCACAGATGAAATGCCCGACTCGATCAGCTGAAAATAGAATTAGAAAAATCGGGATGTCACAAGAGGAGGTGTCACGCCCCGAACCTTGGCCACGTGAACATCCGCCATGGTCGATGCAAATGGGACATTCCCAGGTAGTGTCGCCGACCCGAATTTTATTTTTTTAATGCGCAAGCGGAACGTACTAAGACACCCCTAACAAAAGTATACGGGATAGGACAGCAGGAACATCAATTCCAAAATCAAACAACATACTTTCATACATCATCATCATCATCATTATCATCTTCATTACAAGGTTTAGGTACATCAACGGGATCCGGAGACTATGCATCAAAAATGGGTCGAGTTTATGTGCATCAAAAAGGGTTAGCCTACACAACATGGATCAGCCCACGACAAAAGAGAAGAACGGTCCTATAACGACTAATTGGACTCGTTCGACGATCCCACATCCTCCACAACCTGATCGCACCGGGCCCGGAGATGGTGGGTTATCCACCCCGCCATCGGGAGGTCAGCTACCCCTCTCCCAGGAGAGCATCCATCACGGCCGGGGAATGTCAAAACCGTCAAGTGGACCAATCCTAAAACCATTGGCCCCAAAACGGAACCAAGCCCTATACCTATGGGGCACCCTAACATCTTCAGTCTCCTGGATCCACACGGTAGACCTAATCAGCTCATAGACCCAATGACTCCCAGGGTCAGGGGCGCTGCGCACCTGCTCGATAATCTGAACCGGGATGCCATTCTTCTCAGGGGGTCCCGCCATCTAGGGTCTTGTAATAATTTCCCCAAACTGGGATGAGACTTTGTCTCAGCAAGTTCACCCCTCCTAAACCCCTATTAGAAAGTAAATACGCCCCAAGGTATCTTAGCCACAACATCGAGAAGACTTACCACGTCTTAGCCCTCATCTGCAGATTAGTACAATTTATATAATTCAACCACGTGCAATTATGATAACCAAACAACCATGGCACAATCACATCATCAGAACAATTCAACCACTTAGATCGTCTCAGCGATCAATCGACTTGGCCGATTACATGTCATTCTAGCAATTCAATTATTGCTCTCAATCACGGTCCTAACAGAAGGTTTAACAACCAGTGGCAATCACGGCCCCACTCGGCACGACCTTTAATTAGGTGGTCCATCACGGCCTCACTGGGCACGACCTCTCAGGTGGTCCATCCCGGCCTCACCGGGCACGACCTCTCATAGGTGGTTCATCACGGCCTTATTAGGCACGACCTCTACTAGGTGGTCAATCACGGCCCCATTAGGCACGACCTCTCTTAGGTGGTTCATCACGGCCCTACTAGGCACGACCTCTCATAGGTGGTTCATCACGGCCCTACTAGGCACGACCTCCAATCGGTGGTTAATCACGGCCAATCTCCTATCAATTCCCACACTTAGGGTTTTCTAAAGAATCCTCATAATTCACAATCACACTCAATTCACCACAATTAATCATCAATTTCAAATTCTACTAGCACAAAGAACGATCGGCACGAAATTCGAGCAACTAGGGTCAAAATAAAATTTTCGAGTTTTTTTTTTTTATTATTATTTTTTTATTATTTATTTTTTTTTGAATTTCGGAATATGAAATATTATTAAACAATCCAACAATTTCCAAGCATTTATTTAAATCATAAATAAACTCCTTTAAGTCACATCAAGGTTTATTTTAAAATAAACACACTTAATCATTAAACTAAACACACTTAACCTTAATTAATCCCCTTAATATAATCCATAACTAATTAAACCAATCCATCCTCCTAACCACAATTAACTTAAGCTAAACTTACTTAAGGCATCATTAACTCGCTAATCGCGGATTAGTGAGGTAAACTCACCGGAATCGCTTTCGACGGGTCTCCGGCGAAGAGCACGACGACGCCGACGACAAACCTACACGGATCGAGACCAAATAAGCATTAAAAGGGGACCAAAATGAGCCCGGAAGATCATAGATCTTGCTGGTTTTTTTTTTTATTCCAGCACTAACCGAGCTCGAGGGTGGCGGAACGGCGACGGAACGGCGGTTGAACGGGCGGAGAAGCTCGGCGGTGGCGACTAGGTCTTGGGACGGCGGCTCACGACGTCGGACGGCGGTGGCGGGAGCTTCGGCGACAACAACAGCAAACGGTTTGGAGCTGCGACGGTCGGGGCTTCACGGCGGAGACGGAGGCAAGGTGGCTCGGCACACGGGCGAGCGGCGACGGTGACGCCGGGCGAGACGGCGGCGACGACGTGCGGGCGACGAGGCGGACGGAGCTCGCTGGTTTCCGCTGGTCTTCCTTCGGTTTTCCCCCTCAATCTCTCTCCTCCCAAGCTTGAAGATGATGGAGACAAGAGAGGGAAGTGACATCTCCACTTTAGGTGAGCCAATTAGCTTGTGACACTTGTCAAGCCCTCCTTAAATTTGGCCTCCACCAATGACATCACCTGCTGATGTCATTTTCCACTAATTCAAATCTCATAACATCATCTAATAGGTCCAATTCATTTTCCGCCTAGGGTCCAAGCTCTTGTACACTTAATTACTTCAATTTCCATCAATTCTCTTCTAATTGAGTCCAAAATCAAAATCCATGAAATAATCCGATGTTCCTAATAAGATTTGCAACACCCTTTGATTTTCGAATTTCAGAATTCAATTTCAATTTCACGGTTAATTTCACTGTGGTGCGATTTTAGCACGCCCACCACCGAGTGGCTCTTAGGGAAATTTTCTTGCATCCGACCCGAGGTGATCGGTCCCCAAGTCTCGACGCGATAAAATTCCTTAATCACCTCACTCAATAGACTAGTTCCCTCGTGAGTGGCCAACTCCGAGAGACGAACTATATGCACGATGAATTGCCCGACTCAATTGACTCAAAATAAACTTGAGAAAAATCGGGATGTCACAACTCTTCCCCTCTTATAAAAATTTCGTCCTCGAAATTTAAACCATTACATACTTTTCTCAAATAGGTGGGGGTACAATTCTCTCACCGACTCTTCGCCTCCTGTTGCTCCTTTAGTGCCATGGTGCTGCCATACCACTTTGACCATTGGGATGGTCCTGGTGCGCAAAACTTGCTCTTTGCGATCTACAATTTGAACCGGACTTTCAACGTATGACACCTTGTCATCCACGTCTAATTCCTCGAAATTTAGAACGTGAGTCGAGTCAGGTTCATACTTCCTCAACATCGACACGTGAAAGACGTCGTGCACCTGTGACAACTTTGGCGGTAGTGCAAGACGATACGCCAGAGTCCCTATTCTTTCCAAAATCTCAAAGGGACCTACGTACCTCGGACTCAATTTTCCCTTTTTGCCAAAACGGAAGTACCTCTCATCGGTGATACCTTCGTAAAGACGTGCTCACCAACTTGGAACTCCAATGGCCTTCGACGCTTATCGGCATAACTTTTCTGGCGACTACGAGCGGTCTTTAATCAAGCTCGATAACCGCAACTGCCTCTACCGATCACAACCAACTCGACCGGTGATCTTTCTTTCTCCGACCTCATCCCAAAGACACCGGCGTTCGCATGCTCGCCATACAATGCTTCAAAAGGAGCCATTTGAATACTCTGGGCCGATAACCGTTGTTATAGGCGAATTCAACCGATGAAGTCATTCCTCCCAACTTCCTTTGAAGTCCAAGGCACAAGCTCGCAAAGCATGTCCTCAAGAGTCCGAATTGTCCTCTCGGACCGGCCATCGTCAAGGGTGATAGGCCGTACTATACCGCAGCCTTCGTCCCTAAAGCGGATTGCAAGCTCTTCCAAAAAGCGGCGTGAACCTTGGGTCCCTATCCGAAGTAATTGTAACGGCACTCCATGTATACTAACCACTTGACGTACATATAGATCGCCGCCTATCCAAACTCAAGTCTCTTCGAACCGCAATGAAGTGAGCCGACTTTGTCGATCCGTCGACCACTACCCAAATCGAATCGTTCCCTCTCGGCTCCTCGGTAGACCCGTCACGAAGTCCATCGTGATATGCTCCCATTTCCACTGGGATCTCAAGGGGTCGCGAAGTCCTCCCGGTTTGCAATGCCGAGCTTTCACTGCCGACACGTCAAACACTTGGCGACATGCTTGGCGATATCCGCCTTCATGCCACACCACCAAAGTGTTGACGCAGATTCGATACATTTTGGTACTACCAGATGAATGTCTGTAATCGCTACGATGCGCTTCGATAGAATCTCTTCTCTAAGCTCCACATCGTCGGGTACAACCAATCGTCCTTGGAACCTCAATGTTCCGTCCTCGAAGTCCGAAAGTCGGTCTTCCTTTTCTCGGCATCCTCTTGCGGGATTTTCTCGAACATCCGAATCCGTCTCGTCGAAGTGTTCTAATTCGACTTGCACTTCCGGTTCAATTCTAAGGGTGGCCACAAGATTCGAAAGGTGGCCTACCTCAAACTTAAAATCTGAATCTCTTGCTCTCTCAATTAGGCCCCATTCCTTGAGTACCATCTGAGCAACTGAAGACTTCCTACTCGGTGCATCGGCGACCTTATTCGCCTTCCCCGGGTGGTACAAAATCTCACACCATAGTCCTTTAAGAGTTCCATCCATCGACGCCTGTCTCATATTCAACTCCTTCTGAGAGAATAGGTACTTGAGACTCTGATGGTCAGTGAAGATCTGGAATCTTTCTCCGCACAAGTAATGCCTCCAGATTTTCAAGGCAAAGATGATCGCTGCAAGTTCCAAGTCATGCGTCGGATAATTCAACTCGTGAGGTCTTAATTGACGGGACGCATATGCAACAACCCTACCATGTTGCATCAACACACAACCTAATCCCTTAAATGACGCATCACTATAGATCTCAAACCCTCCCCGGACCGGATGGGATAGTAAGCACGGAGTGCGGTAGTTAGCTTATGCTTAAGCTCTTGGAAACTACTCTCGCACTTATCCGTCCACACAAACTTCTCTTCCTTTTTCGAAGTCTCGTCATTGGCGATGCTAGCCTTGAAAACCCTTCTACAAACCGTCCGTAAATACCACCGCTAAACCCGAAAGCTTCGATTTCCGTCACTGTCGTCGGTCTCGGCCAATTGATCACTGCCTCAATCTTTGCGGGGTCCACTGAGATTCCTTCTCTAGAGATGACATGACCTAGGAAAGCCACACGAGTCAGCCAAAACTCGCACTTACTAAACTTGGCGTATAGCTCGTGATCTCTTAAGGTCTGAAGCACTATCCTTAAGTGCTTTTCATGGTCCTCGCACTCCTTGAATATACTAGGATGTCGTCGATGAAAACAATTACGAACGATCTAAGTACTCTTTGAACACTCGATTCATCGGGTCCATGAAAGCGGCCGGGCGTTTGTCAACCCAAATGGCATCACAAGAAACTCATAATGGCCGTATCGAGTGCGAAACGCCGACTTTGGAATATCTTCCTTTTTTATTCTTAGCCGATGATACCCCGTCCTCAAGTCGATCTTGGAAAATATCGACGCTCCTTGAAGCGATCAAACAAATCATCAATCCTTGGCAACGGATACTTGTTCTTAATTGTCACCGGTTGAGCCGCCTGTAATCGATGCACAAGCGTAATGAACCATCTTTCTTCTTCACAAACAATACCGGTGCTCCCCAAGGTGATGCACTTGGACGAATAAATCCTTTATCCAATAACTCTTGCATTTGCACCTTTAGTTCCTTAAGCTCTGACAAGGCCATTCGGTAAGGAGCTTTAGAGATCGGCTCTGTCTCGGGGCTAATTCGATCACAAACTCTATCTCTCTCTCGGCGGTAAACCCGGTAATTCTTTTGGAAACACGTCCGGGAACTCTCGTACCACCGCGATATCATCAATCTTTAACTCTTCTACTCGTCGTGTCTACGACGGTGCTAAGTAACCTTGGCAACCCTTGCCTAGCAAGTGAGTTGCTTCGAGCGATGAAATTAAGGAAACCGAGGGTCCTCCTCGACTCCCAATAAATTCAAAGCTCTCACCCCTAATGGGTTAAACTGAATCGCCTTGCGATAACAATCCATTTTGGCTCGTTGCTTGGTGAGCCGAGTCCATGCCAATTATCACATCAAAATCATACATGGCTAGGACTATCAAGTCTATCCTTCCCTCTCGCTCACCAATCACTAACTTGCAATCGAGACAACCTACCGAGGCTAACACTTTATCTTTCAACGGAGTAGATACACTAACCACGAGACTCCAACAATTCAGGAATTAATTCTATCAATTTAACAAATCTTTCAGCTATAAACGAATGCGAAGCTCCAGGATCAAATAAAGCATAAGCAGGATGGTCGTTCAGCAAGACCATAGCTGTGACCACATTAGGCGCATCCTCCGCCTGTCCTCTGGTGAGCGCATAAGCCCTTCCTTGAGCTGGAGGTCGGTTCAATCCACCCGGTGGCATGATCTGTGGTGCGAATCCCCGTTCAGCCCGGCGGTGGCGGCGGCGGCACCGAGGCCGTCTCATTTGTCTCCTAGGACAAACCCTAGCAATGTGACCGTGCTGGCCACACTCATAGCAAGCACCCGTCCTAGGAGGGCACGGGGCTGAGCCATGTCGCCTTCCACACAAACGACATGCTCCATTGAAATTCGATGACGACTTCCCCACTCCACCCTTCCTATTGGGTGGAACATGGTACCTTCCCCGGCATCGGTCTCTTTCCAAACCGATTATCACCTCTCGTTTGAATTAAACCGCGACCCGATGCCGTGGCTTTCTCATTCTCGGTCTTTCTCAATCAGTGGGCCCGCTTGTAAAGATCCTTGTACTCCTTCGCATCTAACGGCACCAAAAAGCTCCTCACCTCCGGTCTAAGCCCATCTCTAAACCTTCGAATTCGGTTTGCCGGTTTCTGGACTAACTCAGGGGCATACTGTGACAATTCAATAAACTTTGCCTCATACTGATCAACTGTCATTGTACCTTGACGAAGGCGTTGGAACTCCGCCATCTTCAACTCTTTAGCACAATCAGAAAAGTGCTTCTCATTAAAGGCCTCTAGGAATGCATTCCACTCTCGACCTACACCATCGGGGAACACTATCCCTTTATTAGTTTTCCACCATGTGGCTCAGTTCCCAACCGATAGGCCGCCAGCACGACCTTCTCTTCCTCGGCACAACAGAAACGGCTCAAAGGCATTCTCTAGTTCCCGAACCCATAGTGCGCAGCCTTCGGGATCTCCCTCTCCCGCGAACGTTGGTGGATTCAATTTCAGAAAGTCTGCACCAACTTCGTCTAGGCCTCCCGGCCACATCCTCAAGGGAATTTCCTCAAGTTCCTCTTCCGGCTCGGCAACCGGTGCGGCGCGGCAAAGCGGCGCGGCATTAGCGGCAGCAAGAAAGCATTGGCGGCATTAGCGGCATTAGTGGCGGCGGCGATAGCGGCGGGCCAAGCGGCGGCCTTTGGTCTAGTCTGTCACCCATCATCTCAAGCATCTGCATGATCCCAAAGAAACCTCGGATCCTCGGGGCTACTTTGCATCCTCTCGGAGGTGACACGCACCACTCGCACCGGCCTCGGCCCGTGTGCTCCCCAAGGCACCTCGGGCACCGACTCTCATCGATGGCCCACCCCGAAACACGGGCCTCGCTCTCTTCCTAGCAGCTCTTGGCACTCGGTCACTCATGCTACAGGCTCAATATAGATGCCTAATGGCGAATTCCAATACTATATTAGAATTTGAGTAACCTTTCAATCAAGCTAACAAACAACTAACAATCACAAGCATTAGAATATGAAAAGTCCTTCCTACTAACTATCCCATGACTCATCGTCCTTATCACTCCATACACAACCATGCTCTGATACCACTTAAACGGGGATGTCACGCCCCGAACCTTGGCCACGTGAACATCCGCCATGGTCGATGCAAATGGGACATTCCCAGGTAGTGTCGCCGACCCGAATTTTATTTTTTTAATGCGCAAGCGGAACGTACTAAGACACCCCTAACAAAAGTATACGGGATAGGACAGCGAACATCAATTCCAAAATCAAACAACATACTTTCATACATCATCATCATCATCATTATCATCTTCATTACAAGGTTTAGGTACATCAACAGGATCCAGAGACTATGCACCAAAAATGGGTCAGAGTTTATGTGCATCAAAAAGGGGTTAGCCTACACAACATGGATCAGCCCACGACAAAAATAGAAGAACGGTCCTATAACGACTAATTGGACTCGTTCGACGATCCCACATCCTCCACAGCTGACTGCACTGGGCCTGGAGATGGTGGGTTATCCACCCCATCGGGGAGGTCGGCTACCCCCTCTCCCGGAGAGCATCCATCACGGCCAGGGGAATGTCAAAACTGTCAAGTGGACCAATCCTAAAACCATTTGCCCCAAAACGGAACCAAGCCCTATACCTATGGGGCACCCTAACATCTTCAGTCTCCTGGATCCACACGGTAGACCTAATCAGCTCATAGACCCAATGACTCCTGTGGTCGGGGCGCCGCGCACTCCGCTCGATAATCGAACCGGGATGCCATTCTTCTCGGGGGTCCCGCCATCTAGGGTCCCGTAATAATTTCCCCAAACCGGGATGAGACTTTGTCTCGGCAAGTTCACCCCTCCTAAACCCCTATTAGAAAGTAAATACGCCCCAAGGTATCTTAGCCACAACATCGAGAAGACTTACCACGTCTTAGCCCTCATCTCGCATTAGTACAATTTATATAATTCAACCACGTGCAATTATGATAACCAAACAACCATGGCACAATCACATCATCGAACAATTCAACCACTTAGATCGTCTCGGCCGATCAATCGACTTGGCCGATTACATGTCATTCTAGCAATTCAATTATTGCTCTCAATCACGGTCCTAACGAAGGTTTAACAACCAAAGTGGCAATCACGGCCCCACTCGGCACGACCTTTAATTAGGTGGTCCATCACGGCCTCACCGGGCACGACCTCTCATAGGTGGTCCATCCCGGCCTCACCGGGCACGACCTCTCATGTGGTGGTTCATCACGGCCTTATTAGGCACGACCTCTACTAGGTGGTCAATCACGGCCCCATTAGGGCACGACCTCTCTTAGGTGGTTCATCACGGCCCTACTAGGCACGACCTCTCATAGGTGGTTCATCACGGCCCTACTAGGCACGACCTCCAATCGGTGGTTAATCACGGCCAATCTCCTATCAATTCCCACACTTAGGGTTTTCTAAAGAATCCTCATAATTCACAATCACACTCAATTCACCACAATTAATCATCAATTTCAAATTCTACTAGCACAAAGAACGATCGGCACGAAATTCTGAGCAACTAGGGTCAAAATAAAATTTTCGAGTTTTTTTTATTATTATTATTTTTTATTATTTATTTTTTTGAATTTCGGAATATGAAATATTATTAAACAATCCAACAATTTCCAAGCATTTATTTAAATCATAAATAAACTCCTTTAAGTCACATCAAGGTTTATTTTAAAATAAACACACTTAATCATTAAACTAAACACACTTAACCTTAATTAATCCCCTTAATATAATCCATAACTAATTAAACCAATCCATCCTCCTAACCACAATTAACTTAAGCTAAACTTACTTAAGGCATCATTAACTCGCTAATCGCGGATTAGTGAGGTAAACTCACCGGAATCGCTTTCCGACGGGTCTCCGGCGAAGAGCACGGCGACGCCGACGACAAACCTACACGGATCGAGACCAAATAAGCATTAAAAGGGGACCAAAATGAGCCCGGAAGATCATAGATCTTGCTGGTTTTTTTTTTTATTCCAGCACTAACCGAGCTCGAGGGGGTGGCGGAACGGCGACGGAACGGCGGTTGAACGGGCGGAGAAGCTCGGCGGTGGCGACTAGGTCTTGGGACGGCGGCTCACGACGTCGGACGGCGGTGGCGGGAGCTTCGGCGACAACAACAGCAAACGGTTTGGAGCTGCGACGGTCGGGGCTTCACGGCGGAGACGGAGGCAAGGTGGCTCGGCACACGGGCGAGCGAGACGGCGGCGACGACGTACGGGCGACGAGGCGGACGGAGCTCGCTGGTTTCCGCTGGTCTTCCTTCGGTTTCCCCCCCTCAATCTCTCCTCCCAAGCTTGAAGATGATGGAGACAAGAGAGGGAAGTGACATCTCCACTTTAGGTGAGCCAATTAGCTTGTGACACTTGTCAAGCCCTCCTAAATTTGGCCTCCACCAATGACATCACCTGCCGATGTCATTTTCCACTAATTCAAATCTCATAACATCATCTAATAGGTCCAATTCATTTTCCGCCGGGGTCCAAGCTCTTGTACACTTAATTACTTCAATTTCCATCAATTCTCTTCTAATTGAGTCCAAAATCAAAATCCATGAAATAATCCGATGTTCCTAATAAGATTTGCAACACCCTTTGATTTTCGAATTTCAGAATTCAATTTCAATTTCACGGTTAATTTCACTCTGGTGCGATTTTAGCACGCCCAGTCCACCGAGTGGCTCTTAGGGAAATTTTCTTGCATCCGACCCGAGGGTGATCAGTCCCCAAGTCTGACGCGATAAAATTCCTTAATCACCTCACTCAATAGACTAGTTCCCTCGTGAGTGGCCAACTCTGAGAGACGAACTATATGCACAGATGAATTGCCCGACTCAATTGACTGAAAATAAACTTGAGAAAAATCGGGATGTCACAGGAGGTTTGTCATGATGATGAAGAGATTGGGTGAGAGGGGATCACCCTGTCTAATACCTCTCGTAGGTTTAAACTCAGCTGATGGCTCGCCATTAATTAGGATATTGAAAGATACGGAAGAGATGCATATTTTAATCCATTGAACCCATCTCGCATGAAAGCGCAATTTCAGCATGTAATCACAAAGAAAGTCCCATTCCACTCTGTCATATGCTTTTTGCATATCTAATTTAAAAATTGCTTGATGTTTGCGAGTCCTCTTCCTCACCCGTAATTGATGGATCACGTCTTGAACAATGCAGATATTGTCTTGGATCAGTTGGTTGCTCATAAAAGCTGTTTGTTCTTCTGCAATGAACATTGGTAGCCATGGTTTAAGCCTGTTGGCCAGCAGTTTGGCAATAATTTTATAGGTAAAGTTACAAAGGCTAATAGGTCTGAATTGGTTTATGTGTTCTGGATTTGATACTTTTGGGACATGGATGATATGGGTTCTGTTTATATCTGGTTCCAATGTACCTAGGCTGAGGAAAGAGTGAACCATGTTGAATATATCATCTTTGTGGGTGGTCCATTGACTTTGATAGAATAGGCCAGTTAGGCCATCCGGACCCGGAGCCTTTGAAGCCCCTAACTGAAAAACTGCTTCTTTGATTTCTTCATGAGTGGCTGGCTTTGTTAAATCTGCATTTATCTCCTCAGTTATAACTGGTTGACACTGATCCAATACAGGTAAATAATTCCGGTCACCAATAGAAGTGAATAAAGCTTGATAGAAGTTGGTGATGTAAGAAGTAATGGTTACAAGATCCCTGCACCAGGTATTGTCATCTATTCGAAGCATAGATATTCTATTTCGATGTCGTCATTGAATGGTAGTGGCCTGAAAGTAGTTAGTATTCTGATCGCCCCATTTTAGTCACGCAATTCTTGATTTCATGCACCAATATATTTCTTCCTGTCTCTAGAGCTCTTCGATTTTCTGAGTAATACTACTGGTTTCCTCCCTATATTGTTCTCCATTGTTGCTGTTTGTCAATTCCATAAGACGAAATTTAAGGGAGTTGATTTGTTTTTGGGCATTCCGGAATTTTCCTCTGCTCCATTTGTGTAAATCTGCTTTCAGTTTCTGTAGTTTTTGGAGAAGGGTAGTAGTATCAGGATGTTGTACGTTCCAAGCTCGCTGCATGACTTTCACAAAATCAAGATCTTCAAGCCAAAAAGGCTGAAACCTGAACTGGTACTGAGATTTCTTGCCTGTTGGAGAGAGGGATAGGATAATTGGACTATGGTCTGAGCCTATGGTTGGTAGAGCAAAGGCTTGAGCATTTGGATGTTGTACTCTCCAGTCCATAGTACGGAGCACCCTATCTAACCGTTTTTTAACTAATGCAGTCCCTTCTCTTTTATTTGACTAGGTAAAGGCGTAGCCCTTGCTTTCGACATCCATCAGAGAACAATCGTCTAAGAACTCCCGGAAAGCTGTAATACGGTTGCGGTCCACCTCCCTGCATCCAACCTTTTCCCAATGGTAAAAGGGTTTCATTAAAATCCCCAATACATAGCCATGGTAGCGGGTTAGAGGAATTGCATTCTTTCACTATACGCCATAGTCTGAGTCTCTCCTAAAAATTTGTAGGTGCATGTAGAAAGGATATACGCATGAGGTTACTACTTTGCATATCTGTACATTTAAGATTAATAAGCTCCTTAGAAGTCCCTTCCACTTCCACTTGAAGCTCTTCATCCCACATCAGTGCTAAACCTCCAGCTATGCCGACTGGATCAATGATATAGGAATGTTGTAATTGAGTTTTTTGCCTTACTCGCTCCACAACACGGTTCTGATTTTTTGTTTCCATGATGAACACCAGGTTGGGCTGTTCTTGAGCCATAAGGGCCCGAAAATGCTGGACTGTCAAGGGGTTGCCCAGCCCTTGATAGTTCCAGCTACGGAGTTTCATCTTTGCTGAGGTGGCTTTTTAGGGCTAGCCACCAAAGCCCTTGTGCTTGCTCCTTCCCAGGACTAAATCGGGGTATCCAACAACAGAGTTTCATCCAACGCATGCTCTTGATTTAGTTTTTTTCCATAGGGACTGACCCTTTTTTGTTTTTTTTGCTGCAGGAGCTTTGTAGATTGCCTTTCCTTTCTTTGTATTTTGTGACAAAACCTCACTGCTGGCTGGACATAGGAGGAGGGTCTGTTGTTCTGCTGAGGTGTGAGTTTGATTGAAGCTTAGAGGTGTTGTTTGTTCAGGTTGTGCAGGAACAATCGCCAGCGCTAATGAGTCTGCCTGTGGTGTTGCAACAGGTGTTTCCAGGACCTCTGTCTGAGTCTCCATTACCACCTCATCATCCAGTTCCAATAGATCAAGGTTGCTGTAAAAAGTCTTCTAGTAGGGGCTATTCTACTTCACTTCTACCTTTAACCAAGAACCATAGCGGCCTGGTTGATCATGAGGTAAGCCGGTTTTTTCATAGGGTATTTCAGGATAGGCAGTTGCATAGTGTCCAATTCGGCCACAAGAATAACAGTAATAAGGCAGCCTTTCGTATTTATAATCGATCCACCATTGTTTCCCCCCACATGATATAACATTACCTGTTTTGATAGGGCTGGATAGGTGTAAAAGTCTTCTAGTAGGGGCTATTCTACTTCACTTCTGCCTTTAACCAAGAACCATAGCGGCCTGGTTGATCATGAGGTAAGCCGGTTTCTTCATAGGGTATTTCAGGACAAGCAGTTGCATAGTGTCCAATTCGGCCACAAGAATAACAGTAATAAGGCAGCCTTTCGTATTTATAATCGATCCACCATTGTTTCCCCCCACATGATATAACATTACCTGTTTTGATAGGGCTGGATAGGTCTAATAACACTTTGGTTCTCCTATATTTTGCACCATTTAGACTTCTGGCCTCAATTTTTATCTCCTCTACTTGACCCAGTTTAGTGGCTAAAAGTCTTATGGCATCTGCAGTTATCCTGGCTCGGGGTAGAACGATGAAATGGACCCAAAACGCATAATGCGTAAATTCATAACAATGCTTAGGTATGTTTGGATCGCCTTCTTTTAGGACTAAGAAATTACCTAAGAAACACCATGGTTCATATTGTAACACCCTTTTTTTCTCTGCCTTTGATGTAAAGGTAAAGGAGAAGAAGCCCGTTTCAATCTGTTCGCAATGAACAGTGTCGATTTTCCAGGCATGTCATAGTAGAGAGAAATGCCTGGAAGTTAACGTTAGGTCTCGAATAGAGTTTGCCATATATGGTTAGCTCACTCTGTTTTTTTGTAGCCTCTGGAAGGTCATCACCAAGATCCGTAACATCGTCATCGGACCATAGGTCACCCATTCTACGACAGAGAGCTGCTAAACGAAGGTGAGTTTCCTTGTTTTCTGACATATCCTGGGGGGGAGACACTAAAATATGCTTTTGGCCTTAGAATGAAGGGAGCTCTGGATTTACTGTTCGATTGACACAACAGCAGCAAGGAAGACTACAAATCCAGTGATCTTAAGCAACAATCTAGTCAAGTAATGAGAGATCAGCTGTGGCGATATTGCAGGGGGGTTTGGTCTAACCTTTGATAGAGGAACTGAGGTTCAGAGATACAAGATCCATGCTATGGGAGCAGAAGCCAGCAGATCTAGGTTTTCACGCCAGTGCCCATCGGATATTCTACCCGTAGAAGAAGAGATGCGAGATCCATGCTATAAGAGCAGAAACCAGCAGATCTGGGTTTTCACGCCAGTGCCCATCAAAGAGACAGCCTGAAGAATAGCAATGCGGTGGATAAAAGAGGGGAGAGGCTTCTAATTTGGTGGGAGATGAAGATGCTCATTCATGATTGAGGAAAATTAGAGTTTATTCATGGGTTGGAAGGGGTAGATGGATTGCTATCACCTCAGGATAGGGAAAACTCAACCAAGTTGAGAGAGAACCTCGCAGGGGCGAGAGAGAGTAACAATTGTCTCCCATTTAAGAGTTGAAAAGATGAAAAAAGACTGAAACTCAAAGAGTCTCCCCTTCTTAGGTTGGTGCCGGGGCCACTTTACCTTCTCCATTGCCGGCCCTTGATTTCTGCCCATTGTCATTGGAGGGCTGCTTAGCGAGTTTGCACCCATTCTTCGATATGGACCTTGTTTATGAATATTTTCGAGACACTTGTTTAATAGGTAAATCTTGAGAAAATGCTTGAAATTATACAAAGTCAAGATTTTCCTTTTGTATTAATTGATATGGATGTCAACATGCATAATTGATGCGTTATTAATGTTTGGAGAACATAGTTTCTCTAAGGCGCTTCATTTTTTAATCTTATGAATTAATAATTCATTTGATCTGGTGAGAAAAGGAATAGCAGCCCCAAATTGGAAAGAGTGGAGCTTCAAGAATCGGGTCAATGTTCCAAATCGATGATATCGAGCAAATTTGTGAGCTTGCTTTGACGGGAAAATTGAGGGTCGAAAAATTCTACCTCGAAATAGAAGTTCACTTCATGCATCTTTTTTGTCTTATGAAAAGTAGAGAGTCATTGTCGCACGACTATAAGGTCAACCTTTTTTTGGGAAATTTGAGAAAATACTCAATTAAAAAAAAAAAACTCAGAGGACATTTGACGCATTAAATATGGCAACATTTTTTTTCTTTTTTAATATGGTTGCTTAGCAAATGCTCGCTCATCAACAGAATCCCACCTCGATCTTTGATGCACCGATTGCGAATAATGAGAAAATCGATGTATCAGAAACGACGAAGATCTGAGGAGAAATTGAAAGTGAATAAAACCGAAGAAGCTCAGTTATGCATACTAATTGCTGTTCTAATGTCCTGTCCTGAGAAGTAAATTGATATAATTTACAATGTACTTAACGTTCCGTGCAGATCCAGCTGGATTGGACCGGACCCATG
Source organism: Eucalyptus decipiens (assembly GCA_014182575.1). NCBI lineage: Eukaryota > Viridiplantae > Streptophyta > Magnoliopsida > Myrtales > Myrtaceae > Eucalyptus > Eucalyptus decipiens. The sequence continues at coordinate 27,150,305 of CM024615.1, forward strand.
CGGTGCTCGGTGGCCGGTTGCCGAGGCTGTCGGTTTACCATCGTCCAAACGCAACCTGGAATGAAAATGACACAGAAGAACAATCGGTCCCCGAGGCAGTTAAAAGCCGTTGTGTTTCCTTGTCACAAAAAAAAAAAAAAAACAATTCTTGAAGTTCGTTTTTGGCCCGTTAGGGCAATTGCTTTTCATCGAAAGATGAACCGCTCCAAGAGACCGTACAAGTAAACATTCCCAATCCACGCGGCGAAATTAGGCGGTCTCCCATGAAAATTAGCCATTTGGCAAAGTTGAAAAATTTATGATTAAATTTATATATGTAAGATAAATTCAAAACTAATTGAATAATTACCCTTGAGTTTTGTTGGGTTCGAATTTCGTGTTGAAAATAATTATGGATTTCGTTCGATAATTTTGTTAATTATATGTATCTCTCAAAATTGCTTGCATATCTCAATTTAATTGTATATATCTTGATTGATATACACTACCTTTTATAGTCATTTTGATAAATTGATGCATTATTCTTTATATGCAAATTCCACATTTCTCTCCTCCACTTTTTATTATGGAGTGCATTGGGTGTGAATTCTCTCTTTTGCTTTATTGTGGGGTGCTTTGGGTGCACTTCACATCCGATGTACCCATGCATCCATCCTCGCCAATTAACGTTGTTCCCTGTTCAAAGTTTAGAATGTGTTTAGTTCGAGTATTTTAAAAAGCCCTCCCTCTATGCGCACAAGTCTCATAGTTAAGTCCATTCCACCACGTCTATGCCATTTATACAACAAAATTATTTGAAAATATCACTTCAAATTTCCAACGGACCAAATCAGTAAATTGGCAAGGTGATTGTTGGATTGATTGCTTTGATTCTACTATGTTCTGGATTTAGTTGTCCTTTTTAAATATTTTGGATTTTGATTGCTTGCACATAGCACCAAATGTTTTGTACTAATGATACGATTTTGCCGTTCTAAAACCATAGGAGATAACTTCTTAGAATGGTCAGCTTGTCTACCCAATCAACGTCTCCTAGAATTTCCAATAAAAAAAAATCCTAGATTCTAAAAAAAAAAAAAAAAAAAAAAAGGATTACCCCTGAAAATCTGGTCAACTTTTCAGGCTTTATGAGACTATCATGCTGGCGGGGAAAAAAGGAAAAATTGAAAAAGAGAGAAAAGATTGGTGCAAAAAAAAAAAAAAAAAAAAAAAGTGGGTTCTTTTTTGGTTTGTGGAAAAAAAAAAGGTGAATTCCACATAGTCAAACTTCGACGCAAATTTCCACAAATTGGTTTCAAAAACTACCCTGTTGTTGAGACTCGTTGATTTTATGAAAAATAAATAATTTAAAAAATATTTAAAAATGATTATTTGAAATAATTATTAATGAAAAATATTGATGAAAGTATGTTTCATTCATTAATTTTTATAGACTGTATATACAATCATTTTTAGAAAAATATCTTCCGAATAATTTATTTTCTATAAATTAAATGGAGCCAACACAGATTACAAATCCCAATCAAAAATTTTCAACCATTTGATAAAAACCCGAAGCATATTTTATTTCTTAACAAAATTAATGGCCTTATTCACGAGGCTACCAAAGTAATATAGAAAACAATATTGTTAGTGTCATAACTTTTCAATTGATCATTAGGGCACCATATATTTTTTAAAATGTTCACCATAAATACCGAAAATTCAACATGGCAGGACACTTGTGATGGACAAGTTATAGTACTCAAATAAATATTTCTCTTAGACGTTATGATACTTAAATGATAAAAAAAAGAAAAAGATATGATTTTTGAGTGAGCATTGTACACGAATTTCGCCATTCGAGTTGTCTTTATTCTAAAGTGATGAACTTAGTTAGATGTACATTGAATGATATATATTTTTATTTTTATAACTTACTAATATCAAATTTGAGATATTACAAGGATTTGGATGCGGTTCCATTTGAGCGCTTTGACATTAGACAAGACGCTTGAGATGATTGCCCTAAACGCGTTTGTTCAGCTGCAATTTCATGTATTTTAAAGATGACAACGAAAATGTATCTTTTCATTTTGATTTGGCCTATAACCTTTGACTTTGCATGTGTTTGTTCGGGAGATTTGAACATGAAATCAGCTTTAAGAATCTGACAGACACTGTCGTCTCAGGAAAGGCGAGGGAAGATGAGCTCTCTGATTAGTTTCAATTATCAATCTTATCCTGCCCAGTGCCCAATAATCAAATCTCAAGCCTTTACTGTATCACCGTACTCGTTACGTCTCTACCAAGCGTTTGACTTAAGAAGAAAACATGAGGAGGCGGAAAAAGGCACATCACAAATATCATACCTTACAACTGACAAAGTGTCATAATTTTTTTCAATTATTTGATGCCATAACATATGTATGTCACTTATTTAAGTGTAACTTACCATGTCGGATTTTGGATAATTAGATGAACATTTTTAAAATGATATGACATTCAAGTGATCAATTAAAAATTATGACACTTGGTGAGTGTTTTTTAAAAGTTACAGCATTTAAATAAGTGTCGTACAAAAATTATAGCACTTGTGATGTCCTTATTCCTAATGACGCTTTGGATAAACATAAGTAAAAGGTTTTTGTGGGACTAATCTTCGCACACTTCTGGCAACCAAAGCGCCGACTACCGCCTCAACCTCTTTTGGGTCCGCCATTGCTCGACAACTTTAATGCGTGCGGAGATAGCAAATTTGGGTGATCAAGAAGCCACTTCATTAAGCTCGGTTTTAGGGTCGAAATATGAGAGGACAATAAGTTCAATCATCAAAACGTAAATTCCGCTTTCTCTATTAATTAAGAATAACGCCATGAAGAACTCGTATTTATCTCTATTTGAAGGACTCTTAATTATATACCCCTATCACAATCTTAAGTGAACGTGTTTGTTGGGGAAGATTGGCTAAAGAAATTTGGGAGTAATAAAATCACATTCTAGATCTGGTCTTCCAGAAAATAATTACATAGTAAAGTCAACTTTTGCATCTGACATTGTCGTCCTGAGAAGCTGTCTTTTGAGTACTCTAATTTCACCGAGCGCCGCGCATACAGATATCAGATATGTATATATTGTCATGATTTTTACTTGCCCCAGATCAATCTTGAGTGCGAACGTGTTGGTTGGGGGAAGATTGGTCAAGATATTTCTAAGTACTAAAATCACATCCCAAAGCTGTCTCCCCGAAAAGAAAATTTACATCCCATCCCAAAAGTCAACTTAAGAAATCTAACATTCCCATCCAAGGAAAGGAGAGGGAAGATGGAGTGCCTTAATTATAATAGTCTGGCGTAGGTAGCACGAGAGCATGGGGGAATATACAAATGCTGAGAAGTACATGCCAGGTTACAAGAATCAATGTTGTTATTGTTATCCTTATCGTTATTATTGTTGTCATGTGATCATAACTTTGATTCTTGTTTCAATAGTTCTCATTGGACCCGACAGGTGTGCCGTTCCCCAATACAGATGAGACCAGCTTTCAACTTGCAATTCATCTGTTTGACTTTTAGCTGGTTAAGATTCAGCAATTAGCAGAGTGGTGAACGTGATTATGGCCAATCACAGACTTGAGTGTGCATCGCTCTTGGTCGAACACGGAACCGAACCAAACCGGCCGTTTTTGGGTGATTCTTGCTGGAATCGATCTAATTTCCTGTTCCTTCTTAGGAAACGGACCAAATCGGTGAAACTGACTCAGAGTATATTATTTTTTATTTAGCAATTGTCAAATATACATATTATTTGTGTGAGTAATCAATTTTTTTACTAGTAACTTCTCTGTGATAAGTAATTTCGTCGCACATTAAAGTAACTTTCAATATATTAAAGAACTTCTTTGAAAGAAAATAAAATAAAAAATAAAAAATAACATCGCCTGTTTTCGAGACTAGTAACTAGATTGGCAGAGGTTGATCCGATTCTAGAGTGAACAAGGTCGATTCCAAATTCCATAGAATCGGAATCGTTTTTGTTCAGTCTGATTTCTGATTTAAGAATGAGTGGATTCCTATCCTGAATCGATTACCATGAATACCTCAACCATTTTAAAAATAATTATCTGCAATTTTCTTTACCTAGAAAAAAATGAATTTGAAGAGGATGCACCAGGAGTCAGATTTTCTAATTAAAATGGGGAAATTTTCCCAAGACAACATTTTTTTTTTTTTTGAAGCCAAACAAGACTAGGAAGGCTAACAATCGTTTGGTAAGAAATGGGAGAGTTTGTGGCCTCATAGGCTTGGTAGAATCAATGTTCTGTCTCTATCATTTCAACTCAATAAATGTTTTTCCGCATATTGAAAACGGACTTACGTGAGAATAGTTATATTTGTTAGCATTTTATTAGATACCCGTTAAGCAACTAAAAAAAAAAATTACAATTTCAATGTGTTGGCTATCTTGTGTTATACGAGACCACTATTTTGAAAAGTAAATTATTCCCCGCTCAATACTCCATAAATGCTAGAGGGCACTCACTAATAAGGCCTTAAAAGTTCTTGATTTGGGAATAAATTGATTGTAATTGGAGAACATTATAATCTTAATTCAATTCAAGAATGCTTAAGATGTCCAAGAATTCTCAATAAATCCAATACCATCATTACCAAACAAATATTGATGTGATAAACACAACCAATTAAAATATAAGAAAAGCGTAAAAGGTTGATGGGCTATTAAAGAAATTCTACGTGGGTAGGTTTGGTGTGATTGCGAAACTATGATCCATTGGGGCTATCAAACTTCTATGCTCGGTAGGCTCAATAATTATGAAAAGGATTGTGCACAAGAGTCAAATTGCCCGAGTGATAGGCAGTGTAGTGGCCAATGCTGGCAAAATCTACACTGGCCTAGCTCTATAAACACAAGCTGCTCTATAAACACAAGCTGCTAAGATTTGGTGAGGCATGAATTCTCTCTAGGCCACATCGTCAATTGGGTAGGTTCCTACAATTACTGACTCCTCGTACTACCCAGTCACATCCCCCCCCATCAAGAAATAATGAAGACCAATGGGGAACGACACTGGGATGATGTGGGAGACATGGTCCGAAGTCACTTCACCTCCACCTCTAAAGAAGCAGCAACAACGAGCGTGAGCCCTCATCAATGGGGGAACTTGACCACTCAGGGCAGGCCAATCATCTTGATTGAGCACAGATGAATTGCTCATAAATGTGCAGGATCAAGCAACCCATGGGGCTAAAAATAATGGGGAGAAGTCCTTGGTCCAGCCAGGAGATGGATGTAACATCATGGACCATGCATGGCAGAATACACAAGTTGTTGCCAACAACAAACGAAACGGAATCGAATGAAGAGCAGCTCTAATTAATAGAGGGTTGTTATAATGCATGCAGTCTTTGAACTTTTCTCCTACACAAGCCAACCTACTTTCTTCATCATTGATTGGGTATTAATAGTTTGAAAAAATCGACCAACTATCCATATTAATTAAGTTGGGTTGACAAGAGGAGTAATCGGACTGTGCATCAAATTTTTCCATTAAAAAATTGAGTAAACAAAACTAAGCACGATCCAGAGTGTTGTGTATTATTAGTAGTCATATATGTTAGTATAATCTTTTAATTTTCGAGGTTCGATATCCCATAGGAAGTAATCAATTAAAGCAAACAAGCAGTTTTTGTTCCAATTGGAACCCTCTGGTTCTTCTAGCACCAGAATTCTCAATATGACCAAGATTAGATTTCATGGAGTTGGCTCAATGACTATTTGGTGGCCTTATCATTTTGGAAACAGAATGCAGACTTGAGAAAACAAGTTCAATCATTCGAATCTAGGCTTCATTCAAAATCCCACCAGAATAAGAAAACCCCCTTCAAATTACAAAGAGAGCTTTTGCAGTTGAACCATCTGACTACGTTCATAAAGAAGAAGAAGATGGAGGAAGAAGTTAACATCAAGATAATCTCACCAGGGAGAGAATTTTTGCTTACCATCACTGATGCCTCTCATGTAAGCCATGCCATTCGTAAGACTAATAAAATGTCAAATGGTTCAGCTTTACAAAGCTTCATCTAATTAAAACCCGACGTCCGTTGATGTTAGGCAAACCCCAAAAAAAAAACCTCCATTGGCTCTATTCCTACCGGGTACGAAGAACTCCGACGACCCGTCAGATTCTACATGGAGGTGAAAAAAAAGGTTCACTTGGCCCAGAACTTGACCTGCAATTGATCCTATATTTACAAATCGAAAGATGCATATCCAACCGTCTGAATCAATCCCTAACTTGTGAGTCTTCTGTGGTTAGCAACTCAGAGTATGAACAGTGTGCCCTAATCCAGTCCTACTCATTCTCATACTTCCATCTTCCAGATCACACCATCGACGTTGCTGTCGTGCGCTTTCTCTAGAGCAGCTACCCTTGCTCGATGTGATGCCTGTGGGATCATACTTTTACCCCCAGTGTCCTGTGTGAGTTCACATGATTCACCGATGGGACCGGATCTCAAATCTGCAGGAGGGATGAAGCAGTCAATTGATAGGCCCGCAATGTTGAATGCAACCTCCTCGATCGTCCAAGTTTCTTCCATCCTAGTTTTTGTATGGCTCATTGCCATCTCCCCAAACCTGAAAACGGTCACTACTGACCGTCCTGCATGTGCAATCATGATTCCTTCGACGGGCCTGTAGTCATCAAGGGATGAAGTGATGGTGGTTTCCCAGTAAGCAGCATCTCCACCATTCGTTTGAATACGAGTAAGATGGGAATCCTCGATGCGGACAAGGAGTCCTGTTTTCTGGCTGAAATAGCCAAACAGAACGTGTCTTATGATCTCGGCAGGCCCCTCACTCCTCGCCTTTAATGTCTGGGGGTCAGCGCATAGCTTCAGGATAAAACAGTCCTCACCATTAAGCTTCTTCTCGCCAATGCACCTTGCATCAGAGAACAGACTCACTGTGGTTCTTGGGTCAAGACCCTGAAACGCACGTGTTACAAACTCAGTCAGTCATGCACAGCAGCTAAAGGTAATGTGCAACAAAAAGCAAAGAACAGACGAAAGAAAACAGGTATTACCTGGAGGGCGCGGCGCAGTGGTCTTACGGGCCCCTTTGCAGTGTGAGCGCCTAGCCAGGGAGTATGCCTCCAAACGAGTTTCCCATTACAGCCAGCATGGACCTTACTTCCACCAACTGCGAGCTCCACGTACCACATATCCGGGTTCATCTGCCAGAGCACGAAACCACCTGTATGTGCAGAACTCCGGTTTTTTATCGCCTTCATTGCACTTTCAAACTCCGAACTCACCATCTTCAACTTTCCTAATGCATAGGCATTTCGGATGGAGTTCTGGAGCTTTAGACCACCTGATGCAGCTGTGTACTGTTGCAGTATGTATTGAGCAGATGACGTTTCCTGAAATACAATGAAATTCACCATATGAAATTCGCAATTTCCTCAGTATATTTCCCGAAAAAGAAACAGCAAAAGAGGCAAGAAGAAAACAAGACGTTGCCCATAAATCCCGGGGGATCAAAACATGGTGCACTGCTGTCAATTGACATCGCACTAGAGCATGAAAATGAAAACCCCAGAATTGATCCCAAATTACTATTTCGATTGTTCTGTCCAGCCGAAAAAAAGTGAGCTAGCAGCTTGTTTGTTTCCTGCTACTAAAATAGTCAACTACACCAATAAAATAAAATCTAAACTGATCTCCTTACCTACATTAAAGGCAAATCCAAACAGTATTAAAATAGTATCCTGAATCTCCAGTTACCTTAGTTAGCATAAACAAAACAAGAAACCAAATATCACCCACGAGATCCAGACCGACTGGTATCTCGGATTCAAATCTTGCCCAACTGGCAGTACATATGCACTAATTTAGCAGTTCTTCTGATTACAGTGAATCAAGCCAGAACCAACTCATTGTCTCAGCTCGAGAACCACACCTGCCCAGCCATCAATAAAGAATGCCAGAACGTAATGAAAACAGACAGCTCGATTTAAACCAAAGAATCACGCAGAAACTGCCAAATTCCAGGACAGTGCAGTACGAAAACAGTATAATTTCCCCAGAGGCAAGAAAGACATGAACCAGCTCGATTTCACCATTATTGAGAGAGATTCTGGGCGCTCTCCGAGTACCAAAGTACCCATCAACCCATCAACTATGAAGCGCCGTGACATCGCGTTTCGTGATCAGAATCAAGAAATGTAATTCGAAAACGCTGGAGTGATTCTCGCAAAGAAGAACACTACCCCCTTCTCTGCATTGGAAATGCACAGCATCGCATTCACGCAGCATCTTGGGGGGAGAGAGAGAGAGAGAGAGAGAGAGGGGCTCACGATAGGAGTGTCCTTGACGCTGAGGTGAGGCAGAGGGTCGAGGATGCTAACATGCACCGGGGCGAGCGGCGCGCCCATCACCCCAATCAGCATCCTCACGTCGCTCCTCTTCCCCGACGACGCCGACGACGACGACGACGCCGGCGACGACGCCGACGACGACGAGGAGCTCACCGGCGGAGCCCTCCCGAGCTGGCCCTTCACCCACTGCCCCAGGCCCGACCCGCCGTTCCCGCCCCACCTCTTCGGGTCGCCCTCCGGATCCGGGCCCTCCATCAGCGGCGTCAGGCTCCCGGATCTTGGGACGATCGCCAGCTCCGGCGGCGGCTGCTGCGGCGGCGCCCCCTGCTGCAGCCGCCGCCGCCGCCGCAGCGTGGCGGCCGCGGCCGCGGCGGAGCAGGGCGGACATGGGGGAGGCGTGGCGGGAGGGGCTGGCGGGGCGGGAGGAGGAGGGGGCGGCGGCGGGAGGGGGAGAGGCTGCGGACCACCTCGTCCTTGAGGGCGGAGAAGAAGCCTTGCTTTCTCTCCATTGGGGGAGGGCGCTTCCCGAGCTGGGTTTTCACTTTTCAGGGCGAAGAGAGAGAAAGAGAGGGGAGGAGGATGGCGGGTCCGTCACGGTTCTAGAGAGAGAAAGGCAGGGGAAGGAAGGAGGACTTGGGAAGGAGTCAATTTCATGGAGGTACAGAGAGAGATGCTGAAAAGCAGGAGGAGGAGAGCGCGACTGCGTTTTCTGCTTCTTCTTCTGCTGCTGCTTCTCCTGCTGCTGCAGCGGTTGGAGTGCGTGACTGGCTGACTGCCTTGGCCTTTTATATAGTGCGTGTTGAGAGGGAGAGAGAGAGAGAGAGAGCAAATGAGAAAGAGAGAAGAAATGGAAAGAGAGAGAAATAGATAAACGAAATAATTCCGGACTGAATTTCATCACTAGGGGGTGGGAATGGAAGGCTTGCATTTGTCATAGGATGAGGCGGTATGTGTACCCCACCCACCCTACTATCCTTACCGGCCCAGATCGGGCTCACGTGATCTAACGGCTCATTTGATGCCGGCTTCGAAGGATGAGGGATTATGGTGATCGCCTCACGAGCGATTAGGGTGCACATTCATCGCAACATGGTTGTTGGATCAAGTGTATGCCATGCGATGGCTTATCATGCTTGAGGCTGGATTCGTTAAAAGGGTGAATTAGGTCAAAAATGGTTCGATCTAAATTGATCCATTTTTCATGTAATACAAATTTTGTAATTCATATTCAACTCGATCAGTATTGCTACAACATATTTAATCAAAAATTGATGTGAGAGAACGGAGTGAGCGAGTGTAAAATTGAGTGAGGGCGATAGAGAGTGAAATGGGAGTCCTAAAGATGGGTTGCGTCTAAGTAAGTTGTATACTCATTTAACATATATATTATTTTTATCTTTTTTCATTGTTAACATATTTTATGATCCATTTATTAAATATAACCAACTCATATAACAACCTAACTCATCAAATATAGGTAAAAAAATATGTCCATGAACAATTTTGACAGGTCTACTAGGGAGTTAAAATGTGTAGTTTGTATCTAATCGGTTCCATGGTTTGCTCGGGTTAGTTTGGATGCTCACAAGAGCATGAATCATGTGAACTCAATGAGAGTAGTCCAATTATATGAATTGTTTATGCAAATGTCTATATAACTTGATGATTCAAATGATTGAGCTCACATAAATTGTGTTCACATATCAAGTATAAGTGAGACAACTACTTTTTATCATTAAATATTTGTTTAAAAGATTCATTATAACCAACAAGTTATGGCATTAGGTTTTAGAAAATAATTAAGATTGTGATAGGTACATATATTGTGAAAAATAATTTTATCTTTATGGATTATTTAGATTAAAGGCTCGATATACTACCTAGCTCAAGCTTGACTTGAGCTCAAATGAGTATTAACTTTCCCGATCAACTGGACTAGAAAATCATGATGCATGAGCTAAAATCAACTCAATTACAATCAATTTATAACCGAACTTATGTATGAGCTCAAGGTTAATAAGTTCGAATATGATGTCATTTTATGAATTTCACTTCAAGTTTCTGATTATCAAATATTCCCAATTTTTAATTTTTTAAGTCGAACCATGATTTTCAAATATTTCCCTAGTCCCTTTTCGGGAATTTTTAATTTTTTAAGTTGAGACATATTGATGAGTTCGAGCTTGAAACTAAATGATGAGTTAATATGGAGCAATTATCAAGCCAAGCCCTAGCTACTCGCGAGTGACTTGTCTTACCTCGCGCCTATCTATGCATGACATCTTCTGTTGATTACGTGTTTCATCCTCATTGGTAGAGCAATTTAAGAATCTCACAGTCAAGTTAAGGAAGATACAGGGAAAATGTCCATAAAAGTCAGGATTATTTTTCTCATTAGTCATAAATAAAAATTCCCGCACGTGCAAGTTACGCGCATTTGAAACCGTAAAGTCAAAGTAGCTTAACTTTTATATGGTTAACTTTAAATATGAAATATACTTAAATCCACGAAGAGAATAAAGGAAAAAAGAGAATGGGGTAGTAATGAAATTAGTATTAATTAGGTGTATATCCGATATTAGTTTCTACGAAACTTCTCAATTTGCATTTTAATTTACCCAAATAATGTACGGGCGCTGCTCTTGAAAGGAAAAATCGCAAATTATTACCTAAAAAGTAAGAATCATTTGCATTTTGTATTACCCAAGACATTTTCGAAATAGAGCGATTGAAAATTGGAGCTTGAGGATAAATGTTTGTATTATTGAGGTTCAAAAAAAAAATGTTACATTTTTGGAAAAAAAATTAGAAAATTATTTTCGAAAAAATGACAATATTTTCATGTATTTAGTTGAAATTTGAAAAATAATAGGAAAAAGGCTAAGTATGGGACCTCAGTGACTAATAGTCAAGCCTAGCCTCAAGAGACTAGGGCAAGGGCATTGATGTGAGGGCACATGGGAATCTTGGAATAGGTACTGGGTTCTAGGCTCAGCCTCAATGGACTTGGTCACGAGCATCGAGGAGTTGAGTTAGAGCACTAGAACCCGAGCTCGAGTGTCAAGACTCGGGCATTAGGGTTGTTAGTATTCAAATCAGAATTGATTCGAATTTTCGTGCATTTACGATTTGACTTAGGTTTCAAGTTGAAATAATGAAAAAATAATTGTTTTTTATTCCGAGTTTGATAGTTTCAATTTAGTTCGATTAATTGAGTGGAATGAAAATCATGCTTCTTTTTTATACTACAATTTACACAATTTCTCTTTTTTGTTACTAATCCTCTTCTTAATATTACAAAAAAGAAAATTAAAAAACCGAACCAAGTTTTGAGTTAGTTCAAAGCTAATGTACACCCAAATGGTTTGGTTCCCTTCAGGTTTTTTGAAAACCCAAATTGAACCGAACTGTTAACACTCCTACCACGCATGACATTTGTGGACAAGAGCCCAGTGTTGAAGATTTAGGCACAAGCATTGTGGTCTCCCATGTTTGGCCTTTGTGGACTTGAGCTCGGTGTGGGGACATCAAGCATGGGAACTGGAACCTCAATGGACCTAGGTGCCAGTGAGGGGGCCTACCATTGGCATAAAGGGCCTAGGCTCGGCCTCAATGGACCTGAGCATGAGCACTGGGGTCGTGAGGCTAGCCTCGACGGACCTTGGCCCAAGTGTTGAGAACCCAATCTTGGACGTTGATACTTGGGAATGAGCATTAGGTTTTGTGTCAAAGCATAGAATTTTTTGTCCAAGCAATAATATCTAATTATATTTTGGAAAATGATTTCTAATTTTAAATAGGGAATTATTTTCCTAAATTTAAGTAAGTATTTTCAGTTGATTAGGAAAATAAGTTCTAATACTGAAAGGTACTGAGGTGGTCCACCTTTTTTAATGTTTAATTTAGTTTAGTACATACATTACGCTTATGTATTAATTTTTCGGAGACATGACCAAACAATTCTATTTCTTCACTCAGAAAGGCTTCACTTGAGAAACAAGTGGGTTGTTTCTTTTGCAAAATTATGCTCAATTTCGTATTTTTGGAAGAAATTTTTGAAGTTAGGGAAAATAAATAAAGTTTCATTAGTATAATCGAAGCTTTTTGTTAACCTCATTGCTGGTCAACGATAGTTTCTGTGTCTTCCCAGACCGGGCTTAATACAGAAGATAGATGGGAAAACATCCATCATGGCGTTATGCAGGAAAAGGGCCTCAACTTTATGTCCATGATCACTTGATTAAATCAATATTTTGGCCAATTAGACCTTGACAACTCATTGGCGTGGAGTCGTCCGACATGCCGATGCTTTTTGGATGGCAAAGCATAGCCAAGGGCGGAAAAGATGCATGCTGTTGCTTAATCTGCAAGAATGTTCTTATTATGGAGAGAGAACTTTGGAGTACAATCATTGATGCCATTTCGCATCATCATCTTCAATGATCATCCTCACTAATTGACTCCTCACTCAGACAACACCTGATGATTTTGACCCATTTTACTAACCTGAAATTGGGCTTGTTGACATGGGATTTTTCAGAAGAAAAAATCAAAAAGTAAATTATTTGATGCAGCCTGAATTTCAATTGGTTAATTGTTGATTCGCATTTCATTGATTTGATCCGCCGATAATTACTTGATTAGACATTTTCCATAACTTGTGACACCTGTCTAAAATTTAATTAGACAATGATGCTAAGTGTACATGATGTGACCCTTTATAATTAGTCTTATTTTTTCACTTTTTACAAATGCCCTCTTGAGACAGATGCTAAGTGTACATTCATTTTCTTTTTTCATCAAGTGAACTTGTCTCAATTTTTTTTTTTTTGTAATGCCAGCTGTAGAAGCAATTATTAGATTTGCTAAAGACAGAACTTTACTCTAGTGGCAATTTTTTTTTTTTTTTTTGCTTATTAAAATGTTTAGATGTACAGAGATCAAGAGCATTAGGACACTTGAGAAATTCAAAATCCATTGAACTTTAGTCAGAAACAGTAGACCTTCATCCCAATTCAAGTGGGAACTTGAATCAAGATGAACAAGGGAAGCATCCACAAGATCGCTATAAAGAGATATGGAATACCATCATTGTCTGATCAGACATCCAACTGTGCAATCCTACAGAGATTCCGCCGACGGTTCACCTACCATGCCTAGACATCCTTCAATTCTCAATCTCGTCCTCTTCCGGCCATGCAGTTAATTTTGTTTACGATGCGAAAGCAACCCTTGCTCGTGTTGCCGTTTTCGCACAGGACTCCTCGAATTACGGAACCGATTGGTAGGTTGCAAGTTATGAGGATGACCCACATGCAAACTTATAGAATATAGATACAGGTGAGTTTGTGTCTGTAGTGCACTGATCATCTCTGACTAGAGATGGTGCAAAAGATGATCCGTGTCCATACTTATTTATAACTTCCGTATGGCGCTCATATGAGGCCATAAATTTTAAAAAAACATTCACTTGATTGCCATGACTTTCAATTGATCACTTAAATGCCAGAATATTTTAAAAATGTTTACCCAAGTGCTAGAAATCAGGAAAATTGTCCAAAAATCATAAACCTATATTAATTTTGCCAATTTAATCCTAAACCTTTTAACTTTGCCAATTAAGTCCTAAACATATTCACTTCTTACCGATTAAGTTCATTTGGCCAATTTTGGCTGGAAAATGCAGACGTGAATGCCGGTGGTGTCTATGTAGGATTGCCGACCTAACATGGACAATTTTAAATAATATTTTAATATTTTTAAAAAAAATTTATAGTTTTTTTCCTCTTTTTTTTTTTTTTTGGCTTTTTCGGTGGCCGGCCATCGGCCATAGGTGATGGCTAGCCTCGCCCACCCACGGTGAGGCCCGGTCGGCGATAGCGACCCCGACCCCCGGGAGGGCCCACCTCGCCGGGTGAGCCCTCGCCCGGGCGAGCGCCAACCTCGCCCTCGTGTTGGCCTCACCCACAGTTGGGTGGGCGACGGCCGGCCACCGGCCACGAGCCGACGCCCGACCGGCTAGGGCGGGCCGGCCTCGCCAAATCTGGTTTGGGTGAGGCCGACACTCGGGCTGGGTGAGGGCTCCCCTTGCTAGATCTAGCGAGGTTGGCCCTCACCCCTAGTCGGTCGGGTGTCGATCTATGGCTTGTGTCCAGCCGTCGCCCACTCGGCTAGGGGCGAGGCCAACGCCGCTTGCGCGAGGGTGACCCCCAGCGAGGGCTTCCCTCGCCGAGGCTCGCCCTTGCCTAGGCGAGCGTCGCCCCTGGCCGACCGGGCGTCGGCGGGCCACTGTGAGGCCAACACTCGCCTGGCGGGGCGACCCCCGGCAGGGCTCCCTCGCCAATCTAGGGAGGTCGACCCTCGCCGGGGCCGGGTGCCCTCCTTGGGGGTCGTCGTCACCCGGTTTGGCCTCGCCTATGGTGGGTGAGGCCACGCCGGCCGTGGCCGGTGGCCGGTCGTTGCACTGTGGCCAATGGCCGGCCACTAGAAAAAGTCAAAATAAAAAATAAAAAGAAAATAAACAGAAAATAAAAAATATTTAAAAAATATTAAAATATTATTAAAAATTGTCCATATTAGTGTCGGCGGTCCTACGTGGCACCGCCATCCATGTCAGCATTTTAGTCAAAATTGGCTGGATGGACTGAATCGGCAAGAAGTGAAAAGGTTTAGGACTCAATTGGTAAAAATTAAAAAAGTTTTATGACTGAATTGGCAAAACTGCAATAGGTTTAGGACTTTCTGGACAATTTTTCTCTAAAAATCTAACATTTCAAAAAAATTATGACACTTAAGTAATGAAATAAAAAGTCATATGGCACTCAAATGATCAGAAAAAAAAAATAAATTATGACACTCAAGTGAATATCGTATATAAGTTATGGCGCAATAAGCGTTATACGTCAACTATGACATTGATGGTGTCCATATCTTGGCATTTTTTGCGATTGAAACCCGCTAGAAACGGAGCTTTATCATGAAGTGCGTTTTCACATGTGATCGGAAACAATCTCCTTCATGAATATCAGCAGCAGTCGGTCACAATACTCGAGGCTTCCCTCGGAGCACATCAAACTCTCTTGAAAATGCAACTCCACAAAGACGCGGTACATCAAAAGCGGTCTCCACTGCCTTCGGGGTGTTATCGAATTCGATCGTGGTGCTGCGACTTGTGAGAGAGGATCGCCCGTCGCCATTGTAGCTCACGACCAGGATGGGTCCTAGATATTCTCGGTTGGAAGGACATTGGCGACGACGGATCCGGGGTCGGCCGAAAGCCGAGGCATGACACCATGCGGGCGTCGAAGCATTGAAACGGCAATGTTATTTTGAGATCTTTGAGTGCGACTATGTCAATGTACATCGAGCAAATCACGGGCCCAAGGAGGAGTGATCTTGGGAAATGATTCCTCGTCTTCTTTAATGGCATGCAAGCACTTTTTAAAGCCTATGCTTTTCTTGAACGAAGAGGCTATGCTTGAACAGTTTGGAAAGTGTCTTCTTCTTCTTCTTCTTCTTCTTCTACATCCTAAACCCTATTTCATCTATGAAAATTTAACTAGTGAATTACATTAAATGATCGCCATTGGAACCAATCATCAAGGAATAATCGAGGGATTGGTTTCTTAATTTGTATCAAGCAGTAAAAACTAAATAAAGGATCACAATGAATACTATACAAGATTTAAAAACATAGTATGTGATATAGGAGACTCGTTTGAGTGAGATAGATGGGTTCGGATTCCTCGGTAGAGGGTTTCAAATGCAAAGAATTTCATATTTGAACCGATCACTAAAACTGTCTCATTTTTTATATGGTTCACGAAATTTGGGGAGTATATCATAAGCTGTATTATCTATTCAAACAATTTCTGTTCAATGGAACGTGTCTCACACATATGACGTTGGTTGGATTTCATATTACCTCCTATTGATTAGCGCTACTACTTTTTCTATTTCGATTAGAATTGAAATGTAGTATTTTAAATTGGATAAAATGGCACAAATAGTTCCTTGAATTTAGCCAATGCATAATGTCGCTTTGAATTTTTAATTTATTCAATATGCTTCATGAATTTTTGGTACGTATTTAATTTAGTCCATGGATTATCTGGAGACCAAATCAAATCCATATATATAATACTCAAGGGACTAGATTGAATATTTACTAAAAGTTAGATATCTCATTGAACATATTAAAAGTTTAGGCACGGCATAACACATTAAGTTAAAGTTTAGAACCACATCAAACAAATTGAAATTTCAAGGATAACATTGTATATTAGATCAAAGTTCATGGGCCATTTGTATAATTATTCATTTTAAATTGCTATCCACAATAGCAAATTAGATAAGTTTACTCACCAAATTATAATATTTCCATATAAAAAAGTTACCAAATCCAAGGCTTACTAAATGACCAACATCTCTAGCATGGTGATGTTTGGTCGAGGAGTTCAAGACTTGATTTGCAAGTTGAAAGCCATAGGTTTAATTCCCAAGTACATTCTTTTTCTTAAGGAACTCCGGCTAGTATGCTAAGGGTGAGCTTAGATTTCGGTTTCGCATTATGGTGGGGGCTATGATGATGGGTTTGCCCGGTCGACTCGATGACGGCTGGTGCCATTTGGTATTTTAGATCAAATATTCCAGCAATGAGTGAGTCTTTATCCAATTTAAACCCTTTTAGGGTGTGTTTGGTCTAACATTTTGAAAGTCCAATGGAAAAATGCTAGGATCTTAGGCAAATACAAATGCCGTTTGGTAAATTATGTTTTAAGAAATTTTTTTGAGAGAAATGCTGTTTGATAGAAAATATATTTGAAAAGTCCTTTGGATGATTAATATTAATATTTTTTATTTTTTTGTTTAAAATTGAAAAAGAAAATGTATATAATTTTTTAAATATAAATTTTGACAATAATACTAAAAAAATCAAATACACATATAATTTTTTTTTTAAAAGACCAAACCCTTCATCAGAATTTTTAATTTTATTTGCTTAAAATTGAAAAAAAATGATGTATGCAACTTTTTAAATATAAATTTGAAAATAATGCTAAATAATCAAATACATACAAACATACATATATATTTTTAAAAAAGACCAAACCCTTCATTGGAATTTTTTAATTTTTATTTGTTTAAAATTGAAAAAAAAAATGTATGCAACTTTTTAAATATAAATTTTTACAATAATGCAAAAAAATGAAATACATATATATAATTTTTTTTTTTTTTAAAAAAAAAAGACCATATCCTTCATAAGAATTTTTTAATGTTTATTTTTTTAAAATTGAAAAAAAATAATATATGCAAATTTTAAATATAAATTTGAAAATAATGCTAAAAAATCAAATACATATATGTATATATATTTTATAAAAAGACCAAACCCTTCGTCGAATTTTTTAAATTTTTATTTGTTTAAAATTGAAAAAAAATAATGTATGCAACTTTTTAAATATAAATTTAGACAATAATGCAAAAAAATCAAATATATAAATATTTAAAAAACAAAAATATATTTAATTTTTTTAGCATTTATATATATATTTGATTTTTTAGCATTATTTTGGCATTTAAAAAAATAATAACGAGGGCAAAATCAGAAATTTGAAAAATGAGTGATGATAGTTTTGGAAAAAAAAAAAAAGTTTTAGCATTTGGTCAAATGGTGAAAGCTCAAAACTAGTCCTCTTAGTATTGAACTTTCGCTTTCTCAATACTGACTTTCACTTAAAAGTTATTTCAAAATGATTGCCAAATGGTCCAACATTTCCTTAATGGGCTTTAGAGGCAGAAAGCCCATTGGAAATATTGAACCAAATGTACCCTTATTAAGGATGACCCATGTGTGTACATAAGTATCCTTTTTCACTCATTCCCATTAATTACCCATCATTTCCACCACCGCCCATCTTATTGAAAAGACAGCAATGCAACATGTTTCATTAACAATTTTCATTTTCAATTCACCTCTAAGAAAGTGGTGTCCAGAAAGAGAACGCCACTTGTATATCACATATCATGATTCCAACTTCAACAATCATATTTGCACTCCATGCCATGCATAATGAGGAGATCTATATGAATCAGATTATCGCGATAGACTACTTAAGATAAAATTTTCTAAAAAATCTTAAAACTTATTAAACTTTTTAAATTTAATTCTAAACTTTTTAATTGTACTAACTAGATTTTAAATATTTTCACATTTTACCAATTAAGTCTATCCAACCAATTTTGGGCAATGATCGCTGACGTGGATACCAACCATCTAATGTGGCACAGACGATGTTGACATAGAAATTTTTTAATAATATTTTAAAAATCAATAAAAAATCCAAGAAATATTAAAATATTAATAGAAGAAAGAGGAAAAATAAATGAAAAATTAGTAATAATAAAACTTCAAAAAAATATTAACGTCAACGTCGGGCATTAGTGAATTTTAGCCAAAATTGACCGAGTGGATTCAATTGCCAAAATATGAAAGATGTTTAGGATTCAATTAATACAAATAAAATGTTCAGAACTGAATTAACAAAAACACAATTAGTTTAGGTTTTTTTGGAAAATTTTTAAGAAACATTATTTGGGTATCTCTTACTTATAAACCACTTTAACAAAGCATCTCCTCTTGGGTGTCGGCTTTGCGTGCTACACCACGTCTATTGACCTTATGCAATGTAATGGTTAAAATTATTGTACGGACATATCAAGCACCACTTTATATATATTGTTATAAATTTGGATTTAAACGCAACTTACTCATGATAAATTGATTGTTGAGTACATTTAAATTAAATAACAAATCCTGAGTTGATGTGAAGTGATCAGACCTGGACGACTAAAGAAAGCCGGTTGAATAGAGCACAAGAGTTCTGCTATAATTATTTCGAGGAGGTAATTTTTAAAGAAAAAATTTCATTAAGTGAAAATCATTCTTTTCAAGAACCAAAAGGTGGAAGGTTGGGGGGCTTCTTGCCACAAAAATCAATGTGCGTTCCAAGAAAGGAAGAAAACAATTCTTCTGGAAAATATCGTAATGAGATTTTTTCAAATTCAAACAATTAAAATGTGTCACTAAAGTTTAATTACCCTACCTCAGCGGTCGCCACAGGTTGAGGTTGGCAGTTTGGGGAGAGGGAAAAGAAAAGTATCTTTTAAAAGTAGGAGCGCATCTTCCCATTAATTATACAATAGGTGAATAATTATGAAGAAAAGCACCCCACATAAAATTTAGATTTTCGCGAAATACTCATTTTATTGCATTCACTTAATTCATATTAGCGTATTGCATGTTGCTCTCTTAGCTTTTTTTTTTTTTTTTTTTTTTTTGGGAAATTAATAATTTTAAAAATATTTTCTTAATTTTCATTATTGATAATAATTTATGCCTAAACACCTTTGTGAATGATAGAATTTTTTTTTTTCATTCTTTGATTTTTGTTGGTTATATAAACAACCGTTTTAGGAAAATGTTTTTGAAAATATTTTCCAAAAAATGATTTTTGTATTACTTGAAATAATTAGTCAATAAATATGTTTTGTTATCAATAATAATTTGCATTTAAACATTTTTTTTTTGTAGATATGATGAAAATATTTTATTTTATTTATTTTTTCAAGTAATATGAAAGATTATTTTTAGGAAAAATATTTTCTAAATTATTTTTTTTCCCAAAACTAATCGAGCCTTAGAATAAGATAGGTTTCATGTTGATCTCTCTTATCTGACGGGTTAAATGTATTGTGCTTAGATTAGTCGGGTTTATACAATAATCAGACTTTTTTTTTTGGGGGTGTATTTTGCATCTTATCTAATTATCCACCAAATTGACCATTGAAATCTTTTTTTTTTTTTTTGGGTGTATTTTGCATCTTATCTAATTATCCACCAAAGTGACCATTGACCATTTCAATGTTACCATAGACCGATTCCAAGCTACGCAACATGCTCGCGTAGCGCTTTCTTTCTTCTTTTTTCAAGAGGTCAGCGTTCCCCTAACTCTTTATTTATATCAGAGACATTAGTAAATAAAACTAGTAATTCCATATCAAAGCTTTTTGTCCAGCACTTTAAAAGAGACTTTCATTCTAAAAATGGATAGTCAATTGTCTGAATCCCACCCGACATAACCCTTTTGATTATTCTATTGTACCTATCTTATCACTTGATACATACAAATAAATAAGAAATGAAATAAATTATCTTATTTGTAGAAATCCGAGTATATCCCTAAATCACTTTCATCAATTACACAACTGCATAATTAAGAAAAGACGAAACAAATAAGATAACCGCGTAGATCTACGTTAGCCGTGACATGCTGGTGGCGTTACACCCGACCCGAAAATCTTGTCATGCGAGATTTATCAAATATCTAGAGAGAGAAAGATTATTATTTTGGAGAACACAGGTGAAAATCATAATAGCAAGAACATTTGGACCGGACATCGCAGTCCATGTCTATTTTGACACAAAAAGGAGAAAATATTTTATTTCTTCCATCTGGGCCTGTCTCTTTCGTGGGGGTTAACGAAGGGGTTGGTGGCCCTCTCTCTGTAGCTGAAGATGATGATGCTAGCGGCCAGCGAGCGGCGACGCGTCGACCCACCAACCGCGACGGCAAACGCCTCGCGAGAGCGCGACGTGAACTGAAGAAAACCGCAACTCCAAACCCATCTCTCTCTCTCTCTCTCCTACGGTTGCGCGTTCTTGAATGCCATCTGGGTCGTCGGCGATGGCGCCGGAACTGATTTTATCTGATCGTGTCGCCGCCTCGATCGCCATGGACATTCAAACTCTAGAACAGAGGTGCGCCTTCTTGTTGCCTGTTCTGTATCCGGTACGTTGAGCTTCGTTGCTTCCGCCGGTAAATTTTCGTTTTTTTGCACCTGTGGACGTTCTTTCGTGGGAATTCGGCTGATTGAGCTGCGACCCAGTTTTGTTTTTGCCTCTTCTCGGGTGCTGCCTGGCTGTTGAACGTCTCTGTGGGTAAAAGAAGGGTCCTTGTTAGTTTGTGTTTTTGGAACAATGTTAATTCGACCGAGGGAGGTGAAAGATTGTGCTGAATTTGATCCGCCTTTCTTGGTTCGTCTACTTGATTTGGCCACTTTACTTACTGATGTAATTGAGATTGTTATCATCGTTTAAATTGCTCGTGTTCGTCATTGGCCGATGCTCATCTGCTGAAAAGGTGAATGCCGAGTCGGCAGGGGATACATTTCTTGGACACGGAAAGAGTATAGACGTGTGGGAATGTGTTTGGGACTCTGTAGTTTGCTATGTTTAGATCTTCTCGTTGTAATTGGGCAAGTCTGGGTTCTTATGGTTATCACACGATGATATTATTTTGTCTGGCCTCGTACCCTTTATCTATTGAGTGAACAAGGAGCGTTATGGAAAACCTTATTTTGAATGTGAAGATATCATTTTTCACAAATGTTTTAGATTCTGGGGTTCATTGTTTTGGTTCATCTGTGCCGATCATTTTCCCTTGTGAACTGTGTTGACTTGCGTCACTGTCACACTACAGTTCGTTCAACACAAGGAGTGGCCTCAGGAAGCTGCTTGTTAATCTCTAGGATGATCGTGGCTTCTAAGAAATCTGATCACTTTAGCCTTGTGACCACATCTTTTTGGTTGATATAATTATATAATACTGCTCATAGTTTTCTATCTCTTCTTTTATTTAGAATGATAGAGTGAGGTGCAGTGAAGAAGTGATAGGATGCTTTCTAGTTAGATGTAGTGATATAGGTTCCTTTTTGCAGTGGATCTTTGAATCATGTTTGTTGGAAGCCTAGGTCGCAGATCTTTTTCAGTTTCACTGGTAATAGGAGACCCGGAAATTTGGTGTTAGGAACCTTTTGGGTCAGAGGGATGTTGCTAGAAGGATGAGTTTCGTGCATTTTTAATGAGCTCCAAGTATGAGTCAGTGTCGGTTGTTGCACTCTCTGCATATCCCAGAACTAGGAATCTAGAAATGTTGGATAAACTTTTAGGTATAGTCAGATGAATTAAGTGCTGGGAGATGATATTTTCAGTGATTGGAAGGAAGGGTAGTTGAATAAGGAAACTATTATCACTTGGAAGCAATCAATGAAGGCATAATAGAAAAGATACATAAATACAATAGATAATTGGTGGAATTTGATGAGAGTATCAGTCTAGAACAAATAATTATGGGTTTGGTAGCTTTTTTATTCACAGTTATGGATCTTGTCATCTGCTGAGACTGTTTAAGGGTTTAAAAGAGGGCAAACCACAATAAAGGTTTTCATAAAGCTGGAGGACTTTATTTACCCTTTGGTTCATCATCTTTAGACTTGTTCATCTAGTCATTTCCTTTTCGGCTATTAGTTGGTCATTTCACCAAGTAATCTAGCAATATAATTTTTCTTCAGGATCTTGATTCAGTGGCTGATTGATCTTTTGAAATTATTAATAACATTCTTTTTTGGTTCAGATATATTACTCGGTGCAAAGACCATGATGTCCATCCTAATCCTACAATATTGTCCGGCTTCTCCAAGGTTGGTGTTAAATATGGCAATTTCTTTATTAGAAATCTGCGTATTAAACCTTCTCCTGTTTTTCTCCCCTCGTCAGATGTGGAAACTGTAGAAGGTAGCTTTTGGATCATTTTCCCATGAAGAGATAATTCTTGGATAATGGGAACTTGGACTAGTGACATCTTTGTCGCATGCTTGTAATCTGGAAGTTGTCACTTGTCAGTGCTTAGATATACTAAACGACACAGATATAACCTATTCTGGAAGTGGAAGTTAGGGAATCAAATCCCTTATTTTCAACCTCTCTTGCAGTTTCTTCTAGTACTAATGGAAGAGTTCTCAATGGGGAAATTTGTCTCTACAAGCAGCTGTACTTTAATTATTTTGTTGAACACTAATATGGATTTTGCAGAATGTGTTTATGAAATATAGTAGTCACAACAATGTTTGGGCAAAGAAATATTGGCTTTGTATTTAAGTCATTGTACTAAACTGAATGGGATATTGGGATAGTGAGGCCGAAGAGAAATACTCTTACAATTACAATCAACAACTTTCATGTCTTATGAAATGATTCTGGTCATTACAGGCAGTCAGGATGCCCAGTTCTCTAGTTTGCGCATTCTTTCGTGAATTTGGATTCACATGATCTTTTTCTTTACTAGAATTCTCACCAGTCTCCTTATAGGATCATGTTATATTCAGTGAACTTATGTTAGCATCTTGAGGATATGCCCAACTTAACTGAACTCACAATATCTTGGAGATAATAAGTTGTGTTGACTTTCTGTTTATGCCTCCTAAATCCTAGGTCAAAGGAACAATACATTCTTTTTTAGTGCTTATCTTAGTTTTTTGGGAACTTGTTCTTACCTTCTTCCTACCTTGTTCAACAATACATTATAGTTAAAATAAATGTCTTGTCTCCTAAACTTAAAACTCTGCCATTGTGTATTCCCCTTCTCATGAGAAGTAATTATCTGTCCAGAGTAAAACTCATTCTTTATTGTAGGTTTCTGGGCACTTTATTTTATCATATATCTGTGTCTTTGCCCAAATTTATTCAATTATTTCTTCCCTTTCATTCTGTTGCCTGCCTTGTTCTGCAGCCTGCCTGCAATGTCCCCATTCTCTGACTCTGCTACCATAATTTTCTCTGATCCTTTGTCCTCTTGTTCTTTCACTTGTTTACTATGCGAATGTCAATTTATGGTGATGAAAATCAAATTTTCTCAGAAGTTGAATATGTCTCTCTTGTACTACTTTTGGGACTAGTACACTCCAGGTGCTTTCGCCCTCTCTTGTTTTCTCCCTTGGGTTGGGGGTGGAATCTCCAAGGGTCCTCCTTTTCATGTGATTATTCTGGATTGAGTCTCACCACTGGCTCATTTTTGTTCACTTGTTTGCTCATCTAAGATATCTGATATGAGTCCTGCTCTAGTCTTTGGCTTGGCCTTTTGGGTGGTAAATTTGCTCAAGTTAGTGAAAAAGGTTCTTCTATCTTTTTTTCTTCTATTCATCAAATTCACCATCTCTTCCGTAGTCAATAATAATAGCTGAAGCCCCCTTTATCAACTTGTACTGCTTTGATAATGCCATTGTGCTAATCAATTAGTGGAAAGAAACTTTGTTAGTTCAAGTCATTGGAACCCTAGTTAGTGACTTTGTCCACATGCTTGTTTCTTGGTCTATCTATCGTGTGCTTTTGGATTTGCACGTGCACATGATGGAGCATGGTGCATGCGCATGTTCATATCATTTTTTTTTTTTTTTTTAGTGGTTATACTGGTCAAATCGGATTTGGATTTTTAGCACTTTTTAGCACCACGCATCTTGGTAATATCCATCGTACAATTGTGTTAGGATGTTCGGTTAACTTACTTTCTATAATGGACTTTATTATAATTTTCTTTGTTCAATTGAATCTCTTTAAGCATGTTTTCTTTGTTTATTTTCTGCTCTAGAGGGCTGCTTCCTAAAGCTCATTCTTCCTTTTTCTTTTATGTGCAGGCTGAGGTAAAAAAAACTCGCCATGAGTTATGTATACTAGAGATCATTCTAGACCATCTCAAGGACATGGATCTCCATCCGCTGCTTGATGTAGTGGTTGACATTGAGGCATCTGAAATTGAAGCAGTTGACATATATAATAAATCATCAGGTGAATTAAAGGGAGAGTATGCGTTATTGCTGATGCGTGCCCTGAATAAAAAACTCCGTACGGTTGATCTTCAGGATATCTCCTTGGGAAAGGACTTTTGCCGGTACATCCTAATCTCCTTTTGATCTCAGGAAGTTATGGAAATTTGACAACATCACATGCATGGTCTATTATGATTTTAAGTCCAAAGTTTTTGTTATAAGGATTGTGCACTTGATAAACAAGTTTTGAGCAGTTTGGAAGTGCGGTAACTGAGAAACAGATTACTTGATATCTTTGGCTGTGAGGGCTTCGGATCAGATTCTGGAGAGTTGATCTTGGTTTTCTTTTAGGTTTTGCATTCGATATGCTGCTTTAAACCTGAGTAGGTAGGTATCACTGAAATAGGGGAAAAAAAATGCAAACTGGAGGCACTAGAGCAAGTCATTTTATGTTTTCAGGCAATTTTTGCTTCCATTCAAGTGTCCATAGCTTTGTTAAAAGATCTTATTGGAGGAAGATTGCAATTTTATTTGAATTAAGGGTCATTTATATTTATCATTTTTGTTATATCCATTGGCCATTTATGATATGGTAAATGTAGTACATAGGTGCCCCAACTTCTTTCTTGTTTTTAACTGGTAAATAGTAAGAAATGTGGATAACTTATATCAAAATACAATTAGATATCAAATTATGCATAATTTGAAAAAGTGAAAGAAGTAGAAAGTTGGGCTTTTAGATATTTTACACGTTTGAAAGAAACTTATGTAGTCTAATATCTGAGAAACATAAGATTATGTCTGCTTCCCTCAGATAAACACCCTTGTTAACCCACTTGTTTTGACTTGTTTAAGGAGCCTCTTGTTCAATTGTGGCTTCAAATAGGTTGTGTTTGGTGGAGAGTGGAAGATCCACTTGCTCTTACTGTGATTTTTCTGTTTCTAAAATCTAGCTGGAGGAGTTAATCTTTAGTTGGGGGTGTGGTGGGTGGATCAGGTGTTGGGAAGGGGGAGGGAGAGGAGAGGATGTGAGAAAGAGAAGAGAGGACAGGGTGGGGGGGGGGGAAGGTTCGTCCTGCCTCCTTCCCTGGGTTCTTTCTGAAAATGGTAGAATTTTTCTAGTAAAAATATAAATGGGTGCAGAACTGGAGTGAAGTTGTAGGAGTATTAGAGATAATGAGAGTAACTAGGTCGTACTTGCATTTAAATGTTACCGTGGTGAACTAGTCATCAATGTTCTCTTGTAAGGCAAGAACTGATTTTTAACTAAATTGCTTTATCAAAATAATGATGTTCTTTTGGCGGTTCTATGAATTAGGGATCTTTCAAGTAGAGGCTTGATGTGCGAAGTGTTAAACATGAGGTCTTCCCATTTTCGCAAGCTCAGTATGGTGGGGAAGTTTAGTCGAATGCACACTTTGAATTTGGATTACAGCACTTCGCTAACTAGCTTCCAGAAAGATTGTTTCGCTTGCATGCCGAATCTAAAGTTCCTGTCAATGTGTGAGACAAGAGTTGCTAATCTCTGGACAACTACTGCTGCACTTTCCAAACTCCCTTCTTTGGTGGAGCTAAGATTCCAAAGACGGTTATATTATGAGGATGTTGAATCTTGTATCACATCATCAAGTGGCAATGAGGATGGCAGAAATAATCCTTTTCCAGAAGAATCAAATATTGATATTGCGACACTAGTAGATCAGAATTTAATCTCAGAGGCTATGCTTCACAATCTAATGACAGTCACTAACGCAATTGGCAATCCTGAACTACAAAGGGAAGGTGAGGAGTCATCAGATGATAGTGAGCTTGATTTCTCAAGTCAGAGGCAAGAATATGGTTTCATGCATGAATTAACTAATGCAATCAGCGAGTGGAGTGGGAGGGCCAATGCAAATGATGAGGTAATGATTGAATTGATCTTTACATGCTTGGCATTAACATCATATGAGCAGCATGTCATGGTTGTTAAATGGAATCTTAGTCAACAGTACAATATTGTACTTGGATAGGAAACAGAATTGAGTCTTAACATCAGGTAAGTTACTTGAATAACTTCTAGATTTTGTGGATTTGTGTGAAGAGAACAAACTCCCAATTAGACGGGTAACACTTTGGAATGTCCAAGAAAGCCATCATATAGTTGAAGCCGAAAGCCATATTTAAAGTAAACTAATAATATATACAGAAAAAAAATTAACACCAAGAATAGGCTCTAAAAATGGTAAGGAGGATATGTATGCTTTAAATATGGCTTTTGGCTTTAACAATATGATGGCTTTCTCGAATTGTACGGAAAGTGGATAGAAAAGATGTCCTGAGTCATATAGAGAATGACATCATCTATATAAGATGTTCAGAACACCTTTGGTTCCTTTGCTTGTTAATAAATAAATATATATGCGATGTATTTAGCTGCAATGAAAATGCAGGTAGAAATGACTGTGTTAGCATCATAAAAATCATCATCAATGTCATGGAGGACAACAAGCTGCAGTGAATGGAAGAGAAATCATCTTTTCATTGTTTGATGTGATCTTGTCTGCAGGTCAGAAAAATCTCATTTTCTTTTCCAACTGTTGTCTGTTCTATAGGTTGAATCTCTCAGCCACAGCGAAGAAGAATCTATTGGTGCTTCAGGCACATATTCTTCTACAAATATTGCATCGAAATACATTCCCTGTAGCTCTTCACCTATATGCTTCAAGAAACACTACAGAGAGTTCCTGATAGCTTCTTTACCCCATTTGAAAATGCTCGATGAATTACCCATTAGAAAGAATGAGAGGGAACAGGCTGCTGCTACCTTTTCACAATACTTTGAGTACCTCCCATACAGAAGGAAAGCTAAAGAGAGCGTTCTCAGTATCTTGCAAAACCGTGAAATCAAAGAAAGTCGAAACCTGGCTCGTGCAAATAAAAGAAAGAATACATATCCATCTGGAAAGTCTCAATATTTCTACACCAGGTCACTTTGTGCTGCCAGAGTAGGATCTTGTCCTTGGCCTTCATTGCAACCGCTTTCTTGTTCTAGTTCAGGAGATGAAGCTCTGAACTTTCGCCCTAGACAATTTGAGTATCATCCTTCGGATTCTTCTCTTATGGTTTTTGGAACATTGGATGGAGAGGTGATCATTATCAACCATGAGAATGGTAAAATTGTCAGCTGCATCCCATCTTATGGAGTGATGAGTAGTGTATTGGGACTCTGTTGGCTCAAGAAGTACCCCTCTTTGGTAAGTTATGATTATTTCAATATACTTTAAGACAACTACATAGGAATGAGTGCTACTTATCTAGGCACATTGCTGCAGATTTGATCGCAACTTATCACAATTTGTAGCATGCATGTACCATTTTGAAGCTTTTAATTAGTGATATTAAACATTGAGAATTTTAGCTGCTGTGGGTCTTCAGTCTAATTATATCCACTTTTTATTAGACTAAAACTTGCTTTAAGTATAGGATTACGTTCAGTTCCGAGCATAAGAAAATGGGTAATTTTGTAATCTTTGTACAGAAGTTGTAAAATCAGTGGAGATTTTTCTATTTCATCTATATTTTGTCATAAAACTTGATCTTCTTTGAGACTTTCTGGTGAGTTTGGTGTTTGTGGTGGCTGCAGCTTTTACTCATGACTAGTTTTTAGCTTGCTGTAGTTTTTGCTTTGAACATTATTGTTCAAACTTCTATGTTATTGACTGCAACTCCTTGTGAATGTTATAAATATTGATCATTCCGAATCTTTAAGGCGTGTAAATATATACATTTAGATTCGGATTTTTCTCCTAATATATATACACATTTTTTTTTTTAACTAAAGCGAAAGGCCACCTTTTGGCTTTTCTGCTGAAAGCAGTAAGTGTTGTCCAAAAGAATCCCCACACCCCCCCAAAAAGAAAAAAAGAAAAAAAGAAAATGCATGAAGCTATAAGTTGTCTTTAAGAGGATGATTAGGATTAGACTACTTATCCATGTTTCTTTCACCAAGATCTTCTTCATCACTTTTGCTAGGATTTGAAATCCCAGAAATCCACCAAGGGGCGAGGGATGAATTGGTTGAAAATCAGAATTTTGAAACTCTTTTAGAAAACCATAGTATCAAAAGAAATTATGCTGAGGCTAAGTGGATGATGCCATGTTAGGCCAACAGTGATGCTCTAAATAAATTGTATTAAGGGATAAGGGGTAAGAGGATTTGAGCCAAGTACTTATAAAGGTTCAGTTATCTATGCCTAGTTGTCTTTTTACAGACTTATAACCTCAGAAGGCTGAACTCAACTATTAAGCCAAGTAGATCGCGAGTTACTAAATCTCTTTGCCACAGCAACAGTTGGAAGACAGAGAATTGCACCTATGCTGATAATTACGTTGTGTGATAGTTGTCCTTTTAACTCACTGTTTCTCTCTGTTTCAATCTCAGCTCATTGCTGGTTCTGACAATGGTTCACTAAAGCTATATAATATCCAGCAACTACCTCCAAACAATTCAGGAGCATATTCAGGTGCTGGTTCTGTCACTTTTGATGACTTTGATCAGTTGACTTCAGTTCATGTGAATTCTGCGGACGAGTTGCTTCTTGCTAGTGGATACTCCAAAAATGTTGCACTGTATGATATCAACAGTGGAAGACGTCTTCAAGTATTCACAAATATGCATCAGGAGCATATAAATGTTGTAAAGTTTGCTAACCATTCCCCAACCCTTTTTGCTACTTCATCTTTTGACCATGATGTCAAACTGTGGGATTTGAGACAAAAACCTTTTCTTCCTTGCTACACTGCGACCAGTTCCAAAGGGAATGTTATGGTTTGCTTTTCTCCAGATGATCATTATCTTCTCGCATCAGCTGTTGACAATGAGGTATTTGCTGGTACTTGTAAAAACCACCTGTAAAATCCTGAATTATGCACTTATTTTGTTTAATTGTAGATATTGAACTGAGTAACGTCTTGCTTTTAGATTCTCAATAAGCAAGAGATCCAGTCTCATATGTGTCAACATTGATTTTAAGAATCTTTTGAGAATTCATATGTAGTCCAAGCAGGTAAGTGTATAATATGAAGCCAAATATGTTAACAAATGCATACTGGAAGATAATGCTCAATACATAATCTATATAAGTTACACAAATGTCTTTATTCAAACAGCCAACGTAAACTCTATTAGTCCATAGTATTTTATGATCAAGGCTACATACACTATATCAGTTGTGTAGGCAACAATTCCTCCCCTCTTTAGTAAAACCTGTCGCAAGGGCAAATGTGGTGACCTGTGTCTCAATTCTGGATTGAAATAAATGTACCACTTCGTTTTGCCTGCTCCCTTTCCTTTTAGAATGCTCCCCATATTGAATGTTCCAAGCCTTCCGATTTTGAGACCTTTTTATTTTAGCTAAATCGGGATGTCCTCATAACATCTCTTTAGTTTTGTCAATCCTGAGAACACCTCCAGAAGAACTCATCAAAGTATTATTTACATTTGTTGGAAGTACTTGGTACCATCCACTAGACTGAGTTTTTGTATAGTAAGGTCTCAATTTTTGTGCATGCAAAAATTCCTCCTAGTTTCATCTGTTTAAGCATTTACATCTTTGCTGCTATTGTTTGAGATCCTTCTTCACCCATTTCTTAGGCCATGCTATTTAATATGTGACAGGTTAAACAATTTCGGGCTGCTGATGGAAAGCTTCTTTTGGATTTTGGAATCAATCCAACGGGAAGCTCCCAGAATTATACACGGTCATACTACATGAATGGCAGGGATTATATTATCAGCGGGAGCTGTGACGAGCATGTTGTCCGTATTTGCTGTGCACAAACTGGAAGGCGTCTTAGAGACGTTTCCTTGGAGGTAAATCTATGACATTTGCATGATATGGAAATTTTATGGATTCAGCAAGTTGCTAGCAATTTAGGCTAACTTTAGAATGCTGTGAGTTTGAGATATGATGTATCTTGCTTTCCTGCAGAAGCATCTTCTGTTTATAAACTTAATGGTGTCTAACTCCTGTCTGTTAATCTCTATTTATCATTTTACTAGAGTTAGAAAAACACGTCAGACTTCATGATTTGATACTCGTACGGCAGAAAGATGTGTTGTTATGGTGGGTTAATCATGATTTAGCCTGATTGGAAATGCTATTCAGGATATTGGTGGCTTGAAATCTTACTTTCACGTTGTTAAATGATAGATATCAATTATGAGCTTCAATTATAAGAATTATGATCCTTGACAATCAAATAAATGGATATCCATGATGTCAAATGGGAGGTTGAAGTTACAATATTATGCTCTTGATCATTCAGTAAGGCACTTGAAAGTACCAGAATGCGACCTTATATAAAGGCATGTCTCCGTGTCTCTCTATCTAAACTTAGTCAATATGCCTCTGCTGTGGAACACAGGATATTTCTTTTTGTATCGTCATATGAGGCTAAGTCACAGTTGGTTAAGATCTTGATTGTTTGAGAACATGTGCCAAATGATCTTGCTCAAATTGTGTCAAAATCTTCAAGAAAAATATTTAGGCATTTATGAAATCAGCAAGGTGGAAAACCTTGGGTACCATTTCTAATAAATAGCTCACATAAGTGATTACAGTTTGAGTGGGAAAATATATATCTCTTCTGTGTGAGGAAATTTTAGTAGCCACCAGAAAAGCAAGAATAAGGCTAAGAATGTATTTCCTTATTAAGTAGAATGGCAGCACAAATTCCGGTGTTGTTTCACTTAATAAGAGCTATACCTTCAGTGAAACCCAATTGTTGACATGCTTTAAATAAGATGATTTGCCACCTCCTGGAGTCATATATTCTAATTTGAGAATTTGAAGCCATCTCCTCATGTGACATTGCAAACGAGTTTCAATATTACATATAAATCCTACATAGGATGAAAATCAGAATCATGAAATGGACGTTGAATTGTGAAAAGAATTGAATCAAGCTGTGAATTAAAAGATTCGGTAACAAAGTTCCCGAATAAGTTGGACATGAAGTGTAGCTCACTAAAACTAGGTAAGAATTAAAGAATAAAATTAATGAATAGGTGATTTCAATCATAACAAAAAATCACTGCCTCATGAATGATGTAATTTCTCAAAATTTGGTTCCATAATTGTCCCCCTCTCTCTCTCTCTCTCTCTCTCTCCTTGTGCAAGATGTTTTTGTGGAGTGTTAAGTTAGCATAGCCATGCCCGTGCTTTTTCATACTACTGTGGAGAAGATGGAGATTAATCTTTCTTATATTAGGAAGCTTAGAGATTGCATTTTGTTTACGAAATAATTTTATTTATCAAGAAATTGTTCGAGTACATCAGTTATATGCAAAACAGCGAACTGGCAACAGTCATTTATAGTAAGTATGGAGCATGAAATACATAGGTGCAAATCCATAAAAGCGGAATGAGATGAAGATTCAGATACCTTTTGTTTTGTTTTGTTTTTTTTTTTTTTTTTTTGAGCAAAGAAGATTCAGATACCTTGACTCTCACTTCGTTTCTCTTTTTAAATGCTGTACACTGGAAATTGCAAAGCTACACTCCAAGCCTTTGGAAAGGTGCTTTATCTTTGAAATAAGCATAGAACTGGCTTTGGCACAACCCAGCAAATGCTATAATTGAAAATTGAATTGCTAAGCAAAATTGTAGAAAAAAGCAAATGATGTGTAGATTTCTTGGATGCTTCATGCAAGTTGAACCAATTAGAATGGAAGAGTGCTTTGGAAGATTCTTGAAGGTGAGGCCTCTTTTCCAAGAAGCTGCCTGAACAAAATGAGATGTTGGGTGGGACATTAGGAAGCCAGATGGCTTTGGGAGGAGAATGACCAGAATCATTGAAAGTTAAAATTGCTTATAGCTCTATGGTAGGAGTTAAATGAGAGGACTTTGCTTATAGAGACACATGGAAGCTTGTCTTCCTGTGAATCACCAGGATTGCTACTGAAAGGGCAAAGTGGAAGGAAGAGACATGATCATGCTCCAATCAGTAAAGTTCTTGATAAAAATGGGATTCATATGATAGATGCAATAATTAACACACCGAAATTCAGAAATCATATCATTCTGATCATTGATTAGAAGAGGATTGAAATCAATCTAGACTTAAGGGGAGGACTGTTGCACCAAGCATCGTGCCTGAAATGTACTGTACATCTGTCAATCGTCACTGATCTCAAATCAAACAGAGGTTTTGTTTTGCTTGCCTACCTATTTAAAATTGATTGCGGTAACAACATCGGAACATTTATTTGCTGAACATGTCCTAAATATGCCCAAGCAGTAGTAGTCCTAAATTCAAATGCAGTTGTAAATTCAAATGCAGTTGCTAAGAATCATAAAATCAAATAGATGGCTGATTTAAATCCATATTACTTTTATTTATCAATGTTATGGCCATCTAAGTTGATCAAGTAGGCTAATTATGGGTTATGCATGATCTGAGACCAACCAATATTCATTTATTAGCGAGAGTTATATAGGTTGACTGGACGGTGACAAGATGTAATTAACCCTTAAAATAGCTAATTTCTTGTATTGTTGACTGGTGTCCAGGTTTTGTAAGTTTGAAACTGAAAATGTCCACCCTATTTATGGAATGCCTTAGTGGGATTGGCACTTGCATAGCAGGATATGCCAATTGGGATATAGCAGTGCAATAACTCATTGTAGTGTCCTATTGTTGTCTACGTAATTTTATAAATCAATTGAGCTTCTGCTGAAAAGGATGTCCTTATTCCTCATGCAAACCCACCAAAAGGAAAAAAAAAATGAAAAAAAAAAAAAAAAAACGGTTCATACTTGTGCATGCAGATGAAGAGAAAAGAACAAAAGAGATTCAAATGGAATAAAGATTGACAAACAGAATTTCCTCTGACATGCATTGTAATTAAAATACAGTAGAGAACAACTCATTTCCTGGAAAGCAGATAATTAATGATCAAAAAGGTATTTGCAAGATGCTAATTACTGAAACTTTAATGGTTGTGTCATAAACTGAAACCGTAATCTTCTGAAACTAATGAGGTTGAAAGGAATTATCTGTGAGCATAAATAAATTGAGCTTAATTCCTTTTGTTATAAAATCCTTTGCACCTGTGATGCGAACTTGATTTATCTAATAATAAATGTTTTTTTTGTTTTGCAGGGAAGAGGTTCAGGATCTTCCATGTTCGTGCAATCTTTGAGGGGTGATCCTCATAGAGTGAGTTTATGCTCTATTTCGCTATTAGACTTTGCAATTTAGACCTAATATATCATCTCAAACTGATTCCTTGTGTTACTATCAGACTGATGTCTCCATAGAATTCTGAGAAACATGTCCACACAACTTCTGTCCATTTTTGGTTTCTGTTGACATGCTTTTACATATTTAGCCAGAGGATTTTTATATTCAAAGAAATCTATGGTGAATATAATAGTGATTGAGGTAGCACTTAAAGTATGGATTTGGTCCATCAACTGTACACTTTCTCTATGCAGTCTCTTGCTAAACTTTTTGCAATAACATCTACTTTTACGTTTCTATTTACTTCCATCTGTTACATGTGCCACTGGATGATGGTAGGGGTGCGTTATAGAATGTCCACGTGTTCAAAGGAGGACGTGAAGGAAATGATTATTGATATACTGATCTACAAATTTCCGTGAAAATATGAGGGAGAAACTAATATCATTAAATTGTTAAATGTGTGGATATCTTTGCACAAAATTTTACAACTAGGCTGGTAAAACGTCATAGAAAATTTTACTAGGACTATGCTGGTAAAATGTCATAGCAAATCAATAACTATTCCTAAATGAAATTATTCCTGCTGTCTCTTGTTCGTTATTGACATTTAGAATGGTCGAGAGCCTCTCTATGCCCTTTTTGCTAGCACGGTCCAAAACATTTCATGCGGCATTATTATATAAGAATTGAATAATTAAGGATCTTCATGCACATCACTTCTAGATGTGGTCTGGTTTTCCTTCTATCTTTAGTCTTGTCCAGGATGGGAAAGTTTATGTAGGGCTGCGTCAATTGATGGAAGAAAGGCAAATGCATTTTAAACAATTAATGTTTCTGCCAACTAAATTTTAGATATCAAATTTTAGTTACCTTTTACTCATCATTGCTCAGGCATCTTTTTCTAGTGATCCTGTTTTTTATTCTACATAATTTTTCAAGAGGATTCTCCTGGTGGATACAAAATTACTAGAAAATAAAAGAAACCAAGCTATTAGAATGTGTCTTCTGTTATTTTTCTGGTTGCAAGAAGCTTGAGAGGGCAAAACTTTGGGAGAGAATACCTCACCTAAGAATACGAATCCTGCTTATATAGTAGTTCTAATGTTAACTTGCAGACAAATTTATACCTCTGTTGCTGTTGTTTCTTCCTAAAATTCATGCATTTATTTGCTTGCTACATGTCGGAAAGATGTTGTTACTTATTGGATTGGTTACCATTTAACTGTTAGGAAGACTGGCATGATCAGCTTTTTATTGCTTCTCTCCTGTCTCAAATCCTTCAATTATCATTTATAAGCAGAAAAAGCTCACTCTTTGAGTGATTGCTTCCTAAGCGACGCACTAATAGCCGTTTGATGTCTATCCTGCACTTTCATTCACTGTTATATTATCCCATGCTGTTTCCATCCTCATTCACTTAAACTACTGTGATCAGGATTTCAACATGAGCATTTTAGCTGCCTATATGCGTCCAAGTTCAAAATCAGAGATTGTCAAGGTATGATCTGCCGACAATTTGTTATTTCATTTGCTCTCAAAATCATGTGTTATATATCCTTGGGTTATGAGTTAAATCAAGCCATAATTGTCAGGTCAATCTGCTAGCATCAAATGATGATACAAAGGACTACTCTAATGGCCAGAATGTTCCCATATCCAACAGCCTGGGAGGTTGATGATTCTTGGTTCTAGTTGTATATTCTCCTACCTTCAATATGTGTAAATATGGATTTGATTTGTTAACATTGAATGACGAACTCATTAAGTGAGTCCGTCGTGCTGGAAGCAATTCACAGCAGGGTGAAGAAACTATGTTTATAGTGAAAGCCATGGTGAGGGTTATACAAAGTTGCTGTGCTGAACATTGAATGATGAACTTGTTAAGTGCGTCTGTCCTCTTGTAAATAATTCACAGCATGGCAAAGAAACTATATTTTAGTGAAAGGCATGGCGCTGGTATCTTGTGAGTATATCTGCTACCCAAATACCTGTTGTGTTATTATGTTGGGATTTCCCAAAATTATCTCTTTAGTAAGCTAGATATCTAATTTGTTCTGTTGTTAGCATCTGCTATAGTAATCATTCCTATGTAAGCATCTCAAGGTTACCGTTAAGCTTAGTAGGTCATTGTGTTTTTGGGGACTGTTGCATCTGTTTCCAGGGGAAGAATGGAAGGACAAATTAGACTTGGGAGTGTGTGAATGCTTGTGCAAAATCTCTCTGAATCTTTCTGGGTTCAGCTGGATGTTTTTCCTTCTGTTGCCATCTCATCTTGCCATGGAGGTTAGTGATACTTAAATGAGGCAATGAGATGAAACTTGCTTCACCAACAGATGAATAGGAAAATGGAAAGTTTTGTGTCAGGGCCTGTGTCTGCAGCTGTAGCACTCGCTTAACGTCAACAGTGTAGATGAAAGGATCCTTTTGGGGATGGACATGTATCCCTTACCCCCTTCCTTCATTATTTTCTTCATTTAATATTCACAATTCACTTAAACATTCTCTTTTAACTTATTTTTTATCCAGACTAACAGCTCAAATAATTTCTCAACGAAATTGCAAGTTACTTTATACAGTTCTTGTCTATATTTATTTTCATCTTTGTAGTATATTCACTTTTCTTTTTCCTTAATAACTGAGTTTTCTTCTTCTTCTTTTTTTTTTTAAAAAAGTTAAGAGTGCTGACACTTTTACTTAGGTTCATGCATTTTTGCTAATTGATTTACTTTAAATTTTATGAAATTGATTCATGAAAGCAATAAAGAGTGTTTAATAAAATGCTTTTTTTTAGGTTGTTGTACTGATATCCAATTTTTTATTTTTAGATATTGATTTTCAAGGAAATTATCATATGATATTAGTGCAATGAACAATCTGTCGTATCATTTACTATAGAGTAATTAAATAAGAATATTTCATTTCAAAGCTTTTCTACTGGAATTAGATTTCTTGAGATGATGATTGCACGTGGAATTACCTTAACCATACTTTTGTAGAATTGAATAGTCATCTTTTGTGTTCTAGATACCTTTATACATATATTCTCTAGAAAATTGTCGAAAGTCCTAAACATATAACACTTCTATCTATTCAGTT
This sequence comes from Eucalyptus decipiens, assembly GCA_014182575.1. Taxonomy (NCBI): domain Eukaryota; kingdom Viridiplantae; phylum Streptophyta; class Magnoliopsida; order Myrtales; family Myrtaceae; genus Eucalyptus; species Eucalyptus decipiens. Next base: position 27,187,677 of record CM024615.1, read on the forward strand.
TTAAACATTTTAATTTAACAATTGAGTCCTAAGCTATTTTATATTTGGTCAAATTGAGTTAATTCAGAAATTTTGATTGAAAATCGTTGATGTGGATAAAAAAAAGAAGTTTTAATAATATTTTCATTTTTTTTTGAATTTTTTTTTTTTATTTTTACTATGGCCGACGAAGGTTGCTAAGCTCTCACTGGCCATTAGGCAGGGCCATCGCAACCATTGGTGAGGCTGCATTGCTCACGGGGAGGGTGTTGTCCATGGTAGTAGAAGTGAGCTTCAAACTCATGCCATCATTGCCAGCCTAGAGCTCGAAGCTTAAGCGTCCAAGAGCTTAGAGATTAAGCTCGAGTAACCATGGTGATCACAAGCTTGAAGCTTGAGCTTCCATGGCAAAAGCAAGCTCAAAGCTTGAGCTTCCATGGCAAAAGTGAGCTCAAAGCTTGAGCATTCATGGCTACAAGCAACGGCCAATCACGATGTTCTCACTTAGATTTGGGTGAGGTTGAGTAAGGGTGGCAACCCTCGCCTGTGGCTAGTAAGAGTTGTGACCCTCACTAGCAGCCAATGAGGGGCTTTGTGACCCTTCCTAGTGGCCGCTGAGGTTTGGCGGCTCTTGTCGGTTGAAAAAAAATGAAGAACATAAAGAGAAGCAAATGGAAAAGAAAAGAAAATAAATACAGAATTCGAAAAAATATTAAAATATTATTAAAAATTATTTGCGTCAAGTCTAACTATGTTATGTAAGACAATTGGTATCCACATAAGTTATTTCCAATTAAAATTGGCTAGATGAACTCAATTAATTATGATTCGATTGACAAAATTACAAAGTCTAGAATTAAATTGACAAAAGTGTAATAAATATATAACCTTTTACAAACTTTTCTCATTCTCAAACTATCACCTCATACTTGAGGATCAAAATAAAATTTGTGAAATTTTTCTTTTTTAATGCATTGATTTAGCTTGTATAGTTCCACGCCATTTAAATCTATCTACAATTACAAGTACTCATGTTCTTGGGACTAATACCCTAAAAATCCCCCAACTTTACTTAATCTCAATTCTTCCCTCAATTTTTTTCATAAAAAAAAAAGGAAAATCATTTTTTACTTTAGTCTCAAATCTGCCAAAATCATCATTGGTTTCTTTAACATTATTGACATTAAGAAGTTGTTGTCCTATATAAATGTGAGAGTGTGAGAGTGTTGATAAAAATGAATGTTATAATAACGAATCTCTAACTAATCCAGAAGCTAGTGGTAATTTTGGGATGTGTGGGCAGCTTCGAGATCAGAACAAAGTTGTAGATCCTTTTCAGACAAAAAAATCGGGAATGGAATTGGGTTTGGAGTAGGGTTTAGGGAATTAGACCCATGGATTCTGGCTAATCTTTCATGTACATGTCTACAGCATTTTCACAAGCTGCAACAGTTTATGACAGCACCTAGGAATTCGTCACGTCAGGTTTTTTAAGGTGGTGTCAGTCGAGTCTGCACCATCTCCCGACACCTCCGCCTTCATCGCACCGACCGCCATCCCCTCCAGAATCCACCCGCCATCCTTCTGTGCCACCTTAACGTGTGACTGACAGCGTTCGGACAACGCTTGCTATCACCAAACAACACTAAGCCACAGCACTCGCGACAGAACAAGAAACGACAAGAACCGAAGAAGAAGATGGAAACAATCCTCATCCGTCGTTCAAGACAGAGTCATCGTTACTACACGAGTGCAGCATAAAACACTGAGCTGGATCTGGATCGTTAAAAGTTGTGGATCTTACGTAGAATTCGTGCGGATCCGATGACGGTGGACGGTTTCGATTGAGCTCTGTCTCTCTTTTCATTTCCAGGTGTAGCTTTTTATATAAGAGCAACGAGACCTCCACCGTTAGCGAGACCCGAAGATAAAGAGAAGCTAGAAGAAAAGCCATGAAGCTGCTGGCTCCGACTCTTCTGCTCTGCTCGCTCCTCCTGAGCTTCGCTCTCTCGGAGCCTTCATCTGCAACGTCGCGTGAGTATAAGCAAGCATACCCTCTTCTTGAAATGACCCTCTTCTTGAAATGCTAGATTTTAAGTCCTGTCAATGCTTGCAACTTTCATCTGACGCTCCATCGTTTTAACCATGACTAACATACAAGAATAGATTCTTGCGAAATGTTTCTTGGATTATGGTCTTGTGCTTCCGATTGAGCAGCTCCATTTCAGCCTGACTTGGGTTCTCTCTCTCCATAATGTTTTTTCGTATTAAGCCATGTTTTCCTCCGATCACGCCTCTAATTAGCGAGTTACAGACATTGGGATTTATCCACTTTTTAGTTAGGTTTACATGTAAGTGATGTCCATGAACATACATTGATGCTGGCGATAATAGTACATAGATGAAATACTGCAGCATTCTGTGGGAACAAGTGCAACGGGAGGTGCGCGAAGGCCGGGGTGATGGACCGGTGCGTCAAGTACTGCAACATCTGCTGCCAGGAGTGCGGGTGCGTCCCGTCTGGGACCTATGGCAACAAGCACGAGTGCCCCTGCTACCGTGACAAGCGCAGCTCCAAGGGCAAGCCGAAATGCCCTTGATCACCATATGCATTCTCCATTGAATCTAGAGACTCTAAAGTTTGAGCTTGAGTTCATGGCCTTGATGATCAATAAGAGATTGTAGGTTCAGACTAGGGTTTAGTAGCATGTTTTGTACATCTCTGCTTGATTTTGTGTTTGGGAGGTGTTTGTGTTTCTGTCTTCCTGGTGGGGGCAGTCCTGATAAGGACATGTCATACAGTAGTTGCAGTCTTTTGCCCCTTTCCCATGAATTGTATTGCCTGTATTTGGTGTTACTGAAAAGTGAGCATTTTATCTCTTTTGTGTCAGTTGAAAAGAAGATATCAGACTGAACATCATTTCGAAAACCAGGGGCCTAATCATTTTGAAAACTAGGGGAGAGAGCTGAATTTGGGTCATAATTCAAATCGGACCAAACCGGTTCAATTCCCGGTTCTATGAACCTGTAGCCGGACTAGAATTGGTTCAATCTTGATTCCAAGCCCGGAGTCCTATTGAGAATTGACTCGACCAATCCTATCCCTGGCTAAACTGGTATTGAAGCCTCATTTTGGAAAAAGAAAGTATTTTTGCACCCATTAAGTTAAGAATTGAACCATAGTATTCAACACAAAATTATAATAATATAATTACTCGAATTGACGTAACTTTTATGTTTTACTATAAGAATTTTGTTTCTGACCCAATATAAAAATGGCCGGTCTCTGGATGGACCCGAATCGGAACCAACCGGTCCATAGAATCGGGTTCTTGAAACAAGACCAGTTCGGTTCTTGGTCGGTTCTCGATTTTAGGCCATGAAATTTTTACCCATTTTGATACTTTAGGCCCTGTTTGGTAAAATCTATTTCTATTATCCCGAACAAAAATTTCTATTCTTTTATTTTGGGGAACAAAAAAAGAATAGAAGCCTATTTGATAAAACTTTTGTTATCGAGAATAAATTTGAAATAAAAACAATAAGTAAGAAAAAATAACTTCTTATTTTTGGGAACAATTTCTAGAATTAATTTTTCTTTCATATTTTTTCTTCTCTTTTCTTCTTCTTCTTCTTCCTTTTGGTCGGTTCACGGGAGTGTCGCCGATGAAATGGAGATGCCGAGCCATGGCGAGGCTCGTCGGCCCAAGTCTCGCCGGCTAGCGTGAGGCTCGGCCTCGGCCTCGCTAGGCTAGGGCAAGGTCGACCTCCCGCCACCGGCGAGGTCGAGCCTTGTCGGTGGCTTGGCGAGGCTCGCCTAGCCATCGGGGCCATTGGTGAGACTTCGGCGAACTCAAGCTTGGACCTCACCCAACCTCACCCCATGCTGGTCGTCACCGTGGCTCGCGACTGGCCACCAAGGAGGAAGAAGGAAAAAAAAAGAAAAAAAGAAAAAAGAAAGAAGATAAAAAGAAAAATATAATAAAAATATTTAAAAAAAAAAACAAAATTATACAATTTTACTAAACGCATTTCTATCTTGGAAATATAATTTTTTTGTAATTATCAAGCGTGTTTTATACTTAGAAATTGTTCTCAAGAACAGAAATTTAAAAAAAAAACATAACTTTTCATCAAAAACTATTCTCCGAAATAGATCTGTTATCAAACATGCCCTTATCACTCCTACTTAACAATGATCTCCTTTTGGATGAGTCGGGAGAGGCCCATGTGAAAATGGGCTCCAATTCATCAGAAAAGCCCATGGGCCCTCAAAGCGACACCGTCGCTCCCCCTCTCTCTTCTCTCCCTCCCCTACCATTGAAGATTTTGGCATAATTCGAAAACACTCTCTCTCTCTCTCTCTCTGCGCATCGCCAAATCGCCATTTCCAGTTGCTTCCTCACACCTCCCGACCTCCAATGGCGAACCCCATCGTTCAAGAGGTCACTCCCACATCGCATCATTGATCCCCCTCTCCCGAATTCGAACCCTTTCCCGTTCGATCTTTCATGGGTCTCCGAGATTTCGCCTAATTTTGGCCTTTCTCTCTCTCTCTCTCTCTCTTCAGATCATCGAGAAGCAAGTGCTGACGGTGGCCAAGGCCGTGGAGGACAAGATCGACGAGCAGATCGCGGCCCTCGACCGCCTCGACGACGACGACCTGGAGGCGCTGCGGGAGCGGCGGCTGGCGCAGATGAAGCGGATGGCCGAGAAGCGGAGCCGTTGGATCTCCCTCGGCCACGGCGACTACTCCGAGATCCCCGCCGAGAAGGACTTCTTCTCCGTCGTCAAGGCCAGCGACCGCGTCGTCTGCCACTTCTACCGCGAGAATTGGCCCTGCAAGGTGAGTCCGCGTCTCCCTTGTTCTTGAATTGACGAAGGTTTTTGAATCTTCCCTTTATTTTTTTGGAGTTTTTGTCGATTTTGAGGTGTTTATGGGGGTTGGGTAGGTGAAATTATGAGTGCCTTGGATTGCCATTGCTCTGAAATGTTGGAATTTCGTGTTGATGTTCAGCTCAAGATTCAGAATTTGTAATTCATGCCACGAGTAAAGCTAGAAGAGATATTATGAGGGCATTGCAATTTGGCAAATGCTGCCGTGTGGTTGTTTAAGTTCGCGGGCTCCTTTAAGCATTCGACGGGGTAACGAACTATGCGTCAGTTCTTTGTAAAAAAAATGAGCATACGGATCTTACCATCTTTCGCGTTTTCTTTGTATTAGGTGGATTAGTATGTGCTTAGGATAGGTTCTGCAAATGTGGTCAGCATAAAGAAGATTTTTTGCTTTCACTAGTCGGTGGGAACTAAAGATGGGATGGAATTATCTTTATGGTTAGATGATGTAGCTGCTATCTCTATGGTGAGATGAAGGTGATGTCGACACTGCTTGGGGGAATTAAGATACTTAAAGCAGCTGTTTGAATTTTGAAAGAGTGATGGGTTTACTTTTGTTGATTGAATTTCCAAGTGATATTTCTGTTCGGGATTTTGATATTTTTGACCATGGTATTAGAACATATGTTGTGGAAGGGAAGGATTCAACCCTCTGAGTAGGGGGTGGTGTGCTGAACTCTAGAAGGAATGATATTTGATCACTGGTGATTTGCAGGTGATGGACAAACACATGAGTATTTTGGCAAAGCAACATATAGAGACCCGCTTTGTGAAAATCCAAGCGGAGAAAAGCCCTTTTCTTGCTGAAAAGCTTAAGATCGTTGTTCTCCCTACTCTTGCTCTCATAAAGAATGCAAAAGTGGAGGATTATGTGGTATGATACATGACTTTGCAGGTTAATCTTTAGAATGATGGATGTCCTTTTTGAAACCCACGGTCTCTTGTTTCTTATATGCTATACTCAATTTGTAATTAGGTGGGATTTGATGAGCTTGGTGGGACTGATGAATTTAGCACAGAGGATTTGGAGGAAAGATTGGCCAAATCTCAAGTTATCTTTTTCGAAGGTGAATCCTCAGTAAATTCAAGGGCTGGTGCGCAAACTAGGAGGAGTGTCCGGCAAAGCTCAAATGCTGATTCTTCTGATTCAGAGTGAACATACTAAATGGATTCCTAAAATGTGATGTTATCCTTCCAAGTTATACATCGAGTGTCGTGCCTGAGTTAGATTAGTTGTATCTCTGCATGTTGTTCTATTTGCTAGTAAATCTTTGATGCTCTCCATCTTGGAGTAAGATCATCAGCGCTATGAAAGCTGTTTTGTCCTTTCTTTTCTCAATTGAGAGAAGTATACCGATAAATTGAGTTTAGGCCCTCTTTGAACTACAAGGGATGAAGCTGGAAATGGAATACTATGCCTCAGGGTGATGGTTTTCAAAGTCTTGTCTATCCTCTATTTACCTATTATTTTCTTATCTGTTGATGTTGATGGAACTTCGAGTTATATGTAGATGCTGCAGATTGTTATTAATCTGCTCTATTCATGTAGGCCGGGTTTCATAATCTTCTGTTTGTCAATACATAGTTGCTGGCGTTTGGGTGACCTTGAGTGGGAATATGTTTAGTAGGAGGTTTCTTAATTGCGATTATTGCATCTTGGTCCCATAGATTTTGAAGAAATAACTGAGGTCAAAATCTTTAATTCAAATTGTAATTCCTCCTAGTGGTTGGAGCCGTTGTATCCTCTTCAAGCGATTCAGACAACACATTCGAAGAACTGCAGGCATTTTTGTTACAGACAGACAAAATGAAATCTTGTCTTGCAATTGATATGATAATCTTTGCAATTTTGTGCTCAAGTCAATCCGATTAAATGAACTGTGAGTAATTATAATCTGGGGAGCGATTGAAAAATCATGATAGTAGCGGACAAAGAAATCACTGATCGATGTGTATAAATAGTAGATCTGCAGATACAAGAAACTGGAAAGAGATCTCCCTATCAAGTTACATGAACAACATATAGGTGCCCCCCTTACGTAACACAGACAACACAGAATCACAAAACACAATCTCGCAAAACCACAAATGCATGACAATGATTCTAGAAACAAAAGGAGCGACTCGCACAAGTTAAAAGTACACTGAGATAGCCTTATATGGTACTAAAACCTTCAGGGGCTGCTGGCTGGAGGAGGAGTGAGGAGAGGAATGGAAGGAATATTGGGGAGAGATGAAGAGATGCCCGGCACCGGGGGCAAGGCAGTTGGTACGGTTGGCATGCTTGGAAGTGGTGGCAGTGATGTTGGTATCGATATTGTTGGCATTGTGGGGAGGGACGGTATGGATGGCATAGTTGTTGGTATCGATATTGTTGGTATTGTGGGGAGGGACGGTATGGATGGCATAGTTGTTGGTATTGTAGGGAGGGATGGTATGGATGGCATAGTTGTTGGTATCGGTAGTGTTGGTATTGTGGGAAGGGATGGTATGGATGGCATAGTTGTTTGCAGCAGATGACGAGCTCCGAAGCTCATATTGGCGGTTGAGAGAACTAGGGCGATGAAGAGAACAAAGCTCTTCGAGGAAGCAGCCATGTCGGTAACTAGAGTGTGGATTTTATGTTGTGAAAGACTCAAGGACTTGAAATTAATGAGCTGAGAGGAATGGGTTGCTACTTGTGTGAGTAAATGGAGGAAGGAGATGGGAGGTTATATAGCAAGAGGTGTTTCAAAAATAAATTTGGGTTGTGATATTGGTGACTGGCTTTTGGGTATGGTTAGGAAAAAGATAAAAAAAAACAGAACATCATCTCTTTTATTGGTTCTTTGTTAGCTCACCTCCTGAGCTCAAAATCTCCTGACGGATGGCCAATGCTTTCGTTGAAGTCAAGCTTCGCATCTCTGTCTCTGTGGAAGGCAACTGAATAACATGCTTCCCAACTTGCTATTATCTTAGGTTGATTGTTAACGTGCTTCTTGGTTTTAGCATATAATTCTAGGTTGGTTAGTGTTGCATTGACCAATCTTCCCGAAATTTGAACTTCATTAATGATCCTGTCTACTTTTAAGTGATGGGCTTTAGCCATTAGGTACTCTTTTTTTTTTTTGTCGTTTCACAAATGGTAACAAAAAAAGGCTACCATTAGGAACCCTGATTTGGTATATTTATACAACATTTAGTCCAAATTAATTTTCATGTAAAAAAAATCTTAAATTGATACAACCGTGCCACATTTACCTCTAAATTAATTTTTATATTATAAAAAAATTCTAAATTGGTGCACTCATGCTACATTTACTCGAACATTCCGAGCATAAACTCTTAACTATGTTAAAAGCTAATGATTTGAGCTTGAGATTTGAGACTGAGATATGAGAAGTGAAGCAGATAGGCATGAGTTATCCGAGCCTTTTCTGAAATTGTAGTAATCAACGAATTCCATTTCTAATAGAATAATTGGCTTATACACATGTTGATAAGTTGGATTTTTGGAATAAAATGCTTTTATGGATATTGAAATGACAAGAAATAGGTTGATGACGCCAATTTTAAGATTTTTTTGTAATACAAAAATAAGTTCATGGTTTTTGTGATGTAAAAATTAGTTTGAGATAAATATGGTATGAGTGCATTAGTTAGAGGTTTTGGTGAGACGAAAATTAATTTAAGGTAAATATGAGAAGGGTGTATCGATTTGTGATTTTTGATGTATCAATTTGTGATTTTTTGTGCTATTGACGTTAAAAAGAATGAAAACTGGACACAAACATTCCACAGAAAAATAGTTCTTGTCTTAGTTCCTTTGAGATTGGTGTCAAGTGTTAACAAATAAGTTATGTTCATGGGATTGTTTCTATCATATATATATATATAGACAAAGCCACTAATTGGATATCATATCTATATATGATGACTATAGTAAGCTAAGGAAAACGAAAAAAGAAATAGCATTGAAATCCATTTTTATTGACCAATTAAAATTACCTCCCATGACCTATAATTGCCTCAAAAGGTACAATATACACAACATTTCAAGAAACTTATTTTCTACCAATAAATAGAGTCAGTCCTTTCCTATTCCTTCTATGTCATAGGGTTAAAACCGAAAAATAAGTTGAGAGTGTTCGTTCCTATAATCATCATGCAAAACTTCTCTTTGACTCTATGCTTGTCATGTGGAATTACCCTTGGCATTGCGTTGTCACGTGGCCTAGTGGTACTTATTCATAATCTACTTGTAAACCTACACTCTCATATGTTCTTTTCAAATGTTAATAATAGATAAATTTAGCATTTAAATATCTACGAATGCTAAACAAATCTAGAGTATACTTAGTCAAAAAAATTAATGTAAACTAAAAAAAATTGATTTAAATTAAGAATAGGATATAGACGTGTGTTTTCTGGACATAGATGTGTGTTTTCTGTGTTTTAAAATTGTAAGAGCACATTGAAAACCTGTAATTGATTCTGAAGGATGCGACACAAGTGCAGGAAATATCCGCCTCATAATTCTATTATTACTTAGATTTTTTTTATTCCCTTTTCTGTTTTCGTAAAATTTCTCCAAAGATTAATGATTGGCAGGAAGCCAGATGTTCGTCCAAATCGGCCCCTTCCTAAAGGTTTGTTTGTATTTTAGATTGATAGATTAGGAAATAACTTAAATACAATTTTTTTTTAGCTGGAATAAAATTAATGATGGAAAATATAATCTTAATCATTTTAAATTACTCAAGCCTAAGATAAAAAATTAGTAACACGATTTAAATTACTAAAGATACTTAAATTAGTTTGTTGAAATATCACATGAGTTGACAATGGGTCTTATGTATGTATGTATGTATGTATGTATGTATGTATGTATGTATGTATGTTTATGTATGTATATTTGTACATAGTATATATATGGATATGTATATGTATATGTATATGTATAGGTATATATGTATGTTGGAAAGATTTCACTCTTTCTTTATAAATAGCTCATCCCATTTTCATTTCTTCCTCCTGTCGCTGGTGTTGGAAATACTTCAAATCACCTACTTCACGATTTTCGCACTTTTAGGTCTCATCTTACCTAACATGTTAAACTTTTGAATCGAATAATTTTAGGCAAAGATGATTCAAGCACTACGAAATTTAATGCTTTAGTCTAGAAAATCTTTCTTGTCCTCATATCCTTAGTCATGAAATTTTGTGTAGCCAAAGCTACAATAGCCCACGTAAATTTCGTTGCAAAAGGTTGGCCCTTTAGCCACGACATGAAATTTGTTGCTTTTGAGTGTCTATTTTACGCCTTTTGCCCTAAAATATCCCATGGTGAAGAGTATACATTCTACTACAAAGTTACTCGATGTCGTTTCCAAAGTCTATCGCCACAGGCCTTTGGCCATGACATCTCTGCCATGAAGATTTTCGTGGTAAGAAGCCTTAGCCATGAAATTCCACGCTTCTTAGCCAAGAATTCTGCCTCGGTGAAAGGTCGATTTTCTTGGAGTGCCGATTCTCTACTAACAATGAAAAAAAGGTGGATTAGGCCGAATGTGAAGAACACATTTTTATACTGATGGCGTATGTTAAAGTTACTAACAAGATCGGAACCGGTGGAAAAAGACATGGATGAAAGACGCCAAGTCACTGATCAATATATATGACAGAAGGTACAGACAGGATACTGGAAAAACATTTATTCGCACCAAAAGAGCTCACTAGAAAACAACGCGAATGATGAATATAATTCCGAAAGATATCAAATGACACAACACACATGTATGCGAGCAATCTTTACAAGGAAAGGGCGGAGCCCAACAGCTTAAAGATACACTGAGATAACTAGACATGGTACTAAAATCTTCAGGGGCTGGTGGCTGGAGGAGGAGTGAGGAAAGGAATGGAAGGAATCTTAGGGAGAGAGGTAGGGATGCCCGGCACCGGGGGCAAGGCAGTTGGCATGGTTGGCATGCTTGGAAGTGGTGGCAGAGCAGTGGTGGGCAATGTTGGCTGGGTGGTGGGCAGCGTCGGCAATGTGGGCTGAGGCAGGGTCGTAGGGATGGTAGGCAATGTGGGAATGGACGGCATTGGTGGCAGTGTCATGGGAAGGGACGGTATGGATGGTATAGTTGTCGGTATTGGTAGTGTTGGTATCGTGGGAAGGGACGGTATGGATGGCGTAGTTGTTTGCAGCAGATGACGAGCTCCGAAGCTCATGTTGGCAGTTGAGAGAACTAGGGCGATGAAGAGAACAAAGCTCTTTGAGGAAGCAGCCATGTCAGCAACTAGAGTGTGGATTTTATGTTGTGAAAGGCTCAAGGACTTGAAATTAATGAGCTAAGAGGAATGGATTGCTGCTTGTGTGAGTAAATGGAGGAAGGAGATGGGAGTTTATATAGCAAGAGGTAGTTCAAATAGAAATTTGGGTTGTGATAATTAGTTGGTGACTGGCTTTTGGGTATGGTTAGGAAAAAGAATAAAAAACAGAACATCTCTTTTATTGGCTCTTTGTTAGCTCACCTCTTCGGCTCAAATCTCCTGACAGATGGCCAATCCTTTCGTTTAAGTCAAGCTTCGCATCTATCTTTGTGGAAGGCAACTGAATAACTTGCTATTTTCTTAGGTTGATTGTTAACTTGCTTTTGATTTTAAAGATATAATTCTAAGGTTGGTATGTATTGCATTGACCGATCTCCGCGAAATTTCGACTTCGTCAAAGATCTGGTCTACTGTTAAGTGGTTGGGCTTTAGCCATTAGGTATTTGTTTTTTTTTTCTTTACACAAATAATAAAGAGAAGGGTTAATATCTCTAAAAATTCTAAATCAATATATCCGTACTACATTTACTCCAAATTAGTTTTTGTGTAAAAAAGAAAAATCCCAAATTAATTCAACAATGCCATATTTATCCCAAACTAATTTTTTATGTTATAAAAAATTCTAGACCATTACATTTGTACCACATTTATTCTAACTTTTTTGTGTTACAAAAAATTCCAAATAGAAACTCTTAACTATGTTTAAAGCTTCTCCCCCCTGCAAGGGGAGAAGTTCGACCCTTTGCGTGTCGGGGGTGACTTACTCGGTGGCACGTGTGTCTTAAGCGTGGCGTCGGGGTGTTGCCCCAGGTTTACCCGCTACCTCGGGCCTTTCGGGCTGTCCGTGTTGGTACGGCCTGCGGGTTCCTTGGGTCATCAAAAAAAAAAAAATTCAAATAGAAACTCTTAACTATGTTTAAAGTTAATGATTTGAACTTGAGATCTGAGAAGTGAAGCGGATAGTCAAGACAATGAGGCATTTATGAGCTATCCGAGAGTTTTTTTGAAATTGAAGTTTTCAACGAATTCCATTTCATTGGCTTAAACACAAGTTGATAAGGTTGAATTTTTGAATGGATTGCTTTTACGGATATTGAAATGACAAGAAACAGGTTAAGAAGGCTGATCTTGAGATTTTTTTGTGATACAAAAATAAGTTTTGGGCAATTGTTGTATGATTGTACCAATTTGGGATTTTTCGTGACATGAAAAATTAGTTTGGGGCAAATGTGGTACAAGTAATATAGTTTGGGATTTTTTGTGGCACAAAAATTAGTTTAGGCTAAATGTGGTGGTGCTATTAACCCTAAAAAGAGTGAAAACTGGATACAAACATTCCATTAAAAATAGTTCATGTCTTATCTCCTTTGAGATTGGTGTTTAGTGTTGACAAACAAATTATGTTCATGGGATGGTTCCTATCATAAAAAGATAAAGCCAGAGTTGAGAGTGTTTATTCTAGTGTTCGTCATACGATACTTCTCTTTAACTCTGTGTTTGTCTTGTGGCTCAGTGTTACTTATCGATTATTTAGGTGTTATCCTACACTATTATATGTTATTTTCAAATGCTAATAATAGATAAAGTCAATATTTAAACATCTTCAAATGCTAAAAAAATCTAGAGCAAAACTTAGTCGAAACAATTAATTAAACTTATAAAAAATGATTGGTTTAAAATAAGAATAGGATATAGATGTGTGTTTTCTGTGCCTTAAAATTGTAAGAGCACATAGAAAACCTTCGATTGATGCCAAAAGATGTTCAGAACTCCAAAATGTGGCGTTGACTCTGAAGGACGCAACACAAGGTTCCTGACTATGGTATTGGTATCATTGTTTCTTGTTTATTATCTACCTTTTCTCTCCTTATATTTTAGATTGATAGATTTAGAAAACAGCTCGAAATACAATTTAAAAAATATATGTCGGCTTGAATATATTAATGGTGGAAAAATCATCCTAATCAATTTAAATTACTTAAGCCTAAGAAAATAGAATTACTAATACAATTTAAATTACAAAAAGTATGTAAATTAGATTATTGAAATATCACATGACTTAATAATGGATTTTATATACTTTTGGGTTAATATACTGAAAAACCCCAAATTGGTACACTTGTGATAAATTTATAAAAAACTAATTTTTTAATCATGAAAAATTCAAATTAGTAAACATGTAACAAATGTACCCCAAATGATCACAAAAAACCCAAAATTGGTATACTTTTAATAAATTTACTCGACACTAATTTGTTTGACCACAAAAAATCCCAAAATTGTATTTTTATGACAAATATACCATTCGTTAAATTGGATTAATGCCATAAAAGACCACAAAAATTGTACAATTGTGATATACGAAGAGTAAAATCCCCAATTGATATACTAGTCAATTATCACATGTCATAAAACTTAGCAAGTTGATAATAAAATTTAATGGAATCTAACATAATGTAAATTTATCACAAGTGTACCGGTTTGGGATTTTTGATGGTCAAAAAATTAGTTCTGAGTAACTTTGTCACATATGTACTAGTATAAGATTTTTCATGGTATTAACCCTAAAAAGCTCATACTTCACTCTTTCATTATAAATAGCTCATCCCATTTTGCATTTCTTCCTCCTTTTGTTGGTTTGCCAATTGAGTCAATTCGGCCAATTTTGGCCGAAAATGTGACGTGGATGCCGGAGGTGCCACGTAGGATTGCTGGCGCTGATGTAGACAATTTTTAATAATATTTTAATATTTTTAATATTTTTGATTTTTTAAAAATATTTTCTGTTTTTTCCCCTTTTTTTTTTTGGCTTTTCCCTTGCTCTTTTCCGGTAGCCAGCCACCAGTCATAGCTACTCAGCTGGCCTCGCCCGCCACAGGCGAGGCCCGGTCGGCGAGGCCAACCTAGCCCTAGCGAGGGCTGGCCTCGCCGGATCCGGTTTGGGTGAGGTCGACGCTCACCCGGGCAAGGGCTCCCGCCCAGATCCGGCGAGGCCGGCCCTCGCTAGGGCCAGGTTGGCCTTGCCCAGCGTCGCCGTCGCCCGGTCGGGCCTCGCCGTGGCGGGCGAGGGGAGCCCTTGCCGAGGCTCACCTCGCCCGGGCGGCGCCGGCCTCGCCCATACTAGATCTGCGAGGCCGGCCCTTGCCCCCGGCCGGCCGGGCGTCGGCTGTGGCCGGTGGCCAGCCATCCCCGCTAGGCTAGGGGCGAGGCCGACGCTTGCTCAGGCGAGGGCGAGCCTCGGCGAGGGCTCCCCTCGCTAGATCTGCGAGGTCGGCCCTCGCCGGGGTTGGCCTCGCTTGACGTCGCTGTCACCCGGCCAGCCTCGCTTGTAGCGGCGAGGCCGGCCGGTTGGCTGTGGCCAATGGCGTGGCCGACCACTAAAAAGGGCAAGGGAAAAGCCAAAAAGAAAAAAAAAAAAAAAAGAGGGAAAAAACAGAAAATATAAAAAAAAAATTAATTTTTTTTTAAATATTAAAATATTATTAAAAATTGTCCACGTTAGCGCCGACAGTCCTACGTGGTACCGTTGGCGTCCACTTCAGCATTTTCCGGCCAAAATTGGCCTGATGGATTCAATTGGCAAACTGACAAAAGGTTTAGGACTCAATCGGCAAGATTGAAAGGTTTAGGATTGAATTGGCAAAACTGCAATATGTTTATGACTTTTTAGACAATTTTCCCAGATTTTTCGGGGTATTAACCCGGAAAAGCACACCCTGAAAAGCTCATACTTCACTCTTTCATTATAAATAGCTCATCCCATTTTGCATTTCTTCCTCCTTTCGTTGGTTTTGGAAATACTTCAATTCACGTGTTTAATGAGTTTTGCACTTTCGTGTCTCATCTTACCTATCGGGTTAAACTTTTGACTCGAATAATTGTGGGCAAAGATGATTCAAGCACTTGAAATTTGACGCTTGAGTCAGAAAGACTTTCTTCGCTTCATATCATTAGTCACATGATTTTGTGTTGCCGAAGCTACAACGACCCACATAATTTTGTTGCAAAAAGGTTGGCCCTTAAGCCACGAAATAAAAATTTGCTACTATTGAGTCTCTATTTATGCTTTTTGTCATTAAATATTTCGCGGTGAGAAGTATACTATTCTGCTACAAAATTACTCAATTTTGTTTCCACATGCCTTTAGGCATGACATCTCTGCCACCAAGATTTTCGTGGCAAGAAGCCTTACCCACGAAATTCCAGGCTTCTTAGCCAATAATTCCGGCGCGGCGAAAGGTCGATTTTCTTTTAGTGCCGATTCTCCACTAACAATGAAAAAAGGTCAATAAGGCCGTACCCGGAGAACACATTTTTGTACTGATAATGTATGTTATAGTTACTAACAAGCTTGAAACAGTGGAAAGGACATGGAAGAATGGAAGCCAAGTCACTGATCAATACATATGATAGAAGGTACATACAAGATGCTGGAAAAACATTTATTCGCATTAAAAGAGCTCACTAGAAAACAATATGACTGAAAAGTATAATTCCAAAAGACATCAAATGACACACCACACATATATGCGACCAATCTTTACAAAGAAAGGGCGGACCCTAACAGCTTAAAAATACACTGAGATAATCTTATATGGTACTAAAATCTTCAGGGGCTGGTGGCTGGAGGAGGAGTGAGGAAAGGAATGGAAGGAATCTTGGGGAGAGACGAAGGGATGCCCGGCACCGGGGGCAAGGCGGTTGGCACGGTTGGCATGCTTGGAAGTGGCGGCAGAGCAGTGGTGGGCAGCGTCGGCAATGTGGGCTGAGGCAGGGTCGTAGGGATGGTAGGCAATGTGGGAATGGATGACAATGGTGGCAGCGATGTTGGTATCGATATTGTTGGTATGGTGGGAAGGGATGGTATGGATGGCATAGTTGTTGGTATCGGTAGTGTTGGTATCGTGGGAAGGGACGGTATGGATGGCGTAGTTGTTTGCAGCAGATGACGAGCTCCAAAGCTCATGTTGGCGGTTGAGAGAACTAGGGCGATGAAGAGAACAAAGCTCGTTGAGGAAGTAGCCATGTCAGCAATTGGAGTGTGGATTTTATGTTGTGAAAGGCTCAAGGACTTGAAATTAATGAGCTAAGAGGAATGGATTGCTACTTGTGTGAGTAAATGGAGGAAGGAGATGGGAGTTTATATAGCAAGAGGTAGTTCAAATAGAAATGTGGGTTGTGATAATAAGTTGGTGACTGGCTTTTGGGTATGGTTAGGAAAAAGAATAAAAAACAGAACATCTCTTTTATTGGCTCTTTGTTAGCTCACCTCTTCGGCTTAAATCTCCTGACAGATGGCCAATGCTTTCGTTGAAGTCAAGCTTCGCATCTATCTTTGTGGAAGGCAACTGAATAACTTGCTATTTTCTTAGGTTGATTGTTAACTTGCTTTTGATTTTAAACATATAATTCTAAGGTTGGTATGTATTGCATTGACCGATCTCCCCGAAATTTCGACTCCGTCAAAGATCCGGTCTACTATTAAGTGGTTGGGCTTTAGCCATTAGGGGTGCGTTTGGTAACGATTCTGTTCCCGGGAACTGATTCTGACAAGAAATGATTATTTTTGATTCTGTTCCCATGAATTGATTTTGAGTAAAAGAACGTGTTTGGTAACCGTTTAAAATTTCTAATTCTCGAATAGAATTGCGTTTGATAACGTGTTCATTGATTATGTTCCAAATTAATTTTTTCTACTTTTTTACTTTTTTTACCTTTTTTTTATTTCCTTTTTTCCTTTTCTTTTTCATTTTTTCTTTTCTTTTCTTCCTTTTTCTCCTATTTTTCTTCTTCTTCTTATGGCCGGTCGCCGGACCGGCGACCGGCCGGACGAGGGCTGGTGACCTCACCAGAGCATCGCCGGCCCTCGGTGAGGCTGGCCCTCGTCGGCCGAGCCTCGTCGGTGGACAGGCGAGCCTCGCCTGGCCGGGCGAGGCTCGCTGGGCCGGGCGAGGCCCGCTTGGCCACCGGTCGCTAGGCGAGCCCGGCCGGTGGCAGCGGGCCTCGCCGGATCCGCGAGGCCTCACCTCGCTGGTGGACAGGCGGGCCTCGCCGGTGGCTGGGCGAGCTCGCCGGACCTCGCCCGGCCATGCGAGCCTCTCGTGAGCTCGTCGGACCGGCGGCCGGCGACCGGTGGTGAGCGGTGGTGGGCGGTGGCGGGCGGCGGCGGACGGTGACGGTTGCGGGTGGCGGAAGGAAAGAAGAAGAGTTTTATTGTGTTGATTCTTTTTTTTTGATTCTCGGACGCAGAATCAACTCTTTTTGATTCTCAAATCTACTCCCAAATTGATTCTCGGGAACACATTTGTTCCCGAACAAAAATTTTACCAAACGCGATTCTCGTCCCAAACCGATTCTGAAACAAAAAATCAGAATCGATCCACTGCATTTGCAAGTTGCCAAACAGGCTTGCCAAACAGGCCTAGGTATTTGTTTTTTTTTTTACACAAATGATATAAAGAAAGGTTAATATCAGTAAAAATTCTAAACTGATATACCCGTACTATATTTACTCCAAATTAGTTTTTGTGTAAAAAAAAAAAATCTCAAATTGATACAATAATGTGGCATTGACTCTGAAGGACGCAACACAAGGTTCGTGAATGTATAATTGGTATCATTGTTTCTTGTTTATTATCTACCTTTTCTCTCCTTGTATTTTAGATTGATAGATTTAGAAAACAGCTTGAAATACAATTTAAAAATTATATGTCGGCTTGAATATATTAATGGTGGAAAAATCATCCTAATCAATTTAAATTTCTTAAGCCTAAGAAAATAGAATTACTAATACAATTTAAATTACAAAAGGTATGTAAATTAGATTATTGAAATATCACGTGACTTAATAATGGTTTTTATATACTTTTGGGTTGATACTCTAAAAAACCCTAAACTGGTACTTGTGACAAATTTACCTCAAATTAATTTTTTAATCAGGAAAAACTTCAAACTGGTATACATGCAATAAATGTACCCAAAATGATCACAAAAAATCTAAAATTGATATACTTGTGATAAAAATTTACCAGAAACTAATTTGTTCGACCACAAAAAATCCCAAAATTGTATTTTTGTGACAAATATACCATTCGTTAAATTGGATTAATGCCATAAAAAATCACAAAAATTGTACGACTGTGATATATGAAGAGTAAAATCCCAAACTGATATATTAGTCAATTGTCACATGTCATAAAACTTAGCAAGTTGATAATAAAATTTAACGGAATTTAACAGAGGGTAAATTTATCACAAGTGTACCAGTTTGGGGTTTTTGGTGGTCAAAAATTAGTTCCAGATAACTTTGTCACATATGTACTAGTATGAGATTTTTCAGGGTATTAATCCTGAAAAGCTCATACTTCACTCTTTCATTATAAATAGCTCATCCCATTTTGCATTTCTTCCTCCTTTCGTTGGTTTTGGAAATACTTCAATTCACGTGTTTAATGAGTTTCGCACTTTCGTGTCTCATCTTACCTATCGGGTTAAACTTTTGACTCGAATAATTGTGGGCAAAGATGATTCAAGCGCTTGAAATTTGACGCTTGAGTCAGAAAGTCTTTCTTCGCTTCATATCATTAGTCACAGGATTTTGTGTTGCCGAAGGTACAACGACCCACATAATTTTGTTGCAAAAAGGTTGGCCCTTAAGCCACGAAATAAAAATTTGTTGCTATTGAGTCCATTTATGCTTTTTGTCATGAAATATTTCGCGGTGAAAAGTATACTATTCTGCTACAAAATTACTCAATTTTGTTTCCAAGGTCTATTGCCACAGGCCTTTAGCCATGACATATCCGCCACCAAGATTTTCGTGGCAAGAAGCCTTACCCACGAAACTCCAGGCTTCTTAGCCAATAATTCCGCCGAGGCGAAAGGTCGATTTTCTTTTAGTGCCGATTCTCCACTAACAATGAAAAAAAGGTCGATAAGGCCGTACACGGAGAACACATTTTTGTACTGATAATGTTTGTTATATTTACTAACAAGCTTGAAACAGTGGAAAGGACATGGAAGAATGGAAGCCAAGTCACTGATCAATACATATGATAGAAGGTACATACAAGATGCTGGAAAAACATTTATTCGCACCAAAAGAGCTCACTAGAAAACAATGTGATTGAAAAATATAATTCCAAAAGACATCAAATGACACACCACACATATATGCGACCGATCTTTACAAAGAAAGGGCGGACCCCAACAGCTTAAAGATACACTGAGATAATCTTATATGGTACTAAAATCTTCAGGGGCTGGTGGCTGGAGGAGGAGTGAGGAAAGGAATGGAAGGAATCTTGGGGAGAGACGTAGGGATGCCTGGCACCGGGGGCAAGGCAGTTGGCACGGTTGGCATGCTTGGAAGTGGCGGCAGAGCAGCGGTGGGCAATGTTGGCTGGGTGGTGGGCAGCGTCGGCAATGTGGGCTGAGGCAGGGTCGTAGGGATGGTAGGCAATGTGGGAATGGACGGCAATGGTGGCAGTGAAGTCGGTGTCGATATTTTTGGCATCGTGGGAAGGGACGGTATGGATGGTATAGTTGTCGGTATTGGTAGTGTTGGTATTGTGGGAAGGGACGGTATGGATGGCGTAGTTGTTTGTAGCAGATGACGAGCTCCGAAACTCATGTTGGCGGTTGAGAGAACTAGGGCGATGAAGAGAACAAAGCTCTTTGAGGAAGTAGCCATGTTAGTAACTGGAGCGTGGATTTTATGTTGTGAAAGGCTCAAGGACTTGAAATTAATGAGCTAAGGCTGCGCATGGTAACTGTCACGCCCCGGTCCTCCGAGCACGCGAACATCCCACTCTGGTCGATTCAATTTGCGACTTCCCAGGATGAGTCGCCGACCCATTCATTTATTTATGCACATGCGGAAGCGAAACAAATCCCCTGACAACAAAATACGGGATAGAAAAGCAGGAAGCAAAATCACCACATAACACTTTCATAATTTAACAGTAATTACAAACAGAGGTCTACGGCCAACAGTCTACAAAGGACCGGCTCTAAAAAAGGAACTGGCCCTACGACCTACAAGTCGGACACGTTCTCCAATCCTCTTGACTTCACCTCGCAACTCCTCAAGACCAACCAAAGCTATCTCGGCTGCTCCGTCCACTGTGGGACCTGAAATTTTAATCCCCAAACCGGGATGAGACAATGTCTCAAAGAAAGTTCGACCCCCTAAACTCCTATTAGAAAGAAAATACGCCCGGTGTCCTAACCACAACACACAGAGGACTTACCTCGCATTAACCTTCATCTGCGTTAGCACAAATTTATATAATTCAACCACGTACGATTATGATAACCAACCAACCATGGTACAATCACATCATCAAAACAATTCAACCACTTGGATCGTCTCGCGATCAATCGACTCGGCCGATTTCATGTCATTCTAGCAAATCAATCATTGCTCTCAACTACGGCCCTACTCGGCAAATTTAAATCGTGGCATCACGGCCCCACTCGGCGCGACCTTTAACAGTGGCACCACGGCCCCATTGGGCGCGACCTCTAATAGGTGGCATATCACGGCCTCTCTGGGCACGACCTTTCATAGGTGGTTTATCACGGCCTCTCTGGGCACGACCTTTCATAGGTGGTTTATCACGGCCTCTCGGGCACGACCTCTAATAGGTGGTATTTCACGGCCTCATCGGGCACGACCTCTTGTAGGTGGTTTTTCACGGCCTCATCGGGCACGACCTCTCCAAGGTGGTTTTTCACGGCCTCTCTGGGCACGACCTCTAATAGGTGGTATTTCACAGCCAATCTCTCATCAATTTCTACACTTAGGATTTCATAAAGAATCCCTATAAATCACAATCACACTCAATTCATCACAACCAATCATCAATTTCAAATTCTACTAGCACAGCGACGATCGGCACGAAATTCTGAGCAACCGGGCTCAAAAATAATTTTTCCGTTTTTTTTTTTTTTTTTTTTTTAAATAATAATATTTTAATAATTTCGGAATTAATATAATATTATAATTTCCAGAATTCGAAATCTTTAAATAATTCAAAAATAAAACCTATTATGTCACATCAAGGCTTATATTAATATAAGCATTCCTTTAGCCTTAAATAAAACCCACTTAAGTTAATCAAGCACATTAATATAATATACATTTACATAAATTAAACTAACCACCTAAATACACTTAACATAAACTAAACACCCATAAAGCATCATTAACCCTCTAATTAGGGTTTAGTGAGGTAAACTCACCGGATTAGCGAACCGAGCGGACCAAAACGACGGGGACGACGCGAGGATCGACTTTCCTCAAAGCGGGCCGAGCATCCGGGCTCGGGAAGGCGGCCAAAACGGCCCACGAAGGGGCTGCCATACCCATTTTCTGCAACTTCCGGTGGCTGCTGGTCGGGGCGGATCCGGCGGCGATTCGGCGGAGGAAAGGGCGGAGGAGGACCGACGGTTGCTTGGGCGGTGAGGCGGCGACGAACGGCGGTGCACGGCGGCGACGAACGAGCTCCGGGTAGCTCTTGCGCGAGCTGAACAGCAGCTCGGGACGACGAGCTGGGCGAAGCGGGCGGAGCGGCGCGCGGGCGCGGGCTTCGCGGGACGACGGCGACGACGACGACCGCGGCGGCTCCGGCGGCGAGCTGGCGGCGACGAGCAACGGCGGCGCCGCTGGCCGCGCTTCGCGTCCTACTGATCTGGAAATTTTCGAGCGGCAAAACGGAGGGAGAGAAGAGAGCGACGGTGGCGCGCCGAGCGACGGCGAGCGGGCGGAGGAGCAGCCGGGCGACGAACGGCCGAGCGGGTGGCCGATTTAGCGAGCGAGCAGGCCGGCGAGCTGTCGCGGCGTCCAAGGAAGAAGAAGAAAACATCCATGGAAGAATCGCACGGGAGAGGGAGAAGAGGAAGGAGAGAGAAGAAGGAAGGCCAATTTCTTTTCCTTTTTCCCTTTTCTTTAATCCAACAAATTGGCCCACCACATGACCTCATGGTGACATCACACTCCACTCACCCAATCCCCCACAACCTTTTCCAATGGGTGCAATTTATTTTTCCGCCGGGCATAAATCTTGTGCATCAAATTCTTCAATTACAATCAATCCACGTCCAATTAAGTCCAGATTGAAGTCCATAAAATTAATTCAATGTCACCACACTTCAATTCACATCTTCACTTGTCCGTAGAATCAACTTAAGTCCCAAAAGCGCGACCAAAGACGAGCCTACTAATTTCTTGAACCGAATTAGCCATTCTCTGATTTAATTGCTGAAAAACTCTGATTGCATGAAAAATCTTCTAAAGATAAGTCAATGATCCTAAAATGATTTGTGACACACCTAGACTTCCAATTTCTGAATTCTATCTCAATTTCACGGTTGATTTCAATCTGGTGCGATTCCAAAGACGTCCTAACCTATCGAGTAGCTTTCAGGGAAATTTTCTTGCATCCGACCTGAGGGTGATCAGTCCCCAAGTTTGACGCGTTAAAATCCCTTAATTGCTTCGTCTAATAGGCTAGTCCTCTCATGAGTGGCCAACTCAGAGAGACGTACTCTATGCACAGATGAAATGCCCGACTCGATCAGCTGAAAATAGAATTAGAAAAATCGGGATGTCACAACTCTTCCCCTCTTATAAAAATTTCGTCCTCGAAATTTAAACCTTTACCAATTCTTAACAAAAAGGTGGGGGTACAAATGTCTCATATCATCTTTTCTTTCTCAGGTTGCTCCTTCATTCGCGTCAGACGCTATCCCGCATCCTCTCGCGCCGACGAAACATTTCCGAATTAACTGCAGACCAATTCTTGATTCCCAAAAAGACTAAGCACTTGTCCATCCTTACAAAAATGAAAGCTGCAAAAATTTTGGTTTTTTTTTTTTTTTTTTTTTTTTTATTTTTCCACAAAGCGGCTAACGCCGCGTCGGGATTCGAACTCCCGACTTCGGACCGACGAGCTTCATCCCGAATACCAACTCGGCTAGAGGCGCCGACGGTGTCCCAAACCGCTTTCTTTTTCCATTTAAAGCCAAAATCCTTATTTGAACCCAAATTTCGATGGATTCCGATTTAAATGCTGCTTCATCTTCATTTCCTTATCCAAACACGATGTCCCTTTCTTAGGCGACATTTAGGGAAAAATATATTTCCCTACTTGAAATTCCAAGGTCTCGCGATACTAATCGCGAAGCTAAACTGGCGATTATGAGCAATCTTTAAACTGTCTCTGATAATTGCGACTGAATCACTGATTTTTAAACCAACTCTGGACCTGTGATTTTCTGATCTCTGATCTCATCTCAACCAACTGAAGTCCTGTACACTTTGCTCTGCACTGATTAAAAAGAAACTATCTGACTGATCTACCGAAACTGGGAACCTCTGGTCAAGATCTAACATAACTCGACACCGATTTCGGCACCGCAATCACCGACTACCGATCGACCCCGGCCCGAGATCTTTCTTTCCCCCAACTTCACCTCAAAGAATCGAAATTCCGCACTCTCTCGCTATGCACCGCTTAAGAAAGAACCATCCGAAAGCTCGCCAACTTGGAACATCTGATTTAGATTTAAAATACAATTCATCCCCGGCACTCCATGCAGATGAATTATGCGATATACACACACTTTGGTGTACCCACTTTGTGACAAGACAGGATCTCCAATTTCTGAAATCGAACTTAGATTGGCGGTTAATTTCACTCCGACATGCTTTTAGTGTGACCTAGACTAATGGGTAGTTTTCGGGCTTTTAGGACAAATGACCCGTGGTCGATTTTCTTCGAGCCACGATGAACCCACTTGACACATTGGCGACTCTCGAGGGTCGTGAAAATCTCAATGATTCAAATACGGACACAGATACGAAAACGACAATAAAATCGATTAGTATCAACATGAGAGTTTTCCAATTTAGTGGAGTTACCCATGATCGGTCATTCGTCCCGCCGAACCGACCTATCTTTGATCTTAATTCGGTTTTTAACCAGTGCCGTAATGATCTCTAAAGATGAGCACGGCCGAGAAGTCGATTCATGGTCGAATTCTCAAGTCTATTTACCTTAGAGTCCTTAATAACTCACCCAACTAGTCTAGTTATCTCGTAAGTGGCCAACTCAGAGAAAAACACTGTAATTGCGTCGATGAAATGCCCAATTTAACCAATCGAAGTCAGAGTTTGAAAATCAGGATGCTACACACTCAAAACAATATCTATTCGTACTGTCTGGACAAAATTGAAATTGCTATGATGAGCTTCCCATAAGATCTCTTCTTTAATCTCTGCATCATCAATTACACACAATCATCCTCAGAATCTTAGCATTCTGTCTTCAGAGATCTGAAACTCAACATCTCTCTCATATGCATTCTCTTATAGAGTTTTCTGAATTTCTGAATCTGTCCACTGAAGCGCTTTGATTCTGATCTGCACTCTCGGCTCAATTCTGAGGGTAGCTATAAGATTCAAAAAGGTGACCTACCTTAGATTTGAAAACCACATTTCGAACTTTCTCAATTAAGATCTAACCCATGAGTACCAATTATGCAACTAAGGGCTCTCAACTCAAAGGTGCATCTCGCGACTTTGCTTACCTTTTCCAAAGTGATACAAAATATCATAGTCATAATCCTTAATGAGTCTCATCCAAATCTCGCTGTCTCAACCGACAGACGCATATGCAACAACTCTATCATGCCGTACCTACACATAACCCAATTCTTAAACGATGCATCACCGCAGATCTCATCACTTCTAGACCGATGGAATAGTCAACACATGTGCGGTAGTCGCCTCCGCTAGCTCTTGAAAACTACACTCACATTTACCTGTCCACACGAACTTCTCTTCTTTCCTCAATGGTCGAATCAACCGCAACGCCGACACCGAAAACCCTTTCATAAAACTCCTGATCTCTGTCACCGTAGTCAATCTCGACCAATTGTTCACTGCTTCAATCTTGGACGGGGTTTACAGAGATTCCTTCTCCTGAAATCACGTGACTTAGGAACGCAATATGAGTCATCCAAAACTCACACTTGCTACACTTAGCATAAAATTGAAGAGTCCTCAAGGTCTAAAGTACCATCCCTAAATGTCTCTTGTGCTCCTCAGCACTCCTTGAACACCCCAGGATAACTTCACTAAGCACGATCACAACTGATTCAAGTACTTTTAAATATTCTGATCATCAGACCCAAACAAACAGCTAATGTGTCCATTAAACCACACAGCATTATAATGAACTCATAATTACTGTATCGATGTCTTAGCTTCGATATGTCTTTCTTCCTGATCCTCAACTGATGATACCCTGACCTCCAATCGACTTTGAGGGACATCGATGTACAAACACAACGAACCAACTTTCTTCTTCATGAATAGAACAGGTGCTCCCCAAGGTGATACACTGGAACGTGTGAATCCCCTATTCAACAATTCCTGCATCTGCACCTTCAGTTCCTTTAACTCAGGTAACACCATTCGGTAAGGAGCCTTAGGGACTGGCTCTGTTCTAGGTACTAATTCAATCACGAACTCTATCTCTCTTTCTGACAGTAAACCTGACAATTCTTCAAAGAAGACCTTAGAAAACTTATGTACCACGATTATGTTCTCCATATTCGGCTCCTCAATTGACGCATCCATTACAGCTGCCATGTATATTCGATAATCAATAATCAGAACTAGGTCATCTTCAGTGACGAATAACAAGGGTTGAAGTTCCTCTTCAACTTTAGTGATTCAAAACTTTCACACGCTAACTGAACAAACTTAATCATGTTACTACCATGATTCAAAACAACAGAAAGCTCCTTGGGCCAAACCCTTTCATAAATGACTTCCAAGTCATACTTAAGCAAACCCATTGGGTACAATTATAGTCAGAGATTCATCTTTCTATCACTTTATTACCACCACGAAAGTCCTACAACCTTTACTGAAAATCCCGCTGCACTACTCTGATAAAAACATCTCAAAAACATTCTTCTTCTGATTGATGCATGGTCGATCCCTTCATGCTCCTCTAGCCATCCTAGTGGCATCCTATTTGCAGTAATGGTACTTACGCTCCGCGGACTTATGCTGATAGTTCTTAACCCGATGGTCGTGCTAGCCACATTCAAAGTATGCTCCACTTTTACTCGACACTAGGCCGACTCATGCCTCCTTTCCACGACTCGGCACACAATTAGTGAGTCATCTACCTCCCATCAAGGAACATCATGCACCCTTCTTTACACTGGGGTCTATTCCAAGTACCCCATTAAATGTCCCGAAGCATGCTTCCTCTGTTCTGTCTCATCAAAGGCAAGATAGAAAACAAACTGCGATTCCATTTGTCTATACAGATAATCTTTGATTAAATGGCTGTACTGGCTACCCTTGTAACAAGTCATTTCTCTCTTACAACACGCGATAGATCCATATCCTTTCTTACAGACACGACACACATCGATCGAGACGAGCACTGACTTTTCAATTTTACTCTTCCAGCTAGGTGAAACAGGGCACTCTTCTGACATCGGCCTTTCTCCCCAATCGGTTTCCATCTCTGTCTAAACTGAACCTTGACTCAGATACAGCGGCTTGATCCTCGATCACAACTTCAGATTGGGCCTTAACAGGCGCAGCAACAACAATAGTCACAACACTGGCAGCGGTGGGAACAACGACAACAACGGCGGCTCGATCCTGAGCTTACTGACCCAACGAGCTTCCAAAGAACACTAGCGCCTAAACGATCCCGATGAACCTAGGATCATTCGGTGCTGCTACACTCTCAGTACCAGCCTACGGCGGTACTCTCACACACACGCTGGACTGGGCCTGCGCTCTACCTCGGGTACCGACTCTCGTCAGCATCCTACCGAGGTATAGGTCCTATCGACCTCCACCAAGGAGTTCACCACTCCTGGTCACTCATTCTACAGCTCTTTATCGACGCCGTTTTCGATTCCAACATTAGGTTAGAATTTGAGTGACCCCACGAACAAGCTACCAATCAGCTATCATTCACATGCATCAGCATATTAAAAGCCTTTCCTACTAACTATCCCATGACTCATCGCACCTTATCACTCCATACACAGACCATGCTCTGATACCACTTAAACGGGGATGTCACGCCCCGGTCCTCCGAGCACGCGAACATCCCACTCTGGTCGATTCAATTTGCGACTTCCCAGGATGAGTCGCCGACCCATTCATTTATTTATGCACATGCGGAAGCGAAACAAATCCCCGACAACAAAATACGGGATAGAAAAGCAGAAGCAAAATCACCACATAACACTTTCATAATTTAACAATTACAAAAATGAGGTCTACGGCCAACGCCTACAAAGGACCGGCTCTAAAAAAGGAACCGTCCTACGACCTACAAGTCGGACACGTTCTCCAATCCTCTTGACTTCACCTCCGCAACTCCTCAAGACCAACCAAAGCTATCCGTCGCTCCGTCCACTGGGACCCGAAATTTTAATCCCCAAACCGGGATGAGACAATGTCTCAGCAAGTTCGACCCCCTAAACTCCTATTAGAAAGAAAATACGCCCGGTGTCCTAACCACAACACACGTAGGACTTACCTCGCATTAACCTTCATCTGCAGTTAGCACAGCTTTATATAATTCAACCACGTACGATTATGATAACCAACCAACCATGGTACAATCACATCATCAAAACAATTCAACCACTTGGATCGTCTCAAATATCAATCGACTCGGCCGATTTCATGTCATTCTAGCAAATCAATCATTGCTCTCAACTACGGCCCTACTCGGCAAATTTAAATCGCTGGCATCACGGCCCCACTCGGCGCGACCTTTAACAGTGGCACCACGGCCCCATTGGGCGCGACCTCTAATAGGTGGCATATCACGGCCTCTCCGGGCACGACCTTTCATAGGTGGTTTATCACGGCCTCTCCGGGGGCACGACCTTTCATAGGTGGTTTATCACGGCCTCCGGGCACGACCTCTAATAGGTGGTATTTCACGGCCTCATCGGGCACGACCTCTTGTAGGTGGTTTTTCACGGCCTCATCGGGCACGACCTCTCCAAGGTGGTTTTTCACGGCCTCTCTGGGCACGACCTCTAATAGGTGGTATTTCACAGCCAATCTCTCATCAATTTCTACACTTAGGATTTCATAAAGAATCCCTATAAATCACAATCACACTCAATTCATCACAACCAATCATCAATTTCAAATTCTACTAGCACAGCGACGATCGGCACGAAATTCCGAGCAACCGGCTCAAAAATAATTTTTCCGTTTTTTTTTTTTTTTTTTTTTTAAATAATAATATTTTAATAATTTCGGAATTAATATAATATTATAATTTCCAGAATTCGAAATCTTTAAATAATTCAAAAATAAAACCTATTATGTCACATCAAGGCTTATATTAATATAAGCATTCCTTTAGCCTTAAATAAAACCCACTTAAGTTAATCAAGCACATTAATATAATATACATTTACATAAATTAAACTAACCACCTAAATACACTTAACATAAACTAAACACCCATAAAGCATCATTAACCCTCTAATTAGGTTTAGTGAGGTAAACTCACCGGATTAGCGAACCGAGCGGACCAAAACGACGGGGACGACGCGAGGATCGACTTTCCTCAAAGCGGGCCGAGCATCCGGGCTCGGGAAGGCGGCCAAAACGGCCCACGAAGGGGCTGCCATACCCATTTTCTGCAACTTCCGGTGGCTGCTGGTCGGGGGCGGATCCGGCGGCGATTCGGCGGAGGAAAGGGCGGAGGAGGACCGACGGTTGCTTGGGCGGTGAGGCGGCGACGAACGGCGGTGCACGGCGGCGACGAACGAGCTCCGGTAGCTCTTGCGCGAGCTGAACAGCAGCTCGGGACGACGAGCCGGGCGAAGCGGGCGGAGCGGCGCGCGGGCGCGGCTTCGCGCGGGACGACGGCGACGACGACGACCGCGGCGGCTCCGGCGGCGAGCTGGCGGCGACGAGCAACGGCGGCGCGGCGCCGCTGGCCGCCGGCGTCCTACCGATCTGGAAATTTTCGAAAAAGAACGGAGGGAGAGAAGAGAGCGACGGTGGCGCGGCCGAGCGACGGCGAGCGGGCGGAGGAGCAGGCTGGCGACGAACGGCCGAGCGGGTGGCCGATTTAGCGAGCGAGCAGGCCGGCGAGCTGCTGGCGGCGTCCCAAGGAAGAAGAAGAAAACATCCATGGAAGAATCGCACGGAGAGGGAGAAGAGGAAGGAGAGAGAAGAAGGAAGGCCAATTTCTTTTCCTTTTTCCCCTTTTCTTTAATCCAACAAATTGGCCCACCACACGACCTCATGGTGACATCACACTCCACTCACCCAATCCCCCACAACCTTTTCCAATGGGTGCAATTTATTTTTCCGCCGGGCATAAATCTTGTGCATCAAATTCTTCAATTACAATCAATCCACGTCCAATTAAGTCCAGATTGAAGTCCATAAAATTAATTCAATGTCACCACACTTCAATTCACATCTTCACTTGTCCGTAGAATCAACTTAAGTCCCAAAAGCGCGACCAAAGACGAGCCTACTAATTTCTTGAACCGAATTAGCCATTCTCTCGATTTAATTGCTGAAAAACTCGATTGCATGAAAATCTTCTAAAGATAAGTCAATGATCCTAAAATGATTTGTGACACACCTGACTTCCAATTTCTGAATTCTATCTCAATTTCACGGTTGATTTCAATCTGGTGCGATTCCAAAGACGTCCTAACCTATCGAGTAGCTTTCAGGAAATTTTCTTGCATCCGACCCGAGGGTGATCACCCCCCAAGTTTGACGCGTTAAAATCCCTTAATTGCTTCGTCTAATAGGCTAGTCCTCTCATGAGTGGCCAACTCGTAGAGACGTACTCTATGCACAGATGAAATGCCCGACTCGATCACCGAAAATAGAATTAGAAAAATCGGGATGTCACAAGAACCATCCTGTACCCCAACTATTTCTATTCTTCTCTTCCCCGTAACAAAAAGAATAGAAACCTGTTTGATAACGGCATGTTAGGTTTTTGTTCCCGAACAAAAAGTTAGCCCGAATGGTTTTGGAATAGAAATGAGAAGTAAAAAGTTGCTTCTTGTTCCCGGGAACAAGTTTAAGAAATAAGTAAATTTTTTTTTTCTTTTATTCTTCTCTTGCTAACCGCCATTGACCGCCGTTGACCACCACCCGCCGCCGCCGCCGGCCGACCGCCGCCGCCGCCGCCGCCGGCCGACCGCCCGCCGCCGGTCGCCGGGCCGACCGCCGCCCGGCCGACCGCCCGCCGCGGAGGCCGATCGACCGCCGCCGCCGCCGGGTCGCCACCGGCGCCGGAGGCCGACCGACCGCCGCCGCCACCGGGCCGCCGGAGGCCGACCGACCGTCCCCGCCGTCGCCGCCGTCGGTCGCCGGTCACCGGCCGGCCGCCGCGCTCCGCCCGACCGCCGCGCCGGCCGACCGCCGCCTCCCGCCGGCCGACCGGCCGGCCGCCGAGGCCGATCGACCGTCGCCGCCGCCGGTCGCCACCGGTCCGCCGGAGGCCGACCGACCGCCGCCGCCACCGGTCGCCGGAGGCCGACCGGTCCCCCCGCCGCCGGCCGCCGTCGGTCGCCGGTCACCACCGGCCGGGCCGCCGCCGCCGCCAGCCCGCCCGCCCGCCACGCCACGCCGCCGGCTCGCCAGCGCCGCCGCCGCCAGACGCCGCCCGGCCACCGACCGTCACCGCGCCGGCGGAAGCCCATCGGCAACCGACGACCGCCGGCGGCCGGTGGTCGCCGGTTGCCGATGGGCTTCCGGCGAGGGCGGCGGTGACGGCCGGTGGCCGGCGGCGGCGGCGGGCGGCGGCTGGCGAGCCGGCGGCCGTGACCGGCGGGCGGGCGGCGCGATCCGTCGGCAAGAATAAAAATGAATAAATAAATAAAAGAAATTGTTGCGTTACCAAACGCATTTCTATTCTTTTTCTATTCCAAGAGTAGAAATTTTGTGTCGTTACCAAACGGGTTATTTTACTCAGAAATTATTCCCCGGAGCAGAAATAGAAAAGAACCATTTCTGAAAAAAAACTCTTCCCGGGAAGAGAATGGTTGTCATGCGCAGCCTAAGAGGAATGGATTGCTACTTGTGTGAGTAAATGGAGGAAGGAGATGGGAGTTTATATAGCAAGAGGTAGTTCAAATAGAAATTTGGGTTGTGATAATTAGTTGGTGACTGGCTTTCGGGTATGGTTGGGAAAAAGAATAAAAAACAGAACATCTCTTTTATTGGTTCTTTGTTGGCTCACCTCCTCAGCTCAAATCTCCTGACAGATGACCAATGCTTTCGTTGAAGTCAATCTTCGCATCTGTCTTTGTGGGAGGCAACTGAATAACTTGCTATTTTCTTAGGTTGATTGTTAACTTGCTTTTGATTTTAAACATATAATTCTAAGGTTGGTATGTATTGCATTGACCGATCTCCGCGAAATTTCGACTTCGTCAAAGATCCGGTCTACTGTTAAGTGGTTGGGCTGTAGCCATTAGGTATTTGTTTTTTTTTTTCTTTACACAAATAATAAAAAGAAGGGTTAATATCACTAAAAATTCTAAATTGATATACCTGTACTACATTTACTCCAAATTAGTTTTTGTGTAAAAAAAAAAAAATTCTAAATTGATACAACAATACCATATTTATCCCAAATTAATTTTTTCATGTTATAAAAAATTCTAGACCATTACATTTGTTCTAACTTTTTTGTGTTACAAAAAATTCCAAATAGAAACTCTTAACTATGTTTAAAGCTAATGATTTGAACTTGAGATCGAGAAGTGAAGCGGATGGTCAAGAAAATGAGGCATTTACGAGCTATCTGAGAATTTTTTGAAATTGAAGTAATCAACGAATTCCATTTCTAATAGAATAATTGGCTTCAACACATGTTGATAAGGTTGAATTTTTGAAATGGATTGCTTTTAAGGATATTGAAATGACAAGAAACAAGTTAAGAAGGCTGATCTTGAGATTTTTTTTTTTTGTGATACTAAAATAAGTTTTGGGCAATTGTTGTATGATTGTCTCAATTTGGGATTTTTCGTGACATGAAAAATTAGTTTGGGGCAAATGTGGTACAGGTAATATATTTGGAATTTTTTGTGGCACAAAATTTAGTTTAGGCTAAATGTGGTGTTGCTATTAACCATAAAAAGAGTGAAAACTGGATACAAACATTCCATTAAAAATATTTCAAGTCTTATCTCATTTGAGATTGGTGTCTAGTGTTGACAAACAAATTATGTTCATGGGATAGTTCCTATCATATATAGATAAAGCCGGAGTTGAGAGCGTTCATTCTATTGCTCGTTGTTCGACACTTCTCTTTAACTTTGTGTTTGTCTCGTGGCTCAGTGTTAGTTATCGATTATTTACATGTTATCCTGCACTATTCTATCTTATTTTCAAATGCTAATAATAGATAAAGTCAATATTTAAACATCTTCAAATGCTAAAAAAATCTAGAGCAAAACTTAGTCGAAACAATTAATTTAAACTTATAAAAAATGATTGGTTTAAAATAAGAATAGGATATAGATGTGTGTTTTCTGTGCCTTAAAATTGTAAGAGCACATAGAAAACCTTCGATTGATGCCAAAAGATGTTCAGAACTCCAAAATGTGGCGTTGACTCTGAAGGACGCATCACAAGGTTCGTGAATATCGTATTGGTATCATTGTCTCTTGTTTATTATCTACCTTTTCTCTCCTTGTATTTTAGATCGAGAGATTTAGAAAACAGCTTGAAATACAATTTAAAAAATATATGTCAGCTTGAATATATTAATGGTGGAAAAATCATCCTAATCAATTTAAATTACTTAAGCCTAAGAAAATAGTATTACTAATACGATTTAAATTACAAAAGGTATCTAAATTAGATTGTTGAAATATCACGTGACTTGACAATGGGTCTTATATACTTTTTATATACATGCGATGTTGGACATACTTCGCTCTCCATTATAAATAGTTCATCCCATTTTGCATTTCTTCCTCCGTTCGCTGGTGTTGGGAATACTTAAATTCTCATGCTTTATAAGTTTCGCACTTTTGTGTCTCATCTTATCTTTCAGGTTAAACTTTTGACTCGAATAATTTTGGGCGAAGATGATTCAAGCGCTATGAAATTCGACGCTTTGGTCAGAAAATCTTTCTTTGCCCCATATCGTTACTCACCGAACTTTGAGTCGCCAAGTCGACAAAGCGACAACAACCCACATAATTTTCGTTGCAAAAGTTTAGCCCTTTAGCCGCGAAATAAAATCTGTTGCTTTCTACGCATTTTGTCATGAAATATCCCGTGGTGAAATATATACTTTTTGCTACAAAATTACTCGATTTCATTTCCAAGGTCTATTAACATGGGCCTTTAGCAATGACATTTTGGCCACCAAGATTTTCGAGGCAAGAAGCCTTGGCCATGAAATTCCAGGCTTTTTAGCCAAGAATTCCGCCGTAGTGAAAGGTCGATTTTCTTGTAGCACCGATTCACTTACAACAATTAAAAAAGGTGGATAAGACCGTATGGGAAGAACACATTTTTATCCTGATGGGGGGTGTGTGTGTGTTATAGTTACTAACAAGCTTGGAAGAGGCGGAAAAGACATGGATGAATATAAGCCAACTCACCGATCAATGCATATGATAGACTGTACATACAAGATACTGGAAAAGACATCTATTCGCACCAAAAGAGTTCACTACAAAAGAATGTGATTTAAATATATAATTCCGAAAGACATCAAATGACACACCACACATATATGCGAACAATCTTTACAAAGAAAGGGCAGACCCCAACAATTTAAAGATACACTAAGATAAACTTATATGGTACTAAAATCTTTAGGGGCTGGTGGCTGGAGGAGGAGTGAGGAAAGGAATGGAAGGAATCTTAGGGAGAGACGTAGGGATGCCCGACACCGGAGGCAAGGCAGTTGGAACGGTTGGCACACTTGGAAGTGGCGGGAGACCAGTGGTGGGCAATGTTGGCTGGGTGGTGGGCAGTGTTGGCAATGTGGGCTTAGGCAGGGTCACAGGAAGGCAGGCAACGTGGGAATGGACAGCAATGGTGGCAGCGAAGTCAGTATTGATGTTTTTGTATTGTGGGAAGGGACAACATGGATGGTATAGTTGTCAGGATCGTTAGTGTTGGTATTGTGGGAAGCGACGGTATGGATGGCATGGTTGTTTGCAGTAAATGGCAAGCTCCAAAACTCATATTGGTGGTTGAGAGTACTAGGGTGATGAAGAGAATGAAACTCTTTGAGGAAGCAGCCATATTGGTAACTAGAGTGTGGATATTATGTTGTGAAAGGCTCAAGGACTTGAAATCAATGACCAGAGAGGGATGGATTGCTAATTGTAGGCAATGGAGGAAGAGGATGGGAGTTCATATAGCAAGAGATGGATGTGTGGAGTTTAGTATTGTGACAATAGGTTTGGCGACTGGCCTTTGGGTATGTTTAGGAAAAGAAAAATCGAACATCTCTTTATAGTTTCCTTGTTAGCTCCCCACCTCAGCTCAATCTTCCACTTGCCAAAAGAAAAACAAAGGTCAAATCTGCTGTTTTTGTTCTGAGAGATGGCCATGCTGTCATGAAGTCAAGCTTCACAAATATGTCTTTGTGGAAGGTAACTGAACAACTTGCTTCATAACGTACCAATATCTAGGTTGGCTGTTAACTTGTTCTTGGATTTTAACATGTCAATCTAGGTTTCTTTGTGTTGGCTTGACTGATCTCTCCGATCTTTGGATTTCAACAGTTACATGTTGGTCTACCGTTAGAGCGATGGTGGATTTAGCCTTTAGGTACTATTTTTTTTTTCTCTTGATTGCACAAAAGATAAGAAGGATTAATTTACTAGCCACAGACTTTGCACGAAAAAATAGTTCCAGTCTTATCTCCTTTGACTGTTAGATGCTAGCAAATAAGTTATCTTCACATGATTGTATCTATTATATATAATTAGAGGTAGAGTTGAGAGAGCATATGCTCCTATACTTGCCAAGTGGCACTTCTCTTTAGGTTTATGCTTGCCATGTGGCATCACACTCGGCATTGTATTGCCACGTGCCCCAATAATCTTAACAATTACTTACATGTCGTTACACACTCTTGTATTTTATTTTCAAAATGTAGAAAAGTCAGCATTTGAATATCTTTGGATGTTAAAAAAATATAGAGTATATTTAGCCAAAACACATAATTTAAACTTAGCCAAAATAATTGAATTAAACTAAGAAAAGGATAGCGATGTGTGTTTTATATTATAAATGGATATTATGTTCTGCATTATTAGTCTTCCTCCTCCTCCTCCTTTGATACATTTTCACATAGGTTAATAGACATTTCTTTTGCATGGCTCTAACATGTGCTTATAGTGTTATTTTTGCTGTTCTTTTTAATTTGCCCTTAGCTTTTGTATTGATTTTTGAACATACTTTGTTATTTTGGTTTTATTTTTATTATTTGAAATTTATGCACACTTTAGAGAAATTAGTAAATGATAAGAATTCAATTAGAAAAATAGTAGTTGAAGGAGCTAGATTTAGGAGAAAAGAAATGGGCAGTGGGTTGACCAGCGAATCAGGCAGAGTTATCTATGATGCCCAGATCAATCCGGCGAAAATCTGCGCCCTTTCGGGATTCGATCGGACCATCTGTTGCGGATGGAGGCTATGCATCTGTGCTTCATATTACACCATTTTTATGAGAAAATTGTTCAATTAGTTCTAAACATATTGCGTGGATATCAATTGAGTCTTTAATTTTTGTGTAAAATTATAATATAGTCCTCCAAGTCATTTTTCGTTGAAATCATTGACGCGACTATGTGCCATGCGGAATAACTGGTGATGATGGGAATGCCACATTAGCAATTTTCCTCGAAAAATATTTGTAATAATTAAATTAAAATTTTGTGCAAATATTTTGAACTTAATTGGCATTCGCAAAATAAATTTGGTGCTTGTTGGGAAATTTTCCTATAATTTTATTGACTGAGCAATTCTATTTTTTGTAGGTGCTGATGCTCTTTTGACTTTTTGGTTGATTGTCGAGGAGGATGGACAGCTATTTATATGATAATTTGATTTATAATTTTTTTTTCTTTTGGATTGATCATCAAGGATGTTAGACCACCTTTAGGTAATGATATGATCTTGGCTTTTTTGGTTTATCATAATGGAGACTGGACTACTATGTCATGCATTGCTAGATTATGAATAAATTGTTTAGTTTTATATTTGCTCATTTGCTTAATTTATGATGTGTCAATAGCTACAAAAACAGAAATAAAAATACCCAGAATTGCAAAAGCAACCTAAAATATAAATTCGATTTGTACTTTGCACCCTTTTAGCCACAAAAAAATGATGTACTTAATAATAATATTAACGACCAAATTTTGGGTTGAAAACTACAAATGGATTCTCATTCACTTTTAGTCATGAAAACTTCCTCGTTTATATTTGACAATTTGTTATGTGGTGAAAACAATGGATTGCTAGTCACGAAATGTTTTGTCGCCTCGAAATTTTCGGATGGTTAAAAGTAGGGATTGATCTCACAACGTCTTCGCCACAAGATATTTTATGAGCCGAGATGATTTGACCGCTACGAAATTTGACACTTCAATTACAAAAATTTTACCTGGTCTCATATCATTAGCCACTAAAATTTGTGCCGTAAAAGCTAATAAAACCCTATAAAATTTTCGTCGCAAAAGGTTAGCCCTTTAATCGCAGCAAAAGAGCTCCCTAGGAAACAGCGTGAATGATAAAAAGAATCCCAAAATGCATTTCATGATACGACAAACATATATGCGAAGAAGCTTACAGACATAAGGGGGGACGCCAACAATTTAAAAATACTCTGAAGTGACCTCAAGTGATGTTAAAATCTTCAAAGGCTGGTGGCTGGAGATGTGGTGATGAAAGGAGCAGAGAGAATCTTAGAGAGAGTAGTAGGGATGCTTGGCATCCACGCTAAGGTGGTCGGCACGGTTGGCAAGCTCGAAAGTGACGGCCGAGTAGTCGTGGGCAGCGCTGGTTGTGTGGTGGTCGGTGTCGGCAGTCTGGGCCTAGCCGGGAACGATTGGACGAAAGGCATAGGCAGCTTGGTGACCTTTGGCGATTTGGGCATGGACGGCAAAGGCGGCACGGTCGTTGGTATTTGTTTTGGTTG
The DNA here is from genome assembly GCA_014182575.1 of Eucalyptus decipiens. NCBI lineage: Eukaryota > Viridiplantae > Streptophyta > Magnoliopsida > Myrtales > Myrtaceae > Eucalyptus > Eucalyptus decipiens. The sequence goes on from CM024615.1 coordinate 27,225,101, forward strand.
TGTGGTGGGCAGCGTCGGCAGCCTGGGCTGAGCCAGGGTCGTTAGGATGGCAGCCATAGGCAGATCGGTGTCCTTTGGCAATGTGGGCTTGGACGGGAAAGGCGGCATCGTCATCGGTATTGATGGTGTTGGTTTTGTGGAAAAGACTCTATAGCTGCCATAGTTATTTCCAGCAAATGACGAGCCTCGAAACTCATATTGATGGTTGAAAAAATTAGGGCGATGAAGAGAACAAAGCTCTTTGACAAAGAAATCATATCCGCAAAATGGAGCATGGGTTTTATGTTGAGATAGGCTCAAGGGCTTGAAATCGATAAGCTGAGGGGAATGGGTTGCTAATTGCGTTCGAGGCAATGGAGGAAGGGGATGGGAATTTATATAGTAAGAGATAGTTACATAGAATTTAGGGTTGTTATGATAAGTTGGTAACTGGCCTTTGGCTATGGTTTGGAAGAAAAACAGAACATCTCTTTACAGGTTTTCTTGTTAGCTCACCACCTCAGCGTAACCTTTGAGGAAGGTAACTGAACAACTTGCTTCATAACAGACCATTATCTAGAATACTTGTTAACTTGTTTCTAGATTTTAACATGTCAATCTAGAATTCTTTGTGTTGCCTTGACTGATCTCTCCAAACTAATTTTGTCTTAGGAAAATATCCAAACTTATACATATATAACGTATATACCCTATATTTTAGTTCCATGTAGGATATATTTGTTATACTGGTATAATTTAGGGGGTTTTTATGACAAAAAAAAATAAAAATAAAATTTGATGTATAGTTCGAGGTATTTGTATCACGATGGGCATAGTTTAGGGTTCTTTTGTGATATTAATCTAATTTGAAATTTGCTCATCTTCTAAATTTATAATGTATCAATAGCTGGAAAATCAGAATTAAAAATAACAAGATTTGCAAATCTAAAATATAAATTCAAAATTCGCAAAGGGCTTTTAACAACGAACTTGGTATCAAATTTGCACCCTTTTAGCCACGAAAAAAATGATGTACAAAAAAATACTATTAGGGATGAAATTTTGTGTTGAAACCTACAAATAAATTCACATGCACTTTTAGCCTTGAAAACTTCGTTGGTCAGATGCGACGATTTGTTATGTGTAGAAGACCATATTGACTTTTAGTCAATAAATATTATCCCCCGAAATTTCAACTATGAAAATTTCGTGGCTCAAAGTGGGGATTTTTCCCATGACGTCTTCGCCACGAAATATTTCGTGAGCCAAGATGATTCGATCAAAATTCGACGCCGGTTATGAATTTTTCCTGGCCTCATATCATTCCTTACGAAATTTTCGTCCCCAAAGGCTAGCCCTTTAACTACAAAAGAAATTTCTGTCTCTATTGAATGTCTATTTTGCGCCTTTGCCATGAAATATTTTCCAGGGTGCGGTGAAAAATATACATCGGACCACGAAAATTACTCGATTTCGTCCCCAAGGTCTACCGGCCAAAGGCCTTTAGCCACGACTTCTCCGCCACGAAATTCCAGGCTTCTAGCGACGAAATTCCACTGTAGCGAAAAGTTGATTTTCTTAGGGGTCCGTTCTCGTGCTAGCAATGAAAAAAAGGCGGATAAAGCCGTACGTGGAGAACTCTTAATACTTTTCAGTGTTTGTTATAACTACGAATAAGCTTGGGAGCAGGGGAAAGGACATAACACAAGAATGGGAGCCGAGTCACCGATCGATACGTATCATAGTAGGTAGATACAAGATACTGGCAAAACACTTATTCGCAGCAAAAGAGCTCACTAGGAACAATGTGAATGATGAACAGAATCCCAAAATACATCTCTGACACAACAAACGTATACACGAACATTCTTACAAGTATAGCGGGGGACGCCAGCAATTTGAGAATACTCTCAAGTGACCTCACATGATGCTAAAAATCTTCAAGGTGTGGTGGCTGGAGGTGGAGTGAGAAAAGGAATAGAGGGAATCTTAGGGAGAGAAGTAGGGATGCTTGGCATCGGTGGCAAGGTGGTCGGCATGGTTGGCAAACTCGGAAGTGGCGGCAGAGTAGTTGTGGGTAGCGTTGGTTGTGTGGTTGGCAGCGCCGGCAATGTGGGCTGGGGTAAGGTCGTTGGGATGGCAGGCAAAGGCGGCGTTGCGACCTTTGGCAATGTGGGCATGGATGGCAGTGGCGGCATCATTGTTGGTATTGGTAGTGTTGGTATTGTGGGAAGAGATGGTATAGATGGCATAGTTGTTTGCAGCAAATGACGTGCTCCGAAGCTCATATTGATGATTGAGAAAATTAGGGTGATGAAAAGAACAAAGCTCTTTGAGGCAGAAGCCATGTTGGTAAAGGAAGTGTAGATCTTTTGTTGTGATAGGCTCAAGGACTTGAAATCAATGAGCTGAGAGGAAAGGATTGCTAGTTGTGTCTGGGTAGATGGAGGAAGTGATTGGGAGTTTTTATAGCAGGAGACAGTCGTATAGAATTTTGGGTTCTGATGACAAGTTGGTGACTGGCCTTTGGGTATGGTTAGGAAAAAAAGAAAGAAAAAGAAAAACAGAACATCTCTTTACAGGTTCTTTGGTAGCTGACTTTCTCAGCTCAATCTTCCACCGGCAACCCTGTTCTTTTTCTGACAAGTGGCCATGCTTTCATTTAGTCAAAGCGTCACATCTATGTCTTTGGGGAAGGTAACTGAACAATTTGCTTCGTAACATATCATTATCTAGGTTGGTTGTTAACTTGCTTCTTGATTTTAACATTTCAATCTGGGTTTCTTTGTGTCGGCTTGACTGATCTCTCCTAACTTTGGACTTCATCAATCACATGGTCTTCTGTTCGAAAGGGATGGCCTTTAGCCTTCAGGTACTCTTTTTACTTTTTGTTACGCAAACGTTAAAAAGAATGTAAACTAGACACCAACATTCCACCAAAAAATAGTTCCGGTCTTATCACCTTTGAGATTGGTGTAAAGTGTCAACAAACAAGTTATCTTCCCAAGATCATACCTAATTTATGTAGTTCAAGCCAGAGTTGAGAGAAAGTTCGCTTCTTTGCTCATCATGGGGCACTTCTCTTTTGCTTTACCCTTTTGACGAGGCATGACACTTGGCATTGTGTTGCCACGAAATCTACTAACCTTGCCGATTATTGACAATCTTGCATTCTTATATGTTATTCTCAAATCCTAATATAAATATCTTCAAAATGCTAAAAAAAAATCTAGAGTAAATTTAGTTTACACAATTAATTCAAACTTATTCAACATAATTGAATTAAATGAATGATGTGATAGAGATGTGTGTTTTCAAAGGGTGATTGGTTATAGGGCGGGCTTGAACACATTAGGGATGCTTATCAGTTTTTGGAATCGGGAACTGAACTTGTTAATCTTGGAACTCAATCAAGGTCGACACAAGAATCGGTCGCTTTTCTTTTTTTCCAGTTTCATTTTATAATATATGCAATATATATGTGTCAAACATGAATATAGTTCTTTTGTTGAGGATAAATATGAAACATGTTCAATTTCAACATATATTTTCTACTATAAAGAAAATATTAAAAGACTTATTTAGGGTTATAGGTTTACTAATTCCTAAAGGTTTAATTCCAGTTTCGGGTTTCCAAGTAAATTGGCTAGTTTAAGGTATAGAAGTGGTCAATATTGATTCTTAGTTTTTGAATTACCAACTGAGCTGGTTGGCATAGGTTGCTTTCTGAATTTGCTCACCCCTATGTTTTATGTGTTATATATGGATAGTACATATTGCGTTAATCATCTTCCTACTCCTCCTTTGATACATTTTTACATAGGTTTTTAGCCTTTTCTTTGTTTCATAGCTCTAACATGTGCTTGCAATGTTATTTTGACATTTCTTTTTAATTTGCTCTTAGCTTCTGTAATGATATTTGAACATATTTCTGTTGTTTCTTACCTTTTTTCTTTTTTTTTTTTTTTAATTTGGAAATCATATGGAGAAAATAGTAAATGATGAAAATTCAATTAGAAAAATAGTAGCCGGAGGAACAGGGTAGAATTATGTAAGTGCAATATCTTTGATTGATTCTCTTAATGCGGCATTTAATGGTTCTAATTTTTTCTAACTTTAATTGTATGACCCGGACAAGATATCAGAGATGCGCGCGAAGACCATTTTGAGTTTGACAAGAGGGACCGAAGGCGAGGTAACATGAATTTTAAGTGCTGCCTTTGTGGCGGTTTGTTTCGTAGTAAAAAACTCATGATCTCAGCTATAAAAATTTCTTAGCTAAAATTATGGATTTTTCTCATAATATTTTTGCCATGGCGTATTTTGCGGACAAAGATTGTTCAACCGCTTCGAAATTTGACGCTTCGGTCGCAATTTTTTTTTTTGCCTGGCCTTACGTTATTAGCCACAAAATTTTGTGCCACCAAAGCTACAACAATCCATGAAATTTTCGTCGCTAAAGGTTGACCTTTAGCCACAAGTAGAAGTCGTCCCTATTGAGGATCTTTCTGCGCCTTTGCCGTGAAATATTCATGTGAGGAAAAGTATACTTAAGGCTATGAAATTATCCGATTTCGTCTCCAAGATCTACCGCCATAGGCATTTAGCCACGACTTCTTTCACGAAATTCCAGACTTTAGCCATAAGATTATGTCGGGGCCAAAGGTCAATTTACTTGTGAGGTGGAAAGAAGGTGGCTAAAGCTGTACGTGGAATACACTTTTTTATACTGACGGTGTACATTATAACTGCTGACGAGCTTCGTAAGCGGTGGAAATGGACATAAAATGAATGGTAACCAGAATCACTGATCAATACATATCATAATAGGTTGATACAACGTACTGGAAAAGCATTTAATCGGAGCAAAAGAGCTCACTAGGAAACAATGTGAATGATAAATAGAATCCCAAAATACATCTCATGAAACCACACAGTGTACTCGAACAATCCTTACAGACATAAGGAGGGACGCCAACAATTGAAAAATACTCTGAAGTGACCTGACATCATGCTATAATCTTCAAGGGCTGGTGGCTGGAGGTGGGGTCAGGAAAGGAATAGAGGGAATCTTAGGAAGCGAAGTAGGGATGCTTGGCATCGGTGGCAAGGTGGTCGGCATGGTTGGCAAGCTTGGAAGCGGCGGCAGAGTAGCCTTGGGCAATGCTGGTTTTGTGGTGGGCAGCGTTGGCAGCGTGGGCTGAGGCAGGGTTGTTGGGATGGCAGGCATTGGTGGCACAGCAACCTTTGGCAATGTCGGCATGGCTGGCAGTGGAGGCAATGACGTCGGTAAAGTTGGTATGGTGGGAAGAGACGGTATCGATGGCATAGTTGTTTGAAGCAGATGACGAGCTCCAAAGCTCATATTGATGATTGAGAAAATTAGGGCGATGATGAGAACAAAGCTCTTTGAGGAAGAAGCCATGCTAGTAAATGGAACGTGGATTTTATGTTGAGGTAGGTTAAAGGACTTGAAATGAAGGGCTGACTGGAATGGATTGCTAATTGTGTCTATGATGGAGGAAGGGGGATGCGAGTTTATATAGCAAGACGCAATTAGAAAAAATTATGGGTTGTAATAAGTTGGTGACCGACCTTTGGTTATGGGTAAGAAAAGACTAGAACGTCATCTTATTGGCACTTAGTTAGCTCACCTCCTCAGCTCAATCTTCCACCCGGAAAAAAGCAAGAAATAGTCAAATCTATCGTTCTTGTTCTGCCACATGGCCATGCTTTCATGTCGTCAAGCTTCGCATCTATGTCTTTGGGAGAGGCAACTAAACAGCTTGCTTCATAACATACCATTATCTGGGTTGAGTGTATAACTTGCTTCTTGATGTTAACATATTCATCCAGGTGTCCTCGTGTTGAGGTGTCCTCGTGTTGCCTTGACTGATCTCTCCAAACTTCGGACTCAATTTATTAGGTGGTCTACTGTTAGAATGATGGGCTTTAGCCTTTAGGTACTGTGCTTCCTTTTCCTTTCTCTTCTTTTAGTGGCTCAAATTATAAAAAGAATAAAAACTGGACACCAGCATTCCACCAAAAAAAAAAAAAAAGTTCCGGCCTTATCTCCTTTAAGATTGACGTTTACTGTTACCAAACAAGTTAGTCTTTGTAAGGTTGTACCTATTGTACATAGTTAAAATCGGAGTTGAAAGAGTGGACATTTGGCATTGTGTTGCCGTGACCCAATAATGTTATCAATTATTTACATGTCATCCTTCTTTATGTTATTTTCAATGTTAATAAAAATAGAGTCAATATTTAAGCAACTTTGAATGCTAAAAAAATCTAGAGTAAACATAGTCAAACTATGAATTTAAACTTCACTAATGTAAATGAATTAAGCTAATAATAGGATTAATCATCTCCTCCTTCTTCGATGTACTTTCACATACGTTAATAACCCTTTTCTTTTCTGCAACCCTTTTCTTTTCTGCATCTCCCAAGCCCATACCAGCTCTGGACAAAATCCCTGGGATAATACCTACAAAATTCACGAAATCAATATCGACGTACTAAATTCTAATTTAACCAATAATAACAAGACTTAAAAATGATAATAAAATAAAGGTAAAACTAAAACTAAACTACCTACAACAGGGACTCAACACCGCTGTAGAAGGAGTGTTGTATTGACGAGTGGGCGGACAGCAGCGTCAACGGGCGAGCAGGTCGCGGGCGGAGGCGGCGCGGGCTGAGGAGGTGCCGTTCGCGGTAGTGACAACGACAGGGTGGACTCCACGATGGGGTGCCTCTCCTTCACGAAGTCCACGCGCAAAGATGTGTCGCCCGCTTGATGAATATCATTAAATATGCAAAAAAGAATAAACGCGGATTGGACCAACGCTTGACCTGCTGGGCTTGGGAATGATTGGGACACTAAGACTTCAATACAAGGACACTTCTGGATTCGCTGGACGTTGCTGGAGTTCACACAAAGTCACTATTCTTCGCTGGTCAACACCGCAAGAGGTGTAGGACCGAAGCTCAGGTGCAGTGGGTGGCGCTCGATGACTTCAGAGCATAGCAAAATCGTCGACGTTGGCTTGAGCCCACGCGGGATGGGGCAGTAGGGAGCGGTCAGCGTCGTCAAGCGTATCGTCCCTGGTCAGTGCAGCAACAGGTTTGCGGCACGAGTGGCACTGGTCGTCACTCACGTCGGGCTTGGCAGCATAGGAGCAGATGGAGACAACAGCTCCTCATCATGGCTTGACTTGAGTGGTAGCAACTCAGTGTCGATGGCAACGATGGACGGCGAGCGGGTGTCGTTGGGTGCCGCAGCAGAGCAAGGACAGCAAGGCTTGGGCTCACTTCAGTGCAAGGCACGGTGGCGGGCTGCAGGAAGGACGTCTCGGCCAAGGCTTGGCCGAGAGCTCCTTATCTTTCTCTCTCTATCGTGTGTTCTCTATGTATCCCCCTCCTTTTTCTCACAAATTTTTCTCTCGATTTTTCTTTGCTCTAAAAATTTTTCTGAATTCGCTCTTTCCCAACCTTGTGCAGGTTAACTCCTTTTTATAGTGGTTTCGATCAGCCGCTTTCTATGGAAAATTTTAAACTTCCATCTTCTGTTGCATTAAATCATGGATGCAAATCAGAGCACGATTTCGCAATCAGCTCGATTTTGCATCAATTCCTTCCATTTTATCAAAATCCTTGCCATTTGTTCACTTGATTTTAAAATTGTTGCTGCATTTAACAAAACCCGGACATCCATCGGAATTCCATATTTCCTTGCATACTTCAATCAAATCAATTTTCCCCATTTTTTATTTTTTCTTTTAAAAATGCAATTTTATTTTTCTAAAATTAGGTGTCAACACATAGCTCTTAAAATGTGTCCACTATTATTTTGGCGTTTCTCTTAATTTGCTAAAGCTTGTATAATGATTTTGAGCATATTTTATTCTTTCGCGCTTTTATGATTGGAAAATTATGCTTAGTATGGAGAAAATAATAAATGAAAAAATTCAATCAGAAAAACAGTAGTTGAAGAAACCAGATTTAGGTGAAAGTAATGGGGAGTGGGTTGATGAGCGAACAAGGCAGAATCGAAGAAGTGTAATATCCTCGATCAATTCTCTTAATAATGCAGTATTTGATGTATCTCATTTTTCCTAACTTTGATCGTTTGACCAAGAGAAGATGTTAGAAATACACACAAAACTATTTCGCCTTTGACTCTAGAGGCCGGAGGCGAGGTATCGTGGTTTCGAGAAGAATAGATCATGGAGGCCGTGTGCCGGCTGAGTCTGGATATCCTCGTGGGGCCGCGTACGCTGTTGAGCTTCCAAAAAAGTCTACAGTTCGGACTTCGGCTGGATGTTCCGGGTAGCATGGCCTCACCCCGAGAGAGAAGATGTTAGAGGAGCAACGTAGGCCTGTTTGGCAAATTTTTGTTTCTGTTCCCTTGAACATAAATTTTGTTCTTTTGTTCTAGGAACAAAAAAAGAAAAAGAAAAAAAAACGTGTTTGTTTACACATTTATTCTCGAGAACAAAAAAATAGTTTTTTTATTCTTGGGAACGGATTTGGAATAGAAACAAGAAGTAGAAAAAATTATTTTTGTTTCTAGAATACTTCCAAAAAACACTTTTTTTCTTTTCTTTTCTTCTTCTTCTTTTCTTTTTCTTCTTCTTCCTTTTGTCAATCACCGGCCTTGGCCATGGCCAGCATCGGCGACCAGCTAGACGAGGGCCGACACCTCGCCGGAGCATCGCCGGCCTCCGAAGAGTTTGAGCCATAGCGAGGCTTGTTGAGGCCAAGTTGGCCTTTGGTGAGCTCGTTGGGGTGTCGCCCGCCGGTTGCCGCTACCGCCGTGGCTGGCGATTGGTCAAAGAGAAAAAAGAAAAAGGAAAAAGAAAAAAAAAGAAAAAAAGAAAAAATTAAAAGAAATAAAAAAATTATATAAGTTTACTAAACGCGTTTCTATTATTAGAGTAGAAATTTTTTGCAGTTACCAAACGTATTCTTATAATCATAAATTGTTCCCTAGAACATAAATAAAAAAATTATTTTTATTAAAAAATTATTCTCTAAAATAGAAATATTATCAAACGCGTTTTAATAACGCATTTTTAGCGGTGGATGAGATGAAGGTGGGGATGTCTTTGCTGCTTGACATGTTGAAGGGCAAACTAGCCTCCTGCTTCTATGGTGCCTAAATCGTTGCGAGTACAGAATGATTCACGATCTGCGCCCTCTGGACATCCCGGTGGACCATCTGTTGGAGAGGGAGGCTCTGCGATAAAATATTAGGTACAACGGACTTAAGATAAATCATTCAAAAAGCGACACAAGTCAACATTGGGCCTGCTTGTTAGAACGAGAGAGTAATAGAGAGAATTTCAAAATGTCTGATATGTGGGCCCAATGTTGACATGTGTCGTTTTCTGAATGAGTCATCCTAAATCTGACGCGGCAAAATGATTTTTCTTTTTTTGTTGATCATCATCGAGGCTGGTCCACCTTTAGGTATTGATATGACGTTGGTTTTTTCTTTTTTATTTGTATATCATTGAGAAGGTTAGACCACTATGTCATGTATTGCTATATTATGAATCTAGAGTTAACCTTATATCCGGGCATTGGGTTTAAGTCATGATATGCATAAACAACTGCAAAAATAACAATTAACAGTACCTAGATTTGCAAATGGTATAAACTCAAAATTTGCAAAGGACTTTTAGTAACGAGCAAATTTGCACCTTTTTAATCAGGCACAAAATGATGTACAAATGCATTTAAGGATGAAATTTTTATGTTGGAAAATTTGAAGTAAATTCACACGAACTTTTGGCCACAAACAGTTTATCAGACTGATGCGACGATTTTTCTCCTGACTAAAAGCATATGGACTTTTAATAAGGAAATGCGATTGTTGCCACAAAATTTCAACTACGAAAATTTCATTATTAAAAGTACAGGTTTTTCCCGGGACGTCGTTGCCAAGAAAAATTTTGTGGGCAAATATAATTCAACTGGTACGAAATTTGACGCTTCAGTCACGAATTTTTCCTTGCCTAATATCATTTAGCCACGAAATTTTCTAGTGCCAAAGCTACAAAAACCCACGGAACTTACGTCACAAAAGGTTGCTCCTTTACGTTGAGCATCGATTTTACGCCTTTTAACGTGGATTATTTTCGTGGCCAACAATGGGGAAAAGGTAGATAACGTCGTACGCGGAAGACAGTCTTTTTTATACTGACGGCATGTAATTATTAGTAACAAGCTTGGAAACAGTGGAAATGACATAACAAGAATAATAGCCAAGTCACTGATCAATAGATATCAAAGTGGTATATACAAGATATTAGATAATCACTCACTAAAAGAGCTCACTAGAAAACAATGTGAATGATGAATAGAATCCAGAGAAGACATCTCATGACGACACATATATATGCGACCAATCTTACAAACAAAAGGGGGAAAGCCAACAATTTTAAAATACTCTCAGGGGACCTCATATGATGCTAATAACTTCAAGGGCTGGTGGCTGGAGGTGGAGTGAGGAAAGGAATAGAGGGAATCTTAGGAAGCGAAGTAGGGATGCTTGGCATCGGCGGCAAGGTGGTCGGCATGGTTGGCAAGCTTGGAAGCGGCGGCAGAGTAGTCTTGGGCAATGTTGGTTGTGTTGTGGGCAGCGTTGGCAGTGTGGGTTGAGGTAGAGTCGTGGGGATGGCAGGCATTGGTGGCACAGCGACCTTCGGCAATGTTGGCATGGCTGGCAATGGAGGCAGCGATGTTGGTAAAGTTGGTATGGTGGGAAGAGATGGAATAGATGGCATAGTTGTTTGCAATAGATGACGAGCTCCAAAACTCATATTGATGGTTGAGAAAATTAGGGCGATGAAGAGAATCAAGTTCTTAGAGGAAGATGCCATATTGGTATACGGAGGCAGGATATTGTGCTGTGATAGGCTCAAGGACTTGAAGCCAATGAGCTGAGAGGAATGGATTGCTGATTGTGTTGGAGTAAATGGAGGAAGGAAATGGCAGTTTATATAGCAAGAGATAGTTATATAAAAATTTAGGGTTGTGATTATAAGTTGGTGACTGGCCTGTGGGTATGGTTAGGAATAAACAGAACATTCCTCATTGGTTCTTTGTTAGCTCACCTTCTCAGCTCAATCTTCCACAGGAATAAATAATAAAGAAGGGGTCAAACTTTGTCTTCTGTTCCGTTCGGTCGAATGGTCATCATCTCATGAAAGTCAAGCTTCTGATCTGTGTCCTTGTGGATGGTAACTAGATAACTTGTTCCATAACTATTGCTAACTAGGGTTATCGATAACTTGCTTCAGGATTTTAACGTACTAATCTAGGGTTTCTATGTGTCGCCGTGAGAAATACCTCGTTACTCCGGACATGTCAATGCTTTTAACTGTGATCGTCTTTGGTTTACTCCTCGGACTTAAAGTAAAAATATGTGGGACTTTATTTACTTCTGAGTCTAGCCTTTTTACGAAGAAAAGTTTATGATCATGGAAACATATGGCATTGCGAAGTCATCTCTATCTCTTTCTGTCTCTATCTCTGTCTCTTTCTCTCTCAAACTTGGAGGTCTATAAGTGCCTATCACAAATATTTTTTTCATTTTCTAAAAGTTTCCTAGTTTATAAATTTTTTCTAAAGCACATTAGATTAGTAAAGTATATGTTTAGTTGCAATAACAAGTAAAATCATGCATTGTCATTAAGATACCCTTTGTTTCGCAGAAAATGAATGATTTGGAAAATCAATTTTTTTTTAATTTTAAAAATGATCACTTATAACAATTACGAAAATGAATAAATAGAAATTATTTTTACTATCCATGAAAATACTTAGGCATAAATTGTTGTTGATAATAAAAATATATTTCATTGATTAATTATTTCAATTCTGTAAGCAATTATTTTTAAGAAAATATTTTTCAAATAATTTATTTCTGGAAAAAAATAGAGCCTAAATGGTTGAAAAGGTGACATTTTAATCCAATAGCTAATATTTTTGTCTTCAATTTACTTTTTGTGGTATCCGTTCTAATATATCTGTTTTTTTCATAACCAAATATATTTACGTGGCAAGTTCAGGGTTGTTGAATATATATAATTTTTGTTGGAATTGATACCAACAAGGACCATTCGATACAAAATTAAAGAAAAAATTACAAAAGAGCAAAAGGTCATGCAGGACAACCCAAATCATGATTTTGTCTTCTTCCCCTTTCACGTAGAATTAATTGCTGCCATGACAACGATCGGTATTTGGTAAAAGTTGGCGCTGACCCGGGGGGGCGGGGCAAAAGGGAAGAAATAACAAAATCTCGTACCCAACCACGGGCAGCATAGTTGGTGTGTGTTCTCTTCCTCATTGCCAAGATCAAGGATTCAAACTCTCTCGTTACTGAAGTGTCTTAAGTGGGGGGCCTTGGGTTAGCCTTCTCCGAGGTTTACATTTAAATAGTGGCTTGTGGCGAGGCTCGCTGGTGTCATTAGGCACTGGTGGGTCGTGTGAACCCGACTAGCATAAGCAAAAGGGGCTCAAACGGTTCCTCAATCACCAAAAAAAAAAAAAAAAAAAAAATCTCTTGGTTTACAATCAATTCATTTCTTATTTCTTCCTTTAGATGACAAATTTTTACTTATGTTGCTAAAAGCAATGATTATAAATTATTTGATTGGGCATGCACAGGCACGAGTAATACGCCATTTTGTTGGAATGCAAAATATACGGATTGATGTAAGTGTCAATTGAATATAATTGAAGCGCTTTTCATTTCAGTTGCTTTTCTATCCGAATCTTTTTCTCATCATAAATTCAGTTGATTGTATTGCACAAAACAATGAGTTGGAATCGATGGAAAGAATACAATAATCTGAGCCAAGTCACCGTTCAATACATAGATATGAATGATATATAAAAAGCAACATGAATGATACATAGAATCCCAGAAGACATTATAACATAAGACTCTGTATTCGAACAATTCTACAAAGAAAAGGAGGCACTCCAACAAATCGTAAATATTCTTAGGTGACCTCGTATGGTACTAAAATCTTCAGGTGCTGGTGGCTGGAGGAGGAGCAAGAAAAGGAATAGAAGGGATTTTAGGGAGAGAAGTAGGGATGCTAGGCATCGGAGGCAAGGTGGTGGGCATGGTTGGCAAGCTCGGAAGTGGTGGCAAAGTAGTCTTGGGCAGTGCTGGTTGTGTGGTGGGCAGCGTTGGCAATGTGGGCTGAGGCAGAGTCGTTGGGATGGCAGGCATTGGTGGCATGGCGACCTTTGGTAATGTCGGCATGGCTGGCAATGGAGGCAGTGATGTTGGTAAAGTTGGTATGGTGGGAAGAGACGGAATAGATGGCATAGTTGTTTGCAGCAGATGACGAGCTCCGAAACTCATGTTGATAGTTGAGAAAATTAGGGCGATGAAGAGAATCAAGCTCTTAGAGGAAGATGCCATATTGATATATGGAGTCAGGATATTGTATTGTGATAGGCTCAAGGACTCGAAATCAATGAGCTGAGAGAAATGGATTGCTGATTATGTCCGAGTAAATGGAGGAAGGATATGGGAGTTTATATAACAAGAAATGGTCATATAAAATCTGGGGCTGTGATTATAAGTTGGTGACTGGCCTTTGGGTATGGTTAGGAAAGAAACACAAAACATCTCTTCATTGGTTCTTTGTTAGCTCACCTCCTCAGCTTAATCTTCCACCGGCAAAAAGGAAACAAAAAGGTCAAATCTGCTGTTCTTGTTTGGACAGATGGCGTGCTTTCATTAAATGAAGCTTTGGATCTTTGTGGACGGTAACGAATAGCTTGTTTCATAACCACCACGGACTAGAGAGATTGCCAACTTGCTTTTGGACTTTGACGTATCAATTTAGGGTTTTTATATATTTCCATGTCATTTTTGGTGAACTCCTGGTACTTTTTTTTTTGGAACTCCTGGTACTTGAAGAAGTCAAAACTTGTGGGGCTTTAACATCCGCATCAAGCCTAAATACGTATATTTTATTGAAACATGTGACAATGCAACTGCATAAGTCTAATAAGTTTGACGTCATTCGTCATATGGGAACGATGATAAATATATGGGAAATTTTCATTTTACTCCCCTCAACTTTAGTTTTGATGCACATTAAACCCTAAACCTCAAAAACTTGCATTTTACCCCTTTGAACTTGCACTTTCTTTCGAGAAGTAAAGTGCAAATTTTCTTATTACATTTGTATAAAATTCTTCGCTAATTTACATAGCGATATCTAAAATACATTTGGAAATATGTTGAGCCACAAAAATAAATTTCAATTGTTTTATTCTAGAAAAACTAACGAATATAAGAAAGGCTAACAAAACAAAAGATAAAAAAAAAAAAAAAAAAAACATTGAATACGAGATTAAGAAAAAATAGGGATAATAACACTAGGAATACCAAAACTTTTATATGAGGCTCATTTGAGTGCTAAAACTTTTTTTTTCGCTCACTTAAGTGTCACATTGAAGTAAAATCGATTACTTGAGTGCCAATTTTGGCAAATCATCCTACATGGATTTTTTATTTTTGATTTTTTTTGATTTGCTTATTTTTTGGCTCTTTTTTTTTTTTTTTTTTTTTTTTTGTTTTTTTAAGGGTCGGCAAGGGTTACTAGTGACCCTTGCCGGTCAAAGGTCCTAGGTAAGGCCACAAGGAACCTCACAAGCTTTGGGCTGGCACAAGGGATGCCAAAGCTCCTTGCGACCTCACCTATAGTTGGTGAGGTTTTGATGCCCTTAGCAGCTCTAGGCAACATCGATCGCGACTAGGGAGGCAGTGACACCCTCACCTAGGGCTTTCGTGGTGAGGGCGAGGCAGCCCTTGCATAGATCTAGCCATGAAGGCCATGGGCGAGGGCATCACTACCTTGTTGGCCTAGGACGAGGTTGCGTCACCTACAATCACCCAAAGCTAGCAAGGACCTTTGCGACCTTGCCAACTGTCGACGAGGGCCCGACAGCCTAGCCAAGGGCAAGGTTTCGTGGCTGGTGAGGGTTGCCGATGTCCCTCGCTAGCCTTAAAGAAAAAAAAAAGCCAAAAAAAAAAAATCAAAAAATCAAAAATAAAAAACATTTAAAATATTAAAATAATATTAAAAATTTATTCACATCATGCCGACTAAGCCATGTTGGACATCAGCGTCTACATCAGATTTTCCGATGAGGCAAATCAAAATTGGCATTCAAGTGATCGATTTTCCAAATTTGTGGCACTTAAGTTAGAAAAAAAAAGTTTTGGCACTCAAGTGAATATCATAGGAAAGTTTTGGCACTCCTAGTTTTCTTATTCTTAAAAAATAACACTTACATTAAAAGTTAAGAAAAAAATGAAAAATTTTAAAAGATACGCAAAATCAATACTCTCTCTCTCTCTCTCTCTCTACACCCTAGAGTTCCTCTCCCAAGTATTTCCATTTTTTCAAGACTTTCCTAGTCTGTCTCTATGTCATAATGCATTACCTACCAAAGCCAATTTGTTTCATCATCGAATTATCCCCGACCCTTTTTGCAAATTATGCTCAGCTACTAATCCTGAAACCACTGAACACCTGTTTCTACTTTGTCCATCGACAAGAGCTATTTGGAGCAATCCGAAAGTAAACATCACTTTCCCAGTTCATCAACAACCTGTATCGATCAATGGCTTGCATATATTATTGAGCAGAAGGGGAACATACCTGTCTTTGAGGTCACTGCAGCTCTTTTATGGCATATCTAGAAGGCTCGGAACTAGCTCCTCTTTCGCAATCAATGAACTCATCCAGACCTTCTTGTTGACACGGCCTTGCATATGGCCAAATTTTTCTCAGCTCAAAGCAGCTCGCAGCACCAATCGGTCCTCAACGCCAACACCTTAATAATACATGGCAACCTCCAAGACAAGGAACTATTAAGGTAAATATGGATGCCGCTTTCCTTAGCCCTAATCATACAGGTGCGATTGCAAGCATATTTTGAGATCACACAGGCAAGATGATAGATGGATTTACACTCACCGTTCCAGCATCAACCGCACTCGAAACAGAGACTCAAGCACTTCTACAAACGCTAAAGCATCTTATACTCCAACGGCAAACTGATTCTCACCTGTAGCTTGAAACCGATAATCAAATCCTTGTCGAGACCATGAATCGGAGCCATTTGCCACCATGGAACTGTCAAGCCCTATTTGCCGAATGCGAATCCCTAATGCTCTGTTTTCCTCATCTCTCTCTACAGCATTGTCGACGGGAATGTAATGCCCTAGTTGACTAGGCTGCAAAGGCCCATGGGCGAGGCCTCCTTCCTTTCAATTGGGTTTCCTACCCACCTCAAGCTATGTTGGATTTAATCTATAATGAAGCCTTGGTTTCGGGTTGTACTTCCTTTCCTACTTAAATATATTTGCCTTTCCGACCAAAAAAAAAAAAAAGTTTTCTTAGATTTAGCATATTACACTAGTAAAGTTCAAGTTTAGCAGTTTTTACAAGTTAAATCATACAATTGACATAAAATGGTTGAAAAAATATTGCAGCTTCTTATAGGTATTTCCTAATTTAAATATGATTTGGTAGTTCTAAGGGTTAGTGGTGTCAATTATCCCTTTTCATATTTTATTCATTATTTATTGGAATTGAAAGCAAAAAGACCATTCGATAATTCACCCCCATTGTCCTCTATACATGATAACAAAAAAAAGGTCAACAGCTTTAACAAGTGTTAGGAAATGCATGCTCAGAGAATAAACTGTATCTTTTCAAAGTTCGGAATGTATTACACAGTAATCTTAATTCTTAACGTTTGGGGGTAAAATCAAACATTTTTACAAATATATGAACATATACCTAAAAATAGATGAGTGGCAATCCGTACCAATGACCGTACTATGGGGTAAAATGTCATGCAGGATAAAGTAATTATGTTTTTGTCTACTTTTCCTTTCAAGTGGCATTGGTTGCATCATGATATGACGGGAATGTTGGGAAACTTTGTGCTAGAGTGGGAAACTTCCTTTTAAAAGTCCATGCGAAATTCGTATAATCAAGGACTGATGTATATGTTGATGTTTTCATAGTGATTTATGTTAACTTAGTTGCTAGACGTATAAAAGTTAAATTGGTGTTTAATTAAGGAGTAAAATAAAGATATCATAATTTCATTGACTTTCTTTTCCCCTTCAGTTTTTTGATGCCATCTTTCGATTTCCTTTTGTGCGATCGGGTGGGATGACTTTTGAGGGTTGCACCTTGTTGCCGTGCGCAGACGACGTTGTAAAATTTGCCACATTAGCCAGGGTGAGGGTGGCGACCCTTTGCCATTCTGAGTGGCTAAAGTGCGCGCCCCAGCAACCAGCAACCAGTGAGTGTGTGATGATGCACCAGGGTTGGCGGCATCATTGCCTTACCCCAATGAGGGTTCGGCCATTTTAGCTAATGACCGGGCCGTGGCTTAGCCTTTCCTTTTACATATGTTAGTGACATTTCATTACAGATTTTTTTCCCTACTTTTTCAATATTTTGAGTATATAACTACCTCATTTTATGCAAGCAATGCGGAACATTTTCCTTAGTTTATTTGGTAGAATGACCTCCCGTAAACCAAATATATTGTGCGAGGACTCAATTTCACATGAAAAATCCTTAGTGTTCTCCTTAATCAAGTAGAAAAAGTCGAAGAACAAATGATGTCTTCACCCCAACTAGACTTGCCATCAAAATCTGGGCGGAAGATCCCCTAATCCAGATGATACTTGTGTCTCGATAGATTTCAGTTGCCGTTGATCAAAACCTCCATTTTATAAATTCACAATTTGTTGAATTACAGAAAGGGCTCCATTCCATACCGGATAGAGGATCCATGCCCGAAATTTGTGGACTGCAAATTCGTCTGAGATGATGTGGAATGACATTTAGGAGATCTTTGACAAATCAACCCACTAAAAAAAAAAAAATCAAACGGGGAGAAAGCATACTGCTCTCAATAAATTCTAACAAATTGTATCCATCTTTTAACTCCATAAAAATGCTGCTAACGGTAATGGAATTCCTATTCGAAAAGAAATTAACTCCATTTAATTATCTAGTTAAAAGCAACTATCATAAAATGTTTGATAGGGCACAAACGCATGCGAGTAATACACCAATTTATGTGAATGTGGAAGATAGTGGTTGAGGAACGATGTCAATTCAGTATAGATGTAACACTTTTTGGTTGAGTTGCTTTTCTATCTGAATCTTTTCCTCCTCATGAATCCAATTGATTGTACTGCGCGTAACAATGAGAATGGAAGCGATGGAAAAAACATAATAAAATGTGAGTCTAGTCACTGATCAATACATATATATCATAAATACATAGGTACCTCACAGTGGAAAAGAATTTTAATTCACACCCAAAGAGCTCTCTAGAAAACAATATGAATGACCCATAGAATCCGAAAAGACATCATAACACAAGACACGTGTATTCGGACAATGCTACAAACAAAAGGACTCACTCCAACATATAAAAAATACTCTCATGGAACCTCGTAAGGTAATAAAATCTTCAAGGGCTGGTGGCTGGAGGAGGAGTAAGGAAAGGAATAGAAGGGATTTTAGGGAGAGAAGTAGGGATGCTCGGCATTGGCGGCAAGGTGGTCGGCATGGTTGGCAAGCTTGGAAGTGGCGGAAGAGTAGTCTTGGGCAGGGCTGGTTGTGTGGTGGGCAGCGTCGGTAGTGTGGGTTGAGGCAGGGTCGTCGGGATGGCAGGCATTGGTGGCATGGCGGCCTTAGGCAATGTCGGCATGGCTGGTAGTGGCGGAAGCGACGTCGGGTTTGGTAGAGTCGGTATTGTGGGAAGAGACGGTATGGATGGCATAGTCATTTGCAGCAGATGACGAGCTCCAAAGCTCATATTGATGATTGAGAAAATTAGAGCGACGAAGAGTACAAAGCTTTTTGAGAAAGAAGCCATATTGGTATATGGAGTCAGGATATTGTGCTGTGATAGGCTCAAGGACTTGAAGCCAATGAGCTGAGAGGAATAGATTGCTGATTGTGTTGGAGTAAATGGAGGGAGGAGATGGCAGTTTATATAGCAAGAGATAGTTATATAAAAATTTAGGGTTGTGATTATAAGTTGGTGACTGGCCTGTGGGTATGGTTAGGAATAAACAGAACATTCCTCATTGGTTCTTTGTTAGCTCACCTTCTCAGCTCAATTTTCCACAGGAATAAATAATAAAGAAGGGGTCAAACTTTGTCTTCTATTCCGTTCGGTCGAATGGTCGTCATCTCATGAAAGTCAAGCTTCTGATCTATGTTCTTGTGGATGGTAACTAGATAACTTGTTCCATAACTATCGCTAACTGGGGTTATCGATAACTTGCTTCCGGATTTTAACGTACTAATCTAGGGTCTCTATGTGTCGCCTCGACAAATACCTCGTTACTCCGGACATGTCAATGCTTTTAACTGTGATCATCTTTGGTTTACTCCTCGGACTTGAAGAAGTAAAAACTTGTGGTACTTTATTTACTTCCGAGTCTAGCGTTTTTACGAAGAAAAGTTTATGATCATGGAAACATATGGCATTGCGAAGTCATCTTTGTCTCTGTCTGTCTCTCTCTCAAACTTGGAGGTCCATTAGTGCCTATCACAAATAATTTTTCATTTTTCTAAAAATTTCCTAGTTTAAAAAGTTTTTCTAAAGCACATTAGATTAGTAAAGTATATATATTTAGTTGTAATAACAAGTAAAATCATGCATTGACATTAAGGTACCCTTTGTTTTGCAGAAAATGAATGGTTTGGAAAACCATTTTTTTATTTTAAAAATGCTCACTTATAACAATTACGAAAACAAATAAATAGAAATTATTTTTATTGTCTATGAAAATACTTAGGCATAAATTGTTGTTGATAATAAAAATATATTTCATTGATTAATTATTTCAAATGACATAAGCAATCATTTTTAAGAAAATATTTTTCAAATAATATATTTCCGTAAAATAAAAAAATAGAGCCTAAATGGTTGAAAAATATGGTGAAATCTTAATCCAATAGCTAATATTTTTGTCTTCAATTTTTTTTTTTTTGTGGTATCCGTCCTAATATATCTGGTTTTTTCATAAACAAATATATTTAAGTGGCAAGTTCAGGGTTATTGGATATATATAATTTTTGTTGGAATTGATACCAACAAGGACCATTCGATACAAAATTAAAGAAAAAAATTACACTTTGCACCCAAAAGGCATGTGCACAACATATGATAGCGGAAGAAGTTCACGGCATTAACAAGTGTAAGAAAATGAAACCTTTTAAAGTTCGGAATTTAACGTTCAATAACCCTAAGGCTGAGGGATCAAATGAAATTGTGTTCCAAATCTGTGAACATATATGTAAAAATACATTGGCAACAGCCTGCACTAATAACCAAACTAAAGAGTAAAAGGTCATGCAGGACAACCCAGATCATGATTTTGTCTCTTCCCCTTTCACGTAGAATTAATTGCCGCCATGACAACGATAGGTATTTGGTGAAAGTTAGCGCTTACAGGGGGAAATTTACTATTAGTTTATTCCTTCAAAAGGAAAGAAATAACAAAATCTCATGGTTTACTATCAATTCATTTCATATTTCTTCCTTTAGATGACAAATTTTCACATTTAGATGATATGTTGGATGTACTAATACCCTAATTCATTCATTTAGAAATCCCATTATTTTTCAATGGCAATGGAGTTCCACAACGTAGAATAAATTAACTCCAATTACTTATGTTGCTAAAAGCAATGATTATAAATTATTTGATTGGGCGTGCGCACGCATGCGTAATACGCCATTTTATTGGAATGCAAAATATACGGATTGCTTTAAGGTGTCAATTCAATAGTTGTAGCACTCTTCATTTCAGTTACTTTTCTATCTGAATCTTTTTTTCATCATAAATCCAGTTGATTGTATTGCACGAAACAATGAGTTGGAAGCGATGGAAAGAATACAATAATTCGATTCAAGTCACCGGTCAATACATAAATATGAATAATATATAAAAAGCAACATGAATGATACATAGAATCCCAGAAGACATCGTAACACATAACTCTGTATTCGAACAATTCTTCAAAGAAAAGGAGGCACTCCAACAAATCGTAAATACTCTCAGGTGAGCTCGTATGGTACTAAAATCTTCAGGTGCTGGTGGCTGGAGGAGGAGCAAGAAAAGGAATAGAAGGGATTTTAGGGAGAGAAGTAGGGATGCTAGGCATCGGAGGCAAGGTGGCGGGCATGGTTGGCAAGCTCGGAAGTGGTGGCAAAGTAGTCTTGGGCAGTGCTGGTTGTGTGGTGGGCAGCGTTGGCAATGTGGGCTGAGGCAGAGTTGTTGGGATGGCAGGCATTGGTGGCATGGCGACCTTTGGTAATGTCGGCCTGGCTGGCAATGGAGGCAGTGATGTTGGTAAGGTTGGCATGGTGGGAAGAGACGGAATAGATGGCATAGTTGTTTGCAGCAGATGACGAGCTCCGAAATTCATGTTGATGGTCGAGAAAATTAGGGTAATGAAGAGAACCAAGCTCTTAAAGGAAGAAGCCATATTGGTATATGGAGTCAGGATATTGTGCTGTGATAGGCTCAAGGACTCGAAATCAATGAGCGGAGAAGACTGGATTGCTGAATTTGTCCGAGTAAATGGAGGAAGACTATGAGAGTTTATATAACAAGAGATGGTCATATAAAATCTAGGGCTGTGATGATAAGTTGGTGACTGGCCTTTCGGTACGGTTAGGAAAGAAACACAGAACGTCTCTTCATTGGTTCTTTGTTAGCTTACCTCCTCAGCTCAATCTTCCACCGGCAAAAAGGAAACAAAAAGGTCAAATCTGCTGTTCTTGTTTTGATAGATGGCGTGCTTTCATGAAATGAAGCTTCGGATCTGTCTTTGTGGACGGTAACCGATAGCTTGTTTTATAACCACCACGGACTAGAGAGATTGCCAACTTGCTTTTGGACTTTGACGTACCAATTTAGGGGTTTTATTTATTTCCATGTCATTTTTGGTTTTTGGTGAACTCCTGGTACTTGAAGAAGTCAAAACTTGTGGGGCTTTAACATCCGCATCAAGCCTGAATACGTATATTTTATTGAAACATGTGACAATGCAACTGCATAAGTCTAACAAGTTTGACGTCATTCGTCATATGGGAACGATGATAAATATATGGGAAATTTTCATTTTACTCCCCTCAACTTTAGTTTTGATGCACATTAAAACCCTAAACCTCAAAAAGTTGCATTTTACCCCTTTGAACTTGCACTTTCTTATTACCTGTGTATAAAATTCTTCGCTAATTTACATAAGTGATATCTAAAATACATTTGGAAATATGTTGAGCCACAAAAATGAATTTCAAATTTTTTATTCTTGAAAAACTAACAACTATAAGAAAAGCTAAGAAAACAAAAGATAAAGAGACATTGGATACAAGATTAAGAAAAAATAGGGATAATAACACTAGGAGTACCAAATTTTTTATATGGTGCTCATTTTAGTGCTAAAACTTTTTTTTTTTTTGCTCACTTAAATGCCACATTGAAGTAAAATCGATTAGTTGAGTGCCAATTTCAACAAATCATCCTACATGGCATTTTTTTAATTTTTTTTAATTTTTTGTTTTTATTTTTATTTGTTTTTTTTTAGGGTTGGCAAGGGCTCGCTGGTCGAAGGCCCTAGGCGAGGCTACAAGGAACCTCACGAGTTTTGGGCAGCCATGGGTGATGCCGCCTAAAGTGAGCAAAGGTCCTTGCGACCTCACCCGCAATTGTCGAGGTTGTGATGCCCTTGCCAGCTCTAGGCGACATTGCTTGTGAACAGGGAGGCCGTGACACCCTCACCTAGGGCTTTCGTGTGAGGGCGAGGCAGCCCTCGCTCAGATATAGCCATGAATGGCATGGGCGAGGGCATCACTACCTTGTCGGCCTAGGGTGAGGTTGCATCACCTACAATCACCCGAAGCTCGCGAGGACCTTTGCGGCCTTGCCAATGGCCAACGGGGCTGTGACATTCCGATTTTCCAATTCTATTTTCAATAAATTGATACGGGCATTTCGTTGGCACGCATATAGTTATTTTTCTTGAGTCGGCCACTCATATGAAAACTAATCTATCGGGTGAAGCTGTTAAGAGTTTCTAATGCATCGGACTCGAGAATTTGACCAGGAAGCGACCTTTCGACCGAGCTAATCTGCAAGGGTCATTACGGCACGATTAAATTCGATTAGAGATCGAAGATAGGTCGACTCGACGAGGCATGTGATCGAGTGTGGGTGATTCCACCGGATCACACAATTCTTGTCGATCGACACTTTGGACCGACTTTTCTATCGATTGGGTACCCCGTGTTCGTATTTGAAACCTTGAGATTACCCTCGACAACCGAAAGTCGCCAATGTTTCGAGATGTACATTGTGGTTTGAGATGATCAACCATAGGTCGAATGCATGGAAATTTCTAAAGGCTACCCGGTAGGTTGGGCCGCGCTAGTATCGTGCCAAAGTGAAATTAACCGTGGAATTGAGATCGAATTCAGAAATTGGAAGTCTGGGTGTGTCACAAATCATTTTAAGAATATTGTCTAACCTTCGGAAGATTTTTCATGCAAGCCGAGTTTTTCAGCAATTAAATCAGAGAATGGCTAAATTTGTTCGAAAAATTAGTAGGCCCGCCCTTGGTTGTACTTTTGGGACTTAAGTTGGTTCTATGGACAAGTGAAGACGTGAATTGAAGTGTGGTGACATTGAATTTATTTTATGGACTTCAATTTGATTCAATTGGAAGAGAATCAAGTGGAATTGGAGGAATTAGTGTACAAGAATTGGACCCCAGCGGAAAATGAAAGTGCAACCATTGGAGAAGTTATGGGAGTGGTTTGAGTGAGTGGAAGATGACATAGGATGATGTCATGGTGGGCCAATTGGTTAGATTAAAAGAAAAGCAAAAAGAAAAGAAAAGGCCCCCCTTCTTCTCTCTCCTCCCTCTCTTCTTCCTCCCTCCTGTGCGTTTCCTCCATGGATTTCTCTTCTTCTTCCTCGGACGCAACCAGCAGCGGGGAGATCGTCGAGCAAAGCCGCCGGAGCCGCCCGCCACCGCCTCACGCCGCCGTCGCCGGCACCACCGCGCCGCTCCGCCGGTCAGCTCGCCTACCCGTCGTCCTCTCTTCTCCATCTCTCGTTTGCTGCCCAAGATCCCGAGATCTGGGATCGACGCCGGCAGCCCACGCCGTGCGCGACGCCCTTCGCCCATCGCCCGCCCGTCCGTCGCGCCGCCGCCGCCGCGCGCCGCTCCGCCCGCTTCGCCCAGCTCGTCGTCCCGAGCTGCTGTTCAGCTCGCGCAAGAGCTGCCGGAGCTCGTTCGTCGCCGCCGTGCACCGCCGTTCGTCGCCGCCAGCCACCGCCGTAGCTCCTCCGCCCCTCTCCCTCGCCGTTCCTCCGCCCGATTAGGCTCGGATCGCCCTCCTCCGCCCAAGATCGAAGCTGCAGAAAATGGGTATGCAGCGGACGTTTGGCCCGTTTTGGCCGCCTTCCCGAGCCCGGATGCTCGGCCCGCTTTGAGGAAAGTTGTTCTCCTCGGCGTCCCCGTCGTTTTGGTCCGCTCGGCTCGCTAATCCGGTGAGTTTAACTCACTAAACCTCGCTTAGAGGGTTAATGATGCTTTAGGAGTGTTTAGTTTATGTTAAGTGTGATTAGGTGGTTAGTTTAATTTATTTAAGTGTAGATTATATTAATGTGCTTGATTAACTTAAAGTGTGATTAAATTAAGGTTAAGTGAATGTTTACATTAATATAAACATTGATGTGACATAAAGGAATTTACTTTTGATTTATTTAAACATTTCGAAATTATTGAATAATTAAATAATATTTTAATATTCGAAATTATTAAAATATTATTATTTAATTATTTTCGGAATAAATTAAATTATTTATTAAATTCCGAAAATTTTGTCGAGACCCTAAATTCTCAGAATTTCGTGCTTTGGTCGTTCTTATGTAGTCGGATTTTGAAATTGATGATTGGTTATTATAAATTGAGCGTGGATCGTGAAAAATATGGATATTATTATTATATTAATTTACGGAATAAATTTAATTATTTAATAAATTCCGAAAATTTCGTCGGGACCTTATTCTCTCGAATTTCGTGTCGATCGCTGCTTTGTGTATTTAGAATTTGAATTTGATGATTGATTGTGGCAAATTGAGTGTGATTGTGATGAATGGGGATTCTTTTTATAAAGTCCCAAGTGTCGAAATTGATGGGAGATTGGCCGCGAATACCACCTATTAGAGGTCGTGCCCAGTGAGGCCGTGATAAACCACCTATTAGAGGTCGTGCCCAGTGAGGCCGTGATAAACCACCTATTAGAGGTCGTGCCTGATGAGGCCGTGAATACCACCTATTAAAGGTCGTGCCTGATGAGGCCGTGAATACCACCTATTAGAGGTCGTGCCTAATGAGGCCGTGAATACCACCTATTAAAGGTCGTGCCCGATGAGGCCGTGAATACCACCTATTAGAGGTCGTGCCTGATGAGGCCGTGAATTATCACCTGATTACAGGTCGTGCCGAGTGGGGCCATGATTACCGCTGGTTATTAAATCTTCCTATCGAGTCGAGATGGGTAGCAGTAATTGAATTGTTAGAATGACATGTAATCGACTGAGTCGATTGATCGGCGAGACGATCCAAGTGGTTGAATTGTGATAATGATGTGATTGTGCCTTCGTTGTTGAGTTACTAAAATTGCACGTGGTTGAGTTATATAAATTGTGTTAACTGCGGATGAAGGCTAATGCGAGGTAAGTCTTACGTGTGATGTGGCTAGGCCACCGGGCGTATTTTCTTTCTAATAGGGGTTTAGGGGTTGAACTTGCTGAGACATTGTCTCATCCCGGTTTGGGGATTAAAATTTCAGGTCCCAGTGGACGGAGCGGCGATATAGCTTTGATTGGCCTTGAGGAGTTGCGAGAGGTGAAGTCATAAGATTGGAGAACGTGTCCGACTTGTAGGTCGTAGGACAAGTCCTTTTTTTAAAAGCCGGTTCTTTGTAGACTTTTGGCTGTAGGCTTCTATTTGTAATTCTGTTGAATTATGAAAGTGCTATGTTGTGATTGATTGCCTGCTTTTCTATCCCAAGTTAAATGTTGTCAGGGGATTTGTTTCGCTTCCGCATGCGTAATAAAATAAATGGGTCGGCGACATATCCTGGGATGTCGCATATTTGATCGACCGCAGTGGGATGTGCGCGCGCTCGGGGTTCGGGGCGTGACATCCCCGTTTAAGTGGTATCAGAGCATGGTCTGTGTATGGAGTGATAAGGTGCGATGAGTCATGGGATAGTTAGTAGGAAAGGCTTTTAATATGCTGATGCATGTGAATGATAGCTGATTGGTAGCTTGTTTGTGGGGTCACTCAAATTCTAACCTGAGGTTGGAATCGAAAATAGGTGTCTATAAGGAGCCTGTAGGATGAGTGACCAGGAGTGAAGAACTCCTTGGAGAGGTCGATAGGACCTGTACCTCAGGGTAGGATGCTGACAAGAGTCGGTACCCGAGGTAGAGCGCAGGCTTAGGCCAGCGCGAGTGTGAGAGTACCGTCGTAAGTCGGTACTGAGAGTGTGGCAGCACCGAATGATCTTAGGTTCGTTGGGATCGTTCAGGTGCTAGTGTTCCTTGGAAGCTTGTTGAGTCAGTAAGTTCAGGACCGAGCCGCCGCTGTTGCCGCTGTTTCTACCGCTGCTAGTGTTGTGACTATTGTTGTTGTCGTGCCTGTTGAGGCCTAATCTGGAGTTGTGATCGAGGATCAAGCCGCCGTATCTGAGTCAAAGTTCAGTTTAGACAGAGGTGGAAATCGATTGGGGAGAAAGGCTGATGTCAGAAGAAAGGTGCCCCGTTTCACCTAACCGGAAGAGTAGAGTTGGAAAGTCAATGCTCAACTCGATCGTTGTGTGTCGTGTTTGTAAGAAAAGATATGAACCTATTCTGTCTGTTGTAAGAGAGAAATGACTTGTTACAAGGGTAGCCAAGTGAGCCATTTGATCAAAGATTATCTCTATAGACGGATGGAATCGCAAAGTTTCTATCACGCCTTTGATGAGACAGTGCGCCAGGGAAGCATGCTTCGGGACATTTAATGGGGTACTTGGAATAGACCCCAGTGTAAAGAAGGGTGCATGATGTTCCTTGATGGGAGGTAGATGACTCACTAATTGTGTGCCGAGTCTGTGGAAAGGAGGCATGAGTCAGCCTAGTGTCAGAGTAAAAGTGGAGCATACTTTGAATGTGGCTAGCACGACCATCGGGTTAAGAACTATCAGCATAAGTCCGCGAGAGCGTAAGTACCATTACTGCAAATAGGATGCCACTAGGATGGCTAGAGGAGCATGAAGGGATCGACCATGCATCAATCAGAAGAAGAATGTTTTTGAGATGTTTTTATCAGAGTAGTGCAAAGGATTTTCAAGTAAAGGTTGTAGGACTTTCGTGGTGGTAATAAAGTGATAGAAAGATGAATCTCTACTATAGTTGTACTTGATGGGTTTGCTTATGTATGACTTGGAAGTCATTTATGAAAAGATTTGGCTCAAGGAGCTTTCTGTTGTTTTGGAATCATGGTAGTAATGTAATTCAGTTTGTTCAGTTAACGTGTGAAAGTTGCGAATCACTAAAAGTCGAAGAGGAACTTCAATCCTTGTTATTCGTCATTGAAGATGACCTGGTTCTGGTTGTTGATTATTGAATCTGCTTGGCAGCTGTAATGAATGCGTCAGTTGAGGAGTCGAATATGGAGAACATAATCGTGGTACATAAGTTTTCTAAAGTATTCCCTGAAGAATTGTCAGGTTTGTTGTCAGAAAGAGAAATAGAGTTCGTGATTGAATTAGCACCCGGAATAGAGCCAGTCCTTAAGGCTCCTTACTGAATAGTGCTACCCGAGTTAAAAGAACTGAAGGTGCATATGCGGGAATGGTTGAATAGGGGATTCACACGTTCCAGTGTATCACCTTGGGGAGCACCTGTTCTGTTTGTGAAGAAGGAAGTTGATTCGTTGTGTTTGTACATCGATGTCCCTCAAAGTCGATTGGAGGTCGGGGTATCATCAGTTGAGGATCAGGAAGAAAGAAACAGCGAAGTTAGCATCTCGTACTCGATACGGTAGTTATGAGTTCACTGTAATGCTGTATGGTTTAATGGATACCCCAGCTGTTTGTTTGGGTCTAATGAGCAAAATGTTTAAGGGCACTTGAATCAGTTGTGATTGTGCTCAGTGAAGTTATCCTGGTGTGTTCAAAGAGTGCTGAGGAGCACGAGAGAGATTTGGAAATGGTATTTCAAACCTTGAGTACTTTTGGATTTTTACAATAAGCCTAACAGGTGTGAGTCTCGGATGACTCGTGTTGCATTCCTAGGTCACGTGATTTCAGGCGAAGAAATCTTCGTAGACCCCGTCCAAGATTGAAGTAATGATCAGTTGGCCGAGATTGACTGTAGTGACAGAGATCAAAAGTTTTCTGGGTTTAGTAAAGTATTTCAGACAGTTCGTAGAAGGGTTTTCAGTGTTAGCATCGCCATTGACCAGACTTCGAAGAAGTAAGAAAAGTTCGTGTGAACAAGATAAGTGCGGCGTAGTTTTCAAGGGCCTAAGAAGAGGCTGACTACCGCATATGTGCTAATCATTCCATCTGGTCCTAAAAGTTATGAGATTTGCAATGATACGTCGTTTAAAGGATTTGGTTACTTATTGATGCAGCAAGATAGGGTTGTTGCACATGCGTCCCGTCAGTTGAGACCTCGGGAGTTGAATATGAGACAGCGTCGCTGGATGGAAAACATTAAGGATTATGACTATGACATTTTGTATCACTTTAGAAATGTAAGCAAAGTCGCAGATGCATTGAGTCGAGAGTCCTTAGTTGCACAATTGGTACTCAAGGATTGGATCTTATTTGAGAAAGTTCGAAATTCGGTTTTCAAATCGAAGGTAGGCCACCTTTTGAATCTTATGACTACCTTCAAAATTGAGTCGAAAATTCAGATCAGAATCAAATCGCTTCAGTGGACAGATTCAGAAATTCAGAAGATTCTATAAGAGAATGCAGATGAGAGAGAAATTGATTTTCAGATTTCTGAAGACAGAACAGTAAAGTTCTGAGGGCGATTGTGTGTAATTGACGATACAGATATTAAGGAAGAGATCTTATGGGAAGCTCATTATAGCAATTTCAACGTTGCCCAGACAGTACGAATAGATCTTGTTTTGAGTGTGTGACATCATGATTTTCAAACTCTGATTTCGATTGGTTAAATTGGGCATTTCATCGACGCAATTACAGTGTTTTTCTCTAAGTTGGCCACTTACGAGATAACTAGACTAGTTGAGTGAGTTATTAAGGACTTTAAGGCAAATAGACTTGAGAATTCGACCAGGAATCGACTTCTCGACCGTGCTCATCTTTAGAGATCATTACGGCACGCTTAAAAATCGAATTAAGATCGAGAGATAGGTCGGTTCGGCCGAGATGAATGACCGATTGTGGGTGACTCCACTAAATTGGAAAACTCTCATCGACTGACACTAATTTGATTTTATTGTCGTTTGATACCATGTGTCCGTATTTGAATCATTGAGATCTTCACGACCCTCGAGAGTCGCCAATGTGTCAAGAGAGTTCATCGTGGCTCGAAGAAAATCGACCACGGGTCTTTGTCCTAAAAAGCTCCGAAAACTACCCAATAGCCTAGGTCACACTAAAAGCGTGTTGGAGTGAAATTAACCGCCAATCTAAGTTCGATTTCAGAAATTGAAGATTCTATCTTGTCATAAAGTGGGTATACCGAAGTGTGTGTGCATCAGATAATTCACCGGCATGGAGTGCCGGAGATGAATTGTATTTCAAATTTAAAAGCAGATGTTCCAAGTTGGCAGAGCTTTCAGATGGATCTTTCTTAAGCAGTGCATAACAGAGAGTGCGGAATTTCGATTGCTGAGATGATGTCGGGGAAAGAAAGATCACGGGCCGGGGTCGATACGGTAGCCGGTGATTGCGGTTGTCGTGATCGGTGTCGAGTTATATCGATTTGACCGAGGGTTCTCGGTTTCAACGATCGCCGGATAGTTCCTTTTTAGTCAGTGCCGAGCAGAGTATTCAGAACTTCAGTTGGTTGAGTTGAGGTAAGAGATCAGAAAACCGCAAGTCTAGAGTTGGTTCAGAAATCAGTGATTCAGTTGCAATGATCAGAGACAGTTTAGAGACTGCTCAAAATCGCCAGTTTAGCTTCGCAGATTTTGTGTTGAAGACCTTTGGAATTT
Organism: Eucalyptus decipiens; assembly: GCA_014182575.1. Lineage (NCBI taxonomy): Eukaryota > Viridiplantae > Streptophyta > Magnoliopsida > Myrtales > Myrtaceae > Eucalyptus > Eucalyptus decipiens. The sequence goes on from CM024615.1 coordinate 27,255,445, forward strand.
TAAGTGGGCAAGTGTTTAGTATTTTGAATTCGAAGTGGTTTGGGCAAGATAGCAGTGATCTTGCAGTATTGGTTCAGAAGGAGCAACTTGAGAAAGAGAAGATTATATGAGAAGACTATACCCCCGCCTTTTTGTTTAAGAATTGGTAAAGGTTTAAATTTCGAGGACGAAATTTTTATAAGAGGAAGAGTTGTGACATCCTGATTTTCCAATTCTATTTTCAATAAATTGAGACGGGCATTTCGTTGGCACGCATATAATTCATTTTCTTGATTCGGCCACTCATGTGAAAACTAATCTATCAGGTGAAGTCGTTAAGAGTTTCTAATGCATCAGAATCGAGAATTTGACCAGGAAGCGACCTTTCGACCGAGCTAATCTGCAAGGGTCATTACGGCACGATTAAATTCGATTAGAGATCGAAGATAGGTCGACTCGACAGAGGCATGTGATCAGGTGTGGGTGATTCCACCGGATCACACAATTCTTGTCGATCGACACTGGACCGACTTTTCTATCGATTGGGTACCCTGTGTTCGTATTTGAAACCTTGAGATTACCCTCGACAATCGAAAGTCGCCAATGTTTCAGAGATGTACATTGTGGTTTGAGATGATCAACCATAGGTCGAATGCATGGAAATTTCTAAAGGCTACCCGGTAGGTTGGGCCGCGCTAGTATCGTGCCAAAGTGAAATTAACCGTGGAATTGAGATCGAATTCGAAATGGAAGTCTGGGTGTGTCACAAATCATTTTAAGAATATTGTCTAACCTTCGGAAGATTTTTCATGCAAGCCGAGTTTTTCAGCAATTAAATCAGAGAATGGCTAAATTTGTTCGAAAAATTAGTAGGCCCGCCCTTGGTTGTACTTTTGGGACTTAAGTTGGTTCTATGGACAAGTGAAGACGTGAATTGAAGTGTGGTGACATTGAATTTATTTTATGGACTTCAATTTGATTCAATTGGAAGAGAATCAAGTGGAATTGGAGGAATTAGTGTACAAGAATTGGACCCCGGAAAAAATGAAAGTGCAACCATTGGAGAAGTTATGGGAGTGGTTTGAGTGAGTGGAAGATGACATAGGATGATGTCATGGTGGGCCAATTGGTTAGATTAAAAGAAAAGCAAAAAGAAAAGAAAAGGCCCCCTTCTTCTCTCTCCTCCCTCTCTTCTTCCTCCCTCCCGTGCGTTTCCTCCATGGATTTCTCTTCTTCTTCCTCGGACGCAACCAGCAGCGGGGAGATCGTCGAGCGAGCCGCCGGAGCCGCCCGCCACCGCCTCACGCCGCCGTCGCTGCACCGCGCCGCTCCGCCGGTCAGCTCGCCTACCCGTCGTCCTCTCTTCTCCATCTCTGTTTGCTGCCCAAGATCCCAGATCTGGGATCGACGCCGAAGCAGCCCACGCCGTGCGCGACGCCGCTGCCCTCCGCCCGTCCGTCGTCGCCGCCGCCGCCCGCGCGCCGCTCCGCCCGCTTCGCCCAGCTCGTCGTCCCGAGCTGCTGTTCAGCTCGCGCAAGAGCTGCCGGAGCTCGTTCGTCGCCGCCGTGCACCGCCGTTCGTCGCCGCCAGCCACCGCCGTAGCTCCTCCGCCCCTCTCCCTCGCCGTTCCTCCGCCCGATTAGGCTCGGATCAGCCCTCCTCCGCCCAAGATCAGAAGCTGCAGAAAATGGGTATGCAGCGGACGTTTGGCCCGTTTTGGCCGCCTTCCCGAGCCCGGATGCTCGGCCCGCTTTGAGGAAAGTTGTTCTCCTCGGCGTCCCCGTCGTTTTGGTCCGCTCGGCTCGCTAATCCGGTGAGTTTAACTCACTAAACCTCGCTTAGAGGGTTAATGATGCTTTAGGAGTGTTTAGTTTATGTTAAGTGTGATTAGGTGGTTAGTTTAATTTATTTAAGTGTAGATTATATTAATGTGCTTGATTAACTTAAAGTGTGATTAAATTAAGGTTAAGTGAATGTTTACATTAATATAAACATTGATGTGACATAAAGGAATTTACTTTTGATTTATTTAAACATTTCGAAATTATTGAATAATTAAATAATATTTTAATATTCGAAATTATTAAAATATTATTATTTAATTATTTTCGGAATAAATTAAATTATTTATTAAATTCCGAAAATTTTGTCGAGACCCTAAATTCTCAGAATTTCGTGCTGGTCGTTGCTATGTAGTCGGATTTTGAAATTGATGATTGGTTATTATAAATTGAGCGTGGATCGTGAAAAATATGGATATTATTATTATATTAATTTACGGAATAAATTTAATTATTTAATAAATTCCGAAAATTTCGTCGGGACCTTATTCTCTCGAAATTTCGTGTCGATCGCTGCTGTGTATTTAGAATTTGAATTTGATGATTGATTGTGGCAAATTGAGTGTGATTGTGATGAATGGGGATTCTTTTTATAAAGTCCCAAGTGTCGAAATTGATGGGAGATTGGCCGCGAATACCACCTATTAGAGGTCGTGCCCAGGTGAGGCCGTGATAAACCACCTATTAGAGGTCGTGCCCGGTGAGGCCGTGATAAACCACCTATTAGAGGTCGTGCACGATGAGGCCGTGAATACCACCTATTAAAGGTCGTGCCCGATGAGGCCGTGAATACCACCTATTAGAGGTAGGTCGTGCCTAATGAGGCCGTGAATACCACCTATTAAAGGTCGTGCCCGATGAGGCCGTGAATACCACCTATTAGAGGTCGTGCCTGATGAGGCCGTGAATTACCACCTGATTACAGGTCGTGCCGAGTGGGGCCGTGATTGCCACTGGTTATTAAATCTTCCTATCAGGTCGAGATGGGTAGCAGTAATTGAATTGTTAGAATGACATGTAATCGGCCGAGTCGATTGATCGCTGAGACGATCCAAGTGGTTGAATTGTGATAATGATGTGATTGTGCCTTCGTTGTTGAGTTACTAAAATTGCACGTGGTTGAGTTATATAAATTGTGTTAACCTGCAGATGAAGGCTAATGCGAGGTAAGTCTTCTGTGTGATGTGGCTAGGCCACCCGGAGCGTATTTTCTTTCTAATAGGGGTTTAGGGGGTTGAACTTGCTGAGACATTGTCTCATCCCGGTTTGGGGATTAAAATTTCAGGTCCCTGGTGGACGGAGCGGCCAGATAGCTTTGATTGGCCTTGAGGAGTTGCAGAGGTGAAGTCATAAGATTGGAGAACGTGTCCGACTTGTAGGTCGTAGGACAAGTCCTTTTTTTAAAAGCCAGTTCTTTGTAGACTTTTGGCTGTAGGCTTCTATTTGTAATTCTGTTGAATTATGAAAGTGCTATGTTGTGATTGATTGCCTGCTTTTCTATCCCAAGTTAAATGTTGTCAGGGGATTTGTTTCGCTTCCGCATGCGTAATAAAATAAATGGGTCGGCGACATATCCTGGGATGTCGCATATTTGATCGACCGCAGTGGGATGTGCGCGCGCTCGGGGTTCGGGGCGTGACAGGGGCCCAACAGCGTAGCCGAGGGCGAGGATTGGTGGCCAGTGAGGGTTGTTGGTGTCCCTCACCAGCCTAAAAAAAAGAAAAATAAAAACAGCAAAAAAAATATACATTCAAAAATTCAAAATAATAATTATAAAATATTTAAAATATTAAAAAATATTAAAAAATTTCCACATCATGCCAGCGAAGTCACGTTGGACAACTAGCGTTTACGTCAAATTTTTCAACAAGGGAAATCGAAATTGGCATTCAAGTAATTGAATTTTCAAATTTGTGGCATTTAAGTTAGAAAAAAAAAGTTTTGGCACTCCTAGTTTTCTTATCCCGAAAAAATAATAATTACATTAAAAATTGAGGAAAATGGAAAATTTTAAAACATACGCAAAATCAATACTCTCTCTCTCTCTCTCTCTCTCTCTCTCTCTCTCTCATTATTTATTGGAATTTAGATAAAAAAGACTATTTGATAAGTCACCCCCATTGTCCACAACACATGATAACAGAAAAAGGTCAACAGCTTTAACAAGTGTAAGAAAATGCATGCTCAGAGAATAAACTATATCTTTTCAAAGTTCGGAATGTATTACACACTAATCTTAATTCTTAACGTTGAGGGGTAAAATGAAATATTTTTCCAAATATAAGAACATATACCTAAAAATAGATGAGTGGCTGTCCGTACCAATACCATACTAAGGGGTAAAATGTAATGCAGAACAAGGTAATTATGTTTTTGTCTACTTCCCCTTTCAAGTGGCATTGGTTGCATCATGATATGACGGGAATGTTGGGAAACTTGGCGCTAGAGTGGGAAACTTCTTTTTAAATGTCCATGCAAAATTCGTATATCAAGGACTGTGATGTATATGTTGATGTTTTCGTAGTGATTTCTGTTAACTTAGTTGCTAGACGAATAAAAGTTAAATTGGTGTTTAATTAACGAGTTATATAAAGATATTGGAGGTTCATTGACTTTCTTTTCCCCTTCAGTTTTTTGATGGCATCTTTGGATTTCCTTTTTGTGCGATCAGGTGAGACGGCTTTTGAGGGTTGCACCTTGTTGCCGTGCAGATGATGTTGTAAACTTTGCCATAGTAGCTAGGGTGACGGTGGCGACCCTTGCCATTCTAAGTGGCTAAGGTGCGCGCCCCTCAGCGACCAGTGAGCGTGTGATGATGCACCAGGGTTGGCGGCATCATTGCCTTACCCCAGTGAGGGTTCGGCCATTTTAGCTAATGACCGGGCCGTGGCTTAGCATTTCCTTTTACATATGCCAGTGACATTTGATTAAAGGTTTTTTTTTTTTCCCTACTTTTTCAATATTTTGAGTATATAACTACCTCATTTTATGCAAGCAATGGGGAACATTTTCCTTAGTTTATTTGGTAGAATGACCTCCGTAAACCAGATATATTGTGCGAGGACTCAATTTCACATGAAAAATCCTTAATGTTCTCCTTAAGCAAGTAGAAAAAGTCGAAGAACAAATGATGTCTTCACCCCAACTAGACTTGCCATCAAAATCTGGGCGGAAGATCCCCTAATACATATGATACTTGTGTCTCGATAGATTTCAGTTGCCGTTGATCAAAACCTCAATTTTATAAATTCACAATTTGTTGAATTATAGAAAGAGCTCCATTCCATACCGGATAGAGGATCCATGCCCGAAATTTGTGTACTGCAAATTCGTCCGAGATGATGTGGAATGACATTTCGGAGATCTTTGACAAATCAACCCACTAAAAAAAAAAAATAAAACGAGGAGAAAGCATACTGCTCTCAATAAATTCTAACAAATCGTATCCATCTTTTAAGTCCATAAAAATGCTGCTAACGGTAATGGAATTCCAATTAGAAAAGAAATTAACTCCATTTAATTATCTAGTTAAAAGCAACTATCATAAAATGTTTGATAGGGCACAAACGCATGCGAGTAATACACCAATTTATGTGAATGTGGAAGATAGAGGTTGAGGAACGATGTCAATTCAGTATAGATGTAACACTTTTTTGGTTGAGTTGCTTTTCTATCTGAATCTTTTCCTCCTCATAAATCCAATTGATTGTACCACGCGTAACAATGAGAATGGAAGCGATGGAAAGAACATAATAATATGTGAGTCTAGTCACTGATCAATACATATATATCATAAATACATAGGTACCTCACAATGGAAAAGAATTTTAATTCACACCCAAAGAGCTCTCTAGAAAACAATATGAATGACCCATAGAATCCGAAAAGACATCATAACACAAGAAACGTGTATTCGGACAATGCTACAAACAAAAGGACTCACTCCAACATATAAAAAGTACTCACAGGTAACCTCGTAAGGTAATAAAATCTTCAAGGGCTGGTGGCTGGAGGAGGAGTAAGGAAAGGAATAGAAGGGATTTTAGGGAGAGAAGTAGGGATGCTCGGCATTGGCGGCAAGGTGGTCGGCATGGTTGGCAAACTTGGAAGTGGTGGCAAAGTAGTCTTGGGCAGGGCTGGCTGTGTGGTGGGCAGCGTCGGCAGTGTGGGCTGAGGCAGGGTCGTTGGGATGGCAGGCATTGGTGGCATGGCGACCTTAGGCAATGTCGGCATGGCTGGTAGTGGCGGAAGCAATGTCGGGTTTGGTAGAGTCGGTATTGTGGGAAGAGATGGTATGGATGGCATAGTCGTTTGTAGCAGATGACGAGCTCCGAAGCTCATATTGATGATTGAGAAAATTAGAGCGACGAAGAGTACAAAGCTTTTTGAGAAAGAAGCCATATTGGTATATGGAGGCAGGATATTCTGCTGTGATAAGCTCAAGGACTTGAAGCCAATGAGCTGAGAGGAATGGATTGCTGATTGTGTTGGAGTAAATGGAGGGAGGAGATGGCAGTTTATATAGCAAGAGATAGTTATATAAAAATTTAGGGTTGTGATTATAAGTTGGTGACTGGCCTGTGGGTATGGTTAGGAATAAACAGAACATTCCTCATTGGTTCTTTGTTAGCTCACCTTCTCAGCTCAATCTTCCACAGGAATAAATAATAAAGAAGGGGTCAAACTTTGTCTTCTGTTCCGTTCGGTCGAATGGTCGTCATCTCATGAAAGTCAAGCTTCTGATCTGTGTCCTTGTGGATGGTAACTAGACAACTTGTTCCATAACTATTGCTAACTAGGGTTATCGATAACTTGCTTCAGGATTTTAACGTACTAATCTAGGGTTTCTATGTGTCGCCTTGACAAATACCTCGTTACTCCGGACATGTCAATGCTTTTAACTGTGATCATCTTTGGTTTACTCCTCAGACTTGAAGAAGTAAAAACTTGTGGGACTTTATTTACTTCCGAGTCTAGCCTTTTTACGAAGAAAAATTTATGATCATGGAAACATATGGCATTGCGAAGTCATCTGTCTCTGTCTCTGTCTCTGTCTCTGTCTCTCTCTCAAACTTGGAGGTCCATTAGTGTCTATCACAACTATTTTTCATTTTTCTAAAAATTTCCTAGTTTAAAAAGTTTTTTAAAGCACTTTAGATTAGTAAAGTATATGTTTAGTTTTAATTACAAGTAAAATCACGCATTGACATTAAGGTACCCTTTGTTTCGCAAGAAATGAATGGTTTGGAAAACCATTTTTTTTATTTTAAAAATGCTCACTTATAACAATTACGAAAACGAATAAATAGAAATTACTTTTATTGTCCATGAAAATACTTAGGCATAAATTGTTGTGGATAATAAAAATATATTTCATTGATTAATTATTTCAAATGACATAAGCAATCATTTTTAAGAAAATATTTTTCAAATAATATATTTCCGTAAAAAAAAAAAAATAGATCCTAAATGGTTGAAAAATATGGTGAAATCTTAATCCAATAGCTAATATTTTTGTCTTCAATTTACGTTTTGTGGTATCCGTCCTAATATATCTGGTTTTTTCATAACCAAATATATTTAAGTGCCAAGTTCAGGGCTATTGGATATATATATATATATATATATATATATATATATATATATATATATATATATATATATACTTTTTATCGGAATTAATACCGACAAGGACCATTCGATACAAAATTAAAGAAAAAATTACACTTTGCACCCAAAAGGCATGTGTACAACATATGATAGCGGAAGAAGTTCACGGCATTAACAAGTGTAAGAAAATGAAACCTTTTAAAGTTCGGAATTTAACGTTCAAAAACCCTAAGGCTGAGGGATCAAATGAAATTGTGTTCCAAGTCTGTGAACATATATGTAAAAATACAGTGGCAACAGCCTGCACTAATAACCAAACTAAAGAGTAAAAGGTCATGCAGGACAACCCAGATCATGATTTTGTCTCTTCCCCTTTCACGTAGAATTAATTGCCGCCATGACAACGATAGGTATTTGGTGAAAGTTGGCGCTAACAGGGGAAATTTACTATTAGTTTCTTCATTAGAAAGGGAAGAAATAATAAAATCTCATGGTTTACTATCAATTCATTTCATATTTCTTCCTCCTTTTTTTTTTTTGAGCAAAATTTCATATTTCTTCCTTTAGATGACAAATTTTCACATTTAGATGATATGTCGGATGTACTAATACCCTAATTCATTCATTTAGAAGCATTTTTCAATGGCAATGGAGTTCCACAACGTAGAATAAATTAACTCCAATTACTTATGTTGCTAAAAGCAATGATTATAAATTATTTGATTGGGCATGAGCACGCATGTGTAGTACGCCATTTTATTGGAATGCAAAATATACGGATTGCTGTAATGTGTCAATTGAATATAATTCTAGCGCTTTCCATTTCAGTTGCTTTTCTATCTGAATCTTTTTCTCATCATAAATTCAGTTGATTGTATTGCACGAAACAATGAGTTGGAACTGATGGAAAGAATACAATAATCTGAGCCAAGTCACTGGTCAATGCATAGATATGAATGATATATAAAAAGCAACATGAATGATACATAGAATCCCAGAAGACATCGTAACACAAGACTCTGTATTCGAACATTCTACAAAGAAAAGGAGGCACTCCAACAAATCGTAAATACTCTCAGGTGAGCTCGTATGGTACTAAAATCTTCAGGTGCTGGTGGCTGGAGGAGGAGCAAGAAAAGGAATAGAAGGGATTTTAGGGAGAGAAGTAGGGATGCTAGGCATCGGAGGCAAGGTGGCGGGCATGGTTGGCAAGCTCGGAAGTGGTGGCAAAGTAGTCTTGGGCAGTGCTGGTTGTGTGGTGGGCAGCGTTGGCAACGTGGGCTGAGGCAGAGTTGTTGGGATGGCAGGCATTGGTGGCATGGCGACCTTTGGTAATGTCGGCATGGCTGGCAATGGAGGCAGTGATGTTGGTAAAGTTGGTATGGTGGGAAGAGACGGAATAGATGGCATAGTTGTTTGCAGCAGATGACGAGCTCCGAAACTCATGTTGATGGTTGAGAAAATTAGGGCGATGAAGAGAATCAAGCTCTTAGAGGAAGAGGCCATATTGATATATGGAGTCAGGATATTGTGTTGTGATAGGCTCAAGGACTCGAAATCAATGAGCTGAGAGAAATGGATTGCTGATTATGTCCGAGTAAATGGAGGACGGATATGGGAGTTTATATAACAAGAGATGGTCATATAAAATCTAGGGCTGTGATTATAAGTTGGTGACTGGCCTTCGGGTATGGTTAGGAAAGAAACGCAGAACATCTCTTCATTGGTTCTTTGTTAGCTTACCTCCTCAGCTCAATCTTCCACCGGCAAAAAGAAAACAAAAAGGTCAAATCTGCTGTTCTTGTTTTGACAGATGGCGTGCTTTCATGAAATGAAGCTTCGGATCTGTCTTTGTGGACGGTAACCAATAGCTTGTTTTATAACCACCACGGACTAGAGAGATTGCCAACTTGCTTTTGGACTTTGACGTATCAATTTAGGGTTTTTATATATTTCCATGTCATTTTTGGTGAACTCCTGGTACTTGAAAAAGTCAAAACTTGTGGGGCTTTAACATCCGCATCAAGCCTGAATACGTATATTTTATTGAAACCTGTGACAATGCAACTGCATATGTCTAACAAGTTTGACGTCATACGTCATATGGGAACGATGATAAATATATGGGAAATTTTCATTTTACTCCCCTCAACTTTAGTTTTGATGCACATTAAACCCTAAACCTCAAAAGTTGCATTTTACCCCTTTGAACTTGCACTTTCTTTCGAGAAGTAAAGTGCAAATTTTCTTATTACCTTTGTATAAAATTCTTCGCTAATTTACATAAGCAATATCTAAAATACATTTGGAAATACGTTGAGCCACAAAAATGAATTTCAAATTTTCTATTCTTGAGAAACTAACAAATATAAGAAAAGCTAAGAAAACAAAAGATAAAGAGACATTGAATACGAGATGAAGAAAAAATAGCGATAATAACACTAGTAGTACCAAAACTTTCATATGACGCTCATTTTAGTGCTAAAACTTTTTTTTTTTTTTCGCTCACTTAAGTGCCACATTGAAGTAAAATCGATTACTTGAGTGCCAATTTCTGCAAATCATCCTACATGGATTTTTTTTTAATTTTTTATTTTTTTTTTTATTTGCTTTTTTTTTTTAGGGTTGGCAAGGGCTCGCTGGTCGAAGGCCCTAGCCGAGGCTGCAAGGAACCTCACGAGCTTTGGGCAGCCATGGGTGATGCCGCATAGAGTGAGCAAAGGTCCTCGCAACCTCACCCACAATTTTGAGGTTGTGATGCCCTTGCCAGCTCTAGGCCACATTGCTTGTGAACAGGGAGGCCGTGACACCCTCACCCAGGGCTTTCACGTGAGGGCGAGGCAGCCCTCGCTTAGATATAGCCATGAAGGCCATGGGTGAGGGCATCACTTCCTTGTCGACCTAGGGTGAGGTTGCGTCACCTACAATCACCCAAAGCTGGCGAGGACCTTTGCGGCCTCGCCAATGGCCAACGAGGGCCCAACAGCGTAGCCGAGAGCAAGGTTTCGTGGCCGGTGAGGGTTGTTGGTGTCCCTCACCAGCCTAAAAAAATAAAAAGAAAAAAGGCAAAAAAATATAAATTCAAAAATTCAAAATAATAATTATAAAATATTAAAAATATTAAAAATGATATTAAAAAATTATCCACATCATGCTAGCCAAGTCACATTGGACAACCAGCGTCTACGTTAGATTTTCCGACAAGGCAAATCGAAATTGGCATTCAAGTGATCAATTTTTCAAATTTGTGGCATTTAAGTTAGAAAAAAAAAGTTTTGGCACTCCTAGTTTTCTTATCTCGAAAAAATAATAATTACATTAAAAGTTGAGGAAAATGGAAAATTTTAAAACATATGCAAAATCAATACTCTCTCTCTCTCTCTCTCTCTCTCGATCTCTCTCTCGAGGTTTAGCAGTTTTTACAAGTTAAATCGGACAATAGACATAAAATGGTTGAAAAAATATTGTAGCTTCTTATAATGAATGGTCACTAATTTTTTTCACCTATTTACATTTTATGTTATCCGCTTTAAATATCTCATAGGTTTTTCCTAATTTAAATATGAATTTGGTAGTCTCAAGGGTTAGTGGTGTCAATTATCCCTTTTCATATTTTATCATTATTTATTGGAATTTAGATAAAAAAAAAAAGACTATTTGATAAGTCACCCCCATTGTCCATGAAGGGAATATCGGATTCCCAAAAACTGGATTCGACACTAAATCGAACACCTAAACTTGTGTGGAAGATGAGCCCGGGAAAAACACACGCATCATCAATCCTAAGGCACATCACAGAATCGAACGTACCTTGTTAGCCATAGATTAAACACCGACATCGATATGAGGAAGAGAATTTGGTCATGTTCGATTCGATGACGCCAATTCGCCCTGAAGGGAAGATGTCGCCTCTTGCTTACTGTTCTTTCTTTTTGAAAGCGTTTTTGAGGGAGAGAGGGAGGAGGAACGTATGTTGCTTCAAAATGTGCATTCTTCCCTCTTTATTTCCCCCTTATATAGGTCTCCTCCAAAAAGAAACGTGTCCCCTCATTATATCCCTCTATCCATGGGCCTTAATATTGTGGGCCGGGCTTTTAGGCCCAACATGGGCGGACGGGCCAACTTAGGCCCATCACATTAATAATTAAAACCATCATCTCACACTCGCACATGGTGGGCCGAACATGATCCTCTTTACCTCTCTTCAACATTCATACCGGTAAATAATTCGTGCGACCAGCATACTTTGAGAGTTCATTGCTATACATCTGTTAGGAATATATAGCAGCTCATAATGGGCATCGCACTCTGAGTAGATTTAGTATGCAGTACCCTAGATCGATCGATTACATTTGTATCTCTCTTGATCTCTTTTAAACAATGATTCAATTAGTGAATACAAAACTACAATATGATTCTCCAAATTCGATCTTCCTCTTTCCTTCAAACTCTCAATTTCAGTTCAGCTTGCTTTTATAGAAATGTCCCATTAGATCGAATCAACTCATGATCATTGACAATATCCTAAGATAGCAAACACTAAATAAAAATCTTGAGAATAAGTAAAAGTCATGAGGGCACTAAAATTGAGGAACTCTTTTCCTCAAGAATCTCACACGGCATAAAAGTTGAGATCAAACTTTTGCCACTTTTATTGGTCGTCTCATGCATACGTAGTATGAAATACGTATTACGGTATTAACTCCTTTCCCATGGAGCGTATGTCTACACCTTCAATACCGTACATATGATAGTTCAGACATACCTAATGTCTAACTTGAGTTCACATATCTACTCATTCACAAAATTCATCAGAACTCACATTTGGCATCTTAGACAGATAAAGTAAAATATGTGGGGTATTTTACTTTCGGACATAGTAAATATTGTCCTCATCTTAACACCCAGTTAAGGCGACAAATATATTTTAAGCTTGAGCTCTCGATTATCATCTAGATAATAAGCTTAAAAACCGTCTCATCTCTATTTATCACATAGTAAATAGAGGCGATTACCCGTGTGAGTGGGTTAATCTTTTATCTGTTTGACATAATTTCTCAACTTAATGTAATGCACTGAGCATCAAGATGCATAAATGTTAAATAAAGATTCATAGGCATTAATAATGAAAAACACAAGTTCATAAATGTGAATAACTTAGGGAAATTACAATATTTGGTACATCAAACTCTACGCAATCCTAGAGATTTTACATGACCACAAAATACATTTCTAGGTATTGGCTTTGTCATAGGATCTGTTACCATTCTATGCGTATATATGTATTGTAAGTTCACATTCTTTCGTGCAACCATATCATTGACAAAGTTATACTTGGTATCTATATATTTGGTCTTGCCATAATATTTTGGATCTTTGGTGTACGCTATAGCTGCTTGGCTATCACAATTAACCAATAATGAATTTGCAGCTTTCTCAATAACACCTAAATGATCCAAAAATCTCTTAAGCCAAACTCTTTCTTGTACTGCTGCTGATAATGCCACGAACTCAGCTTCCATCGTGGACAAGGCTATACACATTTGCTTCTTACTACTCCATGATATGGCGTCATTGTTCAGTAAGAAAGCAAATCCAGAGGTAGATTTCCTTTCATCTAAATCTTCTCCCTAATCAGCATCTGAATAGCCTTCAAGTCACAGATCATTTCTTTGGTAATTCAGCTTGTAATCAGCAGTTCCCTTCAGATACCTCAGTATTCTTTTAATGGCTTTCCAATGTATTTGACCTGGATTGGATTGGTATCTACTCACCATTCCAACTGCAAAACATATGTCAGGTCTTGTACACATCATAGCGTACATCAAGCTCCCAACAGCACTAGCATAATGAACATGTTTTATTTGTTCCTTCTCTTGTGGAGTCCTTGGACACAGTCTATGGCTCAATCCTTCACCTTTTGCAATAGGAGTGTTTATGGGTTTATAATCTTGCATACGAAATCGTTCAAGAACCTTATTTATATATGTTTTTTGCGAAAGAGATAACGATCTCTTTGAATGAACACTTGAAATCTTAACTCCAAGAATGTATGCAGCCTCACCCATATCCTTCATCTCAAAGTTGGAAGACAACCAACTCTTGACATTATTAACAAACTCCATATTGCTTTCGGCAATTAGTATATTATCAACATATAATGATATGATCACAAATTGATCTTTAGATCTTTTGATATATACACAATGATTTTCATCTATCATTGTAAAATCATATGCCATTATGGTATTATGAAAATGTATATACCATTGGCTTGACGACTGCTTAAGGCCATATATCGATCTCAAAAGTCGACATACTTTTTCTTCTTGGCCTTTTGTAATGAAACCAGTAGGTTGTTCCATATAAATTTCTTCCTCTAATTCTCCATTGAGGAAAACAGTCTTTACATCCATTTGATGTAACTCAAGATCCATACTAGCCACTATTGCCAGAATAATGCGAATAGAGGTAAATCTCATTATAGGAGAAAATGTTTCTTCATAATCAATTCCTTCATGTTGATTATACCCATTTGACACAAGGCGAGCCTTATGCCTTTCTATCGAGTCATCAGCTTTTCGCTTTATTTTGAGAACCCACTTGTTCCCAATAACTTTGCGTCCTTTTGGAAGATCAACCAGTTCCAAACTTGGTTTGACTTCATTAACTCAATCTCCTCTTCCATTGCATAAATCCATTTTTCCTTACTAGGGCAATTTAGAGTCTCATTAATATTTCTTGGCTCATCTTTATCTTGCGGAGTAATCATAAAAGTTTCCCTTTCAATGTCAAAACGTCGACGGGGAATACTTTTGCGACTTGTTCGCCATATGGGAGATTGTACACTTTGCACATCATTCCTCATCATGCTCCTTCTAGGATTAGATAATGATGATGTCGTCTCATCATGTGGTTATAATTGAGAATGAGTTGAATTCAATTCATCACTTCTCATATTACTCCAACTTGGACGAACTCCACTAATATCATTATCTTGATCTAAGGTTTCAAATAGGGAGTAATTTTCTCCTATTTCGCCATTCTTAGGAAATTTATTTTCTAAGAATGTGACATCCCGTCATTCAAATTCAGTTATGCTCCCACTTTCTTGCTCACCTATAAATACATACCCTTTCGAGTGTTCAGAGTATCTTATGAAAATACACTTTTTTTCTCTGGGACCCAATTTCCCAAACTTGTGAAAGGGCTCATGAGTATAGGCAGCACAATCCCATGGCTTAAGAAAACTTAAGTCCGGTTTTCTACCTGTCCATAACTCATATGGAGTGGAAGTAACTAATTTGGAAGGCATCCGGTTAAGTATATAGGCAGCAGTTAACAACGCATCACTCCAAAAAGTGATAGGTAAGTTAGCATGCGCCATCATGGACCTAACCATTTTCAGTAGGGTTTTGTTTCTTCTCTCCGCAACACCATTTTGTCGAGAAGTATATGGAATAGACAACTGTCTTTCTATTCCTTTTTCATCACATAATTTTCTGAACTCATTAGATAAATATTTTCGACCTCGATCGGATCTCAATACTTTTATTTTCTTGTCTAATTGATTTTCTACCAAGTTCATAAACATTTTGAAACAACTTAATGCTTCAGATTCATGAGAAATCAAATAGACATATCCGAATCGAGTATAATTATCTATAAAAGTGATGAAATAAACAGCTCCTTGCCTTCCTCTCACATTCATTGGACTACAGACGTCAGAATGGATTAAATGCAGAGGAAATTCAGCTCTTTTACCTTTTCCAAATGGTTTTCTTGTCGTTTTCCCTACTAGGCAATACTCACATATGGGCAAATCGACTTTTTTAATGTTGCCCAACAAGCCCTCTTTGGCTAGTCTATTCATATGTTGTTGGCCAATATGACCAAGTCTAGCATGCCACACATTCACATCATTATCATATGAATTAGAAGATGTGAGAAGGGAATAACAAACATTTGTATTAACATAATCAATATCTAGTACAATGAAACCATCAAGAAAATAAGCACAATCATAGAAATTTGTATCCAAAAACAAATCCACACCTCTATTATGGAAGTTCATATTAAAACCTAACTTGACCAACACTAAAATAGACACTAAATTTCGGCGTATCTCCGGAGCATACAATATATCATGTAGGAACAAAGTGCGTCCACCACGCATGTTCAGTTGGCAGGTGTCAATTCCTTTTATTTTAGCTCTGAGTTGTTTCCCACATAGATCCACTTAGTTCCAGTTGGTACTCGTCGGAATTCCACAAATGATTCTCTATCCTTCGCTACATGGTCTGTCGCTCCTGAATCCACAGTCCACAAAGGATTAGACTCAATTAAGAATACAAAACTCGACACATAGGCAAAGTTCTGAAAAGTACAAGGGGTGTATACCTTCTTTGGCTCACGACAGTCGTGAGCATAGTGACCATTCTTGTCACAATTGTAACACTTCACCCTTGTAAGCTTCTTCATTCGAGAACGCTTTTCTCTTTCATGTTGGTTAAGCTTAGGTTTCTTCCCTGAAGGATCCGCTTCCTTGCCTTTCCCTTTATCGAACCAGTTATGACGTTTATGCTTGGAGCTCGAAGCTCCGTGTGAGCTAGAACCAGCATGATAGATTTCAGCTTCCGGCTTAGCCGCCAAGAGGCTGTCCTTTTCTAGCTCAAGATGACGCACTGCATTCTCAAAGGTTTTGATATTCTCATTATGGGTCGGGTGCACCTTCATATGCTCCAAACTCTGAGGCAATAAACGAATCACTACTTGCACTTGTTGCTCATCAGTTAGGACATGGCCAGCATCTTTCAGCTCATTAATCATGTTTGACATCTTTCTAAGATGTTGCTTCATGGTCTGATCATAAGGCTTCTTATAAGAGTCAAACCTAATAGTGAGCTGCCTCAGTCTGTTAACCGAAGTATGACCAAATCTTGCTGCCAATGCTTCTTACATTTCTTTGGCATTCTCAAAATGCCTAAACTCTCGCATGATGTCATTTTCCATGCTACTCAGCAACGTGAGCAAGAGAGTTATTTCTTTTCCATGCAACAAATGCTTCCTTATCTCTCTTGTGCTGTGCAGTGTTTCCTTCTTCAGGTTCTACCATGGTCAGGTTAAGAGCTTCTAGTGCTTCTTGCTCTTCTAGCACATATTGGATTTTCATGTGCCATATTTCATAGTTATCGCCATTGAGCTTCTCACATTTGTTTAGCTCAGCAATTATGCTTTTTGTGGCTGAAGCCATTGATATGAACATATCAGACATATATGCATGAATTATTAATGCCTATCATTTATGCATTCATTTTACACAGACTCATCATATTATTGAACAATTTCAAGTAAGGTTTCAGAATCAAAAGGTCACTATGTTTTCAATCATCCTCCAAAAATCTTAACTTAAAACTATCATTAATATAATTGTTTATGCAAAATAAATTCTATGAAGCTACAAAAACTTCTATGAACTACCCACATCAATCAACAATAATAGAAAGCAAATAATATTTGACATACAATAGAATAATAATGCTTCACATAATACAACTTACATATCAATTGTTACATTAACAACAATCAGGTAGTAAACATTACATAAGATGTTCACAAAGCACACTAAACAAAGACCAGCCAATACATCTAACACCAAGTCAATACACAAACTGGGAAAAATTCTCTTTTGTTCAATTTCTTGATCTTTTTCCTTGTAACAATCCAGTAATAATCATCTATAAAATCCATTACAATTTTCCTATATGAAGCGGCTTTGTTGACATCCCATATGCGATTTAACACTCCTTGTCATTTTGGTGGAACAGTGTTCATGAAAAATCGCACCATCTCAGACTGTGGCATGGGACGACCATTCCATATGACCTTTTGAATTTTCATGTTGACTTCAAGAACGTGATCAATTAAGCCACCACTCTTCCATCGATGATCGGTCAGCTCAGCTATCAACTTAGAAAGCATTTCCTTTTGTTCATCGGTAATTGTGCGAATAGGTGTGCGCAACCTAATGGGAGGCATTGTTCCCGCAACAAATGCAAAACAAATAAGAGATCGCATATAATTCACATAGACTTAATTGGAAAAAGAAACACATTTTTTTTTTGGGGTCAACGGTCGAAGTCAACGGTTGTCAACGGTCAACGGTCACTGGTTGTCAACGGTCAACGGTCGAGGTCAGCCAGGTTGGGCCGGACGGGTCGGGTCGGTCGGATCGGTCGGGCAAATCGACCGGCATGTGCGGCACTCGTGTGCAGCTGACGTCACGATGACGTCAGCTGGTGCGTGCCATGCACGCGCCATCGGAGCCCCCGTGCACGTGCGCGTGCATCGGCCTCACACGGGCATGCGACGCACGCGCCTGCGTCTTCGTATTGGCGCGTGCAACACGGTTTGTTCCGACTGCGCGTGGGGGTGCATTCGGCAGCCTTTGGCGGCGTTCCGCCACTTGCGCGCTCATCTCGACGAGACCTTCCATCCAACGCCATCAAAAATAGATTTCGACTTACAAAAACTCGAACAATTGGATGGACAGTGCTTGGGTGTCGGGATTTTTCCGCCCCGATCGGTGTCGGCCGATTAATTTCACGAAAAATCAATAAGAAATCATCCATAAACATGAAAGGGGTTGGGAAAAACATGGAAAAATGACCGGGAAACAAGAACTACGGCTCTGATACCAATGAAGGGAATATCGGATTCCCAAAAATCGGATTCTACACTAAATTGAACCCCTAAACTTGTGCGAAGACGAACCCGGAAAAACACATGCATCACCGATCCTAAGGCACATCACATAATCGAACGTACCTTGTTAGCCACAGATTAAGCACCGACGCCGATATGAGGAAGAGAATTTGGCCCTGTTCGATTCGATGACGCCAATTCGCCCTGAAGGGAAGATGAGTGTCGCCTCTTGCTTACTGTTCTTTCTTTTTGGAAGCGTTTTTGAGGGAGAGATGGAGGAGGAACGTACGTTGCTTCAAAATGTGCCTTCCTCCCTCTTTATTTCCATCTTATATGCGTCCCCTCCAAAAAGAAACGTGTTCCTTCATCATATCCCTCTATCCATGGGCCATAATATTGTGGGCCGGACTTTAGGCCCAACATGGCGGACGGGCCAACTTAGGCCCATCATATTAATAATTAAAACCATTAGTCCACAACACATGATAACAGAAAAAGGTCAATAGCTTTAACAAGTGTAAGAAAATGCATGCTCAGAGAATAAACTGTATCTTTTCAAAGTTCGGAATGTATTACACACTAATCTTAATTCTTAACGTTGAGGGGTAAAATGAAATATTTTTCCGAATATATGAACATATACCTAAAAATAGATGAGTGGCCGTCCGTACCAATAACCATACTAAGGGGTAAAATGTCATGCAGAACAATGTAATTATGTTTTTGTCTACTTCCCCTTTCAAGTGGCTTTGGTTGCATCATGATATGACAGGAATGTTGGGAAACTTGGCACTAGAGTGGGAAACTTCTTTTTAAATGTCCATGCAAAATTCGTATAATCAAGGATTGTGATGTATATGTTGATGTTTTCGTAGTGATTTCTGTTAACTTAGTTGCTAGACGAATAAAAGTTAAATTGGTGTTTAATTAACGAGTTATATAAAGATATTGGAGGTTCATTGACTTTCTTTTCCCCTTCAGTTTTTTGATGGCATCTTTGGATTTCCTTTTTGTGCGATCGGGTGGGACGGCTTTTGAGGGTTGCACCTTGTTGCTGTGCATACGACATTGTAAACTTTGCCACATTAGCTAGGGTGAGGGTGGCGACCCTTGCCATTCTGAGTGACTAAGGTGCGCACCCCTCAGCGACCAGTGAGCGTGTGATGATGCACCAGGGTTGGCGGCATCATTGCCTTACACCAACGAGGGTTCGGCCATTTTAGCTAATGACTGGCCGTGGCTTAGCCCTTCCTTTTACATATGTCAGTGACATTTCATTAAAGGTTTTTTTTCCTACTTTTTCAACATTTTGAGTATATAACTACCGCATTTTATGCAAGCAACGCGGAACATTTTCCTTGGTTTATTTGGTAGAATGACCTCCCGTAAACCAAATACATTGTGCGAGGACTCAATTTCACATGAAAAATCCTTAGTGTTCTCCTTAAGCAAGTAGAAAAAGTCGAAGAACAAATGATGTCTTGACCCCCAACTAGACCTGCCATCAAAATCTGGGCGGAAGATCCTCTAATCCATATGATACTTGTGTCTCGATAAATTTCAGTTGCCGTTGATCGAAACCTCAATTTTATAAATTCACAATTTGTTGAATTACCGAAAGGGCTCCATTCCATACCGGATAGAGGATCCATGCCCGAAATTTGTATACTGCAAATTTGTCCGGGATGATGTGGAATGACATTTCGGACATCTTTAACAAATCAACCCACTAAAAAAAAATCAAACGGGGAGAAAGCATATTGCTCTCAATAAATTCTAACAAATCGTATCCATCTTTTAAGTCCATAAAAATGCTGCTAACGGTAATGGAATTCCAATTAGAAAAGAAATTAACTCCATTTAATTATCTAGTTAAAAGCAACTATCATAAAATGTTTGATAGGGCACAAACGAATGCGACTAATACACCAATTTATGTGAATGTGGAAGATAGAGGTGGAGGAACGATGTCAAATCAGTATAGATGTAGCACTTTTTGGTTGAGTTGCTTTTCTATCTGAATCTTTTCCTCCTCATAAATCCAATTGATTGTACCGCGCGTAACAATGAGAATGGAAGCGACGGAAAAAACATAATAAAATGGGAGTCTAGTCACTGATCAATACATATATATCATAAATACATAGGTACCTCACAATGGAAAAGAATTTTAATTCACACCCAAAGACCTCTCTAGGAAACAATATGAATGACCCATAGAATCCGAAAAGACATCATAACACAAGACACGTGTATTCGGACAATGCTACAAACAAAAGGATTCACTCCAACATATAAAAAATACTCTCAGGTAACCTCGTAAGGTAATAAAATCTTCAAGGGCTGGTGGCTGGAGGAGGAGTAAGGAAAGGAATAGAAGGGATTTTAGGGAGAGAAGTAGGGATGCTCGGCATTGGCGGCAAGGTGGTCGGCATGGTTGGCAAACTTGGAAGTGGTGGCAGAGTAGTCTTGGGCAGGGCTGGCTGTGTGGTGGGCAGCGTCGGCAGTGTGGGCTGAGGCAGGGTCGTCGGGATGGCAGGCATTGGTGGCATGGTGACCTTAGGCAATGTCGGCATGGCTGGTAGTGGCGGAAGGGACGTCGGGTTTGGTAGAGTCGGTATTGTGGGAAGAGATGGTATGGATGGCATAGTCGTTTGCAGCAGATGACGAGCTCCGAAGCTCATATTGATGATTGAGAAAATTAGAGCGACAAAGAGTACAAAGCTTTTTGAGAAAGAAGCCATATTGATATATGGAGTCAGGATATTGTGCTGTGATAGGCTCAAGGACTTGAAGCCAATGAGCTGAGAGGAATGGATTGCTGATTGTGTTGGAGTAAATGGAGGGAGGAGATGACAGTTTATATAGCAAGAGATAGTTATATAAAAATTTAGGGTTGTGATTATAAGTTGGTGACTGGCCTGTTGGTACGGTTAGGAATAAACGGAACATTCCTCATTGGTTCTTTGTTAGCTCACCTTCTCAGCTCGATCTTCCACAGGAATAAATAATTAAGAAGGGGTCAAACTTTGTCTTCTGCTACGTTCGGTCGAATGGTCATCATTTCATGAAAGTCAGGCTTCTGATCTGTCTTTGTGGATGGTAACTAGATAACTTGTTCCATAACTATTGCTAACTGGGGTTTTCGATAACTTGCTTAAGGATTTTAACGTACTAAGCTAGGGTTTCTATGTGTTGCCTTGACAAATACCTCGTTACTCCAGATCTCTCTCTCTCTCTCTCAAACTTGGAGGTCTACAATTGCCTTCACAGACATTTTTTCATTTTTGTAAAAAATTCCTAGTTTAAAAAGTTTTTCTAAAGCACATTAGATTAGTAAAGTATATGTTTAGTTGTAATAACAAGTTAAATCATGCACTGACATTAAGGTTCCCTTTGTTTCGCAAAAAAATGAATGATTTATAAAACCAATTTTTAGTTTTAAAAATGATCACTTATAACAATTACAAAAATGAATAAATAGAAATTATTTTAATTGTCCATGAAAATACTTGGGCATAAATTGTTGTCGATAATAAAAAATATATTTCATTGATTAATTATTTCAAACATTACAAGCAATCATTTTTAAGAAAATATATTTCAAATAATTTATTTCCGTAAAAAAAAAAATAGAGCCTAAATGGTTGAAAAATATGGCGACATCTTAATCAAATAGATAATATTTTTGTCTTCAATTTACTTTTTGTAGTTTTTTCATGACCAAGTATATTTACGTGGCAAGTTCAGGGTTATTGGATCTATATATATATGTAATTTTGTTGGAATTGATACCGACAAGGACCATTCGATACAAAATTAAAGGAAAAATTACACTTTGCACCCAAAAGGCATGTGCACAACATATGATAGCGGGAGAAGTTCACGGTATTAACAAGTGTAAGAAAATGAAACCTTTTAAAGTTCGGAATTTAACGTCCAATAACCCTAAAGCTGAGGGCTCAAATGAAATTGTGTTCCAAATCTGTGAACATATATCTAAAAATACATGAGCAGCTCCCTGCACTAATAACCATACTAAAGAGTAAAAGGTCATGCAGGACAACCCAGATCAGGATTTTGTCTTCTTCCCCATTCACGTAGAATTAACTGCCGCCATGGCAACGATAGGTATTTGGTAAAAGTTGGCACTAACGGGGGGTAATTTACTATTAGCTTCTTCCTTAGAAAGGGAAGAAATAACAAAATCTCATGGTTTACTATCAATTCATTTCATACTTCTTCCTTTAGATGACAAATTTTCACATTTAGATGATATGTCGGATGTACTAATACCCTAATTCATTCATCTAGAAACCCCGGCGTTTTTCAATGGCAATGGAGCTCCACAACGTAGAAGAAATTAAATCCAATTACTTATGTTGCTAAAAGAAATGATTATAAATTATCTGATTGGGCATGCTCACGCACGAGTAATATGCCATTTGATTGGAATGCAAAATATACGGATTGCTGTGAGGTGTCAATTCAATAGTTGTAGTGCTTTTCATTTCAGTTACTTTTCTATCTGAATCTTTTTCTCATCATAAATCCAGTTGATTGTATTGCATGAAACAATGAGTTGGAAGCGATGGAAAGAATACAATAATCTGAGCCAAGTCACCGGTCAATACATAGATATGAATGATATATAAAAAGCAACATGAATGATACACATAATCCCAAAAGACAACGTAACACACGACTCTGTATTCGAACAATTCTACAAAGAAAAGGAGGCCCTCCAACAAATTGTAAATACTCTCAGGTGACCTCGTATGGTACTAAAATCTTCAGGTGCTGGTGGCTGAAGGAGGAGCAAGAAAAGGAATAGAAGGGATTTTAGGGAGAGAAGTAGGGATGCTAGGCATCGGAGGCAAGGTGGCGGGCATGGTTGGCAAGCTTGGAAGTGGTGGCAAAGTAGTCTTGGGCAGTGCTGGTTGTGTGGTGGGCAGCGTTGGCAATGTGGGCTGAGGCAGAGTGGTTGGGATGGCAGGCATTGGTGGCATGGCGACCTTTGGTAATGTCGGCATGGCTGGCAATGGAGGCAGTGATGTTGGTAAAGCTGGTATGGTGGGAAGAGACGGAATAGATGGCATAGTTGTTTGTAGCAGATGACGAGCTCCGAAACTCATGTTGATGGTTGAGAAAATTAGGGCGATGAAGAGAATCAAGCTCTTAGAGGAAGAGGCCATATTGATATATGGAGTTAGGATATTGTGTTGTGATAGGCTCAAGGATTCGAAATCAATGAGCCGAGAGGAATGGATTGCTGATTATGTCCGAGTAAATGGAGGAAGGATATGGTGTTGGAGAAATCGCTCTAGAAGATTTTGAAGCTGACAAAACGTTTCCATCAGTCTAGTCTGGTTATTTGTGTCTGAAGAATTTCTGACCACCAGACTCAGAACTCAAGACTCATATTTCAAGACTCAAGATTCAAGACTCAAGACTTAAGACTCAAAATTATTCTCATTGACAGTCTATCTAATCCAGTGTCGAAGGAAATCCAAATCTGAGGATTATGGTTAAGGATTTCATCTTGATCTCTCGGAGAAGATCTTTTGGCTGGACATAAACAACGGATTCTTTGATTCGTATCTAGATCAATTGAAGATCCGATAATCGACGAAGTATTCTTGGAAGGTTCTATTCATGGAAACCAAGATCCTGATTGTATGGGCGAACAGGATTGATGGGCTATCGTCAGATTCCTTTAATAGCTCGGATGATCTTCTTGATTGATTCCGTCCAACGGGTAAATTGGAGGAATTCCTTTGGTAAGTGCCAACGGTTATGATGGCATAAAGGAGTATAAAAGGAAGACGTCTCAGTTGTTCAAGTGTGTGATCGATAGAGAAATTCCAGAGTCTGAAACACCTTGATTATTAGTCGATACAGTCTGAGCGAAATTGTATACAGAGAGTGTCTATACTTTGTGATACCTTGAGTGAGTGTGGTAGTTCATCTACACCCAGAAGTCAAGGAAGATCAACGCTGTAACATCTCTTTGTTCATAGTGGAATCCAGCCGATTGGCTGTCAGTGCAGAAGAGTGGACGTAGGCTTGAATCAAGCCGAACCACTATAAACCTCGTGTTTAATTCTCTCTTTCATTCACTGAGTCTTACGATTGAATGTTATTTGCTGCAATTACTCAATTGTCTAAGTATTGTGCGAAAAATCGTTTATATACCTATTCACCCCCCTCTAGGTTCTAGCACTAGCTATATCATATGGGAGTTATATAACAAGAGATGGTCGTATAAAATCTAGGTCTGTGATAATAAGTTGGTGACTGGCCTTTGGGTATGGTTAGGAAAGAAACACAGAGCATCTATTCATTGGTTCTTTGTTAGCTCACCTCCCCAGTTCAATCTTCCACCGGCAAAAAGGAAACAAAAGGTCAAATCTGCTGTTCTTGTTCTGACAGATGGCGTGCTTTCATGAAATGAAGCTTCGGATCTGTCTTTGTGGGCGGTAACCAAAAGCTTGTTTTATAACCACCACGGACTAGAGAGATTGCCAACTTGCTTTTGGACTTTGACGTATCAATTTAGGGTTTTTATCTTATATTTTCCATGTCATTTTTGGTGAACTCCTGGTACTTGAAGAAGTCAAAACTTGTGGGGCTTTAACATCCGCATCAAGCCTAAATACGTATATTTTATTGAAACGTGTGACAATGCAACTGCATATGTCTAACAAGTTTGACGTCATTCGTCATATGGGAACGATGATAAATATATGGGAAATTTTCATTTTACTCCCCTCAACTTTAGTTTTGATGCACATTAAACCCTAAACCTCAAAAACTTGCATTTTACCCCTTTGAACTTGCACTTTCTTTCGAGAAGTAAAGTGCAAATTTTCTTATTACTTTGTATAAAATTCTTTGCTAATTTACATAAGCGAAATCTAAAATACATTTGGAAATGTGTTGAGCCACAAAAATAAATTTCAATTGTTTTATTCTAGAAAAACTAACGAATATAAGAAAAGCTAACAAAAAAAAGATTAAAAAAAAAAAATTGAATACGAGATTAAGAAAAAATAGGGATAATAACACTAGGGCCTATTTGGTAACCATCCAAACATGGTCAAATTCTGATTTTTTGTTCCCAGAATTAGTTTGGGCCGAGAATCGTGTTTGGTAAAATTTTTGTTCCTGGAACAAATTTATTCCCGTGAACAGATTGGGAGTAGAATCAAGAACAAAAAAAAAATTGATTCTTGTTCCGAGAACAAATTTGAGAATCAAAAACCAACTCTTCTTCTTTTTCCCTTTGGCCATCTCGCGATCGCACTCCACCCCCACTCGTCGCTGCCCGCCGCCATCCGCCGCCGCCGGCCGGCATCGCCGTCTGCCGTCGCCGATTGCCGTCCGCCGCCGCCGGTCGCCGTTCGCCGGAGACTCACCAGGCCAGGGCGAGGTTCAGCGAGCTTGCCGAAGGTAAGCCTAGCCACCGGTGAGGCTCGGCCTCCCTAGATCTGGTGAGGCTGAGCCTTACCAATGGCCAGGCGAGCCTCGCTGGGGTTGGGCGAGGGTCGCCTGGCCACCGGCAAGGCTCGGCCTCACCGGGATGGGCAATCCTCATGACGCCCAGCCATGCCGGTGACTAGGCGAGGCTCGCCCAGCCCCGTCGAGGCTCACCCAACCCTACGCCAATGGCCAGGCAGGCCTCGCCCAGCCCAAGTGAGGCCTCCCTGGCCACCGGCGAAGCTCGATCAACGAGGGTCGGCGACGCTCCGATGAGGTTGCTGGCCCTCGTCTAGCTAGTCGTCGGTCTAGCGACCGGCCACAAGAAGAATAAGAAGAATATGAGAAAAAGGAAAAAAAAAGAAAAAAGGAAAAAAAATGAAAAAAGTAAAGAAAAAATGAAAAAAGTAAAAAATGTATTTAAAAATTAAAAGAAATTGATTTGGAACAGAATCAATGAGCATGGTACCAAACACAATTCTATTACAGAATCAGAAATTTTGGATAGTTACCAAACATGTTCTTTTACTCATAATTAGTTCTCCGAATATAATAAAAATAATCATTTCTGGTTAGAATCTGTTCTCAGGAGCAGAATCGTTACTAAACTCACCCTAGGATCACCAAAATTTTTATAGGACACTCATTTGAGTGCTAAAACCTTTTTTTTTTTTTTTTTCGCTCACTTAAGTGTCACATTGAAATAAAATCGATTACTTGAGTGCCAATTTTAGTAAATCATCCTACATGGAATTTTTTTAAATTTTTTTTTTTTATTTTATTTTATTTGCTTATTTATTTGCTTCTTTTTTTGAAGGGCCGGCAACCGGTTGAAGGCCCTAGGTGAGGCCACAAGGAACCTCACAAGCTTTGGGCTACCATAGGCGATGTCGAAGCTCCTCGCGACCTCACCTATAGTTGGCGAGGTTGTGATGCCCTTGCCAGCTCTAGGCAACATCGCTTGCGACTGGGGAGGCCGTGACACCCTCACCTAGGGCTTTCGCGGCAAGGGCGAGGCAGCCCTTGCATAGATCTAGCCATGAAGGCCATGGGCGAGGGCATCACTACCTTGTCGGCCTAGGGTGAGGCTACGTCACTTGCGATCACCCAAAGCTAGCAAGGACCTTTGTGGCCTTGCCAACTGTCGACAAGGGCCTGACAGCCTAGCCGAGGGCAAGGTTTCGTGGCCAGTGAGGGTTGCCGATGTCCCTCACCAACCATAAAGAAAAAAAAAAAAGCTAAATGAAATAAAAAATAAAAAATAAAAAATAAAAAACATTTAAAATATTAAAATAATATTAAAAAATTGTGCACATCATGCCCGGGAAGCCACGTTGGGCATTAGTGTCTACATCATATTTTCCAATGAGGCAAATCGAAATTGGCATTCAAGTGATCGATTTTCAAATTTGTGACACTTAAGTTAGAAAAAAAAAAGTTTTGGCACTCAAGTGAATATCATAGGAAAGTTTTGGCACTCCTAGTTTTCTTATTCCGAAAAAATAATACTTACATTAAAAGTTGAGAAAAAAATGGAAAATTAAAAAAAAAAAAAAAAAAAAAAACGCAAAATCAATACTCTCTCTCTCTCTACACCCTAGAGTTTTCTCCCAAGTATTTCCATTTTTTCAAGACTTTCCTAGTCTTTAAAGTTTTCTTAGATTTAGTACATTAACTAGTAAAGTTCAGGTTTAGCAGTTTTTACAAGTTAAATCATACAATTGACATAAAATGGTTGAAAAAATATTCCAGCTTCTTATGATGAATAGTCACTAATTTTTTCATCTACTTAAATTTTGTGTTATCCGCTTTAAATATCTCAAAGGTATATCCTAATTTAAATATGAGTTTGGTAGTCTTAAGGGTTAGTGGTGTCAATTATCCCTTTTCATATTTTATTCATTATTTATTGGAATTGAGAGCAAAAAGACCATTTGATGAGTCACCCCCATTGTCCGCAACACATGATAACAGAAAAAGGTCAACAGCTTTAACAAGTGTAAGAAAATAAAAGCTCAGAGAATAAACTGTATCTTTTCAAAGTTCGGAATGTATTGCACACTAATCTTAATTCTTAACGTTAAGGGGTAAAATGAAATATTTTTCCAAATATATAAACATATACCTAAAAATAGATGAGTGGCCATCCATAACAATAACCATACTAAGGGGTAAAATGTCATGCAGGACAAGGTAATTATGTTTTTGCCTACTTCTCCTTTCAAGCGGCATTGGTTGCATCATGATATGACGGGAATGTTGGGAAACTTGGCACTAAAGTGGGAAACTTCTTTTTAAATGTCCATGCAAAATTCGTATAATCAAGGACTGTGATGTATATGTTGATGTTTTCATAGTGATTTCTGTTAACTTAGTTGCTAGACGAATAAAAGTTAAATTGGTGTTTAATTAATGAGTTTATATAAAAATATGGGAGGTTCATTGACTTTCTTTTCCCCTTCAGTTTTTTGATGGCATCTTCCGATTTCCTTTTTGTGCGATCGGTTGGGACGGCTTTTGAGGGTTGCACCTTGTTGTCGTGCGCAGACGACCTTGTAAACCCTGCCACATTAGCTAGGGTGACGGTGGCGACCCTTGCCATTCTGAGTGGCTAAGGTGCGCGGCCCTTGGCGACCAATGAGCGTGTGATGATGATGCACCGGGGTTGGCGGCATCATTGCCTTACCCCAACGAGGGTCCGACCATTTTAGCCAATGACCGGGCCGTGGCTTAGCCTTTCCTTTTAAATATGTCAGTGACATTTCATTAAAGTTTTTTTCCTTACTTTTTCAATATTTTGAGTATATAACTACCACATTTTGTGCAAGCATTGTGGAACATTTTCCTTAGTTTATTTGGTAGAATGACCTCCGTAAACCAAATATATTGTGCGAGGACTCAATTTCACATGAAAAATCCTTAGTGTTCTCCTTAAGCAATTATAAAAAGTCGAAGAAATCCCAACTAGAGTTGCCATCAAAATCTGGGCGGAAGATCCCCTAATCCATAAGATACTTGTGTCTCGATAGAGTTCAGTTGCCGTTGATCAAAACCTCAATTTTATAAATTCACAATTTGTTGAATTACCGAAAGGGCTCCATTCCATACCGGATAGAGGATCCATGCCCGAAATTTGTGTACTGCAAATTCGTCCGAGATGATGTAAAATGTCATTTCGGAGATCTTTAACAAATCAACCCACTAAAAAAAAATAAAAAAAATAAAACGGGGATAAAGCGTACTGCTCTCAATAAATTCTAACAAATTGTATCCATCTTTTAACTCCATAAAAATGCTGCTAACGATAATGGAATTCCAATTAGAAAAGAAATTAACTCCATTTAATTATCTAGTTAAAAGCAACTATCATAAAATGTTTGATAGGGCACAAACGAATGCGACTAATACACCAATTTATGTGAATGTGGAAGATAGAGGTGGAGGAACGATGTGAAATCAGTATAGATGTAGCACTTTTTGGTTGAGTTGCTTTTCTATCTGAATCTTTTCCTCCTCATAAATCCAATTAATTGTACCGCGCGTAACAATGAGCATGGAAGCGATGGAAAAAACATAATAAAATGGGAGTCTAGTCACTGATCAATACATATATATCATAAATACAAAGGTACCTGGCAATGGAAAAGACTTTTAATTCACACCCAAAGACCTCTCTAGAAAACAATATGAATGACCCATAGAATCCGAAAAGACATCATAACACAATACACGTGTATTCGGACAATGCTACAAACAGAAGGACGTACTCCAACATATCAAAAATACTCTCGTGTAACCTCGTATGGTACAAAAATCTTCAAGGGCTGGTGGCTGGAGGAGTAAGGAAAGGAATAGAAGGGATTTTAGGGAGAGAAGTAGGGATGCTCGGCATTGGCGGCAAGGTGGTCGGCATGGTTGGCAAACTTGGAAGTGGTGGCAGAGTAATCTTGGGCAGGGTGGGTTGTGTGGTGGGCAGCGTCGGCAGTATGGGGTGAGGCAGGGTCGTAGGGATGGCAGGCATTGGTGGCATGGTGACCTTAGGCAATGTTGGCATGGCTGGTAGTGGCGGAAGTGACGTCGGGTTTGGTAGAGTTGGTATTGTGGGAAGAGACGGTATGGATTGTGACATCCCGATTTTCCAATTTTATTTTCAACAAATTAAGACGGGCATTTCGTTGGCACGCATATAGTTATTTTCCTTGAGTCGGCCACTCATGTGAAAACTAGTCTATCAAGTGAAGCCGTTAAGAAATTCTAATGCATCAGACTCGAGAATTTGACCAGGAAGCAATCTTTCGACCGAGCTAATTTGTAAGGAGCATTACGGCATAATTAAAAATCGATTAAAGATCGGAGATAAGTTGACTCGACAGAGGCATCTGATCAAGTGTGGGTGATTCCACCAGATCGCACAATTCTTGTCGATCGGCACTGGACCAACTTTTCTATTGATTGGGTACCCTGTGTTTGTATTTAAAATCTTGAGATTACCCCGACAACCGAAAGTCTTCAATGTTTCAAAGATGTACATTGTGGCTTGAGGTGATCAACCACATGTCAAATTCATGAAAATTTCTAAAGGCTACCCGGTAGGTTGGGCCGCGCTAATATCGTGCCAAAGTGAAATTAATCGTGGAATTGAGATCGAATTCAAAAATTGGAAGTCTAGGTGTGTCACAAATTATTTTAGGAATATTGACTCATCTTTGGAAGATTTTTCATGCAAGCCGAGTTTTTCAGCAAAATAAGCAGATAATGGCTAATTTGGCTTGAGAAATTAGTAGATCCGTCTTTGGTCGCGCTTTTGGGACTTAAGTTGGTTCTACGGACAAGTGAAGATGTGAATTGAAGTGTGGTGACATTGAATTAATTTTATGGACTTTAATTGGACTCAATTGGAAGAGAATTGAAGGGAATTGAAGAGATAAATGTACAAGATTTTAGGCCCCGGCGGAAAATGAAATTGGACCCATTGGAGGATTGTTGTGGAAGCTTGGTGTGAGTGGAAGATGACCTCATGTGAGGTCATGGTGTGCCATGTTTGAAGGATTAAAGAAAAAGAAAAGAAAATGAGAAAAATGGTCCCATCTCTCTCTCTCCTTCCTCTCTCTCCTCCTTCCCTCTCTCCCGTCTCCTTTCTCCTCCATCTCCATTGTGCGAAGACTAGAAAAAAATTGTAGAGGAGAAGCTGGAGTAGCCATGGCCGTCGCCCGCCCGCTCGACGCCGCCGCATGTCGCCAAAGCCGTCGCTGTTGCCGCCCATTTGCGCGCGAAGCCTCGCGTGTGCACTCATTGTTCCTCCATCGCGCCATCTTCCCTTCATCCATTGCTTGTTGCTGTCCGCCGGAGCCTCCATTGCCGCCGTTCGTTGCCGTCAGCCACCGCTTGAGCTACTGCCGCCCATCCCCGCTCGGTTTTGCGCCGAACCGCCGCCGTGCAGCCCTCCGTCGACCTCAACCAACAGCCAAGAAAAGTGGGTCTCACAGCTCGATTTTGGCCTGTTTTGGCTGCCTTCCTGAGCTAGGATGCTCGGCTTGCCTTGAGGAAAGTCGATCATCGCGTCGTCCTCATCGTTTTGGTCCACTCGGCTTGCTAATCCGGTGAGTTTAGCTCACTAAATATTGATTAGATGGTTAATGATGCCCTAAGTGTGCTTAGTCTAAGTTAAGTAAGTTTAGGTGGTTAGATTAGTTTATTTGGTTGATGATTAGATTATGGTATTTAATTAAATTAAAGTGTGTTTAGTTTAAAGTTAAGTATGTTTATATTAATATAAGCTTTGATGTGACTTAAAGGAATTTGTTTTTGATTTATTTAAGTATTCCGAAATTATTAAATAATTTAATAATATATAATTATTCGAAATTATTAAAATATTATTATTTAAATAAATTTCGGAATAAAATTAATTATTTAATAAATTCCGAAAATTATCTCGGGACCTTATTTGCTCAGAATTTCGTGCTGATCACTACTGTGTATTCGGATTTTGAAATTGATGGTTGGATATTATAAATTGAGTGTGGATCGTCAAAAATATGGATATTATTATTTAATTAATTTCCGGAATAAATTAATTATTTAATAAAATTCGAAAATTATTTCGGGACTTTATTTTCCCAGAATTTCGTGCCAATCGTTGCTATGCATTTAGAATTTGAATTTGATGAATGGATGTGGCAAATTGAGTGTTGATTGTGACCAAAGTGTCGGATTTTGATGCAAAGATTGTATTTTTAGTATTATATTAAATGGTGGGATTTGAAAAAGTGAGATATTGGCTTTCTTATTGAAATTAGCGTGCCCCCACACACGTGAGTAATTTGTGGAATATTTTTAATATGAAGAAAAATGGCTGGGATCACTATTTTAAGTAGAAGCGTTGAGTGAAATGTAAAGTGTCATGTGGCCGAGTATGATTTGGCTGTGTGATAATTAAGAGGAATCGTCCCGGCTTATTGAGCCGGACTTGCCCCTATATGGGATGCCCATGTAGTGGATGCCGGTCGCAGTAGAGGCTGGGTCGACTGGATCAATGCTCCTTTGGGAATGCCGTCGACGTAGTGACGAAGCCGTGCTCTAAGGGGAGAGATGATGCTCCTTCGGGAATGTCGTCGACGTAGTGACGAAGTCTTGCTTCAAGGGGGGAGGCGATGCCTGGCTATATGCCAGTAGATAGCCAAACTGCGAGTAGGCTATGCCCTTGTGTAGCAGTGAATAATAATTGGAATGC
Source organism: Eucalyptus decipiens (assembly GCA_014182575.1). Lineage (NCBI taxonomy): Eukaryota > Viridiplantae > Streptophyta > Magnoliopsida > Myrtales > Myrtaceae > Eucalyptus > Eucalyptus decipiens. The sequence continues at coordinate 27,287,791 of CM024615.1, forward strand.
GTACTAAGTGCGATTGTGATTTATATGAAAGAGATGGCGTTCCAAATGTTTGAATTATTATTACTACTTGAGATTGTGTGATACAAATTGTGCTAATATGTAGGAATGAATTAAGATGAGTTAAGTCTCCTGTGTGATGTGGCTAGGCCACCCGGGGCGTATTTTCTTTCTAATAATGGTTTAGGGGGTTGAACTTGCTGAGACATTGTCTCATCCCGGTTTGGGGATTACAATTTCAGGTCTCTAGTGGACGGAGCGGCTAGATAGCTTTGGTTGACCTTGAGGAGTTGCAGATGTGAAGTCATGAGGATTGGAGAACGTGTCCAACTTGTAGGTCGTAGGACAGTTCATTTTTAAGAGCTGGTCTTTTGTGGGACTTTTGGCTGTAGGCCTTTGTTTGTAACTCCGTTGGTTTATATAAGTGATTGGTTGTGAATTTGCTTCTTGATTTTCTATCACGTATTTCATTGTCAGGGGTTTTATAATACGTTCTGCTTGCGCAATAATAAATGAATGGGATCAGCGACACTACCTGGGAATGTCGCATTTACATGACCATGGTGGGATGTTGGCGCGCTCGAGGTTCAGGGCGTGACATGGATGGCATAGTTGTTTGCAGCAGATGACGAGCTCCCAAGCTCATATTGATGGTTGAGAAAATTAGAGCGATGAAGAGTACAAAGCTTTTTGAGAAAGAAGCCATATTGGTATATGGAGTCAGGATATTGTGCTATGATAGGCTCAAGGACTTGAAGCCAATGAACTGAGAGGAATGGATTGCTGATTGTGTTGGAGTAAATGGAGGAAGGAGATGGCAGTTTATATAGCAAGAGATAGTTATATAAAAATTTAGGTTTGTGATTATAAGTTGGTGAATGGCCTGTGGGTACGGTTAGGAATAAACAGAACATTCCTCATTGGTTCTTTGTTAGCTCACCTTCTCACCTCAATCTTCCACAGGAATAAATAATAAAGAAGGGGCCAAACTTTGTCTTCTGTTCCGTTCGGTCGAATGGTCATCATCTCATGAAATTCAAGCTTCTGATCTGTGTCCTTGTGGATGGTAACTAGATAACTTGTTCCATAACTATTGCTAACTAGGGTTATTGATAACTTGCTTCAGGATTTTATCGTACTAATCTAGGGTTTCTATGTGTTGCCTTGACAAGTACCTCGTTACTTTGGACATGTCAATGCTTTTAACTGTGATCATCTTTGGTTTACTCCTCGGACTTGAAGAAGTAAAAACTTGTGGGACTTTATTTACTTCCGAGTCTAGCCTTTTTACGAAGAAAAGTTCATGATCATGGAAACATATGGCATTGCGAAGTCATCTCTGTCTCTGTCTCTATCTCTATCTTTGTTTCACTCTCTCTCTCAAACTTGGAGGTCCATAAGTGCCTATCACAATTTTTTTTTTCATTTTTCTAAAAATTTCCTAGTTTATAAAGTTTTTCTAAAGCACATTAGATTAGTAAAGTATATGTTTAGTTGTAATAACAAGTAACATCATGCATTGACATTAAGGTACCCTATGTTTCGCAGAAAATGAATGGTTTGGAAAACCATTTTTTTTTTAATTTTAAAAATGATCACTTATAACAATTATGAAAATGAATAAATAGAAATTATTTTTATTGTCCATGAAATAACTTAGGCATAAATTGTTGTTGATAATAAAAATATATTTTATTGATTAATTATTTCAAATGATATAAGCAATCATTTTTAAGAAAATATTTTTCAAATAATATATTTCCGTAAAAAAAAAATTACAGCCTAAATGGTTGAAAAATATGGTGACATCTTAATCCAATAGCTAATATTTTTGTCTTCCATTTACTTTTTGTGGTATCCGTTCTAATATATAAGGTTTTTTCATAACCAAATATATTTAAGTGGCAAGTTCAGGGTTATTGGATATATATAAAATTTTTGTTGGAAATTATACCAACAAGGATCATTCGATACAAAATTAAAGAAAAAATTACACTTTGCACCCAAAAGGCATGTGCACAACATATGATAGCGGAAGAAGTTCACGGCATTAACAAGTGTAAGAAAATGAAACCTTTTAAATTTCGGAATTTAACGTTCAATAACCCTAAAGCTGAGGGATCAAATGAAATTGTGTTCCAAATCTGTGAACATATATCTAAAAATGCATTGGCAACAGCCTGCACTAATAAACATACTAAAGAGTAGAAGGTCATGCAGGACAACCCAGATCATGATTTTGTCTCTTCCCCTTTCACGTAGAATTAATTGCCGCCATGACAACGATAGGTATTTGGTAAAAGTTGGCTCTAACAGGGGGAAATTTACTATTAGTTTCTTCCTTAGAAAGGAAAGAAATAACAAAATCTCATGGTTTACTATCAATTCATTTCATATTTCTTCCTTTAGATGACAAATTTTCACATGTAGATGATATGTCGGATGTACTAATACCCTAATACATTCATCTAGAAATCCCGGCATTTTTCAATGGCAATGAAGTTCCACAACGTAGAATAAATTAACTCCAATTACTTATGTTGTTTAAAGCAATGATTGTAAATTATTTGATTGGGCATGCGCACGCACGAATAATACGCCATTTTATTGGAATGCAAAATATACGGATTGATGTAAGGTGTCAATTCAATAGTTGTACCATTTTTCATTTCAGTTACTTTTCTATCTGAATCTTTTTCTCATCATAAATCCAGTTGATTGTATTGCACGAAACAATGAGTTGGAACCGATGAAAGGAATACAATAATCTGAGCCAAGTCACCGGTCAATACATAGATATGAATGATATATAAAATGCAACATGAATGATACATAGAATCCCAGAAGACATCGTAACACAAGACTTAGTATTCGAACAATTCTACAAAGAAAAGGAGGCACTCCAACAAATTGTAAATACTCTCAGGTGACCTCGTATGGTACTAAAATCTTCAGGTACTGGTGGCTGGAGGAGGAGCAAGAAAAGGAATAGAAGGGATTTTAGGGAGAGAAGTAGGGATGCTAGGCATTGGAGGCAAGGTGGCGGGCATGGTTGGCAAGCTCGGAAGTGGTGGCAAAGTAGTCTTGGGCAGTGCTGGTTGTGTGGTGGGCAGCGTTGGCAATGTGGGCTGAGGCAGAGTGGTTGGGATGGCTGGCATTGGTGGCATGGCGACTTTGGGTAATGTCGGCATGGCTGGCAATGGAGGTAGTGATGTTGGTAAAGTTGGTATGGTGGGAAGAGATGGAATAGATGGCATAGTTGTTTGCAGCAGATGACGAGCTCCAAAACTCATGTTGATGGTTGAGAAAATTAGGGTAATGAAGAGAACCAAGCTCTTAAAGGAAGAAGCCATATTGGTATAAGGAGTCAGGATATTGTGCTGTGATAGGCTCAAGGACTCGAAATCAATGAGCCGAGAGGAATGGATTGCTGATTATGTCCGAGTAAATGGAGGAAGGATATGGGAGTTATATAACAAGAGATGGTCTTATAAAATCTAGGTCTGTGATAATAAGTTGGTGACTGGCCTTTGGGTATGGTTAGGAAAGAAACACAGAGCATCTATTCATTGGTTCTTTGTTAGCTCACCTCCCCAGTTCAATCTTCCACCGGCAAAAAGGGAACAAAAAGGTCAACTCTGCTGTTCTTGTTCTGACAGATGGCGTGCTTTCATGAAATGAAGCTTCGGATCTGTCTTTGTGGGCGGTAACCAATTGCTTGTTTTATAACCACCACGGACTAGAGAGATTGCCAACTTGCTTTTGGACTTTGACGTATCAATTTAGGGTTTTTATCTTATATATTTCCATGTCATTTTTGGTGAACTCCTGGTACTTGAAGAAGTCAAAACTTGTGGGGCTTTAACATCCGCATCAAGCCTAAATACGTATATTTTATTGAAACCTGTGACAATGCAACTGCATAAGTCTAACAAGTTTGACGTCATTCGTCATATGGGAACGATGATAAATATATGGGAAATTTTCATTTTACTCCCCTCAACTTTAGTTTTGATGCACATTAAACCCTAAACCTCAAAAACTTGCATTTTACCCCTTTGAACTTGCACTTTCTTTCGAGAAGTAAAGTGCAAATTTTCTTATTACCTCTGTATAAAATTCTTAGCTAATTTACATAAGCGATATCTAAAATACATTTGGAAATATGTTGAGCCACAAAAATGAATTTCAAATTTTTAATTCTTGAAAACTAACAAATATAAGAAAAGCTAACAAAACAAAAGATAAAAAAAAAAACATTGAATATGAGATTAAGAAAAAATAGGGATAATAAAACTAGGAGTGCTGAAATTTTTATATGGCACTCACTTGAATGCTAAAACTTATTTTTTGCTAAGTGCCACATCAAAGTAAAATCGATTACTTGAATGCCAATTCCGGCAAATCACCTTACATGAAATTTATTTATTTATACTTTTTTTTGACTTTTTTTTTTCTTTAGGGTGACCCTTGTTAGTTGAAGGCCCTAAGTGAGGCAACAAGGAACCTCGTGAGCTTTGGGCAGCCATTGGCGGCACCACCTAGAGTGAGTGAGAAAGGGCCCTTGCAACCTCACCTAGAGCCAAAAAGGTCATGATCCCCCCCACCAGCTGTAGGCAACATTGCTCATGACCGGCAAGGTCATGACGCCTAGGATTTCGCAATGAGGCAAGGCGGCCCTCGCCTAGATCTACTCATGAAGGCCATGGGTGAAGGCATTACTACCTTGCCAACCCAAGGCAAGACGGCATCGCTTATGGCTGCCCAAAGCTAGCAAGGACCCTTGCGGCCTCGCCAATGACTGAGGAAGCCTTGACGGTCTCGCCTAGGGCCTTTGCGAGGGTTTTGGGGTTGGCGAGGGTTGCCAATGTCCCTTGCTAGCCTTAAAGAAAAAAAAAAAGCCAAAAAAAAAAATTCAAAAAAAAAAATATTTAAAATATTAAAATAACTTAAAAAAATTGTCCACGTCACGTTGGCGAAGCCATGTTGGATAACTAGCATCTATGTCGAATTTTTTGACAAGGCAAATCGAAATTGACATTCAAGTAATCGATTTTTCAAATTTGTGATATTTAAGTGAGAGAAAAAAAGTTTTGGCACTCTTGTGAATATTGTATGGAAGTTTTGGCACTTCTAGAGTTCTTATCCCAAAAAAAAATAATACTTACGTTAAAGCTGAGGAAAATGGAAAATTATAAAAGATACGCAAAATCAATACTCTCTCCCTCTCTCTACACCTTAGAGTGCCTCTCCCAAGTATTTCCATTTTTTGAAGACTTTCCTATTCTTTAAAGTTTTCTCAGATTTGGAATATTACACTAGTAAAGTTCATGTTCAGCAGTTTTTACAAGTTAAATCATACAATTGACATAAAATGGTTGAAAAAATAATGCAGCTTCTCATAATGAATAGTTTTCGTCTATTTATATTTTATGTTATCCGCTTTAAATATCTCATAGGTATTTCCTAATTTAAATATGAATTTGATAGTTCTAGGGGTTAGTGGTGTCAATTATCCCTTTTCATATTTTATTCATTATTTATTGGAATTGAAAGCAAAAAGACCATTCGATAATTCACCCCATTGTCCGTTATACATGATAACAAAAAAAGTCAACAGCTTTAACAAGTGTAAGGAAATGCAAGCTCAGAGAATAAACTGTATCAAAGTTCGGAATGTACACAAGCAATCTTAATTTTTAACGTTTGGGGGGTAAAATGAAACATTTTTCCAAATATATGAACATATACCTAAAAATAGATGAGTGGCCATCCGTACCAATGGCCGTACTAAGGGGTAAAATGTCATGCATGATAAGGTAATTATGTTTTTGTCATTGGCTGCATCATGATATGACGGGAATGTTGGGAAACTTGGTGCTAGAGTGGGAAACTTCTTTTTAAAAGTCCATGCAAAATTCGTATAATCAAGGACTGCTGTATATGTTGATGTTTTCATAGTGATTTTTGTTAACTTAGTTGCTAGATGATTAAAAGTTAAATTGGTGTTTAATTAGGGAGTTATATAAAGATATCGGAATTTCATTGACTTTTTTTCCCCTTCAATTTTATGATGGCATCTTTCGATTTCCTTTTGTGCAATCGGGTGGGATGGCTTTTGAGGGTTGCACCTTGTTGCCGTGCGTAGATGACCTTGTAAACTTTCCCACATTAGCTAGGGTGAGGCCAGCAACCCTTGCCATTCTAAGTGGCTAAGGTGTGCGGCCCTCAGCGACCAGTGAATGTGTGATGATGCACCAGGGTTGGCGGCATCATTGCCTTACCCCAACGAGGGTTCGGCCATTTTGGCCAATGACTGGGCCATGTCTTAGCCTTTCCTTTTACGTATGTCAGTGACATTTCATTAAAGGTTTTTTTTTCCCACTTTTTCAATATTTTGAGTATATAACTACCACATTTTATGCAAGCATTGCGGAACATTTTCCTTAGTTTATCTGGTAGAATGACCTCCGTAAACCAAATATATTGTGCGAGGACTCAATTTCACATTAAACTCGACATGCAATAAGCCTTTGATAGGGTGGAATGGGATTTCTTATGTGATTATCTACTAAAACTGGAATTCAGTGGAAAATGGGTATCCTTAGTCAAACAATGCATCTCCTCGGTCTCATATAATGTAAGAGTAAATGGGGACCTTTGCACTCATTTTAGGCCATCTCGAGGTATCCAACAAGGGGACCCACTATCCCCCTATCTCTTTATCTTTATGGCCAATGCTCTTTCCTCCCTCATGAACAAAGCAATTGAAGACCAAACCATCAAAGGTATCAACTAAACACAACATGCTCCACTTTGTCACATTTCCTATTTGTTGATGATGCTATTTTCTTCCTAAATGGTACAATTATTGAGGCCCAAAACTTGGCCAATATCCTAAATCAGTATTGTTTTGTCTCGAGTCAAGCCGTCAATCTCAACAAGTCAAGGATCTTCTTTGGTAAGGGCTGCCCTCAACTCTTGAAATCAAACCTAGCAACTGAATTAAGGGTTCCTATCATGGAAAAAACTGGGAAATATCTTAGAATACCTTCAGATTGGGGCCAGACCAAAAAACAAATGTTTGCTTGGGTCCTTGCTAGAGTAGTAGGAAATTAGAGGGCTGGAAAGAAAAACTAATATCCAAGGCGAGAAAGAGATTCTTATCAAGACAGTGGTCCAAGCTTTGCCACAATATGCTATGTCGCTTTTCAAAATCCCAATATCTATTTGTCGGGCGATAGAACAACGAATACCCAACTTTTGGTGGAAACAAAATTCAGCAAAGAAAGGTGTTCACTGGAAGAATTGGGACTTTCTAAAAACTCGAAAGGACTGTGGAGGCCTTAGTTTTAGAGATCTTGTGGATTTCAACAAAGCGTTGCAAAGGAAACAAGCATGGAGGCTAATTCAAGCCTCGAATGCCCTATAGAGCAGAATTTTAAAGAGCTTATACTTTCCAAGATATACCTTTTGGAGTGCAAACAAAGGTCATAGACCGTCTTGGGGATGGCAAAGTCTCTTGATAGGTAGGGATGTGATTGAACCTACAACTAAATGGGATGCAGGAGATGGGGAGAAAATAAGGATAAGAGAGGATCGATGGTTAACCTTGGGCAAGATTGGTGGTCCGTCAAATAGAAATGATCCACAAATGGTGATTGAATTGATAGACCAAACCACCAAAGAGTGGAATGCCCAGAAAATTAATATGACATTTGGTGAGAGTGTGGTAAAAGAAAAATTAGCGACTCCTCTTAGTTTAACCCCGGGACCTGATAAATTACTTTGGATGGATCAGGAACCTACACAATTAAGAGTGGCTATAATCGGTTTCAAGATCACGAGAGGAATTCATCAACAATGCAACCTTCCAATTCCTACCAGATCCCCAAATCATTATGGCATGAAATTTGGAAGCTCTAGACTAGTCCTAAAGTCAGATTCTTAGTGTGGAGTATGTGTAACAATGCTCTCCCTACCAAAGAAAGTCTATTCAAGAGGAAGATGAGACCTTATTCGAGATGCTCGATTTGCAATCAAAATCCAGAAACGGTGGAGCATCTGTTTGTGTTATGCAGCTGGACAAAGGCTATTTGGTCAGATCCAAGACTTAGATCAACACCTCCCCGATGAACATAACCCGTATCGACAAATGGGTTATGGATTTCCTTACCTCGGCGGTTGATCCTCAGGCAAAAGCCCTTTTGCTTGGATTTTATGGCAGATTTGGAAAACAAGGAACGCTATGATTTTCCAAGCTCGTCGGCCAAATCTTAGGTTGATTTTCAAAGATGCGACCTCCATGACCCTATTGTTTAAGCATCAACTTCTGTGAACCAAAATCCAGCAAGTAAAGATAAGCCCAGATCCGACAAATAGTAGCTCCAAAAAGTCCCAAACCTGTAAAATCAATGTTGATAGTGCATGGTGCAGCTCCACAATGTCAGGTTCGATGGTGGGGGTTGTCCGAAACAGCTGCGGACTCCTCGTTGATGGCTTCGTGAAACCCATCCATGCATCTTCAGTCCTAATCGTCGAAACCCTAGCGGTGAGGGAAGCCTTACTTCAGCTGAAGAACTTCGAACAAGACAATAGTGCACAAACTAACGTGTACTTGGGAAGTGAACAGGGGTTCCAACTTACTTCAAATAATCTAGAAGCTCTTCAAGGTATTCTGGGCCAAAAAGAATGTGCATGGGCTGCCTGATCAGTAATTGAAGATTGCAGACTCCTCTTGAACCACATGCCAAGTGTTAAATTAGCCCACGAGCCTAGAGAAGCCAATAGAGCAACGGATTGGGTCGCAAAAGCCCACCAAGCCGGAGAACTCCCCCTTAACTGGATTACTTGTCCCCCATTTCTCTTTCGTTAATTTTATGCTTAGATGTTGAGACTTTGTGGTACTCTGATGTTGGTTAAGTAATGAAAGCTATATATTTCCGACTAAAAAAATATTCACATAAAAATCCTTAGTGTTCTCCTTAAGCAGTTAGAAAAAGTCGAAGAACAAATGATGTCTTCACCCCAACTAGACCTGCCATCAAAATCTGGGCGGAAGATCCTCTAATCCATATGATACTTGTGTCTCGATAGATTTCAGTTGCCGTTGATCAAAACCTCAATTTTATAAATTCACAATTTGTTGAATTACTGAAAGGGCTCCATTCCATACCGTATAGAGGATCCATGCCCGAAATTTGTATATTGCAAATTCGTCCGAGATGATGTGGTATGGCATTTCGGAGATCTTTAACAAATCAACCCACTAAAAAAAAATCAAACAGGGAGAAAGCATACTCCTCTCAATAAATTCTAACAAATCGTATCCATTTTTCAACTCCATAAAAATGCTACTAACGTAATGGAATTCCAATTAGAAAAGAAATCAACTCCATTTAATTATCTAGCTAAAGGCAACTATCATAAAAATTTTGATAGGGCACAAACGCATGCAAGTAATAAACCAATCTATGTGAATGTTGAAGATAGAGGTTGAGGAACGATGTCAATTCAGTATAGATGTAACACTTTTTGGTTGAGTTGCTTTTCTATCTGAATCTTTTCCTCCTCATAAATCCAATTGATTATACCGCGCGTAACAATGAGAATGGAAGCGACGGAAAAAACCTAATAAAATGTGAGTCTAGTCACTGATCAATACATAGGTACCTCACAATGGAAAGGACTTTTAATTCACACCCAGAGACCTCTCTAGAAAACAATATGAATGACCCATAGAATCCGAAAAGACATCATCACACAAGACATGTGTATTCGGACAATGCTACAAACAAAAGGACTCACTCCAACATATAAAAAATACTCTCAGGTAACCTCGTAAGGTTATAAAATCTTCAAGGGCTGGTGGCTGGAGGAGGAGTAAGGAAAGGAATAGAAGGGATTTTAGGGAGAGAAGTAGGGATGCTCGGCATTGGCGGCAAGGTGGTCGGCATGGTTGGCAAGCTTGGAAGTGGTGGCAGAGTAGTCTTGGGCAGGCCTGGTTGTGTGGTGGGCAGCGTCGGCAGTGTGGGCTGAGGCAGGGTCGTCGGGATGGCAGGCATTGGTGGCACGGCAACCTTAGGCAATGTCAGCATGGCTGGTAGTGGTGGAAGCGACGTCGGGTTTGGTAGAGTCGGTATTGTGGGAAGAGACGGTATGGATGGCATAGTTGTTTGCAGCAGATGACGAGCTCCCAAGCTCATATTGATGATTGAGAAAATTAGAGCGACGAAGAGTACAAAGTTTTTTGAGAAAGAAGCCATATGGGTATATGGAGTCAAGGATATTGTGCTGTGATAGGCTCAAGGACTTGAAGCCAATGAGCTGAGAGGAATGGATTGCTGATTGTGTTGGAGTAAATGGAGGGAGGAGATGGCAGTTTATATAGCAAGAGATAGTTATATAAAAATTTAGGGTTGTGATTATAAGTTGGTGACTGGCCTGTGGGTATGGTTAGGAATAAACGGAACATTCCTCATTGGTTCTTTGTTAGCTCACCTTCTCAGCTCAATCTTCCAAAGGAATAAATAATAAAGAAGGAGTCAAACTTTGTCTTCTGTTCCGTTCGGTCGAATGGTCGTCATTTCATGAAAGTCAAGCTTCTGATCTGTGTCCTTGTGGATGGTAACTAGATAACTTGTTCCATAACTATTGCTAACTGGGGTTATCGATAACTTGCTTCAGGATTTTAACGTACTAAGCTAGGGTTTCTATGTGTTGCCTTGACAAATACCTCGTGTTGACACCTATTTTTAGCAAATCTAGGAAAATAAGAAAATAAAATTGCATTTTGAAAAGAAAAATAAAAATGGGGAAAATTGATTTGATTGAAGCATGCAAGGAAATATGGAATTCGACGGATGTCCGGGTTTTGTTAAATGCAGCAACAATTTTAAAATCAAGTGAACAAATGGCAAGGATTTTGATAAAATGGAAGGAATTGATGCAAAATCGAATGGCGATTGCGAAATCATGCTCGATTTGCATCCATGATTTAGTGCGACGGAAGATGGAAACTCGGAAAATGCCATACAAAGTGGCCGTCCGGAATGATTATAAAAGAGAAGTCCATTTTTCGTAACCGAGGGGGGGCGATTTTGAAAAAAATTCGAGAGTGAATTGAAGAAAAATTTTCAGAGCAAAAGTGATGAAGTTTTCTCCTTCATTTCTTTTGAGTTTAATTTTCTTCGGAGGGGTCAAGTAAAAGGGCTGTTTGTCCCTTTTTACTGAAGAAAAGTACAAAAGTCGTAGAGAATACGTGCGAGTAGACGTGAGGTGAGAGAGAGAAACCAAAAAAAAAAAAAAAAAAAAAACGAAAGAGAAGTGCACGGTGCTTCTTCTTCGTGGGTTCCTTCTCCGAAAAGCTGCACGACATCCCGCCGCTCGCCTCGACCCTCTGTTCGAGCATTTGCAGCATTCGCCCGCCGATCACAAAGACTCTACCCACGACTCCGTTGCTGCCTCGTCGCCGCACCGGCAGCATCGAACGCCAGCGCCCCGACGACCGTGCGCCGGCCTTCCGCCCGCCGCCGAGCCTCTCCCACCGGTGACTCCCCGCCGCCCGAGTCGACGCCCATCGCCGTGCCTCTGCACCCGCGCCAGCACCACGGCGCCGGACATCGTCGCGCCTCGCCACCTCGCCAGTTCGCTCCTCGCGCTCACCACCGCAACCGTGACCCAGCCGCGCCACCGCGACACCGGCCGCCTTCGCGACCCGAGCGCCCCAACTCCACCTCTGCCGTCGCGATCTGCAGCACCGAGACCACACCGCCCCGCACTCCGACTTGGAGCCCGACTTTGTCGCGCCAGCAGCTGCGCTACCTCCGCGCCGCTCACCACCGAAGCCCACCGCGACTCCGCAGCCTAGCATCGTCGCCGGCGTGTCCGCCCGTTGCTCGAGCTCCGCACCGCAGCCGACGCCGCGACCCTCCTCTCGCCCGACGTCCAGCGGATCCGCCGCCCAACGCCGCCGCTCGGCCCCTCGCCGGCTCTTTGCCCCCCGACGCCGCGTCGTGCCCTTGCTCCACCGATCTCCGCCGCCCCGAGCTCGAGCCCGCCGTCCACCCGCAGCCGCTCCCCACCGGAACTCCGACGACCGGTCCCGCGCCATTCCCCGTCGATTCCCTTAGGTAGTTTTTTATTTTTTTATTTTTATTTTTTTAACTTTTTACTTTACTTTTCACTTTATTTAGTTTAGTTTATTTTACTCTTTTTATTTGTTATGTTATCTTTTTTGTGTATTTCATTTGATAGCATTTTTAGTTTAGTCATTTGATTTGTGATATTGGGTATTAATATTTGTGAGTTTTGTATGCGTTATCCGTAAGAATTTTGTTCGGAATTATTATGATTATTAATTTGATCCGAGAGACATTGGATCATTTTTTAATTATTTTAATTGTCGGGCTTTTTAGTGAAATTTTAATTGTTAAATCATAATGATTATTTAATTTGGTCCGTAAGACTTCGGACCAGATTTGTAATTATTTTGATCTCTTTGTTGTGATAATTAGGGTTAAAATAATCGTTAATTTGACTTGTGAGACAACAAAGTTATTGTTTCAATTATTTTAATCCTTTATTTTGTTAATAGCTTAGATTTAATATTTATAATTACTTATCTTTAAAAAAAAAAAAAAAAAACAGAAAATCAAAAATCAAAATTTGCATGAGCATATAGGGTTAGTAAATCAAACATGTAGGTTTAGTAAATTAGAAAAGATTTCCTTAGGATTACATTTTTAGGGTCGCACTTTTAGAAATAAGTTAGGGTTCGACCTAAATTAATTTTTTTAGATAGTGTTCATAATTACATTTTAATTATCTCATTTTTCAAGAAATAGTTTTCTAAGATAAGATAGGGTTTAAGTTAAATTAATCCCTAGAATAAATTAGAGAATTATCCTTTTTAGATAGATTAATTAGGGTTTTCATAAATTCTGAATTTCAATTAAAAAAATGCAAAAATACTAGCTGCATGTTAACTAGTTTGCATAATAGAATCATTTAATCAGAATTTGTTCATCAGTGAAATTAGGTCATGAGGTGCATGTTAATTAGTTTGCATAATAGGCCCATTTAATTAGAATTTGCATATTAATAGGATTAAGTCATTTAGTTAAAAATGCATTTTTATAAAAGAACTCCAATTTTTAAGAAAAAAGATTGCTTGTTTTGTGTGATGCAATTTATTTATTTGAATGTTTTAAATAATGGATGAGCATCCGTGTGGTCACCACATTTGCATGATAGTAATTTAGGTTAAAATAAATCAGCTGCTTGCAAAAACATTTTGAAAAATTAAAAGGAAATGGTACCGAAAGGGCATTAGAAAATTCTAGTGTAACCAAGTCCCCGTACCCTTAGTCTCTGGTTCGTAGGAGTAAAATAAATCTCCCTTTATTTTACTTAGGTGTCTAATCGACCTACCATAAACCGATTAGTAGCGACTCCTAATTAATAACATTTTGCACGTTAAATGTTTGAACTTTAAGTCGCGAATTGGTATGGGCTTGGGAGAGCCCGAGCTAAGTGTAAAAACTTAGCAGTCCATTAACCTAGTTTTAGGTGGTGCACCCGAAAAATAGGTCGCGACAGCTTGGCGACTCCGCTGGGGACTAGTGTTAAAACACTTAGTGGACTTAGGCCAATTTTTCTTTTCATTTAAAAAAAAAGAAAAATATTTTTGTTTGGCAGCAAGGATTCCAGGTACGTCCCTAACATTTAGGTGTTAAATGTTTTTACAGATTGGGAGGTATAAGGGGAGTAGTGATTGCTAACCCTTGTTTTGCGGAGTTGGAGTTAGGGATGAATGGTTGAATTTTAACTATAGAAGTGTTGTCTGCAATTAAACTGTTATGCATGTTTATTTGTTTTTAGCACTACACTATAGCACACACAACCTGCTGCCGGACCTGGGCTGCGATAGGATTCTTAGGATGGTGTTGAAAAGGATACTTCCTCTAAAGCGAGACCGCTATATAGAGGTTGACCTTCTCTTCCCGAAAGTTCTTCATGGTGTCGAATGTGTTTGTCCATATCCGCGAGACTGCGTGATTGTTAGACATTCCATTCGACGAGCCGGAGTTAGGGAACCCGATACGTTAATGCGAGACTGCAACGGTCAGATCATCCTCTTAGCTCCATTTTGTTAAGCCATTTAGACAGAAATCGAGCCCCACATTTCATGCGTGTGTGATTGTCATCCCTTACCAGTGAAAGTAAGTTGTTTAAATTCTCACTACTGCAATTTACTTATTTGCAATTTCGTTGGTCCATGACAATAACTTTCGTTGTCCGTCTTGTTTTATATGCAATGGAGAAAACCGATTTGCAATTCATTTCCACTCTCAAAAACATATAAAATGAGTTGTTTTGGTTTCTTAATTCAATGTTTAGAGACCTCGATTCAATGCTTTCAATTTTTAGTTCAATGTTTAGGGATTTGAATTTCAATTCTTAGTTCATTGTTAGGAAGTTTGGTTCAACGTTTAAAATAAATAAAAGGAGGCGATTAGACCATTGTCATGGGCCATTTTCCTATCTTGTCATCGTTTCTTACATTATCTCTTTTCTCTTAGGTGACAACACGGCTCACCCAAGATCGCCAATCCGTACTCGTTCTAGAGCAACAATGGCTGACAACACTGAACAAACACATGTTGCTGAACAAGCTCATGTTGCTGCCCTTGAATCGGAGATGAAGCAAGTCCTGAATGTTCTTGAGCAGCTCTCTAAGCAAATCGACTCTCTCCAAGCAAATACTACCCCACCAGCTCCGCAAGTTGAAGTGGTGTTACCACAACATGCTCCTGCGGCCGATCCGAAAGATAAAGGCAAGAATACGTTCGCAATTGGGACATCAACCTCTGATGGTGCTTCCAAGGAGAAAATTACTGATGTGCCTCAAATTGTTGTTGATGAGGAGATACAAGTGATACAGCCGGTTGTACCGAAGACCGAGCAAGAAAACGCTTGGCGAAAATCGAGGAGAAACTTAAGCAAACAAGGTTCGTTTATCCAAGGCCCAACTGATTTGTCCCACTATGCGAAGGTCAAGATGCCAAAGAAGTTCAAAATGCCGGACTTTGAAAAGTATGATGGCACCTCTTGCCCGAAGATCCATTTGCAGACGTATGTGGTCAGGATGACCCAATATGTTGATAACATCCCCTTGATGATTCAACAATTTCAAGCAAGCTCGACAGACCGGCGCCGCAGTGGTACATCATGAAGAAGATTAATCTGGGCTGGAGACTTGGGAGGATTTGACTGATGCCTTCTTCAAGCAATATAAGTATAATATCGATGTCACTCCATCTCGAGAAGATTTACTTCGCACCGAGAAGAAGAGGACAGAATCTTTCAAGGCATATGTCACGAGATGGAGGACCGTAGCTGCTCGGATTACTCCGGAGCCGACGGAAAAGAGTTGATGGATTTGTTCATGAAGACACTCCCCCGAATATCGAAATCGGATGTTAGGATCAATCGCCGAGTCATTCAATCGCTAATCCCCGTTGGCGAGCGAATTGAAGTAGCATTACGTGATGGATGGGCATCCGATCAAACCAGCTCGTATAGGAGAGTCTCGATCAAGAAGGATAAGGAGCCCAAGCGGAAGTTAATACAAAGATATGTTCAACCCCTCGCCCCATCTTGAACACTCATCGGGAGGAGCACGACCATTTTTCGGCCAGCGAAGAACTCTTCCAGGCGTCAATTTACGCCTCTTCCTAAGCCATTGTCAAAGATCTTGCCAACCCTTCAGAAGAAAGGATTACTCGCTAAGGAGCCTAAGCGACCTAATCCCGAGCGTTTCCCCAACTATGATCCTTCCAAGACATGTACTTACCATATGGGGGAGATGGGGCATTCTCGTTGACGATTGCTATATACTACGACACAAAATCCAGAATCTGTTGGATGCTAAGGTGGTCTCATTCCGTGATACGCAGCCGAACATCCAGAATAATCCACTCCCTGATCATCCAGGAGCTATGAACGCCATTTTTAGTAGGCGAAAGAGGAGCTTGAGAGTACATGTGGACGATGTTTATAATGGTTTAGTTCGAGCTGGATACTAATCAGATGTAGAAGAGCCTACCATGTCTCAGAAGGTGCAAAGAGTTAAGGCAATGTCCAAGAAGGGAATGATTGTCTACGCGGATCCTGTCGACACCATTTCGACTATCACTCCAATCATTATTGATCTGGAAGAGGAGTTTTCTGATTTTGAGGATGAGTTTGCTGGATTAAACATTGGAGCTAATGATCCCCTAGCTTTTGACATGCCACCGCCGGGAAGATGCGTCGATGAAGATGGATTAATTATCAACGATGTGCCCCCACCGGATGATGAAGAATTGATTCTTGATGTTACGCAACCCTATGCTTACACGAATAATAAGTCGGTACCATGGTGTTACGATGCGGAGATAGATGTGGTCACTCGATCGGGACGCACTTACGCTCAAGCCAACTCACAACCTGTCAAGCCAGTCACTGATGAGGAGGCTAAAGAATTCTTAGCTGTAATTAAGGCAAGTGAGTATAGCGTAGTGGACCAACTTCGTAAAATGCCGGCACAAGTCTCCATATTAGAGTTACTGTTGACATCGGAGAAACATCGAAGGCCTTGATGAAAGTCCTTAACGAAGTACATGTCCCGAGTCCATTGAACCCGAGAAGTTAGGGGAATTCGTGGGGGCCATTTTGCTAAACGACCAGATTACCTTCTCGGATGATGAAATCCCGAGGGAAGGAAGAGGACATGGCAAAGCCCTTTATATCTCAGCCAAGTGTCGAAATACCTTGGTGTCCCGTGTGCTCATTGATAATGGATCGGCTTTAAACATATGCCCTCTTGCAACTCTAAAACGTCTTGGGTATGATTTTGGGAAAATTCGCACGGCTAAAACCTCTGTTCGAGCATTTGATGGAACCAAAAAAGAAGCAGTTGGGGAAGTTGATTTGGACTTGCAAATAGGGCCGGTGGTATTTAATGCAGTTTTTCAGGTCTTGGACATACCTACAGGCCTTTAACTTTTTGTTAGGTCGTCCATGGCTTCATGCAAAGCGGGCGCAGTTTCTTCAAGTCTTCATCAGAAAGTGAAGTTTGTGACGGAAGGGAAGCTTATTACCGTCCGAGGAGAGGATGAGTTCAAGATTTATCATGAGACGGCTATTCCTTATATTGAACCAGATTGTAAAGAAGAATCCAGTTTTCAAGCATTTGAGTTGGTTTCGACCATTCATGTCTCTCAAGGCACTACCCTACCCACTCCAAAGTTATCAAAGTCGGCGATCATGGTAGGCAAGACCATGGTTGGGAGTGGTTTTGTTCCGGAGTAATGGTTTAGGCCGGCATGGTCGGGGCACTCGCCAACCATTTGAGGCCGGGCGGAATTCATATACTCTTTGGATTAGGCTATCGTGGTAGAGGTGGACAATCCGGTAGAGGAAGAGGAAGAGGATGAGGACAAATTGGCTTCATTGTACCCCATATTAGGTCCACATTCCCCGGGCTGCGAAGATGATGCATGAAGAAGAGGGGTGATCGGTACTGTGTTCAATACTCCAAGCCTCCAGTGCGACGTTGATGTTATTCTGTCGGATGGGGAGAGACAGACAAGCCGCCGAGACACCATTCGATCCACTGGAAAAGACGACACACTCGGAGGAATGGCCGAATTGTTCAAAGAGAGCTTAGTGTTTGCCATCGACGAAATTCGAGAGTAGGAGAATTTTAATTATTTGCACACTCCTCTGCGCAGGAGTCTTTATCGCTTTCCGTATTTGCATTTTCAATTCTAGGATTTCTTTCATTTCAATAATGTAATTTGCTTTTCATCCAATAAAATACATGGAGATTTTCATGTTTTAAGGGCATGTTGAAGTATACCAAACTAGCCATGTGATGAAATCCTACCCAAAAGAAAACGGCAAGGAGCTAATTACCCAAAGTTTGGCTTCTTCATGTTCCCTTGAAAAAAAATTTCAAAATAAAATAATTTTCCAGCATGCATCTAATTTACCCTCTTTGTTTGTTTTAATTATTTGCTTTATGTTTCAGTGCAGCCTGCGCACATTTAAGGAACCTCTATGAGCTCCCTTGCAAAGAGGGGCAAGACATAGACACTTAGCAGCTTTGACTTTATGATTTGATGTGCAAGAATAGAGCATGGCTTTTTGTCATTATAGAATGCTTTCACATGATATTATGCAATTTGTCAATTCCACTCGAAATTTATCAAAATGGATAATTCAGTGAAAGATGTCGAATTACTTGAACATGCTAAATGAGGTGTGAAAGGCAAGCTTAATCCCATACACAGTCCCTTGTCTATACATTGTGAGGTGAGTATGGAAACATTTTGTGTTTCGAGATGAAGAGTTTTCTTGCATGAAGTACGACAACTAAAATGACGAGGGGCAGTTCATTTCTCTATCAGTGAACCCTTGTTTAACCCCTCTTTGAGCCCAAATACTTGAAGAATTTCTTTCATACTACCCATGTCAAGAACCACCCCACATCGGGGCAAATGGAGGTAAGTTGACATTGAAGGAGAAGGAAAATGAGTTGAAATTTTCTTGCTTTCACTTGCATCAATCTTCAAGTTGTGCTATTACATTGAATTCATGTGATAATTTAAGTGCCTTAGGATGACGAAGAGCGGTTCTTTCTTCATCCTACACACTTATATCCTTTGCATAGCCCACTTGAGCCTATGAATTCATTTCATGTCAAACCCAGTTGGTGATCATCCCCACACTTTGGGGCAAGATGAAAGACAATCATTCGGATAGCATGGTCAAAAATGCTGATGAAAGAAAACTATGTGAGTCCAGAGAAAATAAATACAAAAAAATAAGGGGCAAGAAAAAGCAGTGTGCCTAGTAAAAGCAAGGCCAATGCCCGTGAAAAGAAAATGACTTTGAAAAAAAAAATGTGTTGAGAAAAGATCTCCGTTGAATAATCATCGGCATCGGTGATAAACTCTTGAGCCAATAAAGAAATCATCAAGAAGACAATTTGTGGTGAAGAAAACTGGTGGTAATGTCAAGATGATCACCAACTCTTACCCATTACACACATATTTGAGCCTAACGATCCTTTCGTTTCTCAAACCCCAGAACCAAGCCTATGTTACGTCCCTTACAAAGTCTCTTCAGATTAAGGCACTTGAATTAACATAGGAATTCACATGTTTTGAGCATTGCTCGAAGAAGTGCGAGCAAGATTATTTCTTTCTTATTTTGCAGGGTTCTTGACTTGTAAACCCGAAGATGATTACAGAATTCTTCTTTCAATTGCTTTGACTCGAAGAGTCCATTTTGCTAAGCCATTGACCAAACCCACATTACAATCCTTGTCAAAGACCTCTCGGATTGGTAAGGTCGTGCGATTGCAAGAAAATTCGAACTCTTGTCGACAAGATGATGATAAGATTGAGTGATATATTCCCGCATCAATGGTCGGGACAAATAACCCCTCATAAATGAGAGTGAGTGAAAAAGTCTTTCACACCAAAAGTGTCTCATTTAGCATGTTCAAGAAATTCATAGCTCAGTGAAAATTGTCTTGATAATTTTTCCTTGTGGAAGTTTTTTAAAAGCCATCATGTATGGATCTTCATTGAATTAAAAAAAAATTGAAATGAATTTTTCCTCAAAGACCAAAGGATTTGTCTTTGAAGCCCCGAGTTTGTAAAATGTTTTCAAATGTCTAGTTTGAATTCCAGATATTTGAACCCTTAAATGCTTGATGTGACTTCCAAGTGTTTGTCTTTCCAAACGTCTGATGTGATATTTGAACCCTTAAATGCTTGATGTGACTTCCAAGTGTTTGTCTTTCCAAACGTCTGATGTGATTTCTAGATGTTTAGTTTGAATTCCATATATTTGAACCCTTAAATGCTTGATGTGACTTCCAAGTGTTTGTCTTTCCAAATGTCTGATGTGATTTCAAATGTCTAGTTTGAATTCCATATATTTGAACCTTTAAATGCTTGATGTGACTTCCAAGTATTTGTCTCTAATGTGATGTTTAGAATTTTTAAGTACTTGATGCAATTTCCAAGTGCTTGGGATTTGATGAGAGTCCCAAATCCCCCAAAGATTTTTCTTCGATTCAATCGATTA
Source organism: Eucalyptus decipiens (assembly GCA_014182575.1). Classification (NCBI taxonomy): domain Eukaryota; kingdom Viridiplantae; phylum Streptophyta; class Magnoliopsida; order Myrtales; family Myrtaceae; genus Eucalyptus; species Eucalyptus decipiens. The sequence goes on from CM024615.1 coordinate 27,307,933, forward strand.
AAGCGACCGAAGGACGGTTCGGGTCTGGTCGGATTGATCTCATTTGCAAGGCTGGGCGACCGAAGAATGGTTCGGGTCCTAGCCAAGCAAAACCTCGTTTAGGCGACCGTAGAATGGTACGGGTCCTAGGCAACATCTATTTCCCTATTTAGGCGACCGTAGAATGGTACGGGTCCTGAAAGGTAAACCCCCGTTTAGGCGACCATAGAATGGTATGGGTCCCGAAAGGTAAATCCCGTTTAGGCGACCGTAGAATGGTACGGGTCCTAGACACAACCAAACACTTGTCATACTTGGCAACCGTAGAATGGTACGGGTCTTAGGAAAGCGATCTCTTTATAAAGTTATGTTACTATTTTAGGCGACCGTAGAATGGTACGGGTCCTGGACATGTAACACTCACTACCTAGAACTACTCTATCCTTCTTGAAGGTAGATTATTCCAGGTGCTTGGGATCGATGAGAGTTCCGATCTCTAAAGACTTTGAGCCTTTCAATTATCTCAAGAGATTTCCAGATGTTTTGTCAGGTCTCATAGAAATCATTTCGCACCTAATAATACTTTTCTGAATCTTCAGATAAGTATGACCGGTACGTGTTCTTCTTTGCATATGCATTTCATATTCATTTTGCATTTGCATTTCATTGAGCATAGACACATTAAGATCTACGTTCTTAATCAAATCATTGCATTTACATTGCATTATTGCATAACCTTGCATTTCACAATAAATTAAATTTATTTGAAAAAGAGGTCACTAACATTTGCATATTCATCTTTACCAAAAAAAAAAAAAAAAAAAAACATTTGCATATTCATTTCGCATTTATTCTGCATGGTCTAAATTTAGGTGTCATTTATCTTTGAAGGAAACCTCTACGAGCTTCCCTTCAAAGAGGGGCAGTATTGACACCTATTTTTAGCAAATCTAGGAAAATAAGAAAAATAAAATTGCATTTTGAAAAGAAAAAATAAAAATGGGGAAAATTGATTTGATTGAAGCATGCAAGGAAATATGGAATTCTGACGGATGTCCGGGTTTTGTTAAATGCAGCAACAATTTTAAAATCAAGTGAACAAATGGCAAGGATTTTGATAAAATGGAAGGAATTGATGCAAAATCGAGCTGATTGCGAAATCATGCTCTGATTTGCATCCATGATTTAGTGCGACGGAAGATGGAAACTCGGAAAATGCCATACAAAGTGGCCGTCCGAATGATTATAAAGAGAAGTCCATTTTTCATAACCGAGGGGGCGATTTTGAAAAAAATTCGAGAGTGAATTGAAGAAAAATTTTCAGAGCAAAAGTGATGAAGTTTTCTCCTTCATTTCTTTTGAGTTTAATTTTCTTCGGAGGGGTCAAGTAAAGGGCTGTTTGTCCCTTTTTACTGAAGAAAAGTACAAAAGTCAGCAGAGAATACGTGCGAGTAGACGTGAGGTGAGAGAGAGAAACCAAAAAAAAAAAAAAACGAAAGAGAAGTGCACTGTGCTTCTTCTTCGTGGGTTCCTTCTCCGAAAAGCTGCACGACAACCCGCCGCTCGCCTCGACCCTCTGTTCGAGCATTTGCAGCATTCGCCCGCCGATCACGGCACCTCCCACGACTCCGTTGCTGCCTCGTCGCTTCGCACCGCAGCACCGAACGCCCGAGCGCCCCGACGACCGTGCGCCGGCCTTCCGCCCCGCCGGAGCCTCTCCCACCGGTGACTCCTGCCGCCTGAGTCGACGCCCATCGCCGTGCCTCTGCACCCGCGCCAGCCACTGCGCCAGCACCACGGCACCGGACATCGTCGCGCCTCGCCACCTCGCCAGTTCGCTCCTCGCGCTCACCACCGCAACCGTGACCCAGCCGCGCCACCGCGACACCGGCCGCCTTCGCGACCCGAGCGCCCCAACTCCACCTCTGCCGTCGCCGATCTGCAGCACCGGAGACCACACCGCCCCCGCACCTGACTTCGGAGCCCGACTTTGTCGCGCCAGCAGCCTGCGCTACCTCCGCGCCGCTCACCACCGAAGCCCACCGTGACTGCAGCCTAGCATCGTCGCCGCGTGTCCGCCCGTTGCTCGAGCTCCGCACCGCAGCCGACGCCGCGACCCTCCTCTCGCCCGACGTCCGGCGGATCTGCTGCCCAACGCTGCTTTGCTCGGCCCTCGCCGGTCTCGCTGCCCCGCCGGACGCCGCGTCGTGCCCTTGCTCCACCGATCTCCGCCCCCGAGCTCGAGCCCGCCGCCGTCCACCCGCAGCCGCTCCCCACCGGAACTCGACGACCGGTCCGCGCCATTCCCCGTCGATTCCCTTAGGTAGTTTTTTATTTTTTATTTTTATTTTTTTAACTTTTTACTTTACTTTTCACTTTATTTAGTTTAGTTTATTTTACTCTTTTTATTTGTTATGTTATCTTTTTGTGTATTTCATTTGATAGCATTTTTAGTTTAGTCATTTGATTTGTGATATTGGGTATTAATATCTGTACTTCTTGTAGGCGTTATCCGCAAGAATTTTGTTCGGAATTATTATGATTATTAATTTGATCCGAGAGACATTGGATCATTTTTTTAATTATTTTAATTGTCGGGCTTTTTAGTGAAATTTTAATTGTTAAATCATAATGATTATTTAATTTGGTCCGTAAGACTTCGGATCAGATTTGTAATTATTTTGATCTCTTTGTTGTGATAATTAGGGTTAAAATAATCGTTAATTTGACTTGTGAGACAACAGGTTATTGTTTCGATTATTTTAATCCTTTATTTTGTTAATAGCTTAGATTTAATATTTATAATTACTTATCTTTAAAAAAAAATAAAAAAAATCAGAAAATCAAAAAAATCAAAATTCTGCATGAGCATATAGGGTTAGTAAATCAAACATGTAGGTTTAGTAAATTAGAATTTCCTTAGGATTACATTTTTAGGGTCGCACTTTTAGAAATAAGTTAGGGTTCGACCTAAATTAATTTTTTTAGATAGTGTTCGCACATTTTAATTATCTCATTTTTCAAGAAATAGTTTTCTAAGATAAGATAGGGTTTAAGTTAAATTAATCCCTAGAATAAATTAGAGAATTATCCCTTTTAGATAGATTAATTAGGGTTTTCATAAATTCTGAATTTCAATTAAAAAAATGCAAAAATACTAGCTGCATGTTAACTAGTTTGCATAATAGAATCATTTAATCAGAATTTGTTCATCGGTGAAATTAGGTCATGAGGTGCATGTTAATTAGTTTGCATAATAGGCCCATTTAATTAGAATTTGCATATTAATAGGATTAAGTCATTTAGTTAAAAATGCATTTTTATAAAAGAACTCCAATTTTTAAGAAAATGATTGCTTGTTTTGTGTGATGCAATTTATTTATTTGAATGTTTTAAATAATGGATGAGCATCCGTGTGGTCACCACATTTGCATGATAGTAATTTAGGTTAAAATAAATCAGCTGCTTGCAAAAACATTTTGAAAAATTAAAAGGAAATGATACCGAAAGGGCATTAGAAAATTCTAGTGTAGTACCCTTAGTCTCTGGTTCGTAGGAGTAAAATAAATCTCCCTTTATTTTACTTAGGTGTCTAATCGACCTACCATAAACCGATTAGTGGCGACTCCTAATTAATAACATTTTGCACGTTAAATGTTTGAACTTTAAGTCGCGAATTGGTATGGGCTTGGGAGAGCCCGAGCTAAGTGTAAAAACTTAGCAGTCCATTAACCTAGTTTTAGGTGGCGCACCCGAAAAATAGGTCGCGACACCTCGTTACTCCGGACATGTCAATGATTTTAACGTACTAAGCTAGGATTTTAACTTGTTCCATATCTTTGGTTTACTCCTCAGACTTGAAGAAGTAAAAACTTGTGGGACTTCATTTACTTCCGAGTCTAGCTTTTGTACGAAGATAAGTTTATGATCATGGAAACATATGGCATTGCGAAGTCATCTCTCTCTCTCTCTCTCTCTCTCTAAAAATTTCCTAGTTTAAAAAGTTTTTCTAAAGCACATTAGATTAGTAAATTATATGTTTAGTTGTAATAACTAGTAAAATCATGCATTGAATGGTTTGGAAAACCATTTTTTTATTTTAAAAATGTTCACTTATAACAATTACGAAATGAATAAATAGAAATTATTTTAATTGTCCATGAAAATACTTAGGCATAAATTGTTGTCGATAATAAAAAAATATATTTCATTGATTAATTATTGCAAACATTATAAGCAATCATTTTTAAGAAAATATTTTTCAAATAATTTATTTCCGTAAAAAAAAAAAAATAGAGCCTAAATGGTTGAAAAATATGGTGACATCTTAATCAAATAGCTAATATTTTTGTCTTCAATTTAATTTTTGTGGTTTTTTCATGACTAAGTATATTTACGTGGCAAGTTCAGGGTTATTGGATCTATATATATATATATATGTAATTTTTGTTGGAATTGATACCAACAAGGACCATTCGATACAAAATTAAAGGAAAAATTACACTTTGCACCCAAAAGGCATGTGCACAACATATGATAGCGGGAGAAGTTCACGGTATTAACAAGTGTAAGAAAATGAAACCTTTTAAAGTTCGGAATTTAACGTTCAATAACCCTAAAGCTGAGGGCTCAAATGAAATTGTGTTCCAAATCTGTGAACATATATCTAAAAATACATGAGCAGCAGCCTGCACTAATAACCATACTAAAGAGTAAAAGGTCATGCAGGACAACCCAGATCATGATTTTGTCTTCTTCCCCTTTCACGTAGAATTAATTGCCGCCACATGACAACGATAGGTATTTGGTAAAAGTTGGCACTAACGGGGGGAATTTTTCTATTAGTTTCTTCCTTAGAAAGGGAAGAAATAACAAAATCTCATGGTTTACAATCAATTCATTTCATATTTCTTCTTTTATATGACAAATTTTCACATTTAGATGATTTGTCGGATGTAATAATTCCCGGCATTTTTCAATGGCAATGGATTTCCACAATGTAGAAGAAATTAACTCCAATTACTTATGTTGCTAAAAGCAACGATTATAAATTATTTGATTGGGCATGCGCACGCACAAGTAATACGCCATTTGATTGGAATGCAAAATATACGGATTGCTGTAAGGTGTCAATTCAATATAGTTGTAGCACTTTTCATTTCAGTTGCCTTTCTATCTTAATCTTTTTCTCATCATAAATCCAGTTGATTGTATTGCACGAAACATTGAGCTAGAATCAATGGAAAGAATACAATAATCTGAGCCAAGTCACCGGTCAATACATATATTTGAATGATATATAAAAAAGCAACATGAATGATAAATAGAATCCCAGAAGACATCGTAACACACGACTCTGTATTCGAACAATTCTACAAAGAAAAGGAGGCACTCCAACAAATTGAAAATACTCTCAGGTGACCTCGTAAGGTACTAAAATCTTCAGGTGCTGGTGGCTGGAGGAGGAGCAAGAAAAGGAATGGAAGGGATTTTAGGGAGAGAAGTAGGGATGCTAGGCATCGGAGGCAAGGTGGTGGGCATGGTTGGCAAGCTCGGAAGTGGTGGCAAAGTAGTCTTGGGCAGTGCTGGTTGTGTGGTGGGCAGCGTTGGCAATGTGGGCTGAGGCAGAGTTGTTGGGATGGCAGGCATTGGTGGCACGGTGACCTTTGGTAATGTTGGCATGGCTGGCAATGGAGGCAGTGATGTTGGTAAAGTTGGCATGGTGGGAAGAGATGGAATGGATGGCATAGTTGTTTGAAGCAAATGACGAGCTCCCAAACTCATGTTGATGGTTGAGAAAATTAGGGCGATGAAGAGAATGAAGCTCTTTGAGGAAGAAGCCATATTGGTAAATGGAGAATGAGTTCTGTGTTGTGTACAGGCTCAAGTGACGAAAGATTTCTACTTGCGATGCCAGTATGAGGAGAATGATTGGAGTTAATATAGAAAGAGATGGTGTTGAAATTAGGGTTGAGATGATGAGTTGGTGACTAGTCTTTTGGTGCGGGTAGGAAAGAAATGGAAGATGAGAAGTTCATTGGTTCTTGGTTAGCTCACCTCCTCATTTCCATCTCCCACCGGCAAAAGAGAAAGGTCAAATAGTTGTTCTCTTCTGCCAGATGGCAATGTGTTCATGAAGTCAAAGCTTCAATCGGATCCTTCGTCTACAAGGAATGTAACTAATAACATGCTCCATAATTGACAAAATTATTTAAAAAATCCTAAATCTTATTGCAATTTTACTAATTTAATCATAAATCTTCAAATTTATCAATTAAGTTCCAAATCTTTTCGAATATATTCAAATAATTTTGGGTAGAAATTAGTGATGTGACTGCCTCCCATTTTATATGGCATGATCAATAATAAATAATAGAACGCTCAAATCAGAGACTTCTTCATGGAGGTGGATTCTTCATCAACATATCTACATCCCACGATAATAATTTTTTATTTCATTTCCAGGATTCACTCACGTTGGCCACATACAGAACACGCTCAAAAGTTGGAGAACACGAAGGAAGAAAACTCACGTACGTGCCCGAAGGGAAAGAACATCCGTGAAGGCTATTTTCGGTCCGGAGTAGCTGTGCTCCGCCAATCAACCGCGAGTCATTCCAGCATCCACCACCACCTAGTGGGCTCCTGCCGCATCCCCCGATGCTCTTCGGTCGCTTTCCGACGACCACCAGCTAGCGCTTTGGAGCCGCTGCAGCACTTTTGGCGAGGCCAGCAGCAACTGCGAACTCCGGCGAGCCGTCGACTACACCTTCACTGATTCCTGCAGCAAAACCAGTAGTAAGTTGTCTCGTGATGCCGTTGGGGTGTTGGGGAGTAGATTTAGAGGTAATGTCATGGGTGGACTGGACCAGCAGTCCCAAATGGCTCGAGTTCTCTCAAATCCTTACTTCTAACGACTTTGGGATTTTCATAAAAAATTTTGTATGATTTAACATATGAGAAGAACTTGCCACTAGCTTATTAGGGTCACAACTAGAAGCCATATGAGATGTGAGAGAATATCTCACTTCCTGATTAACTAAAGATTATATCAGACACTTAATTTTTTTGTAATCTAAATGATTGATGCAATCTTTAAACATTTTATTATCCTAGGTCATTAAATAATGCCCAAGCATGACTTCCCAACAGCCATGCCCAATGTGATAAAAATAAAATATAAAGTAATAAATTTAAGGAAGTGTTAAGTAAAGAATATATATGACCTCGTTATTAAACCCCAGAACAGCAGCCCCATGAATTAAGTTTAAATTGAGTTCAATTTCTTACCGAAAATATCTAAGCTATAATAAAGGGTGTTCACTAAAACCCTCAACTAAATTTATGCTAATTAAATAAAACTAAGCCATATCTAGCACTAGACTTAACAGCTTATTCCAGACCTGCCTTCAAGCTATTTTCTAATTATCTAATTCTATCTTTTTTACGAATTTTTAAGTTTTTTTAATTAATCTATTCTCTTTTTTTATTTCGAAAATGGGTTGGCCAGGCCCTGGGCCCTGTCCAAATATGGGACTAGGCTCGGTCCTCACAATTCCCGCCACATGGTCAGGCTTTTACACTAAGCCCGTCTTCGAAGCAAGTCGGTCCAATCTAACAATTGCCATGCAAGGCCCAACCTATCCATAATCAAGTGCCTCTCTAGCTAAACAAACTAGGCCCAAGATCCATTAAACCTGACTAAGCCCATTATTATTATAATAACACTAATCTCACCTTAAGCCCAACTAAGCCCATTTCCCACCATAACTACTCCAGGCCCATCACCTTCTTCTTCTCTTATATTGAGAACTCCAACGTAGTTGTGGGTATTTCACCCACCCTCACTCACCCTAGGCGCGGGAGGCTACTATACCTGCCTACCTGGCGGTAGCCAGAACCAAAAATCCTAACGTGATATCTACCTTCATCATCGTGAAGCCCCCAAATTCCCTGTTTATCTTTGTTTTCCCGATAGAGAGGGAATACGAAGGACAGCGCGGGATCTCTCACCCCAGGGCGGTTCTCCCGCCTCTTTCCTCCTTGAACCTTTTAACGACATGCTCAGGTCCAATTCTTCCCTTATATTGAGAACTCCATTTTTAACCGATTCACCCATCATCAAAATCAAGCTTAGACTGAACATCACCATCATCCATCTCCAGTCACAGGACTGCCACCGCTGTCCGGGAGCCGCACACTCACAAAACCAGACCGTCCCCCTGGGGCGACCAGTTTCAAAGGCCGCCGTCGTTCGTGCACAGAACATAAATTCGAAGCGGACATTTACGATGCAGAGAATTTCTTGATGACTTGTTCAATGGATCTTCGATACTACTCCTTCGCGAGAGAGGGTCGTTCAGTGATCATTGCATCATAACTTGAACAAGGAACGAACAGATCGACTCGTATACAGAGGGCATGGCGGGTTTAGTTGACAGACAATGGACATGAGAATCAATGGGACTCCACCCGAATTTGGCAAACTTATTACATCAATGGTTCAGTTTCAAACACGTAACGATTACATTTTAACAGTCAACGGAGCTAAACACATGCCCCAATAATGAATTAGATGATTCTGGGATTAACTTTAACGTTTCGATTCAATAGTATTTGTTGACACCTAATATTTTGGACAACCCATTTTAGTCGTTTATTGCATAAAAATTGGGGATTAATTTTTAACCCCTAAAAAAATATATAATTCAATCGCATAGCATATAATTTTTAGGTGCATTTATTTTTAATTTACATGTTTTGCATTTTTATTTTTAGGACTGGTGGTGGATGAGCCCAAATTTTTATGTTTTTAAGCTTTAGTTCGGTAGGCCGGGCTAGGCCCATGAAAGGATAAAATTAACCCAAGCCCGTCGTTATTTTTAATTGATTATCTTGCGAAAAATTTAAGATTTGATGCGATATTATGGTTTTTGAAAAATTTTAAAAAATCGCATTGTAATCTTATTTTTTTATCGATAGGTGATGAAATCGGGGGAGAATATTTTGAGATAAGGGTTTTTACGATCAAGAGGTTATAGGCAATATTCGGGAGATGAAAATATTAACAAAAAAGATCCCGTTTTGCGTCGCTTATAAAAGGATGCGTACGGATCAATTGTCAGGGGGCTTCTTTTAAAAAATTCAGAAAAAGTGAAAGGGAAGAGAAGCCATCCGTGGAGGTTGAAAGGAAAGAAGAAAAAAGAAAAGCAAAAAGCTTCTGCAGAAAAGCGAAGGAAGAGGGAGAGTGACGTGAGAGAGAGAGGAGAAAAGTAAAGGGGTGATTTGACCCCTACTATTCATCATCTTCCCCAAATCGTTGCCCCTCCTCTGCAACTTCCATCCGCGAAGCTTCCACCACCGTGCCGCGCCGAGCCTTGCCCCCGCTCCGCTCCACCGACGAACCGCTTCACCGTGCACGCCGACGCCGCCCGGAGCTCGAAGCCAGCCCCGTCCGACGCCTGGATCTTCCTCCGCACGAGCCCCGATGACCCCGTCGTTCGCCTCTGCCGTCTCCCCGCAGTGCCTCCACCCGCGACGCGTCTTTCCGACGCCGCGCCACCACCACACCAGCGCCCCTCGCCGCGCCTGCAGCCGTCCCCGCGAGCCGGACCCAAGCCGGATCGCTGCTCATTCGCGCCCGAGCTCCCCGTAGCAGCCGCGACCCGAGAGCCCTTGCTCCGCCACCTGCAGCGCCGACCCGCAGCGCCGAAGCCCCGACGCCCCGCTCCGCCAGCCCGCCGCAACCCGAGCCTCTGCCGGCCTGCTGATCCCCCTCGCCGGAGCTCCGACGATCATCCTCTCACGCCGGCGACTCCTCACCGGACCGGCCACCACGTGCTGCTTTGCTAAAAAAGGGAAAAGAAAAAAAGGGAAACATTTAGTAGGATTATTCATAAATATATGATTGATGTTCCATATGAAGTGCCCCTCAAGCTAGGGATTGATAGTCCGATTTTCGAGCCCGAAATCCGACTCGCAATCCCTTATAAAAATCGACAATCCAATCTCAAGCCCGAGATTTGATTCGCGATTTAATTAAAATTGGCCGACCCGATCTCATGCGCGAGATATGGTTCGCCAATTTTTAGATATTAATCTTATCCTTGTTTGATTTGCTGTTAGTTTAATGAATATTATTTTCGTAAAAGAAAAATCAAAAAATATTTGAGTTAGGATTAGATTTGCTGTTTTAGGTTTAAAATTTGCAATCTGATTTCGAATTTTCAAATAAAAAATCAAAAAGAAAAATCCGAATAAAGATTAGGTTTGTTTTGCATGTTAGGATTGCAATCTTGTTATGAATTTTTAAATAAAAAAATCCAAAAAAGAGCACATTCATTTAGGATTTAGTTTCATTAATAGGAAACACAAAAATCATCATTCATATGTCATGTAGAATTAGGATATCATTGGCACGTCATGACATATTTGAATAAAATTGCATATTAAGTTCAAATTGATTTTTGCATCTTAGGTCAGAGCTTATTGGGTTAAAACAATATCTTAGTTTGAATTAAAATTTAGTCTGACCTAATTCCTAATACAAACTAAGATAGAATTTTAATCTAGATAGATATGTTTTGCATTTCATAAAAAAATATAATAAAATTTGTCTTAGGATAAATTAGTTGCAATTTCTAGGATAGATTGCATTATTTTTTAGAATAGAAAAACCATGCATACGTTATACAGAATTAAGTCTATGAAATGGACGTCATGTAGTAATTATTGTTAGGTTCATTTTTAATTAGAATTTGCCCGTCATTAGACTAGGTTATTTAATAAATGTTGCATGACATATAACTCGCACACTAAATTGTATGTTGCGTGTCATTTTAGTATGTCATTGCATCGCATTACCCGCCATTATTTGATTAATTTAGATTGCATTTAATTATTGCATTTCTTCATATAGTTTAGGTCATGCTGCTATATCATATTAGATTACATACATTGCATAAGTCATGGTTTTCATTAAATAAAGTGAAAATAAAAATTGAAATTGCGTGTTAATTAGAAATTATATCTAGGGCTTGTTGATGTGAATTCTGATTTAACAATGCGAGATGCTTTCGTTGCTCCTAGGTATGTTTTTGCAATATTTAATTGCTTTCTTGAGTGTTAAATTGGTGGTATGCGTACATGTATGATCACCTCACATGTTAGGAAGTTAAATTAAAATCAACTCAATTGCCAAACATTTTTTTAAAATGAAAAGAAAGGTACCGAAAGGGCGTTAGAGAAATCTAACGTAACCAAGTCCCCGTGCCCTTAGTCTCTGTTCGTAGGAGTAAAGTAAATCTCCCGTTACTTTACTAGGGTTTCTAATCGACCCACCAAAAATAGATTAGTGGCGACTCCTAGTTAAAATTCAATTGCATGTTAACAATTCAAACCTAAGTCGCGAATTGGTATGGGCTTGGGAGAGCCCGAGTTAAGTCTAGGTTTAACAATCCATTAGCCAAACCCTAGGTGGTCCACACCCGGAAAAAAATTGGTCGCGACAGCTTGGCGACTCCGCTGGGGACTTGAGTTAAAACTCTTAGTGGACTTAGGCCAATTTCTCTTTTCTTATGAAAAATTTTTTGTTTGGCAGCGAGGATCCCAGGTACGTCCCTAACATTTAAGGTGTTAAATGTTCTTGCAGATTGGGAGGTATAAGGGGAAGTGATTGCTAACCCTTGCCTTGCAGGTTGGAGTTAGGGATGTATGGTTTATTATATTTTTTTTGAAGTGTTGTTTGATTTAAATTGATATGCATGCTTTGCATTTATCACTACACTTTGCACACACAACCTGCCGCCGGACCTGGGCCGCATAGGATTATTTATGATGGTATTGAGATGGATACCACTTCGACCGCATGCTCGCGGTACGAGTCGCCCATCTCAATCCCGAAGTTTCTTTCATAGTGTCAAGAGTACCCACCTCGGTCCGCATGCTCGCGACCTGGGTCGGCTCTTTGACCAAGCCGGAGTCATGAGGACCCGACATAGTCCACAAGCCCGTGGCTAGTCTGCTCATCCTTGTGGTTCCACTTTGATAGGCCTTATAGATTAGAAATCGAGCCACTTACCATGCGCATGTCTATGTGATTGCCGTCGATTTTTTTTGGTAAAGTAAGTTCTCTAACTTTTGCCTTTGCAATTTACTTACTTTGTCACATTATTTTGTCGGTCCATGGCATTAGGATTGTCCTAAACTTTGATTAATACACAATGGGGATACCGGACATTCGGATTATTCTCCCTCCGAAGGAAGAGCTTAGCACTTGGTGGGACAAGTTAGATCAAAATAGCCGTCAATTCATTGAGTCACATATTGGTCGATTGATTCCGCTGCTGCGTATCAACATCCATGGCGGCCTCGTCCAAGCACTCGCCCACTGTTGGTGCCCCGAGACTTCTACCTTCATCTTCGGCGGTAAGTATGAACTCACTCCCACCTTGGAAGAATATAGCATCGCCATGGGGAAGTCCTTAAAAGCTGAATTGATTAGTCCGCCTATCGGAATAGATCCCGTTATGACTTTATCAGATTTTCGAGAATTAAAGAGGATGATATAAGAAAGATTTTAAAGGCTCACCGTAATGCATGTCCTTTATCTTTTTGAAAGAATGTTTTGAAAAGGGCACCTCCTTTCAAATGCGTAGGATTTTCCTCTTGGCTTTCTTCGGGTTTATAGTATTTCCTTCTTTTTGCAAGAATGCTATTAACCCTTTGATTGCTCAATTAGTTAGGCAAGTGTTGGAAGGAAAAATTTTTGTAAACACTGTCTTGACTGAAACTTTTCTTTCTCTCACTCGTTTCAAAAGAGGTGGCGATAAGACTCTCCATTCCTCTCCTGAACTTTTACAAATCTGGTTCCTCTCTCATATAAAAGGATTTGGTGGTTCAATGACTATACATGATGTTAGTAATTCTAATCACCCTATTATGAGATTTGAGAACAATCAAAAACATGCACCAGATTACCATTATTCTAGGTGGCTAGCTTTCATGAAAAAACCAACTCTCAAAGGTTTCCTATGGCATGCTAAATGGTTCCAAGTTCGGGTAGCGAGACTCTCGTGTGGAAGTGTTGGCCCAATCCCTCTATTGGGATTCACTGGAGCATTGGAGTACTATCCGACTAGAGTGACTCGTCGTATCAAGTCGTACAAGAGCTTCCCCCGGATTACAAGCAGAGCCACTCCAAGTCAGCTTCGTTGATGGAAGCCGAAGCCATGAAGATTCCATTCTCGCTATCAAATCGATGTGGGACATGTGCCGTCCACGAAAACTCAAATGGCCCGAAGAGGAATTGAAGGGCAAAGAAAGGAAATACTATGCCTCAATCAAATATATCCAACAACACAAGATTCCCGAGGAGTTGCTTCCAAAGATACCGGAGGCGCCATTGAAGATCACCAATCGAGCTGAGAATAAATGCCTCAAAAGAGTTGCTGAAAAGGCTCAAGAGGAGAATAAACGTTTGCGCCGAATGGTGTCCCGAGTGTATATTGATCAAGCTAGATGAAATGCTTGAATCAATCTTGATATTTTCATTTTTAGATTAATAATTAGGGAGTTTGAGTTATTTACTTTCTAGTTAACTTGTTTAGGACATTTCGAGTTTCTATTTCGATAAATCTGTCAAAAGCTCCATTGATGAATAAAAGTTCTAGAATGTTGCCATGGATCGGCATATTTTCATATAAGAATGCTTACTTTTGTTCATTTCTTATATTTAGGTTATAACGGATCCATCACGTTCGCCCATCATCACGCGATTAAGGGCAAGAATGGCCGAACAAACCGAAATGCGTGATCGTGTCTCCGCTATGGAAACTCAGCTTCAACAAGTACTCACCTCTTTACAGCTTGTGACAGATCAACTCCAATTCCTCCAAGCAAATCCAACAACTGCACCCACTCTTCCTGAAATAGTTATCCCAAAGCAAGTAAACAAGATTGATGATGACATGCCTGGGCTGGAGGATGACCCAGTCATTGTTGGAAAGGCCAAGCTTGACGGCGTTCCCAAGACAGATCAGGATGAGCGTTTTGCAAAGCTGGAAGAGAAAATGAGACAGCTGCAGGAATCACAAAGCTCCCTCCCGTTTGATCTCTCGGTCTATGAGAAGGTCAAAATGCCGAGCAAGTTCAAAATGCCAAAGTTTGAGAAGTATGATGGCACATCTTGCCCAAAATCCCATCTGCAGATGTACCACGTGCGCATGGCACAACACGTCAAGAATGAGCCCCTCATGATCCAATCATTCCATGCGAGTTTGACTGGACCCACACTAAATTGGTACGTGATGAAGAATGTGAACCTGCTCGACACCTGGAACGAAGTGGCTGACGTGTTTCTCAAACAGTACAAGTTCAACATGGACATCGCACCTTCCCGAGAAGACCTGGAGCGGATGGAAAAGAAAAGGAGCGAGTCATTTAAAGAGTATGCTGTGAGATGGAGAAACTTGGCGGCCCAAATTACTCCTGAGCCCACCAACAAGGAGTTGATGAAGTTGTTCGTGAAGACCCTTCCATCTGAGTTCCGTAACCAAATGGCCAGTACGTACGTTGAAAGCTTCAATCAGCTTATTCCTGTAGGAGAACAAATCGAGATGGGGATAAGGGAAGGATGGTTTACTGAGCCATCTAGTAAAAGATTCACTCCCAAGAAGGAGAAGGAGGCGGCTGTGGATGTGAATGTGGCTTTTAACCAAGAAAATGTCAAACGTTCCCCGGCCATCCAAATGAATCCAAGACAACCACAAACTGCTGGCCGTCAATCATTTGCCCAAGCAAATAATAGGAGGCAATTTTCGCCTCTCCCTGGGTCTCCATCCCAAGTGCTGTCGATCCTCCGAAAGAAAGGTTTGCTTACTAATGAGCCGAAGCGTCCTAATCGTGAAAGCATCCGCGGTTATGACCCGACAAAGAAGTGTGACTACCATAACGGCGAATTGGGGCATTCAACTCGACGAATGTTTCACCCTCAAGCACAAGATCCAAAATCTCTTGGACACGAAGGCCTTCTCGTTTCAAACCGCTCACCAAACGTCCGTAAGAATCCGCTACCGGAGCATGAGGGTACAAAGTGAATGCTATCCTAGAACCCGAAGTCGAGACGGACCAAGAACTCGAAGGTGCGTGTGGCAGATGCCTACAATGGACTGGTGAGAGCTGGATATTATTCAGATCAAGAAGATGTTTCCCTATCACTGATGAAAGAAAGAGTTGCCAGAATGGTGGATGATGGCATCATTGTGTATGTCGACCATAACCGCATAGTTTCCACTATTTCTCATATCATTATCGATTGGGAGGAAGAGCAGGCTGCTCTTGATGATGGTAAAAGAGGAGAAGATCCGTCGCTTACGGATATGCCCCCACTTGAAGATGCATCGGATGAGGAGATCGTGATTGAGATGCCTCAGCCGTATGAGTATGTCAATAATAAGGCGGTGCCTTGGTCTTACGACCTAGATGTTGACCTCGTTACAAAGTCTGGTCGAACTTATGCTCAAAATAATGCTCAACCTGCAAAACCCGTCACTGATGAAGAAGCTAAGGAATTTCTGGCTGTGATTAAAGCAAGTGAATATAATATCGTCGATCAGTTACGAAAGATGCCAGCGCAGATCTCTTTGCTCGAGCTCCTCCAAACCTCACCTGTGCATCAAAAGTCACTGATGAAGGTGCTAAGTGAAATTCGTGTACCCGAAACAGTTGAGGCAGATAAGCTGGAGGATTTTGTGGGAGCAATCCTTCTCAAGGACATGATTGCTTTTTCAGATGAGGAATTCCCTCTTGAGGGTAGGGGACATAACAAGGCACTCTATGTATCTGTCAAACATAAGGCTTCTCATGTGTCTCGAGTACTCATTGATAATGGGTCCGCCCTAAACATATGTCCACTAGCCACTCTTCACCGCCTCAAGGTAGACCTGTCTAAGATACATGCTGCGAAGACGTCAGTGAGAGCTTTTGATGGAACGAAAAAGGAGGTGATCGGGGAAATCCATCTTGACGTGCAAATAGGGCCGGTCGTCTTCAACATTCCTTTTCAGGTGCTGGATATCCCTACCGCGTTCAATTTTCTGCTGGGTCGTCCTTGGATACATACTGCTGGTGCAGTCCCTTCAAGTCTACATCAAGCTGTAAAATTTGTGATCAAAAGAAAGCTAGTCACTGTGTATGGTGAAGAAGACCACCGTATTTATCACGAGACGGCTATCCCTTATGTAGAGCCGGATTCTGAACTCGAATCAAGTTATCACTCATTTGAGTTAGTATCTACCATACATGCTTCTCGAGGTTCATCGCCGCCCACTCCTGAGGTTTCGGATGCTGCCCTCATGGTAGGAAGAGTAATGGTTGGGAATGGTTTCGTCCCTGGCAATGGGCTTGGAAGGAATGGCCAGGGCATTCGAAACCCCATTGAAGCCCCTCAGAGGTCCCGATCTGCTGGGTTAGGGTACCATGGAAGAGGTGGAGGAAGTTCCGGAAGACAAAGACAGGGAAGGCATAACTCGCCACCCGAGCAAGGGCGAGGGAGGCAAAATTTACCACCTCCAAACATTCATGAGACGTTCCCCTGGTCCTCCAATTATGATGCAACATGAAGCTGAAGTGATGGATACTCTCGGACAACCAAGTGGGAAGTTCGACTATATGGTGAAGTATTCGGCTCCTCCCGGCTTTTACTTTGATGCCCGCAATATAGTTCCCGTGGATGGGATGGCATGGATGATCCGACGCCTTCAAAGACGGAAAACTCGATGACACCCCGGAAGGAATTTCAAGTTTGTTCGATGATCTCTCCATCGGAGCCATTGATGGAGAACCTCTGGAAGAAACGGGCCCTCGCCCACAAGAGTAACTCATTTATCTTTGCTTTCTCACATTCCCTCAAGGGAATTTTTATTGCTTTCTAGGAGTTGTTTTCAATTTCTTCTTTAGGACTTGAATTGCATTTTCCATTCAATAAATTGTAATTGATTGATGAATTTCAATGAAATTACAAGTTTTATTTTGAGGGCATGATGAGGTACACCAAACCAGCCTGGTGATGATATCCAGCCGATAAGACAAAATCATAATCCAAGGAGAATTCTGAGGCCTGGGCTTCATCATGTTTCCTCATATCAAAATGTTTCAAAACATGCTTTTGCAAAAGAGTTTCAAAAAAATTTCACGAAAAAATATGATTACCCCTGTTTGTCTTTTTGATCCTTCTATTTCATGTTTCAGGGACGATCATATAACATGCAAAAGTGTGGAAATGGTTCGATCTAATGTAACAAGTGCTGATAATGATGATCCTGAAGAGTTGATCGAGGATTCCATTAAAGATTCCGTTGAGGTACAGCAAAGCTGGGAACAATATGAAAAAGCCAAGACTCTCACATCCGAGCAGACTGTCACTATTAATTTAGGTGACACTGAAGAAGCCAGGGAGGTGAAAATTGGGGCAAATCTCCCCAAAGATGAGGCCAAGCACCTAATTCAACTACTGAAGGAATATCAGGATATCTTTGCATGGACCTATGCTGATATGCCTGGTTTGGACCCGTCAATTGTGGAGCATTGCCTACCTACTAATCCGAACGTGCCACCTAAGAAGCAAAGGTTACGAAGAACTAAACCTGAGCTCTCAAAGAAGATAGAGGAGGAGGTGATGAAGTTATTGAAGGTGGGATTCATCGAAGTCTCACAGTACCCCGAATGGGTGGCCAACATTGTTCCAGTAATGAAGAAGGACGGTCGGGTTCGAGTTTGTGTTGATTATCGGGATCTGAACAAGGCTAGTCCGAAAGATGATTTTCCGTTACCACACATAGACGTCCTTGTGGATAGTACCGCTGGTTTTGAACTATTCTCATTTATGGATGGTTTTTCTGGGTACAATCGATAAGGATGAAGGAGGAAGACAAGGAGAAAACTGCATTTATCACCCCATGGGGAACCTTTCATTATAAGGTTATGCCCTTCGGACTAAAAAATGCTTTGGGGCAACTTACCAGCGAGCCATGATAGCACCGCTTTTCACGACATGATGCATCAAGAAATTGAGGTCTATGTCGATGATATGATTGCAAAGACTCGACTGGAAAAAGCCACATCGAGACCTTGAAGAAGCCGTTTTGATCGGCTCCGTGAGTTCAAGCTTCGACTAAATCCCGCTAAGTGCGTATTCGGAGCAACATCCGGTAAATTACTCGGATTCATTGTGAGCAGAAAGGGATTGAAATCGACCCGCTAAAGCTAAAGCCATATGTGAGCTGCAACCTCCATCAACGGTGAAAGAGGTCCGAAGTCTTTTGGGCAGATTGAATTACATTGCTCGGTTTATTTCCCAACTTTCTGAAACTGCCAAGCCATTCTTCAAGCTCTTAAAGAAGAACGCACGAGTCAATTGGGATGATGCGTGTCGAGAAGCGTTCGACAAGTTAAAGCAATACTTGATGAATCCACCAGTTCTTGTCCCGCCATTGCCGGGGCATCCTTTGATTCTTTACCTCACCATTCATAGCGAGTCATTGGGTGCGATGTTGGCACAAGGAAGTCCCGTCGATAAAAAAGAACGAGCCATTTATTACCTGAGTAAAAAGTTCACCATTTCAGAGCTGAAATTTTCTGATGTGGAAAAGACTTGTGCTGCACTAGTGTGGGTGTTGCATAGATTGAGACAGTACACACTGCATTACAGATATTCCTTGTAACTGAGAATGATCCTATCAAGTACCTACTTGATCGGCCAGCTTTGGTGGGTAAGTTGGCTAAATGGCAAATTTTGATATCGGAATTTGATGTGCAATATATGCCACAGAAGTCAATCAAGGGTCGAGTGATCGCTGATTTATTGGCTGAGAATCCAGAAGCCTCAAATAATGATGATTGTTCCCTGGATGACCGCATCTTGAGTGTAAATGAAGATTCATGGACAATGTTCTTTGACGGAGCTGTCAACTTGTGCAGTTACGCACCGGGGCAATTACGATATCCCAGGACGGACAACATCATCCGAGGCTGCGAAATTGATATTCCCATGCACTAACAATATAGCAGAATATGAAGCTTGTATCATCGGGCTTCAAGCCACAATCGAGATGGGAGTAGCCAAGTTAAAGGTATTCGGGATTCCGCGCTAATCATACTCGCGACCGTAGGTGAATGGAAGACTAAGGATGCTAAATTACTCCCATATCACAAGTACCTAGAGAATCTGATCAAGGAATTCGATGAAGTTTCATTCGAATATTTATCGAGGTCTCATAATCAATTTGCAGATGCACTCGCAACTTTATCATCTATGTTGCAAGTCACTAACGGATTAGAAGTTGAGCCATTGAAGATAGAAGTTTTGCCAAGACCGGCTCATTGTATGGTAGTGACAGAAGAGTCTGACGGAAAACCATGGTATTTCGATATCATGAACTACATCCAAAAACAGAATTCCCAGGGAAGCACCCCAGTGATAGGAAGTACATTATGAAGATGGCCTCAAAGTTCTTTGTCGATGGTGAAAATTTGTACAAGAGATCTTATGATTCGCCTTATTGCGGTGTGTGGATGCAGCTGAAGCCACTCAAATTATGCAGGAGGTTCACGAAGGAGTGTGTGGCCCCCATATGAATGGACACATGATGGCTAAGAAGATCATGAGATTAGGCTATTATTGGCTCACGCTAGAAGGCGATTGTATTCAGCATGTTCGGAGTTGCCATCGTTGCCAAATTTATGGTGACAAGATAAATGTTCCTCCAACGAGCTGCACCGTTTTCGAGCCATGGCCCTTCTCAATGTGGGGGATTGATGTAATCGGCCCAATAAATCCTAAGGCTTCAAATGGACATCGTTTTATTTTGGTGGCGATAGATTACTTTTCCAAATGGATAGAAGCTATGTCATTTGCAAGCGTCACTTTCGCAATGTTGCGAAATTCATCAAGCGTGACATAATTGCTCGTTATGGTGTCCCCGAAACAATTATCACCGATAACGGGACAAATTTGAACAACAAGCTTGTTGATGAGTTGCTCAAAAGTCAAGATCAAGCATTTGAATTCATCCCCTTATCGCCCTCAAATGAATGGGGCTGTTGAAGCGGCCAATAAGAATATTAAGAAGATCTTGGCTAAGACAGCTGAGAATTATCGAGATTGGCATGACAGATTACCCTTCGCACTGATGGCGTATCGGACATCGATTCGTACTTCTACCGGAGCAACTCCTTTTGCTTTGGTATATGGCATGGAGGCGCTTTGCCTGTGGAGGTGGAGATCCCTTCCCTGAGAGTATTATCCCAAGTGGAATTATCTGAGGCAGAATGGTCGCAACAAAGACTTGAACAGTTAAACTTGATCGATGAGAAAAGACTGAAGGCTCTTTGCCATGGCCAAGCATATCAACGAGAGTAGCCGAGATCTTTCAACCGAAAGGTGCGGCCAAGACATTTCGAGGTAAATGATCTTGTTCTAAGGAAGCTGTTGCCAATTTTTCCAGATCCCGGAGGGAAGTTTGCTCCAAACTACAAAGGGCCCATATGCGGTAAAGAAGGTACTTCATGGCGGTGCTTTGATCTTGGCTGAAATGGATGGTCGTGTGTTTTCCACTCCGTTAATTCGAGATGCTGTCAAGAAATATTACCCATAATAGAAATTGCCATGTCATGTTTTGAATTGCAAACAGTTTATGATGAATAAATTGCCTCATTGAATTGCAAATTCAAACTTGTTGCAAATCTTGCATTTGTCTTCCTTGATGAATTGTGTGAGATGAATTGAATGTGTGAAATGGGATACTTTGGAACGATGAAAGGCAAACCCATTCCATACACAGACCCCCAGTGAGTTGTGTGAAAAATTCCATGCCTATGAGGAAAAGGGTGATCTCGCAAAGGGTACGTCAACCAAGGTGATGAGAGGCAGTTTCTTCTGCTACCCCAAAACACTACAGGTATATCCATTGTTCAGCCCTTTGAGCCCACACACATGAAGAGTTTTTTAAATTATCCCTGTCAAGAATTGTCTCATACTGGGACAAGATTTGAAATGAATAATAGGAATTTTCTTACTCGTACTTGCATCAATCTTCAAGTATTGCTTTTACAATGTGACTTGTACGATAATTTAAAGTGCCTTAGGACGACGAAGAGCAGTTCTTTCTCTATCCTATACACTTTATCCATTGCATAGCCCCCTTGAGCCTATGAATTCATTTCATATTAAACCCAGTTGGTGATCATCCCCCACACTAGGGCAAGGCAGAGAAGAAAAAATTCAAGTGGCTTCGTCTAGAATGATAAAAAGGAAGCTGTGTGAATCCAAAGAAAATGAGTGCAAAATGGGGCATGAAAAAGCAGTGTACCTGGTAAAAGCAAGGCCAATGCCCAAACACTTGATGAAGTGAGTCGTATCCCCAACAAGGTGGTACTCAAAAAAAAAAAAAAACTCAAATGATGTTGCAATCGGTGAAGTCGTGATGTGAAGAAAATCTTCGACGATATGGAAAAAAATTGTTGGAAATATCAAGATGATCACCAACTTTAACCCCGTAAACACTTTTTGAGCCAAATGATCATTTCGTTTCTCGACCCATGAACCCAACCTACGTTACGTCCCTTACAAAGTCTCTTCAGATTAGGACACTTGAATTAACGTAAAAGTTCATATGTTTGGAAGCATCGCTTGAAGAAGTGCGAGTAAGATAATTTCTACTTCATTTCATATGTCTCTTGACTTGTAAAACCCAAGACAATTGCGAAATGTTGTTTTTCAATAGCCTCGGCTCAAAGAGCCTCCTTTGTTAAGCCATTGACCAAGCCTATATTACGGTCTCTGTTAAAGACCTCTCAGATTGGTAAGTTCGTACCACTTGCGAGATTGCTCGAACCCTTGTTTGACATGATGATGAAAGATAGAATGATTGTCAAAAATCCTGCATCAAAGGTCAGGATAAAACAATCCATTTTAATGAGGATGAGTGAAAAGTCCTTTCAGACCAAGAGGTCCCCATTTGGCACATCCATGATACTCATGTGTTCAGATTGGAACATTCTTTGTGAAATCTTTCCCAATAGAAATTAGGTGATGCAGGCTTGATATAAATCATAGTGCATGAACTTCCCTTAAATTAATGCATGTTTGTGATCACAAATGCATATTGCTTCTCCTATGACCATATTTTGCGAAGACATTTCTCCAGGAACAGAGATGATACCAGGTAAGTATACCTCTATCCATACCTTGAATATTTGTCATTGCACAGATATTCCCTTTTAAGTATACCAACACTCAATTGAGTTGTCTCCTAGAGATTTCTCCCCAGATTCAATCTGATTAAGGCGACCGAAGAATAGTTCGGGTCATGGTCAGTTGATCTCTTTTGCAAGGTTGGGCGACCGAAGAATGGTTCGAGTCCTAGCCAAGCAAAACCTCAGTCTAGGTGACCGTAGAATAGAACGGGTCCTAGACAACATCTATTTCCCTATTCAGGCGACCGTAGAATGGTACGGGTCCTGGAAGGTAAACCCCCTGTTTGGGTGACCGTAGAATAGAACGGGTCCTAGACAAAACCTATTTCCCTATTTAGGCGACCGTAGAATGGTACGGGTCCTGGAAGGTAAATCTCCGTTTAGGCGACCGTAGAATGGTACGGGTCCTGAACATGTAACACGAATTATCTTGAATCACTCTACCCTCGTTGAAGGTAAGTTATTCCAGGTAAGTTCCTTTACCGTTTGCATTAGCATTTACATGCATCATATGAGTTGCATTAAAAAAAAAGGGATACATTTAGTAGGATTATTCATAAATATATGATTGATGTTCCATATGAAGTGCCCCTCAAGCTAGGGATTGATAGTCCGATTTTCGAGCCCGAAATCCGACTCGCAATCCCTTATAAAAATCGACAATCCAATCTCAAGCCCGAGATTTGATTCGCGATTTAATTAAAATTGGCCGACCCGATCTCATGCGCGAGATATGGTTCGCCAATTTTTAGATATCAATCTTATCCTTGTTTGATTTGCTGTTAGTTTAATGAATATTATTTTCGTAAAAGAAAAATCAAAAAATATTTGAGTTAGGATTAGATTTGTTGTTTTAGGTTTAAAATTTGCAATCTGATTTCGAATTTTCAAATAAAAAATCAAAAAGAAAAATCCGAATAAAGATTAGGTTTGTTTTGCATGTTAGGATTGCAATCTTGTTATGAATTTTTAAATAAAAAAAAATCCAAAAAAAGAGCACATTCATTTAGGATTTAGTTTCATTAATAGGAAACACAAAAATCATCATTCATATGTCATGTAGAATTAGGATATCATTGGCACGTCATGACATATTTGAATAAAATTGCATATTAAGTTCAAATTGATTTTTGCATCTTAGGTCAGAGCTTATTGGGTTAAAACAATATCTTAGTTTGAATTAAAATTTAGTCTGACCTAATCCCTAATACAAACTAAGATAGAATTTTAATCTAGATAGATATGTTTTGCATTTCATAAAAAAATATAATAAAATTTGTCTTAGGATAAATTAGTTGCAATTTCTAGGATAGATTGCATTATTTTTTAGAATAGAAAAACCATGCATACGTCATACGAATTAAGTCTATGAAATGGACGTCATGTAGTAATTATTGTTAGGTTCATTTTTAATTAGAATTTGCCCGTCATTAGACTAGGTTATTTAATAAATGTTGCATGACATATAACTCGCATACTAAATTGTATGTTGCGTGTCATTTTAGTATGTCATTGCATCGCATTACCTGCCATTATTTGATTAATTTAGATTGCATTTAATTATTGCATTTCTTCATATAGTTTAGGTCATGCTGCTATATCATATTAGATTACATACATTGCATAAGTCATGGTTTTCATTAAATAAAGTGAAAATAAAAATTGAAATTGCGTGTTAATTAGAAATTATATCTAGGGCTGCTGATGTGAATTCTGATTTAACAATGCAGATGCTTTCGTTGCTCCTAGGTATGTTTTTGCAATATTTAATTGCTTTCTTGAGTGTTAAATTGGTGGTATGCGCACATGTATGATCACCTCACATGTTAGGAAGTTAAATTAAAATCAACTCAATTGCCAAACATTTTTTTAAAATGAAAAGAAAGGTACCGAAAGGGCGTTAGAGAAATCTAACGTAACCAAGTCCCCGTGCCCTTAGTCTCTGGTTCGTAGGAGTAAAGTAAATCTCCCGTTACTTTACTAGGGTTTCTAATCGACCCACCAAAAATAGATTAGTGGCGACTCCTAGTTAAAATTCAATTGCATGTTAACAATTCAAACCTAAGTCGCGAATTGGTATGGGCTTGGGAGAGCCCGAGTTAAGTCTAGGTTTAACAATCCATTAGCCAAACCCTAGGTGGTCCACACCCGGAAAAAAATTGGTCGCGACAGTATTGCATCAGCAAAGATTTAGATCAAATCGTCAACAACAGCCCTGATACTAGTCGGTTTTCGCATAACATTACATTAGTCTCTGTTCTTGATCATGGCGGTACCGAGACAGAAGGTTCTCTGACCTTGCCTTGCCGAGGAGAGATCCCGATGGCGGCTAATGGTGGAAACCCGCACGAGGAGGTTCTGGATGGCATCTCCGATTACGGAGCTTCTAGCAGGATTGGCCACTTCCAGTCTCCTCTAGCCAGAAACAGAGATGAACATTGGAGCGATCGGGTACCGCTGCTTGGCGACTGAACCGGGCGTACAAGAACTGTGGGCGTGTCAGATTGGGTACTTACAGTTCGTGAGGGACTGCGAGGCGCGGGCGTGGTCCTGGTGATCGATGGGGGTGACTCGAGACTCATTCCGATTAATCTATCCAGACGATTTCTTTCATCTTCTTCTTCTTCTGGTGAATTTCCGGTTGGCCTGGCAGTCGCTTCATTGTAAATTCGAAGACCATCTTTCCTTTAACTCCTTTTGTCTTCTGGAACCGGTCTACGACATACAGTCCATCGTATATGAAGCTGCCATCCCAGTCCTTACGGATCACTCGCACTGGTTTGTTCCTCTTCATGCTGTTCGCTAGTGCCAAATTCCCTTGAGTAAGCTTCTGATCTTCAGCCTCCTCCTTGTCACGACCTGCCATTCCGCCACCCTGGCCCAAATAAATCAGCTCGTCAGGATTTGTCAGATCGTCTGCATAATCCCAGGAAGCAACGACGCTCGTGGCTAGCATGTCCGGTCGAGTTCCCATGCAATCAATGCCGGCCCGAAGAGGACGATGGAGACCGACAATGGCGAGCTCCATCCTGTAACGGAATTTCTGTCCTACCTCCACTCCTGGAACCTCTCCAATGAATTGCCTGCCGCCGTGCACGTACCCGACTCTTCTCTTAACCTCTTTAGCAGCCAAAAAATCAATCCTTCTAATGCACCTGCCCTCTTCGCGTGCTCTCGGTTTTTCCCGTTCGAGCTGGCGACAAATCTCTCTGTAGAGCCTTATAGTCGAGATCACCTTCTCTCGGGCTGAATCACGTCTGCCATTGCGTGTGACGTTCTCCGCCTCTTTCATTGGCGTTTGGCGCGAACCTCTGGCCATATTCTCCAGCAAATTACTGCTCTTGGACCAATCAAAAGGCGATTGCCCATGCCATATGACGACGGGCGCATTCATGGAGCTCTCGACCAAAGCACCGGGAGATCCATCAGGGATGAATTCCCCTTCTTCTGTTATTTCTATCACGCGTTTGCCCTCCACATTCTTCATCATACCCGAAATTGAAAAAGACGAAGTTCAGATCTTGAACAACCACGGAAGCACAAGAACAAGGACGAAAAGTAACTCTCTGTTTTGCCCTTTTTGCTCTTAACGAGTCGGACGAGGAGTCAGTCGAATGAGAGCGTTAGGCATGCAGAACCAACATCGACAGCCATGTTTGAGAGCGAAAAGGAGCCTCATTTTCTCCTTCAATCATGCAGAATTTTCCGCTGTTGTCTGGAAATGGCACGACCTCATCCTCACGTTCTTACAACCAACAGCAAGAGCATTGGGGAACCGCACGAATCCCATTTTCCGTGGACCTAAAAAATGACCGCGCTATTTCCACCACAGCTTTGTTCTCTGCGGTTCCGACATTCTTCTCTTTGTTCTCTCTCCTTTCAGCAGAAGCTGCAATTTTCAGAAGTATGCAATTTTCTCGCTGAAGAAACTAGAATTAGTAAAAAGTTCGTGGGGGTGAAGTAGACCCATTTTTCAACCCAAAACCAACAGAGCAATACTATGTTGATGCGGCACCCAACTCGTTGTTGATTCATCCTAATTTTTTGGTAATTTAGTGTTTGTCCAGACATCTAACTCGAAAGTTGTGCGAAATTCATAAGTGTCAGTCGGAAAAAGATTTAAGTATTCACACCTTGCCATAAGTCTAGGAAAAGTTTATGACTCCGTTATTCATTTGAAGTTCAGATCTCCATATTGGAATTTTCTCTCGCTGTAAGAAAGATCGGCATGAACAGTGGGGTGCTCGTGCATCCTTCCAGACTGGAATCATCAGAATGAAATTAGACCAAATGGACGTAAGGGGGAAGCATTACTCATTTGACCGTTCGTAAGTGTTGGGCAAACATATATAAGGGAAGAGGTGAAAAGAAGAGGGCTATGCAACGACGAACATTCAGGGGTGAGCACCAGGTTGGGCTCAACTAAGGTGGAAGTGAACCGCTTCACAAGAGCAAGGGCATTGGTTGTCACTCTGAACAAAATCCTCCACCCTCTGCGCCCCACTCCAAACCTGTGTGGACGGTGTTTTTGCGTCAGCACGTCACTCACCCACTTATCTACATTGCTCACGCCACACAAATCCTAACCCATGAACCGACCCGACCTCAGCACCGAAGCTTCCTCACTGACTTGACGAGCCAATCCAGAGTCACCTACTCTTTAGATGGAACAGTTTAAGAGAAAAGTAACTAAAAGATTAGAGCTCGGGTTGGGTTGACTACACCGAGTCCGGAACGGGTATGGCTGACTATCTGAGTAAAAGCTCAGATTGATCGTCAAAATCCAAGAACAAGTCGATCTAAAGCCACAGTAGAAGCTCTCCCTCAAAGAAATCGATTAGGTGGGAATAATTGAGATTATACCACGACAACACGTCCACCAAACAAGACTATCTGAGTCAACACACAAGTGTAGAACATCCAATTCAAGAGAAGGCGTATCATCTTTCACCTTGCTGAAAGTAGATGTCCAGAAGAAAGCTTAACGAACAGCAATGGAATGCTAGTAAGTAAAACTACATTATCACGACAAAAAGGCCATTCCACCACAGCACTTCAGAAGCACTGTTCTTAGATTTTGTTGAAGGCGATGATGTCACAACTCTGAACGTATTCATTGATAGGCTCAGCTTGAAGATGCTCCTTGATGAGGGTGTCCACTGAGACAAGGTCATCCACAATGGTCATCATGATCTGCAACTTCTTAATCCCGTAACCCACCGGAACCAGTTTCGCTGCAAGGAAGAAAGCAAAAGAAGAAATCCTCATAAGGGGATAAACATGACATTTAGTGACAAAGCATTATGGTCATACTAGCGATATAGTGAGACAGTCAAAACTTACAAGCTCCCCAGAAGAGCCCAGGCATCTCCACGCTCCTAACAGCCTCTTCCAGCTTCTTCTTGTCTGTCTCATCGTCCCAAGGTTTCACATCCAAGAGGACAGATGACTTTCCACCTATAACAGGAATCAGATACACACACAAGCCAAGATATTGAAATCACTGATGAGAATTTTATTCCAAAAAAAGAAACAAGTTCAAGCTAGCAAGCAGCCTAATCAACGCGATAAATAAGTTTCTAAGAATTAGGTTAACACCTTCAAGCAAGCAAGCTGTATACATCTATCTTTTGTTTTCTTTATCGCAGAGCAAAGTTCACTTACTGATCATATCAGGTATAAACGTAAATGAACCAGGACGCATCAGCCCTCAAGAGTCAAGATATAACAGCTGCTATAATTAGGACTATTGTATGTATTTTTTTTCTTAACCCAGGAGAGAAGTGACTCCAAGAAAGTGAATTTAGGAGAATGATTGCAAACTTACTTTCTTTCTTCTTTGTGGATGCCTTTTTGGCTGCCTCCCTCTCTTCTGCAGCCTTCTGGTCCTCCTCTGTCTCTTCCCTAAAGAGATCCAAGTCGTCGTCATCCCCAGCAGGAGCAGCCTGGTGAAAAGAAAATGAAACATCAAATCTTGACCATTCAAAATAGAAACGTCAGCAAAAGTCAAATCTCTAGCGAGTTAAAGCGAATCTTAAAGAGATGCATTCAGTTACTTAGTGATCTAAAGGTCAACTTAACATAAGGTCCTTGTTTCGAAATTTAAGACTATCTATTTACTCATACATGTAATTCAACAGGACAAGATAAGGACAACTTTCTCCACAAAGGCAAGATAGTAGGGTCTAATCACTTAGTCATTATTAAGTTGTTCAAACCTGGATCAAAGCAAGATCCCTATTATGTAACATGTGTAGCAGTGTGCATAAAAAGCATTCACTGAATCAAATGAAACAATGTTTCTGAGTTTTACTCGCCACTATGGATAAAATTCCATCGGTGCTTACTGAAGATTGGAAGGGATAATTCCATTTTGGGTTACATAAAGTGTAAGAAGTTAATAGAATTAGCAAAAGAAAGGTTATATAGCTAGAAGAAGCGAGGCCTCTAGCAACAGGACCACCTCATCTGCCACAAAGGCTTTATAGACAGAACAGGCTCTCCTGATAATAGAAAAGCATACTTCGATGAAAGTAAAATTGAGATTTTTGAGGAGATTAGCCTATATATAAAACAAGAAAATCTGTAACATCGAAAGCTTATGATGCGAAATTCTTATTAAAACAACAACAAACTGAGCCTATCCCTCTGAACGGGGTGGATAAATCCTTCTACGCCATTTCAGTCGATTCAATTTCTCATCGAAGTCTTAAAAAAGAAGCCACTGCATCGGTACATATAACAAACCCCTCAACTTCTTCAACTGGAGCACCTTTGGCACCTACTCTCTAGGTAGCGCCGACATTGACACGCGACACGGGACACGACACGACACACCGACACGTCGTTTCTCAAAAACAAAGAATTCTGACACATTAGGACATATACATAATAAATTATCATTTTTGTTTATTTCAATCAAATTAATTTCATTCAAATTCATAAATAATTAAATATAAAAAAACCTATAATGAATTTACACTAAAAACATTTATCCACCATTTATTAATATCATTCATTATTTCAATTAAAAAAATTCAACTCTATTCATAATTCATAAAACTTGACGAAAAGACAAGTAATCCACATTTTGGACTCGCGTATTAGATATGTCGGAAGAGGAGAAAAAACACTTAGGGGATGAATTGTGTATCACCAGAAGTGAGAGTCAAAATAGAAGAGAATAATAGATTTTTTTTCTATCTTCATTTATTATTTTTATTATTGTGTTTTATTTTTTCACATATATACATTTTGACCTCTTATTTATTAATTTTTTTTTAAAATGGACCACAATATCGGAACCACGTGTTAGAAACTTGTATGTTAGAATTCCGACTCGAATGTCGAAGAGTCTCGAGAAAGTTGACCAACCGTCGGATTTTCGACACGTGTTAACTAAGTGTCGGAGAGTGTCGGAGAGTGTTGGACACGTATCGAAGTGTCCGACACGACGCATAGGCTTTTGGAGAGTGTCGGTGCTTCTTAGCGTATAACTCGAGGAAAATGGTTGCTCCTAGCAACAGGAAGGTCAAGCATAGATCCGCCTTCAAGTATCGTCTCTTGTCATGCAAAGAGAAGACCACCAGGGAGAGACATATCGAGAATGAAATGAAGAGTCTACAAATAAAGCCCTAGCTCGTATAGACTGCCTTTGCCTTCGCGTAGGACACATAGTAGATGAGGTCCAATTCAATTTCAATGACCTTAAAAACCTCTATACCGTGCTTGTCACGCACTAGTTCCCTTGAGCCTTTTAAGGACCTGCTCAGGTCCAATAATATCGACAGGCAAGTGTCACGTTTCTCCAAACTAAACAAGTGATCAGCGAAAAGATGCTGATTAGTGTCGACCAAGTTGCTGGCCGCTAGCAGTGCGCACACATGCCCTTGTATTCTTGGTCCTCGGAGTCCTTCCTGGAACTCAGTTTCTAAGACAAAAGGTCTGTGATTGCATAATTGATCATAATCTCTGCATCATCCCGTACCTCAATGACTTGATGAGGCACGATATTATACCCCTCGGCCTCCTTCAACTCGCATTCCTCTACAATTAAAAAAAGAGACACATTCTTTTTTTTAATGGTCAACGGTCAAAGTCAATGTTCAACGGTCAACTGGTCAAGAGTCAATGGTCAACGGGTCACCAAAGATGGATTGAGTCGGGCTGAACCGAGCAACCTGGCACGTGCTTGGCACGTGCACAGGCAACCGCCGGCTTACGTCACGATGACGTCAGCTGGCAAGTGCTGCGCACGCGCCGGTGGTTGCCGCACGTGTGCCGCACATGCGCGTGCGGTTACCGTGTGCATGCATTGCACGCACTTGCGGTTTCCCCTGCTCACACGTGCCAACAAATTATGTGTGCTCAACACGTGGCCTCCCCTATCGATCCATGAGGAGGGCAATTGCTGCTCACCCTTCGCTTCCATACTTGTCATCATGACGTCAGCCGGCAGTTGCCTGCAAACGCGCTAGGCACGTGAACCCGTCCGGCCAATACTAACGATCGCTAAAAAAAAAAGTACACCTACAAAGGATATTGATGCTTAATCTTCCAGAGCTTGAATGCCACAGAATAAAATCATCCTCCAGCGGGGATTGGCTGAGTTGATAAGGATCAGATTTGCTTGGACTATCTTTAGGTTCATCGTCTCTCATTGTTTTTGTTGCTTGACAGGCATGAGGGAGAACTGATAGAACGTGTTGTCGAAACTGTTCTAGGAGAGTTACGAAAAGATTTTCCTCTACTTGTTCTGAAGGAACTAGTTGGACTTGATGATCAGTTGAAGAAGATTATGAGTCGCATAGATAGTCCTTCCGTCAATGCTCGAATGATTGGAATTTATGGCATGGGTGGGATAGGAAAGACAACTCTTGCCAAGTGCATCTACAATCAACTCTCGAATAAATTTGATCATGTATGCTTCATTCCAGATATTCGAGAAATGACCGAGTGCCATGGTATTAAGTATTGACAGAGTCGACTAATAATTGAGATACTACAAGAAAAAAAAAATGCAGTGTCTGAGTTGATTGGGGAATTAATTTAATTAAATCTAGATTCAAAGGAAAAATTCTTTTGGATGATATAGATCACAAGGATCAGCTAGATGCTTTGGCTGGAGGAGGTTATTGGTTTGCTTTAGAAAGTATTATAATTGTTACAACTAGAAATGAAGCTATTATTTATCCATTTATATGCCGTACGTGCGCGTGCGATTACCGTGCGCATGTGTTGCACGCACCTGCGGTTTCCCCTGCTCGCATGTGCCGTAGCATATAGATTGATAAATAATAGCTTCATTTCTAGTTGTAACAATTATAATACTTCCTGAAGCAAACTAGTAACCTCCTCTAGCCAAAGCATCTAGTTGATCCTTGTGATCTATATCATCGAAAAGAATGAGAACATTTTTCCTTGTGAATCTAGATTTAATTAAGTTAATTCCCCAATCAACTGTAGACACTGCATTTTTTTCTTGTAGTATCTCAGATATTAGTCGACTCTATAGATACTTAATACCATGGCACTCGGTCGTTTCTTGAATATCTAGAAGGAAGCATACATGATCAAATTTATTCGAGGGTTGATTGTAGATACACTTGGCAAGAGTTGTCTTGCCTATCCCGTCCATGCCATAAATTCCAATCATTTGAGCATTGGCAGGATGACTATTTGTGCGACTCATTATCTTCTTCAACTGATCATCAAGTCCAACTAGTTCCTTCGGACCAAGTAGAGGAAAATCTTTCCGTAACTCTCCTAGAACAGTTTCGACAACACGTTCTATCAGTTCCCCCTCATGCCTGTCAAGCAACAAAAACAATGAGAGACGATGAACCTAGAGATGGTTCAAGCAAATCTAATCCTTATCAACTCAGCCAATCTCCGCTGGAGGTTGATTTTATTTGGTGGCATTCAAGCTTTGGAAGATTAAGCATTGATATCCTTTGTAGGTGTATTTTCTTTTTTAGTGATCGATAGTATTGGCTGGACGGGTTGGGTCAGGTCGAACCGAGCGACCCGGCAAGTGCTGAGCGCGTGCGTGGGCAACCGCCGGCTGACATCATGATGACGTCAGTTGGTACGTGCCGCGCGCACGCCAGCGGTTGCCGCACGCGTGCAGTTACCGTGTGCGTGTGCGTTGCACGCGCTTGCGGTTTCCCTTTGCTCTCACGTGCCGTGGCATATAGATCGATAAATAATAGCTTCATTTCTAGTTGTAACAACTATAATACTTCCTAAAGCAAACCAGTAACCTCCTCAAGCCAAAGCATCTAGTTGATCCTTGTGATCTATATCATCCAAAAGAATGAGAACCTTTTTCCTTGTGAATCTAGATTTAATTAAGTTAATTCCCCGATCAACTGTAGACACTGCATTTTTTTCTTGTAGTATCTCAGATATTAGTCGACTCTGTAGATACTTAATACCATGGCACTCGGTCGTTTCTCGAATATCTGGAAGGAAGCATACATGATCAAATTTATTCGAGAGTTGATTGTAGATGCACTTGGCAAGAGTTGTCTTGCCTATCTCACCCATGCCATAAATTCCAATCATTCGAGCATTGACGGAAGGACTATCTATGCGACTCATAATCTTCTTCAGCTGATCATCAAGTCCAATTAGTTCCTTTGGAACAAGTAGAGGAAAATCTTTTCATAACTCTCCTAGAACAGTTTCGACAACACGTTCTATCAGTTCTCCCTCATGCCTATCAAGCAACAAAAACAATGAGAGATGATGAACCTAGAGATGGTCCAAGCAAATCTAATCCTTATCAACTCAGCCGTTGATTTTATTCGGTGGCATTCAAGCTCTGGAAGATTAAGCATTGATATCTTTTGTAGGTTTATTATTATTATTTTTTTTAAGTGATTGATAGTATTGGCTGGACGGGTTGGGTCGAGCCGAACTGAGCGACCCGGCACGTGCTTGGTGCGTGCGCAGGCAACTGCCGGCTAACGTCACGATAACGTCAGCTGGAGCCTGCTGCGCACGCGCCAGCGGTTGCCACATGCGCGCGTGCGGTTACCGTGCGTGTGCGTTGCACGCTCTTGCGGTTTCCCCTACTCGCACGTGCCATGGCATATAGATCAATAATGAATAGCTTCATTTCTAGTTGTAACAATTATAATAGGGAAAATGTCACAAATGGTCCCTATACTATTACCTAATGTGCAATTTGGTCCCTAAACTTTCAATCGGCTCAATTTGGTCCTTGAACTATTGATAAATGTCCGATTTGGTCCCTGAATTTTCAATCGGTTCAATTTGGTCCCTGAACTATTTGATAAATGTCTAATTTGATCCCTAAACTTTCGATCGGCTCAATTTGGTCCCTGAACTATTGATAAATGTTCGATTTAGTCCTTAGTTACTGTTTTTCCTTTTTTATTTTTTATTTTTTATTTTTTATTTTTTATTTTTTATTTTTTTTTATTTTTTATTTTTTTTATTTTTTTGCTTCTTCTCTCTTTCCCTCCATCAGCTTCGACGAGGGAAGCCGGCGTCCGGCGAGGGTCGCCCTCACCGGCTGGCCCTCGCCAGACGCAAGTGAGGGCGGCCCTTGCCGGCGTCGAGTGAGGGAATCCCTCGCAGATCTGGCGAGGGAGCCCCTCGCCCGATGCCGGGGTGCTCCTTGCCCGACGCCGATGAGGGGCTCCCTTGCAACCCGGTGTTGGGCAAGGGGCTCCCTCGCAAATCTGGCGAGAGGGAAGAAAGAAGAAGCCCAAAAAATAAAAAAAATAAAAATAATAAAAAGGCAAAAGGAAAAACAATAACTAAGGACTAAATCGAACATTTATCAATAGTTTAGGGACCAAATTGAGCCGATTGAAAGTTCAGGGACCAAATCAAACATTTATCAAATAGTTCATGGACCAAATTGAGCCAATCGAAAGTTCAGGGACCAAATCGGACATTTATCAATAGTTCAAGGACCAAATTGAGCCGATCAAAAGTTCATGGACCAAATTGCACATTAAGTAATAGTATAGGGATCATTTGTGACATTTTCCCATTATAATACTTCCTGAAGCAAACCAGTAACCTCCTCTAGCCAAAGCATCTAGTTGATCCTTGTGATCTATATCACCCAAAATAATGAGAACCTTTTTCCTTGTGAATCTAGATTTAATTAAGTTAATTCCCCGATCAACTGTAGACACTGCATTTTTTTCTTGTAGTATCTCAGGTATTAGTCGACTCTGTAGATACTTAATACCATGGCACTCGATCATTTCTCAAATATCTGGAAGGAAGCATACATGATCAAATTTATTCGAGAGTTGATTGTAGATGCACTTGGTAAGAGTTGTCTTGCCTATCCGCCCATGCCATAAATTCCAATCATTCGAGCATTGACGGAAGGACTATCTATGTGACTCATAATCTTCTTCAGCTGATCATCAAGTCCAACTAGTTCCTTCGGAACAAGTAGAGGAAAATCTTTTCGTAACTCTCCTAGAACAGTTTCGACAACACGTTCTATCAGTTCTTCCTCATGCCTGTCAAGCAACAAAAACAATGAGAGACGATGAACCTGGAGATGGTCCAAGCAAATCTAATCCTTATCAACTCAGCCAATCCCCACTGGAGGTTGATTTTATTCGGTGGCATTCAAGCTTTGGAAGATTAAGCATTGATATCCTTTGTAACTGTATTTTTTTTTTAGTGATCGATAGTCTTGGCTGGACAGGTTGGGTCGGGCCAAACCAAGCGACCCGGCATGTGCCTAGCGCGTGCGCGGTCAACCACCGGCTGATGTCATGCACACCCACGCGTGCAGTTACCATGCGCGTGCATTGCACGCACCTGTGATTTCCCTTGTTCGCCCGTGCCAGCAAATTATGTGTGCTCAACACGTGGCCTCCCCTATCGATCCATGAGGAGGCTAGTTGCTGCTCACCCTTCGCTTCCTTACCTATGATCGTCTAAAGAATTAGTTCCCTCATATAGCCTGTCACGTCCTCGCGGCCATGGTAGAGAAACTTCATCTTTATTCAAAATTGAAGTCTTTCGGATTATCAACATTTTCAGCTAGATATGAATATTACATGATTATAGTAAATGAAATTTTAATGTAGAATCACAATCAAAGGATCTTAAATTGATTGTAAATTAAATATTGGACGGAAGTAATTTATATCAATCAATTTGAGCTAAATAATATAACATGTCATCCTTAGAATATTTGTAATCTAAATTGGCTGTCACAGTTTAGAATCATAATTAAAGGATCTTAAATTGATTGTAAATTAAATATTGGACGGAAGTAATTTATATCAATCAATTTGAGCTAAATAATACAACATATCATCCTTAGAATATTTGTAATCTTACCATGATTGAATTCCATGCTCTCCAATCTTTCGTGATTGAGCTATATGACAACTGCAGCACCACTAAGTTAGGTAGATGCAATTTGGTTGCCCAAAAAGACAGATTGGGTTCAATGTGAGGCCACCGAAGCCACCTTACTTGGGAAAAGAATTCATTTAAGTCTCCGCTTACAATCGTGTTCCTCAATCGAAGGAACTTTAGCCTCGGTGACATTATAAGTTGCCCACATGTGTATGTCAGCAGATGTTCAACGGTCAACGGTCTGCGATTGCATCATTGATCATAATCACTGTATTATCCCATACCTCAATGACTTGATGCGGCACAACACTATACCCCTTGGCCTCCTTCAACTCGCATTCCTCTACAATTGAAAAAAGAAACACATTTTCTTTTAACAGTCAACAATCAAAGTCAATGGTCAACGGTCAACAGGTCACCGAAGACGGGTCGGGTCGGGCCGTAATAAACGACCCGGCAAGTGGCTGGCACGTGCGTGGGCAACTGCTAGCTAACGTCACGATGACGTCAGTTGGCCTGTGCCACGCACATGCCAGCGGTTGCCGCACGCGCGTGCGGTTACCGTGCGCGTAGATTGCATGCGCTTGCGGTTTCCCTGCTCGCGCGTGCCAACAAATTATGTGTGCTCAACACGTGGCCTCCCCTGTCGATCCACAAGGAGGGTAGTTGCTACTCACCATTCGCTTCCTTACCTGTGATCGTCTCAAGAATTAGTTCCCTCATATAGCTTGTCACGTCCTCGCGATCATGGTAGAGAAACTTCACCCCCATCTCGTCAAAGTGCAATAGCTTAAGGAATTTCCACTAGCAGAAGTCATTTTCTTTGAAAGAGCACCTCATTAGGTTGTATTGGCCGATGGAATTGGACCACCTGCGTCTTTTAGACAGCAGTTTGATTTGGTTGACAAAATTGAACACAGCTGATTGCTGGTTCTTTATGAGCCAACAGGCGAACTGGTCGGAGAAAAGGATATGAGATAGTGCATATAAGGCTACTCCCAATAGTTTTGCTAGGGAAGCTAAACAATTGAACAAAAGTAGGAGACATTAGGAAGCATTCGACTCTAAAATCAAAATAAAATGCTATAACAAGATGAGATGCAACAAGGCCGAAAATTTCTCAACTTCAACAATTTCAAAGTACATGACGCGGGCATGCACTGATCTCTTCTACAAACCATACCAAGAAAATTAGGCAATCGATATTGTTGACCTTAAATTGAAGATAAGGGCCTCCGAACATGCTTTCATGCAAGTCTATAAATACGATAGGCACTCGTAAACACAGAAAGATCCTCGCTTTTCATGACCCTTCTCGCAATAATAATAATAATAAATGTCATGATTGTCGGGCGGTAATTCGCATTGCATGCGCTTATTAGCTTTTGAAAGAGTTTCAGTGTTACACCTTTGGTTAGGACTATTTTACAAATGAATCAATAGAATAAAATGAAATTGAAAAACAACAATAAAAGTAGACCATAATCCCCAAAATTTTTGTGGGAAAAAATACGTGCTTAGGTTTTTCTTTGCCAAGGAAAATGAATGTATGAATTATTTATT
Source organism: Eucalyptus decipiens (assembly GCA_014182575.1). Lineage (NCBI taxonomy): Eukaryota > Viridiplantae > Streptophyta > Magnoliopsida > Myrtales > Myrtaceae > Eucalyptus > Eucalyptus decipiens. Next base: position 27,345,097 of record CM024615.1, read on the forward strand.
CACATCTGATAATTCTAATTAAATTTATTGATGATAATTAAGATTTAATGTATTCTTTCTAAAATTTGTTGGGCCATGCATCTTACTTGTTTCAGTTGGAAATCCAGTAGATGATTGGTAATAAACGAAACGGCCGCGCCGACTTCAAGGTAGGACTTCAGCCAGTGTCCTGTGAACACTAATTTTAAACTTTTGAAAATTGGAACAGGTCTCCGATTAAACAACCTGATCTTGGATCCAGGTTCCAAATTCCGATGTATATTGTAACTATTTCTGTTTCTCTGCGGGCACTGCAAGGGATACATAGAACAGAAGAAGAAGAAGACAATCTGACGAAGAGGATACCTCAGTGTATGTCCGCAACATGTTTGGATCTACAGTGCAATTTGGTTGTTATTTAAGTTTCAGGTTGTGTTACTGAAAACAGCCATTGATATTATCTCCATGTGCAAAAGAAAAAATAGGTTTTGCAGATTGATCCAACCAAAATTATAGGTTTTGCAATATGACTTCACTGTTACGTTTTGTGAGTCAATTTGGTTGTTATTTAAGTTTCAGGTCGTGTTACTGAAAACAGCCATTGATATTATCTCCATGGCAAAAGGAAAAATAGGTTTCGCAGATTGATCCAAACAGGGAATGCAACAACTTCGTTACTTTGAATATCCCTGACATCAACGAGATGAATGGAAGGGTGTACATTTTTGGTTCCATCTTTTTCATTGGTTCTTTTGTTGACATTGTCAAGTTTTGGCTTGAGACTTCTAATGGATGGTTGATTGGGGCCAATGGTGTGAAGACTAGAGGAGCTGGATCAAGTTTTAGTGATGAGAGGGACAGAGGTAGAGAGCAAAAACAGGTTGCAATGGCTATCGCTGTGAAAGGGATTGCTGTAGAGAGCAAGACAGGTTTGGAGATGATGATCCAAGCAGGGAAAGCGACTCTGCCCATTCGGGTGATGAGGATAATTCGAGCAATCATTTTGTGGACTGTGATCAAGATTTAGATGACAATGAGCAGGAGCACAACAGCAAGGACCACGACAACTGTGCAAAGAAGCTGGGCCTTAGCCATCTTAGGCCTACTATAATGCAGGCCAAGCAAATGGCTGGACAAGGTAAATATTTATAAGATCCTTTTTATTTGTTTGCTTTTCGTACTATCCTCTTTGTATTTCTTTTTTTCTTTTTATATATGTTGAAGGAAACAAGGTATGAGAAAAGAAAAATTTTCTATTCTACCGGTTCTTGTAACTACATAATTTTGTTCATGCAATTTACTGATTCATTCACATTACAAGTTTGTCGTGGAAAACAATTGTCTTATGATTATGTGGAACTTTTCTTGAGAAACTTCTGATCTTAACTATTTGTGCAGGATTCATAAGAGCCATTAAGGAGATAGTTCTAGCTTGTGCCGTTTATGCAAACGGGTTCTTTGTTGTAGCAAAGATGGCATCCTAGAACCACATATGTTGAATCAAGAACACCTTGACACCCTTTCATGTGTGTTGCGAAAGGTCATACGCTTATATATTTTTTAGGGTAGTCGATATTTTGATCTTCAGGAGAGCTCGAAATTGGACTGGGAGCTAATGTTCGGCGATCATATTGATGTGCCAAGTGCTCATTTTAGAAGCACGTCGAGACAGTCAATTTTGAGGCTCCAAACAACTTTTTTGTCTGGAACGACATTCAAAGTGCACTTCTAAATCTTTTTTCCTAATGAATACAATTCATGAACTTGTCACTTAAAGAGATTTGTTTGTAATTTATAATTATGGAATGCTCGTGTTTTCAATTGAAATTAGATCAATTGCATATGCTCGACGTGATAATGAGCTGTGGCAGCAACGAAAAGAACATGATAAAATGTAAGCAAATTAATGTGTGATCAATACATATCATAGAGGTACGAAGATACATGGCAACAAACATAAACAAACAGAATCCCAAGAGACATCTCATAATAAACAAACGTTCTAATAAATTCTAATTAAAGATACGCTGAGACAAACGATGGATAAATGGTACTAAAATCTTCAGGGGCTTGTGGCTGGAGGTGGGGTGAGGAAAGGAATAGAAGGGATTTTAGGGAGAGAAGTAGGGATGCTTGGCATCGGCGGCAAGTTGGTCGGCATGGCCGGCAAGCTCGGAAGTGGTGGCAAAGTAGTCTTGGGCAACGTTGGTTGGGTTGCAGGCAGCGTCGGCAATGTGGGTTGAGGTATGGTCGTTGGGATGGTGGGCATGGGCGGCATGGCAACTTTGGGCAATGTTGGCATGGCAGGCAAAGGAGGTAGAGACCCTGGTTTTGGTATAGTTGGTATGGTGGGAAGAGTCGGTATGGATGGAATGGTTGTTTGTAGCAGATGACGAGCTCCGAAGCTCATATTCATGCTAGAGAAAAACACGGCAATGAAGAGGACAAAGCTTTTTGAGGAAGGAGCCATATTGGTAAAGTGAGCAATAGATGTTATGTTGTGATAAGCTCAGGGACTTGAAATTGATGAGCTGAGAGGAAGGGATTGGAGTTTATATAGCAAGAAATGTCAGGTAGAATCAGGGTTGTGATGATAAGTTGGTGACTTGCCGTTGGGCACGGTTGGGAAATAATTAGAAGATGATGTCTTGATTGGTTCTTTAGTTAGTTCACCTCCTCATGTCAATCTTCCACCGGCATAAAGAAAGGTCAAACCTGCTTGTTGCTGTTTGACCTGCCAGATGGCATTATGTTCATGAAGTCAAGCTTCATGCGAATCTTTGTCTTAATGGTAGGTGACTAATAAACAACTTAGTTTTCGGGAATAATTATGTAAATAACTTACTTCCTCGTAAGTTGGGCGGTTATTGCGGTATGAACTCGATTCTTTATTTTTATTCTTAATTTTGAACATATGGAGCTAGCGATATATGGGTTGTGTTGTGTGGTCCTCCATACTTTGTAGATTATATTAATCTTAATATTTCAAATATGAGTTTCTATTTGGTGAATTACAGTCTTTTGTAGGGATGAGCTTGGGATGTGAGGATTTGCCTTGACAAAATAGGGTGCGAGGCGGATCGCAGAATAGAGATATCTTTTGTTATGATGTTGGATTTAAGTAATATAAGATATTTTGCATAATTTAATTTCATGAATGAGATAATATGAAATGAATAGTATCAGAATACCTAAAACGTTATCGAAGTGAAAATTACATGGAATAAAGTGTATCGATTAATGTATAGTTAGTTAATCATGATTATAATATCCATTAATGAATCCTTTTTATTACACTGTAGCAAAATTGAGATGAACGTTGGTTACTATTACTTTGCTTCACGGTGATTTATATCAATGCAGCGCATGTTTCTCAATAGCAAAAAAAAAAAAAAAAAAAAAAAAAAAAATCTCCTGCCTAATTACTTGGGCTATATCATTGACATTGATAAGAGTATGACATCCTTCCATTCATACAGCAATCAATACATACTTATACATAATCAACCATGCCATCATATGTTCTTATGATATATTAAAGAAATATTAATGATTTAACCGATATAATAGCGATGATTTAAATTACAGATTCATCATTCATACAAAACTGCCCAAGAGCGTCAATAAGCTCAGCTACTTTCATTATTCTCATCTTCACTTTACTTATATAAATAAAAAAAATAAAACTAAAAATGCGCACTTGTCATGATCTACTAGTGCAGGAAATCGTAGATGAGGACATCATCTAAGACATCCATATAGTAGGACTCCACAGCTAGAAATTCAATTGAACAGCTCAAGCTACGAGAAATGAATTCAGGAAAATAGCTATCGGGAACATTCACTTAGCATCGTTTAATAATATTAATGAATTGTGGTTTTGTCCAAGATGAACCTCGGTGGTTTTATCTTAATTTAAAACGTGTCTCACCTACCAATGCACGCGATCCATTGAATCATGCGAAACTCACGTAAGACTCCCATGATCCAACGAGTCATATGCATATATAATAACCCAACGTTTTCAAAGATTAAATAAATCGGTAATTATTTAGATTACCCGTGACTAGTATATGTTAACTGAATATACAATATATATATATCCATTCTAATGGCGTAAATCCGCCCCAGTAATGGCCATCTCAGCATTTATCACCGTTCCTACATTTGGTAGAAATAGCAGAACAAAACCTCATTAGCAAAGCAGAACTTTTGCCTATATTTGAGGTCGCGATGGCCATCATTATTTTAGCTATTTTTAAGTGATTAATGGTTGTTACCAAACATTTATTTCTTAACATGACCATTTGTAATTTCCGCACTCAGGGCCTCTGATGAATTTAATTTTTCTTTTTATTCTAGGCGCGATGCTAATTCCATAATTAATTTTTGGTGACGTAAAAACAAATTAACTTTCGTAATCTTAATTTAAAGTACAACTTACGTTGATGTACCAGACTTTATTTTCCTACATGTCATGATAAGAAATGCTCATCACATTGTATGTCTAATATGTTGAAAATTTCGGCCCCCTTCCCTTCATTAGAATTCTGACTCCGTCATAGGAGTACCGTGTTTGTGTCTAGATTGTAGCTAGAATTACAGTAGTACATGACACCTTTTTAAGGTGCAATCTATCTGCATCTCTTCCCCTAACAAATAAGATCTCATGAACTTTTTCGCTTGAATGATATCGATTCAATATACTGGACGCAATAATGAGCTGAGATAGCAACGAGAAGAACATAATAAAATGTAAGCAAAGTAACGTATGATCAATACACATCATAGTGATGGGAAGATACATGGTAACAAATATTGACTAACAAACAGAATCCCAACAGACATCCTAATCAACAAACATGCTGATAAATTCTAATCAAAAACACGCCGAGGCACCCGATCGATCAATGGTAAATGAAATCTTCACGGGCTTGTGGATGGAGGCGGTGTGAGGAAAGGAATAGAGGGGATTTTAGGGAGAGAAGTAGGGATGCTTGGCATCGGTGGCAAGGTGGTCGGCATGGTTGGCAAACTTGGAAGCGGTGGCAAAGTAGTCTTGGGCAAAGTTGGCTGGGTGGAGGGCAGCGTCGGCAATGTGGACTGAGACATGGCAGGCATGGGCGGCAGGACAACCTTAGGCAGTGTAGGCATGGCAGGTAGTGGAGGTAGTGACCCTGGTTTCGGTAAACTGGGTATGGTGGGAAGAGTCGGTACGGATGGAATGGTTGCTTGTAGCAGATTACGAGCTCCAAAACTCATTTTCATGCTTGAGAAAATTAGGGCCATGAAGAGGACAAAACTCTTCGAGGAAGAAGCCATATTGGTACATGGGCACCGGATATTATGTTGTGATAGACTCAAAAGGACTTCAAATTGATGAGCTGATAGGAAGGTGATTGGAGTTTATATTAGCAAGAAACGCTGGCTAGAATTAGGGTTGTGATGATAAATTGGTGACTTGCCTTAGGATACGGTTGGGAAAGAAAAGAAAGATCATCTCTTCATTGGTTCCTTAGTTAGTTCACCTCTTCATGTCAATCTTCCACCGGCATAAAGAAAGGTCAAACCTGTTTGTTGCTGTTTGACCGGCCAGATGTGTTCATGACGTCAAGCTTCATTCGAATCTTTGTCTTAATGGAAGGTGACTGATAAACCACTTTGTTTTGAATATAATGAAGTCAACACCTTGCTTCCGCTTTAAGTAAAGTGATATTTAGGGTATCAACTAGCTTCTTGATTTTTGAACATATGGACCTAGGGTTTTCATGTGTGGCGTCGTGGGGTCCACCGTACTTTGCGGTTCGTTAGTCCTAATTTTTATTAGCAGTTATTTGACATTTACCGGAACTTATTAAAATTTGCCGGTATGGGGAAAAAAAATCCGTACTTAAGGAATATAGACTTGTTCGTGTATACTTAGCCAAAAAAGCTTTAAAGAAAATTTCAAAATATTCTTTGTGCTTGTTTTACTTTGCCCCAAAACTTGAAATATAATTCTAATTTAAACGGATTATGAAAAAAAAAAATATATATATATATATATATTAGTCAAGATTTATGTTTTGTGAAATTCTCAGAGGTTTTACTCTAGAGAAAAGTCAAGGTGCGTCTGATACAAGATTCTGGTTAGGCGAATAAAAATCCATCTAGACATGTCCATTGTCCATGTATGAATTTTTCCCATCGAGATTAGAAGATTGTGAAAGTTTTAGAAATTTCAAAGTTCTCTCTGTGGTCTGCGGACTCATAAGATTGATGAAAAAGCAGACAAAAATCATCCGCTAATCTTCATTTATACGAATTGGTTCCAAGGTCATCAATCTGCTCATTGTTGTCAACTAAACACCAAGCTTCTTTGGCACATTTAGATAAAAAAAAAAGCGGATGACGTATGCCAATCCACTTTCAAACTCCTCTGTTTCTGACTATATTCCATGCCTCTGCAATGCTGATTTTTACTGCCGTTAGTCATAAACAAAAACATTTCTGTTAGGGAATATTTTTGTTTATATTGAATTGAATCTTGTTATCTTAACTTTTTTTCGTAATAACCCAACGTTTTCGAAAAACTAAGAAGATTAAAGTAATAGGTAATTATTAAGTACTTACGATTAGTGGATATTACCGAATAAACAACATTTACATTTTGTAAAAGCAGATTAGAAGGGACGGAATTGGCGGATGTAGCTGGGCTAGCACCCCGTGTTAGTGGGGTAAATCCGCCCCAAATGACGCAAGGCCCTGTGGAGCATGGTTTTTTCTCTTTCATACATAGGGCATGAAGGGGCGACCAGCTCAATTACACCTTAGACGCTATCATATTCCTAATTAGTTTAACCATTTGGCAAAGCATGTTTTCCCTTCAATTGAATGAGACTGATTAAATAATTGGCCAAACAAAAGATCGATTGATATGCAGCTCGTTAATGAGCAAAGTAATCACTAATCAATCAGTACAAAGGTACACGAGAAAACGTATTCTCATATCATATCAAATCAAATCATTAATAAATAACATGAACAACCAATACAATCCACAGTACATGCAAATATTCCCCAACAACGAAAGGGACACTGCGACAAATTGAAAATACAACGGGATGTAACTACGCAAGTTTCTAATTCTCTTAAGGGCTGGTTGCTGGAGGTGGAGTGAGGAAAGGGATGGAAGGAATTTTAGGAAGAGAAGTAGGAATACTCGGTGATGGATTTATGAGATGGGCTTAAGGCCCGTCCGCCCAAGTTGGGCTCAAAATGCCCGGCCCACGGGAATAAGGCCCGTGGATGGGGGAATGTATAAAAGGGAGGAGAGAGAGAGAGAAGACACCTCTTGGGAAATCAGAACGTACGTACGTTCCTCTCCCTCTCTCCCTCCAAAAAGAAAAATGCTTAAGGCGTCCCGTCTTCCCTTCCCTTCAAGGCGAATTGATATCATCGGATCAGAATTTCTTCTTCGATCTTTGGCATTGGTGTCTAATCTGTGGCTAACAAGGTACACTCGAATCCGTGGTGTGCTTTACAATCGGTGATACGTGATTTTCCCGGGCTACGCTTCCGCATTCGTTTTAGGGGTTCGATTTAGTGTCGAATCCGGTTTTCAGGGATCCGTTATTCCCAACATTGGTATCAGTGCCCTAGTTCATGTTTTCCCGACCTATTTTGACGTTTTTTGATTGATTTTTCGCAAAAACAATTCGGCTGTACGGATCGGGGCGACAAATCCTGACACCCGAGCGCTGTTCGGCCACAAATCCCGAGTTTTCATAAGTTGAAATGGAATTCTGAAGGCACTGGGTGAAAGAGGACGTCGAGGCGAGTCCGGCGACATGTCGCGCACCGCCGGGAGACGCCGCACACGCCCACACGAGCGGCCAGAAGGCGCTGCTCGTGGGCGCGACGTGCCCAGAAGCGCAGGCTTCGCCAGCGCGTGCGCGACACGCGCCGGTGGCGAACTGGCACGTGCGCGCCGGCGGCCGCCGAATTGGCACACGCCGGTCGGCGAACCGGCACGTGCGCACCGACGGCCGGCGAACCGGCACGCGCCGGTCGGCGAACCGGTGCATGCTGACGTCACCATGACGTCACGGTAACTGCCGGGATGACATCATCGGTGACGTCATCGCGGACGACCGTTGCCCGCCGGTCACCGGCCGGCGACCCGACCCGACCCGCGCGGAAGCCCGACACTCGCACGGCACGTGTGTTCGGTTCGTCCGAACTGGCCCGACCGGCGCGACCGGTCTGACCGCCCTGACCGGTCCAACCGGTCCGACCGGTCCGACCCGTGCGCCCGTTGACCCGACCCGTTGACCGTTGACCGTTGACTTTGACCGTTGACCTAAAAAAAAAAAGAAAAAAAAAAAGAAAAGGAATTTGTTTCTTTTTCATGTATGCCTATGTGTTTATATGTAACCCATTTTTTTTTATTATGCATGTGTTGCATGAATCATGGAAAATTATGTAATTTATGGATTTTGGGTAATCCATTTTTTAGTTCTGCATTTGTTGCAGGAACTATGATGCGTTATGCACGGATACCTGCAATCCCGAGACCGGACTAGGGAAATGCAAGACTTAAAAGACTGATGTCAGATTTAGCTAATTATCGGTGGCATGACGGTGATTTAGTATCACATGTGGTCAAGGTCAATCAGATGATACAAGAAATCATCTGGAATAGTTATCTAATGCCGAATTTTGAGAAGGTGCCGGCTATGATGAACACTCTTCCACCTGAATGGCAAGTAGTGTTAGATCGGCTATGGGAGGTCAACGTGGTTCCGGGTTATAGGGAGCTAGTGGAAGCTTTTGTAAGAGAGTACTATAGGATTGAGTTGGCCAAAACTTCAACCCTTAGATTGAGCGCCACATGGCGCAGAGTAAATGCGCCTTGGTTGCGACATGAAAGCTCTCCAAAAGTTTTTCCATAGTTGGCAAATGTGCCTTCAGTTTTCTCAGATATTTTGACTGATAGATTAGAAGGGACATTCCCTAATTATTTCTTAGATTAATTATGAGATGTTTTATGGGTGTAAATATCTTGATATTTCTCTGTATATATTGCTTAGTTTAATGTATAGTTGTATTATATGAAAGTATTGTTGTTTTATTGGATGTTAGTTATCATTTGCTTTCTCATCATTCTGGTTCTTTGTGGGTAATTAGTCTGGTAGTTATAGAATTTTTGTAACTTCATAGAATTTATTTGCATGAGACAATTATATTAATAATAATTTTGAGTTAGGATTTTTGGAGGATGATTGGAAACGTAGTGACCTTTTGATTCTGAAGCCTTACTTGAAATTATTCATTAATATGATGGGTCTATGCAAATAGGGATGCATAAATGATAGGCATTAAATATTCGTGCATGTATGTCTGATGTGTTCAGATCGATAATTTAAGCAATTAAGAACGTAATTGCTGATATGAACAGCAACAATTATGAAATATTGAATATGAAGATTCAATATGTGCTGGAAAAGCAAGAAGCACTAGAAGTTCTTGACCATATTATGGAAAATCTTGAGGGTGTCGTGCGCCACCTTGAGCTAGTAGAGGACCGCCTAATGGCATTTGAGCCAAAAATGGACATTTGCAATACTGGTTCTAGCTCAGAAAGGGCTTTGAGCTCTAAGCGCAAGCGTATTGATTCGTTCAATATGTGGGAAAGCAAAGGATCAAGTCCTTATTGCAAGAAATCAAGAGTTAACCAACACAATAGAGGAAAACGTCCTCAAGTGAAGAAAATGTCAAGGGTGAGGTGTTACAAATGTGACAAAAAGGGTCATTATGCTCGCGACTGTCATGAGCCAAAGAAAATAAACACCTCTTGTACATTTGAGAACTTTGCTTATGTGTCAAGTTCTGCATTATTGGCTGAATCCAATCCTTTGTAGATTGTAGATTCAAGAGCGACAGACCATGTAGCGAAGGATAGAGGATCCTTCATGGAATTCCGACGAATACCTACTGGAATTAAGTGGATCTATGTGAGATATAACTCCAGAGATGAAGTTAAAGGGATTGGCACCTGCCAATTGAACATGCGTGGTGGACGCACCTTGTTCCTACATGATGTTCCATATGCTCCAAAGATTCGTCGAAATTTAGTGTCTGTTTTGGTGTTGGTTAAGCTTGGTTTTTATATGAACTTCCATAATAGAGGTGTAGATTTGTATTTGGATACAAACTACTATGATTTTGGTCACTTTCTGGATGGTTTTATTGTACTAAATGTTGACTATGGTGATGTCAATATGTTATTCCCTTGTTTCACGTCTTCTACTTTATATGATAATGATGTGAATACGGTGGCATGCTAGACTTGGTCATATGGGCCAACAACATATGTAAAGACTAGCCAAAGAGGGCTTGTTGGGCAACATTGAAAAAGTCGATTTGCCCATATGTGAGCATTGCCTAGTAGGGAAAATGACAAGGAAACCATTTGAAAAGGTAAAAGAGCTGAATTTCCTCTGCATTTAATCTATTCTGATGTCTGTGGTTCAATGAATGTGAGAGGAAGGCAAGGGGCTGTTTGTTTCATCACTTTTATAGATGATTATACTCGATTAGGATATGTCTATTTGATTTCTCATAAATCTGAAGCATAAGTTGTTTCAAAAAGATTTATGAACCTGGTAGAGAATCAATTAGACAAGAAAATAAAAGTATTTAGATCCGATCGAGGTCGAGAATATTTATCTGATGAGTTCAGAAAATTATGTGATGAAAAAGGAATAAAAAGACAGTTGTCTATTCCATATACTCCTCAACAAAATGGTGTTGCGGAGAGTAGAAACAGAACCCTACTGGAAATGGTTAGGTCCATGATGGCGCATGCTAACTTACCTATTACTTTTTGGAGTGATGCGTTGTTAACTGTTGCCTGTATACTTAACCGGGTGCCTTCCAAATTAGTTATTTCCACTCTATATAAGTTATGGATAGGTAGAAAACCGGACTTAAGTTTTCTTAAGTCATGAGGTTGTGCTGCCTATACTCATGAATCCTCTCACAAGTTTGGGAAATTGGGTCCCAAAGGAAATAAGAGTATTTTCATGAGATACTCTGAACACTCGAAATGGTATGTGTTCATAAGTGAGCAGGAAAGTGGGAGTATAACTGAATTTGAATCACGGGATGTCACATTCTTAGTGGATGAATTTCCTAAGAAGGGCGAAATAGGTGAAGATTACTCCCTATTTGCAACCTTGGATTAAGATAATGATATTAGTGGAGTTCGTCCAAGTGTGAGTAATATGAGAAGTGATGAATTGAATTCAACTCATTCTCAATTGCAACCACATGATGAGACGACGTCATCATTATCTAATCCTAGTGGGAGCATAATGGGAAATGATGTGCTAAGTGCACAATCTCCCATAAGGCGAACAAGTTGTCAAAGTATTCCCTATCGACGTTTTGACATTGAAGGGGAAACTTTTATGATTGCTCCACAAGATAAGGATGAGCCAAGAAATATTAATGAGGCTCTGAATTGTCCTAGTAAGGAAAAATGGATTCATGCAATGGAAGAGGAAATGGAGTCAATGAAGTCAAACCATGTCTGGGAACTGGTTGATCTTCCAAAAGGACGCAGAGCTATTGGGAACAAGTGAGTTCTCAAAATAAAGCAAAAGGCTGATGGCTCGATAGAAAAGCATAAGGCTCACCTTGTGGCGAAGGAGTATAATCAACAGGAAGGAATTGATTATGAAGAAACATTTTCTCCTGTAGTGAGATTTACCTCGATTCGCATTATTCTGGCAATAGTGGTTAGTATGGATCTTGAGTTACATCAAATGGATGTAAAGACTGCTTTTCCTCAGTGGTGAATTAGAAGAAGAAATATATATGGAACAACCTGCTGGTTTCATAGTGAAAGGCCAAGAAGAAAATGTATGTCGACTTTGGGGTCAATATATAGCCTTAAGCAGTCGTCAAGATAATGGTATATACGTTTTCATAATGCCATAATGGCATATGACTTTATAATGATTGACGAGAATCGTTGTGTATATATAAAAAGATCCAAGGATCAATTTGTGATCATATCATTATATGTTAATGATATACTAATTGCTGGAAAGAATATGGAGTTTGTTAATACTGTGAAGAATTAGTTATCTTCCAACTTTGAGATAAAAGACATGGGTGATGTTGCATACACTCTTGGATTTAAGATTTCAAGATTGTAAACCCATAGATACTCCTATTGCAAAAGGTGAAGGATTGAGCCATAAACTGTGTCCAAGGACTCCACAAGAGAAGGAACAAATGTAACATGTTCCTCATGCTAGTGCTGTTGGAAGCTTGATGTACGCTATGATGTGTACAAGAAATGACATATGTTTTGCAGTTGGAATGGTGAGTAGATACCAATCCAACCCAGGTCCAGCACATTGGAAGGCCGTTAAGAGAATACTGAGGTATCTAAGGGGAACTGCTGATTATACGTTAAGTTATTAAGGAAATGATCTGCAACTCTAAGGCTATTCTGATGTTGATTGGGGAGGAGATTTAAATGAAATGAAATCTACCTCTGGGTTTGTTTTCTTACCGAATAATGGCACCATATGTTGGAGCAGTAAAAAAACAAACGTGTATAGCCTTGTCCACGATGTAGGTTGAGTTCGTGGCATTATCAGCAGTAGTATAAAAAGGTGTTTGGCTTAAGAGATTTTTTGGATCATTTAGGTGTTATTGGAAGTGCTGCAGATTAATTGTTGGTTAACTGTGATAGCCAAGTAGCAAAAGTGTACACCAAATATCCAAAATATCATGGCAAGACCAAACACATAGATACCAAGTATGTTCTTGTCAAAGATTTGGTTGCACGAAAGGATGTGAACTTAGAATACATACTACGCATAGAATGGTAGCAGATCCTATGAGAAAGCCGATACCTAGAGATGTGTTTTGTGGTTATATGAAATCTCTAGGATTGCGTAGAGGCTGATGTACTGAATATTGTAATTTCTTTAAGTGTTCACAATTTGATGAATTTGTGTTTTCATCATTAATGCCTATGAATCTTTGTTTGATCTTTATGCATCTTAATGCTCAATGCATTACTTTAAGTTAAGAAGTATGTCGGACAGATATAAGATTAGCTCACTCACACGGGTAATCGCATCTATTTACTGTGTGATAAATAGAGATGAGACTGTTTTTAAGCTTATTATCTAGGTGATAATCGAGAGCTCAAGCTTAAAACACGTATGTCGCTTTAACTGAGTATTAAAATGAGGACGTAATTCTTACGATGTCCGAAAGTAAAATACCCCACATATTTTACTTTATCTGTCTAAGATGCCAGATGTGAGTTTTGATGAATTTTGTGAATGAGTAGATACATGAACTCAAGTTAGACATTGGGTATGTCTGAACTATCATCTGTACGGTATTGAAAGGTGTAGACATACGCTCCATGGGAAATGAGTTAATACCGTAATAGGTATTTCATACTACGTATGCATGAGACGACCAATAAGAGTGGCAAAAGTTTGATCTCAACTTTTTATGTCGTGTGAGACTCTTGAGGAAAAGAGTTCCTCAATTTTTTAGTCCCCTCAAGACTCTTACTTATTCTTAAGATTTAGTGTTTGCTATCTTAGGATGTTGCCAATGGTCATGAGTTTGATTCGATCTAATGGGGCATTTCTAGAAAAGCAAACTGAACTAAAATTGAGAGTTTGAAGGAAAGAGGAAGATCGATTTTGGAGAATCACATTGTAGTTTTGTATTCACCGGTTAACCAATTATGATTGTCTTTGGGATAATCATAATTGTGAATACAATATATATATATATCATTGTTTAAAAGAGATCAAGAGAGATATAAATGTGATCGATCGATCTAGGGTACTGCATACTAAATCTACTCAGGATGTGATGCCCATTATGAGCTGCTATATATTCCTAACAGATGTATAGCAACGAGCTCTCAAAGTATGCTGGTCGCACGGATTATTCACCGGTATGAATGTTGAAGAGAGGAAAAAAGGATTCTGTTCGGCCCACCATGTTAAGTGAAAGTCTATGATGGATTTTTCTCTGATGGGAATGAGTAGGGCATGTCCGCCCATGTTGGTTTTGGACCACCATGTGCGAGTGGGAGATGATGGATATATGAGATGGACTTAAGGCCCGTCCGCCCAAGTTGGGCTCAAAAAGCCCGGACCACGGGAATAAGGCCCATGGATGGGGGAAGGTATAAAAGGGAGGAGAGAGAGAGAGAAGACACCTCTTGAGAAATCAGAACGTACGTACGTTCCTCTCCCTCTCTCCCTCCAAAAAGAAAAATGCTTAAGGCGTCCCGTCTTCCCTTCAAGGCGAATTGATATCACCGGATCAGAATTTCTTCCTCGATCTTCGGCATTGATGTCTAATCTGTGGCTAACAAGGTACGCTCGAATCCGTGGTGTGCTTTACGATCGGTGATACGTGATTTTCCCGGGCTACGCTTCCGCATTCGTTTTAGGGGTTCGATTTAGTGTCGAATCCGGTTTTCGGGGATCCGTTATTCCCAACACTCGGCAATGGTGGCAAGGTTAGCTTCGGGACAGCAGTTGGCACGGTCGGCATGGTCGGAAGTGGCGGCAGAGCGGTCGTGGGCAGCGTTGGCTGGGTGGTGGGCAGCGTTGGTAGTGTGGGCTGAGGCAAGGTGATTGGGATGGTGGGCACAGGTGGCACGGCAACCTTTGGCAATGTCGGCAAGGTCGGTAGCGGCAAAGATGTCGGATTCGGCAAAGTAGGTATGGTGGGCAGAGATGGTATCGATGGTATAGTTGTTTGTAATAGATGGCGAGCTCCGAAGCTCATGTTCATAGACGAGAAAATTAGGGCAACGACCAGTACGAAGCTCATCGAGGAAGTCATATTGATAAATGGAGAACGAATTTTATGTTGCGGTAGGCTCGAGGACTTGAAATTGATGAGCTGAGAGGCAAGATATTGGAGTTTATAAAGCAAGAGATGTCGTGTAACTTACAAAACAAACCAGATGTCTAGGATTCGGATTGTCTTGATGAGTTGGTGACTGGCCTTTTTTCATAGTTAGGAAAAAACAGAAGACGATCTCTCTGTTGGTACTCGGTTAGCTCACCTCCTCTGATCAATCTTCCGCCGGCGAAAGATGAAGGTCCAAAATTGTTCTTTTATTCTTCGTTTTGATTGGTGAAGGTCAAAATTTGTCCTTTGTCCTGCTAGATGATCCAGATGGCAACAGTGCCTTCAGGATCAAGTTTATTGGAGTGTTGTCCTTTTATATATTAACCTGATGGAAGCCTAAATGATAAATTTTTAAAAGTCACAGGATCACTAGAAAACATTAAATATTTTACGTGGGATGTTTCGATTGTAAAACTAAGGAAAATTGTACATACGAGATGAAATGCAAGGCATGTTGACTGTTAGAAAAGTACATAATGAATCATTTTTAAGTAACATAGAAATCAATAACTAGCTATTTGATTTGAATCTAATAGAGCTAGCCAAAGCCCTTTCAGGCCAAAAGGCAAAGGGCCATTTTGGGCAGGCAATTCCCTTCTTCAGCCTGTTTGGCTCATCTTGGCCTGCCCAATTCTTTATAGGCAAGATCATTGGTACACAATAAATTTAATGTTTTCTAATCACAAGTCTAGATAAGATGGGATTAGAAATCTTGGGAATATTCTTCGGATCATATAAAATCCCATCATATGTTTAGTATAATTTAGGAAAAGATTGGAAATCTTTGAAAATTCTACGATACACTAAAGACTACACTGGTCCTTTTTCTGTTTTTTCACTTTACATTCGGATGAGGGATATAACACTTTGCATAGCATTCATTGATGGTTAAGTTGCCCCTCCTCCATGATGATACTGCCTTCATCTTAGGATTTGCGCCACCAACTCGAGCTGGACGGAGAAAATTCTGAGCCTTGAAGAATTTCCTGATGCTTCACCACATTGCCTTGGAAGAGTCCATGATGTTTTAAAGAAAGTGGACAGGACTTCAATCGGTTGCAGTGTGGACTTCCTTTTGAGCTGCACGAATGACATTTCTGAGATGGGCCCTTCTTCACAACGCTGTCATTGCTGAAGAGCCGTCACTTTAGCTACGAAAATGAAATTCTCTTGGCTATTCCTCAACCTTGTTTTATGAAAAATAGTTCTGAGGGGCTTGATCGTGCATAGACATTTTTAAGGTAATAAAAAATCATGCATTAATATCTTTTTCAAGGTTGTGCTTGTCAAAAGAAAACCCAGGTGAACGTGGTTGGCCGTAGATGTTTAATGGCCTAAGTTCAGGGATATAGACCGGATGTCTTCGTACATGCCGTGCTAGTAGGTCCTGAGAATCAATGAATCTTGCACCGATGAAATCTCTTGCTTTACCGATGGAAGAAATGTTTGCATAAGTATGTCCGCACATTATCTATAACCTCTCTATGTACTTGGGCTTCACAATCTTTATATGGCAGAAGACGAGAGATAAGATACCAGTTGTGCGATAGGTTTTATTATCTACACCTCTTAGATATGGTAATGCAGATCCCCGTAGCAATGCTGCGGGCTAGTGGCTAGAAAGATGGAAGTGGAACTGTTCACTGCCTGTCTATATGGACTTTCATACTTTGAACCTAAGGCTAACACTATGTTTATAACGTACTATTCTTGCTTTTCCAGTCTGGTGGGGTTAATTATATGCACATTTAGAATTGCAAACTTTATTTTGGGAGGTTTGAGGACATTTCTTTTGCTACCTTGAGTGATAATGAGATAGAATGTATTTTGAGGATAGATTAAAGTGTACAGGGTGGATATTGATGGATAAATGAAAATACAAGATAGAATGCAATCACAACTAAGGCATATAGGACACGTCACCAGTCGAGGATTAAAATCGGGATTGACGAAGTTCACCACCAACCCTTACAAGACGAACCATTAGTCGATGATTTAGCAACTCATGATAGAAGAAGCTCGCCATCGAGGCCTACATGAAAACCGCTAACCTAGAATACACCGCATCTTGGTTCATCACTAAGAAAGAATGTACCTTTTAATGATACAGAAACTAGGGATTTGTGTTTGCTAATCTTGTGTATTCCCAATATTCAAAATTGACTAACTTATATTTGAGAATTTGCCTCTTTATATAGAGGAACTAATACATAGGAAATAGACTAGACATTAAAGCTATGTTTTCTACCTAACAGTAATGACATAGGAACTAGAAAGCAATTAGAGACTTAGGAACTAGGAAAATGCATTAAAGCACTCAGAGACTTGAACTTTGACTCTTGGAACCTCCAAGACAAGTAGGACTCATAATACTATGACTAATAACATTTGACCATATGCAAAGTAATTAAACTTTGACTCCAAATTCGTTCTCTAGCTTGGGCTACCCAATAGACACCTTGAAAGATCACCAAATAACAAAGGAAATCATCTAGAATAGCTTTTGGTTGCTAGGTAGTTGATTAGTAATCTTAGAATCGACAACAATTTTGTAAATCGACAACTAGGTAGTCAATTAGTAGTCACGAAATGGACAACTTGTCCACCTAATTGATAATTTTTCCGCATAATTGGCAACTTCAATCTTGAACCCAACTTATTAAGTTATAGTTGAAATTGGGATTGCTTGTAGGAATAAGAATTAATCGATGAGATTTCAGTTGAGCTTGTGAGTTGATTAATAGTGCCCGATGCTCCCGCATCAATTTCCCTAGGTTGTTGATGATTTATCCTCAAATCTTGTTATGGTTGCCTTTCCAACAAACTAGATAATATTAGTTTCATACTTAAAAAATATCTTCAAATCATTTTGAAAATATGAAAATAAGTCAAATATATTTTGACAATTAATTAACACTTGGAGAGGGAATGTTTCAGGGCATATGAAATAACTATGTCAAGTAATATATCCGACCACTATAATCATTCCCTCTTCATCTATAACCTCAGCATTTGCCTCAATAGATTTATGTGGGGATTCATCATCTATAATATCATAGTTGCTTGATGACATATGAATGATCATTATCTCTCCTTCTTCAATTTGTTCTACGATCTGGTATGACTCCTTCTATTCGGACTCTACATGGTATGAATCTTGTTGATCCTCTTGAAGTTCTGAGTCAATCTTCTCAATTTTCTGAATAGTGAACCTGCTGGTTAGAACAACCACTAGTACATGCCCATATCTGTAACACTTGAAGCACTTGCTATTTTCACCTTTTGATTTTTGTTGGAGCTCTCTAATGAACTAAAGGGGCTTTTCCATTTCTTTGCACTATTTTGAAAAATTCTCAGCTTGGTTAGAAGAAGTATCTTCGAAAAGATATGTACCTTTAGGTTTAATCGAAAATCTCTCGCCACCCTTTAGTCGTTTCTCTAGGGAGGTGAGGACTCTATCCATTTATCCAAATTCAAAGAGTTGAAAACGCGTTTGCAGTCACTGCACTTGTCTCGTAGGTCTTTTTCTTGAGCTGTAGAAGACTCCGTGTTTGGTCCATGCCATTGATGACCAACCATTTCTCTTTTTTTGTTTTTTTAATGTAAGTATAAGATGAGATGCGAGATAGGTAATTGAAGGAATCACTCAAAACAAGTTCAACTTTGAGTTTTGATTCCAATTTAATGTGGGTGTTGGATGGGTAATAAAAGGAATCACTTAAAACAAGTTCAACCTTGAGTTTTGATATCAATATGATGTGAGTGGTAATGGGATAGAATGTGTTTTGATGATAGACCAGAGTGTATGGGGAT
This sequence comes from Eucalyptus decipiens, assembly GCA_014182575.1. Classification (NCBI taxonomy): domain Eukaryota; kingdom Viridiplantae; phylum Streptophyta; class Magnoliopsida; order Myrtales; family Myrtaceae; genus Eucalyptus; species Eucalyptus decipiens. Next base: position 27,363,850 of record CM024615.1, read on the forward strand.
GGATATCGATAGGTGAATGCAAATGCAAGATATAATACAATCATAACCAAGGCATATAGGATGCGCTACCAACTGAGGGTCAAGATCAAGACTGATAAAGTTCACCACTAAGACTTACAGGCCAATCACCATCCAAGGATACACGACTACAAGATAGGAAAAACTCACCACCAAAGCCTATAGGAAAATCACTAGATGAGGAATAGAATGTGGGGGTTGAGTTGATGAATCATATGTGTGTTATCAACAAATGGTATAGGCTAAAATTGGCCGAAAGGATTATATTGACAAATCATTAAAAAGTTTATGACTAAATTGACAAATCATCCAAATATTTACCATTAATTGCACAATTAAAAGATGTAGAACTAAAATGACAAATTGTCAAAAGATTTAACACTAACTTGGCATAATTGAAAAGTTTATGATTGAATTGGCAGCCATACAATAAGTTTAAGAATTTTTGGACAACTTTTGCAAGGAAAACTTGTTTTCTTCTCTTCATAATACTCTGATTGGCATTTCATTCCAATCCTCCAGCACTTAAGGAGCCCATGCAGTCAAAACTGAAGAAAGTAGATCTTTATACATAGATAAAAACATCATTCATGAGTTCCCATTTCTCATATTTGATCACAAGCTTGTCAGTTTTCCAAAGACATCCTAAAGAGACCAAGTTACCCACCCGGGATTATTTGGAATAACATCCAAACGGAATCATCATCTTCAAATATGAACATTGGACATCCTGAGGCCATAACATCTTTAAGCTCCATATATTTCGCGAAAAATGAATGATCCGGAAAATATTTGCCTAAAAACGATCATTTGTATTGTTTGAAAGAATAAGCTAATAAAAAATGTTTTATTATCAACAACGATTTATATCCTAATATTTTCGCAGATAATGACATTTTGTTTGTTCATTTTTGTAAGCGATACAAGCAATTATTTTTAGGAAATTTTTTTCCAATTCATTCATTTTCATAAAACAAATGGACCTTTAGCTTCGATTGTGGCCACCTTTAGCTTTGATTATGGCCAGAAGCATGTGGATCCGTCGCCCCTTGTATCTAATCTGCCAAAAGGAAAATTGTGCTTCAACTGCCCTTTTTCTGCATCAGGTATGCAAGAAATTCATATATGAGGTAAAGCCAATTTGATATCATCTTGATGACCGAAACCATGAGATTTCCGGCTGAAAGATGGGAGATGCGGCACCGTTCCCCCCGATGTCACAATCTTCCACCAGTTATGCAGGTGGAGCTATTGAGAGCAGTATCTTAAATTTAGCTACCTTTCTCGCAAATGGTGGAAGCAAGAATAACTATAACTCGCTTAATGCCAATTATCTAACCATGAGAAGGCCCTGGTTTCTCACTGATTATTATTTTCCTGCTCAGAGAAGGACAACATCAGTACCGAAGAAAAAATGCATATTGGAAAGCCAGAGTAATGACCGTGTATTCTCAAAAATTTGATATACAAGTGAGAACTCGGGGATCCAGCTATGGTCCCGTAAGGAATCAATGACCATCGCAATTGATGTAATCCATGTTTATTGAAAAATAAAAATAAAAAACCTTTGGCTGTGATGGTTGCACAGAAGATAGGCTAGTGACATATTCTCTATCAATGTATAAAGATATCGCTAGTCATAGCCAGAAGGAGCTTACCCTGCGAACCTGCTCCCAAAGAAGCCTGTGGAAGAATTGGTGAATAGATCAAGTTATCTAATGACATTAGACCACATTGAGCTGCCTCCATTTCCTCAAAGTTAGCCATATCTCTGATTGAATGGGAAAGCCCATGTCATTCCCCTGTAAGTTTTTAGAGATTCGGTTAAAGGACACTATGGAAGAGGGAAGGAAGGAAAAGGCCCATTTTTCACGGCAAAGCTTCACAATGCTTCATCAGCAACGGAAAAATACCCAAGGTGGACAAGAAAAGTCCTTGCCTTTTAGTTTCTTTTCAGATGACAGTTTAGCTTCCCTATTTATAAATGAGTCAATGCTCCAGCTCTCACACTGCAGAGTCATAAAATAAGGTAGTGATGAAAGGGGGTTCATTAAAAGGATGTGAAGGTAAGTCTGTTCAAAGCAATAGATGTCCCTCAAAATGAATCAACTTGTACTGTCTTAAAAATACAGCTCAAGTCTAAGGAACCTTCATTGCTTTCTCTAATGTGCCTAAAGTTTCATATATCATCCCCATTTGTGGATGCCCTGGCGACCCCACAAGAAATTCATGCACAATACCATCTATTTGGATCCAGCTATGCCCTGGCTGCTTCTTGACCCCCCTTTCCCTCATGACCCACCTCAGAACCGAGACATCATCCCATTGCCTGTCAGCTGCAAATGCATTTGCCAACATCACATAACCAGCAGAGTTTTCAGGGTCGACCTGCACAAGCTTTTTCGATACATACTGAGCTAGTTCTCCCCTAGCATGGAGCAGGCAACCCCCAAGCAAAGCTCCCCACACAAAGTTATTAGGTTCAAAAGGCATAGAGGCAACAACTTCTAAGGCTTCTTCAATATGACCCACACGTGAAAGGAGATCAATATAACAGGCATAGTGTTCCAAACTGGGAGAGACTGAAGTTCTCATCTGCATCTCTGAAAAGATCCTCTGTCCCTCCTCCAACAAACCTGAGTGGCTGCATGCACATAAAGCTGCAAGAAATGTGCTAGAATCAGGATGCAGACCTAAATCTTGGATGCTGGAAAATAGCCGCAATGCCTCTTCTCCTTCACCATTCATCGCAAGGCCCATGATCATAGCATTGAACGAGACAATATCTTTGCGTATCATCTTATTAAAAACTTCTTTAGCCCCCTCCAGCCTCCCGCACTTACAATACATGTCTATCAATGCAGTTGCCAGAATTTTGTTTGATTGAAGAATGCCTTTGCTGCCTTCTGACCTCAAATAATTGTGAACCCATTTGCCAAGATCCAAATCACCAACCTGAGCACTAGCAGAGAGACACTAACCATCGTAACTTCATTAGGCTTTCGGTTGCTATCCTCCATCATTTGATGGAAAATATGCAGGGCCTCCATAGGGCAACCATTTTGCACAAATGCAGTTATCATGAGATTCCAAGGAAGCAATCTTCCAACTCCATGATTAGTTATTTCATTGAATTTTTCCTTACACTTATCTGTTCTCGCCAATTTTCCATACAAATGTATAAGAACAATATTGATTGAATCACGTTTACTATCATCAAGATTCACATCTTCAACAAATTTCGACAGAATATTAACCCATCTTTCTAAAAGGGCGACCTGAATAGTAGAACACGCCGATAAGACGCTCACGAGGATTTCGTCTTCAAGCCTCAAATTCTCCTGGACAATGTCAACAAAAAGCCGCAACGCGTCTTCAGCCCGACCCGACTGAGCATAACCAGAAATCAAAGAACTCCAAGAGACCGAATTCCTCTGGGGACTTTCATCAAACAGCTTACGGGCGGAAACGACATCCTTAACGGACTTGGCATAAACAGAAACAAGGCCATTACACACGACAGGATCCTCACAAAAACCAGATTTCAGCACATGGGTGTGGATCTGACACACTTGACCGACGCTCGCGTATCGAAAGCACGCCTTGAGAAGGAACGAAAAGGTGAAATCATTAGGCGAGAGCCGGCGCCGCTTCAAGGCTCTGAACAGGGACCAAGCCTCTGGGAACGAGCCCTCTTCGGCGAAGACCCTTATGATGGCGTTGAAGGGGAAGACGTTGGGGCTCTTCAGATGTTCGAAAACTCTGAACGCGAAGTGAGATGGGTATTGGCCGATGAGACGGGTCGCCACCAGATTGTCCTGCTGAGCGTTGAGCCTGAAGACCCGGGCGTGGATTTGAAGGAGATGAGGGCGGGGAACGCGGCCTTGCAAGAGAGTGGAAAGATCGGAAGCACGCACAAGTCGAGTTTCTGCTGTTGCTGCAGAGTGAAGTGAGAGGCAGCTTTTGGGTACGAGGTTGGCTGGAGGCTTCGGAATCCCAGAAAACATGTCGGAGACTAGTTAAAGTTCGCATCTTTGAGTCGGAACTAGAAATGGGTTACGAGATTGGGTGTCTGCACGAGGGGACATCGAATTAAGGGCGAACATGGTTATAAGACGGATCCTGCAACCTAAAATCAAACCGGTGAAAATTTGTAGGTTTCAGATTCAAAATATGTAGGAGAGGTTCCAAATTTCAACAATAAGGAACCTATTTCGACAGGTGAATTCTAGATTTTTTGTTGGAAGAACATAGAATTTGAAATCTGAAACTGAAACAAGTTTTGATGTTTTGTTTTTTTATTTGAGCCGAATCTAAATGTTGGCTAGATAAGCAACCTATAGTAAGAGGAGTGGTTATGAACCCTATGGACCATCTCATGGGGTGGTGAAGGGAGAGCCGAAGAGCCCCAATTGGTAGAAAAAAAACCCGCAATTGCATTCTATACCTAGAAGTACTAATTTGAATTTTCATTTTATGACTGAAGCTTTTACTTTATCAATATTTATACTTTCGGTGAGTCTTTATAATTAATGAATTAGAACAAGAAGTAGTGATTATTAAATCTTCAATTAATAATATAGATTGAATTTGAATAGATCCTAAAACCTGTGCTGGAATAGGTTTCACGTTTTAAAATATGTAAAGTAGTTTCCAAATTCTAAAAAATGAGAAACTTATTTCAATAAATAGATTCTAGGTATAAGGAATCCACATCCCATGCCCGTCCCTATAAAAAGCGGTAATTCAACAAATCTAAAGTTATAGCCAGAAGAAAAAAGACAGATAGAAAGTAACAAGAGTCAAATATTAGGATTGATAATCTTCAAAAGTAAGCCCAAGCACCATATGTTCGAGAATCAAGAAGGGAGTTGATGCCGTAATAATCACCCTACTTACTAGGAAGCAAGTTATTTACTTATTTTATTCACCAAAATTAAATCCGAAATACTTCATTAAGACAAATATTCGAACGAAGCTTGACTTCATGGACACAGTGCCTTGTGGCAGTTCAAACAGCAATAAGCAGGCTTGACCTTTGGTTATGCTGGTGGAACATTGACGTGAGGAGGTGAACTAACTAAAGAACCAATGAAGACATCATCTTTTGTTATATTGTGTCTCAAGTTTGAGCCCGTTAGATTAATACGCATAAGTCTAACCAAATAACAAAGCTTAGGGGAGACTCTGTGATGTCTTCGAATTTTTCTTTTGGCATTAATCCCATCTCTTCATGCGTATGCGTGGAATGAAGAAGCCAAAGAAAGCTGCATGGGGTTTTAAATTCTTCAAGCATGCAAGCAAAGTCAGAGAAGAGAGATTTTCGGCCAGCAAAGTCTTTGAAGAGAGATTGTCTTCTGCCGAAAAGGAGGGCATCCAAGTTCTTTAGCATCAAATAAAGGACCCACCACCTGCTGCAAGTGCATGAAGAAGACGCATGAAGAAGACTTCTTTTACGCATGCCTCTCTCCGAGAACAAGAAATTTGAAGACTGCAGCCCACCTCATTTCACGGATCAATGGCACACGTTTGTTGACTCTCCTCTGCCTCATTAAATGCTTGCCCATGTACACGCATGATCTGCATGCATGCCTTCAAATATGGTGGGCGTTCGGTGCCGACTGTGGACTTGACTTGTGGGCGCCTGCGCTGCATTTAATGAGGCCATTTACTTTCTTCTTTTGTCCTGTTTTTCTGCCCTCCTCGCTAAAAGGAGAAGACGTCGATGCAGAAGTGGACAATGAGAGAAAAAGAGCTCGGCAGAGAGCAAGAGCAGAGAGCTCGAGAGAGAGTGAGAGGCTTGAGTTCCGAGAGGTTTGTGTGGAAGTCGAGTCCAGTGATTGAGTTGAGTTGTTAAACACCGTGTGTATTGGGTGTACAGTAAGGCTGGGAAACACTTGAGTGCATGTGTGTGATTGTAATCCTGTAATTCTCCGATTTATAGTAGATTGATTTGTTGACTCTCCCCGTGGACGTAAGTTCCGATATTCAGACCGATGTCCTTTTCTTTTATTGTTCCTCGTTTTATTTCGATCGATTTCTATAACTCCCGACATAATTGCAAAATATACGATCCGCTTCCGCTACGACGCCGATTTACAACATCTTTCTATTCTTTCCCAACGGAAGCAAAAGGGAGTCACCAACCTATCTTCATAGCCCTAATTCTACCCAACATTTCTTGCTATATAAACTCCAATCCCCCTTCCTCTCAGCTCACCAATTTCAAGTCCTCGAGCCTATCACAACATAAGATCTATTGCCCACTTCCCGATATGGCTTCTCCCTCGAAGAGTTTTGTACTCTTCATCACCCTAATTTTCTCTAGCATGAACATGAGCTTCGGAGCTCGTCATCTGCTACAAGCAACCATGCCATCCATACCGACTCTTCCCACCATGCCAACTTTACCGAAACCAGGGTCGCTACCTCCATTGCCCGCCATGCCCACATTGCCTAAGGTCACCATGCCACCCATGCCCACCATGCCAACATTGCCTAAGGTCGCCATGCCACCCATGCCCGCCATCCCGACGACCCTGCCCCAGCCCACACTGCCGACGCTTCCCACCACCCAGCCAACATTGCCCAAGACTACTTTGCCGCCGCTTCCGAGCCTGCCAACTGTGCCGACCAGCTTGCCACCAATGCCAAGCATCCCTACTTCCCTCCCTAAGATCCCCTCTATTCCTTTCCTCACCCCACCTCCAGCCACAAGCCCCTGAAGATTTTATTACCATTGATCCATGGGGTGCCTTAGGATGTTTTTTATTAGAATTTATTACCATGTTTGTTGATTATGAGATGTCACCTAAGATTGTTATTGTTTATGTTGTGTTGCCACATATCTTCCTACCTCTATTATATGGGGATAAGTACATTATTAGTGTCATAAGTTGTGTATAGCGTTCACTTTGATGCCAAAAGTTTCTGTCGGAATCACTTAAGTGCCAAAAAGTTTGAAAAACGCTCACTTTGGTGCCAACTCCGATCTGGTTGATCGGAAATCCGACGTGGTACTTTTTTATTAATTTTTTAAGCTAATGTGGCTTGTCGGAGAGTACAATCAGCATCCTAATACCAAAACGACGCCGTTTGGTGTCTTCCCCAATTCAAAACCCTAAATCTCCGGCCAATCGTCGTCCTCGACGGCCCCCACGCTCGGCGGCCACGACTCTAACCCCGACCCCGACCCTGACCCCGACGATGGCCACTCGGTGGCCACAGCTCCGACCCCAACCCCGACCCCGACCCCGACCCCGACCGCAACAATGGCCACTCGGCGGCCGTGGCTCCGACCCCGATCCCAACCTTGACGATGGCCACTTAGCGCCGCGGCTGCAACCCCGACCCCAACCCCGACGACGATGGCCACTCGGTGGCCGCAACTCTAACCCTAACCCCAACCCCAACACCAACCCCAACGACGGCCACTCGACGGCCAAGTTGAAGGCTGTGATCTAGCCGATGCTCGGGGAGGCTGCCGACGAGTGCGCCGCCATTGATCTCTCCCTCTCCATCTTCGATCTCCCCAACGAGTGCCTAGCCTACGTCTTCTAGTACCTAGGCTTTGGCGCTGGGGTTGGTGCTCCCTCGTGTGCTATCGAGGTCATCTGAACAGGGTCGAGCAATGGCAGTTGAGCAAGCGACGGCGGAGGCCGAGTGACAATGGCCGAGCAACGATGGTCAAAAAACCCTAATTTCAATCTCCAAATGAGTTAAACGACGTCGTTTTTGTGAGGCCATCCATGTAGGACGGCAAAACGACGTCGTTTAAAGGCCTTGTCAAATTTTTTTTTTTTTAAAAGCCACATAATCATTTTGGCCAGAATTTTTCGCCGGTGGCACCAAAATGATCATTTTTCCTCCGATTTGGCACTCAAGTGATCCAACGGAAACTTTTGATACCAAAGGAAATATGACCCCATCTTGACCGAATATGATATGATTCCAAAGTCATGGATGGCCCATCAGAAATGGCAAGGTCTCTTGACCGTAAGTCATCTTGCCATCTGCATCCCTCCAAGGCAACGGCCATCAGTGCCTAGATCTGATTACCCACGCTTTGGAATATATGGAGTGAGCCCGAACAGTCGAATATATGCTCCTGGTGCGGGTATCACGCACATAACCCGAAGAAAGACAATAATAGAGATACCCAAAACCGAGTTACTACTTCGAAACATATGGCGAGCTCCCGCTTAGGATTTGGTCATAGCTTCAACGATGATCAACAGACTGTCGAGTTGAATTAGAAAGAATTCAAGTTGGGCTTCTCTTCCCTCGACTTTTCCTGGAAAAAGAAGACTCTTGTAGGACTTTGCTTCCTCTATTTCCACCAAGCTAAAAGCAAAGCAGAGTCTGTATTATAAGGGTCATCAACCTTCCCCGACCATTCCTGGAAAATGGAGAAACTCTGGCTGCTTTTGTTGTGAAGCAATGAGTCAATAGACACAAGTGCAGGATCATTACCGAGAAATGTCCTGTACCCTTGGCGCTTAAAAAAACTGCCCTCTCTTATGTTCGAAGGAGCTGGTGAAAAAAACAATTTCGGGCGTCACTTTCGTCTCCCGTGAAAAGTTCTCGCGAATAATTAAAAGGAGTCATTGCTGATGTTTGATTTTTTGGGGGGGGGGGAGGGGTTGGCGGCTGGGGGCCGAGCTGCCAATGAATCGAAAGGACGAGTAGTTCCGCTGCACTAAATCAGAGCATACGTCTTTCATATCAGCACTAAACCAGTAGCATTTTTTCTCCTCTCAACCAATTACGTTCTTAACCAGAAAATAGATGGGAACCAATTCCAGCACAAGAGATATCTCTGACTCTGAGATCCTGCTTAGCTGTTTGAGGTTCTCATCGGACTCGCCGTTTTTCGGATACGTGTGCACATACGACTCCCGGACCAATAACAACATATGACTCCCGGATTTAGTATCTAATTCTCACTGGTTTGGAAAATGTATAGATACGACCTATTATAACCAGCGGGGGTTCCCTAGTGGTTAGATTTGAGGGAGACAAATGCCCCGTAACCAGCAGTGAAATTTTTTTGAGATAATGGTAGGATATAGAGACCTGAGCAGGTCTTTAAACTGCTCACAAAGTTTCTTGGGAAGGGTTTCTCTAAAACCCCTCCTCACAGGGCTCTCCGCCACAATCCAAACCCCCCTTAGGGGGGAGAAGGCAAGGATCCCACCCTGGATCCCTCGATGCCTTATCCCGTGAAATACCAGGTCAAGGTACAAGAAATTAAAGGGGCTCCCCCAGAAATCCCCCCAGGTGATAGGAAGAAGATTTTTTCACACTAAACTCATGTCATGCCCTTGTGACGGCGCTGCTATCTCTATTTGGGCTTCTTCTTCTTCTTCTTCTTCTTCTTCTTCTCTCTCTCTCTCCAGTGTCGTTTTTTTTTTTAAATTAAGACAGTGAATAAAAACGCGCAATGATTAGTCTTATACGAATATGAGTGCTCACATACATACACTCGCTCTTCTTTTAACCTTCCTTTTCTTCTAACTTAAATTCCATTAATTTACGCAGGGGTCGTCCCGTGCTCTGCCCTATAAATACCAGCCCCCAACCAACACATTCAATTACCTCAAAACCTCATTCCAAACCAAGCATGACCATGAGTTCAGAGTTCAAAAGCCTCTGGCTCTTCGCCATCACCTCCAAATGCAGAGCCTTCACCCATGATAACATTGCCTGGTCCCTCCTCTTGCTGGGTTTAACTTGGCTTGTTATCACCCTCCTCCACTGGTCTTACCCTGGTGACCCTGCCTGGGGCAAATATTTCTGGCGCAAGGCACTCTTCCTCTCTCCATCCTCCTCTTCTCTTTCTCCATCCCACACGATCCCCGGTCCCAGGGGATTGCCTCTTTTCGGAAGCATGAGCCTCATGCTCCACTTGGCTCATCACCGGGTTGCCGCCGCTGCTGAAGCCTTCGGGGCTAAGCGCCTGATGGCCTTCAGCCTGGGCGATGGGCGATAGTCGGGTCATCGTGACATGTAACCCTGAAGTCGCCAAAGAAATCCTCAACAGCTCCGTGTTTGCTGATCGCCCTGTGAAAGAGTCTGCTTACAGGCTCATGTTTAACAGGGCAATTGGCTTCTCTCCCCACGACGTCTACTGGCGAACCCTCCGGAGAATTGCCACTACTCACCTTTTTTGCCAGAACAAAATCAAGGCTTTCGAGTCTCAGCGGCGCACTGTCGCTTCTCAGATGTCCGCGGCTCTGTTTGCTTCCCGCGAGCAACCCTTCACAGTTCGCCAAGTGCTGAAGCGAGCCTCACTGAACCACATGATGAGCTGTGTGTTCGGACAATCCTACGACTTGAGCTGCACGAGCCCTGAAGTGGAAGAGCTGACGGGGCTGGTGGACGAAGGGTACGAGTTATTAGGCACGCTGAATTGGTCCGATCATCTCCCCTGGATGGCAGAGCTGGACCCTCAGAAGATCAAATTCAGGTGCTCCAGGCTGGTGCCCAAAGTCAACCGCTTCGTTAGCCGAATCATCGCAGAGCATCGAGCTCAACCGGCCACCGACCACCAGGACTTTGTGGACGTTCTGCTCTCGCTTCAGGGTTCTGATAAACTGCCCGACTCCGATATCATCGCCGTTCTGTGGGTAAGCACCGAGTTTTTAACAACTTTCTTTGCAGGGTATACTTAGAACTTTCAGAGCTTTCAATCATGGGCACTTGTCTACAATTGACGTTTTTCATGAGGAGGTTGGTACGAAAATTTGGGAGTAACGTATGAATGGAAAAAAAATCGCAGGAGATGATATTTCGAGGGACGGACACGATGGCGGTGCTGATGGAGTGGATCCTAGCGAGGATGGTGGTCCATCCGGAAGTTCAAGGGAGGGTCCAGGAGGAGCTGGACCGGGTGGTGGGAAGGTCAAGGGAGGTCAACGAATCGGACATAGGGGACCTGCCTTATCTCCAGGCCGTAGTGAAGGAAGTGCTGAGGCTCCACCCGCCGGGCCCACTGCTGTCCTGGGCAAGATTGGCCATCACTGACACGACCGTGGACGGTCATCACGTGCCAGCAGGAACCACGGCTATGGTCAACATGTGGGCCATCTGCAGGGACCCCAGTGTCTGGCCCGACCCACTCCGGTTCAGGCCCGACAGGTTCCTGGGCGAAGAAGGGGCGGAGTTCTCGGTGCTCGGCTCGGACCTCCGGCTGGCGCCGTTCGGGTCGGGGAGGAGGGCCTGCCCCGGGAAGATGCTGGGGCTGACGACTGTCACGTATTGGGTGGCAGCGATGCTGGAGGAGTATGATTGGAGGGCGGCGGTGAGTGAGGACAAGGTTGACTTGTCGGAGTATCTCAAGCTTTCTTGCGAGATGGCCAACCCTCTCGCCGTCAGACTCCGGCCCAGGCGCGTGCCTTCGCAGACGTCAAGCTGAGATGGAAACCCAATCATCTTAAAAAGCATTATTATAAACTAAAACAAAAGACAATTATCTGTCAAATAAAGCTTTTCTTTTCAAAGGGGAAAGATAAAGTCAACGGCCAGGACAAGAGTAGGGCTTAGATCATGGACCGTGGGTCTGGCTTTAAAGCCCCTCTCGTTTTCAGCTTTTCTTGGGGGTCTTTGTCTTGGGGTTGCAAGGGGTTTTTCTTCTTTTCTATTTGATAGCTCGACCTTGTCGGAGATATATATTATCGTGTTGGTTTCCAACGTTTTAGCCGGTGTACATACTGCTCAAACTAATACAAGCTTCTTTGCGTATGATCACTTACCTAGTTCGAAGGACCCAATTCGATTCACTAAGCCATATATACTTTAATAAGACAGATTGGCACCCCATATCATTGATTCGAGACATAATGAATGTGTGATTGAATTTGAGTTCTTGAGCAAGTGTAACCCACCAATACACAATTTATGGCACTGATAGTATACTTCTCCCTTATTATATGTATTATGTATCGATCACACATTATTGTGATAGCGCTTTATTTATGTCCTTGCCGTTGCCGCCCCGGCTCATTAAGACGTCCAATGTATTCAATCATTCTCATTCAATTGAAAACACGCACGGCCTATTACTATAAATTACACATATATCTCTTCAAGTGACAAGTTCACTTGAGGGTATTTATTAGGAGAAAACATTGATATAGAATACCACCCACCTGGGTGGCGCTGCTGGCGGCAAGCTTTTCCCCCTATTGCAAGGGGAGGAGTTCGATTCCTGAGCGTCACAGGGTGACTTACTCGATAGCACGTGTGTAGTGCACGTGTTGCCCCCAGGGTTTATCCCCCGTTACCCAGGGCCTTTTAGGCTGTCTGTGTTGGTACAGTACGTGGGTTCCTTGGGTTACAAAAAAAAAAAAATTGATAGAGAAAAAATATGACTAGCATTTATCATTACATGTTAATAATCACCGTCTCACAATGAGAGCAATGTGGTTTTGAGAGAGAGAGAGAGAGAGAGAGAGAGAGATTTTCGGCTTGAATCATGAAAGATATACAAAGGAGTATCTCTATAGTAAAAAAAAACCAGTTAGCTGTAGCTCTATTCCTACATTGGCCTGTTTGTTACCTGATTTTATTTTCCGATGTGGCAAAGGAACGACAGTTCTTTTTTTTTTTTTTTTATATCAAATAAGTATGGTCAATCTTAAAAGATCGAGTTATGTTAAGGTTTGATACTAAACTGAATTTCATCAGGTTGGTGATTTCGTAATTCCGACCAAGGCACCTCTTTCGGGATTTCATAGTTTTTAATGCACTTATATTTATATTAATTCACATAGAGATAAAGTGGATTAATAAAGTGAGTAAGTTTGCTATACCTAGAGATAGGATAGTAAATAGATTAGGAAATTTTGCCGTCACATGTTTGATATCATTTTTATACCCACAACAATTGGAAATTCATATCTAGTGGTTATGATGAAATCGGATGCTCTAACATATTTATCGATTGATTTATTGCATTTAGTCTCCAAATTTTGTTTTTTAATTTATTCTAAATTATATTTTGACATGTTATATAAATTTTAGAATTAATCTATTTTAGTATTTAATTGGGAGAATTACCAAAAAAAAGTCCTAAATTTATTGCAATTGTGCCAATTTAGTCATAAACTTTTTTTTTGGCCAATTTAGTCCTAAACATTTTATAATTGTGCTAATTCAGTCCATCCAGCCAAAATTGGCTGGCGGCACTGATGTGGATGCTGGCCATTCAGCGAACGCTGACGTGGCATTTTTAAAATATCTTTTATTTTTTCATTTTCAAATTTTGTAATATTTTTTTTTGAATTTCTGAATTCTTTTTTTTTTTTTTTCCATCTTCTTCTTTCCCTGGTCAGCTGGAGGTGAGGGCCAGTGAGGATTGGCGAGGCTCGCCTTTATCGACCGAGGGCGAGGGTGGGGCCTCACCAGATCCAGTGAGCTCGGCCCTCGCCAAGGCTAGGCAGGGCCTCGCCCAGCCAAGGACTCAATGGTCCAGGTCATGTGGGGAGCATTCAACGACTGCAACGTCACGGATTTGATCCTATTCATGAATGACGCCAACTCCCTCTTCAACGTCACATCCCCCGACGTGTTCTACTTCACTAGCGGGTCCCCGGGCCACTGCGAGAAGAAGCAAAGCTCCATATCTCCGTGCTCAACGCGAACGGCTCCGTCAACGCCCCATCATCCACTAACGACCCTAGTGTGCTGGTCGACATCTCACCGGTGGCTGGCAAGGTCGACCCTCGCCTTGGCTAGATGAGGTCCTACCGGATCTGGCGAGGCTTGACCTTGCCAAGCCTTGGCGAGGGCCAAGCTCCCGGATCTAGTTGGGCCTCACCCTTGCCAATGGCCGACGAGGCTGACCTTGCCAGCCCTCGCCTCCGACCAAGGGAAGAAAAAGATGGGAAAAAAAAAAAAAAAGAAAATTTAAAAATTCGAAAAAATAAATAAATTTAAAAAATGCCACGTCAGCGTTTGCCGGACGACTAGCGTTCACGTTAGCGCCGGTCAGCCAATTTTGGCCAGATGGATTGAATTGACACAATTATAAAATGTTTATGACTAAATTGGCCAAAAAAAAAAGTTTATGACTGAATTGGTACAATTATAATAAGTTAATGACTTCTTTTTTGTAGTTCTACTGTATTTAATTAGTTTATTAATCATCGATCTCATTGGGATGATACTCTTTCTTATCATTATATTACTTGTTCGACACGTTCACTTGCATTTAGAATTTTACGAACAATCATTTATTGTGTTTAGCGTTTGGCCAACACCTTGAAAGGAAAAAGTAAACGAAAGAAGATATTTGACTTACGAATCTACTCTTGGGCGTGTGCTTGTTCCATTTTAGGGAGTGCAAGGCCAGGACGTCCTCGCCAAGTCCACGGGACGTCATCATGTCCAAGAAAGATTTCACCAAGATGACACCACAAGTGCCGTTGGTGCAGGTGGTCCGCCGGGGATGTAGGAGCAGTCGACACAGCCACCGCCGCCGGTGATGTCACACCTAGAGGAGTTGCAAGGGATGTGGGGGAAGGAGGAGGACTTGTAGCTGCTGCAGTCGAGCCACATGAACTGGCCTGCGAGGTCGAGGACGAGGACGGCATTCATGGCGGTGGGTGGGAGTCCCCAACTGGAGGGTGGCGTAGTAACAGTTGGTGGAGTTATCTTTCTTGATGGGGAATATGTAAGAAACTCAAATAGAAATGTAGGAATTGTATCTTTCTTCATTGAATTGAATAATGTTACAGAGATGTATATATCATACAATTGGATTGAATAAAGAAGTAAAGAAAATATTCCTAAGAGAACAAATATTTCTAGTCCTAAAATAATTACAATCCAAATCAATTACAATATTCAGTTCGATTCCATATCTTCAAGGCATATCTTCTTTCAACACTCCCCCTCAAGCTGGTGGCTTGTATATATCCAAGACTCCAAGCTTGTTTAGAAGATATGTATGTTGTCTTTGGAAAAGAGGTTTAGTAAATATATCCTCGGGTTGCTCCGTGGTTCTAATCCCTCTTGTTTCGATGATGCCTTCTTTGATCTTCTCTCGTGTAAAATGACAATCAACTTCTATATGTTTCGTCCTCTCATGTAATATGGGATTTGCTGCAAGTTTGATTGCTGAATCATTGTCACAAAAGAGTAATGTCGGACCTCTAACTTGTATCCCAAGATCCTGGAGTAAACCTCGTAACCATACCACCTCACAAACGGTCTTCGCCATGGATCGATATTCAGCTTCTGCTGATGATAATGATACCGTGGATTGCTTCTTCGTCTTCCATGAAAGCAATGACTCCCCAAGCTTAATACAGAAACCAGTAATGGATCTTCTACTCATGGGACATGTAGCATAATCCGAATCACAAAAGGCCATCATCTCCATATTGCACTTTCGAGAAAGAAGTATCCCTAGCCCTGGACATTTCTTCAGATATTTTACCACCTTCAAGGCTGCATTCATGTAGGATTGCTTTGGACTATGCATGAACTGACTAAGAGTCTGTACGGAATAGCAGATATCTGGCCTAGTCATGGTAAGGTAGATAAGCTTTCCAACAAGTCTCTAATAGCTTGTTGGATCCTTCAGTAATGGATCATCAGAGGAAGACATTCCAGCGTCGTAATCAACACTGGTTAACTTTGTATTCTGTTCAATGGGGATGACTGACGGTTTGCATCCTGATAATCCCGATTCTGACACAATCTCCATCACAAATTTCCTTTGGCTGAGAGAAATCCCCTGATCAGAACGAGCTATCTCTATTCCAAGGAAGTATTTAGGTGGCCCTAAATCTTTGATATGAAAGGAGGAATGAAGATATTCCTTAAGTTTCCTCACAGAGGAATCATCATTTCCCATAATAAGTATGTCGTCAACATAAATCATTAAGTAGATAGACGACTTACCTTTTGTCCAAGTGAAGAGAGCATAATCATGCTTGGACTGCTTGTATCCGGCACTTATGAGTGCATTAGTAAACTTGGCATACCACTGCCGAGAGGCCTGTTTTAAAACATAAAGAGATTTGCGGAGACGACATACCTTAGACTCCCCCTGTCTCCGTAATCCTTGTGGAAGATCCATATAAATCTCCTCTTCCAAATCACCATTAAGAAAGGCATTGTGGACGTCCATCTGATGTAGTGACCAGTTGCGAAGAGCAGCAACCGACAAGAAGGAACGAACCGCGACATCTTTGGCTACCGGAGAGAAGGTCTCATGGTAGTCGAATCCCTCTCGTTGTGTAAACCCTTTGGCCACCAACCGGGCCTTGTACCTTTCCATAGAACCATCTGCTTTATATTTAATTTTATATACCCATTTACAGCCAATGGGCTTACGATGAGGAGGTAATGATACGACATCCCAGGTGTGATTATTAATCAACACCTTAAGTTCTTCTTCCATAGCCTTTTGCCATCGTGGATCATGTACAACCTCATGATAACTAGATGGTTCTAGTTCCTCAGAAATGCGACTAATGCAGCATAAATGATCTGGTGACAGTTGATCAAAAGACACATAGGAGGATATAGGGTAACGAGTACCTGAGAACTTTGATGAAGAGCAAACATAATCTCTTGTCCAAGTTGGTGGGCGAGTGACTCGACCAGATCGTCGAGGTGGCTCATGTAGCACGTTTGACGAAGTTTCCTCAATATGTGGTGGTTCAATGGAATTGATCACTTGAGGTTCCTCTTCGATGAAATCCTCCTCAATTGGATGGCCAGTGGAATGCTCATCAGGTGGCGAAGGTGATGCTGCATGTAATATCTGCTGTGGTGGAGGAGAAGTAATAATATAGGATCCTCCAGAAGATAGATTTTCTTCTGACAGAAAATTACGAGTAGTGTCGAAATCATCTCCAGATGTGGAAGCAGAATTCCGGAAAGGAAAAATATCTTCATGAAAAACCACATCTCTACTGATAAAGAAATCCCCAGTAGATTTTTCATAAACTCGATAGCCCTTTTTGAGATTGGCATACCCCATGAATATGCATTGCCGAGCCCGAGGGCTCATTTTATCTCGAGGCCCTACTATAGTCACATAACAGAGACAACCAAACACGCGAAGATGACTCAAATCTGGTTTCTTCCCATATAAAAGTTCAAATGGAGATTGCCCCTTCAAGATTCTAGACGGCATTCGATTTATTAGATATGCTGCAGTGACTACACAATCTCCCCATAAATCCTCTGGTATAGATGCTTGGAATTTAAGGGCCCGCGCCACTTCCAAAAGATGGCAGTGTTTTCTCTCAACAACTCCATTCTGCTATGGTGTATAAGTGCAAGTACTTTCATGTAAAATCCCATTTGAGCTAAAGAATGAAGCACATTCACCACTGAAGAATTCCTTTCCATTATCAGTACGAATCCGACGAATTGATTTGCCAAACTGAGTTTTGGATAAAGAGATCAAGATTCTAAGATGAGATAGAACTTGATTTTTTGATTGTAGGAGAAAAACCCAGGTGGCACGTGAGAAATCGTTCACAATTGTGAGAAAGAACCGTGAACCATCATATGATTTACGGTATGATATGGTCCCCATATATCAACATGAATTAAGGAAAAAATGCTGTCAACACGAGTGTTGCTATTTGGAAAATGGGAACGGGTTTGTTTCGCTAAAGGACAAATAGGGCACTGAGGACAAGGAAAAAATGTAGTGTGACCCAATCGTTTATGATGAAGGAAATTTTTATTGCTGTCAACATTACTTATGGATTTATTGAAAGCTACAGAAGAGGAATTAAAATTGGTTGGAAGATCAATCCAAAAATATAATCCTTGATAGATTCTACCCAAGCCCATCAGATTGCCAGTCGAAAGGGCCTAAAATAGACATTTATCAGAGTCAAACAAGGCACGACAGGAATTGTCTTGACAGGCTTGTGAAATGGATATGAGATTAAATTGAAAACTAGGGACATAAAGGACATTTTTAAGGCTAATGAGTGGGCTAAGATTTACAGTTCCGGTCATATCAACATTTGTGGTATTTCCATTCGGGAGTTGTACTGATATAGGAAAGGATAACTTCTTAACATTGGAAAAAAATTTCTGATTGCAGACAATGTGATCACTAGCTCCAGTATCAATAATCCATGCATCCATTGCAATTGAGTTCATCAGACAATAAGAAATACCTGTGAAACTCCCTGCCTTGTCGAAGCATCCAATTTCTTTAAAGCTTCCATCAGCTCCCCGATATTCTCCATGAGAAATTGATTTGTCTGTTGATTTTCCCAACACCTGTAAAACAGTTGAAAATTTTCCTTTCTCCTTTTTGCCGGGTTTTCCATGGAGCTTCCAGCAATTTTCAATCGTGTGATGTGGGCGTTTGCAGTAATCACAGTACAACTTACCCTTGCCCTTTTGATAATTTTTTCCGAGTGAATTAGGCCTATTCACGGCATGGGCCGTCGTTGCTCCATACGGTCCATCAGGGATTGCCGCGAAATTTCCTCGCGGCCCATCGGAATAAAAAGAATTTCCTCGCTGCCCATCGGAATAAAAGGAATTTCGCCCGCGTGGGCCGTCTGGCTCGTATGCATTTGAGCCACGATAGCCGTTGGATTCCATCCTCACTCTGCCTCCAGAACCGTCCGATTCACCGCCTCCAAGGAATGTTTGCGGACCGTCCGATCGATCAAACACATCGTGGCCGCCCGTCACTGAACGATATCCCCTAGGGTTTTCTTCGTGAAACCTAGAGTGGTTTCGTGCGTCTCTCTTCCTCCCGTGGCTCTCTATAGCGGGCGAGAAAATTTCTTCGCTGCCAGAGCCACGCTGTCGCCATTCTTCCCGTAATCGGCTGCTCTCTATTGGCTTTCTTCTTGAACAGCAAGTTGGTAGATGCGGCCGAGGGTCGGCATCGGCTCCATGGTCAAGATCTATGACCTAAATGAGAGGTAAGCTTCATTCAAGATGAGCAGAAAGCGTATCGCTTTCTCTCTGTCCCGCATCCTTTTGTATTGCTATAGGATGGGTTATGGCCAGTCGAATTTCTCCTCGGCTGCCTCCTACTCGTTCCACAAACCTAAAATTTTGTTAAAAATCGCATCAACAGACATATTTCCCTGTTTTAAATCAGAGATCTGTTGCGTCAAAGAGAAAATTTTAACTTGATCTAATTTTCCAAACATCTCTTTGATATTTTCCCAAATCTGTTTCGAGTCCTTCGTCGGGGGAAGAGCGGCTGCGACCTCGGGAGCGATGCAGTTTCCGACCCATGTTCGGACTAACTGATTGCATTTCTTCCAGAGTCGTGCCATTCGCTCGTCGGATGGGACCGGAACCGTTCCGTCAATAAACCCCTCTTTATCTTTCGTTACCAGTGCATGCCGGAACTCGCGCGACCAATTTGAGTAGTTGTCTGATCCAGTTAACTGTTGAGCAATGAGTTTTAGTTTTGGTCTGTCAGCATTGGTTGTGAAAAGAGGGTCGCCGGGTTCCGGCCGACCCCTGGCAGCGAAAATCTGGTATGGAAGAAACCTTGGCAGCGGATTTGGGTAGGGATTTGCCGCAAAACCCGATCCGCCAGAGCTGGTTGCAGTATCCGCATTGGAAAAAAACGGACCCGGGTAGGGATTCGTTCCCACACCCGGTTCGATCGACCCGCCCGTCTACTGAGGATTGGTGGTTGCGCCTGCCCCGTTGCTAGTTGGTAGGTCTCCATCAGTTCACACACCATTTCGATATCTCGGCGATGATGTATTTGGATTAGTTCCATAGTACCAAGAATACGGTACCCATGGGTAAGGTGGCCCTGAATAGGGATGCCCCATGTTAAACTGAGCTGGAGCAGTCCCCCACTGCGCATGCTGAAGATGAATTTGTGGTGGCTGAATTTGTGGTTGAACTTGCTCCTGAGATACTGCGATTATTGCCGAGGGTTCGACAATCTGAGGGGGTGGTGGCGGTGTCGTCTCTTCTACGGATCTTGAGGTAAGTGCTTGTGGATTTGTCATGATGACAATTTCCTAAAAAATCTGCAATAATTCTGTCTTGTGGATTTGTCATGTTGCAGGTTAATCTAGAGTTGTAATTATTTTAGGACTAGAAATATTTGTTCTCTTAGGAATATTTTCTTTACTTCTTTATTCAATCCAATTGTATGATATATACATCTCTGTAACATTATTCAATTCAATGAAGAAAGATACAATTCCTACATTTCTATTTGAGTTTCTTACAAGGTATCAGAGCGTGTCTCGATCTTGACATAGCTTTCGCACCTCTATTACTGCAACCTTTCGCAGAACAGATTAGTCTTCTCTATTTCCTTTTTTTGTTCTGTTCAGACACGCTCTGATACCTTGTAAGAAACTCAAATAGAAATGTAGGAATTGTATCTTTCTTCATTGAATTGAATAATGTTCTTTCTTCATTGAATTGAATGTATATATCATACAATTGGATTGAATAAAGAAGTAAAGAAAATATTCCTAAGAGAACAAATATTTCTAGTCCTAAAATAATTACAATCCAAATCAATTACAATATTCAGTCCGATTCCATATCTTCAAGGCATATCTTCTTTCAACAGAATACAAGTGCGGTGGGTTTGGCCGTGGCCATGGCTGAGGAGATGGCAGAGGCCAAGATGAAGCCGAAGAGGAAGGAGGGAATGAAAGGAGAGGATGCCATTGTCGGAGAGGTGGCTGGGAAGAGGAGTGAGATGGATGCGAATTTACATAAACTCCGCTTGGATGCCTTATGGACTTGAGTGGATTTAATTAAGACATGTTAAGGTCTCTCCTTGCTAATGCAACGAGGGCCGTTGCGCATAACACTAGGGGGCCATTCGCATTACAAAAGCTGTGTAAAAGAGTCGCAAATTCTCTCACTCCAATTCAAAAATAGTATAGAACACGTGGTCCGCCAATCAAATTAATGCAACTCGTTATTAGACAAAGCATTTTTCAGGCATAACTAGTCTACATGAGGTTTTGAATCCACGTCAATTCACTATTTTCCAAAGTATTGGCAGTTCGATCGGGTCATGAAGGCCCTGCATGTTTGTGTTCTTTTTATTTGTTCATGAACATATTTTCTGTTTTTTGTTCCTGGGAACAAAAAAAGAACATAAACGCGTTTGTTTGTGTTTTTGTTCAAAATCTGTTTTTTTTGTTCCTGGAACAAAATTGGAACGGAAATAAGAAACAAAAAAAAGTTATTTTTTTGTTCCGAAAACACTTTTAAAGAACAAATTTTCTCTCTCCTCTTTTTTTTTCTTCTTCTTTTCTTCTTCTTTTTTCTTTAGCTGGTTGCCGGCCTCGGCCATGGCCGGCGACCGGCCGTCGAGGGCCAGCAACCTCGCCGGCCCCTGGCGAGGCGAGGCCGAGCCTCGCCCGTGCCAGCGACGCTCGGCCTCGCTTGCGCCGGCGTGGGCGAGCTTGGGCTTGCCTAGATCCGGCGAGGCCAAGCTCGCCCAGCCACCAATGAAGCTCGGCCTCGCCGGATTTGGGGGAGCCCGAGCTCGCCTCGCCGGGGGCCAGCGAGCCTCGCTGTGGCTGAGCGAGGCTGCCGGCCCCGTCGGCCGGTCGCCGGCCTCGGCATGGCCGGCGACCGACCAAAAGAAGAAAAAAAAAAAAAAAAAAAAAAAAAAAAGGAAAATAAAAATTTAAAATTTAAAATAAACAAAAAAAGAATATAAATTTACTAAACTTGTTTCTATTCATTTTTTATTCCCGAACAAATTTACAAAACGCATCTTTTAGTCAAAAATTATTCCCGGAACAGAAATAGTTTTTTCTATTTCTTTTCTCTGTAATAATTTTTGAATAGAAACGTTACCAAACGCGCCTAAAGAAACTATTCTCGCCTAGAATTTGATTGGTCAAAAAGTGAAAAAGGGTTGAGAACCAATAAAAGGGAAAAATAAAGGTTGACTAGTCAACAAAAGGAGAAAAGCGGACGTCCCGGGTCATATTATAACACTGAGAGCACACCGAAATAGAAAGAGAAATAAAGGAAAAAGGAAAAAAAAAAAAAGAGGGTTTCGCGCATAAATGGCGCGGAGACCTTACCAAGCTAGATTAGCATTGTCTCACAATGCCCAATAAAAATTCAAGCCATCCATTCATCTAGTTGGAGTAATTTTCTAAGTTAGAGTACAAATTCAAATTATGTGAAATTTGAATCGTAAAATTTGATTTTGGAGTTGATAAGTTGTGGAATCTCATGGAAACCATAGATTAAAGCGTTGTAGAGTCATGAGATTTGATAGGAGTCGATTTGAAATAACATTTTTGTTTTTTGACCAAAGAAATAAACGTTTGATTGAAGCAAAATTCCAAAATTTCGCCCACAAGCTTTGTCTTGCAGAGAGCTTTGATTATTTGCTTTGGGCGAGTGATTTTTTGACACGTGAGAGCCATTTTGTTAGTGATTGAATTTAGTTTACCTGATTCATAATGAGGTAATGTTTTACTTGATTTTGATGTTAATCCTAATTTAATTAATCGGATTATGAGATCGTCGGCTTGCATGGCCACCTTGTTTGAGTGGAATCTGCATCTTGTATTTCCGATGGCTTCCTAACATCGCCAAAACAATCTCGCAGACAAGGCCAACAGCGACCAAGAACTGAATCCCCCACACGGCCCACAGGCTTTTTATCAGCGGCCAGGAAATCCAAGTGATCGAACTCATGGTGGCTTCGTTCAAGTGTGCTCACTAGACATCAATGCAAACGTGGAGTGAGGAAAATTCTGACATTGCTTCTGAAGAATATTTACTAAGAGCTTGCAAGAAAGGTCACTACTTCAATCTAGAGAATCTCTTAATTAATCCTTGAAAATCGGCTAAATTTAACCCTCACACCTTCATTATTACTGTCAACATCAATATGAGTCTCATCTGGAGCTTATGGGGTTGTTTCTCTAACAACAATTCAAAGAGGGTCAGTTGTGCAGGGGAAGATTACATGCAGAGCACAGCACAAGAAAAGATGGTCATCAGGTCACGGTTGGCGATCAAGAATTGAACAAGAATGTGAAGAGCAAGCCCAGCGGATCTTCACTTTCTTCTTCGAGACAGTGATTGTACGATTGGTTTTGCGAGAACTCATGGCTCAAATTCTTACTTATATGGTCCGTGTAAAGCCCTATTTACTAGGGGTGAGCATGGTCCGGGTTGGTCCGGGCCACCCCCTAATCCTAGGACCAACCCGTACAGTGTCGGTCCTCAATTTTTAGGACCAAGGACCAACCTTATTGAGCCTGGGACCAAGGACCGGACTGACCCAATAGGTTCGGTCCGGTTCCAAGGTCAACCCGGGACCGATCGATAATTTTTTTCGTCTTATTTTTTATATTCCTAAAAAAGCAAACCTACAAATTCAAATTATACATCCATCGACAATGCGGCATTGTGCAACTAAATTATAAATACCAATACATATTTAGCAAATTTAAGATGACACAATAATAGAAATTCCGTATCTACTAACCGCTCATCGAGATATGGGACAAGATGAAAAGTTCTTGTAATCATCTATTTTTAATATTCATAACACCATATGCAAAAGCATTTTCTTACATTCGATCATGTAGAGTCCACTCAACCAAAAAATGAGTTTCACACTACTTGACTAGCAAATCACCGTAGCAACTGCAGTACTACTCTACTCTTAAAAAATTCTACCATTTGACACTCATTGAAAAGCAAAGTGTAGCTGAAATTCATTAATAAAATACAATTAAACCATAAAAAGTTCACAATACTTAATATAAACCATGAACATATAACTTCACATTTTGTTAATTCACTTGAACTTTTAAATACCTGAAAACAAAACAAACGACAAATAATTAATACTCAACAAAAGTTTTAAATTAAAATTACTATTAGTGCTATTGATAGAATATCTCAATATAATATAATATAACAAACATTTTACTTAGGTTTGAATATATAAAAGAATTATAAATAATATAATATAATATAATATAATATAATATACAGGGTTGGTCCAAAGTTGGATCGACCCACACTCTTAGAACCGATGACCAACCGATGACCAACCCGTACAGTGTTGGTCATGGAATTTCAAGACTAAGGACCGATTCAATCCCCTTGGGAACCGGACCAGGATCGACAGGGTTTGGGCCCGTCCAGGATCGGTCCAGGGTCGACCCTAGACCACTGCTCACCCTACTATTTACACAGGTTTTCATGGATACAAGTGAAGTGAGCGGCAGCTTTTAGGTACGAGGCTGGCTGGAGACTTCGGAATCCCAGAAAACATGTCGGAGACTAGTTAAAGTTCGCATCTTTGAGTCGGAACTAGAAACGGGTTACGAGATTGGGTGTCTGCACGAGGGGACATCGAATTAAGGGTCAGCGCAAGATAAAATCTGGAACATAAAATTAGACCAGTGAAAATCTGTAAGCTTTAGGTTTAAGGTAAGTTATGGGAGGTTCGAGATTTTAAAAAGAGGAACCTGTTTTGACGGGTGAATTCTAAATTTTTTATTGGAAGAACTTAGAACTTAAAATCTAGACTGAGACAAGTCTTAATGTTTTTCTTGATTCATATCTTCATGCAATCTTACCATATTTTGTATTGTTTGATAATGATTGTATAAACTAGAAACACTAATTTGAGTTTTTATCTTATGATTGAGACTTTTAGTTTATTAATATTCATACTTTCCGTGTGTCTTTATGATTAATGAATTAGAACAACAAATAGTAATCATTAAAGATTCAATTAATAATATAGGTTGAATTTGAGTAGATTCTGAAATTTGTGATAGCATAGGCTCCAGGTTTTATGATATATAAAGTAGGTTCCAAATTCCAAAAAATGATAAACATGTTCCAATAAATAGATTTCAGGTATAAGGAATCCACATCCCATGCCTGTACCAATAAAAGCGGTAATTCAACAAATCTAAGGTTATTGCCAGGAAAAAAAAGACAGAAAGTAAAAAGAGTCAAATATTAGGATTCATAATCTTCAAAAGTAAGCCCAAGCACCATATGTTCGAGAATCAAGAAGGGAGTTGATACCGTAATAATCACCCTACTTACTAGGAAGCAAGTCATTTACTTAATTATTCACCAAAATTAAATCCGATGGTTGCCGTGTTGTTCCTTTGCAGGCTCTCTGATGCCTGTGGCGTCTGTTTGTTGTTTTTATCGGCACCCTTCCACTCGTTTTGACGGTTTGTCACTTTGAGTGTAAGTTTTTGGTGTCGGATTGTTTTTTGTATAGTCTTGATTAAGCTCAATATATTCTTACTTTACCAAAAACAAAAAAGCAAAAAAAAAAAAAAAATTCCGAAATACTTCATTAAGACAAGCATTCGAACGAAGCTTGACTTCATGAACACAGTGCCTTGTGGCAGTTCAAAGAGCAATAAGTAGGCTTGACCTTTGGTTATGCCGGTGGAACATTGACGTGAGGAGGTGAACTAACTGAAGAACCAATCAAGACATCATCTTTCTATTCTTTCCCAACGGAAGCAAAAGGAAAGTCACCAACCTATCTTCATAGCCCTAATTCTACCCAACATTTCTTGCTATATAAACTCCAATCCCCCTTCCTCTCAGCTCACCAATTTCAAGTCCTTGAGCCTATCACAACATAGCATCTATTGCCCACTTACCCAATATGGCTTTTCCCTCAAAGAGCTTTGTACTCTTCATCGCCCTAATTTTCTCTAGCATGAACATGAGCTTTGGAGCTCGTCATTTGCTGCAAGCAACCATGCCATCCATACCGACTCTTCCCACCATACCAACTTTACCGAAACCTGGGTCGCTACCTCCATTGCCTGCCATGCCCACATTGCCTAAGGTCACCATGCCACCCATGCCCGCCATGCCAACATTGCCTAAGGTCGCCATGCCACCCATGCCCGCCATGCCAACATTGCCTAAGGTCGCCATGCCACCCATGCCCACCATCCCGACGACCCTGCCCCAGCCCACACTGCCAACGCTTCCTGCCACCCAGCCAACGTTGCCCAAGACTACTTTGCCGCCACTTCCGAGCTTGCCAACTGTGCCGACCAGCTTGCCACCAATGCCAAGCATCCCTACTTCCCTCCCTAAGATCCCCTCTATTCCTTTCCTCACCCCACCTCCAGCCACAAGCCCCTGAAGATTTTAGTACCATTGATCCATGGGGTGCCTCAGGATGTTTTTGATTAGAATTTATTACCATGTTTGTTGATTACAAGATGTCACTTGGGATTGTTATTGTTTATGTTGTGTTACCACATATCTTCCTACCTCTATTATATGTATTATGTTTTGATCACACATTACTGTGATAGCGCTTTATTTATGTCCTTGCCATTGCCGCCCTGGCTCATTAAGATGTCCAATGTATTCAATCATTCTCATTCAATTGAAAACATGCACGGCTTATTACTATAAATTACACATATATCTCTTCAAGCGACAAGTTCACTTGAGGGTATTTTATCAGGAAAAAAATATTGATATTGAAAAACTATGACTAGCATTTATCATTACATGTTAATAATCACCGTCTCACAATGAGAGTAATGTGGTTTTGAGAGAGAGAGAGAGAGAGATGGTGACTCCTGTTAGTTTCTTTCGGCTTGAATCATGAAAGACATACAAAGGAGCAAGTGCTGCTTATCTCCACAGTTAAAAAACCAGTTAGCTGTAGCTCTGTTCCTACATTGGCCTGTTTGTTACCGGATCCTATTTTCCGATGTGGCAAAGGAACGACAGTTTTTTTTTTTTTTTTTTTTTTTTGTATATCAAATAAGTATGGTTGATCGAGTTATGTTAAGGTTTGATACTAAACTAAATTTCATCAAGTTGGTGATTTCGTAGTTCCGACCAAGGCACCTCTTTTGGGATCTCACCAAGTCTTTTCCCCATAATAATAATCTGATCAAGGTACCATATACCTTATGTTCTACAAAAATCTCCCTCAGCATCATTCTTATCCTTAATGTCAATCTTAATAGATCGAGTTATGTTAAGGTTTGACACTTAACTGAATTTCATTAGGTTGGTTATTTCATAGTTCCGACCAAGGCACCTTATGTTCTACAAAAATCTCCCTCAGTGTCAATCTTATTCCTCACGTCAATCTTAAAAGATTGAGTTATGTTAAGGTTTGATGCTAAATTGAATTTCATTAGGTTGGTTATTTCATAGTTCCGACCAAGGCACCTTATGTTCTACAAAAATCTCCCTCAGCGTCAATCTTATCCCTCACGTCAATCTTAAAAGTTCGAGTTATGTTAAGGTTTGACACTAAACTGAATTTCATCATGTTGGTTATTTCATAGTTCCAACCAAGGCACCTTATGTTCTATGAAAATCTCCCTTAGCGTCAATCTTATCCCTTACGTCAATCTTAAAAGATTGAGTTATGTTAAGGTTTGACACTAAACTGAATTCATCAGGTTGGTTATTTCATAGTTCCGACCAAGGCACCTTATGTTCTACAAAAATCTCCCTTAGCATTATTCTTATCCCTCACGTCAATCTCAAAAGATTGAGTTATGTTAAGGTTTGACACTAAACTGATGAACATTCTTATCCCTCACATCAATCTTAAAAGATCGAGTTATGTTACGGTTTGACACTAAACTGAATTTCATCAAGTTGGTGATTTCGTAGTTCCGACCAAGGCACCTCTTTCGGGATCTCGCCAAGTCTTTTCCCCACAATAATAATGAATCAAGGTGCCACATACCTTATGTTCTACGAAAATCTCCCTGAGCGTCGGTCTTATCCTTCACAAACTCCTTTTGTTCTACTTTTTTGCACATCGTCCAAATACTACGGTCACCTTGCGCATACGTGAATATTTTTCCTGGCAGACCTTGTGTGGAGTATTTGAGTACAAAAACATACCATTCCACAGTCCAGATATCTCTTTATAGCTGTCATATGGAATTTGTGATTAAGCTTAAGTAATCTCTCTTAATTGTACGAGATAAAACATACATACGCCTTGCTTTTTTTAGCGCAATATCTCCAAAAGTACTGAACAGAAAGACATGGCCCAAAGAATGCGCAAGAAAAAGAATAATTAACCAGCAGACAGGCATGTTCATATTTTCATGAACAGGCTGGGTAAACTTATTATTGACAATGACATAAACATATGTACTTACAGGAGGAGAATCGGTTCGATCTATGGTGCTATGACAATTTGCAATGATGAGATGTAGCTTGTGTTGATCATAGGACGGGACAGGTGAACTGCGACTGCGTCTCTTCAATATACATGAATTCCCTCGTAATTCTATGCTGCATTCATGTACTGATTAAAGAAACAACAAAGAGGTGCTTCCGACTCTTTAAGAAACTTGTCCACTCTCAGGGGCATCATTTTCAGTATCAACTGTTAGAGATAGAAGTTCCACAAGCTCCAGCCTATATTCAAGGCCTCTCAGATGGTGCCCTAACAACATGCACCTGGAGAAGCAAAATGATGGATGAGAATAGCTAGAACTGTTGTCAGTTTCAACAGTTAAACAGAGTTCACCAAGTATAAAACAGTGAAGGACAATATTTATCTGCAATATATTTCAGAGCAAGTACAATAGGATGCTCAATTTCTAGCTGCAAAGTGTTTCTGCTTGGAAAATGTGGCAGGCCAGGTTGTCAGCCATTGAGTGTCATACTATGACAATCTCTGGTCCAGTGAAGTACAGACTTACAGCCATCAGGAATGGCAAAAAGTAAAATACGGATTAACTTGAACTAAAAGTGTGTAATGCAACAGTAGATGTGATTCTCAACACAACATACAGTAATACTACGACAAGAGATAAATCTAATTTATGGAAGTTCAAGCAAGAAAGAATGCCATATTGAGAGTATATAGGCAAAACTTGCTTAAATTGGATCATGCCGGCAAGTTAGTTCTTGATTTTTCAGATATACTAAGCTCCCATAATCAGGCAAGCAATCAAGCATCTACAATTGACTATATCCAATATAGTGCCCCAAAAAGATAAAAGGAGCTGGACTAACCAGAAGAGCAGTCGTGCTAGATAGTCCCTAGTTAATGAGACAATTGGCTGGAACTGGAGTGACACATTATCAACAAGTTCAGAGTGATCATCATCGCCAGAACATACTTCTTGGTTTGACGAGTACTCTGATGAAGGAGGACCCTTAGAGTGCATTCTGGGAGACAAAGTTGCTAGAAGACCATGAACGACCGAGTGGATTGTTCCCCTCAATTCAGGCAAGGAAGGTTCCGATAGCTCAGCCACCTGTTTACACATATTTCATTACTCCTTTTGTTTATGGAAAGTTAAAAACACTTCAAGAAAAGCTTTGGAGTGAGGACGCCGCTACATGTCCTCATCCAAACATGAAGTTTGCTAGTTAAGAGTTTCATCCATTAATAGGTGCATGCAGTACGCATCCATGCAAATAAAGGAGGATAGAAAGAGAAGAAGGATGGCAAATTGGCAATACCTTGACACATGATTCACAGTCATGAATAGTGCAGGCTGTGACAGTTCCAACATAAAAATGAAAAATAGTTGAATGGTCATAACAGACAAAATAAGAAAGGCAAACAAAATGCAAATCCACATAACCAAGAAGATAGGTAAATGATATGGAAAGCCATAAGGCATAAAGCCATGCTAAGTCATCACTTTTCAAAACAGTAATGCCATGGGAAAAGCACATGCTAAGTTCAAAACATTTAAGATCTATGTGCTGGATCTGGGTCAATAATGAAAGGATCAGGATTTGAGAGATGAATTTTGTAGCTCTGGAACAAGTATAATAAGTGGCTTTAATTAATTCAAAGTACAAATCAGTTGCACTGGAGAAAGATTGACTTGAGGGCAAAATAGGAGAAAATCGTTGAGAACTTTTTTCAATCTAATTCATTCTAGATATGCCTGCAACTCATTTTCTCTCTTCGGCATTCTTTGTCATGAACATGCATCTAAAGTTCTCTCACCAAACAAGGTTCCCATCACGAAAATCATTCTTAGGTTTGACTGGGAATACGTAACAGACACAAATTGAATTTCTTTGAATCATTTCCTGCCAAAGCAGAGAATGTTCAAGTGGTAAAGGAGCATTGCTGCTTCAAATATGTTTGCTAATACTACTTTGTAAAGTTCAGCGGCTACTTTGTATTAGGCAAATATGAGGAATTATTTGGTAAGAATTGAGTGGAGGAAGATGGTTTCCTAGTTAGGGGGATAAGGACACCACAAGTGCCATAGCTTCTGTACGGCGCTCACTTGAGCACCATACAAAAGTTATGACACTTGTGATGTACTTTTTCCTTAGTTAAATTACAAATAAATGGGAAATACTCTCACACTCCTCTAATTTTGATCAAATTACTCGAACACACATTGTATTTTCACAAATTAGTCCAACATCCCTCCTGTTTTGCTCAAATTGCTTGTCCACGCCATGTATTTTCATAAACTATTCTGACACTCCTTCTGCATCAAAAACTATCTTGAGATCTTATCAATAGATATCTCTAATAAAATACAAGAGGGTGTCAGAAAAATTAATGAAAATAACATGGTATCAGAGTAGTTTGGTATAGCCACTGTTGATTTCAGAAGCCATACACAGAAAAAGGAAACAAGCGTAACACACATGCATAAATAATATCCATATGCAGATAGTGGCCATTGAAAAGAATCTAATTTTAACATGATGTAACCTTTTCTGGTTCTAGTGATCTCAAGTAGTCCAGCAAATCATTTTTTTCCTCCCCAACGAACTGTTGCATTTGGAGAGCAGCAG
The DNA here is from genome assembly GCA_014182575.1 of Eucalyptus decipiens. Lineage (NCBI taxonomy): Eukaryota > Viridiplantae > Streptophyta > Magnoliopsida > Myrtales > Myrtaceae > Eucalyptus > Eucalyptus decipiens. The sequence goes on from CM024615.1 coordinate 27,394,630, forward strand.
TTTTCCTCTTGACCTCATGTAGTTCCTTCATAAAAGAAATATAGGAATGAATATTTCTGCACCATTATTCTAATAGACCTTTCAATTAAATATTAAATTCAACCATCCTCAAAGCAAAACATCTAGCCATAAAATTGAGGACATTGGGCATAAAAACTCCTGGATCAAATATGACATAAGTGGATATTTGATTGCTTTGAAAAATTAGGCACCAGTTTCATAACAGCATTATTAGGAAACATAATCTTTGGCCTACACCGATCTATTATCACACTTCATCATCTCCTTCAGCCACTTTATTCTCATCAAGACATATTAAGCTTTGCCATAGTCCAGTCAATGTCAAACTTACAACTGGATAGCTTCCAGTTCCTCAATCTGATGACTAACAGCAGCCCACGAAATGGGGCTCCAAGATTAAAACTACAATTTGGTTTAGTTTATCAGAGACATGATTAAGCACATGTGCTAACATAGTTGACTGCAAGTACAAAGAGATACAACTGTATATTATACTTAATTAACAACAAAGTTACTCATAAAAAAAATTAACATTTAAGTAGCATAAGATGGAACACACACCTTTTTGGCAGATGATAAACGAGATTGTAAATGAAGAATATATTCCTGAGCTTCACGAGAAAGTTTGCCTAGACGTTTACTATCAATGTCCTCAACTGTCTCTTCTCTAACTTTTTCGTATTTGAGTGATATTGCGTTCTTTCCCGAAAAGTCGATTTTTCTAGCACTGTCTAGTAAAATTTCTGGCACGCCACTTTGTGAGCGGTCCTCAGTCTGATTTTCAAAGCTCTGTTCATGCGTATCAAGATTCCTTTCAAGGCAAAGCCTATATTCCGCATTTCTCAGTGTATAACTGCATTCCAAGAAAAATTTCCATCACAAATGCATAAGAGGAGACAAACAATCTGTTACTGAAGAAAATAAAATGGAATTCTCAGATAATTTCTTTAAATTCTCAAATGCATAGGCCTGATGCAACTAATGGAGCATACAAGTAGAGAAAAACAGAACCTTGTTTTTATAAATTCAAGAGAATTGAGTTTTCAAAGACATGAATTGTTGATGCCTATGCATATTATAAAAGATAAGCATACCCTGTCATCATTGAAGAAACCAACAACTTTGAGAGTGGCTCCCACAAAGCTTCAATGTATACTTGAAACTGATTCGACGGAAGCAACCCCAACATTCCTGATATAGTCCTCTTCATTGCGTCAATAGTAGTCGGGGCTACGTCTTTCTGAATAAGGCTCACATCTAGCGGTTCTATCTCTTGTATCAAAGCGAAGAGAACTGATTTCTGAAAAGCACAATCCAACAGCTTAGTGTCAACTTTGGGAGAGCAAGACAAGAGCCGAAACATGTAATTCTAAAAGCTGCATTTAACAATCGAAACAGAAACATCTTCAGAAAAATGGATGTCCCGAGTTGCCAAATGAATCTCACTAAGGCAAAAAACTTCCACTCTCGAATGCTCAGAACTAGAAATGGCTAGCAACCAAACAAAATTTCACCCTTCATCGATCAAAACTTTTTCTCTCGCTCCCTTAATGATTGCTGAGATAGAACAGATTCGTTTCTAATAATACATTGCTTTAATTCTGTCCATTAGACTCGCAATTGCAAAAGCAAGCGCTCGTAGTCTCCAACTCAATCTTTACATCTCACGCCACAGACACCCTTGCCAAGCAAAATTCAATCTTCTTCCGTAATCTATCCGCGCCCGCGCACTCGAAACGAAACTAGATATCGACGCTTGCTATTACTGGAAACGACGCCAAGAATCTCCATGAAAACTAGAGAAAAAAGGTAAAATTCCCTCAGCGCCTCCTAAGAAAGAGCGAATTGTCCAGTTCCTAAAGAAGAACGCCAAAGCCACAACACTTCCGCAACGGCATCGACGCATCGTAACCGAAAATCACACGCTTCCGAGGCGAATCATTTCCGTCGATCGACGGAATCGAGCACCAACCTGAGGCGAATCGGCGGACCGGCGGTCCTCTCCGGCGCCGAGATCATCGAACGAGGAGGCATCCGGCGACGAAGAGGCGGCGACGGCGATCGAGGCCCGGCCCTTCCCGGGGCTTACGGAGATGCGGACGGGGGAGGCGGCGGCGGCGGCGGCGGCGGCGGCAAGGAGAAAGAGTCAACGCCGCGGTGGTGGAGGCGGTGGTGGCGGTGGAGGCGGTGGTGGAGGCGAGGGAGGGAGGGAGAAGAGGAGAGGAAGGAGGCTAGGGTTGCCATGGCGGGCAACAACTTCGACCGCCCCCCACGACCCGTCCGCCTTCTCTCTCTCTCTCTCTCTCTTTCCTCCCACGACTTGCGGCTGAAGGCGTGGCCAACTGCAGCCACAAGCGGCGGCGGAGGAGACGACAAAATCGGAGGGGACGGGCCCGCGTTGACCGCGAGCTTCACGGGGAAGCCCAATTCTCGGACGGCCCGTCGGGCTTTGGGCTTTAATTCTATACCATTGTCATTTGGGTATGAGTTAATATTCAGAAAAACTTCAAAATTGATATACATATAATAAATTTAACCCATGAAATATCCGAAATTAAAACGTCAGTGACAATTTTACTATTAATTAGTTTTTGTTAAATTTTACCTTCTAATTGCTCAGTTGGACGACATCATTTTTTGATTTTAATAATCCAATTAAAGAAATCTAATAATAATTGAAGATATATTTATCACAGATGTACTAAATTTAGAATTTTTAATAATAAAAAAATTAGTTTAGAAAAATTTGTCACAAGTATATTGGTTTAAAGTTTTATGTGGAAAAAATTAATCATAAACGTGTCGATTATGATTTTTTGTGATATTAACCTTTTAGTTAAAAAAGCAACCAATTGAATTGTTTCCCAAAATAATTATCCGGTTTTTAGTTCTAAAAGTTGGGAACAAATTTTGATAGTGACCAATTCAACTCCCATGCTCTATATCCCAATCCAACTTTTTTTATTTGAGACTTGAATCTTACCGGCCAAGTCAATCAATCATTTTGCTTTCCTTTACGTTTGACATGTAAGCAAAAAGAATTATATTCATGTGTTACATAAGACAAAACAAACAAGATGCTTTACCTGGTTTCATTTGAAATCAATTACAATATCATCTCTGACCCAAAAAAAAAAATATTATAATATCATCAAAGTCGATTCTTGATTCCAAAAATTAAAAGCATGATAGAATCAAGTTTCGGTGTCAAACTTACCTACCCTACGATTGACCACTCCTGGTTATTTGTATGGGACACAATTATGCCAAACTGCATGCTTACCAAAAGGAATTAATTTCTAGTCATAATAAGTACACCATGCGGGTACAATAATCGTATTTCGTGCCCAAGCGGGCCCCATTTACTTGGGCCGGGCTCCGATTCCGACGAAGCCCGGCCCGGGAAGGCCCGCTTACGCTCTTTTTGTTCCCTTTAGACCCCTGAGAAGTTGAGTGCAGGAGACGGCGAGGCAGAGGCAGAGAGAGAGAGAGAGAGGGAGATCTTCCCCGCTTTTTTCTTCGCCGGTGCGACCTCTCGCGAACGCCGCCGCCGCCGCTGCCGTCGCCGTCTTCATCTCTACCCCTCTCTCTCTCTCTCCGGGGCTCGTCGGGGTCGCTGCATGTGTGTTTGTACTGGGCTGTTGTACGAATTGTAATGATTTTTCACTGTATCATTTGGCTTTGCGATTAGGGAGAGTGCCTGCCCCTCCGCAAGAGGTGAGCGCTTCATTTCTCTCTTTCGGGTTTCGTTTCTCGTCCTTTTGGGTTATGCAATGGATGGGTGTATGTCGTCGTGGTTTCTTGTTTTCCATGTTCTTGTGGAAGCTGACCTCTCAGCTGTGCCGTTTGCGCGGAAACGGCGCGGGGCGTGGCGTTCTGAGTAGGGAACGAAGTGGGTTGTCGTCATTTCCGTTTTCCATTCGCTGGCTGAGTTGCTGCTGAATGGGACTTCTTGAATTTGTAAAATTTGTTTAGGGTGGCGTGCGTTCTTGATGGGTTCTGGGTGCTGGAGGTGCTCTTTAAGATGCTAATGCAGTGGCTTTTGTGTGAAGGGGGGATGTTCTTGGATAGAAGTTGTGGGGTTTTTTAGCACGTGCCGTAGCTTCTTTGATGGGATTTCATGTCATTTGATGTTTTCTATTTGACTTGATGTTTGAACTATGCTGACCTCTTCGGCACATCGTTGTTTCCATCATGAACGGTGATTGACAACATAAAACCCTTTGCTTGGCAGGCCGCTTAAACCTTTTTGTGAGTGGGCCAGAGCTTGTTTTGTTTAGCTATGGTTGCACTGTAGCCATGCTATAACTGTAACATTTTCGTCCAGTAACACCTTAAGAGTAGGCGAGACAATCCTAAAAGATGATGTTAATAGCTGCAGCTTTGGAGATACTGCAGTTATGAGGCGTTTGTCAAACATTCCATAAAAGTTGCTATACTCCTTTTCACAATTGAAGCTTCTCTGAGAAATCTGTACCCAAAGGGCTATTAGTGATATAGTTCGTGTTATACCATTGCACTGTGTTTCCAAGTGCATCTTTACGAAGTTCCAAGCACTCGATATGAAATTTCTTGCATAATGCCTACACAATTTTGACTTTTCCCCTATCCTTTAAACTAGTAAGGTCATCGCATCATGAAATGACATCTTCTTACGAGAGTAGGAATACTTTTCCATAAGATGCTGAGAAGATGATGTGAAGAAACCATGTTTATGTGTTCCCTTAATCATCATCATGATATCGTATATCGTATGACTTTCTTTTCTTTTCTTCTGTTTTTGTTCTTCATATGGTGCCTTTTTTGTTTTCTGCTCAGTAAAAAATCTAAATGTAACTAGGGTAATGCTATTGAATAATGCTTAGTATTAGCTTTTCATAGTACCTCACGGCAATGTATTGGAATGACATTTATTTGAAGATGCCATTGTCACCAATTTCAATTACAGTTGCCATTGCTTCACTATTTTTGTGTACTAAATCAATACTAATGTCATAAATAGAAGAGTGTAACAAACAAGAAACCAATCTTTATCTTACTAGGTTGGGTTGACTCTATGAATCCTAGTAGATTCTCTGATGCTCCATATCTTTCCTTATAATCTTCTTCCACGTTCTTCTAGGTCTTTCCTTGCCACTTTTAACTCATATGTCCGTTCCTTGATCACATGTCCTCATTGGAGCATTGAATTTCCTCATTTCATGTAGGGGTGAGCATCGATCCCGGTGAGCACCGGTCCAGGCTCAACCCCGAACCAGGCCGAACTGGCTTGGATGGATTGATTTAAGGATGGTTCTAGAGAGAACCGGTTCAGTTCCCGGTTCCAAGGACGAAACTACTTGTTGTACCCTGATAGAATTGGGTTTTTACCCAAAACACAAGTATTGACACACCCACGAAGAACATTGACAAATATCCTTCAAAATGACTAAGCTGGAGGAGAAGCCAATTGAGGAGTGCTGGGCAAGCAGATTGACTACCTCTCTTGAATGCTCTGCTCCCTCATTTGCTTCCCCACCTGTGCTCAGTCCTTCTATGAGCGCCCCACCATTGCGTCGCCATTGAGGACTCCATGCCCTTGGAGCTATCCAAGCAAGACCTAGCCCTAGCTTACGATTGGAAGCACTAGAACATCCTCCTCCACTTTGTCACTATACTAGTGCCACTGATTCCCGGAAAATAGTGAATTTCCTCAATGGTAATGCTTTCCTTGGGGACTTTAACCCTAATCACTCTTCAGCTTTTGGGGCGGGAGGCAAAAGCAAATTTTTTCGTCTTTCTACCCTTCTTCTCTCTCGCTGTTGTTTTCTTTTCCTTCCTAATAAATAAGTTCGATCCATGATCCCTTCAACTTCAAGAAGAAGGTAATTTCTTCTCCTTGTTGGCTTCTTCTTCTTTTTTTTTTTTTTTCTTTAGGTCAATTATTGGCTTCTCATTTAAAATGAGAAAAAATGGTGTTTTCTTTAAATGAAAAGGCACTCTTGTTTGGTCAAGGTGAATCTTTTCATGAAAGTCTCCAAAATAGTTGTGGGCTTCGTGTCCCCTTCACATTCCCATTTGCCTTGCACATTTTTCAGATTTGTGCTTTGGACTGGGTGGAACCAGGAACCAAAACTGATAGGTGCAGTTCCCGGTTTCAAAATTTTGGAACTGGGAGTCCCAAGGTTGTTTTCTGATTCTTGGTTGGGAACTGGCCCACCTTAGAATCGATCATCTCTAATTCCATGTGACCAAACCATCTCAATTCTCACATTAATTTCTCTCATCTTATCCTTGATTTTAGCCACGGCTACTTTTTTGTAATCTCTCAAATAGATTCATTTCTTGTCTTGTTTTTTTCAGGTGCCCTTACATCTAACAAAGCGTTCTCATCTACGCCACACTCATTTTGTGCAGATTTTGATGTTTAACTACCTAGAACTCCAACCCAAAACTCCATGCCATAGGGCATCTATGGCTTTATTGCTGTCATCTAGAGTTTACCACTATACTTAACAGATATTTGGTTATTGCGCAAAATAACAGCACATTTCTCCACTTTAACCATCCCTCTTGAGCTCTGTGGAGAGATCTCTATCGATCTCTCGTTCTTTGGGTACAGATTTTGATGTGAATATTAAACTTATACACCAAAACATCAGAAATAGGAGATTCATCATGTGAAATCCCTCTAAAACTGGTTTATTTATTTATAAAGACAAAGAAAATTATTGAAGGGAGAACAACCATATGGTAAGTTGTTGAGAACTACATGTACATGATATTACCTGAGCTTTATGAGTTTAATAGCACAAGAGTGGAGTTCACCCTCTTCATAAGAAATTTGTTTGAGATTTTCTTGCCAAAATTTTCCTTTATTATCTACTGCATCACGCCATCAAGTTTTTAATGTTGTTTTCCCATCAAAATCATTATCATAGAAGCTGTTTAATCCTGTAGATGAGGTAACTTAAAGTTTGCTTCCGTGAATCTTTCAGTAGAGTGCATTATCTTTTACAAACTGCTGTAGAGACAAAACTGTGTCCTTACGAGAACGTATAATCCCTGGGTGCATGTCTATCCTTGTTGATAATGGGTTACTTCTCCTTCTATTGATTACTGGTCTCCTCTCCTCTTGCCAGGTTTCTGGAGGGTACATATGCGGCATCATTACTGTTTTTTGGCAAGATTTGTAGACTCATTCTGCATAATTTCCTGGGAAAAATTTGTTGTATTTGTTCTTGAGACTGCTCGATATAATAGATGAGTGAAGTCTTCCACATTAAATTGCTTGAAGCATCCAATGAAGCTGTCTTTTAGTGAGTTTAATTAAGTGAGCATCCCTAATCTGCCTAATAAGCATCAATTACATGGTGTCTTGATCCTTAATAATGGCTGAGGATAAGCAGATGGAGTATGTTTCTGCACAACAGATTACAAAAAGTAGTGAAGCTAATGGACTTGAGGAGAGTATCCTGGAAAAGAGACAGGGCCTTGTTTCAGAAGGTATAAAAATTGGGCTTGTGGATATGGGGAATCAATCTTGCGCAGACATTGTGGATGATGGAGCGCATGTATCTAAGTCTTTTGAAATAAACAGGATCGGAATGCCTTCTAAAGACCCATCCCAGGTGAAGAATCTTGCAATATCTCCTGAAAGTGTGATAGATAAAACAAAGAACACTGAGATTGCAAGTGCTGGAGAAGATATTGGGGAAAGCATTCATAAGTTCAATTCACAATGCATAGATGGTGCACATTCACTCCAAGAAAAGAGGTGTGAACTTGGTGTTGAAGGATCAACAATTGTGCCTTCTAGCCATGCCTTCTCTGAGAATCTGGTGACTCAGGAAGATAATAATGGAGCGGCACACCAGTTTGGTTCCAGATATTCAGTTGGTCAAGAAGAAAAAAGACACACACTTGGAATAAAAGAAACTGGTAGTCCATTGTGCAGTGATACTGCTGAGCAATTGCGCAAACCTTTTTGTGAGAATTCAACCTTTGAACACAGGATGCTGCTTTCTCCAAACATAAGAATGAGCGATGAAGCTGGAAGTGTTCTGTGCCTTAAACATCTTGAATTACATGAAACCCATTGTGGATCTGGTAGTATAAGAAATCAATTACCTGTCCCTGACCATGGTGAAAATGTATCAGTTCAAGTGAGTACTATCGTGTCTGATAAAATTGAAACCGAAAGTACTGGATTACGATCTAATGTGGAGATTGGTTCTTCTGTATTAGAACATATTGAATTTAATGGAGATTCTGTTGTTAATGAGCAGCTGCAAGTCCACATGGAGGAGCTGACCAACAGCTCTAGTTATGATCCATCAGAGTTGCAACGGGAGAATCTTACAGGGAACTCCGAAGGGTCAGGCCATAGGGACAGAAGAACTTCTAAGAGATTGAAAGAAAGAAACACATGGAGGTCATCACTTGGCAGTGACAGAGTTCTTCGCTCAAGATCAAAGGATAAGTCTATAGCTGAGTCTAAGGATGATGTAGTAAACCCAGGTGAAGAAGTAAAAAGAAAGCAGAGAAAGAAGAGGCAAGCAAGGGAAGGTATTGCAGATGAATATTCTAGAATTAGGAAAAACCTGAGCTATATGTTAAACAGAATTGGATATGAGAGAAACTTGATTGATGCTTATTCTGGTGAAGGGTGGAAAGGGCTAAGGTATGTGTATGTCAGATTGCTTCATAAAAATCTATTTTGCTGATTATGTGCTGCAGCATGTCATTATTGATGAACTTGATACCAAGTGACAAGGGTACAGACAGTGAACTGAGCCCATTTGGTTGTATAGAGATGGAATAAGGTTGTAATGTAATGGTTCTTATGCATTTCAGTTTAGTTATTACCCCGACACTATTTAATTTCATGAATAACATATGTAATAAGTAAAGAATAGCATCAAATTACCCAACATACCCCTGAGGTTAGATGGAATAATCATGAATATCTCTTTGTTTGTTGATTATGACCACTTCACTGGCACCATCAAAATCCTCATGCGTTTTGATTACTATGATTTTGTTTTTCAATGTATGAATGAAACCTATGTTGCTTAATATGGGATAAGAATCTCTTCTCCACAACAACTTTGGTTGCATCATCTAAGCTGACCAAAGTACAACATATTTCAATGGCACAATTCCATCAAGATTTACTTGTACTATATTTATTAATCATCTTATTTTATATTCATATAATATAATAGAATAAAAATTACAATAATGAGATGATGGTGTTAATTTCTAGGGATAAGTGCTGCAGAAGTCTTAAAACTTGTCACAAAAATGCAATTGAGTCCTAAAACTTACAGAAAGTGCAATAAAATCCTAAAACTTGTCAAATTGTTTTAATCGAGTCCTACAGTTAATACCGTTAGCCTTTTCTCGTTAAAAATGTTGACGTAGAATTTTAAATAATTTTTTATTTTCCACATGGATTTATTACTTATTTTTTATTCAATTTTTTAAAAACTAAAAGGAAAAGTTAAAATTTATTTTTAAAAATTATATTAAAAAAAAAGAAAATAAAATCAGTGGTCGCCACCCCCCACCCTTGCTGCCACCGCCACCCATCGCCGAAGGGGCCGGCGATGGTCGCCGGCCTTGGGCAGGGGTGGCTGGCCCCGACTCGACCCCGGGCGAGGGCGGCAACAGTCCGCCTTGCCAGCCCTCGCCCGGGGCAAGGCCTTGTCGGCCCTCGCTTAGGGCCGGCGAGCCTTGCCGACCTTGAGCAAGGGCCAACGAGGCCTCGCCCAAGGCCGGCGATGACTTGTTTAGGGTGGGCGACGGTTGTTGGGCCCCGTCCCCCGCGAGGGTCAGTGGCCCTAGATCGGGGCACCCTCGCCTAGCAAGCCTCGCCGACCCTGAGCAAGGGCCGACGAGGCCTCGTCCAGGGCGGGCGACGGCTGCCGGCCTCCCACGAGGGCCGGCGAACCTCGCTAGATCTAGGTTTGCCGGCCCTCACTTAGGGCTGGTGTGGCCTCGCCTGGGGCCGGATTGTCGCCGGCCCCTCCGGCGATGGATGGCGGCGAGGAGGAGCCACTAATTTTTTTTTTTAAACAATTTAAAAAAAAAATTTAACTTTTCATTTTAGTTTTTAAATTTTGAATAAAAAATAATTTAAAAAATCCACATCAGCATTTTTAATAGAAAAGGCTACGGTGTTAACTTTAGGACTCGATTGAAACAATTTGATAAGTTTTAGGATTTGATTGCATTTTTTGTAAGTTTTAAAACTCAATTGCATTTTTATGACAAGTTTTAGGATTTCTGCAGCACTTATCTCTAATTTATAATACGGAATCATCTTATATACAAAATTATCCAGTTCTAGATAATCGTGTATCATTATTTAAATTCACCAGTAATTGAGATAGTTAATATGTTGTGTTGTAATATTATATTTAGTTATGTGATTCTTGATGAACACATAATATTAAGAAAAGTGTGCTATTTTACATTTTGAATAATATATTGATATAGTGCAGTCAATCATTAATATATAAAGAAAAGAAACGTGTCTGTCTGCTCTAGATAATCTATGTTGTAATATAATGACATGTCTCCATACCTGTGTCCTTTTCTTTTTTTCCTGGGTCCTTTTAGATGAGTCTTGAAGTCTATGGCTTTCTGAAATGGTGAGTCAGAACACCGCCCACTTCCACTTTCAATCAAGGTGACATAGGAGAATGATCTATAGCTACTAGGGAATGTTCTCTTTTCTGACGCTCCTTTGTCCACCCTAGAGGTTTAACATGATCTTGGGCGATAGATTGTCATGTGGGTAAAAGATATCCGAATGATAGCCTTGAGCTTCTGAAGGCACCTCAATGGACATGGTTCTGGCGAGTTGGATGCACTCTACGTACAGGGCTGACAATTTGCTAGCAGTGCTTCATATCGAGAATGTGTTTCAGTTCCTTCTGAGGATTCGGTATCTCAGCAGGAGTTTCTGCATAGGGTTATAGTGTTTGATCACTAGAAACTCGTCATTTTTTCTTAGAATTGAGGAGTAGGAAGTTTTGAGACTAGTTCAAATATCTACACATTAAAATTGCTTGAACTAAATGATTTTTGCAAGTATTTTTTATTTTATTTTTAAATACAATTGATTAGATGGTGTTAAAAGGTTTTGTGGATTATGGTTTGCAGCCTAAAAAGGGAGCTTTCTTAACATCTCATTTCTGTTTATAGTTGTGTAAAGTTCCACTTATTTTTGACCAAAATCCAGTGAAGTTCAGAAACCAGTGAACTTCAATCAATTTTGTTGTGGTAACTTTCTTTAGTTTGTTTGACAATGACCAACTTTTAAGTTTGCATATGCTATTCATATGACCGTTAGAGTGCCTAGATAAAATTTTTAGCTGTAGCTGCTCATCGCTAATGTTATTTGGCAGCTTGGAAAAGATAAAGCCAGAGAAGGAACTTCAGCGGGCCACATCAGAAATTGTAAAACGCAAGCTGAGAATAAGGGATCTATTTCAGCAGCTGGATTCATTATGTGCAGAAGGAAAGCTGCCAGAAGTTCTATTTGATTCAGAAGGAATGATAGACAGTGAGGATGTACGGAAGAAGCTTGATTAAATTGGCTTTTGTGCAATATCAAAATTGGGTCTCATTAATAAGTGCCTCTGGGCACTTGCTAAGTATACTTAATGCGGAGTATTTAATTTTTCAAGTATTAATTATGCATAGCATGAGGAAAGTAGTGAATTGGAAATTGCAAAAATTCCTTAACTGGTTCCTTCACAAGTGTCTTTTGGGAATTTGTTAAAACATCTATGAAGAACTTACCAAGTGTTGTTTCACTTCACTAACAGCGATTTGGGTAATGCTATAACCTGGGATGGTTTCCTGGCAGATATTCTGTGCAAAGTGTGGCTCAAAAGATTTGACTGCTGACAATGATATAATTCTGTGCGATGGTGCTTGTGATCGAGGGTTTCATCAGTACTGTCTGGAACCACCATTGCATGCAGAAGACGGTAATTTCCTTTCAATAAGCTAGTAATTGTTTGTTGATAATTGGCATCTTATTTCATGCCTAATAGTTTGCTTATTGCACAGTTCCTCCCGCCGACCAGGGTTGGCTATGCCCTGGGTGTGATTGTAAAGTTGATTGCATAGACTTGCTGAATGAATCACAAGGAGCAAATCTTTCTATTGCCGACAGCTGGGAGGTCAGAAATGGAAATTTTGGTCGTTCCATTTGCGGTTCTAGCTAGTTCTCACTGTTCCACTATTCCTTACTTCCCTTACCATTCTCCTTGATGATGCAGAAAGTTTTTCCTGAGGTTGCAACAGCTGATAAGACTGAGGACCCAAACTTAGGTCTCCCTTCTGATGACTCAGATGATGCTGATTATGACCCAGATGCGCCTCGGGTTGATGAAGATCTGGGAGATGACTCTAGTTCTGAAGATCAGGGAAATGACTCTAGTTCTGATGAATCTGGATGTAATGTTGCATCTGATAAATCGGGGGCTTCTTTGAAATATGATCGCATCGGTTTGCCTTCTGATGATTCGGAAGATGATGATTTTGATCCTGATGCTCCGGACAGTGAGAAGGTTAAGGAGGAAGGTTCTAGTTCTGATTTCACCTCTGATTCTGAGGATCTTGCAGCCGCTGTTGGAGGTGTAGCAGATGAGGTTAATTCCTACAGAGGTGGTGGCAGAAGAAGCTCTAGAAACAGTTTTGAAAAGAAGGAAATCGTGAAGGGTGAACTGCAATCTTTGCTGGAGGGAGATGCTGACAAAGATGTCTCTGTCTGTATGCCTGGGAAAAGACATGTTGAGCGTCTGGACTACAAAAAGCTCTATGATGTGAGTCTTTGCAGTTGTTTCAGTATATAATGATTTTTGCAGAATTTGCAATTACCATATTTCCAGTATGAGCTAATTTATGGGACAAATAGGGTGGTTGCTAGTGTTTGTTTGATTAAAGTACTTTCTGTAAGCTTGTCTGCATGGAGCATTGTGATCCACAGAACCACAATAGTAGAATTAGTCTCTTTATGGATTTAATTTTTCTTTGGGGTTCCATTGGGACATATCAAGAAAATATTTGTGCTTGTCAAATAATTTTAGGACAATAGCTGGATCCTTCCATATGATTCGTTTGGAAGATGACAGCATTTTGTTCTACATTTTCTAATGCTTGCTTGTTTACTAATTGTCCTGGGAGTAGATGTGGAATGGCAAGGCAATATAATTTCTCTTCCTTCCCTCCCTTTTGTTATGCTAGGAAGCATTTAATTGCCATGAGTTGACCAGGGCAATGGCGAGGAAAAGTGAAGATTATTTTAGAGGGTGGGAGATGACATTGTTGAAGACCATTGGCCCCATTGAACTAAGAGACAGCTGTTGATCCAAAAAAAAAAAAAAAAAAACTAAGAGAGCTAGTTTAAGCGTTCTCTTTTTTATCTTGTTTTAGAAGTGACTCACTGCTTAAGGAGTTGCAGATATCTGACATTTAGATGCTTTGATCTAGGGATGGGGCTGATCTAAGTTCTTGACCTATTGACAACATCATGTTATGATTCTTTTAAAGGCTGGAGATAAATTGAAATCACAAGTTTGGCATTTTCAATAATTTAATAATATCAATTGTGCCCATTTACTCGGAAAGAAAAAAAGGTAGTGGATGTTGAAATATTCAGCCAACCCCTCTATTGAGGCATGTGTAGTCTCTGCAGTCCCTTTACTGTTCATATTTATATTAATACCTCCTCTGTTCATCACATGTGGGAAACCACAGAAGTCTTATTTGATGTGGCAAGTGCTAAGGTGGTTGCACTGGATACTTTCAATAGAAACCTTAAGGAAACTAAGATTATGGATGGAAGGAGTATAAAATTAACATATCAATGAGGTCTAGATTTTTATTGTGTAGTAAGTGTCCATGCACAAGATGAATGCTGAGTTGGGACATTCTGAGGGTGTGGATATTTTTAGAGAGGAGCACCCTCCTCTTTTTCTTTTGATTGTATTTTCATAATTCATATTTTTGTTTTTGGTGAACGATTAGATTGCATTACGGATTTTAGCAGTCAAGAAGCAGTTGTTTAACTTGTAACTTGTATTCTATTTCATGTTTACAGTTACATCTTTTACACACTACTTTATCACGCATGGGATTTACTGAAAGTAATTGATCATTTTAATAATTTGGAACTGTTCTCTATATTGGTTGTGGGTGCTGCATTATTTCTTTATACATTAAGGAGAAAGGTAGAAGCAATTGAAGTGAGATTTTAAAATTCGAAACTGTTAAAAAATAAATAAATGAAATGGTCGAATATACAACAGGTCTATAAGATTTATCCGTTTTCTATGTGTAAAACAGGAAACAGTTTTCAAGTACACATCCCTTCAAGGCCTTTCTTATTATTGCTATCATTTTTGTATTTTCATTATTGACATGATTTCTTGTCTTGTGTTATTCCCATAGGAGGAATTTGGAGGTAAATCTTCCGATTCAAGTGATGATGAAGATTGGAGTGATACCGCTGAACCAAGTAAAAGAAAGAGAGGTGCTGATAAAGTTGCTTCGGCATCAAACAATGGAAATTTTACCAGTGGAGAAATTATAGAGCACAACAAAAATGGGACTGAACAGACTCCAAGGAGGAGGACAAATAACAGGATGGATTCCCCAAGTACTAATAGTATTACAGCCATACCACTAAGAAGCTCTTCAGCACCTGAATCGACTGGTAGAAAAGCTCGATCAACTTATAGAAGACTTGGAGAAGCTGTAACTCAGGTGATCAAGCACTGCTAATTTATTTCTAAAGTTCCTCATTAGGATATAACAAAATCTCTCTCTCTCTCTCTCTCACAGAGAGAGTGAACTAGGATGCAAGATGATTGAAAAGACAAATATTCCATCTGGATAGTAAACATTGATGCCAATCCTGAAGCAGTTTTAAGTCAAATGTGTATAAACTTCTTTGCAAATTGTCGGACAGTGATTGTTTGTGACTAAGTAGTGTGTAGTGTGTTATGTCATCACAGGTTTTAGACAGAGGGTTGTTGGACAAGCCTTTTATGTTATGAGTTTGAGCACCTGGAGAACCTTGGATAAGCTAATAACTTGAGCCAACCCTAAGTGCTTCCATCCGTTCACATACGACTTGACTCTTATCTGGTGTTCTCATTGTCACTTCAGGATGTACATGCTTTGCATGTTTCACTATCTTAGTTTTGGAGAAATTATCCAATTTATTCTTCCCCGGGTAATATGATGGCTCGAGGCATTCACACTCCTTTCTCTGCCTTCTCCTTCCAATACCGTATGATCCAAATTGCAGTATTGGTTTAGTGGCTACTTCATATATCATGATCTCTGTGTCTTGTCTTTAAGAAGAGTCTAGTTCATGGGTCAGCACTTATGCATTTGAAAGAGTTTTTTTTTTTTGCCTGATTTCAGGGATTGCATTTGTACCTTGATTTTTTATGTCTGAAGAAGAGGGAAAGTACTACGCTTTTCCTGCTCAATTTTCCTTTAAATATCATTAGTTTCCACTTCCCTGAAGTTTATTTTGTTTCATATATCCTTCATACCGACACCTTTTTTAATGTCACACACAATTCATACCGACACCTTTTTTAATGTCACACACAAAAGCACGTGACACATTGGTGCCGAAATGGTGCAAAGGTTCCAATGTTTCATGTCAAATGTTCATAGAGAATGCATTACTATTGGGTAATGCACTTGTTATGACAAAGGTGATAACCCTCAGTCTTTCCACAGTTGTCCTGCGTTTTGTGCCGCATGCTTTTCTCTGGACAACAATGCAGCAACAGCAGGGCCTCAGGCAAATTGATAGAGTGTTAGAAAAAGTAGGGAATAAAGTAAGACAAAATGCACTTTAGGCAACAAAGTGACCCGGGTGTTGTAAAAAGACTTAGGAGACAGTGCAGTGTGAGGATCAAAATGTTTTCTGATCGGAAAATTGTTTTTGGCAGAGGCTCCATGAAGCCTTCAAGGAAAATCAATATCCAGAACGAGCTGCATCAGAGAAGTTAGCTGGGGAGCTAGGAATTACTACTCAGCAGGTAACTCTCTCTTTTACTCACAATATTGATTTTTTTTTTTTTAATTTTCTTCTAAGTTTGGGCCACTAAGGGCGCGTTTGGTAACGTTTCTGTTAAAAAATTGTTCCAGGGAACAGAAATAAAAAAAAAAAGTGTTTCTGTTCCAGGGAATAATTTTTGACCAGAAACACGCGTTTGGTAAACTTGTTTCGGAAATAAAAAATGAATAGAAACACGTTTGGTAGATTATATTATTTTTTTGTTTCTTTTAATTTTTTAATATTTTTATTTTATTTTTCCTTTTTTCCTTTCTTTTTTATTTTTTCTTCTTTCGGCCGGCGACTGGCCGACGGGGCCGGCAGCCTCGCTCAGCCACAGCGAGGCTCGCCCCCCGGCTCGGCCCGCGGCTCGGCCTCGCCTTGGTTGGGCGAGCTTGGCCTCGCCCAGATCTGGCGAGGCCTCACCTCGCTAGGGGCCAGCGACGCTCCGACGACCTCGTCGACCCTCGACGGCATCGCCGGCCCTCGACGGCTAGTCGCCAGCCATGGCCGAGGCCGGCGACCGGCCAAAGAAAAAAGAAGAAGAAAAGAAGAAGAAAAGAGGAGAGAGAAGAAAAAAGTGTTTCTTCAAAATCGTTTCTGGAACAAGAAACAATTTTTTTTTGTTTCTCATTTCCGTTCTTTTTGTGTTCCGGGAACAAAAAATCAGATTTTGAACAAAAACGTAAACAAACGCATTTCTGTTCTTTTTTTGTTCCCGGGAACAAAAAAACAAAATTTCTATTCTTAAACAGAAAAAAGAAATGAAAACACGCAGCCCCTAAATTTGTCTAAAGTTCTTTCTGCCTACGGATTTGGTTACAGGTGAAAAAGTGGTTCGAGAATGCTCGTTGGAGCTTTAACCACCCAAGTGGTAGTAAAGTGAGAGTGTCTGCTAAAGATATGATAATGGAGAACCCCAGGCCTCAACTCAGTACTGGACCACGTAGCTCAGCTCCAGAAATGATTACGGACGATGCCCCTAGCAATGGAATACCAAATGCCGAACCTAGTGGAGTTGCTTCCATGCCTGAGTGCATCGACAAGGATGTGAAGGATAGCGGAGTGGGTAGTCCACAGATGAATAGGAAAAGCGACAATAGTTCACATCTTGGAAAGAGAAAGGAAAAGGCAGATAATGTGGTCGTTGGTCCGGATCAAGTAAATCAAACAGAGGCCCTTCGAGATGATTCAGCTAAAGCTTCAGAGCCTCAGACTAGCAGCAGAAGACACACAAGAAGCAAATCAAAAACCTGACAATTTCAAACTTTTTGAGCCTCTGAAGAGTTCTTCCGGTTGAGAAATACTAGGAAAGATACCCTGTTCAAGAATCCTGCATGCAAAGATGACTTTTTCCAAGAGGGGTAATTCCAACTTTCTCTTGGTTTTCCGGTTCAGGATTCAGAATAGCTACTTCAGTCACCATTAACCGTTGTCTCAGGAGTCCTTGGGTTTTCTGATCCTGAATCCTTTGACCGTCATTGTCTGAGCTGCTGATTTTCATCGTGGCAATGCTTTGTTCAATGGGTGGATAAAGCAAGATAGCGGCCAACTGACGTTTTCTTTGAGGATCTTATCGGTTCAATTACCCCATTGTAGGCGCCTGCTTGTTTCTTGCTAGAGGATGAAATTCCATAGGTGGATACCGTATATCTGATGTACAACCAGGGAGAGCTGCCGAAGAGTCTTGGACCGAGAAGAATCTGTCCTTGATGATGAGCTTGTAACATAGCGATGCTGCTTAACATTACACTGTACTTCATGGACCACCTAAGAATTTTACATCTATTGCATTCAATTTATGCCGTTTTTCCATTCTTTAAGCTCATGATTCTTTTGATTCGATGATTCTTGTCATGTCCAATCTTGTCATGTTCAGTTTATTTCTGGGATTTTTGACCGGGCACTTGTTTAGATTTTGCTCTCTGAATCCTGTCCAAAGCATGAAACAGGATGAAAAATCCAACACGCCTGTCATCTCTGAGGAAAAGCAAATCCAATGTGCAAACAAATGAATTGTTTGATGAAGTTACAAAACATAAGAATGAAATTAGCTAAAGGTGTCCAAACATCAAAGAATACACTTGTCATATCTTGAAGGTCGTAAAAAAAAATGATCTTTCAAATTAAAACCTTGTAAACTCAGTGGTAAGGAATCTGAATTTTACGTTTCATGAAACTCGTTATTGAAATAACTTTCTACCCTACTTGTAACTGTAACACTAAAATGAATCATATATCTTGAAGGACATTGAGGTTAGGCACTCGTGAAATTTTGCTTTTTACATAAAAATTGTTAGGGGATTCTCCAGCTCTTATGCAAAACAAAACATTGATAAACTAGATTAACGATTGCCCCATAAATCGAATTGAGTAATGTCTAAGTCCGTTTTGAGGTGACCAAACATATGAATTTTATTGTCTTACTTATGACAAGCATGGAAACGAAGTTCATCATCACATTCATTCAAACTTGGAAATTCAGACCTATATAACAACAACACGCGAGATCCTAGAAACGTTCAACTGGTAATAAAAAATAATAATAATAAAATAAAATCTAAAACCACATACATCAAAAGAAACACACTAGGCACAATATCACAATCGACGAAATAGCTTCGTCTTCAGGTAAAACTGGTTCCGGCTTGGGCACGTAGAGTGGATGGTCTGGGGAGAAATCGAGAGGAAGGAGATGAGGTGGTGGCGGAGGAGGCGATGGTAAGATAATCCGGTCAAAATAAGTAGACCAAACCACCGCTCATCACGGGACGTCTTCTAGTCATCAATCTCCCATTTTAGCTCGTGTTGTTTCCCAATGTCCAGACCGGGCGGGTCGTGAAGTGCACATGCATAATAGAAGGGAGGTATCCATGGTAAAAAGAGACTGATCTTCAATATCTGCAGGTATATTAGGGGGAGTCGTGAAACTCACTAGGAGACTCCTCAGGAGGCTTGAGAATGGAAATTTTAGTCCCATGCTCACGCTGTTTAGCATGACAAGCATTTCGGTGATTCTAATCCTTTTTAATATGCATGAAGGTGACTAAATCATGGTAGGTCATTGAAACCAAGCTAGAATCTAGGGAGCAAGAACATGCATGTTCGCTATAACACTTCATATTGAAACTTAAGACACGCATGAAATAGATAAATAGATACAACCATCACAAAACAGCAGGATATGAATTGCTGAATTTTCCTTAAGACACTGTCATGACTCTTTCCTCTCTTTTCATTTCCTCTTTTGTTCCTCCAAATTAGATCCAGTCGGTCCATCTTTTGACCTACACAAGCTCGTCTTTTGTATTTGCCAAGATTCAGCGATATCCCTCCATTTCTTTATGTTGGATACTGTCCCTAGTTTTCGTATATCCTAGAATTGCATCTGAAAATTGTTTTCAAGTGAATTAGGCAAGGGCAGGGAAAAGTGCAAAAAAAGACAAACATTTTGTTTTTATGCCGATTTAGTCCTAAACCTTTTTATGTTGTGCAAATTCAGTTATTTCCGGCCAATTTTGGCTGGATTTTGCTAACTGGACGCCAGCCGGCTGACATGGCCTGATTGATGTTGACGTAGACAGCTTTTAATAATATATATATTTTTTTTTTTAATTTTTATTCTTTTTCTTTTTCTTCTTCCTTTTTTTTTTCTTTTTTTTCCTCCAGTTGGTCGCCAAGGTCCGGGGACGGCCAGGGCAACGGCCGTCGAGGTCAAGGTTGACCTCGCCGGCCACCTCGCCGGGGCCGCGAGGGCGGCCTTGCGCCGGGCTCGCCCTCACCGGATCTAGCAAGGGTTGAGCCTCGCCCATGGTCGGCAAGGGCGAGTCCCGCCAGCTTGGCGTGAGGCCAGCTTGAGGCTGCCTCCTCGCGCTGAGTTGGCGAGGCTCGCCCTCGCCTCGAGGGCGACCTTGCGCCGAGTGGGTGAGGCTCGCCCTCATCGCCAACGCAAGGCCGCCCTTGTGGCCACTAGCGAGGTGGCCGACGAGGTTGACCTTGACCTTGTCGGCCGTCGCCTCTGGCTAGTCATTGGACCTCAGCGATCGGCTGGAGGAAGAAGAGGAGAAGAGAAAAAGAAAAAGAAAAAGAAAAAAATTTAAAAATATTAAAATATTATTAAAAATTGTCCACGTCAGCGCTGATTATGCCATATCAGCTGGCCGGCGTCCAGTCAGCAAAATCTGACCAAAATTGGCCGGAAATGACTAGATTGGCACAACATAAAAAGATTTAGGACTAAATCGGCACCAAAAAATGTTTAGGACTAAATTGGCATAAAGACAAAAGGTTTAGGACTTTTTTGGCACTTTTCTTGGCAAGGGCATGAAGACAAGTACAGCAAATAAACCTCAAGAACAGGAAGGAAAGACAGTGACTGATACGTGCCTATCTGGGTCCGGCCATTCGCTGCACCTTTGATCATGGTTGGTTATGGCGAGCCTCGCAGATCCTTGACTTAGTGCTCAGGTAAACAATAAATGAGAGGAAGCTTGAATTTCACGATCGTGACGAACTAAGGGATTTAGGAGCTCCATTGTCCTCGTCGACATTAACTTTTTCATTTACGGTACAATATCATAAAAACTACAACTCCTCTAATTACCATACGCGATAAAATGCAGTGAGAAATGAGAATGTTGAATTACGCAGTAGGTTGTCTTTTCGTTAGAGGTTGAATGTCAACTGTACCAAAGGATTCAATCCCTAAATTTTTATGAGATGCGAAGAAGATTTTTGGAGTGAAACTTGATTCTTAACGTCCATCAAGTTTCGACCCCCAAAAAAAAAGTCCATAAAGCGCGGGTGCTTTAATTTTATCTTGACTTTAATATTTCATTTTCTCATTTTGGTTTGTTAGTCCAATTTTTATAATTAGTTTTAGATTTTTTTTTTTTTGGTTTTTCTCTTTACTTATTTGATTTTTTTTTTTCTTTTTTCGATATGTCACCACGTTGGCACCACGCATGCAAAAAGAGATAAAAACGCCATGCCAAATTTTGGGGTGGCAAGTCAAGAAATTTGGCCGTGAACTAGATGGAATGACTAAATTACACCCAGCTAATAACATTTAGGACTTTATTGCATGTTGGGCCAAACGTTTAAGATTATTTGTACATTTTCCCCTATGACCAATACTTAATATTATTTTGAGCTCAACATTTATGGTTTCAAGCATAACATAAGAATTAACAACAAATAGAAATTTTGTGTTCAATTTGGGTTATGATCTTGCTGATTTTTCTTGGGCTTAGGATGAAATTTTCCAAATCGATGACGAAAGTATCTCCAAAGCAAACTGAAATGCAACATGAACACGTAGTGGTTGTCAAATAAAATTGTGAAACTGAACATTTCAACTTAAACCGTAAATTTCGACCAAAAAAAAAAACACTTAAACCGTAATTCATTTTTCTTCACAAATCTCCACTCGAGCCCAAATCAAACCAATGAAAATTACAGGTCTAATTAAATCAATGCTTCAACATCAAGCCTATGTATAAATAAAAGTTCAATACTCAGAAAACCAACCATAGAAAAATATATGATTAAACACCATTAAGTCAAACTAATCATGTGCAATCGATTATCTGCCACCATCTTTTTGGTTTTTGCCAATAATTTTTTATAATTAATAAGTAAGGGCTCTAGACCAAGCGTTCTAACATCCATACAGATAGCTTGCATTACTTTTAAAATCTACACAATGACGATAGAAAATCACCTAATCAATTGCATTAACCCTTTAATTATTAAGAAATATGCAAACTTCTAGCAAGAGTGGTCATAATGTGTAATTTGGTCAACGCACAACATCTAAAACAATGGAATTCAACTCTCCGAATTTATTAAGGCTCCATTTATTTTGCAGAAAATCAATGAATTGAAATTTTTTTTTTCTAAAAATAATAGACCATATCTTTTAATGTAAAATGTTTCATTATTAATAACAATTTATATCTAAATATTGCCATGAACGATGAAAATATTATTCACTTATTTTTTTTTGTAAGCGATACAAACGATCATATTTCATAAATTGATTTCCAAATCATTCATTTCTCGCTAAACAAACGAAATCTAAACATATATTGCCATTGATGATTTCCTTAGATTTTCGGTACATTATTGTGTATAAATACTAAATTTACCACAAAGCAAGCTAGAACAATAATCCACCAATACATATGTAATAAGTATTTACACACGGTCCATAATAAACCCTAAGTTTCAGAATTTTCTATGCCACTTTGCCAGGAATCAGAGGTAAGTCAATCTCATCACACCATTCCACAACCCTAGTCTCATAGTACGAGCTCTTCACGTCGTTGGCCACGTAGCTCAGCCACACCTGCCCTCCAATCCTCCACTTCAGCACACTCCCTTCCATCTCCCTGCCCAGCCTCCACCCCACGCTCTCTCCGTACTCATCTCCGGCGAACACTAGCCCTCCGGACTTTGTGAACGGCCGGTTCGCCGCCACGTACCTCCTCCGGAACCCCTCGCCTTTGGATGGACATGACATGGCGACCTCCTGGCCGGTGGTGCTGTCGTGCAGGACCGCATCGAACACCGCGGCATTGCCTTCCGAGTCCTGGTCCCATCTCCAGTCCTTCAGCTTCGCCCTCGTCGACGTCTTCCCCGTGGCCTTCACCTCCGGTGCCTTCGACTTCCCGAAGGTGCTCTTCATCACCCTCTGCGTCACCAGTTCTCTCTCTCCGTTGCTCGTGGACCGGCCCAGGCTGAGCCCGCCTACGTATGTCGCCCCGACCTCCGGCCCGACCCACACGCGGGCCCTGGAAGGGAAGTGCCGCTCCCCGGCGAACGCCAAGCCGTCCGCGCTGCTTTCCTTACCGAACCCGAGATTCATCACGTGGAGGCGTATGTTGTCGACCCGCGTGTTGACCTGGATATACCCGTCACAGAACTTGACAGAATATTCCAGCTGAACGACGGCCTCAAGCTGCTGGTGCGACAGCACGTACTTCAGCACTGAATCTTGCGCTTCTATGACGGGAAACTTCTTCATCTGATCGTTCGAGCGGGTGAGCTTCATGGCCGCCACCGGCGCGTAGCCCTTCAAGATCCAAAGCCCGTGAGCCTCTGTCGCGTGGGAGAAGGAGAGTCCCTGAACGGGCAAAGGGGTTAGGGCTTGTAATCCTACGCCCACCTCCCTCAGAACGAGCCATTTCGCTAGCATGTACCCGAGGGTGCGCATGAAGCACTCCTCTGCGTCGGTACCGACCGACCACAAGAACGTTCGCAGCACGGGGGCGTGCTTGCAGGACAGCGCTTCCAGGTTCGGGGCCAGCAGGGACTGGAAGTAGAAGGACCCGATCTCGCTCGGCACGTCGAACGAGCAGGCCCAGAACATGCGCGTGAGGAACACCAGGTTGAAGAAGCTCGACAGCGACTCGGGCGTGTGGGACTCCATGATCCAGGAGACCGGGTCGGGGCGGAGCTTCTGCAGCTGGGAGCGCGGGCATGAGCTCTCGCGAGTGGTCGGCGACCGTAAGATTATCTCTTGGAGAAGCTGAAGCAGCAGCGGGAGGAACGGCTTGTCCGAGGAGAGAGGACACTCGTCGGAGACCCAGAGGGCCTCTCTCGCTAGCTTCCTGGAAGCCGCAAGCACGGACCGTGAAGATCACCGACGGTTCCGAACCAGGTCTCGAGGTTCGGTCTGCTCCAATCCGGATCGCCCGAGCTGCTCCGCCGCGACCCGTCTTGAGCTCGCGAGCTCGATGACCTGCGGTGAGTCCGAGTCCGCCTCGGTCCATGCTGCCGAGTCGGGCAACGCGCAAATCCACGACCAAACGTCCAACATCTTTGCTAACCGATTCTACCTGTCCGAGCCGAGAGAATGAGAGAAGAAGGTTTGGGGCATCCGGGGGTGGATTTAAGGAGGGAACGAGTGATGACCGAGCTGCCAGCACGGAAGCAACGCGAGCCACGTAAAGAGATCGAGCGAAACTGGTGGTGGTGAGCGTCGTTTGGTGTTAGATTTCGAGTCTGTCAGATCACACCGCATTAAATGCTGCCGGTTTTCCTCCTTTTTTTCCCTTCTTTTTCGGCTTCATTCCTTCGATCCAGTGTTGTTTCGCACTTGGAGATATCGGGAGCATGTTTGCATGGACGAGACGCGTCAGGAGACAAAGCTCTCGTTCTCGGGGACGTGGACAATTCGATTTGGCGATTTTCTTGGGGTCCGACGAATTCCACGTGTTGTGGCCACGGGCTGTGCGTCCTTGTCCTCTTGTGCATCACACAAAAACCAAAGCAGAGGAGACAGAACGGATTATCCAGAATTATCACCAGAGTTTTGTGTTTCCCTGGCCAAAGATGAAGAGTTTTGTTGATAACGTGATTGTGGTGCCCATGCAAGGCATGGACATCCTGAATTTTTCTAGGTTAACGTCACGAAAATTCCTAATTTAATATTCATATGACACGAATATGATAAACTTCTAGTGGTGCACAACATCCCTTAACTTTCAACATTATGTCAATTGTATTCTACTATCAGAATTCATCAAAAAATACTATTTTTTGAGAATTAATATTATGGAAAATCTCAAATCAGTACACCTGTTGTGACAAATTTAGCCCAAACTTTACATTTTGGGTCACCAAAGATTTCAAGCCAATATATCTATGATAAATTTAACCAAAATTGGTAAATCTGTGATAAATTTATACAAAACTAATATTGATGTCCATGTACACCTGCCATGCCAACTGAGTTATTATCATATGTCATCTAATTCAACAATTTCACTATAAAAATTTGATGGAAACTAACCAAAGATAAATATGCTACAAATGTATCAATTTGGGGTTGATGAACTAAAAATTAGTTCGGGAAAAATTTATCACATGTATATTAGTCTTGGATTTTGGATGACCCAAAAACTAGTTTGTGGTAATTTTGTCACGGATATACCAATTTAGGATCTTTTTGTTGTATTAACCCCTTTTAAAATTATGTTTGTGGCCTTCACACCCTTAAATATTTATAGAACCACAATCAAGGCTTATTTTCTTGAAAGGATATAGAATTTTCTTTTTGTTGGTAAAAAGGGATATAGATTTCAAGTGTTTACTTTTGGGTCTCCATTATATCGTTTTTAGGAAATATTTAGTATCCAGGAAATAATGACAGCAGTCATAAACAATTGATAATTAACGATAAGGGTTGTTCCATCTAACTATAACCCGTGCAAGTTCCTATAAAATTAAAACTTGAGTTAGGGCAAAGAATTTACAAACTGTTGACAGATAACAAATAACGGAACAAAAATTAATTTGAAATATGTTTAAAGGAAGAAGTGCATAATGCAGGGTCAGTTTCTGTTCTAGGAAAAATATAATGGACAGTCAAAATAAATTCAAAATTTCCGAAGAAATAATGATAAAAGATGCTGGGAAAAGTTTAGAAAATTGGAATATACTACAGATGGATGCACACCATATATGTAAGAAAAGGGCAATTTTAGAATTTAGGACAGATTCTGCAATTAAGGACATTCAAAAACCAATGTTACTAATGGAATGTTAAATAATTGCAAAGAGAGAGGGTTCTTTCCATATAGGATTAGTCCTAGTTGTTTTAAACCTTCTACAAAAATTGGATTAAACACTTAGGCATAACATGTTCACGGACTCTTTATTCGGAACTCTAAAATCCACATTATTTGATCGACCTAAATATTTTTTGTTGCTAAAAGAATTTACATTTTCATTTATGGATCCAAATATCACGATAATATTAAAATCTCTGCGTGAATGATTAAATGGTCTTAGTATCTAGCATTAATATGTATATGATCTATTACTACCAGGTCATGTCAACAACAGTTAATCCAGGAGCACATCATAAGAGTAACGATTTTGTTATGTGCTAATGCAGAAATAACATGACTGGTTGTAACGAAAAACAATTAGATGGAATGGAATTCAACTTTCAAAAATATGGATTTTTCAATCAGAAAAGATTCAAAGACTAATAAAAGAACAAGAATTTAAAAATATATGAATATGTACATTGAGATATAAAATTGTTAAATAAGAGTAGAACAATGAAATTTAACATATCATAATTGAATGAAGGAAAATATTCATAAAATTTAACACACAAAATTCCCTCTAGGTGGCGATGTAGGAACGTAAAAAAGGGAAAGAGGGGGATGGGGTTTCTCTCGCTTTTGACATAGTGGGCCCCGGCAGGAGGCCCTCGTGATGGGTGTCATGCCCGACCCACTTTGAAGCGCGTGGCAACCCTCGCTTCCATACCTATGGTCATTTGATTGTGACGTCCCAGGAGGCGTCGCCAACCCAATTACAATACAGATAAAATGCACAAGTAGAAATGTAAACAAATCTCCAAACATCATTCAACGGGATAGTTAAAAACATAATCACATATATATAGGCGTCATAAGTTAATGTTTCATACACGTCAAGTTAAGAAATTAAACAGCTAACTTCATCACATTTGACAAGCCTGACTACATTGCCACGACTTTCTACAAAAGAGCTTGGGAATACACCTACACCTCTAATACTAAGAGGGTGGTCTAAAAAGTGTTAGCAAATCCATTACTACCTAAGCCTCAACGGCCTTCGGGATCCATGGCTTTGGCTCGGCAATCAGCTCGGGGTCGAGTTCGGGTCGGACACCTTCCCATCGGGAATATCCCCATCCTTGGCATCCAAGCTGATGTCTCCCCTAAGCCTCTGACACCTAGTGGACCTGTCGAAGCTGCAGATAGGACCATGGTTCTTGCTGTCCACCCAAAAGTACCAGGCCACGAATCAATGTGGCACGAGATTAGGTAGACTTTCGTTGACCCAGATGGTCGTGATGTAATGTGTGTAGTGCGTGTCGGCCCCTCCCACTATAGGGCACTCTGTCACCTCCTGACTATGCTCAATGGGGAGTTCAAAACGTATTTGACGGAATGGCTCAGCCATTCTTAGGGCCTGTAAATATTTCAATGAACAAATATGAGATAAACTCAAAAAGTGAATTTCCTAGACCTCGCGTAGGGAAGTCGTTCACCTCAGAAGTGCCCTAAATAAGTAATTATCTATCGATGGCAAAATATGTCAACACTCTTTTCGCTTTACCCTCACTATTCTCATAATAATAAATCTATTATTCAAGGCCATCAATATAGACACATAGGAAATTCCATAACATATATTCCATGCTCTCAAGCCAAACATATGAATGCGCATTTTGTGCATTATGGTTCAAATCATGCGCTCATGCCATGTAATAATCCGAACCTAAACACATACGGATCTCATGCACTTTCTATATAAATATGTCTAGATTATTACGGCCTCTAAGGATCCAAGGCCAACCTCAAGGCTAGTAGTTATCCAACGTAATCGGGCATCGTCTCGCCCCATCGAGCACGGCATCATCCGCATAAAACGCATCAGGATGGTCATTCTTGTAAAGAGCTTTGTTCCGAAATCCATCCGCGAATGGCATCTCGTTGACTTGGGGGCATCCAAATTGAATCGGACATCGTCCCACATAAAACGCATCAGAACGAGTACACACCCCGCATAAACACACATTAGGGTCTTAGGTGATCACATGGTAGGGGTGAGTGGTTCCAGGTTCCGATTCGGTTTCGTTTGGAACCTGGAACCTATCCTCGGGTACAGGTTCCAAAAATTTTGGAACCTGAAACCTACCCGTCAAAACCAAGAACCTGGAACCTACCCTGTTACAGGTTCCATGGTCAGTTTTAGGTTCCAACAGGTTCTTTTTTTTTTTTTTTTTCATTTTCAGATTTGAATTATAACGTACGCGCATAAAAGAAATGTGGAGTAGTTTGAAGCAAGAATGATACCAAAATGAAACCATCAAATTGAGAATACATCAATTAAAAAGGGTATTTATTATGCAAAATGAAACATTGGCATTATAAGCTGCTGCTTTGATGCCGAAGTCACACAAGAATTTGGCAATTGTCAAAGTTTCTTTCCTCGTAGGGATGTAAATAATAGTAGGTCCATGATCTAATGGCTCTTGTTGAAGCTTTAGCCTTTCCTCCAGCTCCATTGGTGAATCAGACATCTCAAAAGAACTGCATACCTCCTGGCTTAAATTAGGAGATTCTCCACGTAATTCTCCACAGGGAACTGCAAGGGCCAATTGAATAGCACATCAAATTGCAAGATGAATAAGTTCTAGCACAGTTTTCGGACAATTTCCATTTTATGAGTAAGTTTTCATAAAGTCCCTTGCTCCACATCCTATAAGATAAACAGCAATGGTAGAAACATCATGCCATAATCAGAATTCTGAAGATATTCCTCTTTAATAAGAAGTTATACCATCCCAATCATCCACACCCTGGAAGGTGTCCGTTTCATCTTCTAAGTATTCAAGTCTAAGATGGTTAAACACCTGCCAGACAAATTAGGTAGTGCACAGAGAAAGATCGGATCAGAAGAAAAGGGTGCCCTTATTCATTACTATAAATACTCTGCATACATTAAAGAATTACACAGAGTGACCAGCATGCGGTTTTGGTGCTACAACCTGTGCTGATGCAAAACTAAAATAGAATCATGTATCCCTTTCATTGTTCAAGTTCATCTTGCCAATAACAAAAGAAACTTCAAGAATAGATAGAAGCTAACTTCAGGGTGTTCATTGGGATCAAAAACCATGTTGTGGCAAGTAGGGTTGTAGGGATAAGCGCAATCAATCCAACATTTATAAGATTTCATTCAAAACCCATAACAACCAAGTCATTTATGTAACCTTTCACCTGGACAAGCAATGACATTTCCAATCATGATGAATATGATAATACTTATATCATTGTAGATATTCCAGGATTTGTCCATTTACCTTCATCATATCATTCAATATGTGATGAGAGAGCACAAGAACAGCATTCTTCCTAATAGATAGAGAAGGATCCCGTAATCACTCTCTCTAGCAGTGAAAATGTGTTTAGTCTCTGCAAGATCAGCGGGAGTGTAGTGGTTGCAAAGGATGTAGATCATAAATAGAGTGTGCATATAATAATATAGACATTTACCATGTTATGCATGAGCGACATTCAACAACAGATCAAAGTACTGGAGTAAAGTTGAAACATGTTTGAATAAAAGATTCGAAACACAGCACTAAAATGTTATAATTTACTTCAGCAAAACATCAATTTGGTCCTTCAAATTTCTTCAGCTTCAAATCTACACTAGCCAACCACTTTCAACATGGTGAATATTCACTCCAAAACTAATATGTATTTCCATGAGGTTACGAGTTATTCACAGCAGAATCGGCGTCGTCGGGGCTTCTGGCGCGACCAACAACAGTGGGTCGCGAGTGGAGACAGTAGAATCGGTGCCGTCAGGGCTTTTGGCACGAGCATCAGTGGTGGGTCACGAGCAGAGACAGCAGAATCAGCGTCGTCAGGGCTTTTGGCACGAGCATCGGCGGTGGGTCATGAGTGGAGACAGCAAAATCGGCATCGTCGGGGCTTCTAGCGTGAGTAGAGGAGCTGGGTCGCGAGCGAAGATAGCAGAATCGACGTCGTCAAGGCTTCGGTGTGAGCAGCGACGGTGGGTCCGCTCGTCACGAGTGGAGACAGTAGAATCAGCGTTGTCGGGGCTTCTGGCGTGAGCAGTGGTGGTGGGTTACGAGCGGAGACAATAGAATCGGCGTCATTGGGGCTTCTGCTCGTCGGGGCTTCTAGCGTGAGCAGAGGCAGTGGGTTGCGAGCAGAGATGAGCTTAGCTCAGATCTGCCTACGTCGGGTAGTCGGCGACAGGCGTTGAGGCAGAGCATGGTAGCGACGGGTAGAGGCAGAGCACGGCAGTGATGGGCATCGAGCGGCGAGGGTTCGCGCGAGCGACGTCGGCGACTGGCGGCCTTGAGGGTGAGCGGCGTCCGGCGGCGAGACTCAAACTGGCGTCCGGCGAGACTCTGAAAATCTGAAAGTGAAAGTCTCGGGAGTCTCGGGAGTCTCAGGGGAGGGGGGTTCCTTTTGGAACCCTAACTGGTTCCGAAACCGGTTCCGCGACCGGTTCCAATTCCGGTTCCCAGAAAAATGGAACCGGGAACCGGAATTGGTCCTTTAAGAACCGGGAACCAAACCGGTTCGGTTCTCCTGTTCCCGGTTCTACCCGGGAACCGCGCTCACCCCTATCACACGGGTATACAATCACATAATTCATTTCTTATTTTTCTAATTTAACCCATGTGATACTCATGCAAATGCCATATCACTCGTCAAATGTCACTATGTTACACATGTGCATCATATTGCATTAAAAAAATGCATCATTTAATTCATAAATCCATGGCATTTAGACTACTTATCAACATAGGATAAAATCATCATAATCTGCAATATGTTCACATTATTATTACGTGTCATCAAACCCATCACATAATCCATCTTTTATTTATATAACATATCACCTTACCATAACATACTCTAATAATATGCCATATCATAACATCATTTCGTCTTGAATACACATGACACATTCAACACATTATATGTAATTCACATAACACATATAACTCATAATCCATATAGCACATAACCCAAATAATACATCTAACCAATAATCCTTATAGCACTAACCCAAATAACGTTGAGTACATAACACATAACACATAATCTATATATAGCATCTAATCACGTAATATGTATCCCACATAGCACGTATAGTACATAATAGCCTACTATCATATTATGGCACATACAACAACATATTTACTTTATATAACTTAATCCGATAACTCATCGACCGAAACATGAGAACTAATCATCCTAGGCTCGATAACTTATCACTTTGAAACTCGATAACCTATCAGTAAACGTTCGATAACTTATCTAAGTCCAATAATTGCTTTTTATACAACATGCACTTATCACATGAATAACTCATCATTTAACTATAAGCAAGCCCTAAACTACTCCCTAAGTGCAAAGAAAGCCCTAATCAAAGGCTGGGAAGCAACTCAAAAATGATTCGGGCTTCGAAATGCATCGGAAAGGGATAACAAGAACGGACAGTAGCTGTGGCAGGGGAGATGGACAGCAGCTGGATGCTAGTCCGACGGTGGTGTTGCAGTGGTTTGGTGGTGGTTCAGCGTCAGTATAGCGTTCGGGCTTTGTGAAAACCTAAACTATAGAAGAGACAAGGGAGAGGGTGCACGAGTGAAGGTTGCTCAGTACCAAACAACCCTTGAGGAGGTTGGTTGGTTAGGATTGAGTGGTGGTTTGGTGACGCAAATGGCAATCCGGTGTCGGGGTTTGAAGGACGATCGCCGATGATGGAAGACAAGAGGAAAAATGAAGAAACAAGCTTGAAATGAAGATGAAAACGGCTATGGGAGTTTCAGGTTACACCAAGAGAGAGAGAAAGGTGAGTTTGAGATTCAAAAATGAAAGTGAGAATGTGAGAGAGGGAGTGTCTGGCGGTCTTGGGGGGGAGAGGGAAGAGAGAGACAAGAGGTCAAGTCCCACTTAATACCTATCACATCCCTTAGCTCATGTCAATCAAGGTGGCTTAAGAAAGAAGCAAAATCCTAGCATTAAATGAGAGATAGATTGCACTCAAGTGGCTAGGTTTAGACTAGGCTAGGCTAGGTGGCTTCATCCCTTCAATTTGTCGCACAATGCATGCTTGCGCCACCCCTCCTTAGCCAATTTCCATCTTTGCCCTTTTGTCCTTAGTCCTATGGAAGGGCATTTTGGTTACTTCACCAAGATCTCGCACTATTCATGCACTATTCTCATCCTTGCATGCAACCATTGGGGTTTGCCCCGGTGGCTACCCTTCCAACATGGAAAGGAGATGCGAGGGGTTCGAATCCCCACATTTTTAGAGGGATTGGGGGTGAGAATGAGTTAGTTTCAAGTGTGAATTTCAAGTCCCACACCCTGTAAGAAAGCATGACAAAAGTCTGAGAGTAAGAATTAGAGTAGGAGTAGAGTAGAACCGATAAAAAAAAAAAAATCCTTGTGTCACGGGTCGACAATTTCCTTGGCCATAGATTGACCCGTGCGGCGCTTGGCGAGTAGAACTCACTAGGCCAGCCTTCCTTCTATAGTTGTTCTAGTGAACTCTTTTATATGAGATCATACCACACCCAGTTTTGTTCGGGCGTTTAGTCTATCGAGTGAGACAGCGGCCTTCTTTAGACTCAACAACTGGTTTTAGCCTGCCAGGGCCTCATCAAGAGAGCGGCATTAGCTCCCGACCAGTTTGTGCATGGGAGGCCAACCCCGCCTTCAGAGCTCCTAAGTAATATAATTCTTCTATCCTAGAACTCTTAGGACTAACCGTCTTGATGCCACTCCCACGGACCAATTGTGTTCATCCCCTCTGCTTCCTCACTCTTCACTCGATAACTCCAAGCACCACTTACAAGTGTCACGAGTACGGGAGGATTCACAGATCGTGACATTCTCCTCCACTCAATTTTGCAACGCCCTCATTGCGATCTGTTTTGTTGCTTCCTTGTGTCCCTTAACCATTTATGTGCCACTTTTGGGATTTTACATCAAATGGTCACACTCGCTCAACAAAACAGGTTTTGCTCCATTTGTAGCCTCTTTTGATCTTAGTTGTTCTGGTCATTTTTGGTCACCCATGCTTTCTTTGGCAAGTAAGGTATTTTCTCGCTAACTACATCTTTTGGCAGCACCATTTTTGCCTACTAAGCATTTTGACCCTAGCAAACCAAATTGAGGTTCTTTCTTTGTTGAAAACGTGGTAATAGATCTCTTCTTTTGGATTCATTGATCGATCCAAGAACCTTATCCCTATTTAGCGAGGATTTGGTTCTTCTCCAACTCTACCCGCTTAGTGAGGAACCGACTCTTCCTAATGCCCCCATTGTCATCCTAGAAGCTTAGTCAAGAGCAGCACTTTGTTTGAGCATCTTTTGCCTCGGCATTCACTCTCCGCCCTTGTAGGATCGGGTAGACCACTAGTATTTCCTAGCTCAACCCACACTGGAGCAAGGAGTCCGATTCTCCGACTCACCCACTTATTGAAGGGATTCTTGCTCTGATACCATTTATCATGGGCCGACAGTTCCCTTGGCCACGGATCGACCCGTGTGGCGCCTGGCGAGAAGAACTCGCTAGGCCAGCTTTCTTTCTATAGTTGTTCCAGCAAACAATACGACGGGTAGCTCTTTTATATGAGATTGTATCACGCCCAGCTTTACTTGGACGTCTAGTCTATCGAGTGAGACAGCAGCCCTCTTTAGGCTCAACAATTGGTTTTGGCCTGCTAGGGCCTCATCAGAAGAGCGGCATCAACTCCCAACCAGTTTGTGCACGGGAAGCCAACCCCACTTTCAAAGCTCCTAAGTAATATAATCATTCTATCCTAGAACTCCTAGCACTAACCATCCTGACGCCACTCCCACGAACTAGTTGTGTTCGTCCTCTCTGCTTCCTTACTCTTCACTCGATAACCCTAAGCACCACTCACAAATGTTACGAGTATGGGAGGATTCACGGACCATAACACTTGCATGCATTTAATGCCAAGATCTTGTCAAAAGAAGACTTGATGGGCTTGAAGGGCCCATGGGCCTCCCTTAGCTGCTCACCCCTTGGGCGTGTGGGCCTTGGGCCGCCCACTTGGACTTGGGCCCATTAGGTCTCCGCTCGTGGCCTGTTTCCACCTTTCGCACTTGTAAATTCTTGCCGATGAAAAATCGAGTTTTCACCTCCAAATGGCCTTTTCCAATGTCCTCGTGGGCTATCGATCCTCAAGGCAATCTTGTTTGACAATCGCTTACCGAAACAATTCCCTTTTGAAAAATCAGGTCGGAATGAGGATGTCACAATGGGCTATTAGCTTAGTGGTAGAGCACGCCCTTGATATTGCATTGTTGTGCTTGGGCCATGAGGGCTCTCAGCCATATGGATAGTTCAATGTGTTCATGCTCAACTATTCCAGGAGGAGATCATGAAGAATGGTAAACTGGTTTTTCTCTGTTGCCAAAGGCACGTAGCAAGTCAAGTAAGCCTCATTTTCTATTGGTTAGAATTCGAAATGGTGTGAGGGAGAGGGTGTCACTCTATCAATAGTGTAGACTTTCCCACACAAATATTTTATTGGCTGCTGTATTGAGGTTTTCTACCTCCATCTTCTCACATAATTAGTCTTTTAAAATATTAGGGGATTTTTCTAAACTTTTGTACTTCATCTAATTAAAGATATTCACATATTTACGAAAGAAAAAGGGGGCTAACACAGCAAACTTCCGGCCACAAAATATTTGGGAACCTATGGCGACGAATGTCTTTCGCCGTAGGCCCCACATACAGACACACACATATATTATATATATGCATATATTATATTCAATGCTCTTTCGCCATCGGACCAGAACGACTCCGATTGCGATTTATAACATCGAGGGTATGTTTGCATGGACGAGAGGCATGCATGAGACAAAGCTCTCGTTCTCGGGGACGTGGACAATTCGGTATAACGATTTTTCTGGGGTCTGATGAATTCCACGTGTTGTGGCCACTGGCTGTGCCCTTGTCCCCTTGTGCATCACACAAAAGCCAAACTAGAGGAAGGAAATAGAACGTGGAAAATCCTGCATTTTCAGCAGAGTTTTGTGTTTCTTTGGCCAGAAATGAAAAGAGTTTTGGCCCGGGCAAGGCATGGACACCCTAATTTCTTTTTCTTAGGGTTAACATCACGAAAATACATAAATCAATATCTACGTGAAATAAATATCATAAAATTTTAATGAGGACACAGAATTTCTCAATTTTTAACATTATGTCAATATGATCCTACATCATATATTCATTGAAAAGAATTATTTGTTTCAATTTAGAGAGGTACTGTCAAGGCTATATTTTCTTGAAAAGGGACATGGGTTTCAATTATTCATTCTTTTGCTCCCCATTATATGGTTTTTTTAGGAAATATTATTTATCTAGGAATTAATTGCAATAGTCCTAAACATATGATAATTAACGTAAGGGCCGTTGCATCTGATTATACATTCGATTCACCGTGCAAGTCCCTGTAATATTAAACGTTGTGTTAGGGCAGAGAAAAAGCGTAAATTGTTGACAGATAACAAATATTAAATGATGGGACTAATGTTAGTTTGAAATTTGTTTGACGGAAGAAGTATATAATGCATGGTTAGTTTCTAGTTCTAGTTAAGATATAACGGATAGACAGAATTGGTTCAATAATTTGGAAGAAACAATGATAAAAGATTTTGAGAAAAGTTTAGAAAATTGGAATATATTACATATAGATATACACCATATATTCAAGATGGGATAATTACATAAATGATTCTTGAATTTTGGCTCAATGTGCAATGTCGTTATTGAACTTTTAATTTGTTTAATGTGATCCCATAACTTTTGGTACACATTCAATGTAATCCCTAGATTATCTAAAAACATTTAACATTTTCCTAAACTTAAATTAATGAAAGAACAACATTGAATAATTTTATGTAGTTTAAGAATTGGATTGAATATGTATCAAAAGTTTAGGGATTATATTAAACAAATTAAAAGTTTAGGGATGATATTATACATTATGATAAAGTTCAGGGATCACATATAGTAAATTAGAAGTTTAGGGACGATATTATATATAAGGCCAAAATTCAAGGCCCATCTTTATCATTTTTGTCGCGACCATAATTTCGGGTGTGAATCACCTAGGGTTTGGCTAATGGATTGTTAAGCCTAGACTTAACTCGGGTTCTCCTAAGCCCATACCAATTCGCGACTTAGGTTCAATGTTTTTTTAACATGCAAATGGATTTTATCTAATCTATTTTTGGTGGGTCGATTATAAATAAAATAATGATTTTTTTGGGTCGATTAGAAACCCAAGTAAAATAACGAAAGAATTATTTCTTTTTATTTTCAAAAAAATTTTGCAAGTAATTTGGATTAATTTTAAATATATTTCCTAAAATATTTCACTAATCTATCATGCGGTGCGCAAACTACCAATTTAACATCCAAGAAAATCAATGAATAAATTACAAAAAAAAAAAATACCTCAAAAAAAAAGTATACCTCAAATTAGAATCAACAAAAACCATATATATGATTTAAATTAAAATCCACATTTTTTTTTTTTTTTTTTACATTTAATGAAAATCAGGCAATATACAATGCAATATAACTAAATGACCTAATTCTAATGTCATGCAATTTCTAATTAAATGGACCTAATAATAATCTCTAAATAACATGCATTTCATGAATCTAATTCTAGTGACATGCAATGACATTTTTTTATTTTTCTTAAAAATGCAATTTATCCTAGAGAATAGAACTAATTTATTCTAAGACATTTTTTGTATTTTTACATGTAATTCGGAATTAAATAGAATGTGAAAATTATCTAACTAGATTAAGATTCTATTCAACTTGTATTAGGAATTAGGTTGAACCAAATACTAATTTAAACTAAAATATTATCTTAACCCAAATAATCCTAAAATGCAATCTATCTAATATCTAAAATTATAATAAATTAAGAAAAAAATTATCTAAAATTAAACTAAGTGCAATTTTACCCTAACATGCAATGATGTACAAAATATGCCCTAATTCTACATGACTTAACTTTTTGTTGTTTTTCCTTTCTTCCTTTTTTTTTTTTTTAATTTCGAAATTAATAATTTCCAAATAATTAAACATGCAATCCAAGTTAAAAAAAAAAAAAAAAAAAAAAACTAGCAACCTAAATTAATTGATTTGATTTTTTTACTTTTATTTTTTTTTTAAATTCGAAATAATAAAACTCCTACCCTAAACATGCAAAATAACCCTAAACCATGCAATATTCTAATTCAAACATATTTCAAGATAAACAAAGCAATAAAGACAAGCCAAACCATTCAAAATTACCAAAGATATCATATATTGTTCAGATCAAAGGATAATATTTCGCTAGTAAAATCAATAAATTAATCAAGCGCTTAAAGATCAAAAATCAATTTTATTCCTACTTAATTAATTATTTTATCTAAGGCGCCTTATAGATGAAATAAAAATTCGGCGCGGTTGCGAATCAGGTGGCATGTCATAATTTCTAATTATGCATAGGGAAACATTTCAAATAAAGAAAATAAGATACAATAAATAAAATATAGATAAAATAAATCTGCATAATAAAATAAAGTAAATCTACCTAATTCGATTTTTTCTTTTTTCCTTCCAAACAGGGCTTGGCAACCGATTCGGAGCTAGTGGCTGGCGAGGAATTCCGGCGAGAGGACACAGCAGGCGCACCGGCAGCGAGCGGGCCAGCAGCGAACAGGGGACTGCAGGCGCGAACGTCGCTCGGAGGGGAAGCTTGAGCGGCGTGCAGGGGCTGTGTCGCGGCTGGGGTGGAGGCGCGGCTGCGGGTCAGTCGGAGCGGAAGCAGCGGCGAGCGGTCCCACAGACGCCGGTGACAGTGCTGGGCTGTAGGTCACGGTGGGCTTCGGTTCCAGGCGGCGTCGGGGCGGCGCGAGCTTCGGGCGTCGGGTTGAAGCAGAGCGCGGTGTGGACAGGGGACGGCGCTCAGGCGGAGTGGCGGTGTGTGACGACTTCGGGTTACAGCTCCGGCGCGGCAGATCGGGCGATGGCGTCGGCGGAAGGGGCTCAGGATCTTTGGTGCTACGGGTGAAGACGGTAGGCAGAGGAGCTCTGGCCTGGTGGACGCGAGAACAGCGATGGCGAACGGGCTGCAGGCCAAGCGGAGCAGTAGCAGCGAAACAGGGGAGCTCGGGCGCTGGGCTAGCTGAGGCGGGGCGATCGTCGCAGTCGAGGCGGGCCGCGGTGGTGGCGTAGGCGGTGCCGGCGCGGTGGACGGCGTGGGCACAGCCAACGCGCGGTCGGGGGAGCCCTTCGGAGAAGATGACACTGTAGTGCCTTTTCCTTTTCTTTTTTTTTCCCTCTCTCTCTCTCACGTCACTCTGTACGGTCTCTGCCTACTGTTTCTTCGACCGAGGCAAACCGGAATTGACTTTGACTTTCAACTCTCAGACGAAAAACCTTCTCCCGTATTTGCTCTCCAATTTTGTCGAAAAAACCTCCTTAGTTACGAAAAATGAAGCTCTCTTTTATAATGATTCCGGACAACGGCTTTTTTTGGTTTTTTTCGAGTTTCCATCTTCTATCGCATTAAATCAAAACTGCAAATCGGAGCGTGATTTCGCAATCAGCTCGATTTTGCTCAAATTTATTCCATTTTGTAAAATTCTTGTCCTTTATTACTTAATTTTTAAATTACATTTTAACAAAGGAAATTCCCGAAAACTTGTCCTTTTTTTTAACCACCAAAACCTCAAACCGGTATACCTTTGACAAATTACTTGATTTTTAAAATTTACTCTCTCGTTAGTTTTCGCTTATTTTATTCTCAAATTATTAAGTTAAATGACACTTGACAATTGATTTAACAAAATTTTTTTTGTGGTATTAATCCAATTTAGAATATTTACCATTTTGGGGTTTTTCATGGTCAAAAAAATAGTTTGGGGTAAATTTGTCACAAGTGTACTGGAATTTGAGGTTTTTCAGGGATTAACCCTTTAACAAAATCCGAATTTTATTAAATTTTAAATTTCCATGCATAATCAATCAAATCAATTTTCCTCATTTTTTTTTCATTTTTTCCTTTTATTTGTTCTAATGTAATTTTTATTTTCCTAAATTTGCTAAAATTAGGTGTCAACAATTTTTCCATTCAAGAAAAGAGGAACTTTAGAATTTAGGACAGATACTATGGTTAAGACTATTCACAAAACAATCTCAATAATGGAATGTTAAAAATTCACAAAGAGAAAGTTCAAGTTATTTTCATATAGGGTTAGTCCGAGTTGTTTCAAAACCTCCAACAAAAATGAACTAAACGTCCTAGTTGTTCCAAAATTTTTAACAAAAAACGGATTGAACATTTTTGTTATTCATGTTTAAGAGATTGTAGGCACAATAAGTTCACGGACTTTTTATTAGGAATTATAGAATCCACATTGCTTGAGCGTGTTGCCATCAAAATGTCAAATTTTCTATTAGAGGAGTTAAATATTAGACCACACTTACATATAATAACTTAAGTTTTTAAAATGGTTGGTAGTGGTATCGTAAAATTTCATATAATGTCGAGTTAAAGGTCTTGAGTTCAATCTTTTTAGGCCCCATTAGCTTTCCTAATTAAATATGTTCACGCTTAGTACTTGTCGCGACCTTCCTGAATTTTTTGAAGTGGTGAATTATTCGAAAGGGCTAATGGATTACTAAGTCCGAAGACTTGGCATGGACCCTCCCAAGTCCTACCAATCGCGACTTGATATTAAAAAATTAACTCATGCAATTATATCAAATTTGGAGCCGCCACTAACCAATTAGGGTTGGTTAGAAACCCAAGTAAAGTATGGGAGAATACTTTTACTTTTGCGAACCAGAGATTCATAGGTCCGGGGGACATGGTTACGCTAGATTAGTCGAATGCCCTTTCGGTACATTTTATTTTAATTCCAAAAAAGTATTTTGCGAGGCAATGTTGATTAATTTTAACTTAAGCTACTAACATGCAAATGGTGGTCATGCTTGGATGCACAATCAATAAAATAACATTCAATGAAAAATGCTAATAAAAATACATGCCCTAAACATGATTTCTAAATGACATGACACCTAATTTTTTTTCTTTTTTTTTGTTAAAAAAATGTTAATTATATGCAATCTTAATCTAACTTAATGTGCATGAATTTATTTTAATAACATGCGAAATGCAATTCATATGATATGACTTAAACTTATCACTATATGTATGCAATCTAATTTATATAATCCTAAATATGCATGTATTACATGACATGGGATGGATGACATAATAATTCTATATGCATGTTCTTTTTGTGATTTTTTTTATAATTTTTTTTATTACACATATGCAACCTATATATGATGATATAAAATGGGATTAATTATGAACTAACCTATTAATTAACCAAGTAAAAGACTTTTGTGTTTTCTTTTTTTATTTGAAATGACCTAGTAATTTTTATTAAAAGAAAGTAACGTAATGATGTAATGCTAATTTTTTGGCATTTTTATATTATATATATATATATATATATATATATATATATAAAGAAAATACCACATAATGAGAATGTTAAAACATTAACCTATAACCCACTAATTAAAACGCAACATGTAATGTGCACATTATGAAATCTATATAACCTCAATAACATTTTTTTTGTTTTGGTTTTATTAAAGGAAAATCATCCTAATTCTACATGAATCTTAGAAAAAAAAACTAAAATGCGAAGCTTTAAATATGAAATGCATATGGACCAAAGTACTTAAATTCTAGATATGACATATGATATGATATGTGATGTGCAAATAACAATGATGCATCAAAATATATGTAATATTTAAAATTTATCTATGTAAATCAATGACATTTCAATGATGCAAAACAAATCATGAATTTGCCATGAAAAGTCGAAATAATCAAAAATCTAATTCGCCATCTCGCGGTTCAATATTTTTGATTATTATGGCTTAATATGACAAATTTCCTTACGGGGGTAATGATAAAAATAAATCAGAACAAATCAAGTCGAATTCATAGATTATGAAAATGAATATTTGATCTAAATTGAGTCTATAGAAATTATCTAGTCAAAGGTACGGCTTCTTGTCACTAATAACAGCACCTGCACAAAGAGAAATTAGAGAACACCCCCAAGGAAAAGTCACGTCTCGATGTGGGGGTGTAATTTAGCCGAGTATGAGAGAGAACCAATATTGGCACAGCCACGTCAAACTCACAGCAACACTTATTCCTCCGGTAACAGAAGTAATAAAAACCAGTCAACAAAACCACCGAGTTGACATAACGTTGGACGGTAACTCAAAGGCAACAGGAACCAGCAAGTGATCTCCGGAAAACAGCGGTGGCGAGCGGCGGAGGTGCAGGCACAGCGGAGGGCAGGTGTCGCGGTCGTCGGAGCTCTGGTAAGAGGTAACAAACCCAAACCAACAACAGCAAAGCAGCAACCGTCGCTGATGCAGGAGCAGCAGAGGGCGGGCAGCTCGGTGAGCGGCTGCTACGGGCGTTGCAGGTGAAGCGGGGCGCAGCAGAGGAAAACTCGGCAGTAGGGGCGTCGCTCGGGCGTTGGAATCGCAATCAAGGCTGATCACAGGGGCTGCAGTAACTGGCGCAGGGGGGCTCGGTGGTGCGCCGGTGAGGAGGAGGCGGCGTTGGGTCGTCGGGTGGCGCTGCTGGGGTTCCGGGCTGCAGGCGTCTCGGCGGTTGCTGCGGCAGAGGTGCGGTAGCGGTGGAGACGGAGTCGCGAGCAAACGGGTCGCGGGGGACCTCGATCGGCGAGGGCCGAGGTACGGTCGGAGGGCAGCGACCTGCTGCGGTGGCGACGACGGCGAGGCAAATGGGTTGCGACCGGCTTCGGGTCTGCCGGCGTCGGGGCAAGCTCGCGGGTGCAGAGGTGCGGCGGGGCACGATGCGGTGGCCGAGCAGCAGGCGGTGCCTCGCGACGGTCGACGCAATGGAGAAGATGAACAGTTCTCTGCTCTGCCTTTCTTTTTGCTTTTTGTTTCTTCTTTTCCACTGCTGCACGTCCTCTTTCTCTCACGTCATTTTCATGTCTCCTCCTTCTGTCTCTCTCTGCATTTTCTGCAGCTTCTTTTCTTTTGATTTTCCTTCTTCTTCCTCTCCCACAAATCGAAGCCCTCTTTTCTCTTTTTCCTGTTTTCACTTTTCACTTTTTTTTTTCGATGAAGAGGAACCCCCCGAACCGAAACTCCCTTCTCTCTATTTATAGAGAAAAACTCCAATTTGTTTTTGCGGGTGAGATATTCACTCAACCACTCAACAAATTAGCAGCTCCAAAATCACACGATCGTTGAACTTTTTGAATTCAAATTTTTTTTCAAAATTTACCCTCTTAATCAAAGATTATCTTCTAATTCTATTTTCTAAAATTAAATGAGGTGTCAACAGTACTAAAAAAAAAAAAAAAAACGACCAGACTAATCATAAAAGAGAGTATTTGAGTAATTAAATATTAAATCACGCATTAATCTAATAACTTAAACTTTTAGAATAACCGATAGTGATACTATAAAATCTCACATTTTCATTAATGGATCCATATATGGGGACAACATTAACTGTAAATATAAAAACCTCAAGTTTTGATCCCGTAAATATAAAAACCTCAAGTTTTGATCAATGATCTCAATATCTAGCATTAATTCAAAAGCATAGA
Source organism: Eucalyptus decipiens (assembly GCA_014182575.1). Taxonomy (NCBI): domain Eukaryota; kingdom Viridiplantae; phylum Streptophyta; class Magnoliopsida; order Myrtales; family Myrtaceae; genus Eucalyptus; species Eucalyptus decipiens. The sequence goes on from CM024615.1 coordinate 27,437,040, forward strand.
AGTTAGACTCTGATAAAGGAGAAATCATTATGTTATATGCTAATGCAGAAAAAACAAATCTAGGAGTTCAATAAACAATTAGATGTAATAAAATTTAACTTTCTAAATATGAATTTTTCAATCAAGAAAGATACAAAGACCTATAAAAAGATCAATATTTGAGTATGGAGCTGGAGAACTAAAAATTAAGTTAAATAAGAGTAGATCAAGGGAATTAAACACTGGATAATTTAATGAAGGAAAAAATTTCACATAAAATTCCCTCTAGGTCATCATGCTCAGCTACTCGAGGTATAGACTACTAAACCTTTTTTCTTTTCCGTTGCCATGGGCTAACACAGCAACATTCCGCGACAAAAGATTGAAACCTACGGCGACCAATGTCTCTCTAACTGTAGACCAAGTTTTTTAAGTAAATGTTTCCTAATTTGATTCAGGAAGTCATACAAGAACTTACAAAAATAGAATTCGTCTCGGTTGTTACGTATTAGATCAAATGAGAGAAGTGTTAGGATTTTCTTGATGAGAGTTTTCTAAATGATTTATTAACACTGTGGGTTTACTTTGCATGCAATCTAGTGCTAGGAAATACTTGAGCGATTGGAAGTTTGAAATTCTCCTTAGTTACAATGGATTTTTTTGCAGTCGGCCCTCTTTGTGGAGTAACGAGCGATACTCAAATTGTATCATATAAATCTTTGATGGTCTTTACAATCTCTTGTTGATTTCTCTTGTAATCCATTCTTCTCACGTTAGACTTGAATTGCCATATCCGTTAGTTTTTTGCATTTTCTTTTTTTTTTGGAAAATTTCTAAATAAGGGCTTGAAATACCCTTAATTTCTTAAATAAAAGCTTGAAGTGGATGTTGATTTAAATAAGAGTCCGTAGTGTCCTCATTTTCTCAAATAAGAGCTTGAGGTGGATTTTTTTTTATTTAAAAAAGGGCTATATCAATCTCAAAGAAGTGTCCAAACTCACTAGCTACTGAAGGGCATTTTCGTGTTTTATTTTTTAAATTTGTTCACATTTTTCTTTCTTTTTCCTATTTTACTTTTTCCATAAAAAACAAACTAGAAAAACTAAAACTTCAAAAAAAAATAAAAATAAAGAAACACACAGGCAAGAGGGAGCCCTCCTGCCTATATATATTTTTTTCTATAAAAACTTTTATTTTTAATTTTTTAATTTTGAATCTAATTTAATTAATGTTAAAACTGTCTTTGTACTAAAATACCATTGATCGACCGTAATATTTGACCGAGTGGCAAGCTAACAAGGTTAATCCTTTATTTGAAACAGTTATAACTACTTCAAGCTCTTATTTGATATAATAAGGGCACTTTAGGTTTCTATTTGAAATAAGATTCACTTCAAGTCTTTATTTGAGAAATAATTGTACTTCAAACCTTTAGTTAGAACATTCCAATAAGTTTGCAATCAAGCAACAAAGAAAATATGATATAATTTGAAGATGAATCTTTATGAAATAATGAGATCATCGTAAATTTATCTAAATATAAGGTTGTAAATTTAACAATTAGAATTGGAATCCTCTAAATTTACAAGGTAAATTTGCAAACTGATAACTTTATCCCTTTTAATGGAGAAAACATTAGCATGTTTAACTTTAAACGGTTAAGATGTATTTTTTTTTGGGAAAAAACCTCCAAAAATCCTCAAATGATGCCTAATGCGATACATTTATTTATTTATTTATTTATTTATTGGTGACACAAAGAATCTCAAACTTGTACTTGAGTGACATACTTATCCTTTATCAAGGTTCGGTCAATAAAAACTATTAAAAATCTACCTACATGGATGACAAAAAGTAAATGATATCTACAAGGCGCCAAACTAAAGTAAATAAGGATGTCTTTTGGTTGGAAAATTATTTGATAGAATCTTGACGAAGGGTAAATGTGTCACATAGATACAACTTTAGGATTTTTGGTGCCATATAAGAAAAGTATGAGTATATTTTTAATGGGCATTGTTTGGAGTTATCGGTGGGTTTTTTTTTTTTCCTTTTCCTTTTCTTTTCTTTTTCCACCTGCCACCACCCCTTGTTGCTCCTCCTGCCATTATGGACGCTCGCTCGACCAATCACTAATTCATTTCTCTCATTTGCTGATGCCAATTAATATGAACCATATTGAAGTTGTTGATGCTTCAACCACTGAGAGGCATTATATTTATGATATACTTTTCGCTAAATTTACAAGGAATCTCATTCCCTAAAGATCGTGACAAATATATGATCCATTTTTTCTTAGCTTGATTAATAGAATAAAGGGTTAGTTACACTAATATGGACGACGCAAGCATAAGAAAATTTTAAATCTTGGTGCCTGGATCATCACGGAACAAAACACCTCAAAGTTTAGTGGGATGAGTGCTGGGTCAACTTATTTATCCTTAACAAAAGCATTCTGGTCACATAGGAAATTAACATTCATGTCGTATCTTCTTACATGATTTGCGAAGAGTAGAATAACAAAATCATTTCACTAGTACTTCATTTACAGAATTTTCTAATATAAAACAAGTGATGTTCGAAACAAGAGAAAATAGAATAGAATTAATGAAAAGCTATGAAAAGAAAACCCATCATCCTGCGTGAGTTTTGCTGCACGCATATGCCATTATCATCGCGTTGTTCAGCAATCTCTTGTTGATGTGTTGGAGTTCTTCTTAAAGCCCTCTTCACGTCGAGATTCCGTTGCCACCAAACAAGAAAAATCGTATATACTTATATAGTATCTCCTCACTGGAAACCGAGAAAAGAAGCCTTCGATCATCAATGACCTCTCCCACGATGACTTGGTCCAGAATAAGCTCTGTCTAGGACGATCTCTGATAGCAATGAACTCAGAGACTGGCCTCCTAGAGGTCTCACGGCTTCGACGTGCGAACTGTACGTGAGCATGAGAAGGAAGAAGAGGATCAAGAAGGCGTTAAGAAACACGATGAGAGATTTTTGGGACCTCATCCTTCTTCCCTTTGCTTTTTCAGTCTTGATTTGTTAGGTATGGCTGGATATATGCATGAGGACGCAAGGTAATTTATAGGTAAAAGGGGTTTCAAGAATCAAGAGGAGTTAGTGGCGTGTTCAAGAAAGGTATGCAATAATCTTTGACTTCTGGTACAGATTGCGGTCGTGTTGGCGGGTGAAGAATTTTACCATTAATTTTATGGAGATCGATCCGACTTTGAATCCCCCAAACTATATTTAATTCCTCAGTTTGACTATTTGAAGAATAAGATTAACATTGAATATTTTGCAGAGAGAGAGAGAGAGAGAGAGAGAGAGGTAGGCAGGGTTGTGTTTAGAGAATGAGTCGTACGTTGTTAGAACAAAAACGGGGTTTGAATTTGGAGTGGAACACGAAGATTGCCTTTACACCACTTTACGTGCGCCATCTAACTTTTTCATATTTATAATGTAACATGAGCGCTAAGGTCAAATAGCGTAAAGCACATGGGCAGCAAAGGTCAATTGAGCTGAATAGTAAACGATGTTGTGCTTTACTGCTTTAAGCAATGTACGATGATCTTAACATGATTCATTCCATGTGTTTGAAAATGGTCGACCGACAGACTCGACCCGTATGAATCGAGCTTCCTATAGAGGACTTCGTATGCATCGATTGAGCTGAATAGTAAACGATGTTGTGCTTTGGGCAATCAAAGACGATCTTAACGACGGTTCTTTCCATGTGTTGAAAAGGGTCGACCGACGGAGTCGATCTGCATGAATCGAGCTCTGATAGAGGACTTCGTATGCATCGGCGACTGGGAAGTCAGCAGGGATAATGCGTGCTTGGGTTGACCGCTGCGAGGTAGGCCGTTTGGTCAGTGCCTGCTTTGAGAATATTTTATTAGACTAATGAAAATGCATGAGATCGTAATAATTTTCAAGCGAAAATTTGAATGCGTGGCCCATACACAAAAACCTAACATGAGTTGTCATGGGTCAATGTCGATAAGCACGGACTTATAGTGGGGTCATAGGTAAAAAACAAAGCACATGCAATGCAAACTAGTAATTTTCAAAGAAGTAGTTGTCAAGCGGTGTGAAAATTAACGAATCTTATAATTAAATCAAGGCAAGAGAATGGAATCACTGGAAAAGTCAAGGATGAACATTAAAGAATATGAGAGATCTACATGTCCCAGTCCGAGCGTCGATACCTAACTCGCCGTAATACCCACTAGAAATGACATATTAAATGATTGGAGAATTATAGAGTTACAATTCTCAGGTAAAGTGCTAGAAAAATCATAAATCTATTGCATTTGTGTCAATCCTAAACGTTTTAATTGTGCAAATTTAATCTTAAAACTTTTGATCAAATGCCAATTCATTCATTCCAACTAATTTTGACTATATACTAATGATGTGGACACTAGCTGACCTTATATGCCATTACCGGTTCTGCAATGGATAGTTTAGTAATATTTTAATATTTTTGGACCTTTTATTATATATATTTTTAATTTTTATTTAAATTTTTTTTTATATATATAATTTTTCTTTACTTTTTTTTTTTTTTTTTGCCTTCCTTCTTTCTTTTGCTAGTGACTGGCCACAAGCCATGGTGTGGGCTAGCCTCGCTTTGGGTTGTTGTCGCCTACCACTTTTAATTTAAAGAAAAATTTGGATAGTTGGTGTCACTTTTAATTTCCAAAAATACGGCCTCTAAAAAATAGAATCGGTCACTAAAAGAAATCAGTGAAAAGTTTTTAAAACAAGGTTTTGAAGTGAGGATTTATTTGAGATAATGTCTGCTCTAATAAATCCCTGAAGTGAGTCACTTTATCTCAAATTACCCCCAACTCACCGTTTGATCAAATCTTCACCGGAGCGTTTCGTTCTAATGTGGCACTTTACAAGACATGGCCAGGCGCATTTTCATCAACGGACTTTTTTTTTTTCTTTTCTTCTTTTTCTCTTTCTCTCTTCGTCTCTTTCTTTTTCTTCCGACCATTTTTTCAGTTTTCTTTTCTTTGTCACTCGTGGCAAATCCTCTCCTATTTTCTTGGGAAGAGGATGGAGGATCACGGCAAGTTCCCTTCTTTTCGTCTGTTTGAAATTTTCTCTGAGTTTTAGTTTCGTTTGTTGACTGATGATTCACATATTAAGTCTGTCTTTTCTTACTTTTCTTTAAATTAACATCTCTATTTCTTAACACAAGAAGTCATTGACTTGTCAATGTTGAGATTCCAACATCAATAAAATCCAGTCCGAGCACAGGATATTTGCTAGGCGCTATTGATCTTAGTGTCATTTACAATGAGTTTGTTTAATTTACTTTGTTTTTCTCAGAGGTGACAATCTGACCTCCTTTCTCATGGTTCCGTGCACCATTCATGTCAATTGAATTTAATTTGAATTTAAGTTAGGATGGAACATGAAAGTGAGATTTATCCCACTTTTGAGATGTTGTCTAATTGAATTTAGCGCAAAAATGTTGATGATAACTTGAATTATAAATGACGGGTCCACGTAGCGCGTGCACACGATATCTTGTATATTTAAGCCAAAAGTGCCTTTTGTCTCACTTTGGAAATGTCTCATCATTACCTTTACATCAAGGTAAATACACATTAAATTTAATAATTACTCTCTGAACATCAAGTACCAATTCAATTCACATTAATTTAATAACTAACCGATATATTCAGTCCATTCACATAAGTAATCACTTTTTTTCCTCAAAATTTACTCTCTTCATACATAACCATCAAGCCCATAGTTGTGTGGCTCAATACTATGGCTGATTTTATTAAGGGTTAATACCACAAAAAAACTCCAATTTGGTAGTCCGTAATAAATTTACCCCAAATTATTTTTTTTTTATCACAAAAAACTCAAAACCGATACATTTATGATAAATTTACCCTTAATTAGTTTTCATTAAATTTTTATCATAAAATTGCTGAGTTTGATGGTATGAGGTAGTTGATGGTATACTAGTTTGAGGTTTTATCCTCCATTTGCCACGTGTGTACTAATTTTTTTTTTAATGGCATTAAGCTAATTTAACATAAATTAACAGATGGTAAATTTGTCACAAATCTACTAGTTTGAGGTTTTTTGTAGTTAAAAAAATTAGTTTTGAGTAAATTTATCAGATTTGAGGTTTTTCATGATGTTAACCTTTTTTTTTTTTAAAGAGAAAACCTCATTAAATTCTGCTTTTCCTACTTGGAATTGTCTTCAACACCACCGATAAACAAGATAATGTTCTTCCCATAGAACTTATCGAAGTGCAATCTTAGCACGCAAGCAACCTCATTCGGTCAGCTTTTTAGAGGAAACACAAAAACACTGGGCTCTTCTTTATTTCAGCTTCCAAAATGTGACTTATAGTCAGTCCAAAGCTCATCAACGGTTTTTCCGAGCAACGTGTGGAAATAGCCATCGCTCTAGTCGTTCGCCATCAGCCCATTCAGCTCCGCCACAAAACCGGTCTCGAGACCATTACAATAATCAAGAAAATAAGCCGTGATGACGAAACCCTTGTCCCACCACCCGCCCAAGCCCTTCTTTGGCCACTCTTTCGGGACCAAACCGGCCTTCAACCTCACGTAATCTGCCACAACGTTAATGAGCCCGACCAGGGCCTTCCCGCTGCCTTTCCACTGCCACACGCGTGTGGCCTTGTGGAACAGGATCCCAGTGAACTCTGCCCGTGCGTCGCCGGAGTAGTTCTGAATGTAGTTGGTGTTGATGACGATTGTATTGTTGATGGCGCTGGAGACTATGGTTAGAGGAGCTGGGGGGAACCTCTGGACAATTAATGTGACTTGGTCATAGTCCTTTCCCTCCGCTTGTGTCTCATTGAACGTTAGCCAAATGAAGCTCGAGGGGGCTTTCAGGAGTTGCTTGGTGTAGAACACTCTGATCTCTGTCTGGAATCGGTTGCAACCAGTGATGTTGCCTGTGTTGTCCACTACTTGATATGTAACCGCTCGAACTAGTTTGATACTTGCAGCGACGATGAAGAGAGCATAGAAGAGAAAGAGGAGGAGACATTTCCCTTAGGAAGGATACATTAAGGTTTTTGCATGAATTGATGGAGAGATGCAGGAAAGTGAACATGGTACTGTTATATATATAATGATTTATTCATCTCGGGAACTCCCTCTTCTAAGAAGCTTGCAATAGATAGTTTCTTTATGAAAGTTATTATAGTGAATTATTGATTTGTACAAGGTTGCTGAAGATGCCGATGCCTAATGTAGCTGTGAGTATTTTGTCATGTTTGCCATGATAAGATCAACGTACGTGGTCGGCAGAAAGATACTTTTCAAGCTAAGATTGCACACCAAGAGGAAAAAATGTTGTCCTAAAAAAAAACAATAAATTCAAGCTGAGATTGCACACCATGTCACCGAAACTATAAATTAATATTTGGCACACAATCCTATCTTGTGTAGAAACTACGAAGTTGCGACACTACCATGAAATTCTTTTTCTTATAGGATCTCTTAGTATGATAACACGGTGTGTTGATTGCATGTGTGAAAAAGAAGAAGAAGAGGAATTGATAATGCATGATTGGTAATGAGGCATTTTTAATTTTTTGAGCTAAAGTGAGTTCAAGTAGCTCGTTATGTCAACGAGCTCTTGCTTAAATTGTTCAGTGAGATATGCCAATACAGCTCTGTCCAAGAAGACGACGGATGAAGGCGTGTATGTACCGATTGAGAATAGTCGGAAATTCCGGTGGAAATCAATTGTGCAGAGACACCTAGAAAGAGGAAGAAGGGGGGGGGGGGTGTTGGCGTCTCAGTGTAATAGGCTGACTCGTGACGGAAATAATGTTGATTTTACATGTGAGGCATGGAATAAAGAAAAATCACGCGTAGATTAATTGGAGTAAAAATGAGTGATTAGAAATCATGGAGTTAAAATCATAACTCGATGATTTAATCTTTTAAGTGAAACTGAGATAGCAGCAAGGTATTAAGATGAATAAAGCACAACAATCTTGGGCAATTCTCCTTCCACGCTTTAGCTACATCCATTCACCCTTGATCAATGAGCATATAATTTGCATTTAACCCAGCTTATATTAATTTTGGTAAATTTATATCCGCTCATTAGAGCACTTTCTTAATGAGCAAGGTGGTTTGTGTTAGGCACTAAAAAGCAATTAAGAGAGGTGAATTGGCTTATCAAGAATATACGGACTAGAATCAATCTCATCGTGCTTCTACGCGCAAAGTGATCTAGCAATATAAACAACAGAGATTGAATAGTTCAGGGAAAGAGGCATAGAAAATGAGATTTATAGAGTTTCAACTTGGGAGTGCCTTCTCCTTTCTTCCAACTCTAGCTGCCCAAATAAGCCAAATTTCATTAATTAAGTCAAGAGTACAAATAACACCATGTTACAATTGTAGAACCTGCTACATCGCAGAACCTAACTTCTTTCTATAGTAACCAACTTATAGACTAAGTAACTATTGGACCCTCCGATGGTTGTTCTCACACTTTATACACACAACACGGCAGATCCTCTCTCCCAACCATAAACCACACCTACCTCTAAGTGTTTACAAAGAGTCACTCTCATACCTTGTCTCTCACCTAAAAAAACGTCGTCACTCCAAGTATAACCACTTCTCTTGTGTATTTATAAATGGTTTTGTCACTCTTACTAACTTTTAAGAACAATTCTTAAATGGGTATTACAAGCTAAAAAAGAGACCGACTCAAAAACCTCTCAATAATGCCCCAATCCTCTTGCTTTTGCATCTCTCAACTATGTAATTTCAGGCCGAGTTTTCTCCAACTAATAGAGCTCCAAATCCGAACATATGTTGCAATTGGATAATCTATAAAAAATCTCGGCGAAATTTCTTGACCGAAAGGTGTAGAATCTTGGTCCAATCTGGTTGTCAATTGGATCTTCTATTATTACGTTATCTCATCAATCTATTGAGGGAATTAGTCCGTAATTTTTTACATAAATGATCTCAAAATATCCTATTACTATGATTTAAACGTAAGCCTCTACAGACATAAATAAACTACCAAATGTTTGAAGTTAGTTTTGTTATCATCTAAATCTTGTCGAGCTCACGCCCTATCACCGTCCCCCCTTCCCCCTTCTCTTTCTCTAAGTAGGCTAGCGGCGAGGCGGTGATCTCAAAAGGCAGCTAGTCCCCAACCTCAGGCAACCCCAAATCTGGGGCCGCCAGAGGCTTAGGCCGCCCAGTAAAGCAGTCGTCATGATGCCGCGGCTGCTCAACTCATCACACCTCGAGGTTAACCATATTTTATAAGATGGGTCATATATAGATTAGTTAAGTTTCATAAATGAGTTGTTAATGGGTTTGTGTTGTATGTAAGTCTAATGAAAAATGGGTTGTAAATGGGTTTGTCTTTAAACTATTCACAACCCATTTAGCTTATAAATGTTATTAGTTGAGTCAACTCATTAAGGATATATCATCCTCTTTAAACAATTTTTTTTGTCATTTTTATTTAATTTAATTTTTTTATTTTAAATAATTTTTTATTTTATATTATTTTTTATTTTTATTTTTCTTTCTTTACTTCTTTCCCAATAAAATCCGGTGTTTGACCCTTGCAGAGGTTCAGAGCCACCACCTAATCACATCGGCAAGCTTGATAGGGTGAGGCCCATGCCTCACCGGCTTGAGGCGAGCTTGACCTCGCTAGATCTGGCGAAGCAAAGCCTTGCCCAAGGCTGGCAAAGTCGTGGCTCAAGCCTTGCTGGTGTTGAGGTGAGCTCGACCTCATTGAATTTGGCAAGGTCGGGCCTTGCCAGCGAGACTCAACTCGTTGGAATTGGGTGGGCTCGAGCCTTGACAGCTTGTGGCGAGGCTAGAACTCGCTTGTTGCTAGCCACGGCTGCCGTGGCCAGCGACCGGGTGAAAAAGGAGGAAAAAGAAAAAAGAAGAAAAAAAAAAAAAAAAAAGAAAAAGAGAAAAGAAAAGAAAAAAGAATTGAAAATTCTATTTTTCAAAAAATAAAATAAAGTAAAATAAAAATACTTAAAAGAGGTGCACAAAAATCAAATTGGATTTTCCATACTAAGCAAAAAATATTTTTTCAATTTATGAAATAAATTGAAAAAAATATTCTTATTTTCAAAAACACCACATTTTTGATGAAATAAATGAAGTCTCAATTTTTTAAAAAATTGTAAAAATAATCCATTAATTTTGTAATTGTATGAGAGTGTCTTAACAATATAACTTTCTTTTAAATCATAAGAAATAAAATTTTCTAGATTTGGTTAAATATGGAATTGTTCTAACAATATGAGCTGGTCAGGTATGAGTTGGCTATACGTAAATAAATTTACATTAGTAACAAATTGGTCATAAATGAGTTAATGAATCAATTTGAGTCGCCTGGCCCAAATTTGGTTTGATTCATCCGTTTGATAGGTCTAACCATTCACAGAGGGGATGCCATGTAGAGGGAAAAACAGGCGGGCTCCTGGGCTTAGGGCTTCGCTGGTGAAGTGTGAGGCGGCTGAGTGGTGTGGTGTGGCCGCAACAGCCGCGAGGGATGAAGAGAGAGATGATAGAGAAGTGACAACGGCAGAAATGAAAGGAAAAAACAAAATAAAGAACGAAGAAGATGAGCAGAAGAGAGGGCACAAAAGAAAAAAAAAAGATTTATTTATTTATTTTTATATAGATGAAAATGCACCCCTCATGACTTTGAAAGCCTGCTGCCAGCCAATATTTGGCCGACCGGTGTGCTCGAGTCTATATTGAGACTATATTGGTCATTTTTAAAGGCCTTATTTAAGTCACTCTAGGTCATCTTCCAAGAAAATGATATCAGTTTGGACCTCTATTTCCCAAGAAAATATAATACATCTATCTTGATTTAGTGAAGAGTTTCGTAAGCGATATCCAGATAGTATCGAACGCATGAACTATCCATTCCATATCCATTCCACTGGGGAAAATGGTTAGCTCTAGATTCCAAAATGACAGATTATGTGGCTGAGTAATACAAAACCAACAAAGGACAACTTTTCGCATGAATCTTACCGATATTTAGGCATCCAACATTGGGGGCCTCGTAGATATCTTAGAATTTGATGTTTCTCTTTTTATCATTTCTTCAATATAATTCTTTAGCACGATCCTTGGCCGGGCTACCCATTATAAATTGACAAGCTCTTAAATCTTAAACTCACCAAATAAAAAAATGTCTCGCACTCATTTCTCGGGCGTCGCCCTCCTTTTCCTTGTCGCCTTCCTGCCAGCTCACGCGGTGAAGTACCGAGTCGTCGATCGGACCGGCTACATAACCGGATGCAACCGGTTCAAGACCGAAATCGGGGCTTTTCTACACTAGGCAGCTCATGAGAGCCGCCTCAAGCTTCATTTGGCTGACCTTCAATGAGTCGATCGGCGAGAGGAAGGACCATGACCCGGTGACGCTGGTCATCCATCGCTTCCGTCCGGCCCAACCCACCCTAGTCTCGAGGACTCTGAAAGACACCATCTTGATCAACGCCGAGCACATCCAGAACTACCCTGGCGACGCAAGAATGGAGTTTTCGGAAAATTTTGTTCCACGAGATGACCCATGTGTGGCAGCAGTACGGGAACGGGAAGGCCCCTGGAGGCCTGGTCAATGGCATCGCCGACTACATGAGACTCAGGGCCGGGTTGGCCCCTAAGAAATGGGCTCAAAAGGGCTCGGGTTTGCGCCGGGACGAGAGTTGCGCCGTCACGGCCTATTTTCTCGACCATTGCGACGGCCTCAAGAATGGTTTCGTCGCTGAGCTCAACAGTTTGATGGAGGATGATTACAGCGATGAATTTTTCTCAATGATGCTCGGCAAGACTGTTGATGAACTTTGTATGGACTATAAAACGGAGCTTGACTTACCGGTGGAGCTCTCGAAGGCTGAATAGATGATCAATCCCAAAGACTGCGTTTAAGCAATAAGTGCGTGCAAAAAGAGCGTGTAGTATATGTTGTGCTCAAGTTGACAGGAAGGCTTAAAGGGTCAAATGGGACCGAGACATTTTCATGTTGATCGGTTTCATTTATGGAACATTTTAATACATATATCCACACAGTTTGCAAGAGAGACCACGTGTATTCGACGGTTGTATTATGTAAAATAAAATTCGAACTGTTGGAAATGTCGTGCATCAACCTTCAAGGAGCGAAACAGGCGGTGGTGACTCGAGCTTGGACCCGTTCGTGAGGAAGAACAAACTCCAATAATAGACTAAATTTTTTCTTGGCAACTCTGTTACCGTTCGTGAGTGATGAACAGAGAGAGATGAGAGACAATGAGAATGGCTGAAATGAAAGGGAAAATAATGGCAAGGAAAAGAAAGGAAAGGAAAAGAACTGAGAAGATGAACATAAGAAAGGAAAATGAAAGGAGAATGTTTTGGATGAAAATGCAATCGGTGATGACTAGAAAAGTTTGCCACCAGCCAAGATTTAGCTGGCAGATGAGCTCAAATTCCTATTTGATATTAACTAGGTCATTTCAGGATTTTATTTGAAACAAAGTGCACTTTGCACCCTTCTAGGTTGTTATTAGATTTTTCTTTTTTACTTTATTTTTTATTCGGGATATCTTTCAAAGTGATTGTAATTGGTAAGTTATAAGTTATGGATATTATCAAAATAAAATTTTCACTTAACATGTAAACTAATAATGTCCATATTGTAACCCACTGATCATATGATTTGTTTGACAAGGTTTGTCCAATCCGGGATGAAAGAAAACATGATAAATATTTATAATAATTATTTTCGGTACACTGCCTATGGAAACCCAAATTCCACAATCGGAAAACTGTATATGGAAAACTTGGTTTGTGTTGATATAGCTACCACAAAAAAGTTCAAGACAAAACAAAAGATGAATTGCACATATATGGAAAATAATTTATCTTTTGGAAGATTAGAAATTTTTTTGTTCGAGAGAATCATATTGTAACGACTATTGTCAATCATTTTTATACTACTTGCTCATTATGTTCTCCGGCATGTTATTACCGTTGCTCCACCATGTTTGGGAAGCGTACATAAATTATATTACAATTGCTCCACGATGTTATTACGATTTTTTTTTTTTTTGGCTCTATTTTTTGTTAGACAGCGCGCGTAGATATGAAAACTTTAAAAAAAATTAAGTATGTTGTATTATCAACCTATTATTTGAATATTATTGTTTCTCGGAGTAATGAGTCTAGGTGTATCATTTATGAACGATCAAACTATTAGATGAATTTTTTTAATGAACTATTTGATAAACTATAGTTAGGGTTCTTTATGCGTTAGATTATTCTAGCCACATGGTATAAATGTATTTGATATCCATTTCTTTTACTCTACAATGCCAATTTAAGTGCCATTAGAAATTACATATTTTATAAAAAGTGAATTTGGAAGATTGTTTTCTTTGGGGAAAAGGTAAATCACGAACTATTACGTGATAGAGATAGAGATAGCATCAAATGTGAAAAAAGATTCATCGTAACACACTACATTATTTTGTGAAATTATTGACTCTGTTATGATTATGTTGGAAATTTATGAATATATGATAACTAGAGCGACAATTCGTTTTATTTAACTACTCTCTTTTTTTTTTTTCCGGTTTATATTTTGAGATGTCCATTTGTATTGATAATTTGAGCCCTTAATTAAACCTTTTTTATGAGTTAATTTATCATTTTAATGTATGAGTTAATCTTTTGGTAACTATATTAGCATCAAGTTTCCATTTATAATGCACAGTTGACGAAATCCGGATTCCACCGGCGGCAGACCGTATATCTCATGTATCAGAAGTTGAGCAAGAACAACCCCTTTTTTTGCTTAGAGTATGCGGTATTGTATTGTATTGTATTGAGCCTCTCGTCAATCTCTTATTGTCACCTCTCGGCTTTCGATTTCGGGTCTTCCCCTCTCTTCTTCTATAATTATTTATCATATAATCTTTCATTATTCCAGCAAAAGAGTAGAAATTCTGAATCTACTAGCGATCTCTTTCTTCAAAATGCATAATTTGCTTCGGCGAATATTACTTTTATTTGGTTTTGCCAAAGCTTGGTCTAATTATTCTAGAGGAATGTTATACTACATATGTTTGTACAACATTCACCAAAGCGTGCCTTTTTTCCTTTTTTTTGTTAATGATGAGAAAACTCACTACACCAGACTTATAAAATACCCAATTGATCTTGTGATCAAGTTAAGACATGAACACGAACGTGGATAGGTTGCCCAAGCCAAACATTGGCTTCTAGAAAAAGAGAGAGATTGAAACTAGTGTTTGCTTGTGTGTGTTAAAGGCCAGCTAATTTTTCTTAAAGAAAAAAAAATATGAAAACCATCTTCATCTTTATTTCTCACATCAAATATATTTTTCACGTTTCAAAACCTTCAAATATCATCCACACTTTTACAATAGATTTTAAGTTGTTCTCACCCGCACATAATTTACCAAATTGCAATTTTATTTTCCAAACTAATCGTACGTCCAAAAAATTCAATACCCATCCACACTCTCCAGTCTCCCGCCATTCAAGAGGCTTGCTTAGTAGGACACACCGACCACCACGTCTCTCCCTCTCCACTCATGCATCATTGTTGTCCCCTCAATTCACGACCATGGTCGCCAGGGCCGGGCTGGGCGATAGATCTTGTGTGGCTTGCTGGTCTTTTGTATAAGCTCGCAGTCTCTATTAAAACATGTCTTGAGTATCAACTCGAAAAAGCAAAGTTTCGAAAAAGCAAAGTTTCCTAATTCAAGTAGATTTCTTATTTTAAATAGGTTTCCTAATTGAATAGTTTTCCTAATTGGAGAAGGTTTCCTATTTTGGATCCAACTACTGTCTATATATAAAAAGGGGATGTTCTTTGTGAAGACTATCAAAGAGAAGCTTCTACTTGTGAATTGCACCCTAAAGATATAGAGTTGTTGAAGCGCCGTTTCGTTGAGTGCTTGATAGTGGGCTTTCTTTGTGTAATTACACCAAGAGCTTTTATGAGTTGAAGTTGATTAAATTATTGTGCTAAGGATTTGTGTATAATTCCTTCATGAGATTGAGATATTATTTAGTTAGGAATTGTGGGGCTAAATATTGCATGAGTTATTGCGTGTACTTGGAGCTTGCGAAATACTGAGAGTGTTTGACAAACTCGAGTGTGTAATTTTCATTGTATAGCTTGATCTATAGTGTTGCTACTTTCTCCATAGATGTTGATCACTATGACTAAACCACATAAATCTGTTGAAGAATTTATTTTCTTGTTTTATCTATTTTATTATTTGATCACTCGTTTTTTGCAACAATTGGTATTAGAGCCAGAAGCGAATTGATAATGATAGAAGAAGGTAAAATGAGAATCGATAGATTTGATGGAAATGATTTTGGTTTTTGGAAGATGCAAATTCAATCTTCTCTTTATCGGATGAAATTGCACTTGCCCCTGTCTAGGGAGAAGCAAGAGATGATGAAACAAGTTGACTGGGAATTGCTATATAGACAAACTACAAGTGTTATTCGATTGAGTTGGCTCATACGTTTAATATCATGAAGGAGAAAACCACTACTGATTTGATGAAAGTCTTGTCGAATATGTGCGAAAAGCCCTCCGCGATCAATAAGGTCTATTTGATATGATGTTTGTTTAATTTGAATATGAGCGAAGATGCGTTAGTTGTAGATCATATCAATGAATTCAATGTGAATTATTGTTCAACCGTTAGTTGTAGATCATATCAATGAATTCAATGTGAATTATTGTTCAACCGAGTTCAGTTGAGATTGACTTTGAAGATGAGGTTCGTGCTCTGATTTTGTTACCCATGTTGCGACTTTCCCCTCTTTCTTCTTGAGATACTCACCACCTTTTATACTAATTCTATACGTCTCCATATATGGTAAGAAACTCTGCTCCTCGATTCCCAAGATTTGAAATTCCTTCCTTGTGCATATTTGTCATCTTTCGGATTTCATTCAGTGGAATATTGTGATCAATTGTCGGTCGTCTCTTTATTTGCTTGCTCAAATGCTCCTCTTGGCATGGCTGAAAATGCTGGAATGATTGGTCTCTTTCTTTCTTTCACAATTTTTTCCTTTTCTACTTCACTTATATTGCAGTGAATGTGTCCAGATTCACTCATTGTTATTTACGATTTCATGGCCAGCATTATCTCTTTATTCCTTCCCTTAATTTCCCCTCTTCTCAATCTTTCCAACCGGCTTTTCTTGGTTGTATTGCCTTGCACATGAATGTCCATTATTCAACCGAGTGAGTGTCAATTCTTTCCATATTGCTTGACAAGTCTCATTGATTCCTCTCTCACTATCTTCACGATTTCATTATAACAGCCCAGACCTTCCACGAACACTTTGATTTCTTTCCTTTATTTTGTTTGTCTTCACCGATTTGTCTCTCAATTGCTACACTTTCTTTTCCTTTCAGCCATGAGTCTCACTTATTGTGATTGCTTTTTTTTTTTTTGGCTGAAAATATCTCCCTCATTTCTTGTCCACATATGTAATCTGGCTTGATTAGGGAAGGAAATTTCTTCTAACATCGATGAATACAACTGACTTTCTTCACCAAGTTCACGCGCTAATGAGATTTTAAACCCTTCATTGCGAAGCCATGTCGGTTTAGGAAATGCAAATACTATGAGATATTGATATTTTTGTTCAGGAATTGAACTCAATCCCTAAAATTTCAAGTGATAAATGGCTAAGAAAAAATCAAAATTTAGGTGTCAACAATCCTCATTGCTTGATAGTTGGAATACTACAGTTAGTAATTCCTCTAGGTCAACAAGTTTGACATTTGATGGGGTTTGAGATTTAATTCTGAGTTAGGACATTCGTAGAAGAGAATATGGTGAACTTGTATCTACTGCTTTAGTAGGTGAAAATAGAGGAAGAATTAATACACATGTTAGTATGAGTAGTATAAATATAAATAGATGTAGTCAATCTAGGACTGGTGATGTTATTTATTGAACTTGTGGTAAGAGGGGACATCTTAAAAGAAATTGTTTTAAGCTGAAAAACAAAAAGGATAAGGGAAAAATAGTTAATTTTGTAAATGATGTAGCTGTAGTTGATGGTAATTCGGATAATGCTTATTTTATCTTGTCTGTCACTAATAATTCGTCTTTTGATGGATATAGATTATGGTTGTTCTTTTCATGTTATACCAAATGAAAACTAGTTTACTACTTATCAATGCACGAATATTAGTAAAATACAGTTTGGGAAAATTGCTAAATGCGATGTTGTAGGTTTTGGCAATGTTAGAATCATAATGCATGATGGTATTGTTAGAACATTGATTGGAGTAAGATATGTTTCAGAGATAAAGAAGAACTTGATTTTCTTGAATACCTTGGATGCTGTCGGGTATGGATATATTTCGGAATGTGAAACGCATAATGACTTGTATGAGTTTCGAGGTGAGATAGTGACAAATTTCAGCGTGGAGACGTCATATGCATATGCTTGAGAGTCTGAATTATGACATATGCATTTAAGGCATATTAGCGAGAAAAAGCCTAAAGGTTTTAAGTGAAAGAAATCTGTCATGTGATTATATTGCTAATGAACTGAATATATGTAGGTGTTGTGATTCGGATAAAAAATGAAAAGTGCAATTCAGTACGACCATCAAAGAAACCATAGAAATAATAAAGTTAATTCACTTGAATGTTCGTAGATGGTCGCAATTTCTTTCGAAGAAGAGTGCTAGATTTATGCTAATAATTATTGATGACTACTTGATGAAGACATGGGTATTTGTGCCTAGGCACAAGTTTGATTTTATTGTCATCATATAGTTGAGAGCTTTGATTGAAAAGGAGACTGGTAAAACAATTAGGCATGTGCGGATAGATAGTGGTATGGAGTTTTGCTTGAAACTGTTAAATGAATTCTACATGAAGGCATAATGAAACTTGCACTAATGCCAATGAACTACAACATGTTGTGGAATTGATGAACAAAATGTTACTAGAGATAACTCATAAAATACTCTCTAGTATTGGTATGGCTAGGAAATTCCTAGCGGATGTGCTTAGTATGGTGAGCTATCTAATAAATAGATCCATATCGATTGCGATTGGATGTCGGACTCTCGAAGAAGTGCAGTCTAGTAACGGTACTGATTATTCTATCCTTAGAATATTTGGTTGCCCATGTTATGTTTGAGTTAATGATGGTAGGCTCAATAAGAGGGCACAAAAGTGCATGTTCCTAGGCTATACACAAGGTGAGCATGACTATCGATAGTGGTGCACAGAATTAAATTCACCTATTATCAGTAGAAAAGTTACGTTTGACGAGTTTTCAATATTTCTAGCTAAGAGAGATTTTAGCAGTATCACGAGTATCTAAACGGTGTTCAACTTGAGGTGGAGTTGCAACTAGAAATTCATAAGATAGTGAGTACTAATGTAGTAGTCGACATGGATAGTGCTAGTAGCGAGGTGGAGCCTGTAGAGACAAGAGTTGTTGTAATTGCTACTATTGACAAGGTACATGTTTGATTTCCTGACAAGTATGAATGTAACAATAGTTTTGTTTTATCTGTGGTTAAGGAGGTTGTGTCAGAAAATTCTTGCGAAGCAATTAAAAATGAATGTAGAGTTGGTGTTTTAATGAGGTCTATGGTTGTGGCGAAGTATAAGAGAGTCTTGGACTTGGAAAATATCTATGGTAGTTGAGCCCATTAGGGGCTATGGGAGAGTAGTGATGTAATTTGAATTTTAGCGAAGCGATTGTGACTTGACTCAAATATCGAGCCATAGTGGAGATTGTTAAAATTTGTTTTGAGTTTGAGCTCAAAAGAGGAAATTTTCCTAATTCAAGTAGGTTTCTGATTTTGAATAGGTTTCCTATTTGGAGAATGTTTCCTATTTTATGATCCAATTCTTGTCTATATATAATAAGTGGATGTTCTTTGTGAAGACTATCAAAAAAGAGCTTATGCTTGTGAATTGCACCCTAAAGATATCCAAAGGTCATTGAAGTACCGTTTTATCGAGTGCTTTATGTTGGGCTTTCTTCATGTAATTACACCAAGAGCTTTTATGTGTTGAAGCCACTTAAATACTGAGGTAAAAATTTGTGCATAATTCCTTAGTGAGATTGAGAGATCATTTCGTGAGGAAATATGGGACCAAACACTATATGAGTTATTAGATATAATTGAGAATTAGGAAACACCGAGAGTGTTTGAGTAATTTAAGTGTGTAATTTCCATTGTTTCACTTGATCTATATTAAAATTCGTTGCCGTTCTCCTCGTGGACGTAGGTCACTATGACCAAACCACTTTAATTGGTTGTCTGTTTAATTTGATTATTTTGTCTATTTTATTATTTGATCATTCGCTTTCCACAATAGTCCCCAAGCTCACATGGCCTTGAAGACCATGAGCTGTGAGCATAGGCCTAGCTTGTGTGGCATCTATGTCATGAGCTTGAATGATCTCATCACAAGCAGATAGAAGGATGCAAGGGGAGTTCATGGGCAGTGAGCAAGGATGACAATGTAGGCATCAATGTCAGGGTTGAGCCATGGCTTCGAGCAATAACTCAATGCTGCAAGGGTATCTCGATTGGTGGTGTTTTGCCATTAGGGGTAAGGAGAGAGAAAGTGCTAGGGAAGAGCATGGGAGAGGGGTTTGTGTATAGAATCTTGATGTATATGAGGGCAAATGAGTCTTCTTAGGTTGGAGAGATTCAAAATGTGGATTTTCAAAGTAAAGAGTGTATTTGATATGGAGAGCAAAGCTGAGAGCAATTTTTTATATTATCACTTTTATAAACAATAGGCCAAAATGGATTAGGTGTGCATCTAAACTTGGAAGTAGGAGAGGTTTGGGAGAGTATTGTGCACCCGGTATCTAGCACTTTCTCTCATTCGGGGATCCTATCCTACACTTTATGAGAACTAATGTGCAAATCTTTAGAATCCTTACCCTTTCCCTTACTGTCTATATTAAATTAATGTCTTGAGTTTGAATCCGGATAACGATTTGTTAAACCGAATTTTGTTGATAATGATTTCCCAAGTAGAAGAAACTCCGTTGGACTCGATGAAGGATTACAAAAGAGGAAATAAAAAATAGATATGAATTTCCTCATCTGTAGAAGCCTGCAGAAGCCGAATTATTTTTGTGGGCCCAAGTCAAGACTTTGACTTCTTGGGCACACACACGTGCATACAAAATTCCAAGGTAGCGTTACTATTTCATTTCTTTTAGCCGATGAAGTTAAAAAAGGAAGCTTATGCACGTAAAGCCAAAATAGGTGGGCCCAGGTCAAAGTTTTGACCTTTTGGGCACACATATAAAATAGATTAGTACGTCTTCTTTCCTTTGGGTGAGTGCTGCTGAAACCCTACGTGGAGCCGCTGTTGCACAATGTCAAGTGAAGCCACCCATGCGATCAAGAAAAGGAGTTCTTGTTTTTGGTGTTTTGTTTTGAGCTTGAACATGCAGTATTTTTGTGCCAGGAGTTTATGTCCAAGTGAGTTGTTTATTTATAAATACTTTGGGTTTTTGATTAAAATCTAGGTGTGGGAAACACTCGAGCGTGTGAATAATTGTAAACTGTGGTTCTCCGAATATAGTGAATTATTTTCTGCTGGCTCTCCTTATAGACGTAGGTACCGATACTTGAATCGAACCACGTAAATTTTTGGTGTCCTTATTATTTTTCTCGTTTATTTCTCAGATGATTTCACGTTGACATAAATTGCAAGATCCTGTCGTTTCCGCGTATTATATTCCAACAATTGGTATCAAAGCTTGGATCATTTCTTGATTGTAATTTGGAGCTTTAGCTTGTTTGATTATTATCTGGAAATTATGTTATTGCAATTATGTCTGAGAGGAAATCTGAAATTGAGAAGTTTAATGAGAGCAACAACTTTGTGTTATGGAGCATCAAGATGCGGGCTTTATTAACAACCAAAGGTTTGGCCAAGGCATTGGATGGTGAAGATGAGTTGCCTATTATAATAAAAGCCTCAGAGAGGGTAGAGTTAATGGAATGAGCAAAGAGCACAATCCTGTTGAATTTGTCGGATGGGGTTTTAATAGAAGTTGCTGAGGAGAAAAATGCCACAGTATTATGGTCAAAACTTCAAGCACTCTATATGAAGAAAGGTTTGAACAATCGCTTGTACATGTTGAAGAAGATATTTCAATTTAGATATACTGAAGGTATGTCTATCAAAACCCACCTAGATGAATTTAATAAACTCATGATGGATTTGAAGAATGTCGATAAAATACTTGATGATGAAGAATAGAGCATGATGTTGTTAGCCTCTTTACCAGAATCATGGGAGCACTTTACTGATTCACTATTGTAGAGGCGTACTACAATTACCTCAGAAGAGGTAAAGTCCGCCTTATTCTCTAAGGAATGGCAAAGAAAGTTGCGAGATGACGGTTTGGCGCAAGGAGTATTGCAAGCACTGATAATTCGAAATAGAGAACAACATCGAGGGCCTAGTAGCAGTAGAGGTAAAAGCATATCGAAATCACACCATAAAAAGTCCAAGGGATGCATGAAGTGCTTTGAATGTCACGAGGAGGGGTACATCAGGAGAAATTGTCCAAAGCGGAGGAATAAAGTTGATAGACAGAATGCCACAAGTAGTGTAACAAACATTGCCGAGGGGAGCAATAGTAATGCATAAGCTATTTTATGTGCGGCTACTACTTCATCAGGAGACGAATGGTTGCTAGATTCGAGGTGTTCTTATCATATGACGCCTCATAAGAACTAGTTTACTACTTACCAAATTGTAGATGGTGGTAGAGTTCTTTTGGGGGAATAATGCAGTCTGTAAGGCTGTGAGGATAAGGACAATTTGGATTCGGATGCACGATGGGATGGTGCGCACATTGATAGATGTGAGGCATGTATCGAAGATCAAGAAGAACCTTATTTCTCTGGGGACACTTGATGATATTGGGTGTAGGTACTCCGCTGAAGGTGGAGTACTGAAAATCTCTCGATGTGCCATGATAGTGTTGAAGGGGAGGAAAGTGAATACTCTCTCTCATCTACTAGGAGAAATCGTGATCAAAACCGCTGCAATTTCATCAGGTGAGTTACCGGTGGAGCTCTCGAAGGCTGATGATCAATTCCAAAGACTGCGTTTAAGCAATAAGTGCGTGCAACGAGAGCTTGTAGTATATGTTGTGCTCAAGTTGACAAGAAGGCTTAAAGGGTTAAATGGGACCGAGACATTTTCATGTTGATCGGTTTCATTTTTGGAACATTTTAATATATATATCCACACAGTTTGCAAGAGAGACCACGTGCATTCGACGGTTGTATAATGTAAAATAAAATTCGAACTGTTGGATATGTCGTGCAGCAACCTCCAAGGAGCCAACAGGCGCTGGTGACTCGAGCTTGGACCTGCTCGTGAGGAAGAACAAACTACAATATAGACTAAATTTTTGCTCGGCAACTCTGTTACCGTTCGTGAGTGATGATCAGAGAGAGATGAGAGACAATGAGAATGGCTGAAATGAAAGGGAAAATAATGGCAAGGAAAAGAAAGGAAAGGAAAAGAACCAAGAAGATGAACATAAGAAAGGAAAACGAAAGGAGAATGTTTTGGATGAAAATGCAATCGGTGATGACTAGAAAAGTTTGCCACCAGCCAAGATTTAGCTGGCAGATGAGCTCAAATTCCTATTTGATATTAACTTAGTTATTTCAGGACTTTATTTGAAACAAAGTGCACTTTGCACCCTTTTAGGTTTTATTAGAATTTATTTTACTTTTTTTTTTTTTAATTCGGGAGATCTTTCAAAGTGATTGTAATTGGTAAGTTATAAATTATGGATATTATCAAAATAAAATTTTCACTTAACATGTAAACTAATAATGTCCATATTGTAACCCACTGATCATATGATTTGTTTGACAAGGTTTGTCCAATCCGGGATGAAAGAAAACATGATAAATATTTATAATAATTATTTCCGGTACACTGCCTATGGAAACCCAAATTTCACCATCGGAAAACTGTATATGGAAATCTTGGTTTGTGTTGATATAGCTACCACAAAAAAGTTCAAGGCAAAACAAAAGATGAATTGCACATATATGGAAAACAATTTCTTTTTTGGAAGATTAGAAATTTTTTTGTTTGAGAGAATCATATTGGAACGACTATTGTCATTCATTTTTGTACTACTTGCTCATTATGTTCTATCAATTTTTTAATTTTTTATCCACCGGCATGTTATTGCCATTGCTCTACCCTGTTTGGGAAGCGTACATAAATTATATTACAATTGCTCCACGATGTTATTACGTTTTTTTTTTTTTTTTTTTCTGCTCTATTTTTTGTGAGACAGCGCACATAGATATGAAAACTTTTCAAAAAATTAAGTATATTGTATTATCAACCTATTATTTGAATATTATTGTTTCTCGAAGTAATGAGTCTAGGTATCATTTATGAACGATCAAACTATTAGATGAATTTGTTTAAAAAAAAACTATTTGATAAATTATATTTAGGGTTCTTTATGCGTTAGATTATTCTAGCCACATGGTATAAATGTATTTGATATCCATTTCTTTTACTCTACAATGCCAATTTAAGAGCCATTAGAAATTACATATTTTATGAAAAGTGAATTTGGAAAAAGTAAATCACGAACTATTACGTGATAGAGATAGAGATAGCATCAAATGTGAAAAAAGATTCATCGTAACACACTACATTATTTTGTGAAATTCTTGACTCTGTTATGATTATGTTGGAAATTTATGAATATATGATAACTAGAGCGACAATTCGTTTTATTTAACTATTCTTTTTTTTTTCCGGTTTATATTTCGAGATGTCCATTTGTATTGATAATTTGAGCCCTTAATTAAACCTTTCTTATGAGTTAATTTATCATTTTAATGTATGAGTTAATCTTTTGGTAACTATATTAACATCAAGTTTCCATTTATAATGCACAGTTTTTGTTTGCTGTGTTGTGCTCGGATTAGAGGCAAGTAGAGTCTAAAAACCTACCCTTTGCTTGCTGTGATATGTGTTGTAAGGGATGATAAACTTTGGTTGTGGTAGAAGTCAAGAAATTCGAAGCTATAGGGAAAAACATGGTAGCCTTGCATTCTGTTTTCTAGAAAGGCAGTCCAACCTTTGATGAATTTGTGAGCTGCATGCGACTTTTCAGTTGGAATTTCATTTTGACTTCTTGAGGAAAGTTGTAGAGAACTTCTTGGAGAGTAACATATCAAAATTTCAGAAGAAATGAACAAGTATAGACCGGTGAAACTATTTTTCTTTGAAGAAGTCAGATCTGGAAGTCGTAATGCTGACCTAATGTGATTTTGTGAATTTTATAAAATTCTCCGGTTGAAATTTGATCTCGTGTTCTGAATGAAAGTTGAATATGGCATGTTAAGGAATAACATAATAAAATTTTAGAGTAAATGGATGAGTTTAGGTTTGTGAAACAATCTTTATCCAAAACGGTTAGAACTGGATTTCGGTGCCGAGGGTTATGGACGGTTATGGTTATTATAGTTTTTAATATATCATAAATATGGTTTCTAGTTCTTCATGAAATATTTACTTCTGGATTTCATCTATAACATAAAAAAATTTCAGAATTTTTGGAGCTGATTTAGGATTTTTACCGAATTTGTGAATGAAACTGTCTATGGCAATATTCCGAAATTATAAAGACTGTGATGCGTGGACTGTACCGAATTGTATGATGTTCTTTTGATATGGTGTTCTTCATGGAATATTTTCCTCTAGATCTTGTACATAACATGTCAAATTTGCAGAATTTATTAAGGTTTTTTACTAATTTTTCAATAATTATAAACAGAGGAGTGCAATCTGTTTTTATCCGGAAATTTGCTGCATTTTCAAAAAAATAAATAAATAATATAAATGAAATTGTTCCATGTGATATAATTTCTTGAGTGGTTGATTATGCTGCATATGTAGTGACATATGGCATGTTATATGACATCAAAGCTGGTTGAGACCCTTAATATCGTTGCATCAAATGCCATGTTGAAATTGAGATAAATATGTGAATATAAATTGAGATAATAACAAGACCGTCGGAGGTGTGAGCCGACGATACCTCGGGAGTTTCGAGATGCCCGGAGTGTGGGTGCCGGATGCCCGGAGTGTGTGTGCCGGATGTCCTCGGTTGTTTCAAGATGCCCGGAGGCGTGTGCTGGAAGCCCTGGAGGTGTGTGCTGGGGGGATACCTCGTGATGCTAGTTGGGGTACGAGATGCCCAGAGTGTGTATGCCAGATGCCCGGAGGTGTGTGCCGGATGCCCGGAGGTGTGTGCCGGAGGTTCCTCGCGATGCTAGGTTGGATGCAAACGATAAATTGAGGGATGCAAACATTGGTCCCTGGAAAGAAAAATGATGTGATCCAATTGAAAGATAAAGATCGAGAATTGAATCTATGCGTGGGTGTGTGCTTATGGCATGGGATGAACCTCATGGGAATGCAAGCCCGGAGGGCATGGTGGTATGTGCACGTTGCATAATGATATATGCATGACTGCTTGATGATATAGGTACAAGTGCATGGTGATATATGTACGTCGTATGGTGATATATGTACATCGTATGGTGATATATGTACATCGTATGGTGATATATGCATGGTTGCAAGGTGAGGTATGCTTGAATGCATGAATGATATATGTTTTATTCATGATACCTTGATTGTTTTGTTTAATGCATTGTGTAGTTTGGTGGATCTTTACTACTGAGTGGTTGTACTCACCCCTTTTGGGGATTAACATTTCAGATTAGAGAGATGCCTCTTTCACTAATTGTGTGTGGTACCTTCTATGGCATACCTATTGACGTTGAGGTGGAGTGCATAGAGCATTCCTGTATTAGTATACCTGGTCTAAAGTATGTCCAAGTCCGTGTATTGGTGATGTACGACGTAGGTTCCGCTGATGGTCCTGTTATCCAAGAGTTTTTGTCTTTTCACATTCGACGCAATGGGGTGATACTAGGGATGCTATCACCACCGTCACCCGATGCACCGGGTTGGGTGTGATGGCACGTATGACTAGTGGGAGCTGACACTTTTTGGGGATAGCCGACGCTTGTCAATGGAGGGGTGTACAAGTTCGATATAGGGTCGAGTTCTCTTTTGGGTTATAGCCAAGTTAGTTAAAAATCTTGGCCTTGTTGCTATACCGACCCGAGATGTCCATCGTGAAAATATAAATAAAAGTGACTTGACTTTGTCTTTTTCTTTTGGTGTGTAGTTGGTGTGCATTGCATTATTGTTATTGGAGTGAGGGATGGTGAGACTCATTTATGCTTCCGCTAATGAGCTGCGCTGGGACCTTTATAAAATAAAATAAAATAAAATAAATAAAAATAAAAAACAAGGGGAGAAAAGGGGGAAAAGAATTTTATTGATCAACCCCTAGGAACTATGGTTTCACTTTAATTAACAAGCTTCAAGGACTGGCTTGTAGTAGGATAAGTGACAAGTACCTGTGGTGACCCTATCGGATTGGGGGTTCGTCTAGGGGTGCCACAGAAAAGCCTGAAGGTTTTAAGTGAAAGAAATCTATCATGTGATTATATTGCTAATGGACTGAATGTATGCAGGTGTTGTGATTTAGATAAAAAAATGAAAAGTGCAATTTAGTACGATTATCAAAGAAACCATAGAAATTGCAGCGTTAATTCATTTGAATGTTCGTAGATTGTCACAATTTCTTTCGAAGAAGAGTGCTAGATTTATGCTAATAATTATTGATGACTACTTGATGAAGACGTGGGTATTTGTGCCTAGGTATAAGTTTGATTTTATTGTCA
Source organism: Eucalyptus decipiens (assembly GCA_014182575.1). Classification (NCBI taxonomy): domain Eukaryota; kingdom Viridiplantae; phylum Streptophyta; class Magnoliopsida; order Myrtales; family Myrtaceae; genus Eucalyptus; species Eucalyptus decipiens. The sequence continues at coordinate 27,463,941 of CM024615.1, forward strand.
TCATATAGTTGAGAGCTTTGATTGAAAAGGAGACTAGTAAAACAATTAGGCATGTGCGGATTGATAGTAGTATGGAGTTTTGCTCAAAAATGTTAAATGAATTCTACATGAAGGCATAATGAAACTTGCACTAATGCCAATGAACCACAACATGTTGTGGAATTGATGAACAAAATGTTACTAGAGATAACCCATAAAATACTCTCTAGTATTGGTATGGCTAGGAAATTCCTAGCGGATGTGCTTAGTATGGTGAGCTATCTAATAAATAGATCCATATCGATTGCGATTGGATGTCGGACTCTCGAAGAAGTGCAGTCTAGTAACGTTACTGATTATTCTATCCTTAGAATATTTGGTTGCCCATGTTATGTTTGAGTTAATGATGGTAGGCTCAATAAGAGGGCACAAAAGTGCATGTTCCTAGGCTATACACAAGGTGAGCATGACTATCGATAGTGGTGCACATAATTAAATTCACCTATTATTAGCAGACAAGTTACGTTTGACGAGTTTTCAATATTTCTAGCTAAGAGAGATTTTAGCAGTATCACGAGTATCTAAACGGTGTTCAACTTGAGGTGAAGTTGCAACTAGAAATTCATAAGGTAGTGAGTACTAATGTAGTAGTCGACATGGATAGTGCTAGTAGCGAGGTGGAGCCTGTAGAGACAAGAGTTGTTGTAACTGCTACTATTGACAATGTACGTGTTTGATTTCCTACTAGGTATGAATGTAATAATAGTTTTGTTTTATCTGTGATTAAGGAGGTTGTGTTAGAAAATTCTTGTGAAGCAATTAAAAATGAATTTAGAGTTGGTGTTTTGATGAGGTCTACGGTTGTGGCGAAGTATAAGCGAGTCTTGGACTTGGAAAATATCTATGGTAGTTGAGCCCGTTAGGGGCTATGGGAGAGTAGTGACGGAATTCGAATTTTTAGTGAAGCGATTGTGACTTGACTCAAACATCGAGCCATGGTGGAGATTGTTAAAATTTGTTTCGAGTTTGAGCTCAAAAGAGGAAAGTTTCCTAATTCAAGTAGGTTTCCAATTTTGAATAGGTTTCTTATTTGGAGAATGTTTCCTATTTTATGATCCAATTCTTGTCTATATATAATAAGTGGATGTTCTTTGTGAAGACTATCAAAAAAAAAAAAACTTCTAGTTGTGAATTGCACCTTGAAGATATCCAAAGATCATTGAAGTACCATTTTATCGAGTGCTTGATGATGGGCTTTCTTCATGTAATTATACCAAGAGCTTTTATGTGTTGAAGCCACTTAAATACTTGAGGTAAAAATTTGTGCATAATTCCTTCGTGAGATTGAAAGATTATTTCATGAGGAATTATGGGACCAAACACTGTATGAGTTATAAGATATAATTGAGATTTAGGAAACACCGAGAGTGTTTGAGTAATTTAAGTGTGTAATTTCCATTGTTTCACTTGATCTATAGTAGAATTCGTTGATGTTCTCCTTGTGGACGTAGGTCACTATGACCAAACCACTTTAATCGGTTGTTTGATTTATTTAATTATTTTGTCTATTTTATTATTTGATCATTTGCTTTCCCCAATAGTCCCCAAGCTCACATGGCCTTGAAGACCATGAGCTGTGAGCATAGGCCTAGCTTGTATGGCATCTATGTCATGAGCTTGAATGATCTCATCACAAGTAGATAGTAGGATGAAAGGGTAGTTCATGGGTAGTGAGCAAGGATGACAATGTAGGCATCAGTGTTAGGGTTGAGCCATGGCTTCGAGCAATGACTCGATGCTACAGGGGTATCTCGATTGGTGGTGTTTTGCCATTAGGGGTAAGGAGAGAGAAAGTTCTAGGGAAGAGCATGAGAGAGGGGTTTGTGTATAGAATCTTGATGTATATGAGGTTAAATGAGTCTTCTTAGGTTGGAGAGATTCAAAATGTGGATTTTCAAAGTAAAGAATGTATTTGATATGGAGAGCAAAGCTAAGAACAATTTTTGATATTGTCACTTTTATAAACAATAGGCCAAAATGGATTAGGCATGCATCTGAACTTGGAAGCAGGAGAGGTTTGGGAGAGTGTTGTGCACTCGGTATCTAGCACTTTCTCTCATTCGGGGATCCTATCCTACGCTTTATGAGAACTAATGTGCAAATCATTAGAACCCTTTCCCTTTCCCTTACTGTCTCTGTTAAATTAATATCTCGAGTTTGAATTCGGATAATGATTTGTTAAACCGAATTTTGTTGATAAAGATTTCCCAATTAGAAGAAACTCCGTTGGACTCGATGAAGGATTACAAAAGATGAAATAAAAAAATAAATACGAATTTCCTCATTTGCAGAAGCCTGAAGCCAAATTATTTTCGTGGGCCCAAGTCAAGACTTTGACTTCTTGGGCACACACACATGCATACAAAATTCAAAGGCAGCGTTTCTATTTCGTTTCTTTTAGCCGATGAAGTTAAAAACGGAAGCTTCTACACATAAAGCCAAAATAGGTGGGCCTAGGTCAAAGTTTTGACCTTTTGGGCACACATATAAGATAGATTAGTACGTCTTCTTTCCTTTGGGTGAGTGCTACTGAAACCCTATGTGGAACTGCTGGCGCACAACGTCAAGTGAAGCCACCCGCGCGATCAAGAAAATGAGTTCTTGTTTTCGGCATTTTGTTTTGAGCTTGAAAGCGCGGTATTTTTGTGCCGTGAGTTTATGTCCAAGTGAGTTGTTTATTTATAAATACTTTGGATTTGGGGTTAAAATCTAGGTGTGGGAAACACTTGAGTGGGTAAGTGATTGTAAACTGTGGTTCTCTGATTATATTGGATTATTTGTTACTGGCTCTCCCCGTAAACATAGGTACCGATACTTGGACCGAACCACGTAAATTTCTGGTGTCCTTATTATTTTTCTTGTTTATTTCTCTGATGATTTCGTATTGACGTAAATTGCAAAATCTTGTTGTTTTCATGTATTATATTACAACAATTGGTATCAAAGCTTCGATCAGATTTCTTGATTGTGATTTGGAGTTTTAGTTTGTCTGATTATTATTTGGAAATTCTGTTATTGCAATTATGTCTGAGAGGAAATCTGAAATTGAGAAGTTTAACGAGAGCAACAACTTTGTGTTATGGAACATCAAGATGGCTTTATTGACAACCCAAGGTCTAGCCAAGGCACTGGGTGGTGAAGATGAGTTGCCTATTATAATGAAAGCCTCAGAGAGGGTAGAGTTAATGGAAAAAGCAAATAGCACAATCCTGTAGAATTTGTCAGATGAGGTTTTAATAGAGGTTGCTGAGGAGAAGAATACCACAGCATTATGGACAAAACTTTAAGCACTCTATGTGAAGAGAGGTTTGAACAATCACTTGTACATGTTGAAGAAGATGTTTCAATTTAGATATACTAAAGGTATATCTATCAAAACCCACCTAGATGAATTTAATAAACTCATGATGGATCTGAAGAACGTCAATAAAATACTTGATGATGAAGAACATGGCATGATGTTGTTAGCCTCTTTACTAGAGTCATGGAGCACTTTACTGATTCATTGTTGTAGGGGTGTACTACAATTACTTCAAAAGAGGTAAAGTCTGCCTTATTCTTCAAGGAGTGGCAAAGAAAGTTACGAAATGAAGGTCTGGCACAAGGATTAGTGCAAGTTACGAAATGACGGTCTAGCGCAAAGAGTAGTGCAAGCATTGACAATTCGAAGTAGAGAACAACATCGAGGGCCTAGTAGTAGCAGAGGTAAAACTAGATCGAAATCACACCATAGAAAGTCCAAGGGATGCATGAAGTGCTTTGAGTGTCACGAGAAGGGACACATTAGGAGAGATTGTCTAAAGCGAAAGAATAAAGCTGATAGGCAAAATGCCACAAGCAGTGTGGCAAATGTTGCCGAGGGGAAGTAATAGTGATGCAGAAGCTATTTTATGTGCGATTACTACTTCGTTAGGAGACGAATGGTTGCTAGATTTAGGGTGTTCTTATTATATGACGCTTCATAAGAACTAGTTTACTACTTACCAAACTGTAAATGGTAATAGAGTTCTTTTGGGGAATAATGCAGTCTATAAGGCTGTGGGGATAGGGACAATTCGGATTTGGATGCATGATGGGGTGGCGCACACATTGACAGATATAAGGCATGTATCAGAGCTCAAGAAGAACCTTATTTCTCTGGGGGCACTTGATGATATCGGGTGTAAGTACACCGATAAAGGTGGAGTACTGAAGATCTCTTGAGGTGCCATAACAGTGATGAAGAGGAAGAAAGTGAATACTCTCTATCATCTACTAGGAGATATCGTGACCAAAACCGCTATAATTTCATTAGGTGAGTCAGACTCTAACTTGACTTAATTATGGCATATGCATTTAGGGCACATGAGCAAGGCAAGTATGATGATGCTGAGTGAAAATGGGTTATTGAAGGGTCAGAAGATAAGGAAGCTTGACTTTGGGAAGTAGCATCGAGTTAAGTTTACTACAACTATTCTGCCCGATATATGTTGACATTTATCGATGACTATTCGAGAAAGGTATGTGTATACTTTCCAAAGCACAAATATGATGTGTTTGATTGGTTCAAGAAATTTAAGGCATCGATTGAGAAGCAGTAAGATAAATAGATCAAGTGCTTGAGAAACGATAATGGTATTGAGTTTTGTGGTAAAGATTTTACTAAGTTCTGTGAGAAAAAATATATTGTGAGATACTGCATAGTACCTAGGACACCACGGCAGAATGGCATGGCAGAACAGAAGAATAGAACTTTGCTTGAGCTCGCTCGATACATGCTTTCGCATGTAGGATTTGGTAAGGAATTTTGGGCCGAAGCAGTGAACATGGAATGTTACCTGGTTAATCGATCTCCATCATCTGCTATCAAGTGGAAGACTCCTGAGGAAATATGGTCGGGGAAACCTGTTAATTATTCCGGATTACGTATATTGGAATACCCTGCGTATGCTCATGCAAGTGATGTTACGCTTGAGCGGAGGGTGAAAAAGTGCATATTTCTGGGTTATGCACATGGGGTGAAAGGCTATCGGTTGTGGTGCACTCATTTCAGATCACTAGGTTTTCTAATTAGCAGAGATGTGATCTTCGACAAGACTACAATGCTTCAATAGAAGAGTTATGAGACATAACCAACAAAGAAGACGGATCATGGCGTCATTAGTGAGGTGGAGCTTCAGGTGGAAACTCTAGAGATCTCGAAGGTAACAGAAATTGAGACTACAAATGAGGCTGCAATTCCTGAAGTTGGTGATAGTGAACAACCAGTAAAACCGCAGCACACTATAGTTGCAGATAGACAAAGAAGGCGCATTAAATCACCGGTACGTTATGGTTATATAAATATTGCTTATGCATTGATTGTAGGTTATGAGGTGTAGACAGATGAGTCTTCATCTTACTTTGAGGCGATGACTAGTTCTGAGTTGTCACAGTAGCTAGGTGCTATGAGTGAAGATATGGAATCAGTTAATCGAAATTAGACATGGGAGCTGGTTAAAGTATCTAAGAGCCAAAAGATTGTTGGAAGTAAATGGGTTTTTAAATGGAAAGAGGGCATTTCTGGTGTCGAGGTAGTGAGGTATAAGGCGAGACTTGTGGCAAAGGGATATACACAGCATGAGGGCATTAACTACAATGATGTGTTCTCTCATGTGGTAAGACATACTTCTATTCGTGTTTTACTTGCCTTAATTGCTTCGCAGGATCTTGAGTTAGAGTAACTAGATGTGAAAACTATGTTTCTTCATGGTGAGTTGGAGGAGCAGATTTACATGAGGCAACCAGAGGGATTTGTTATTTTGGGTAAGGAAGATCATGTTTGCTTGTTGAAGAAATCTTTGTATAGGCTAAAATAGTCTCTAAGTAATAGTATAAACGTTTTGATGTTTTCATGACTAATCAAGATAGTCTCCTAAATAATAATATAAACGTTTTGATGTTTTCATGACTAATCAAGACAACATAAAAAGTCAGATAGATAGCTGTGTCTACTTTAGGAAATTGGAGAATAGTTCATTGATATACTTATTTTTATATGTTGATGATATGCTTATAGCAGCTAAGAATCTGTCTGACATTGATGTGCTGAAGAGGTGGTTAAATGCTGAATTTGAAATGAAAGATTTAGGTGCTGCAAAGAAAATTTTAGGTATGAAGATTTTGCGTGACAAGGCTACAAAAGTTTTATGTCTATCTTAAAAGAAATATATTGAGAAGATCGTGGCATGTTTTAATATGCAATAAGCAAAATCTGTAAGTATACATTTACTTTAAACTTTCAGATAAATAATCACCGCAGACTGAGGAAGAGGAGGAGAATATGTTCCGTGTTCCTTATTTTAGTGCCGTGGGTAGTATTATGTATGCTATGGTGTGCACTAAGCCTATAAGTTGTAAGTGTGGTTAGTCACTATATGAAGCATCTTGGTAAAGCCCATTAGGAAGCAGTGAAGTAGATCCTCAGATATTTGAAGGGAACAACATACATGGGTATAGTATACTAGATGGACATCAATGGTAGTTAGACCACTGGTTTGTGGATTTGGATCACGTCGGTGACTTAGATGATCACAAGTCTTTAGCAGGGTACGTGTTTACACTAGCGGGTGGTGCAGTTAGTTAAAAATTGTCCTTACAGGATCACATTGCCTTGTCTTCAATTGAGGCAGAGTACATGGCACTAACCTTTGTAGTGAAGGAGGTGATATGATTACAAAGTTTGCTCTCGGATTTTGGGTTAGAACAGAAAAGTGTGGATATACACTATGATAACCAATGTGCGATATATTTGACATATAATCCAGATAATCACGAGCGAACGAAACATATCAATATCAGGTACAACTTCATTCGAGATGTCTTAGCTAAGGGTAATGTTATTATTAAAAAGATTGCTATAGTAGATAATTTGGCAGACATGATGACTAAGTTTGTTCCTTTGGCGAAGCTCAAGTTTTGCTTGAGCTCTATTGGCGTATGTGGAGAGTGAGCGCTCGTTGGGGCGTTGGGAGAGCAGCATGGA